>CM060447.1:209182104-210473292 GCA_030545235.1 Helianthus tuberosus
CAGGAATCATAGGAACTTCTTGAAAACCCACTGCTTGTCATGAACTCATCAAACCTCTTGTACCACTGCCTTGGAGATTGCTTGAGCCCATATAATGATCTTTTAAGTAGGCACACTTTCTCTTCACTTCCCTTTTCTACGAAACCCAAAGGTTGAGCCATGTAGATCTTTTCATCAAGATAACCATGTAAAAAAGCAGTTTTTACATCAAGTTGTTCCAGCTCAAGGTCTAATGCAGCTGTTATAGCTAGCATTATCCTGATAGAAGTGTGTTTTACAACTGGAGAGAAAATCTCAGTGTAATCCACACCTTCCTTCTGAGTAAAGCCTTTAGCCACTAACTTGGCCTTAAACCTTCTGTCTTCAACTCCCGGAATCCCTTCCTTTATCTTATAAATCCACTTGCATGCTACAACTTTCTGATCTTTAGGTTTCTTCACTAATTCCCAGGTCTTATTCTTGATCAAAGAATCCATCTCTTCTTGCATTGCCCTATGCCATTCTTCCTTTTCTTTAGAACTGATTGCTTCATAGTAAGTACTAGGTTCATTGACACACTCATTTTCTGCTGTTATGAAGGCCACAGCAGAAACATTAGTGTTTTGTCTAAACCTTAAAGGTTTAACAACATTTCTTCTTTCTCTGTCTCTAGATAACCAGTAATCACTCTGCTCACTGGTTGTTTCAGTCTCAACAGTTGGATTCTCTTCATTATGAACATCACTTGACATGCACTCTGATGTCTCCACCTCAATTTGAACATCTTCTTGGCTGGTATTCACTGACTTTGAAGGCTTTCCATTTATCACATCCTTATAGTAAACCTTTTCTTGAAACTCAACATTTCTACTTTTGATGATTCTTGGACTTTCACCTTCTAACTTCCAAAGTCTATGCCCCTTTTCCCTTTCTTGATAATCCAAGAAAATACACTTTACAGCCCTGGATTCAAGTTTATCTTGACTAGTATGAGCAAATGCTAAGGTACCAAAAATCCTTAGACCTTCATAATTGGGTGGCTCTTCTGTCCACACTTCCATTGGAGCCTTCATATTGATAGCTCTAGAGGGACACATATTGATAAGATAAGCTGCTGTCTTTACTGCTTCAGCCCAGAAAGTCTTTGGTATACCTGCACTTAACCTCATACACCTGACCCTTTCTAGCAAAGTTCTATTCATCCTCTCAGCTAGCCCATTCTGCTGAGGTGTCCCTGGAATTGTCAAATGTCTACCTATACCACTTTCTGCACACAGTTCTTCAAACTCCTTGTTACAATACTCAAGGCCATTATCAGTCCTTAACTTCTTAATCTTTCTCTCTGTCTGATTTTCTATGTAGACCTTCCATTCTTTGAACTTCTTGAAGGCTTCACTCTTGTGTTTGAGAATGAACACCCACACCCTTCTTGAAAAGTCATCTATAACTGTCATAAAGTATCTAGCTCCACCTAGGGACTCAACTCTGGCAGGCCCCCACAGATCAGAGTGAACATAATCTAGAATTCCTCTAGTGTTATGTTTCCCTTTCATGAACTTGACCCTCTTCTGTTTTCCCATTATACAGTTTTCACAGAATCCCACATCATAACTAGTTAACTCTTTTATAACTTGCTGTTTCTTTAGTTCCATTAAGCCTTGACTACTCACATGGCCTAATCTCCTATGCCACTTCAGAGTGGTTTCATTTTCTTTTTCAGAAATCACAGCAGATACTTCATTACTAGCAACACTACCATCCAACAGATAAATGTTATTGTCTTTTCTAGTGCCAGTCAACACTACCAGGGATCCTTTTATCACTTTAGCCTTCCCATCCTTTAGTAACACATGATAACCATCCCTTTCAAATGTTCCCAAAGACAATAAACTTCTTTTTAAAGAAGGAATATACCTGACATTCTTCAAGACTACTTCAGTACCATTGTTCATTTTGAACACAATGGTTCCAATGCCAAGAATTTGACATGGTCTGTCATCTCCTAACTGGACTGTTCCAAGGCTGTACATCTTCAATTCTTTAAAATATTCTCTTCTTGGAGTCATATGAAAAGAGCACCCTGAATCCATTACCCAAAACTTCTTAACCTCATCCCAAGTTACACTCAGCACATCTGCACTATCATAGCCATCAGAAGACTCTTCTTGAACTGAATGACTTGTATATGATTTAGAATTGCTGGATTCAGTTTTCTTCCTCTTCCACTCTGGACAGTCTTTCTTCAAATGTTTCTCAGAATTGCACACAAAACATTTCCTCTTAAACTTAGTCTTGGATTTTGATCTTGAACTGGAACCCTTGAATGACTTGGAACTTCTGTTTTCAGGCCTTCCTCTAACATATAACCCATCACTACCCTCTTCTTTATCAACTGTCTTTTTCTTCAACTCTTTTGAGTTTAAGGCAGTCAATACCTCCTCCATAGACAAAGTTTCCCTAGCATACATAAGAGTATCTACAAAACTCTCATATGAACTGGGTAAGGATGTCAAATAGAGTATTGCCTTATCTTCATCCTCTAAGGTCACTTCAATATTCTCAAGATCCAAAACAAGTTTATTAAAATCATCCGTGTGCTCTTCTAAAGACTCACCAGACTCCATCTTGAACGTATACAGCCTCTTCTTCAGGTATAAACGATTTTCCAGAGACTTGGTCATGTACAGGGTTTCCAACATTGCCCAAATTCCGGCTGCAGAAGTTTCTTTTGATACTTCTCTCAAAACCCTGTCACCAAGACTCAAAATGATTGCACTATGAGCCTTCTCTAATATCTCTTTCTTTTCTTTAGCGGAGAGCTCATTCGGAAGCCTATCTTCTCCCTTCAATGCATCTACCACGCCATTATGCACTAACAACGCTCGCATCTTCACTCTCCATAAACTGAAATCGTTTCTGCCATCAAATTTCTCCAATTCGAACTTAGTTGAAACCATCTTGATCTTCAATTGCTGTTGAACACCGTTGTCTTCTTGAATTGAGCCAACAACCAGGCTCTGATACCAATTGTTGTAAAAACACACCAAGAATCAGACTATAATCAATCACCAACACCAATTATTTTATTACTCTCAAGAAACGAAAAATATTACAAATGAATTGAAAGAAACAATAAGAACTCACTGAACTCTATTACAAGCCCTAATCCCCTTTTATTACACCAGCTAACTGACTTGTAACGGAACTATGTCACTGATTAACATCTTTAATCCTTGTACTTATAAGGAATAAGCACTGAGGCCCTTCATCTTTTATTAACCTTCCAAACTTAAAAGAACTTTATAACTGTTGACCTACTTTAACTTTAATATCCTCACACATCTGTCAACATACTTAAGGACTTAATACGACTTTATTTTTTAAGTGTTCTCTTTTGATTGCAATTTTGAGTGTTGATACTATATCGATACCGTAATGAACCAGTCCAATGTTTACCAGATTCCTACCATGAACGTTATTTTTTCCACTGCGTCTACGATTCATGTAAAATCTATTAGAAATTGGGTTGCCCTCGCTGCGAAGGGCGGATGTAACCCGTCAGTTGTTATCAAAACTTATTTCCCGTCAATGCTTGCAGAGTAAGGTTCCAAGTTTTTTACCTCTTCATTACATAGCAATTTCTTTTCCAAAAGTCAAGTTTGACCAGTTATATAGTCAACGATGTGACATTGTAGCCAATTGTATTTATTTATTGTAATCAAACACACAAATATATATACATATAACACTCAAATATCTTAGGTACGATCAAGTTTTGGTTAAAATGGGTGGCAAGAATTCAAGAGAGACGACACCAGACTCCAGTTATCAACGGTCAAATAGCGTTACTTACACCGCACGGCATCATCCTGCACCGGCACCACAAAGAAGGTTGGATTGGAGATATTCAAGAATAGGTGATAACTATGAGACACTTGAACAGGTAACTTGTGAATCAAGTAACGTATAATTTTATAAAATAGTTGTGAATCAAGTAACGTATAAAAACAACAACCATATCCCGTAAATCTCACAAATAGCAGAGCTATCGATAATTTTATGAAATAGTTATAACATGTAAATGAAATGATAACAATATTTTTTGTGAATCAAGTAACGTATAATTTTATGAAATAGTTATAACATGTAAATGAAATGAAAACAATAATAATCTTATCTTTTAGGTCACATCCGCTCTTGCTCAAGCTGGTCTTGAATCATCAAATCTCATTGTTGGCATTGATTTCACCAAAAGTAATGAATGGACAGGTTAGTATATTTGATAATTCGTACCAAAAGCGCACTGCTCTAGCGGTATCCAATGACTTTATCTAGGTGACGTCACCAGTAGGAGTTTTGTTCGTGACAAAACGTCATGCGTGAACCAGGGTTTTACCACACTGGCAGGGGCGGACCTAGGTTGATGAATGGGTGGGCGGGCGCCCCTTGAAAAAAATTTTAGTGTATTTTTTAGGCAAAAAAGCCTGATAACACCCCCCAGAAAAATAATTTTTGGGTCCGCCACTGCACACTGGGCCTTCGACGATGGGTTTCCCCTGGAATTGGTTACGGATTGGGTCACTAACGTTGTCTACAAACGCGGATATGAGTGGCCTTTTGCCTGTGGGTGTACCCGGTGGCTTGGCTTTGTTAGACGTTCAAAATGTTTTTTGATAATTCGTAATAACGGTTGCTAAATCTTTTATTTTAGTCGTTGTTATCAGTCGGTATATGTTTTGTTACAAGCTTTGTCTCTGAATCTTTTATTTTGTTGCTAATCATAGTCAGTATATGTTTTTGTTACGAATTTGGTCGCTAAACGTAACGAATTTGTAAAACAAAATTAGGGATGAGATCATACAACGGGAGAAGTTTACATAGCGTTGGGGCGTTACAAAATCCTTATGAACAAGCAATATCGATAATTGGGCAAACGTTAGCGGCTTTTGATGAGGATAATTTGATCCCGTGCTTTGGGTTTGGAGACGGTATAGAATTATACTATAATTCATCTTGTAAGCCGGGTGTCTTACGATATTTGTTTCATCGACTTGTTTTTTTAAACGTGTTTTGTAGCCTCGACACATGATCATGGTGTATTCAGTTTTTATCCGGATTCACGTCCTTGTCAAGGGTTTGAGGATGTTTTGAGACGTTATAGAGAGATAGTTCCTCAACTTAAACTTTCAGGTTGGTACTAAAATGTTACACAACGACAAGATTTTGCCGGTCGTTATATTATTGAGTATAGGGCTACAAGAGAGTCAAGCCGATAGCAGCGGGGCCATGATTTTTTTTTTTTTGTATGATGTCAGTTTTTTCGGGTATTTGGATTTTTAACAACATAGCGTTAATATTTCCGGGTCAGGAGACATCTAATTTCAACTTTAATAACGTTTAAAATCAATTAGCAAATCTAAATCCATGTTTGATGTTTCATAAAGCCAATGGCCAAACGGGGACAATGTTTTTTTTTATGATAAAACTAATGGGGTCAACAAAATAAAAAAATCATGGGGTCATTCGAACCGTATATATTTACCCAGCGCCGTCTCCGAAAATCACACCTACACAAAAAAATGGCCATGTGCGAGATAAAAAATTTGGGCCCTATTTATTAATCCATTATGTATGTTTGTTTATTGATTTGGGCCAAGTCACTAAACAATTACACACTAAAACAGTTGGGCTTCTGAATTCTATTGGCAAAAAAAACCGGGGCTTCGAAACAGTTGTGCTTCTAAACAGTTGGGCCCTATTTATAATTCCAGGCCCTTTAAGTTTTTTTCTTTAAAAACATACAAACTTTTTTAAAAAATATATAAAAAATATAAATTTTTACGGGCCCTATTTCGATTTAGGCCCTGTATGTACCTCCGCCACTACGAGCCAAAGTCGAGGACCTTAGACAAGCTCAAACTCAATAACTTTAACGAGCCTTCAAGATACAGGGTCAAGAAATTTTAAGACCGGCTTGAGCTCAACTTGAATAGCTCAAAAATACATAAACATTAATATATATTCAGATTTCTATAGCATAACACCTACAAGTTTAAGGTTGACTTTTTATATATTTTTGGATAGTATTTTGTGCCAAAACTATAACTCTAATACTGTAGTAAAAATCGTTTTATTGTAGGACCGACATCGTTTGCACCTATAATAGAAATGGCGATGACAATCGTTGAAGAAAGTGGTGGCCAATACCATGTCTTGTTGATTATAGCCGACGGTCAGGTGATCCCTCAAGCACGCTAACAGCAGTCGGTAAATCCTAAATGTATCGCGATTTATTGAAAAACCTTATTTTTTTTACTCCGATTTAGGTAACAAGAAGTTTTGATACCGAATCTGGTCAGCTAAGTTCGCAAGAACGTAACACCATAGAGGCCATTGTTAAAGCAAGGTAGCATTTACATATTAATACCTAATAAATACGTCATTTCAATCATACCTTATTTCAAAATATTGTTTTATAATTACCAAATCTTAATTATTAACTATTTTAATATTTCTTTTAGTTGGCCTGTGTGATACATAGGTTTATAACCTAGCGGATAATATATGTAAAAAATCATCTATTGCGGAGTGAGCTTCATGCCACGAATTATTTGAATATCTTACCTTTGACATCACTAAATTGAGGGTTTTGCCCTCAAAGATCTTCATAACTCCTTGTTTTACTGTTGCAGTAATCACCCGTTATCAATAATACTGGTTGGGGTTGGTGACGGTCCATGGGACTTGATGAAGGAGTTTGATGACAATATACCCGCTCGAACATTTGACAATTTTCAGGTTTGAAATAACTTAACGTCACTAGAAAACATTGCATGTCTTTTTTTGTGACGCGATTATTTGCTATTTTCTCTTGATAGTTTGTGAATTTCACTGATATCATGTCAAAGAATGTCGATCCGTTGAGAAAACAAACAGAATTCGCAGTTAACGCGTTGATGGAAATACCTTCGCAATACCAAGCAACCCTTCAGCTAGGGATACTAGGGTAAACTCAAAGATTTGTTTAGTATCAATATATCAAGAATCATACGCGTAAAATAATAAGATGAACTTTAAGTGTTTTTACTTATCGTTACATTGTTGATCAGTGCCCGAAGAGGTTATTCTCCAGCCACCGTTCCACTTCCTCCACCTTCCAACGACATTTTACGAAGCCCGAGTGTTCATCAATATCATGTTAATGAGATGCCTACATCTTCAAATTATACTTGCAACAATATGGTAAGTATGTGATAAGAGTTTTCTATTACTCTAAAAACATATGTAAATATTTCAACCACTTAACATACAAAAAATGTTGTTAGTAGGTGTGCCCTGTGTGTCTTGATAAACCCAAGGATATGGCTTTCAGTTGCGGGCATCAGGTGCGATTTAAAAGTTAAAACCCAATATGTTCTTTACAATTAACATATATACTTTTAAATTCTTATTGTTATTGTTATTGTCGAGATAACAGGCATGTTGCGAGTGTGGGGTCAGTTTGTTGTTGTGTCCGATTTGTGGAAATCTGATCGTGACCAAAATAGTTTTGCATCAATAGACTCGACAAATGTGTGAAGATATAGAGTGTATAAGACATTGGGTGTTTCATTTCTTTGTGATATATTTTGGCTTGTGATTTTTTTAATGAAATGGTTTTTGTTAACATTTTACTAAAACAAAAGTAGTAAAATACAGATATGTTCTTTTTTTATAATAAGGAGTTTTTAGGACCCGCACGTTACAGCGGGACTGTTAAAGTGAACAAAAAATAAACGTAAAAGCGTTAAATAACGCACGCACGTTGCGTAATGTAACTCGCCAAATTTAGACCGAAAAATAAAACGTATAAAAAATATACAAAGAAAGTAAAAAATAATCGTTATTTCTACCACCATAGTCGCAATATAACAAAAAAGAATTCGAAACGTGTCAGATTCTATAACTTTTTTTGATATACAAATAAATAAAAGAAATAAAAACAAAACAGGTCCACCTTCATGAGTTGATGTGATTTATATAAAAATAGAGTTATCAACTTAGAATTTTTTCTAACAAAATATAAAGGAGTGACAAAAAAAAAAAACCACAAAATACAAAGCAATTTTGAAGGAAGTCAAGCAACCCTTTGCCTTGCCTAGGGATGGCAAAAATACCTGAGTCCGACGGGTATACCCGAAACCCAACACAAATGGGACGGGTATACCCGATACCCGATGGGTATTGGGCCGGGTATTGGATTAGTTTTAAAAATTTTCACGGGTATGGGATTAGGTGATACCCGACCCGATTACCCGAAGCCACATACCCGTTTACCCGAACTATATACCCGAAGTTTTTAATTTATATTTTTATTTTCCATTAACCCTTATCTATTAGTGATTTATTTTAGTATGCTCATAATGTGAAAAAATAAATTTTCTTTTAGCAGATGTATTTGATAATATTATTTATATTTTGTATGTTGTGAAGTGTATACATATAAGTGTATAAATATTATAAAGTTATTATTAATTTATGATAAAACTTATATGTATGTAATGTATATTTTTAATTTATAATAGTTGTTGCATAAATAAAATTATATAATAATTATAATAGTAAAAAATGTATTTGGAAATCCCAATGTATATCTTTTAACAAACTAATAGGTATACCCGATACCCGCAGGTATACCCGGTGCCCGACGGGTAATTACCCGACAAATACCCGACGGGTATTGGGTCGGGTATGGGACACGATTTTACAATCGGGTATGGGTATGGGATTACCAATACCCGACCCGAACCCGACCCATTGCCATCCCGCCCTTGCCATGTTGAAGAGAAAGGGCTAGAGGGTTCTGCACTAAAGGAAAGTACATAGAGCATGAAAAGTATTACAAAATTAAATAGTATATTTGAGAGTGAAAAGAAATTTGTAAATTAATATAGGGATAATATGGTTTTCTGTAAAAGAAAACGTGTTATATAACATGTTAATGCACTAAAAAAATAATTAATATAGGGATAATATGATTTCTTGTAAAAAAAACCCTGTTATATAACATGTTGATGCGCTAAAGAGACTAATAGAGCTCTCTGGCTTGAAAAATGGGTTTCGTATCGTTGTTTAGTTTTAACCTCCATAAAAAAGATTGTTTGATAAAGAACCATCTTTTGTTACCTTATTATTATTAGACTATGTTAGACCTTAATCACACTCCTCAACAATTAACCTAATTGGAATTTTGTTGTGGTTCCAATCGGTACAACCGAATGACCAGAAAATAGATGGAAACTAGATTAGAAATATAGAAAGATGTTGAGATTTTAATTCATTTCATTGATAATCCCTAATGAAAATACTATTGGCTATTTATAGCCTTAGGTAAACATCTGAAACAAAAAAGATTAACTATTTAACTTCCACCGCTAAGCCACTAACAAACTAACCTACTATAAGGCCGGAGGGTCCAGACCAACTCAGCCTCTATAGCGCCCCGAGGCGCTATACAACAACACCGAGGAATTCAAGAGGTGGCGCCATTGATGGGGCTCCATCATGGTAACGAGGGAGAAGGACTTTATCAGGTGGGGCCCACTTAATTTAAACCAATAATTTTTTTTTAAAATTTTGTTTAATAGGGGGCTTCATCCACACCATGCAAATTAAAGGGGGCGTGATAAAGCCCCATGACTGAGGTGGATCCTAGGTGGCGCTGACGTGGCCTGATAAAGCCCCTAGGGGGCTCCAACCACACCCTCTAGCCTAAACATGGATGAAAGTAATTAAACACTAAAGACATGCATAGAAAAAAATGGACTACATGGGTTCACTGATAAATGGCACACATCAAATTTCAGGTTATATTATTAGACTATTGTTATTTTTTTTACCAGCACAAAAAGAAAAATACATATCATAAACAGGGGCGGACCAACCTTAGGGGAAGGGGTAGCCTCCGCTACTGCTTGGCGCTCCGGCGGTAGTGTAAATTTTGGAAAAATTTGACGTTTTTTCGATTTCGTTACCGTTTTTTTATAAAACGTTACCGCTACGAAGATTTTCTAGATCCGCCACTGATCATAAACTAACTAGCAACAAGCTAAAAGGTAAACAACATTCCAAGTCTAACTAGCAAAAAGTTAAAAGGAAAACAACCGATTTCGTAACCAACCAACTCAGCTAATATTCATTTTACGATTTCTATGAATAATTAACAATAGAATCAAAAGATAAATATTACTTCGTGCTTCAAGTTGTTCCAATAAACCATATCATACCGCAAGCGCCATAACACCCATGACCAATCGGGTTGAGCACATAATGACGCCAATCAAAGTCTTTTGCGATTTAGCCATCCAAACCAGTGGCGGACGCCATAGACCCATGATTTGTTTTCATGGGGGACGGTTGATGGGCTTAACCAAACACTAATTTTTTTTTAAACCGTAGCACTCAAATTTCAAGGTCTTTCTCGGATTTTAGAATCCACACAAATTGATGTTGAAAAAATTAACCAAAATTGATTTCTAACTGATATATCACAAAAGAAATTGTAACAAATTCCAGTTAGGTTCGAGCTTAAGACATAGATTGTGTATGCAAGAGTGCTCTTTCTAACTTGGTCTCGGATCTAGACATTTGATGTGAGTTAGCCAGGTTGGCTCGGCTCTATTATTGGGTAATGAAAGCTGGATGGGTGCACTACGAGTAGTGCGACACCATGTCGAGCAGCCAGAAGGGATCCCCATCAACCTAAACGGGTTCTTGATAATAGAAAATGTATAGTACGTATCAGATAGAGTATCCGCATCTTGACACAACACTAGAAGTTTGACCGCACAAAACCTTGTTTGTGAACTTATTTTATACTAAGTTTTCTATAAACAAATTTTTATTATTTTTACTATTTCAAAGTTCAGAAGATGAGAATTTGCGGTTGACATTACCGTATTATTTTATGAGAAATAAAACCTTTTTATACATTTTATGATAAGATTCCTTGCAACAGATAGATAAATGTTTGAAACTGTAAGGTATATATAAAACATCTCTTTCAAGAAGCATTATGAGAGGCTACAGTACTTATAAGAATATAGTTGACATTGACTTAACTTATATATCTATTAAATGTATAACATTTTATTAAAGATGGTTGTAGTTGAAACATCATACATTATGCAAGTTGACGTGATTTATTATTTATACTATATGTTAGAACCCCGTGTATTACACGGGTTGAGAAAATGTAATTTTATATATTAAATAATAAAAAAGTTATATCTTTATACCTCGTATATTGTACGGGTTAAATAAATGTAATTTTATATATCAAATAATAAAAAATAGTTATAACCATGTGTATTACACATATTAAATAAATGTAATTTTGTATACTAAATACTAAAAACGTCGTATCTTTAAAAAACCCGTTTATAATCGGGTTGAATAAATCTACCAAATAATAAAAATTTTACATCCTTAAAAACCACGTATGTTACACGTGTTGAATAGATCTAAAAAAAAGTTATATCTTTAAAAACCATGTGTATTACACATATTAAATAAATGTAATTTTGTATATTAAATACTAAAAATGTCGTATCTTTAAAAAACATGTGTATAGTCGGGTTGAAAATCTACCAAATAATAAAAAATTGCATCCTTAAAAACTTCGTGTATTACACGTGTTGAATAAATCTAATTTTACACAGCAAATGATAAAAAAGTTATATCTTTAAAAACTTCGTGTATTATACGTGTTATGTAAATGTAACTTTGTATAGTAAATAATAAAAAAAAGTTATATTTTTAAAAACCCCGCGTTTTACACGAGTTGAATAAATATAATTTTGTATACCGATTAATAAAAAAATTTATATTTTTAATAAATTAGGATAACATTTAATATTAATTTATTATTTATATATTTAATATAAGATAAGTAGGAAAGAGAGGTATTTGTTTTAAAAATATATTAAATTAACAATTTAGATTTGATGATAATATTTTATTAAAGTATGATAAGATTTAATATTAATTTATTATTTATTTATTTAGTTAATATAAGATAAGTATAGATTTGAGGATACCTTCTATGAATGACACGTGTCCAAAACTTAGTTTCTTTTATTATAGTAGATAGATAACGGTTTATATATGAACATTTTATTATATTTTTTATTTAAATTATAACTTTTTTTTACAAATTTTAATATATAATTTTAAATAATATCAATTTTTATCTATATTTCGATAAAAAGTTTTATCATAGACATAGTCATATCAATATGACATAATTATATGAGAGACAATTTCATTTGAGATAAAATTTATATCTAAAAAAAAGATAAAATAAATCAACGAAACGATGCATATACAAAACATTACATATTAAAAATTATAAAAACCAAATTCTAATTTAAACTACAAGAATACCACATAAAAAGGTTGTAATAATCACACGAGTGTATAGCATGACCCTTGCATATTACTGTTATTACTACATATCTTCTTTATGTTCATGTGATGTTAGATCGATGATCCAACGACTCAATAGTCTAAGACATATCGTATAATACAATTAAGGGGTCTCGGGTTCAATCAACATCAAGAACTCGTGTCATTAGGGGCTCGTAGAAGGTGAGTTAATATTTAGTTGGTTTGATAGACCATGTGATATTTAATATACTTATTAAACTATCAATCATAAAATGTAATGGCTTGTAGAATACTACGTTTAAGTAACAATTATAACTCGTTTTAGGGACTTAAAAGAATTTAACAAATAAAAAACAGTCACAACTAGAGGGGTTCAGGGTTTCTTTGACCTTCCAATTGACATGTTATTTTCATTAATAAAGGTCTATAACTTTTAAATCACTGTTTTAAAGTAGATATGAAACAGCCAATGATCCTTTGGTGGAGTGGTGGAAAGGACTTAGGCCATGTGAGTGGTTTCAGGTTCGATCCCCACCTCCATCAAAAGGTGAGGCATTGGGGTTATTCCCAACCCAAGGATGGCAATGACTCCGGTTCAAGCCTGAGGGAACCCGAGTTTTCTATTACGACGCATTTACTCCAGCGGGTCGCTCTGTCACAACAGGCGGTCAATTCGTGTGGAGGGTGCAACTCCTGTCAAGTGGCAGGGGGTCGGAAATTTTCTCGGGGAAAGCTACGTCCCATTTCTACCGAGGCGTGGGCCCCGTTAAGACAACATAGTCCTTGGGACAGAAATGGGGCGGGCCTGCGTCTTGCGGGTGTGTATTAACCGTCTGTTGACACCTTTCAAAAAAAAAAAAAGTAGATATGAAACAAATAAATAATAAAAATAATAATACATGTGATTTTGTAGTTAAAGAGTGTAAATATCGACCACTGATAAAAGGTTAAACATCTTGTGAAATAAAAGTAAAAGTCTACACAATCAAATTAATAAGCTAACAAAGTAAATAAATACCTTTACTTTAGTCTTGATGATGAATTTAGTTACGATTAAAAGCTGATTATTTAACATCATACAAAATACCTATAAACTTTGTAACATGAACACTTTTAACCAAATTTAACAAGATCAAAATATTATCAACTCACTAATACATAAACTATGTAACATGAACACTTTTAACAAAATTTAACAAGATCAAAATATTATCAACTCACTAATACAATAACAATATATATTCCCAAATATGGGATATGGATTTAAAAAATCTAAAAATTACCATCGTTGTTTGTTATTATGGGCGTAGATAACCTTTTACCAATGAATATACTCTGATAATTAGATTTTATTGGTCGATAAAAAAAAAGTTCAAACAATTAATTCAACTTTAATATACTAATACAAGATTCTTTTGAAGACTTACAGGGCATACCTTCTACTTTTCAACCTCATCATTTAGCAAATAGTCAACGATGTGGCATTCCAATTTAAAACCAGTTTTATTTGGAGTTTGTATTGTAACTTTGCAATCACACACAGCATATGTGTGTGTAACCTCGAGATATCTTCAATTTTAGTAAACATGGGTGACAAGAATATTAATACAAATCAACGGCCACCAAGCGTTGCTTACAACCCAAGTCATCATGATGCATCAGCCTCAGAAATAAGGTTGGATCGTAGGTATTCAAGAATAGGTGATGACTACGAGACGCTTGAACAGGTAACTTGTGATTCAAGTTATGCGTAATTTCATCAAATAATTCTAACACTCTATTTTAGGTTACGGAGGCTCTTGTTCGAACTCGGCTTGAATCGTCGAATCTCATCGTAGGCATCGATTTCACGAAAAGTAATGAATGGACAGGTTAGTATATTTAATTTTTCGTAAATTTGTCGCTAAATCCTCTATCTTGTCGCTAAGGGTAGTCAGCATATGTTTTGTTACAACTTTGTCGCTACGACTTTGTTTGTCGCTTGTGGCCGTTTTGTAATAAACTTTGTTGCTAAAATTACTCTTCGTCTCTAATTGTAGTCAGGATGTGTTTTTCAATTTTTGTTTCAAACTTTGTCGCTGAAATTATATTTGTTGCTTATTGTAGTCAGCATGTGTTTTTGAATTTTTGCTACAAACTTTGTCGCTAAAATACTTTCCGTCGCTTGTTGTAGTCAACATGTGTTTTTTATTTTTTATTTTTTGTTACGAACTTTGTCACTAAAATTACTTTATGTCGCTAACTGTAGTCAACATATGTTTTTTGACTTTATAATTATTGTCCTTGTCCTTTTAATCAAAATATTGTCGCTAAAATTTTTTACTCGTCGCTAGTTACAATCAGCATATGTTTTAAAATTTTAACTTGTTACAAACTGTCGCGAGCTTCTGTTTGTCGCCAATTGTAGGCAGTATATGTTTTCCTTACAAACTGTCGCTAAATTCTTTATTATGGCATTCATAGTCACCATATGTTTTTGTTACAAACTCTGTCACTAGTTCTTCTATTTGTCGCTATTGTAGTCTGCATATGTTTTTTATATGATTTTAGTCGCTAAAGTAGCAAATTTATAAAACAAATTAGGGGAGAGATCATTTAACAGGAGAAGTTTGCATAGCATTGGAGTTGTACAAAATCCTTATGAACAAGCAATATCCATCATTGGGAAAACATTACCAAATTTTGATGAGGATAATTTGATCCCATGCTTCGGGTTTGGAGACGGTATACAACTATATACTATAATTCATCTTGTAAGCCGGTTGTCTTTTACTATATTTGTATCATTAACTTGTTTTTCTGAATGTGTCGTTTTGTAGTCTCGACACATGATCAACGAGTATTCAGTTTTTACCCTGATTCGCGTTATTGTCAAGGATTTGACGATGTTTTGAGACGTTATAGAGAGATAGTTCCTCATGTTAGACTTGCAGGTTTGTTTGCCACACCCAAATTGTTTAACAGCCATATTATTAGTGTCATTTTTTGATTCAAAATAGTAAGGCACCTCTTGATTTAACTCACAAGCACCCTTAAACACCTTAACAACCAAACCCAATCAACATGTCTTCGCTCTCTTTGCTTTTGAAGCTGTTGGTTTTTTGGAAAAAGTGCAGAGGATCGTGCACAACAATTTCTCGATGCCAAGGAACCAAAGTTTGATTTTCAGTAGAATTGGACTTACTATTCAAAAGGGGTTGCGGCGCAGCATGTTGCCCGTTTACCTGCCATTCTTAAGTAATTTTTCTATCGTTTTTAAATCTAAATTTTTGAATTGGTTCATAAAAAAATTCAATAAAAAATTGAAATTGTCTAATTGCTGTTTACAATGAGATAATTTATCTATAAATGATAAATAAGTTGACAAGACAAGAGTATCTATAGATCATTTGTGTTCTCTAATTGATCTTTGAAATCAATATTATGATTTTGTTTCTTATAGCACGAGTGGATTTATTGTAAGTCTTTTGACTTGACCCGTTCTAGCCTAACCCATTTTGACTTGACCCGTTTCAACATGTCTCATCCCCCATAAAAAAACACACACAAAGTTGGATCTGCCACTAAGCATATTTACTCTAATTTCTCGCACAATTTGTATCGGATCTCATCTATACACACACTGAGATTTATAAGGTTCACGCATTATATATGGTGCAAGTATTGAGAGAAGCTCCATAGTTATTGAGAAAACCTAGAAAATTCTAACCTTCAACATTTTTTTAATTTTGAAAAAAAAATAACGCATGTAATATACATGTTTTAAGAGTTTTGAGCAAAAAAAAAGTGCCGAGAGGATATTTTTAAAAAAGATAAACAAGTTTTGCGCAACGTGATCGTACACAAAAACTTGTTCATTTTTTTTTTAAATTTTGGTTGGCGCTTTTTTGATTTTTTTTTTTTTTTGCTTAAAACCCTTAAAAACATGAATATCACATGTGTAATTTTTTTTTCAAAAAAAATGTTGGGAGTTCGAGTTTCTTGAGTTTTCTCTATAACTATGGGTTTTCTACGTAACCTTCCCCTATATATATAGTTCTAATGTAGTAAAATCATTTTCAGGACCGACATCCTTCGCACCTATAATAGAAATGGCAATGACGATTGTCGAAGAAAGTGGTGGTCAATACCATGTCTTATTGATTATAGCCGACGGTCAGGTGATCCCTCAAGCATGCTAACCGTCAAGAAACCTTAAATTCGTCACAACTGAATTAAAACTAAAAATAAAAAAACCTTGTCTTTTTTTCAGGTAACAAGAAGTGTCGATACCGAATATGGTCAGTTGAGTGTACAAGAACGTAAGACTGTCGATGCCATTGTTAGAGCAAGGTAACATTTGACACATTGACGGTTTAGCCCTTAATCATATTAATAATGTTCTGTTTTATGGTTGCAGTGACTACCCGTTATCAATAATACTGGTAGGGGTTGGTGATGGTCCATGGGACATGATGAAGCATTTTGATGACAATATACCTACTCGTGCCTTCGACAATTTTCAGGTTTGAAATAACTTCACTAAGCCCGACAAACTGAGAAGGTTGGGTTGGTTTGGTTGACGAGTGAAAATGGGCTCGGATAAAAATACCGTATGAGCAAAATGAGTTTAGATCAAAATTGGTCGGTTTAAAAAAAGTACCAAATTGGTTCTGGTCAAAACAAATTCTAGTCAGTATATAATCAAGTTGAAATGAGTCGTTTAAAAGAAATTGTACCAAAAGAGGTTCACCTGATATATTTATTATGGTGGCTAGTGATAATGGTGGAGGTGACAGGGACCGCGACAATGTCAGTGGCGGAGACGAAGGTGACACCGGTGGCAGTGGCGACATGGGTTGTGGGCTTTTTTAGTCGTGGCGATGGTGCTTGCAAATATTGTGGAGGTGGTGGTGCCAACGTGTAACGACCCCGATACTAAGAAGACTAACATGGACCACTGTTACACTCTAGGCAAATCTCACATCGACCGTGGCCAAGAGATATCTTGGTTCATAAGGAATGGCCAGCCTCTTTAAATCACTAACGTGTTTTGGGCTTTTGTGGCTGTAGAGCACATGATAACTCCACAGTTAAGCGTGCTCGAGTGGGAGAAGTACTATGATGGGTGACCTCCTTGGAAGTCTCCATAAGGGCAACCAAAAAAAAATCCGTATATGGGCCATCCATAGCAGGAAAAGCGAACAATATTGGTGGTATGAGAGGCCGGATGTTACAAATGGTATTAGAACCACTCATGTGCCATTCAGGATGGTGGGGCAAACCTCATCTAGAACGATGTGTCCTTAAGGGGGTGATTATAACGATACCAACTAGTAAAATTTTCCCCCGTGTTGCGATGGGAATTCGATCGGTATCGGTTCGTTTCATTATGGTATCGATACGGGAGCGGCACTATGTATAACAACCGAAAGAGAAAACCAACACAATTAAGTCGTGGTGTGCCTAAAAGAATATCGACATGTGTTTTACGTCAATCAAAAACCATAAAAATGAATATCGCTAATGGTTTCGATAATCTCAATACTGTTACCAATGTTGTTCGGTTAGAATAGATTCGGTTCATCACAGCACCAGTACGTTAGCGGCACTCGTTGTAGCATACGATAAAATACATTCATATTTTAATACAACTCCGTATTCAACATAAAGTCGGTTGAAATCATGATTTATTAAACCACTTTTGTTTAAATCATTGTAAATTTTTGAGATATTCATTATCTCAAAACCATTAACTCGTGAGTTCAAAACTTTCATACATTATGCAACTAAAGGTTGGGTTATATGCAAAACTTCATTTTGACCAGTTAGAGGGATTTACCATTAACTTTAAATTTCACTCTCTCCTTTCACCCATCATTTTACTACATTAAGGTATCTACCTATATTTCTTAATCTTAATGCAAATTCCTAAACAACCCATATGGGTCGTTTGCCCAATTTACCCATCAAGGGTTTTTTGGTCAATTTTAGTCCCTCATTTTAAGACGAAAGACTTCCACTAATTAATTGACCAAAATACTACTATCAACTATAAATCTAATTATGTGTACCTGGCTCGGGTCATAGCATTGACCCGTTTACATACCTCTTGCTTTAAATTTTCTAGTTAAAGCAACGCAACATATGTTATTTCCTGTAATCACAAAAACTCAACAAATGGTCACCAATTATTAATGTCAAATGGTATTAACACACCATTTGACCCATTTATTCGAAATGGCTATTTTTTTTTCAACATATGATAGTATTTTTAATACCATCTCACCCCATGAACCTATTCTGGTTTGCGCCGTGAGTTTTATTTACTTGAAAGACATTTTCTCAATTTGTTTGACCCGATTAAAACTTTCACCAAAAGGTGTCCTTTCAAATCTTTTATCTATTCGTTAATCCATGCCCGGATTACTACTTTACCATTTTACCCGCCACGTTTACACCATAACATAGTGTTTCAAAACTTTATATTTGTACATCATCTCACCTCAAGTTTACCTTATTTACCCATTTTACCATAATCTATGGTTTTTGCCATTCTAACTTGTTCCGACCCACATTATATCGTGCCGGAACATCTTATTTCATTTGCAAACTACTATTCGTATTTGATACTCACAATAAACATTTGGTAAATAATAAAAGGGGGCGTAAGCTTTGCTTACCTTGCATCCGGTTCTGCTTTTCTTCATGCTTAGCTTGTTTGATCCGCTTCCTTCCCAAGCTCCACCTAGCTTGTCAAGCATTAAACTATCATCATAATTCGTAAGATGGTTAGATTAGTCATTTTTAATCTCGACTATTCCACCTTACGCATTTTCTATCAAATTATCATTCGGTCATGTTTTAAGGTCAGTTTGACTTTCAAAAGTCAACTGTCCCTTTTTAAAGTATGAAATACACAATTGAGTTCGACGAACTCACTTAGGCATTTCTTCGACTATTCGGTAGGCGCTATTTTTAGGCCACTAACTACATTCATCCACATAGTTTATAAACATCATATAATCATCTAGTTCCATAAAGTTCATACTTTTATTAAAAACCCATTTCACACATATGTACTAATTCAATCTTAACACTTATTCAAGAACTCTCTTCTTGAATATAACAAATAGGATAATTCTAAATCTCTATTCTATCTTTATCTATCTTTAAATCCTTACACTTCATACAAGAACTTCAATGTCAAGAATTTCATCATAACTTTCAAAACCCCATTTCAAGTAATGCATGTGCTTTCACTCGAACTACCAATTATGATGATTCTAAGCACATATATCATCATCTTCACTATATAGTCAAAACCCACTTAGCTAGATGTGGTAATTCACCCAAACACCTAAATCATAACAATTTACTTCAAGTTTCTACTTAGGGTTTGTTCCTAAGCAATCATACTTCACTAATTTGGCCATAGCCTCTACGATTCATACATAAATCGAAACATGGCAATGTAAACCAAAATTCACAACTTTATTAACATAAAAAATTTGACATACCTTACGATCCCCTAGCTTGGGTGATCGTTAATTCATGTTTATTCAAGAGTTTGAGCTCCAATTTCCTTTCAATTTTGAAGATGTTTGATGAGATAGGGTTTACCCCCTTTTGGTCGCCTGATGATCGATCCCCCCACACACACTAGGTGTGTGTGTTGTGTGTTTTTTTTTGTTTATAAATATAAAGTTTCCTTTGTTGCAATTTTGGTCCCTCAAGTTTAGTTTTAATTGTTTTAAGACTACAATTCCATATTTTTATTACTTATCTACATGTTAATAACTAGGTAAATATATTCCTAGTTATTTTTGTTTACGGGCTAGTTTTTACCATTAACGATACTTTACCTGTTTCCTTATATCTACCGGGTTTAAAATACCAAACCCGTATTCGGGGTGTTACAAGTCTACCCCCTTAAAGAGGTTTCGTCCCCGAAACCTTATTTACGTAGTTCATTGGTTTAATCAAACGAACCAAGTTTCATTTTCAAGGCACCCGTTTTTTTAGTGTTTTCCGTTTTCCAATTTCTCTCATAATATTTATATTTGTTAAAACGTTATTTCTCACTAAAACTGAATTTTAGTTTAACGTTTTCTCTTTAACTCATGTCAATTTCTCACATCAAGGAATTTACATCTAAGGATTTATTCCTTTCTGTTGTCATTTTGGTAATGTCTTCGCCTTTTTGTGAAATAACACAATTTGATAATCGTGAATTCCTTTGTCATTTCTGCCCGTTTAGATGTTTTAGTGAAATCTTTCACTTTTGTCCACCAGACTTTTTATGATCTCTTCATTTTAACCCGTTCAGTTAACTTAGCGAAGTCCATCGCTTTTATACTAATTTTACCTTCCGTTATTATTTTACGCGGGGAGTTACAACTAGTTTCCTCGCTTTACATTATTGACCCGTAGGTTCTTTCACTTAGCCTCGCACGCTTTTTCCTTAGATTTCCACCTTTTTAAGGTGAGACCCCGACAATTTGTTTCTTTCTATTTGTGACTCAAAGGTCTTTTTGATCCCGTAGAACTTAACATTACTTATAATCCCGTAGGTTATGATGATCCCGTAGACCATCTTTTATTCGACTTGATGTGCGTAAGTGTGTATAGTTTTTATTGTATATTTTAAGCCCTTTTTAACACTTTTAGCCAAGTTTTAAATTTATAAAACACGATATTTACTAACACTAAACACACATATGGGCAAGTGCACCCATCGTGAGCGTAGTATAGTGTTTGTAAGATACCGAGGTCGTCAAAGGACACAAGAGCTTTTAATACCGGTTTATCCTCAACGTCTAATCAAATCAAAAGTTTAGAAAAAGGTTTTTAAACAAGAAAATAAAACTAACTAAAATAAAATAAAATAAAAACAGATAGACAAGATGAATCACTTGGATCCGACTCGTGTGTAGTGTAACCTTTGATTATTTCCGCACTTTTGCACTTTTTAAGAGATTATCTTAGTTATTGTAGTAGGCCCTCTTTTGAAGGTGACGTTACCCTCAACCCGGTAGTTTGAGTCAGCAAGGATACAATCCTAAAGGGTCGGATTATTGAAAGATAATTAATTAAGTTATTAATGCATAATATGGTAGGCCCCTCTTTTGAAGGTGACGTTACCCTCGGCTAAGTAGTCTGAGTCAGCAGGGATACAGTCCTAAGTAGCCGGGTTAAAGTTTTAATAGTGGTTTACATATGAGGGGATCAAAGAGTTTGGACCCCCGCCATCCAATACCGGTGGGTATCGAAGGAGGTCCTACTAAATTTGACCCAGGTCCTTGCAGGATCTATACACTGAATAAGGCAAGACTCTTACCAAATCGTTCCCTTAACCCCCGACCAGGTAGCCAACATACCTCCATATAGACCGTGGAGATATGAATGGTGAAAATCTTTTATTTTATATAGACAGTAAAATAATGCCAAGACACCACGGACAAACGATAAGGAAGCATCACCTTCAACATAAGAAACTAGTTATTAAAGTCATTAATACATAACCAAATAAAAAGTGCGAAAAGATTAAAAATAAAAAGTATTACACTAGACACTTGTCTTCACCAAGTGATGTAAGAGACTTTGGCAAACATGGCCTTTGATTGTCAAGAACTCTTACGATCAATCTTGGATCCCGAGATGACTCACACACTCTATGATGGATGATGGATGATGGTGATGGATGATGGATGATGGTGGTGGATGATGGTGTTGTGGTGGTGGTGGAGTGTGGGTGAAGTGTGAGAGAGGTGGTGTGCCAAGGGATGGTTTGCAAATGAGCCAAGCACCCCTATTTATAGCCTGAACAGCAGCTCGGGCACGGCCCCGTGTCCATCCTCCTTCTCTTTCTTCATTAATTGCAGTTTGTCTGCGTTAGTTGACCACGCCCCCGTGTCCGCTGGGCACGACCCCGTGTGCAGAAGCGTATCTGTACTATCAAGATTTCCCCAGATTCTGCGAATCTTTGAGTTGACCACGGCCCCGTGTCCGCTGGGCACGCCCCCGTGGTGGGTGATAGAAGCTTCTACAACTTTGTCTTTTCTGCAGACACTTGGGCACGCCCCCGTGCTCGTTGAGCACGGGGCGTGTTCAGCCTTCTGTTCTCTTGTTTTTGCTTGGGAAGATGCTGTCGGGGGGGTCGGGCATGCCATGTTTTTTTCTTTTCTTGTATTTATGTTAGATTTAGCTGCCTTTTTGCTTCTTTTGTTCATTTGAGCTCATTTAATCCTGAAAATACAAAAGGAAGACAAAAACACACTTTTTCCAACATTAGTACTAAAAAAGGGTTAGTTTTATGCCACATTTGATGTAATTTATATGTTGCATTTTGCACACATCAAACACCCCCACACTTGAATCTTTGCTTGTCCTCAATCAAAACTCTTTATAATGTGGCTTTACACTCCCAAATGGAATGGGTAGAAGAGAAGGTTTTTGGGCTTGTCATAGAGTGTCGGGATTTCCAAGATTCTTTATTAAGTTTTATTTTATTTATTTACAATCCTATTCGTCATGATTTATTTAAAACATTACATAAGATAAATTACTTATTAGGGTATAACATGCCTTTTTAAAATTCCACTTATATACAAGTTCACATACCTCACGGGGATCACTCAACACTCGACCGAAGATGTTTTTTTAGTGGATCACTCGAGAGCGGCATGGAACTTACTCCTACCATAAGCTTGCCAAGCAATCAATCCTCATCCTTTTTAACTATACACCTTTGTAAATATCAAGAGGACTTTTTGGGTGAAGGGTTAGGCTTGGGTTAAAGGTAGGTGGTTGGGTTAGTGGTTAGTAAAAGGGCGAAAGGCGTAAAAAGCGTCGGTTTTCGTAAGACTTTTTATTTTTGATGAAGCATTTTATAACTTTTTATTTTTGATGTAGCACTTTTTCAAACAAAGTTCTCTTTGATAAACTTGTTTGTTTACTTCTTTTTGCTTCATCATCATCATTTTTTTTTTTTTTGGGAAGACTTGAGAAAAACCGAGCTTGTTACTAAAACAAAGGGTTAAAAATAAAAAAAAGGAAAGTCTTGGTGGGTAAAAGGGTGTTTGTTTTGGGTTAAGAAATGAAAAGGTTTAGGCTCAAAGGGGTTAACTAGGGGGATTTTGGGTAGGTGGTAAAAAAAAAGAAAAATAATGGTGTAGAAATAAAAAGGGTTAGTCCTAATGCCTCCATCATTTACTTACTCGGGTTTAAGTTGGTAAGGACCGGGAATGTATTGTCGTGGCAAGTTCTAGAGTCGTAAGAACCATGCGGCTATTCACACAAGAAACGAAAAATGAGCATTTAGCTTAAAGACATGTATTTGTATGCTCAATAAAGGCTCAAAACTCACTTTTTGTGGGAATGGGTTTTTATGTGATCAAGTATATATAATCAAATTTTAACTAAGCTTGTCATGCCGTTTCATAATTTTCTTATGTTGGTTCTTTTTATCACGACGCTATCGGTTGTAAATTTGTAAAAATATAACCTTTTTAGAACTCCCAAATTAAACCTAGACAAGTAAAAAAATGAAAAATTTTTGAAAAAAAAATTGGGGTGATTAGCGGTTCCAATAGAGTTTTGTGTAAGGCTTGTAATTAGGACTTGCAAGATTCAAGGTTTTAGTATCCCCCCCACACTTAAATTACACATTGTCCTCAATGTGTCCCAAAAATAAGTTTTTAGGTTGATTGAATGTGTAAAAAGGTGTGAAAAGCTAAAATTTATGTTACTGGGCGTCTGGACACGGCCCCGTGGTGTCCGGGCACGACCCCGTGTTCAGATTGCTAGTAACAGAAATGAATAAAAAGAAACAGAAGCCTGGGCACGGGGGCGTGTTCAGCGAGCACGCCCCGTGTCCAGTTACCTGAACTGGGCATTTTCTGCAGACGGCTGGACATGGGGCGTGTTGGGTGAGCACGGCCCCGTGCTGAACTTGCTGTAATGAAGAAAAATTTGTCGGGTGGCCCTGTTTTTGTGCATGGGGCGCTGGTTCAAGTTTCCCTTAGTATCCTTCACCATCCCGAGTGTGATTTACCCATTACAACATCATCCAAACACCAATTTAACTAAAATCGTCATTCCATTAAATAGAGAAAATTACATAATAGTCCTATTAAGTTAAAATTCTAGATAACTAGGTCAAAAGAAGCACAAGAAGTCTAACCCAAGAAGTTCTAGCCTAAGTTTATTCTATTAGCAAAATTTTCGAAAAGATAATTCTCTCGGTTGGGTGTGGCTCGAAGAACTTCTTCCTCCGGACATGTGTCCCTCATACGTCGGCGAGCCATTCCTCTATCTCCCTTGGGAGAAGAAAAGCGGGCTCATTGGCATCGGTTTGAGGGGGTGCAACTTTCACCGGGACTTCTTGTAGATCTTCAAGAGGGGGCTCCGCTGGAATGTCATCCCATCCGGTGGGATTGTTGACTCCAAGTGCTAGGTTCCAATCCTCTTGAGGGAGGATTGGTTCCATGGGAGGTGTCACAAGAATGTTCAACCTCTGGTGCAAGAGGTTGATTTCTTGAAAACTGTTTTCCAACCCCACCGTAAGATAATTTATACGGTCTATGAGGACCTCCTCTACCGATGTCATCTCATCAAGAGCCTCACGTAATGCCATCACGTAGCGAACGAGAGTTGCTTCAATTGAAGACCTTCTTTCCCTTTGACTGTTTTTGGAGTGCGCAGAAGAGGTTCCACTGTTTTGGCTTGACATTCTACGAAAATAAACGGAAAAGAGTTTATTTTAATGAAACAGTAACCTCGGACACGGCCCCGTGCTCAGTGAGCACGGCCCCGTGTTCACCTTTCTGCAGATTTTTAGAACAAGGAATCTCAGAGTTTTAAATTATTTTTCCAACTTTTAAAGCATTTTTGAGCAGAAATAACTTAAAACAATGTTGCAAAACTTATCTTTAACAAGATTCCTTGAACAAAAACCTAACAAACATCACAATAAAGCTTGGAATCATGTTGATCTCAAGCTCTAATAGAGGTGTTGAGGTGAAAGAGATGGAGAAGAAGGTAATGGACCAAAGAGGGAAGGACAAGATGGTTGTTGAGAACCTTCTTTTAGAAAATACCTAGGATGGTATGAGTGAAGATTCCCGAAATCTCTGTCCCTGGAATGGTCCAAATGTGCAGGATCCTTGGCTACATTTATAGAAAATGACAGCACGATGCACACGGCCCCGTGTCGGCTGGACACGGCCCCGTGTGCAGGCGAGGTCCTGACACATTTTGTCCGTATTCTGACAAAAAGTCAGAAAGGAATCTTTTGGTGGACACGGGGCGTGTTGACCTGGACACGGCCCCGTGTCTAGAGGCTGTTTATGAAGTTTCGTCTTTGTCTAAGGAACTTATCCGGATCGGGTGGTTCCTTACTGGATGGAACAACCCCAAAGTGCCTAAGATACCTTAATTGCTCTAGATTAAGACGAGAACGCAAGAGGTTGTTGGTGAGGGTGATTCCTATGCTAAATGTAGGTGGACAAGTCCAACCCTTTCTCGGGCTCTCGTTAAAGAATGTGTATGCCGAATCACTCAGGTCTATGTATGCACCGAACGAATTCGATGGAGAGTCCTTCACGGCACAATCGACACAGGGACGACTATCGCCCAAGTCTTTGCTAGAGTTAGAGGTAATATCGGGAACAACGAAGTTGTTTTTATTCGAATGCGATCCCAACAATTCTTCTTGGGTATCATCTTGAGATGAATTATTGAAATCCATCTTAAGTTCTTTTAACCGATTAAGAATTAGATCTTCCAATTGAAATAGTTCATCAAGAAGCATTTCTCCTAGAAGGTCCGGTTGAGAGCATTCGAGGGAGAGATAGGGATTATTTTTACTTTCGCCCCTCTTAAGGCTACAGGAAAACAATGGGTCTATATAATGGGACTTATAATTTAGAAAATAACATTCTAATTCTTTATGGGGGCTCCCACATATTTGACACCACGTACCATAAGAGTGCCGAAAGTAAAAAATATCAGTATCTCTCATGTTTGTGTCAGAAATTACCAACCGTCGGGATCTTACGGTTCTGTTTTCAGTAACTGAAACTTGGGCGCGGGGCGTGTTGAGTGGGCACGTCCCCGTGTTCAGCTTACTGTCTGACTTAAAACAGGATTGCTAGTTCCAAAGATTGGGCACGGGGCGTGTTCAGCGGGCACGGCCCGTGCTGAGTTCTGCGGAAGCTGAAAAATTAAGAAAATCCTAAAAAAAACCAGAAAAAATTAGAAAAAAAAAACGATTAGGCCGTTGATTCCTAACTTTCTTAAAATCCTTGTGTCCCCGGCAGCGACGCCAAAAACTTGATGTGCGTAAGTGTGTATAGTTTTTAATGTATATTTTAAGCCCTTTTTAACACTTTTAGCCAAGTTTTAAATTTATAAAACACGATATTTACTAACACTAAACACAGATACGAGCAAGTGCACCCATCGTGAGCGTAGTATAGTGTTGGTAAGATACCGAGGTCGTCCAAGGACACAAGAGCTTTTAATACCGGTTTATCCTCAACGTCTAATCAAATCAAAAGTTTAGAAAAAGGTTTTTAAACAAAAAAATAAAACTAACTAAAATAAAATAAAATAAAAACAGATAGACAAGATGAATCACTTGGATTCGACTCGTGTGTAGTGTAACCTTTGATTATTTCCGCACTTTTGCACTTTTTAAGAGATTATCTTAGTTATTGTAGTAGGCCCCTCTTTTGAAGGTGACGTTACCCTCAACCTAATAGTTTGAGTCAGCAAGGATACAATCCTAAAGGGTCGGATTATTGAAAGATAATTAATTAAGTTATTAATGCATAATATGGTAGGCCCCTCTTTTGAAGGTGACGTTACCCTCGGCTAAGTAGTCTGAGTCAGCAGGGATACAGTCCTAAGTAGCCGGGTTAAAGTTTTAATAGTAGTTTACATATGAGGGGATCAAAGAGTTTGGACCCCCGCCATCCGATACCGGTGGGTATCGAATGAGGTCCTACTAAATTTGACCCAGGTCCTTGCAGGATCTATACACTGAACAAGGCAAGACTCTTACCAAACCGTTCCCTTAACCCCCGACCAGGTAGCCAACATACCTCCATATAGACCGTGGAGATATGAATGGTGAAAATCTTTTATTTTATATAGACAGTAAAATAATGCCAAGACACCACGGACAAACGATAAGGAAGAATCACCTTCAACATAAGAAACTAGTTATTAAAGTCATTAATACATAACAAAATAAAAAGTGCGAAAAGATTAAAAATAAAAAGTATTACACTAGACACTTGTCTTCACCAAGTGATGTAAGAGACTTAGGCAAACATGGCCTTTGATTGTCAAGAACTCTTACGATCAATCTTGGATCCCGAGACGACTCACACACTCTATGATGGATGATGGATGATGGTGATGGATGATGGATGATGGTGGTGGATGATGGTGTTGTGGTGGTGGTGGAGTGTGGGTGAAGTGTGAGAGAGGTGGTGTGCCAAGGGATGGTTTGCAAATGAGCCAAGCACCCCTATTTATAGCCTGAACAGCAGCTCGGGCACGGCCCCGTGTCCATCCTCCTTCTCTTTCTTCATTAATTGCAGTTTGTCTGCGTTAGTTGACCACGCCCCCGTGTCCGCTGGGCACGACCCCGTGTGCAGAAGCGTATCTGTACTATCAAGATTTCCCCAGATTCTGCTAATCTTTGAGTTGACCACGGCCCCGTGTCCGCTGGGCACGCCCCCGTGGTGGGTGATAGAAGCTTCTACAACTTTGTCTTTTCTGCAGACACTTGGGCACGCCCCCGTGCTCGTTGAGCACGGGGCGTGTTCAGCCTTCTGTTCTCTTGTTTTTGCTTGGGAAGATGCTGTCGGGGGGGTCGGGCATGCCACGTTTATTCCTTTTCTTGTATTTATGTTAGATTTAGCTGCTTTTTTGCTTCTTTTGTTCATTTGAGCTCATTTAATCCTGAAAATACAAAAGGAAGACAAAAACACACTTTTTCCAACATTAGTACTAAAAAAGGGTTAGTTTTATGCCACATTTGATGTAATTTATATGTTGCATTTTGCACACATCACGAGTCTTTATTCAAATGTATATATGTTTATATATGTATATGGCGTCAAGGCACCCCTTTTATGTTTGGAATCGTTTATCTTCGCTTTTGAAGTTCATTTGATCTTGATTATAGTCCAAGGCTACATTCCTTTTCTTTCGTATTATTCTTCCGACTCTATGACTTCTTACGTCATTTATGCGTCGGTTTGTTCTCCACTTATTGTTATCCGGTTTATTCCTATATTTATTTACGACCCATTACCCGGGTTCCTTTATCTTAATGTTTATAGCATTCTTATTTCACTAGTTTGCGTTTTTCCTTTTTATATTCCTTTACGACCCACCACATAGGTTCATTAATATTTTGCACTCCAGTTTATTCGGTTTGCGCTTACTTACCTTTTTAAGCGTCATTCTTTATTTATCTTGTTTGACTTGTTCGTGTGACACTTCATCACTTATGAATGTCAAACTTCATTTGTATTCAACCCGTTCATGCTATAGTTATCAAATTTTCTGTTTACGAAATTTTGTCATTCTTTAGTCATAACTCACAATCCGAGTCTTTTGACTTTCTATTCCGCGTTCCTGTTTCTTGGTTTACGCATACACTCAAAATCCTACCCATCTATCGGGTATTTTACCGAAGTCATTATTAAAGCAACCGTCCGGCATGTATTAAGACTTCGTTTTAATTTATTTGGTCGTCTTAGCGAAATCCATCGCCTTTATTCAATCAAGTCCTTTATTCTTTATTTAATTCGTTTAACTTGTCCGTGTGAATTTTATCACTTGTGACAGTCAAACTTTTACCCCTATGCCTTAGCATTCCCATTAGTCGGTCTGTGTTTTCATTTACTTTGTTCCTTGTCCCTTCTCTCGGGCTCGTTATTCTAACGTAATACGTTTTCATCATCCGTCTTGCGTTTACGTTTATTATCAAACATTTTGCTTATTTTATTCTTTTGGGTACCCTTTTTAAATTGTCTCATTCACCCCGTCCTTATTACATCGGACGTAAATGTGTCCATCATAAGAAGTTCATGGTATCGTGTGTTCACTACTTACTTGGCTAGAGTAAGCGGTCAACACATGACACGCATGCCCTTTTCATAATTTTCACATCACGCCATATGTAAGTAACGTCTCTGTTTATTTCTATATCTCTTATTTTATTTAGTAAGATTTTATTTAATTGCTAATCAACAATCATCAGGTTTACTAGTTTTACACTTGAATATATAAATTATTTTCTCTTCTATCAAACTATTATATAATCACATTTGTTAATGTAAACATTACTCTTCTCAATAGTATCCGTATTGAGAATATGCACTTGGATAGTTACTTCCGTCCAAGTTTCCACATAGACTAGTTTCGTTATTGCTTTGTTATTCATCACCGTGAATAACACTTATTTCTACTTAATTGCTCTTGGAAACTTCATCCTGAATAGATGTCTTATTCAGGTTTTCCAAGTTTTATTCTACGTATGCAATAGTCATTCTCTACATGTTTGTTACATAATGCTATTATGCGATTAAATTTAAAACGTGCACCTGGTAATGCTTGCCCTAACGGGCTTTCCTTGCCATTAACCTTGTTCGGGGTCGTTACGCGATTTAGGTCCTTGGTGAGCATGCTCAACTTGTCATACTTTGGACCATTCTTTTGTCAAATCCGCAATTTGTTACATTCCCGCTATCTTCAGATGCGAGTGTCCTTTCAACTAAAACATTCACAAAGATTAGTTACGTCAATATCAATAAATGCCCGAATTATAATACAAGGCTTTCTACTATATGTGTCAACACACGTAATTTCGTTAACTATATTAATCATTTTAATTGGGGTAACGTGCATTACACGATAACCCTATGTGTTGTTTATAACACTTTAATATGCTAAATCGTTTATATACATATAACTTACTGGATTTGCGATCAAGCCTCGAACCGAACACACTTTACTCTTTAACCATGAGCTCTGATTACCAACTTGTAAGACCCGTCTTAAATTAGCACAATTATAATATTAAATACGCATTTTATGTGAAAATGCGACCTTTAAAAAACTTTGTCAAATTAACGTTCATACATGATTAAAGTACTCAAATTATAGTAACAAGTGTTTACAAGTTTCATTTTTAAACTAGAATAAAATAAATCAATTGCGGAAGCTTCAAAGACATGTGTTCGGTTCTTCATATTCGCTTGATCTTCATCCGGGAATCATAGACGTTCACCTATGATCAAAACCAACTTAAAAGTTAGTTTTGATAGCTTATAAACATGTATAAACAAGTTCCATAAACAAACAAACAAACACACAAAATAAAAATAAAATTTCAGAGTTTTGCCTCTCGCGCCACGCGAGAGGCTCCTTCTTTTCCTTCGCGTGCCGCGACAGCTCCCGCGTGTCGCGCCTGGGGCACGGTTCTCCTTCGCGTACCGCGGGGGAGATCGTTTTCCAGCAGGTCCGCATCTGGGACCTGCATTTCTGCCAGCTATGTTTATTTATCAAAAATCAAACTTTTAAAGGCCATAACTTTTGATCTAGAAGTCCGTTTTACGTGATTCTTTTTTGCTACGCGTTCGAAATTTAATTCTCCATCTTATGGAGTTAAAACCTAATATTCAACTACTTCAAAAATTCAGATTTCAAGCTCTCGGCTTGAAATTCCTTTTTAACACTTTTGACCCGTTTCATGATTCATTAAACCACTTTTGTTTAAATCATTGTAAATTTTTGAGATATTAATTATCTCAAAACCATTAACTCGTGAGTTCAAAACTTTCATACATTATGCAACTAAAGGTTGAGTTATGCGCAAAACTTCATTTTGACCCGTTAGAGGGATTTACAAATTAACTTTAAATTTCACTCTCTCATTTCACCCATCATTTTACTACATTAAGGTATCTACCTATATTTCGTAATCTTAATGCAAATTCCTAAACAACCCTTATGGGTCGTTTGCCCAATTTACCCATCAAGGGCTTTTTGGTCAATTTTAGTCCCTCATTTTACGACGAAAGACTTCCACTAATTAATTGACCAAAATACTACTTTCAACTATAAATCTAATTATGTGTACCTGGTTCGGGTCATAGCATTGACCCGTTTACATACCTCTTGCTTTAAATTTTCTAGTTAAAGCAACGCAACATATGTTATTTCCTGTAATCACAAAAACTCAACAAATGGTCACCAATTATTAATGTCAAATGGTATTAACACACCATTTGACCCATTTATTCGAAATAACCATTTTTTTTTTCAACATATGATAGTATTTTTAATACCATCTCACCCCATGAACCTATTCCGGTTTGCGCCGTGAGTTTTATTTGCTTGAAAGACATTTTCTTAATTTGTTTGACCCGATTAAAACTTTCACCAAAAGGTGTCCTTTCAAATATTTTATCTATTCGTTAATCCATGCCCGGATTACTACTTTACCATTTTACCCGCCACGTTTACACCATAACATAGTGTTTCAAAACTTTATATTGTTCATCATCTCACGTCAAGTTTACCTTATTTACCCATTTTACCATAATCTATGGTTTTTGCCATTTTAACTTGTTCTGACCCGTATTATATCGTGCCGGAACATGTTATTTCATTTGCAAACTACTATTCATATTCAACACTCACAATAAACATTTGGTAAATAATAAAAGGAGGTGTAAGCTTACTTACCTTGCATCCGGTTCTGCTTTTCTTCATGCTTAGCTTGTTTGATCCACTTCCTTCCCAAGCTCCACCTAGCTTGTCAAGCGTCAAACTATCATCATAATTCGTAAGATGCTTAGATTAGTCATTTTTAATCTCGACTATTCCACCTTACGCATTTTCTATCAAATTATCATTTGGTCATGTTTTAAGGTCAGTTTGACTTTCAAAAGTCAACTGTCCCTTTTTAACACTTATTCAAGAACTCTCTTCTTGAATATAGCAAATAGGATAATTCTAAATCTCTATTCTATCTTTATCTATCTTTAAATCCTTACACTTCATGCAAGAACTTCAATGTCAAGAATTTCATCATAACTTTCAAAACCCCATTTCAAGTTATGCATGAGCTTTCACTCGAACTTACAATTTATTCAAGTTTCTCGCTTAAACTACCAATTATGATGATTCTAAGCACATATATCATCATTTTCACTATATAGTCAAAACCCACTTAGCTAGGTGTGGTAATTCACCCAAACACCTAAATCATAACAATTTACTTCAAGTTTCTACCTAGGGTTTGTTCCTAAGCAATCATGCTTCACTAATTTGGCCATAGCCTCTACGATTCATACATAAATCGAAACATGGCAATGTAAACCAAAATTCACAACTTCATTAACATCAAAAATTTGACATACCTTACGATCCCCTAGCTTGGGTGATCGTTAATTCATGTTTATTCAAGAGTTTGAGCTCCAATTTCCTTTCAATTTTGAAGATGTTTGATGAGCTAGGGTTTACCCGCTTTTGGTCGCCTGATGATCGATCCCCACACACACACTATGTGTGTGTTGTGTGTGTGTTTTTTTTTTATAAATATAAAGTTTCCTTTGTTACAATTTTGGTCCCTCAAGTTTAGTTTTAATTGTTTTAAGACTACAATTCCACAATTTTATTACTTATATACATGTTAACGGTATTTTACGGGCTAGTTTTTACCATTAACGGTATTTTACCCGTTTCCTTATATTTACCGGGTTTAAAATACTAAACCCGTTTTCGAGGTGTTACAACCAAAGTCAAGAATTTCAATACTTTCTTTTCTAGTATAGAACATCACTTAATATAATGTGTTCCTAACAAAATTTCCTATTATATAAGAACACGAAACCACAAAGTTTAATGAAAACACTATTTATTAATTAAGAATCAGAATGATAATTAACTGAACAGTAAAAACAAACATTATGTATTATTTACTATCACTAGAGAACACTATATTAGGGCGGGCTCCTTGATAAAATTCTAACAAGTCGCAACCCCATTAATCAAGTCTCACACTATATTAGCAAAACGATTTCATCATTACACAAACGATTTCTCTTAATAATTTCTCTTAATAAACGTATTAGAAGTATAGAATTTTAATGAACACAGATTAATGATTATTCCTTTTTTAAGGGCACACATTAATTAATAATAAATATACATGATATATAAACATGCATAACTAATGCTATACAAAACTAAGATATTGCATTTAATATTATAATATTTAATTCATATGCGTTTTTTAAATATAACATTATTTGAGCAATAATTATCATTAATAATTCATTAAAGCATAAATTAGCAGGCAACATAAAAGAATATTTTACATGTCCGATCAATCACTGTCTTATTTTTTTTAATTTAATAACAACTTTTTTTTATGTATCAAAAATAATAGTTATGTGACTTATATTATTAAATAATAGTTTGGAATTTAGATTTCTGGTGATTGAACTAAACCATATCCTCCTACAAAACAATCAAATCCACAAACAACAAAATTTATACTGATCAATTAAGAATCCATACTAATACACTATCAGAGGAATACCTTCAACTCAATTAAATACTTACCAACAAAATCAGATACATTCTGACGAACAATTGTATCTTAAGCCTCCATTTTATAGAATAATCAGTGCAGATCTGTTGATTAAACAATGCCCAATCATATGTAATAGCTTTGATCGTAATGACTCCAACGAAAGGGATTAGGGGACTAAGGTTTGGGTTGGAGCACTTTCATGCTGATAACGTGTTGTGTAACAACGACCTAATAGCAACAATATATAAAGTATATAAACATATGAACTAGGATTATAGAGATTATGAAGACAAAGAGAAAATGAAGAATGTAAGAAGCTCATTCTTATTGATGTGTATAATACAAGATACACAAGCCATTATATATGGGCTATAACATTAATATAAACATAAATGTGATATGGAGTTAGAAATGTGGATTTTCACATAATAAAATATATGCATAACAATTCTTTTTTTCTTGTTATATATTATTGGCTAAGAAAGGAATTAATTAGTTTGAATAAAAAGAAACAAATATGTTTTTTATGTAAATTGTTGGGGCCATGTGATGCAATCTTTTTCTAATGCAAAACAAAAAAAATAAAGCCATGACAATTATGTAAAAATACCAAAAATTTGACCAATTAATCTACTGTTCCTAACCATCAATGGTAATTGTGTATATATAGTAATATTGAGAAGATTGAGTTGGTTGTGGAGCATATGAAAACTCAACAGTTAACCATGCTCAGGTGGGAGAAGTACTAGAACGGGTGACCTTCTAGGAAGTCTTCACCGGGTCAACCAGAATCAAATCCATAAACTCTTGTATGGGTTACCCATTGGGGGCAAAGCGGACGATATTGGTGGTAAGAGGGGTCGGATGTGGATGGGTGACCTCCTGCGAAGTCTTCACTAGGGCAACCAGAAACAAATCCATGAGCTCTTGTATGGGCAACCCATCAGGAGCAAATCGGACAATATTGGTGGTAAGAGGGGCCGGATGTCACACATTGCCGACGACAACGAGTAGGCCACGGAGACAAATAATGGTCATGAGTGATACTAACCCATTTAAACATTTTTTAAGCTAACAACTATTACAATAGTTGCTTGTTTTGGCACGTTGACTAATGAGGAGACCTAGATTGACACATTGATTAATCTGACTAGACCTAGCTTGACCCGTTGACCAATTTTAGGTGACCCAAATGAAAACATACACTATGTTGTTTTGCCCAATTCAATCAGTTCTTTATGTTTTTTGCCCAAATCAATCGGTTCTTTAAAGAATGAGTCATAATTTTCACCTATAAATTTAATCATCATTGAAAAACAATTGCCTATACCGCAATGTTTTAAAAACCGGTTTTTAAGTCATACCGGGTTGGACTCTAAAATGGTTCAACCGGTTGAACCGGGTTACTAGTTAACCCTATAAATTCCATAAAATACAAATTCATCTAAAAAACAATCCAATCTCAACTAGGATTTATGTAACTTATCAAAGTTTTATCTAAAAACAACTATTTTTATAGTAAACTATTAAGCATTTTAAGAATATTTTTATTAGTTATAAACAATATTGCATTGTACGAGATGGGTAACAATTTCAACAACGATGAAATATTGGAATAGAAGGCACTAGGTTAATTACCGGAAATAAGGAAGATCAATATTACCTTAATATTGTATTTTATTAAAATTAAGAAATCAAATCTTAAGATAATGCAAACCGGTACAACGGTTTGAACCGGTAGAACCGGATTTACCGCCGTACATAAGACATACCGTATTCGGGTTTTATCGGCCTTTATCATACCGGACTCATGTCCGATATCCGGTTTAATCGGTATAACAGGCCGGTTCATACCGGTATTTAAAACATTGTATACCTTTCCTTGACACCCGATTTGTTATTGTTTATTGCTAGTTTGTGAATTTTACGGATATTATGTCCAAGAATACCAATCAACCGAAAAGAGAGACAGAATTCGCTCTAAACGCATTGATGGAAATACCTTCGCAATACCAAGCAACCGCAGAGCTCAATCTACTCGGGTAAACAATAATTTACTAATCATGCCTTTAAAATAAGAATTTATGATTATAAAAGAAAATTAGTCATGAGATTTATCATATTTGCGTGCCTAAGTAATATAGGAAGATTAATCTTTTACGAGTTTTCACTTATTGTTATGTTGTTTATCAGTTACCAACAATCGAATTTGAAAATGGCATTTTACTCTGATTATTACTACCTAATTTGCCTATTACAACATAGGATTAAAAATATGATGCATGAACAAAATGAAAGAATATTTTTTTCTCAATTTTCTTTTTTGAATCGCAGTTACCAACAATCGAATTTGAAGGTCTTGGGATTCCAGAATCCAGACTAGTATTGAACAAAACTGTAACCAAAATTGATTTATAACTAATACAACACAACAAAAAAAAATGTAGCAAAATCCCAATAAGGTCCCAACTTAAAGACATAGACCAGGTATTTTTTAACAGATGTTTAATTTTTGTGTCTGCTAGAGCACTCTTCGTAACTTGATCTCAGGTCTTGTGTGAGTTAACCGGGTTAGCCCGGTAGGGTTATTGGATCACGAGAGCTGCAAAGAGTGCACTGCAACACCATGTCGAGCAGTTGGAATAGCCCCCCATCGTCCTAAACGGGGTTCCTGATAAGTAGAATGCATATATATAAGCACAGGAATGTGGAATGGTAAAAAGTAAAAAAAAAAAAAGTTGATTAAAATTCACCTTGCCGACTCCAGCAACCAAAAACTTCCCGGATTTGGCAAATGCCAAAGAATTTACGTATCCAACCTAATATAAATGTCAATTAGTAAAATATCAAATTGTAAACCATCCTAGACAAGTAGCTAGAGAAAAACTATGGGTCAAAACAGGCCGGGCCAGCTAAGGTAAATTAAGGTTAAGGGTGATTTGAGGTTGACTGGTTTATTATTTATTGATTGTTTAACGATTTTATTTATATACATATATAATTATTTTTAATAACATATTCATACCTTCAATTATAATTTTAGATACTAACATATGTTATTTTGTTATTTGCAAATAAATATTTTTATCATGCAATATATATTTATTATACTTAGGGGTGCAGCTGCAAACGAGCCAAGCGGCTCGCGAGCTACTCGAGATCGGATCGATAAAAAGCTCAAATGAGCCGAGCCTTATCGAGCATGAGCCCAAGCCCGAAATAAGAATCGATTAGAAATCGAGCCCGAGCTCAAGTCTTGTATGTGCAGCGTGTTTAGGCTCGTCGAGCCTTATCGAGTTTAGTATAGTTTAGGGTTTGAACTATTTTTTTAGTTTTTGACTCAAATTGTCGAGCCGAGCTCGGTCGAGCCTTGGTTACTTAACAGCCAAAAACAATGTTTAAACTCGCGCCACAGATACTTAAATCGTGCCTTCGAGCCGAGCTCGGGCCCAAAATCTAAAGCTCAAATCGAGCCAAGCTCGAGCTTCAGAAAGTTGTAACAAGCCAAGCTCGATTAAGGTAAGCCTTGGGCTCGCATCAACTCGTTTGCACCCCTATATAGTATATACTAATGAAAGATGATTATATTTATACATATTATATGTTTAACTATTTAAGCATACGATCCTAGCTGAGCTCGGTATATTTGTGTCTTGTAATATATACTTGTTAGTTAAACGAGCTTATTTTTAGGCTCAGCTCGATTTGAGCTTTCATCATTCCAATCTCAAGTAGCTTACAAGTGGCACGGTTCGGTTTGTTTACATCCCTAACCGGGCCCAGATCACCAAAATCGGGGTGAGAAACAAAAACTTACCAATGGCAGCTCAAAAAGTGGATGAACGCCTTTACCATCATTTTCTATTTCCCACAGACGAACAACACCGTTACCAGCTCCTGATGCTGCAAGATCACTGCCTCTACATACAGCAACAGAACTAACCCACGAACAAGCAGACTGACCCAGCTTTTCATGAACACGATCTAAATCATCTGAAAAAAAAATTTCAAGTTCTTAATATCTAACCTGAAAATTAGAAAAAAAAAATACGTTGATTACCTTTACTACCATTTGATAAATCACCATTTTGTTTAACATCTAGTGTGTTTGGAGTTGATGAAGGGTGCGCGTTTTTCACAATATGAATGGGTTTCTTTTTCAATACACTCCAATGCTCAATACTACCATCATCTGAGCCTGATAAAAATTCATCATTGTTAATAAAACAGCAGCACTCTAATGATGATGCAGGAGCCCGAAAGACTAGCTGTGACTCCTCAGGAACCTGATATCATTAAAATTAACGTATAAATATCAATTGTGAATTTGAGTATTTGATGGTTACTTAAAACATATGCTTTATTCTTGGTTTTAAAAAGCGAGAGGCGCACAAAACCGACGAGGTCTAAAATTGAGGCGCGAAGCGCAAAGCGCAAAAGCGGTGGGCTTTTCGTACCCGAGGCGCAAGATGTTTATATAATTTTTTTTATATATCCCATACGTTTTTAGCTTTCTTTAACCAAAATATAGCTATAAGTAAGGGTTTTATACCATTTTAATTACATGTACAAGTCAAAAAACCCAAGGTACAACATTTTTATGCAGTAAAACGCCTAAGTTACATGAGGCGCGCGCCTCAGGCCAAAAAGCCCACAAAAAAACATCAAAAAATGCGCTTTTTGGTCGCTTCCTGGAATTACACAAGGCGAGAAGCAAAAAAGCCCCAAGCCCTACGCCTTGTTGCGCCTTGCGCCTAGGCGCGCCTAGGGCGCGCTTTTTAAAACCAAGGCTTTATTATAACAAGTGAAAAAAAGTAAATTGTTTTACCTTCCATAGATGCATGGTCCGATCACGACCAACAGTTAGCACACGTTCTTTTCTCAAACAATCGATAGTTAAAACATCACTTTGATGACCAAATAATGTGGTTATGTACGATCTGTCTTCTGCATTCCATATTTTGATTGTTCGATCATATGAACCAGAAAATAATTCCGAAGTCCCTTGCCTGAATGTCAAGCATGAAACGGGCCCTTTATGACCTGGAAAAGCCTGCAAAAAACCCCATTTATGTAAAAATGGGTCGATACCAGCTTATTGATGAAATTAGAAAGAAAAAAAGAATACCTGAATATGCTCCCGTGTGCGTGTATCCCATAAATGAATATGTCGATCAAAACCACCACTTGCTAAATACCTTCCATCAGAGCTTACAGCAAGAGCTAAAACATGTTTACTGCGCTTTTTAACTCGACCCTGTGGATCTTTTGCACCATGAGACTTTAACACTTCTTCACTAGGCCAAACATATGTTTCTGTTTTCCCAGTATCCACAGCCCACTGAACGATATAACCATCTTTTGACGCTGAGAATCCCTTAGAATCGTCTTCTGATAATACCACAGCAGTCACAGATTGCCGGTGTTTCACTAGATCTCGAAATCCTTCTGTTGTTATTGGAATTTGAACCCTAAATACACAAAATATTAACAAAAGTCAATTCCACAAGAACCAATTTGTGTTCCTCTTCTCTAGACGTTATACAGTTTGTTTGCATAATTGCATCAAACTGTAATAGTTTAAATCTAAAGTTTCATACGGTTATTAGTACTGAGAATTTAATATGCATTGTTACAGTTTGGGGCTACAATCATTTTCTAGTTAAAAACCAGCATAAACCTTACAGAATTAACAAGTACCTACTAGCTAATTGGACTCTTAAACCTCAAATTCAGGCACTTCTTAACTATAACTATGTATTTATAGCCACAACCAAAACAAGAATATAAATTGGACTCTTGATTTGAGGTTTAACACTCCAATTAGCCACATGTTAGATTTATTGTGTTTATAAACTAGAAACTGATTCTAACATCCAACCTTGGTTTAAAAAAGTGGGAAGCGCACAAGTGATTATATAAATTATTTTATATATCCCATAGGATTTTAGCATCCCCTACCTATGATTTAGCTATAATTAAGCTTTATATTTGTTTTAAAACGAAAAAAACATAAACGTACAGCATAAAAAGCCTGTTGTACAACACTCAGCTGCACAGAAACAACCCATGTACATAAGGCGCGCGCCTCACCTGCGCCTCAGGTCAAATTTTAGCCTAGAAAGCACACCTCACCTGCGCCTTTTGTACACTTTGTGCCTTATGCCACGCAAGGCGTTTTGGTTTGCGCCTTAAGTCGCCTCGCACCTAGGCGCGTCTAAGGCGCATCTAAGGCGCGCTTTTTTAAACCAAGCATCCAACTACAACAATGCATCTCTACCTCTCAATAACAATAACCATAAGAAACATTAGGCCTAAACTATAACTGTTTAATGCAAACAAACTATGTAACATCTATATCTCAAATTCAGGCACTTCTCCAAATATGATTATAACTATGAATCAATTACCACAACCAGAACAATTAATACCAACTAAACTCTTAATTTGAGCTTTAAGAGCCCAATTAGCCACATGTTAATCTTGTAAGATTTATTTTGTTTGTAAACTAGAATCTGATTGCAACATCAAACTGCAACAACACATCTCAAATCCTCAATAACAATAACCGTTCATCCGTTTCAACCTTCAGGTCTAAACTAACACTGTTCGATGCAAACAAGCTACATAGCATTTAAAACACATATTCAAGCCCTCCTTCTCCAAAAATGACTATAACTATAAATCAACTACCACAACCAAGACAATTCATATCAATTAAACTTTTGAAACGCCACATGTTAATCTTGTAAATCTTACTTTGACTGTAACTAGAAACTGATTCTAACATCCAACTGCAACAATGCATCTCAAATTCTCAATAACAATATCCGTTTTTATAACATCACAACCTCAAATTCAATCACTTCTTCACCAAATAGGACTATAACTGCAGATTAATTACCACAATCAAAACAATTAACAACTAAAATGAAATTTCAGATCTAAACATTTACCTAGGAGCAATCGATCTACGAATACGTCCACTATCTTCAAGCTGTTTCGCCTGCAACAACTTAGCAACCATAGAATCCCTATCTCCGTCCTCTCTACCTCCTCGTTCATCAATATCCTCACCGTCCTCCTCCTCTCTCCTCAAAACCGCTCTCATCTTCTCCAAATACGCCTCCGCCACTTGCTTCCGCTTCTCCCCCGCCGTCTCCTCCTCCGATTCACCTCCGTTCTCCGCCGCCGCCACATGTCCGTCGTCATACTCCTCCGAATCGCTGCTGTTGCTGCTGACGTCATCGTCTTCGAACTTTTTCCGGCGATTTGAATCGCCGGTGAAGAACGGATCTGGTTTTTCGGATTTGAACCGCTTGCTTTTGTGGCCGTTTTGTGTTTGCTTGTTCTTGAACTTCTTGCGATTCATCATGATTAACGGTTACAGATGTTTTGAAGCAGAAGTGAAGATTGGGAATTAGGGTTTAAGGGGTTAAATTAGGGTTTATTGTTATAGTCTCAAGAGGGAGAATGAAGCATGAACATGAAGGAGATGATAAAAAACAATTGGGCCTGAGGTTATTAAAGCCTGTTATAGTTATATTCTTTTGGATTCAATGGTATTATCTTGTTGGGCTTCAGGCCCATTTATTACAATATAGTTTTTGGATTTTGATATCCATTATTTTTGTCAATGATCTGTTATAATTCGAGTAAACTGCGAAAATTGTCCCGTTTGATCACTTTTGTCACTTTAATCTAAAACTCAAATATTTTGAATTTGGGTTCTTGTGGTTTCAATTTTTTTACTATTTTCATACAAAATCAAAATCTGGTCAGATTTTGAAGTTAACATACAGTTTTTTTTTTTTGTCTTTTTCCTCCCTTTTAATGAAGGATAAATGGTCATTTAACGTTTTATTATAACAATTTAAAAAAAATCTTACCATTTTGCCCTTCATTAAAAAGGAGAAAAAAGACAAAAAAGCTGGATGATAACTGAAAATCTGATCAGATTTTGCTTTTGGGTGAAAATGGCAATAAAATTGAAACCACGTTAACCCAGATTTAAAAAGTTTGAGTTTTAGATAAAGTGGCAAAAGTGACCAAACCTCAAAGACATTTTGGTAGTTTACTCTTATAATTTTAATCAAGTATACCTAAAGTTATAATAGGTACATTAAAGCTAGATACAAATGGTTGACGAAAGTTTCGTGTATGAATAAAAGTAGAATTTTTGTCATTCCTATATATCATATATCACAAAGCATTTTCTATAATACACGAGATAATTTCAATTTTTTTACTATAAAACGTTGTTTTGTTTGACATAAGCAAGTAGTGGCGGATCCAATTTTTTTTTCAAGGGGTTCTGTTTGATATATTCTCACTAATTTTTTCGAAATCATTTAAGGATTCCACTAATTTTATTCATTTTATTCCAAACCGAGGGGGTTCCTAGGAACTCAAAAACCCCCTGGATCCGCCATTGTAAGCAAGGGCGTTTTAGATGGGGGCAATCTTTTTGCTAGTTTAGGTACCATGAATCCACTAACATATATAAAAAATGTAAAGTTAATGGTGATTTCATGTTCTAGAGAGACTTATGTTTACTGGTCGTACATAAACCCGAAATCTGGAGATAAGCACTAAAGTGCAATATCATTATATAAAAAAACATATTGTATGCTTTATAGAATGAAACACATTTTTATATAATGAAACACATGAAGATCACCTGAGTATTAGGTTCCTCTCATAAAGATGGTCATATATTGAATTACTGCTTTTATTTATTAGATATGTAAAGAAAACATCTATTAATATTGGCAAAAATGCCAAAGTTGAGCTATGATGAAAAGTGGTCGACCTCATTTTAGTAAGGTGGGCCCATTAAACACCTCAAAGTTTAGAGAATGAGTGGAACAAGACTTTTGGTATATTTGATAAATAGACAACCACAAGAAGCAAAGGTGAAAGAACAAAAGGTAAAAAAAGCATGCAAGCAAGCAAGAAACATGAGGAACACTAAGAAAACAATCAAACCCTACTATTTAAGAGTATAACGTGTTCACTAAATTTTGTGTTTTGCCCTGGTTAGTGTGCATGTTTTATATAAAGTTGTACCTTTCAATAATAATAATAAAAAAAAGAAGCTTGAATCAATTATGGAAAAGGGGGGAAAGGTAAAGGGAATGGTTGAAGAAATTCAAAGGGAAGATTGTATGAAGGTGTACAAGCAAGGTACAAGATCCATTCCCTCTTTATTCCATAAATGTTGTTTTATATAACATCCAATTCTCAATATGTCATAGATCAAAAGGCCCTTGTTGCGAAAACTTAACCATTCCCTTCGATGGCTACAAGCAGGACTCGACGTGCTAGAGGTGACCGACACATGTTTTCGTCTGCGGACGACAATGCCATGATGAAAAACATACTCGCTACCCACTCCCCTGATGGAACCAGTATTGATGTCATACCGCTTCTCCAAATCATTGAGGACATCATGCATAGGACTCATCCAGACGCAAGTCATGATGTAATTTAGAGCATTTAGTGTTTAAATTATTATTCGAACTAAATATTGAATTTTGATATATGATTCTTTATAATAGGGTTCTCAAGCGGAGTTAGATGCAATAGTAGATAGCGTGCTTTATAACGATGTAAATGAGATGCTTGAAGTTATGGCGCTCACAATCAATAAGGTTTCTTGTGAGGTAAAACTAGAACTCGAATGTTATGCTTTAATGAGATCAATTGTTTTATGTACATATAAAATGAATCGCAGATTTCTTGCAAGTGTATTGGAGGGGGAGATGCCCATGCAACTACCACGGGAATCTTTAACATGCTTTCCAATTACGGGTGGGATGCAAAAGCTGTTATTACTTTAGCAGCTTTTGCAGTAAATTATGGCGAGTTTTGGTTGGTGGCTCAACTTTACACTGCCAACCCACTCGCCAAATCACTAGCCCACCTCAAGCAACTGCCCAGTGTACTAGAGCATGGTGAGTCTCTTAAACCGAGGTTTAGCGCTGTAACTAGCCTCATCAAGGCCATGCTTGATGTCACTCATTGTATTATCAAATTTAAGGAGTTGCCCGAACAATATATTAGCCCTGATACACCAGAACTAGTGACAGCCACCACTCATATTCCCACCGCGGTTTATTGGATCATTAGAAGTATTGTGTCTTGCGAATCCATACTCATTAACCTCATCGGAATGGGACATGAGTAAGTTTTCATTCCCCTTTGTTTTCATATGCATTCTCGATAACTACACAACACAACTTGTTGACACATTAGTAAAGGTGGCAAAATTGAAAGGTTGGGTAATATCATATGTCAAAATAGGTACAGGTTAAAATAGGCAGTTGTTAATACATGTAAAGTTAGCATTGTTCAAATGAGTAAGGTTGGTTCAACCCGAACCCGACACGAAAAAACAGGTTTGGGTCGACTAACACGACCCGTTTAAAAACGGGTCGGGTTCGGGTTGACCCGTATTAAAACGGGTTGGTTTCGGGTTGATCCGTATAAAAACGGGTTGACCCATTAACCTATTTAACTATTTAGATAAAAAATCTTTTATATTTTTGTTTTTTCGGTTTCTATTTTACATGTTTAGTTATAATAATGTTAATTTTGACACATTATATTATTTATTTATCACACTCATACTCATTATTAAACATGTTATCGATAACCTGAACAACTCGTTTATAAAGAGTCAACTTATATCACTCATTTAAAAATATGGGTTAAACGGGTCGGGTTGACCCGAATTAATATGGGCCGGGTTAGGGTTGAAATCTTTGACCCGAATAATAATATGGGTTGGGTTCGGGTTGAACATTTCAACCCACCAAACCGACACGATTGCCACCCCTAGTTCAGACTGTCCCACCAACACTTTTTAGTCCTTTTTTCGTAGTTTGTTAAATAATACATCATATGTGGTTATAAAAGGTGTATATTTAAACTAGTAAGATCATTTCCCTTGCATAAAACCATTTAGTGTTGAAAGTTAATCCTAAATCTCGTATAAGTTGAAAGTTGAAGGACCAAAGTGAAAGATTGATATAATTAGTTTTTATTAAAGTTTGGTTTATTTTAGGTAAGTCTTGGAGAGAAAGTTTAGTAATTGGTTTACGAAAGGTTTAATTATCTTGGAGAGCAAGTTTGGTTTAACTATAAATAGGGGTCTAGGTTATTGTTTTTATTTGTCCCTTTTTCTTTGTAAGTTCGTATGTTCGTTTGATTGAAGAGAAAGAGTCGCGGGTTTGTCCCCCCAATATCTCGTGTTCATGTTTGTTGATACGATTGTTTGAACCGTCTGGGCCAACAATTGGTATCAGAGCTACGGCTCGTTACCCACCAGAATTATCACAGCCGCAGAGCATTGTTCGAGTAGAAGATTAAGCCGATACAGAAAGTATAACAATTGTTATTCTTTCACGACAATATTGGAGGTAGTTGCAATTATTTAATTGACGTCGGTGAGTATTAGTTGGAATCTTTATCCAATAGTAGAGATTTCAGATTTGAGTTTTTGAAACAGGTTTGCGAAAAGTGTTTTGTCAAAAAAAAAAAAGTGATAAGTAGGAGTTTTTTGAGTGGCACCTTGATGAAGAAAAATCAGAACCGAATGAAAAGTTCAAGGGAATAGTCAGAAAGAAAAGCCCAACAGGGTCTGATAAAGAAAGAAAGGCTAACCCATCTATGAGTTTTGGGTCAAAGTCGAATGACCAAGAATGTTTAGATAAACAAAGAAAGAAAAGAAGAGTGAAGAAAAAGAACTTGTCAATTGAACAAGTAATGCAACAAATATGTGAATATAGAAAAGTTCAAGAAAAGAAAGTGTTCAATGATTTCTGATCTAAGATGAATGTTGATGGTTTGAATGATGAGCGTGAAGAACCTGTTAAACAGGTTTGTTACAAACAAATGAAAAGAAAGAATAAAGGCGGACCAATGATAGAAATTGAAGAGTTGAGAGTGCTATTTGGGATTCAAGACCTTGGCGGTACAAAGTCAAGAAAGCTTGGGCCGAGTTTTTGGATTAAGGGGGAATGTTGAAAGTTAATCCTAAATCTCGTATAAGTTGAAAGTTGAAGGACCTAAGTGAAAGATTGATATAATTAGTTTTTATTAAAGTTTGGTTTATTTTAGGTAAGTCTTGGAGAGAAAGTTTAGTAATTGGTTTAGAAAATGTTTAATTATCTTGGAGAGCAAGTTTGGTTTAACTATAAATAGGGGTCTAGGTTATTGTTTTTATTTGTCCCTTTTTCTTTGTAAGTTCGTATGTTCGTTTGATTGAATAGAAAGAGTCGCGGGTTTGTCCCCCCAATATCTCGTGTTCATGTTTGTTGATACGATTGTTTGAACCGTCTGGGCCAACATTTAGGACAACATAAACATTTAATAGATTTTAGTTGATCTTTTACTCGTTCGACCCATTTGATCTTTAGCATTATAAGTCAAATTACTCACATTATTACAAATCGTAGGCATATCACGACGACCACTGAAGCTTGGGAACTATCAAGTTTGGCTCATAAGATCAGCAATATTCATGATCACCTCAAACATCAATTGGATCTTTGCAATCACCACATTAGTAAGATAAAAAAAAATGCTAGATATGATCACTTGATATATGCACATGTATGCATCAAATAATCATTGATTCAAATTTTAATTATAAACAGATGAGCAGAAGCATGTTGAAGCATACCAAACTCTTCTTCGCATCATGGACACTTCACATGTTGATAACATGAAGCCACTCAAACATTTGATTTACTTAAAGGATGATCAACTACCATTGTATGATAGCTCTACAAATATTCGGGTGTGCTTAATTTCCGATTACATTGATCTCGTTATAGGTTTTATTATTTTTATATTTTCATCACTAAAAAGGGTATTTGGTCCTCTTGGCTCGTTATAAAGTACTTTAATGAATTACTAAAACGGGTCAAAAGTTAACATAATGACCAAAAGGGTACAAAAACATAACAAAAAGAATCATTTTTAATAACTCAAATGTATAAGAATTGTATATAATGGCTTAAATTAAACACAAGTTTAAGAATACTAAAGTATTATTGTACGTAATTAGGTTAGCATCGACATATTAAAGAAGAAGATCGTGTTGCTCCTCATATCCGACCTTGACTTACGCCCCGAAGAGCTATCAGTTCTTGACCAGATGTACAGAGAGACTAGGCAAGACCCGACAAGACCCGAGAGTCAATACGAGGTGGTCTGGCTCCCAGTGGTGACCAATCATATGACAACACCATGGACCGAGGAGAACAAAATCAAATTTGAGGGGTTACGAAACATGATGCCATGGTATTCAGTGTTTCACCCCTCGTTACTTGATCCAGCAGTGATCAAGTACATCAAGGAGGTGTGGCACTTTAACCAAAAACCAATGCTCGTGGTGATGGATCCTCAGGGGAGGATCGTCAACACCAACGCGCTACATATGATGTGGATCTGGGGAAGCGTAGCTTTCCCGTTCACTAGCCTGAGGGAAGAAGCCCTCTGGAGCGAGGAAACATGGAGGATCGAGTTGCTCGCGGATTCCATAGAGCCAATGATTTTCAATTGGGTATGTTTAACTAACCTACATTTCATTTTATAATTCTTATTTAATATTGACTTTGTTACATCATACATACTAAAGTAAAGTACATTTTTATATTTTGTTCTAGGTTGCGGACGGTAAGTACATTTGTTTATATGGAGGGGAGGATATAGACTGGATACGAAAATTTACAACCACCGCACAAACGGTGGCCCGTCGGGCCGGAATCCAGATCGAGATGTTATATGTGGGGAAAAGCAACCCGAGGGAAAAAGTAAGAAAAATCAATGATATCATCCGAGCTGATAATCTTAGCTACGTGTTAGACTTGACCCTAATATGGTTCTTTTGGGTTCGAATCGAGTGCATGTTGCACTCAAAGTTGCAACACGGAAAATCTTTTGATGAAGACATGATTTTAAAAGAGATCAATGTGATGCTTACTTATGATGGAAATAATCAGGGTTGGGCTGTGATATGTCGCGGATCAGATGATTGGATGAGAAGAGCCAACGGCGAAACGATTTTAACAAGTTTGAACAAATATGATGAGTGGATGGATGAGGCGGGGGACAAGGGGTTTTTGATCGCGTTAAACGACCATCTTGAGGCTAACCGGCCCCCACATCATTGCAACCATTTAATCTTGCCGGGAACCGCTGGGAGTGTGCCCGAGAGAGTGGTTTGCGCTGAATGCGGACGGTCGATGGAGAGGTTTTTCTTGTACCAATGTTGCACTGAATAATTAACCTTATGTTCCTACACTCTTAAAGAGCAGAATATTATAAAGTCTTGTTATGATATAACAATATAACAGTTTGTTGCTAATTTGTATTTGTGATACTTTTATTTATTTGAATAAATGATTGTTAAAGATGTTGAATCAACTTTTGTTCTTTTATTATACATTTACTAGCTACTTTTTTTTTTTATCAAATTAAATGTTACACAAAATAAATCTGGGATATTTAAAATTATTAACCTGATGGACCATCCGTGAGAAATCTTTTTGTTAATAAGTATATGATATGTTATTGTTTTCTTATAGTTTGACCCTCTAAGTTATCATCGGTTATAAAAAAAGAACAAACTTATTATCATTGGTTAACTAAAAAAAACTTTGTTCTATAAGATATATGGATTCAAATCTTTTAAATGACATTACAGTAATAATTATATAGGGTGTCAAATTCATTTGAGCCGGAGTAACTGAGTGTTTAGCATACTAAAGGTTAATCAACTATTAATTTTAATAAAATTAACATTTACATACTAAAGCTTAATCAACTATTAATTGATGTTTGTTAATAAATTTAACATTTACATACCAAAGGTCTACGGTAATGTTTTACTTTTTGGTTTAAATTTGGCAACTTAACACGTCGTAACGTGTGCGCATGATTCAACGTTTTTACATCTATTTTTTTCGGTTAACTGTTTCGCTGTAACGCGCGGGTTCTCAATACTAGTTAACATTAAATTGGGTGGCCCAAAACACGACAAAATATTAAGTGAGCCCGTCAATACTTCTTTACACGAATGAAACAAATAATAATAATAATAATAATAAATTACGAAAAATGGGGGAAATGTAAAGAGGATGGTTAAACTAATTTTAATGAGAAGATTGCATGAATTAGGTGTAGAGATAAGTCACATAAATTATCCCTTCTTTATTCCAAGAATGTTGTTAATATATATAACATCTTCGATCAGGTTCTTGTTATGTCACAACTCGAACATCCCTTGTTCTAAAATCTTAACAATTCCCTAAAATGGCTACAACTATGACTCTATATGGGAGAGGTGACCGACATGTGTTTTCGTCTTCTGACGACAATGCCATGATGAAAAACATACTCGCCACCCACTCTCCTGACGGAACCAATATTGATGTCATACCGCTTCTCCAAATTATCAAGGACATCATGCATAGGTCGCATCCAGACGTAAGTCATCATGTATGTTAGATTACTTTAGTATTGGTTGTGATTTATGGAGATCTAATGAATATGGATCATTGATTCTTAATTATAGGGCCCTCAGGCTAACATAGACGCTATAGTTGAGAGTGTGATTTATCACGATTTCAATGAGATGTTTGAAGTTTTGGCGCTCACAATCAATAAGGTTGCATGCGAGGTAAAAGTTAAGCTCTAGTCTTTGAGTAGTGGCGGATCCAGCCCTGTTTTGTGGGTTCACATGAACCCACTCGATTTAGAAAAAAACTAGTGACAACTTTGTATGATTTAGAAAAAAAAAGATAATTGCATATTTCCCCTTAAAAAACTCCTTAGTTGCGTATTTACACAGCTTGAAATTAAAATTGCATATATTCCCTTCCTTAACTAATAAAATTGCAAATTTACCCATTTTGATTTATTTCATTAAAAACAAGTTATATAATGACTTTTTTACCTGTATATTTACTTGAACTTTAAAAAATTACATATTTACTCCTTTTTTCTAGTTTTTGTGGCTTTTTCACAATTCTTTTTGTTTTTTTTTACGTTTTGCTTGTTAGTTTTTTTGTTGTTTTTTTTTACAATCTAAACACTGAAATAAACAACTAAAGTACGTAAATGCATATTTCCATAGAATATAAACAATTTCTGAATAAGTGGGAACTTAATCAGAGGACTACAGACCAAAGAAAAGAATATAACTTGCTTTAAACATATTTTAATGTATATACTTACAAATTAGCTGAAAATCATTCTAGTTAGTTTTTTTACTAAGTTATTTTTTTTTTTGTGTTTTTGACTTTTAATCATTAAATGTATTTTAATTCATATATTTATAAATAAGCTGAAAATCACAAACACCCCTTGATATATCTTAGAAAACATATAACTTAGTAAAAAGGTAAAAAAAAAAACTAACTAGCAAAACGTAAAAAAATAAAAAACAAAAAGAATTGTGAAAAAAGCCACAAAATTAGTAAAAATGAATAAATATGTAATTTTTTAAAGTTTCAGTAAAAAATAAGGGTAAAACGTCATTATGTAACTTGTTTTTAATGAAATAAATTAAAATGAGTAAATTTGCAATTTTATTAGTAAATGAAGGGGATATATGCAATTTTAATTTTAAGTTGGGTAAATACGCAATTAAGAAGTTTCTTAAGGGGAAATATGCAATTGTCCTTAGAAAAAAATAGTGAGAATCTACCAAAACGAACCCACTGAAAGAAGTTCTTGGCGCCATTGTCTTTGAGTACCTTTTATACGAGTTCAGTGGCGTAACTAACGTTTAAACTAAATTGTAGGTTACTTGCAAGTGTGCTGGAGGGGGAGATACACATGCAACTGCCATTGTGATTTTAAACACGCTTTCCAACTACGGGTGGGATGCAAAAGCTGTTATTACTTTAGCAGCTTTTGCAGTGAATTATGGAGAGTTTTGGTTGGTCGCTCAACTTCACAAGACCAATCCACTCGCCAAATCATTGGCTTTCCTCAAGCAACTACCTGACGTATTAGAGCGTCGTGAATCTCTCAAACCAAGGTTTAATGTTGTCAATAACCTCGTCAAGGCCATGTTTGACGTCACTCATATTATCATCAAATTTAAGGAGTTACCAGAACAATATATTAGCCCAAATACACCAGAATTAGTGATAGCCACCACTCATATTCCCACGGCGGTTTATTGGATCATTAGAAGCATTGTGGCTTGTGCATCCGTGCTTACTAATCTCATTGGAATGGGACAAGGGTATGTTATCATTTTGCTTCTTTTACTTCCTTATGCATTCTCGATAACTTAGTAAAGATGACAAATTGAAGGGTCTGATAACATGTCAAAAAAGGTCATCATCATCAACATCAGTAAATCCTACCAATAGCAAAGCTAAGGTAGGGTTTGAGGAAGATAAGATGTAGAGAACCTTACCTCTTCCGCGTAGGAATAGAGAGACTGCTTCCAGTGAGACCCCCAGCTCGATAGTAGTTTTGCATCAAGCCTTGGACATAAGGCACATAACACTCAACAATCGGGACAAAGACCGATTAGTGCATGTACCCTTTTGTCTTTCAGCTATCAACGCCACCACATGATGCATGATTAACCATCTCCCGCTTTTAACGTTATTTTCACTAAATTAGTAAAATAACGTTAAAATTAGTGCACTTTCACTTTTGCCCCCTGATGACCCACACATATATATACATTATATTCACATACCGCAAACGGGGCGTAACATGTTAAAAAAGGTAACAACTAAAAAAACACTTGTCAAAACATGTAAATTTATGTGCTAATTAACCCACCAACACTTTTTGGTGGTTTTTCATATTTTTAATAACTATGTATCATGTATGATTACAAAAACTATATAATTATTTTAATAAGATAAATTATGTTACATTAAATTTGTTAAGACATTATAAGCACTAAAACACATATTAGTTGATGTTTAACTTGTTGGCTCGTTCGACCCATTTAGCTTTTAGCATGTCGGATTACTTACGTTATTACAAACGTATGATGATGCATAATAGGCACGTCACAGCAACCACAGAAGCTTGGGAGCTATCGAGTTTGGCTCATAAGATCAACAATATTCATGATCACCTGAAGCAACAGTTAGATCTATGCATTCAACATATTAGTAAGAACAAGAATGATAAATATGATCACTTAATCAATGTATATATGTGTACATAAAATAATAATCATTAATTTAAAACTTTCATTATAAACAGATGAGAAGAAGCATAACGAAGTATACCAAAATATTATTCTCATCATGGGCACTACACATCTTGACAACATCAAGCCACTCCAACAGTTGATTTCCTTGAAGGATGATCAACCACCATTATACGAGAGTTCTACAAAAAATCGGGTGCGTGATCATTGTTTATTTAAATTTGTTCGGTTCGGTTTTCGGTTTTTTAAATCGTTCAGTTTCGGTTTTTTCACTGGTTTGGTTCAATTTTTCGGTTATTTCGGTTTTCGAAACAAAATTATGTAAGATTCAAAAATAAAAAAAATATAATTTAAAATATAAGAATCTTTCTTATATGTTTACATTTAAGCTATTATATTAAACCTAACCTTTTAATCTATTTTTATGTTTCTCCAAAGTTTTTATTAACACATTTTCTTTTATAATGCATTGAAGATAATTTAATTTTTAAATAAACATGTTAATGTTTTATTATAAATATTTAACATTCAAGAATAAAATTAATATTTTTTACTAGCATGGGTTAAACACTTAAACAACTTATACTTAAACATAAAAATATATGGACTATGGCCTACTATTGTAACTTATTGGTTCGGTTCGCGTTTTATTCAGTTATTGAAAATGGTTATCCGAAAAACGAACCGAAAAATATGTTAATAAAAACTTTGGCGAAACATAAAAATAGATTAAAATGTTAGGTTTATGTGAACAAAATTAATTAAAAAAAGTTAATATAATAGCTTAAATGTAAATATATAAGAGAGATTCCTAATTTAAAATATATTTTAAAAAACTTGGTTATGGCACACATAAAATTAAATAGATCATTTTTAATGACTCAAATGTATAAAAAGCATATATAATGGCTAGAATATATAAACATATGTTAACGAATACTAGTTCTTATAAGAGCTATGTTAATATACTAAAGTAAGGTTGTGCGTCATCAGGTGACCATCGACATATTAAGGAAGAAGATCGTGTTGCTACTCATATCCGACCTTGACTTACCTTCGGAAGAGTTTTCGGTTCTTGACAAAATATACAAGGAGGCAAAGCAAAACCCAACAAAACCTAAGAATCAATACGAGGTGGTTTGGCTCCCTGTGGTGCCCGATGTGACGGTAGCATTGTCCGAAGATAAGAAAAACAAGTTTGAGGGGATAAGAAACAACATGCCATGGTATTCCTTGTTTCATCCCTCGTTACTTGATCCAGCAGTGATCAAGTACATCAAGGAGAAATGGCACTTTAACCGCAAACCGTTGCTCGTGGTAATGGATTCCCAGGGGAGGATCGTCAATACCAACGCACTACACATGTTGTGGACTTGGGGAAGTGCGGCTTTCCCGTTCACTAGCCCGAAGGAAGAAGCTTTATGGCGTGACGAAACTTGGAGGGTGGAGTTGCTTGTCGATGTCGATTCCATACCTGAGCCAAAGATTTCCAATTGGGTACATCTAACTAACCTATATTTAATTTTTTACTTTATGACATTTTTTTAGTAAAATGCCAAAATAGAGTTTAGGTTACTTTTGTCACTTCAGTCAAAAAAAAAAAATGTATCTAAGTACCTGAGGTTTCATTTTTATTGTTATTTCCATTCAATTGCCAAAGTGGGATAGAAATTTATGTTAACCTCTCGCCTTAATTAAAATATATTCAGGCATAAAATGACGATTGTACCCTTCATTTAAATGAGGAAGACAACAAAAAGGGAACAAGTTAACAGAAATTTCTAACCCAGTTTGCCATTAGATGAAAATGGCAACAAAAATAAAACCTCAGGGACCCAGATACAAAAAAGTTTAATATTTTACTAAAGTAGCAAAAGTAACCTAAACTCGGGGACCATTTTGTCATTTTACTCTTGTTTTCAACAATAACTTTTTGTACATAAATACTACATAATTACTTGTAAGGATTTGACAATCACCATACCACTAGACTACTAGGTCATGTGTGACAATCTTGCTGTATGACAGATTGCTGATGAGAAGTACATTTGTTTGTATGGAGGGGAAGACATAGATTGGATTCGAAAATTTACAAAAGCAGTAAAAGAGGTTGCGAAACAGGCTGGAATCCAGCTCGAGATGTTATATGTCGGGAAAAACAACCCCGGGGATAAAATAAGCGATAACAATGATTTCATCCAGAATGAAAAACTTAGCGATGTGCTACCCGACTTGGCCCTGATAAGGGCCTTTTGGGTACGTCTCGAGAACATGTTGCACTCGAAGTTACAAAACGGGAAAGCTTTAGGCGAAGACCCACTTTTAAAAGAGATCAATGTGATGCTTACTTATGATGGAAATGGTAAAGGTTGGGCTGTGATAAGTCGTGGGTCAAATGATTGGATGATAAGAGTCGATGGTGATACTATTTTAACAAGTTTTATCAATTATGATGAGTGGAAGGATCAGGTAAAAGAAAACGGGTTTTTGCCGGCGTTAAACAACCAACTTGCGGCTAAAAAACCACCGCATCATTGCAACCGTTTAATCTTGCCGGGAACCACTGGGAGTGTGCCGGAGACAGTGGTTTGCGCTGACTGTGGACGGTCGATGGAGAAGTTTTTCTTATACCGTTGTTGCACTGACTAAGTGAACCTATATTATGCACTCTTAAGGAATAAACTATAATAAGGATGATTATGATTTCCTGATTTAGTCATATTCCACCTATTGTATTTGCGATTACTTGTATTGTACCCACTTTTATTTAAAAAAAATATCGTTAAGTTGTGCTATAAATTTGTTTCATTTGTAAGTCAAAAATCATCACTATTGGCAAAATATAAAGCCAAAAGATTTTGTTCATGATGGGACACCTAAAGATTCATCATTATCGTCATCATACTCAGTAAATCCTATAAACAGAAAAGCTAAGGTAGGATCTAAGAAAGGTAAGATGTAGACAGTCTTACCTCTACCCCGTGGGAATAAAGAGACTGCTTCCAGTGAGACCCCCGGCTCGATAGTAGTTTTGCATCAAGCCTTGGACACAAGGCACATAACACTCAACAATCGGGACAAAGGCCGATTAGTGCATGTACCCTTTTATCTTTCGTCTATCAACGCCACCACGTGATGCATGATTAATCATCCCACTCTTTTAAAGTTATTTTCACGAAATTAGTAAATAACGTTAAAATTAGTGCACTTTGACTTTTGCACCCCGAGCGTCCACACGTATATACATTACATTATATGTGCATACCGCAAGCGGGGCTAACCTAAAGATTGTGTATTTGTGTTTACTTAAAAAGCATACACACAAAAGTAGTCCTATGGCCACTTATAGATCACCTATTAAAAAGCGTGTGTTACCGTCGCCTAAACCACATCGTCATTAAGTTCTATAATTTCTGTGTGACGGATACCAAAAATTTAGCAACTTTAGTCAATAATCTCACTTGTGTACCTCAGATCAAACAGTTACCGATTGGGACCAAGCAAAGACCGGTATGGACAAATGGAGATGTCACCAAATCGACAATATTGGAGGTTGGCTGGTGTTTTTATTTATTTTAACTTCTTTTCTTATTATTCTTTTAGTGCTAAGGGCAAAACGGATTTCACTACATCTGCTTTGACATAAGATAATACTTTTATTTTTTTCTAACTAGTAATGAAACTCGTGCTTCACCACGGTTTGGCTAATCAGAAGTTAAATACGGTCAACCAAAAACGATAATTAATTTGTGTATACGCATAACCCTTATAAGAAAATTTATGAAGAAATTAAGCTTAAATAAAATATGAATATGACCTTTAAATGTTCTTGTGCGCCAAATGATAATGGGAACAAAGACGATGGATTCCATAGAGACGTGTAGCGCTGGTGAAAAGACAATAGACTAATCCCTTTTGGAGCTTTTATAATCTTATAAGAACTTGAAAAAGACAAACAAAGTTAACGTTAAGGGAGCTTCAACTATTTATCAAACTTATCCCTAATGTACACGTATTTCGCATAATTATGTATAGAAGTATGCCACAATTCAAATTAGAGTTAACTGCCATTTTCGTCCCTGTGGTTTGGTTACTTTGGCCATTTCAGTCCATTTCTCAAAAATGCGTCATTTTCGTCCCCCACGTTCTGGAAAGGTGCCATTTCAGTCAAAAAATCATAACCCAGTTAAGTTAGTTAGTAATTAAGGACTGATTGTGTAAATTTGTAACATAAGGGACCATTTGTGTAAAATGTATAAATATTTGAAAAATGGACTGAAATGGCACCACCGCCACACCAGTTCCCACCACCGCCACCACAGCCACTGCCACCACCACCACTCCGCCGCCGGAACCGAACCTGCAACTTCGCCGGAATCTTCACAGTCGCCGGAATCAGTCAACACGTCGTTCCAGCCGTTAACGGTTCGTTTTTCTTGTTCCGGTTCATTCGTTTATACTTGTACAATGTTTGCACCACCACTCCGCCGCTGGAACCGAACCTGCAACTTCGCCGGAATCTTCACAGTCGCCGGAATCAGTCAACACGTCGTTCCAGCCGTTAACGGTTCGTTTTTCTTGTTCCGGTTCATTCGTTTATACTTGTACAATGTTTGCACCACCACTCCGCCGCTGGAACCGAACCTGCAACTTCGCTGGAATCTTCACAGTCGCCGGAATCAGCCAACACGTCGTTCCAGCCGTTAACGGTTCGTTTTTCTTGTTCCGGTTCATTCGTTTATACTTGTACAATGTTTGCACCACCACTCCGCCGCTGGAACCGAACCTGCAACTTCACCGGAATCTTCACAGTCGCCGGAATCAGTCAACACGTCGTTCCAGCCGTTAACGGTTCGTTTTTCTTGTTCCGGTTCATTCGTTTATACTTGTACAATGTTTGCACCACCACTCCGCCGCTGGAACCGAACCTGCAACTTCGCCGGAATGTTCACAGTCGCCGGAATCAGTCAACACGTCGTTCCAGCCGTTAACGGTTCGTTTTTCTTGTTCCGGTTCATTCGTTTATACTTGTACAATGTTTGCACCAGGTTAATTGGAATATAACCTGATTTTGGTCGTTAATTTGAGCCGTTGACTTTCCTGTTTGACCTTCTGTTGACCGATTTGGGGGAGATGACACTGTTGACATCTGTTTGACCGCCGGAACCACCACCATCAACGTCATCATCTGTTATCATCATCATCGATCTTCATCATCGAACCAAGATTGAAGGAAGGGGATCAGACACCGCCACGGCTGCACCACCATTCGTGTTGCCCGCCAAGTTACTGTCCGAGTTTTATCCAGTGCCCCAGTAACCTCCAACTTTATGTAACATTTCTCATTAAATATATAAACAAAAATACCATATGTTTGCCATCTAAGAGTGCTGTGGTTGATTACCGGGGAGCAAATAGAGACAACTCATCAGTTCAACGTTCAACATGATCCAATACAGTCATTAATAGGCTCAACTTTGTAAATGAAACATAATGGATAGACTGCCATGGCTGCAACCTTACTAGATGCAATGCATAACAGAGAGATATAGAACCATAATGGATAGACTGCCATGATTGAAGAAGACGGGCGGTGATGAAGATGAAGATGAAGATGGTGGCGGTGGTGGTGGCAGTGGCTGTGGTTGCGGTGGTGGTTGTGGTGGCGGTGGTGGTGGTGGTGGCAGCGGAGTGGTGGTGGTGGCAGGGCTAGTGGTGGTGGTGTTCAAATTTACACAAATGGTCCCTTATGTTACAAATTTACACAATCAGTCCTTAATTACTAACTGACTTAACTGGGTTATGATTTTTGGACTGAAATGGCACCTTTCCAGAACGTGGGGGACGAAAATGGCGCATTTTTGAGAAATGGACTGAAATGGCTAAAGTGACCAAACCACAGGGACGAAAATGGCAGATAACTCTTCAAATTATTTGTTCATTTAAAAAAAAGAATAATTATTTATTTAAATATTTTTGTTAAAAAATACACAATAGTAATTTCACAAATTACACTCACTTATTTATTGACTTTACCGTGGATTAAAGTAAAAAAAACAAAGGAAAACATGCACCTATAAGGGAGAAAGGAGTGGTTACCTAATGGAATAGGTAACTTCCAATTCACTCAATCACATAACGTCATGTCAATTGTTTACCTAATGCTAAAAAACGTTGGCGATGGTTTACCTAATGGGGTTTAGGTAAACTATTTAAAAAAAATGTGTGATTGGTTGAGAAGAAATGGACCCCACCACACACCCTCTCTCTCGCCTTTTCCCTCCCTTCACCGAAAACATCCCCCAAATCGGTAATGTTGATCGGTAAAGAAAGCTGGCAGTGGTCACCGATCGGTGCCGATGATGTTTACCAACTCGACACCGTTCACCCTAATATCTGAAATTCTGAACACTTGCACCACAAATGCTCAAGTCCTTTACATCCAACTGACAAATGTCAGTATTTGTAATGTTAATTGTAAGTTATAAACCCTAATCAAGTAACATATTTTTTTGACTAACACATCATCAATTTATTGGTTCAATTTAGTATTGGTTCGTTGCATTAGTCAAAATATAAAAAATCATTAAAGCAATTATTTTAATAGTGAATTACAAAAAACTATAATTCACACTAGATTGCATACTATGTTTAAAGGGGTATGGTCCCAAAAAGTCGCGCCCAATCAGGTTGCTCGCAAGACCATACTACTACTACATCAATCTGACAGACACACTAGACCCCGCGCCGACTAAATAGGTAAAACCTAGGTCACGCGCGAGGCCCAAGCAAAGTTAAAGCTCAGATTCTACACTTAGTATCCTGGATGAAAACCCTCACTCCCTGGATCTTGCGTCGACTATGTGGATGTGCCCCAGAGGCCGCGTGAGAACAGAAGCGCGAGTCCATCCTAGACAATACGAAAGGTACGAGTGGCAGAGAAAGGGGCCAATCAGCGTCCAACAGGTTGTATCCTATCGTGCTCCACAATTAGCAATCGTGCAGGAGACAAGAAGGTACACAAGGACGCCTACATGGCACCAATCAAAGGGCGGCGACATTTGCCCCATGATCTCCACTCACCTGCTGATGTCAAGGAGACAACAAGGATGACAACCAGGACACGTGGCTCCACTCAGGGTGCGCCAGCTCCATTAACCTTCTAGAAACGCTAACGGCCATGGCAGATGGGACAAAAAGGATATTCCTTATTGTCAATTCCAGACCCAAGGCCCAACAGCCCATCTCCTTCTACACCACTCCTCTCACACCCTGCTAGTTGCGGAAGCGTGTTGCGTGTGATGTAAGAAAGGTAATCATTGCATCCAATCATGTATCACCGGCTCAAGACTTGCTTCCTGAAATACATGTAGTTTTAAAAAGTCAATAAAAAAGTTGAGCGAGTTCATGCAGTTTTTGTTATCATATGTAATCGTAGTATTCATGAAAATGAAATCTTGTAATCATAGTATTCATGAAAATGAAATCTTGGTATCGTAGTATTCATGAAAATGAAATCTTGTAATCGTAGTATTCATGAAAATGAAATCTTGTAATCATGGTATGTTCTGATTCATTCATGGAGTATGTTAAGGATCTATCAGTGGGTAGCGAGCCCCTGACATAATGTACCATAAGTAAATAACCAAACCGAGAACACTTTGTTATCATTTGGGATCACAAAAGCACTCCACGGTTAACAACTAGGAGTGGGGCGTGCCTCAAGCCCAATAGATCTACACCTTTTGCACCTTGGTCACTAAGTGATTAATGGTTACCAATGTTATCATCCTACTTATGCACATTGATCATGTTGTCTACTACTCCGTAACTAACATACCAATAGTTTTAGCATGTATTTTCCCTCGATGTTTTTGAAAACAAAACATTGAAATCAGTGAAAGGAGGGACATGAACTCACAAGTTTGCGTTCCGTGTATTATGATATCGAAGTGAGCGTCCGTACGTGTCAATAACCTACATGTGTACTAATCTCGTTAGACACTAGGTCTTTCGGACCTCGTACAAGTTGTTCATCTTGAATTCTTTATTATGTTCTCGTTTGTCATCTTTGGTACAACTTTGTATTTTAGAGCGTTGATAGTTTACTCGCTCGATTGTTATGTATATACATATATTCTATACGTATAGAATTCATAAGCGTCATTCATGTATTTTATTTGTATTGACTTATGTGTGAATGGGCTTCGTTCTTCACATGTCCTCATGCAGTGCACGCATGTCATTGAGCCTTTGCTCATGTCATTGGGCCGAGCCCATGTCATTGGGCCGAGCCCATGTCATCTTTGTTATCGTATTTAAACCATGTTTTAATGTTATTGGGCCGAGCCCATGTTATCTATGTTATTGGGCCTAACCCATGTTTTATTGTTATTGGGCCTAACCCATGTTTTATTGTTATTGGACCGAGCCCATGTTATATTGTCATTAGGCCCTAGCCCAAGTATTAAGGAATTTGGGCCTAGCCCATTACTAGCTTTGATAGGCCCAATTCTAACTTTAGGATTCCATTAACATAGTCTTGCAATTTTTACCAAAATGTTACCAAGGAGTAAACTTTAAATAAGTTCATTTTTCCTATAAAAAATACTTGGTAATTTTTATAGTTTTCGACTTTCCGGATTCTTGTTATCGGTCACTTATATATGTGCTCGTTTTAACGTCTAAAATATGTTATTTTAGACTCGACTTTGTAGTAACTTGTTCACGATGTCGATACGCCCAATTTGTCATCATCAAGTGTTATGTATTTCCCTTTCGGCCATTTTATTTAATTTTCCGATTTACTAACATTTATTGGACCATGTAGGAACATGTATGTGTATTTATTTTGATCACCCTATAGGTATCTAATACATACACATATATAGCACATATACATATACTTGATATGTCTCCAAAATATATAATTTTTCTTACCAAAAATTATACTTATACATTGTTATATTTTTACCCATTTATTTTTGTAAAAATATAAGTTTAAGTTCATAAGAACTTCTTGAATATTTAAACCTTAAATATTCCCATCAAAGTTTCCATAATGACGTTAAAGACCACTAATCGCGTTTAACCTTGTTAATCACCCTTTAATCCCCTCTTTAATCGCGATTAGATTTTTAGAAAAATTCGCCATAGTTTCCCCTAAAACTATGACGTTTCCCACGTTACAAAAACGCGTTTAAATCAATAATCAATTTCCAAACGTCACTAAACTTATGTTTACATCACTAATCATACTTATTCTTTCAAAGATTCTCATGAGCATTATTTTGCTTAAACTTCCAAGTCTTTAAAGTTAACCATTTATTAAGTTAATTACTTACATAAGCTTGATTATAATTGTTTTTCACTTTTAAAGATTCACACATCTTTATGTAAAAATTTCCAAGACTTTTACGTAACACTTTTGATAATTAATATCACATAAACTTATTTTATGTCAAAAATCAAGTTCATTAGTGTTGTTAAAAGCCTTGTCCCATGATTATTCTTGGTTTAATCTTTCAAGAGTCACTTAATTAAGTTTATATACAAATGCTCATAATCTTTGAAGTTGATGATCTTGTGTGATTTAAACATACACATGTTTAAATCACATTTTTAAGTGTAACATGGCTAGATTAACACTAATCTAAAATACTACATAAAGTTAATCACAAGATCATCATAAACATAAACTTTAAACCACTAATCTTAGCAAAATCAACATAATGAACATGATTTCATCAACTAAATACACTAATCTACTCAAATAACCTCATAATAATTTTAGATTAGTAGATTATTAGCTTTGAGATTAGGGTTTTTGATTTGATTTTTATTAATCTTCAAGATAATCAACTTGTACTTCCATAATCTACAGTTAACAAGAAGCTTAAAAATGGGTAGAAGATGGCTTACAACTTTGCACAAGCTAAACAAGAAGATTAAGAAGAGATTAAGCTCCAAAGAACTCCCTAATGCTTCCCCATGCCTAATCCATGCTTAGATGATCTTGTAGTGGCTAGATTATAGTTAAAATGAGGTGTTTATTGGTTGAAAATGGTGGTCTTTGGTGGGCCTTCTTGGAGCCGTGAACAAGGAAGACAAGAATGAGGCTTTTTGGAGTTTGCAAGTTGTTGAAAAAAAAAATATGATAAGGATGATATGTTTAGAGAATGGAAGTAATGGTGTTACAGATCACATCTTTCAACTCATTAAGTCTTCATACACCATACTTGCAATCTTAGAATTTTCAACCAAAATCTAGTGGGTGGGACCCACTTTGACCGATTTTATAAATGGGGGGGGGGGGTAAAGTGTAACTTTTTTTATAAAAGTTATTAGTTTATTAGATATTTTGGTGATTAAATAAAGTATGGTGATTAGGGGTTAATCTTTCACCATTAGGGGGGTAATTAGTGTTTCGGAACCAAGATTAATATTAACTAGTTCACTAAACTAGTAAAAATCATGTTTTGATGCCTTGGATGCCTTTCGTTCGGTCGCCAGTGGGTTTACGGCACTTTTGTGGCGTACCGACGGACGTTGTCGCAAGTTGTTATTTCATGTCTAAGTGATGTATGTAGCAATTCCGAGTTCCAAATTTGGCTTAACTAGTTCACTAGAGTTGTCATTTGGTTGTTATAGTGGCGGAAATATCGCTTGCTAGTTCGTCGGTTCGCTAACGGACTAGTTTAGTGCCTAGCGATATAATATCGGAAGCTTATGATTTTAGACACCCCGTTATCATACTTATATTGTTTTCATATGCTTGATATCATTTGTCATAATCCCGGAGTTCCGAAAATGCTAAATTATGGTTTCGGACGAGTTAAAATGTCATATTTTTGGTCGAAACGGACATTTTTGCAATTAGGGCGTCATAACGGAAAGTCTTGTATCTTTGCAAGATATGTTTTCGTATTAGTGTTTTCTTATTATAATGGACTCAGTTATGTCATCCGTGTGTCGTTTTTCAGTGTTTCGTTCTATTTTCACGGTTTTGCTGGCATGAATAGTGTAACCGTGAATAGTGCACGCATCACTTTTTACCAACACTTTTAGGACATTGTTTGCCTAATTTCGCAATGTGGCGAAAACCAACATATGTTTTAGCATTGTTTCCTTGTCCTAACCTTGTTATCCAATTAACGACACTGTTACGTAATTAAATTACGCTAAATGCATGAGATTAGGTAAATAAAATAGTGATTAGTTTGTACGGAATTGCCGGTTTATTGCCATTTGTCACATTCTCCCCCTGTTAAAAAGAATTTCGTCCCGAAATTCACGTTGAGTTATCCTTTAAAGGACTCTTCTCGACCAGGTGGAGGGGTACTTTGTATTGATCTGAACTCCATGTTCCCATGTATTCTCGGGTTCGTGACGTGAGTTCCAGCGACCTTTACTAGTTTAATACGGCTTCTCCTTGTCTTGTGGACTTTCCAGTCCATAACCTAAACAGGTTCTTCGGTAAACTGGAGTTTGTCGTCTACGTGAATTCCATCCGCTAGGATGATAACTGTTTTCATTTGTTGGACTTTTCTTAAGATTCGACACATGAAATGTGTCGTGTACGTTACTGAGTTCTTCTGGCAGTTTCAACTTGTACGCGACGGTACCGATCTTTTCTAGAATTTCAAATGGCCCAATGTATCTCGGGTTTAGTTTTCCGCTTTTCTCGAATCTAGCTACGCCTTTCCAAGGCGAGACTTTCAGTAAGACTTTGTCTCCGACCTTGAAGACTAATGGTTTACGTCTTCTGTCCGCGTAGCTCTTTTGTCTGTCACGAGCCCCTTTGATACGGTCTCGTATCTTTGCTATCTTGTCAGTAGTCTCTTGGAGTAGTTCAGGGCCAATGAGTTGTTTGTCTCCGACTTCCGCCCAACACAGTGGTGATCGGCACTTCCGTCCATATAGTGCTTCGTATGGGGCGGCTTTGATGCTTGTGTGATAACTGTTATTATAGGAAAACTCCACCAACGGTAAATGAGTATCCCAGTTTCCGCCCAAACCCATCACACAGGCGCGAAGCATGTCCTCCAACGTTTGGATGGTTCATTCGCTTTGTCCATCGGTTCGTGGATGAAATGATGTGCTTAGATCCAAACGAGATCCAAGCGATTCCTGAAATGATTGCCATATTCTTGACACAAAGCGACCATCGCGATCCGAGATTATTGAAATAAGTACTCCTTGACGTGCTATTATTTCTTTGAGATAAAGCTCAGCTAACTTCTCTGTACTGTCTTTCTCGCGAATTGGCAAGAAGTGAGCTGACTTGGTTAATCGATCGACGATAACCCAAATCATGTCATGACCTCGAGAGGTCTGTGGGAGTCCTGTAATGAAATCCATTGATATATGTTCCCATTTCCAAACGGGAATCTCGGGTTGTTGTAATAGTCCAGATGGCTTTTGATACTCGGCCTTGACCTTTGCACAAGTTAGGCATTTCCCAACGTAGGTCGCAATATCTCCTTTGAGATTAGGCCACCAGTAATATTCCTTTACATCCTGATACATCTTATCAGATCCGGGATATATTGAATTTTTTGACTTATGTGCTTCATCCAACACTAAGTCTTGCAATCCGCCAAAGTAAGGAATCCAGATTCTTCCCATGAAGTACCTTGTGCCATCTTTGATCTCTTCCAGTTGTTTCTCTAATCCTCGCAAGGATTCTGCTTGAATGTTCTCCGGCTTTAGAGCTTCTAGTTGTGCATCGTGCGCACGAGTAGTGAAGTTCATCTGAATGGTTAACTCTAAAGCTCGTACTCGTAAAGCTTTGACTCGCTCTTTCCGGCTCAAAGCATCCGCCACAACATTTGCTTTGCCCGAATGGTACTTGATTTCACAGTCATAGTCATTCAACAATTCTACCCATCGCCGCTGGCGCATGTTTAATTCTTTTTTATTGAATATATGTTGAAGACTTTTATGGTCTGTGAATATGGTACACTTAGTACCATAAAGATAATGGCGCCAAATCTTTAAAGCAAATAACACTGCGCCTAATTCCAGGTTGATGGAGAGGGTGAAACCCGAGCTTTAAAGTGTTTATCTTACGTATGTTATTCGGTTTTAAGTAGTTATATGTGTTGAATAAGTTAACTACGAGTATTGGTAATTTTACAGGATAATCGCTTAATTTGGTGAAGTTACGGAGTTTAAAGAGATGCATACTGGGCCGACAACAAGAGTTGGATGAATGAATTTTCATAAAAAAAAGAAAGAATAAAACTCATCATCATCTAATATCACGTGAACTACTTAGGAGTTTTGGTGGCACCATTATTTTTGAAGCACAACAAAAGTCAACAACATTAATTAGGACATCACATGAATTAGAAGAGGTGGGCTTCATCATTATATTGGCAGATCTTGGTGGGTGACAACATTGGAGAAACAAGGGCAGCCGACAATTGTTTTGGGGGCCCACGATTTAGAAGACACGCATACATTTTGGGGGGCTGCGCATGTTGTTGGAGTATGGGCCGATATATGGGACTTGTGTGGGCTCGCAGACTTGTGGGCTGTCTTGTCAACAAGTCATCATCACATTTGGGCCGAGAGATGCACTTGAGGTTTTGATTTTTTTTAATATCATTGATCATCATCGATCGAGGGGGAGTTACGGTTCGCACAGGGAGTTACAACCCTTGGCTGCTTTGCACGGGGACGAAGAAAAGAAAAGAGGATTTTGGGTTGACGATTTTTGAACGCGATGCGCGGCTAATGTCCTAGCGTTTCGCCCCGGTGTAGACATTGTAAGGATTCTAGGGTTTCGACATTTTGTATTTGATTTGATTCCGTGACAATTTGTGTTTGACTATTTGAAGTTTATGATAATTGTCTTACGTTTGTATTGAATTCACGAATTGTCGAGTGAGTAATGAAATTTGACTTCGTGAAACGAATATGCGTAATTATGCCTTATCATAGATAGGATTTATATGTTCTTGGTAAAGAAGTGCACTGCAGTCCGTTGTCTTTGACGTTGATAGCTTTTGGCACCTAAGCCACGTGACACTAAATGCGTTAATTATCAAATCAATTGAATCAAGTTAAAACATGTAGGAACCCTAGGTCTTGCAATTGTCGAACCGGGTGTGATCCGTATTCTCATTTCTTGTTTTAACTTTCTAGTTAGTATTTTAGTTGCAATTTTAGTTAATCACAAGTGTTTTAGATAATACCCCTTGTCGGTTCACTCCGATTTATTTTCAAACTAATTAAACAAATAAAATTAGCAATCTTCATAATCACTTTGTACATTATTTGTAAATAGTCTAACTAATCGAACGGGTCATGCGATACTGACCACCCGCTCTTCGTGGATACGATACCCGACTTACCCTAGCTACCTAGGTTTAATTGGGTTTTTGACTGATCGGGACGACACGGTCACGTCACAGGTCATGAGTGGTATAGTTCTTTTCAAGAACTCTTAACTGTCGCGACGCGTACGCGATGACTTTTTCACATTGCATTAAAAAGCAGCCCAAGCCTTGACGCGTTGCATCACAGTACACCACGAAGTCATCGGTACCGTCAGGGAGTGATAAGACTGGCGCTTGGCATAGTTTATCTTTAAGTAATTGGAATGCCGTTTCTTGTTTTTCACCCCAATCGAACTTTCTATCCTTTTGAGTGAGCTAGGTTAGCGGTTGAGCAATTTTAGAGAAATTCTCAATGAATCTACGATAGTATCCCGCTAAGCCTAGAAATTGTCTTACTTCCGTTGGGGTCTTGGGAGCGTTTCAGTTCTTTATGGCTTCTATCTTAGCTGGGTCCACATGTATTCCATTCTCATTCACAACGTGACCGAGAAATTGGACCTCGTGAATCCAAAATTTGCATTTTGAGAATTTGGCATACAATTGTTCTTTCTTAAGTAGCTCTAGAATAGTTCTCAAGTGTTGTTCATGTTCCGCCTTGGTTCGTGAGTATATTAAAATGTCATCAATGAATACGATCACGAACTTGTCGAGATATGGCTTACATACCCGATTCATCAAATCCTTGAATACGGCGGGAGCGTTTGTTAGGCCAAAAGGCATAACAAGGAACTCGTATGCCCATAGCGAGTCCTGAACGCTGTCATAGGAATGCTTTCCTCTTGGATCCTCAGCTGATGGTGTCCGGATCTTAGATCAATCTTGGAATAGAAGCTAGAACCTTGTAACTAATCGAATAAGTCATCAATCCTTGGTAAAGGATACCGGTTCTTTATGGTTAACTTGTTCAGTTCTCGGTAATCTATACACATCCGAAAGGTTCCGTCTTTCTTCTTGACCAATAGCACCGGAGCTCCCCAAGGTGAGAAACTCGGTCTATTGAATCCTTTGTCAAACAATTCCTGAAGCTGAGTAGATAATTCCTGCATCTCTGAGGGTGCGAGTCTATATGAAGCTTTCGCCACCGGTGCAGCTCCTGGCACAAGATCGATACTGAATTCGACTTGTCGCTGCGGAGGTAGTCCCGGAAAGTCTTCTGGAAAGACTTCAGGGTATTCCCTTACCACAGGGATGTCATCCACCTTGCGCTACTCGGCCTTCTTGTCGACCACATGTACAAGAAAGGCGATGCATCCTGTTCTCAGACTCTTCCGAGACTTCATACAGTTGTTGGTCAGCAGCCGTGTGTCGTGTTTCTCTCCGTGCACCAAAAGATGTTCTCTCGTCAAACAGGGGGAAAAAGAATAATAGTTTTCGCAGCACAACTACTTCTACTCGGTTGTCGGCCAACCAGTTTATGCCAGAAGTTAAGTCATAACAACCTAATTGAATGAGTGAAAAGTCGTTACTGAATTTTGGTGCTCCAAGTTCGAGTGTGCATCCTTTGATGTCTTTCCTGACTTGACTAATTTACCATTGGTCAATCCTATTGAATGGGAGGACGTCTTGTTTACTTGACTCGGCCAAGCATACTTTGAATTTTATGGGGATGAAGTTAATACCGACACCGGTGTTAAACAACACGGATGCAACGGGTCGGTTGATAGGAACGTATCGGTGACCCTTAATGACTTCACATGACTTCGCTAATTCCTCATTAGCTAACTTGATAGAGTAAGATATGTCTAACCTACATGACTCTATTTCGTGTATATGCTTAGTAGCTAAAGACACTAAGTTAAGCCGACGTTGGTATCCAAAGAATTGATACATACTGGTTGTAGAGTAGAACGTACCCATGGCAACAATGGGGTTTTGGGGAGTATTCATAGTTCTATCCATACACTTACTTATTCACTTGCTTGATTTGTCATTAAACATCCATGCTTGTAGTGATCTCTTTGCCACCGTTAAAATATCCTGGTTCTTTCTTGAGTATATCTAACTCATTAGTTCCCATTTTGTGCTCAGTCTCACCGCACTGTTACTCTTGGCACTTTTTCAAGTGCCCTCATGGTGAGAGTTTCACTTATCTCACTCAGAATTTTTGGCAAGTTATTAGCGTACTCCTTGATGTTAGATTCGTATCTCAGGCTAAACCCCAAATGTAACGCCCAGTGCATTTGAATTCGGGTGTTATCTAGTATGCAACAATCTTTTAGAAATCATAGAGGCGTCGGGGTAACCAGCTACGTTCGCTCTAATCATAATCGAGTTCTAGAGTGCGGTTCCCAACCCTGGAATTTACTACTAGCGAACAATATTATTCTCGCGTTAGACCCTTGAGTTCTTCCCATAATAACCTCTTTGTTGTATTACTCCCTATAGTTTGCACTTGGAGATTCCACCAAGTTAACGCCTCATTCAACAGAAGGCTATTCGTTTACCAAAATGTTTACTTAGGAGTACATTTATTAGCAAGGTTAACTGACTTCCTTGTCTTTATCTAGCGGATAGAACTCACCACACCTTCCGTATCAATGAGGTCTCGCGGCTTATAATCCGGAAAAGCCTTAGGATTAAAATCTGGTGTGATTGCTTCTCCAAGTGTGGCATTGCCACTCATTCTCGTCCCATCGGGATTTGAACCACTTGAACTACCGGTACCATCAGTACCATCACTAGTGTCGACTTGACAACCTCATGTTGTTCCATATGACCTCTAGTTCAACTTTAATAGTAGGGCGCTGATTAACTGACCCTCTTCTAGGCGTAGATTTTCTTGTCGACGCCACGTTGTTTCCGATACATAGTATCATTGGGTCTAGGCTTTTATTTGGACAGATATATCCTATCATGCGCCTAAGAATTAAGAATGTGATTGGTCATGGAAACCTCAAGACAACGTTGCTCCGGTATGTTTAAACAATGATATTTATGAATAAATGCATTCCAAAATGCATAGTACCTATTGAGTGTATTAGCCATGTGCCTAAATGGGAAAAGAAGTAATTCGTTGAGGAGGAGAAACCAAACGGTCGTCTCCAATTTTTACAACGTGTATCCCATACTTCCTGGATCTCGATCGCCCAAAGTATGAAAAATCCTTCGCCGCACTAGCCCGTGTGACGAATACGTTGATACTCCTTGAGCTCCACGAGCTTCGACAAAATTGTTATAATTTCCATAGATGTCGAATAATACAATGAAGGGGTTGTAGCTTGGCTCATGCCATAGTATCCCTTGGAATAAGACAAATATCAAACAACAGAGTTTAGTGTAATCATCTCCGATAACTAAGATAAGGTAAGGTGTCATAGACACCAAAGAACCAGCCCATGTACAAGAATTTCGAGAATGTTGAGGAAAAATCCTCCATGAGTGGCTAACGAGTTTTGTTTGCTTTCGATGACTAGTCTCAGACGACTCGTGTTATAGATCGAATGTTAAGTGCAAACAATACGTGTAGTCTTCCTGTATCGTAGAGTGTTATAGTAACCATTCCGGTTAGTGTTCTACTAGATAGAAATTTGAACAACTTAAGAACTTCGAATGGATAGTGATCTCTTGGTTTGACCCACAGAGCCCACCAGGATTCCCATGCACTACAAGTCGTTATTACATGGGCCCCCGTAATAATAAATTGTCTTGCATGGTCACCCCAGTGTCTCTCGTTCAAAGCAGACGATCTGTCAGAGAGAGGAGTCTATTGTCTACATACCTTCAACATAGAAGGGACCTTCGTGCTGGTCCACATGCCAATGCCCCTTGTCATTATTCGTGAAAGGGCACAACGTTAGTCTAAAAAGAATTTGTAATAATAACCACTGGAGGGGCACCTTCAAGATGAATACCTCATCTTCTTTGCCTTAACAAGAATGTAATCAATCATGACCTTTATGAATCTCAGGGACCTCTTCCCACTAGTAGAGTTGTTGTCCAAGGCTGCCACCTCCGCCTCGTCGTCACAACCGAAGCTAGACATATACTACCCGAGGGAAGCAACCATCTTCCACGTAATCAATGCTTTAGGGTCTCGATTAGGGACCACTTCCGCCAAAAGCTTCGTAATAGACGCGAGGTCGTCATTCTCATTGAGTGAGTTAAGTGTAATAATAGAATTTATAGTCGAAGGTATTTTCATTCGTGGCAAATATTCCATACAACACATATATAAATATATTATATATATATATAATTAATCACTAAATCTCATGTTGTTTTTGTTCTCATGTTTCACATGTAAGCCTTAGTGTTTTCAAGTCTATTCCTTATAGACTAAACATGTATTGAACCATATCAGTTACTTATGATTGAGCCCGCGTGATAGATCCTCATGTTATAGTGACACAATGAAAACCTTTTGTCATTTTGTCATACTTTTTGAAATCATCTTTGTAATGTTATCAACTTTGTTTTCATGTGAGAGCCCTTGGTGATTATAGACCAAACTTTATAAAAGTTTGTCCCCGGTTCACTACAATCAGAGCTCTGATACCAATCTGTCACACCCTGCTAGTTGCGGAAGCGTGTTGCGTGTGACGTAAGAAAGGTAATCATTGCATCCAATCATGTATCACCGGCTCAAGACTTGCTTCCTGAAATACATGTAGTTTTAAAAAGTCAACAAAAGTTGAGCGAGTTCATACAGTTTTTGTTATCATATGTAATCGTAGTATTCATGAAAATGAAATCTTGTAATCGTAGTATTCATGAAAATGAAATCTTGGTATCATAGTATTCATGAAAATGAAATCTTGTAATCGTAGTATTTATGAAAATGAAATCTTGTAATCATGGTATGTTCTGATTCATTCATGGAGTCTGTTAAGGATCTATCAGTGGGTAGCGAGCCCCTGACATAATGTACCATAAGTAAATAACCAAACCGAGAACACTTTGTTATCATTTGGGATCACAAAAGCACTCCACGGTTAACAACTAGGAGTGGGGCGTGCCTCAAGCCCAATAGATCTACACCTTTTGCACCTTGGTCACTAAGTGATTAATGGTTACCAATGTTATCATCCTACTTATGCACATTGATCATGTTATCTACTACTCCGTAACTAACATACCAATAGTTTTAGCATGTATTTCCCCTCGATGTTTTAGAAAACAAAACATTGAAATCAGTGAAAGGAGGGACATGAACTCACAAGTTTGCGTTTCGTGTATTATGATATCGAAGTGAGCGTCCGTACGTGTCAATAACCTACATGTGTACTAATCTCGTTAGACACTAGGTCTTTCGGACCTCGTACAAGTTGTTCATCTTGAATTCTTTATTATGTTCTCGTTTGTCGTCTTTGGAACAACTTTGTATTTTAGAGCGTTGATAGTTTACTCGCTCGATTGTTATGTATATACATATATTCTATACGTATTGAATTCATAAGCGTATTCATGTATTTTATGTGTATTGACTTATGTGTGAACGGGCTTCGTTCTTCACATGTCCTCATGCAGTGCACGCATGTCATTGAGCCTTTGCTCATGTCATTGGGCCGACCCATGTCATTGGGCCGAGCCCATGTCATCTATGTTATCGTATTTAAACCATGTTTTAATGTTATTGGGCCGAGCCCATGTCATTGGGCCGAGCCCATGTTATCTATGTTATTGGGCCTAACCCATGTTTTATTGTTATTGGGCCTAACCCATGTTTTATTGTTATTGGGCCTAACCCATGTTTTATTGTTATTGGGCCGAGCCCATGTTATATTGCCATTGGGCCCTAGCCCAAGTATTAAGGAATTTGGGCCTAGCCCATTACTAGCTTTGATAGGCCCAATTCTAACTTTAGGAGTCCATTAACATAATCTTGCAATTTTTACCAAAATGTTACCAAGGAGTAAACTTTAAATAAGTTCATTTTTCCTATGAAAAATACTTGGTAATTTTTATAGTTTTCGACTTTCCGGATTCTTGTTATCGGTCACTTATATATGTGCTCGTTTTAACGTCTAAAATATGTTATTTTAGACTCGACTTTGTAGTAACTTGTTCACGATGTCGATACGCCCAATTTGTCGTCATCAAGTGTTATGTATTTCCGTTTCGGCCATTTTATTTAATTGTCCGATTTACTAACATTTCTTGGACCATGTAGGAACATGTATGTGTATTTATTTTGATCACCCTATAGGTATCTAATACATACACATATATAGCACATATACATATACTTGATATGTCTCAAAAATATATAATTTTTCTTACCAAAAATTATACTTATACATTGTTATATTTTTACCCATTTATTTTTGTAAAAATATAAGTTTAAGTTCATAAGAACTTCTTGAATATTTAAACCTTAATTATTCCCATCAAAGTTTCCATAATGACGTTAAAGACCACTAATCGCGTTTAACCTTGTTAATCACCCTTTAATTGTCACACCCTGACTTTTGCGGAAGCGTGATTATGGTGTGACTTTCTTAATATCATTGCATTCAATCATAACATCAACTATATGATAAAACCAGTAGATGTTCATCCATTAATTTACGTTTAAAAGTAACACAACATAATTGTCTGAAATGTCGATACCAAATTCAAATTACAAACCATAGCATGTTTTAAGGAGTTCAGAAAGACTCAACATAAGATCTTAAACAAACCCGAGTTTAGGACCACGTATCTCGTCCAGGATTAAGATACGTTTCCTAAGCCCTATTGACTTGGATGACATCTTTATTCACAACGCAGCTTAAAAACTGCAACGCCCGCCAGATCTGTTTACTAATTTCCTGAAATACATGTAGTTTGAAAACATCAACAAAAGTTGAGTGAGTTCATGTGTTCGTTTGTGTATATGCATAAACCTTTGAAAACGTTGTAAGTATGTATGAAAGTCCCTGGTATGTAGCAATAAGGAAAAAGAGATCACCAATGGTTTGCAAGGCCATTGATATGTGTGAAGTGATGCAGGAAGTACTCAAACCTAGCAGATTTCGTCGATAAGACATAGTCACCTCATGGTCCACTCAGCGGACTCAGGAGTGGGGCTCGCTACACCCGAATAGATCTATCACTCATGTCCCTCGGTCCTACAACGAGGATTAATGGCCTTAAGTGTCATACCCACCACTCACATGATCTAAGTAGTAACCCTCCTTAAGCTAACTATACCATGTATAAAATGTCTGTAATAATTGTAACATGTATTTCAACCCCGCAGTATAAAACTGAAAACAGTTAAAAGAAAAGTGGGACATGAACTCACAGTAGTGCGTCTTCAGTATCGTCAACTCAAACTCTGTCAGCTACACGACAACCTACAACGTACTAATGTCTATTAGACGAACAGGCCGTGCCTTGGCTTAGAGTTTAATGTTTTTGAGTTGAGTTTCTTGTGTCTCCGAATATTATTCCAAGTTATAATTATTTGTTAAAATAATAATTATTTTAACTTTAAATTATAGTTGTTTAAACAACATTTCGCATTAATAGTTCTCAAGTATTTTAACTTCGTATTTCCTTCCCAAGGATGGGGGTATTTTATACATGTATATTTGTAGTTCCGAAATAATATATTTTTAAGTCTCACTTAAAAGATACATAATTTATTTGTCAAAAATAATGTATTCCCAAAATATAAATATTTTTTTCCCAAAAATAATATATTTTCACTTCTTTTGTTTCCCAAAATAATTTTTACCAAAAATTATAGTTATACGAGTATTTTCCGGAATATTACATAAGTTGCGTTTTAGCGTTCGGTTTCACAATAACAAGTGTGTAACTTAGATATGTATTCCTTGTGATTTTTTGTATTATTTTGGAGTTGTAAATGTCATGGTAATTTGTAAGTTATATTATTTTACCCTAAAATAATATAACTATTCCATATAGTAGACAATTATTCACACAAGTATCTTAGTATAAAATATATATTCTAAATATATATTTACCCACTTTATTTACAAAAACCAACCTCCGATACTTTGTATTTTTGTAACAAAAATTATGGCGAGGTTTATATTTGAAGGACATAGTTTAAAATAAACTAGTAAACACTTGTCTAGAAAATATTTTCTAAGTGTTTACATTTTTAGAAAATTTCGCCATAGTTTCCTTTGAAAACGGAGGTGTCCATGCTATTTAGCATATCATTTTCTTTTTGAAATCAACATACAACATTCAACAATCACACTCTAGACAATATTACGCTTACCAAGTGTAAAAACTATTCCATTTATAATATAACATGAATTTGATGTTTTATAAAAACGCGTAGTAACTTGGTGAGGTGTTTAGTGGGTTTAGTTACCCTCCAAAGTGTGTTTACTTTTGTTAAATTCTCATTCTCGAAATCTTTATATGTTCACAACTTGTGAACACATTTTACAAAATTATTTATTTACCACATCTTCTTATTTTACTAGCATCCATATACTTATTTTATCTCCAAAAATAGTGTAAGTATATGTAAGAATCATGATCTTTCAAAAAACCGTCTTTTAAACTTGGTTTGTTTATAAAAATCATTCACAAGCTTTGGATTTACAAGTTTACTAGTTCACTTGGTTTGTTACTTGTAAGAAAATCATTTTTACTTTCAAGTTCATGTTAGTCTAGAAGATGATTATTTCATGAAAGCACATAATCATCTCTAACTTGTTAAACCATGTTTTTAATCATACTCTAACAAGTTCCATATGATGATCAATCATCATATTACTAGTAATCAACAAGAAATCATCCACATATTCAAAATAACCACATTCTAGCAATATTTCATTATGTTTCATCTTTTGTAAGCTTATGTTTCATGATTTATGTTTATGCTCTTTTGGTGTTCTTATGATCTCATCATAATATATCTATTAACCATAAAAAATGTGAAGTAACAAGAGTGTAAAGAAGTCTTACAACTAGCTTAAAGCTAGGGAAAATCACAAGTGAAAATGTAGAGGATAATAGCAAACGGAGGTGGTCCTTCAAGTTCCGTGAGCACCGAGCCTCGTTATACACCTTGTAGCACCTTGAAGTACACTTGGAATGAGAGGATGAAAACCGAAAATCTTGAGGTGCAAAGAGGGGTGTTCGGCCGTGAGTGTGTGGAAGGGAGGAAGAGGGTGTTGGTGAGTGATGAAGATGATGAAAGATAAGCTCTTATAACCCAACTTCACTAATACCCAATGGTTCTCTTGTCTCTTTTAGTACAAACAAATCCATCACAATCCCAAGAAGAAGATTGCATGGGATTTGAAGAAGATTTAAACAAATCTTGGGTGGGGTCCATGCTTGGGGACGGTTACATAAGGGGGGAGGGGGTAAGTTGTAAATTGTTGGGGTAAGTAAGTAATTAGTGGGGTGTTAAGTGCAAAAGCTAGTGTTTAGTGTGTTACATGTATTATGCAATATGTTATAGTGTTCGGGAACCATAACTAGCTCAGAAAGAGTGAAACAATGTTTTTAACAATATTTTTGTGTTCCGAGTAAAGTCCGGTTGTTCGGTTAGATACCGTTCCGTTAAAGTGCTAAGTTATTCCATATAGTGTCTTTTATGTAACTATTTGTGACACTTTTAATTCCCGACAGTTAGGAAAGCATACAGGACCATTTTGCCATGTTTTTGCACTTTCCGGCACCTAAACTATCACCTAGTGACGCAGTTTTATGGTCCTTACTTCCCTACACTCCATACTAGTGTAGTACCCTGTATCTGGCTCATACTGGGCCTCAATATATTGTCTGTCTATGTGCTGGCATTGTTAGCATGTTTCTGAGTTATCCGCTCACTGTGCTAACTGTGCTTTGTGCATCAAGTATGTCACTAAAGTTTGTATGTAATGAATGTAGTGACAGTATGAAATGTGATACATATGTATGTGTGTAACAAAAATCAGAAAGCAGTTTAAGTCATCAGTTGTAATTAAGCACAGTCATTAAGCATAAATCAATATTAATTAAACGTACGGATGCATGCAAATTTGACAGTTGTCACATTCTCCCCCCGTTAAGAAAAATTCGTCCTCGAAATTTGTACTACCTTAACTCCTTATGGTTACGTCTCACGTGTATGTATATGAATAATACTGAGGTAGATAATCACCAAACCGAATCAAACTTTACTCACATCGGGTGAGTCCAAGAATATATAACAACCCGAACCCTATGGTTAAAGGTATGTGCTTTTAGCATTTGATGTCAAAGGTACAAGACGTATTTGACGTATAGTCTAGTGTAATCCAGCTAGCAGGGGTTCCACAAAAGAGGAGTTTTGACTAATAAGATTCTCAAATGATCGATCACAATATGTAAACGAGTTTTCACAACCATAGCATTTGCTATATGAACTCAAAATCAACAACTCGAATGTGATAGTAACATGAAAATGATCTGTCAACTTCCGAATAAATGAATGGTAAGGTTTAGCGTGTTGACATTCTTGAATTGCAAAAATACGCCGAATGAAATACAAGCGAATCTGGTGTACCTTTGTCTTAATTCGTGGTTACATCAGGAATGTTTAAATGATAAGTCAAGAAAAAGCATGTGTAGTTTCGTGTGAGACGGTTGACCATGATTAGCATAAGCTTACCAGTTTGTAATGACACCACAAGGTGTCGTAACGACATAATTTAGTAATAGTGGTGACTGAACAAGTTCACCGTGTTTGAAATCAAATGAAAGCGTACTGAGACAATCTGAAGATTTGATTTACACAATGTCGTAAAGTTTCCAATTGAATAAGGAACATCAAAGAGCCACTGATTTTGATCGCAGATGAAAAGTAATAAGTACCGCAAGGCATTCGATCGACCATGAAAGAATCGTTAGGAGGTACACTGTGATATGAAATGAATCTATGTACCTTTGCCTCAACACACAACTGTGTTGAGACCGATTTAATCGTGATAAACAAGACGGATTTAGGGCAAGTTATCAAATAATCAATTAAATCCGTGTAGGAAGTAAGTAACCAAATTAGCGTAAGCTTCAATCCCGTGAAAGTATCACCGCAATGTATCAAAACCAATCAAACGATTTAGTGGAGTCGTAGACCAACCGAATCTACTACGAGTCGTAAAGAAAGAGTCTTTGCAAAAATATTTGAATATGATGCCCCCAATACATCACATGACGTCTTAAACTGAATATGCGATATGGATAAGTTCAAGCAATTGAACTGGGTTTCAGCGTAACCTGACAATGAAACGTATGTATCAACGAGGGAATCTTGGCATGGTGACAAAGATTGACCATGAATGTAACTTGAAATAAAATAAGTTTCAAGAAAGTGTGTTGACTTGATAACAAGAGAGTCAATAATTTTAATAATGTAGGTTATTTGAATCATAAACCAATAGTTAGCTTTAGCAAAATAACATTTGAATTTCAACGAAGTGTTTATTCGAAACGAAACCACATGCGTAGCAAATGGTGCATGTGTGACATATAAGTTTCCAAGAAACAATGAGTATCTGCTAAAATGGAGAAATGACCAAGTATCCGAAGCAAATGTATGTTCGCTCTCAGCGAAGAAAATCAACGCGATGCAACTACCATTAAAAGGGGTAGAGATGCAAATATCTACTTGCTAGAAGCAAAAGTAAAGATCTCAACAAAAGAAGTTTAAGTACTCTCTGCATTGCTAACTGAAATGGCATGTATGTTAGGATAATGGTGTTGTTTGAGTTAACAGATGTGGTTTCTAAGCAACGACCCTTACGAGTTTGGACCTGGGTTCCCAAGGGTCCTAAGTACACGTTTTCTAGATTCTCATCGTATTCTGTGTAAAATTGTTCTGTGCATCGTGTAGGAAACACCATTTTTGTATGCGTTTAAAACAAGTTATTGTCCCACAATTTCCCCGGTATACCTTCTTCCTGAATTCACAGCTAACAAAACTCGTTCATTGACCAGTCGTGAAATAGTAGTCGGATCCCCACAGTTAGGAAAATAAATAATTCGTTAATCAAGAGTCACCGACTCTTGTTGGTTAGCTCGTTAGGCTCCTGGTAGCTAATGCTCATGAAAATCACTGTCCTACTTCTTGACGAACAGAACTGGGGTTACCCAAAACGGAAATTTTGGTTTGTTACCTTCCTTCTCTATCCACTACTGAAACTATACTGACAATCCTTGCATCTCCGAAGGTGTAAGTTGCTACGGTGCATCGACCACAGGCGCGACGCCTAGAATCAAATTGATGCGAAATTCGTCTTATCGTTGAGGAGATAATTCTGGCAGGTTCTCGAGGAAGACTTCAGGATATTTCCTTATCACAGGAATATCTTCGAGTTTCGGTTCTTCGGCTCCCTTGTCCCCGACATGAGACAAGAAAACAACACATCCTTTACGTAACAAATTTCGTGCCCTCAAGCAATTAGTAATTTGTAAGGGTGTATCCTGCTTCATGAGTCACGATCGTTTCTTCGTTCGCCATCGGGATGCGGATATTAATCTCCGCTCGATCACTTGACAACCAATCCATCCAATTATCTTCTCGAAGCTTCCCAATTCAACTGGCAGTAGATCAAGCGTAGGTTCACGCTCTCCGGGTTCTATCTTGCCGATTCCAATTACTTCATTGACTCCCACTAGCTTACCATTAGTTAGTTCTATCGGGTGCGGGTTATCTAGCTTACTTGTTACTAAACCAAGCATACTCTCAAACTCTAGAGATGCGATGTTAAAATTTGCAACAATATATAGCATCACAGATGCATAATGTTGACTAATATGGGACGTACCGATATCCACGCTTGGATTCCTGGCGTGCTCCCCTAGCTCTGTTACTGAGCTCTTATCCTTGTGCCTGATTGTTCTTAGGGCAATATTTTCTGAAATGCTTTTTGCTCCCACAGTTAAAACATCCTTGAGCACGTTTTTGTTTGTCACTCGTCCTGCCTTGATAATTGCCGTTGTAGTTGTTTTCTCCGTGAGTTTCGCTACCATCTTGGTCTTCATTACTACGTTCAGTATCTTGCCTACAAGTTTCCTTAGGATGCCCCCTCTTGCCACAGTTCTCACATTTTCCATATTTACATCGCCCGACATGATAACGTAAACAATTGTCGCACTTAGGTAGGATACCCATGTAGTCTTTTCCCTTTTTGGCCTTCTTCTTGCTACTCGCCCGAGTAACCATTTTGAAATTTACGAGCTTTCTCTTGTTATCTCCAGATGAGTCTACAGGAGTCTCCTTTTTCTCTTCCGTAGTGGAAAATTTTCCTAATCTAATCGCTTCTTCAGTGAGCGCCATACTTGTGTCGATAGCTTCGGTGATCGTTGAAGGTTTAGATGTTGTTACCAGGCTTAGAATCTGAGGTGTCAACCCCCCTATGAAACGTTCGACTCTCTTAAACTCTGGTCCCACCAGATGCGTAGCAAGTTGTGATAAATCGTTAAATCTCTGCACATACTCAGCTATCTTTGGTCCTTCCATTTTCAAGTTCCACAGTTCAGTCTCCAGCTTCTGCGCTTCTGCACTTCTGCCCTAGAGCAGTATCTTTTACGCATCAGTTCTTTCAGTTCGTCCCACGTCAAAGCATACGCAGCGGCCTCGCCCATTGTCTAAACCTGAAGGTTCCACCACGACAGAGCCCCATCTACAAATAGTCCAGCTACGTACGTGACCTGGTGCTCTGGGGCACATTTGCTCAATCGTAAAACAGAATCTGTTTTCTCGACCCAGCGGACGAAGGCTAAGGCACCCCCGGTGCCGTCGAATTCTCGAGGTTTGTGGTCCAAGATCTGCTTGTAGGTGCAGCCTTCGCTGCGTTCGGAGTGAAGGGCCTCGAGCTGTGCAACGGCCTGTGAGATGCGCTCTTGTAGTTCTGCCGCTGTCGTTAGCAGAAGGTTGTTGGTAGCGATGTTCCCTTGTATCGACATCTTCTAAGAAGAAGATTGGTTAGGTCAGGTTGTATTTGTTCAGGGAGTGCATATAGTTGTTTAGAGGTCATATGTACATACACGTATTTGATTTTTATAACAACCAATCAAGCAATAGCATAATCATAGCAAAACCAAGTAATTTGGGAATTATGTTTAATGAGAGCATAGCAAGCAAGCACGTAGCAGTATAATTATAGCACACATATATAGATCAATAACGTGTTTAACGAAGACATAGCGACTGTGTTTTCATTGGTTATTGACCACAAAGTATTGTCGCATGTTTAATGATGTTTGGGCTTTCATTATTCTTCGACCACAATCACATTGTCTTACAAATGTATCACATCAAAAGAGACACAGGGTCAGCCTACCCTTGTCCTACAAGTATATCAGTGTATCAAAATTACGTAGTCAGAAGTGGTCTTCAAAAGTCTCCACAATCTCGGCTTATCATTAGTGTCTTTACCCAAAATTAATGCGATCCGCACAATTCCAGAAACCAATTATACTGGTGACTGAGGTGGAGGATGAAAGAAAAGTAAACTGTTAATATGCGTGAACTCCTCCTCGAGCTTGTATATACGTCAAAGTAGCTAACTGATCTGCTGTTCGACAGTAAAGAAACGAGCCTCAAAAACCTGGGAAGGGTGTAATAGCAGCAGGTGAGAGCACAAAAGGAATCTTTGATAAATGTGGAGGAACAAAGCGTATTGGCAATAGACAGGGTGGAGGATGTGGTGTCAGCTCAAGGTTCAAAATTTTGTGACTCATAACCTCAAACTGTAGCTGATGAGACAGGAGCAGCTCATTCTGTGTATAGTCTCCATAATATGAGGGGTTGCAGGGGTCTGTACTCAACATAGTGTATTATAGGAATCATCGAAATGGCTCGTCCAACGATGTAGAGGTGAAAGTAGCAAATGGTGCGGCCTGTGAGGTTGAGGAAAACGCTGTTGTAGCAAAAGGATCGTCATGCGGGTGCTGACCTGGAGTACCTTTCCAGAGTGCGGGTAGAACCTGAAAGAAAGCGATAGGCATGTTGGCGCAATAGACGTCGGTCTCCATAGGAGCAACATTAGCGGGTGAAGGTGCAGGAACAAATGTCTCAACCAATAAGGAGATCATCAGGTGTAGGTACTGGGTCAGGTATAAGGGGTGCAATGTCTGGTAATCCAAAAGAAGCAGGGTCGTGATCAAGCAAGGGTGCAGGATCAGCAGGTGCAACATTACGCTGACCCAAAAGGAACAGGAGCTGGCTCAGGGGCAGGCTATGGGTCGTGTAAAGGTGTGGTGCTTCGAGCAGGTGATAGTGCAGTAGTCATAGCGGTGTTGTCGTCTGAATCAGTAGTAAAATGCGGTAACCTGTCCGTCTATAAGGCTGAAAATGTCGCAGACTCAAAGGAGTCTGAAATCGAGTGTATTCTAGAATCAGAGGATAGCTTGATAACAGGGGTCTCAAGAAGTGAATTTAGTAACAACGTTCTCGTCTATCTTTCCATCATTATGGGCGTCATTAGGAGGGCCACCAATAAACAGGTTAACGTCATCATCAAACAATTCGTCAAAAGGCATATCCTCGGGAGGAATGACCATAAGAGGTACGGCGTCGAGGATCGGTGTCATGAGGTGCTTACCATCGGGATGACCAGTGATGATGTGGTCATGGATTGAAACAAAAGTGACAGGAGGATTCTTGTCAGAGAAACCATCAGCAAGAGTAAAGTATCACCCAACATCTGGTAGCGAGGACCATTGGAAGTTGTCCTCGTCCTTGGTCAGTCATATCAGGGTCACTTTTAGTGTCTGACGTATATATCTCCGGTGCAGATGCAATCCCATTATTTGTGGCGATGGCCGTAGGGTTATCAGTGTCTGATAACTCACTTTCTAAATAAAGTGACATGTGTGCCAGTACATAACAGTCATAGCATGTATATCTATAGTAATTGCTAACAATTAGTGTATGCAAACAAGGGTAACTTATCATGTAATCATGTATTCACATCATTCTCCATGAAATTTTCTATCCTTCCTAGTCTCTCAGACTAAGCCACCTAGCCTCTCAGACTAAGCTTCCCAGTCTCTCAAACTGAACTCCCTAGTCTCTCAGACTAAGCTTCCCAGTTTCCCATACTAAATTTCCCAGTCTCTCAGACTAAACTCCCAGTTTCCCAAATTGTCCCAACTAGTCTCTCAGACTAACTACCCGGTCTCTCAGACTTCCCAGTCTCTCAGACTGAATCTCTCAGATTAAACTCCCAGTCTCTCAGAGTGAATCTCTCAGATTAAACTCCCAGTCTCTCAGACTGAATCTCTCAGATTAAACTCCCAGTCTCTCAGACTGAATTCCTGGTCTCCAAGACCAAACTTCCCCAGTCTCTAAGACTAAATTCTCCCAAGTCTCTAAGACTGATCCTCCCTCAGTCTCTAAGACTAATCCTCCCTCAGTCTCTAAGACTGATCCTCACTCAGTCTCTAAGACTGAATTATAAATATAAGTTTTGAAATGTGTATTTGTGCCTTTTGTTTGTAAAATGTTTGTTCCCTGGATCTGGACGTTTAGTGTATGCAATGAAAACATGTTGTAAAACGTTTTCGTGAGAGCCCTAATGATCGTAGTCTAGACTCGAGAAAGAATCCTAGTTCGCTACGATCGAAACTCTGATACCAAGCTGTCACACCCTGACTTTTGTGGAAGCGTGATTATGGTGTGACTTTCTTAATATCATTGCATTCAATCATAACATCAACTATATGATAAAACCAGTAGATGTTCATCCATTAATTTACGTTTAAAAGTAACACAACATAATTGTCTGAAATGTCGATACCAAATTCAAATTACAAACCGTAGCATGTTTTAAGGAGTTCAGAAAGACTCAACATAAGATCTTAAACAAACCCGAGTTTAGGACCACATATCTCGTCTAGGATTAAGATACGTTTCCTAAGCCCTATTGACTTGGATGACATCTTTATTCACAACGCAGCTTAAAAACTCCAACGCCCGCCAGATCCGTTTACTAATTTCCTGAAATACATGTAGTTTGAAAACATTAACAAAAGTTGATCGAGTTCATGTGTTCGTTTGTGTATATGCATAAACCTTTGAAAACGTTGTAAGTATGTATGAAAGTCCCTGGTATGTAGCAATAAGGAAAAAGAGATCACCAATGGTTTGCAAGGCCATTGATATGTGTGAAGTGATGCAGGAAGTACTCAAACCTAGCAGATTTCGTCGATAAGACATAGTCACCTCATGGTCCACTCAGCGGACTCAGGAGTGGGGCTCGCTACACCCGAATAGATCTATCACTCATGTCCCACGGTCCTACAACGAGGATTAATGGCCTTAAGTGTCATACCCACCACTCACATGATCTAAGTAGTGACCCTCCTTAAGCTAACCATACCATGTATAAAATGTATGTAATAATTGTAACATGTATTTCACGCCCGCAGTATAAAACTGAAAACAGTTAAAAGAAAAGGGGGACATGAACTCACAGTAGTGCGTCTTCAGTATCGTCAACTCAAACTCTGTCAGCTACACGACAACCTACAACGTACTAATGTCTATTAGACGAACGGGCCGTGCCTTGGCTTAGAGTTTAATGTTTTTGAGTTGCGTTTCTTGTGTCTCCGAATATTATTCCAAGTTATAATTATTTGTTAAATTAATAATTATTTAACTTTAAATTATAGTTGTTTAAACAATATTTCGCATTAATACTTCTCAAGTATTTTAACTTCGTATTTCCTTCCCAAGCATGGGGGTATTTTATACATGTATATTTGTAGTTCCGAAATAATATATTTTTAAGTCTCACTTAAAACATACATAATTTATTTGTCAAAAATAATGTATTCCCAAAATATAAATATTTTTCCCAAAAATAATATATTTTCACTTCTTTTGTTTCCCAAAATAATTTTTTACCAAAAATTATAGTTATACGAGTATTTTCCGGAATATTACATAAGTTGCGTTTTAGCGTTCGGTTTCACAATAACAAGTGTGTAACTTAGATATGTATTCCTTGTGATTTTTGGTATTATTTTGGAGTTATAAATGTCATGGTAATTTGTAAGTTATATTATTTTACTCTAAAATAATATAACTATTCCATATAGTAGACAATTATTCACACAAGTGTCTTAGTATAAAATATATATTCTAAATATATATTTACCCACTTTATTTACAAAAACCAACCTCCGATACTTTGTATTTTTGTAACAAAAATTATGGCGAGGTTTATATTTGAAGGACATAGTTTAAAATACACTAGTAAACACTTGTCTAGAAAATATTTTCTAAGTGTTTACATTTTTAGAAAATTTCGCCATAGTTTCCTTTGAAAACGGAGGTGTCCATGCTATTTAGCATATCATTTTCTTTTCGAAATCAACATACAACATTCAACAATCACACTCTAGACAATATTACGCTTACCAAGTGCAAAAACTATTCCATTTATAATACAACATGAACTTGATGTTTTATAAAAACGCGTAGTAACTTGGTGAGGTGTTTAGTGGGTTTAGTTACCCTCCAAAGTGTGTTTACTTTTGTTAAATTCTCATTCTCAAAATCTTTAGATGTTCACAACTTGTGAACACATTTTACAAAATTATTTATTTACCACATCTTCTTATTTTACTAGCATCCATATACTTATTTTATCTCCAAAAATAGTGTAAGTATATGTAAGAATCATGATCTTTCAAAAAACCGTCTTTTAAACTTGGTTTGTTTATAAAAATCATTCACAAGCTTTGGATTTACAAGTTTACTAGTTCACTTGGTTTGTTACTTGTAAGAAAATCATTTTTACTTTCAAGTTCATGTTAGTCTAGAAGATGATTATTTCATGAAAGCACATAATCATCTCTAACTTGTTAAACCATGTTTTTAATCATACTCTAACAAGTTCCATATGATGATCAATCATCATATTACTAGTAATCAACAAGAAATCATCCACATATTCAAAATAACCACATTCTAGCAATATTTCATTATGTTTCATCTTTTGTAAGCTTATGTTTCATGATTTATGTTTATGCTCTTTTGGTGTTCTTATGATCTCATCATAATATATCTATTAACCATAAAAAATGTGAAGTAACAAGAGTGTAAAGAAGTCTTACAACTAGCTTAAAGCTAGGGAAAATCACAAGTGAAAATGTAGAGGATAATAGCAAACGAAGGTGGTCCTTCAAGTTCCGTGAGCACTGAGCCTCGTTATACACCTTGTAGCACCTTGAAGTACACTTGGAATGAGAGGATGAAAACCGAAAATCTTGAGGTGCAAAGAGGGGTGTTCGGCCGTGAGTGTGTGGAAGGGAGGAAGAGGATGTTGGTGAGTGATGAAGATGATGAAAGATAAGCTCTTATAACCCAACTTCACTAATACCCAATGGTTCTCTTGTCTCTTTTAGTACAAACAAATCCATCACAATCCCAAGAAGAAGATTGCATGGGATTTGAAGAAGATTTAAACAAATCTTGGGTGGGGTCCATGCTTGGGGACGGTTACATAAGGGGGGAGGGGGTAAGTTGTAAATTGTTGGGGTAAGTAGGTAATTAGTGGGGTGTTAAGTGCAAAAGCTAGTGTTTAGTGTGTTACATGTATTATGCAATATGTTATAGTGTTCGGGAACCATAACTAGCTCAGAAAAAGTGAAACAATGCTTTTAACAATCTTTTTGTCTTCAAAGTTAACCATTTATTAAGTTAATTACTTACATAAGCTTGATTATAATTGTTTTTCACTTTTAAAGATTCACACATCTTTATGTAAAATTTCCAAGACTTTTACATAACACTTTTGATAATTAATATCACATAAACTTATTTTGTGTCAAAAATCAAGTTCATTAGTGTTGTTAAAAGCCTTGTCCCATGATTATTCTTGGTTTAATCTTTCAAGAGTCACTTAATCAAGTTTATATACAAATGCTCATAATCTTTGAAGTTGATGATCTTGTGTGATTTAAACATACACATGTTTAAATCACATTTTAAAGTGAAAGATGGCTAGATTAACACTAATCTAAAATACTACATAAAGTTAATCACAAGATCATCATAAACATAAACTTTAAACCACTAATCTTAGCAAAATCAACATAATGAACATGATTTCATCAACTAAATACACTAATCTACTCAAATAACCACATAATAATTTTAGATTAGTAGATTATTAGCTTTGAGATTAGGGTTTTTGATTTGATTTTTATCAATCTTCAAGATAATCAACTTGTACTTCCATAATCTACACTTAATAAGAAGCTTAAAAATGGGTAGAAGATGGCTTACAACTTTGCACAAGCTAAACAAGAAGATTAAGAAGAGATTAAGCTCCAAAGAACTCCCTAATGCTTCCCCATGCCTAATCCATGCTTAGATGATCTTGTAGTGGCTGGATTATAGTTAAAATGAGGTGTTTATTGGTTGAAAATGGTGGTCTTTGGTGGGCCTTCTTGGAGCCACGAACAATGAAGACAAGAATGAGGCTTTTTGGAGTTTGCAAGTTGTTGAAAAAAAATATGATAAGGATGATATGTTTAGAGAATGGAAGTAATGGTGTTAAAGATCACATCTTTCAACTCATTAAGTCACCATACTTGCAATCTTAGAATTTTCAACCAAAATCTAGTGGGTGGGACCCACTTTGACCGATTTTATAAATGGGGGGGGGGGGTAAAGTGTAACTTTTTTTTATAAAAGTTATTAGTTTATTAGATATTTTGGTGATTAAATAACGTATGGTGATTAGGGTTTAATCTTTCACCATTAGGGGGTAATTAGTGTTTCGGAACCAAAATTAATATTAACTAGTTCACTAAACTAGTAAAAATCATGTTTTGATGCCTTGGATGCCTTTCGTTCGGTCGTCGGTGGGTTTACGGCACTTTTGTGGCGTACCGACGGACGTTGTCGCAAGTTGTTATTTCACGTCTAAGTGATGTATGAAGCAATTCCGAGTTCCAAATTTGGCTTAACTAGTTCACTAGAGTTGTCATTTGGTTGTTATAGTGGCGGAAATATCGCTTGCTAGTTCGTCGGTTCGCTAACGGACTAGTTTAGTGCCTAGCGATATAATATCGGAAGCTTATGATTTTAGACACCCCGTTATCATACTTATATTGTTTTCATATGCTTGATATCATTTGTCATAATCCCGGAGTTCCGGAAATGCTAAATTATGGTTTCGGACGAGTTAAAATGTCATATTTTTGGTCGAAACGGACATTTTTGCAATTAGGGCGTCATACCGGAAAGTCTTGTATCTTTGCAAGATATGTTTTCTTATTATAATGGACTCAGTTATGTCATCCGTGTGTCATTTTTCAGTGTTTCGTTCTATTTTCACGGTTTTGCTGGCATGAATAGTGTAACCGTGAATAGTGCACGCAGCACTTTTTACCAACACTTTTAGGACATTGTTTGCCTGATTTCGCAATGTGGCGAAAACCAACATATGTTTTAGCATTGTTTCCTTGTCCTAACCTTGTTATCCAATTAACGACACTGTTACGTAATTAAATTACGCTAAATGCATGAGATTAGGTAAATAAAATAGTGATTAGTTTGTACGGAATTGCCGGTTTATTGCCATTTGTCACAACTCCGGCTATAAATAGGGACATTCATGTACAGGTTAATTCTAAGCTGTTCTCTGCTCTCTCACTACTAGTCACACACTTATTTCCTCAAACGCATACTTATTCTCACGCCGGAGAGTGGTTAAGAGGAGAACCCCCCTATTCCCCTCCTCTTAACGAGCTTAACGGGGTGTTTAGTGTTTTGCAGGAAGATCAAGGCAACAGCTCAGGAAGGATTAAGAAGATTAACCTTTATGGTCGAAACATAAACCCAACTAATCGCTAAATTAGTTTCGTGTTTCTTCATTGGCGCCCACCGATTTTTACAATCACTTTCATCTTCTTTTTCTGAGCTTTTTATGTTCGCTCGATCCATGGCTGATAAGGGAATACCAGATTTTGGTTTCGGTACGCGCTCTCAAATGGGGACGGGAGAGGACACCTCGCACGTCCAAAACCTTCCCATTGACGAGCTAGCCGAAGGCGAAGCAACAAACGTTGGGGGACCCCGCGCAAGTGGTGTTCGCATCACCCAAACGGCTACCCCAACAAGTCACACTGCTGGTCCATCAACTCCAGCACCTTCGAACATATCCACGTTGCTAGGTTTACCAGAGGGTGAAACCCTAGCCTCCTGGTATGCCAAGCAGCAAGCTACTTTGAACGTTGTATACCAATTGTTAAGCGCGCAACAGGCAATGTTGCAGGCGGAACCATCTCTGGTGGAAACTCCTGTACCAACACAGGGGGCGCGCCAGGCAACTCCTCAGTAGAACGTGCACAGACAGTATGAGAGACCTGCCTCTCAGAGAAGACAAAGTGTGCATGACACGCGTGATACCGATGAGGAGACAGGCAACTACTATGATCATTCGTCCAATGCGCAACATAGGCATCCATTGCATAGCCGGCTTGGGCCGCGCAATATCAACAACAAATGGGACAACACGGATGAATATGACTCCACTTACCAAGAAGAGGAAAGCTCCTCGGATTTCAACCGCCTGCAGAAAAACCATGAATCGTACCGGCCAAAGCCGCGCATCGCGTATAATAAGCAGCAGATCATGATTTCAGTCTCGTTTGCAAACTAGTGGCAGTAGCCGAGCATTCCAAGTTTATCCGAAGCATCACTCTAGCTCCGCTGGAGAAAGGTAAACTTCCACAAACTGTGGGAAAGTTTAATGGCCTTACTGACCCTGATGATCACGATCGACTTTTTACAAGTGTTGGTGTAGTAGGCGGATGGACCATGCCAATGTGGTGCCACCTCTTCGTCCAAACTCTCACGGGAGCTGCTCGCGCATGGTTCGACAGCCTCCCCTCCGGAAGAATCAAATCTTGGATCGACTTCCAAGACCAATTCGTAGCGCACTTCAGCCAGAAAAGGCGTTACCAGCGCGATACATCTGAGGTCACGGACATCTGACGTAGAGAGAATAAAGGGTTGGAAGATTTTATCACTTGTTTTAACAAAGAGTGTTTGGAAATTGGAGGCGTGAGTGAGGATTTGATGCGCGCCCACTTCAAAAAGGCCATCCGTTGTGACAGTCTGATCAGGAGTATCACAGGTAAAGACGGCATGCCTAAAGAATGGGACAAGCTTATGGCAGCAGCAAAGATAGTTGTGCAAACAGAAGAATCGCTGGCCGGTGGCAAGTATAGTTATCCAGAGGATCGCTATTCAAGAAACAACGCGCGCGATTCTAACAGACGTAACAAAAACAAGAACCCTGGCTGGAAGGCAAGCCGGTCCAGCGGTTATGAAGAAAGACCTCGCTTCAAGGAGGATGCGCGAGATACAATTGATCGGATTGGTTATCGCAAAGCTGTCAAGAATGAGAATAGAGAAAAACATTGTACTCCGCTCATCAAGACACCTAAGGAGGTGCTCATGACGGAGAATCATGATTTTAAAGCCCCGAAACCAATGACAAATAAGAAGGGTCAAGACCCTAATCTTTACTGTGACTTTCACAAAGATACAGGCCATCTGACTAATGACTGTATCAGCTTGAGACAAGAGATTGAGAAAGCCCTAAAAACCAGCAAGCTGAGCCATCTAGTCAAGAACGTGAGCAAGGAGATGCGCCAAATTCAAAGAAATGATGAAGGGGGCCAAAAGAAGGTCAGGCGATTAGAAACGCAAATGGTCGATGGACCAAGACAAAATACGAAGAGCAAGGGCAAACGCCCATTTGAGCCAGCCTGGCAAGAGCAGCAAGTCATCTTCCCAGTAGTGCGCTGGGGGCCATGCGCCACACGCTCCGTCGTCATTACTGGCATCATAGGCCATTATGAAATAGATTATGTTTTCATTGATCCTGGAAGCACGGCCGATATAATCTATGAGTAGTGTTTCAATCTGTTCGACCCCGAAGATAAAGCACGTCTCGAGCTAGTAGACTACCCGCTGTCTGGGTTCTGCAATGAAACAGTTTTCCCGCTAGGTTAGATTAGTTTCCCTATCACGCTATCTGACGGCAAACACTCGAGAACAACAAAGGTCAATTTCATGGTTATGCCAGTGAAACGAGGGTGGCGATTATTTATTCAAGGAAAGAAGTTATGGCGACAGAGGATGCTCGCCCAGTGAAGGCCAGCAGGGTCTCACCAACTGAGTCGGAGAAATGGATTTTAAATCGCAAGTACCCGGAGCAGACGGTGACGATCGGTCACACGATTTCCCCAAGCACTAGGTCGCATCTAAAACAATTGTTCTTCAAGAACATGGATATATTCGCCTAGACACCGTCTGACATGACGTACTTGCGATTCAATGTTTGCAAAAATATACTCAATGTTTGCAAAGTCTTGCACGTTATGTCCTTTAGCCCTAACTCGGTTAGTTTTCATGGTTAAATCTGATCAAATAGATCCCATTTAAAGGAAAATTAGTCTTTTTACCCATTTATTTTGAGTATTTTAATAGACAAACAAAATCAAATTTTAAAAATTCAAAAAATTTTAAAAACTATATATATACTCATAAAAATATGATTACTCTATCTCTCTCTCTCTCTCTCTCTCAACCACACCACCACAGTATCACCACTGCCCCTCTACCATCACCACCGTACACGCACCACCACCGTATACACCTCCACCCTCGCTTCACAACCCCACCACCGTCGACCGACCCCCACTGCACAACCCTACCACCGGAGACCGACCCCCGTCGCATAACCCCCACCACCGCCCAATCACCGCCCTCCCCAATCCAACCTAGATTTGAAACCACCGCCATCCCCCAATCCAACCTAGATATTAAAATCTAAACATATTAAGATCTGGAAGATAAAAAATTCGAATCTGATTTTATCCTCTGAGGAACAAGTGAAATGGAAATTGCTTATGCCAAAAGCTTATCATCCATTGTTACTTCAAAGGACCATTTTATAACTAGCCCAAACAGGCATGATGTGGTTGAGAGAAAGAGATAAGAATTTATGAATCACCCTTTTGTAGTTTTTTGTTGCTTCTGAGTTCTGAAATTAGAAAACATGAGAATTACTAAAAGTATGTTTTCAAAGAGGTGCGGTGGTGATGATGGAGATGCAGTGATGTTGATGGTGTGGTTGAGTGAGAGAAAGAGATAAGGAAGCGAGAGAGAAATGAGAGAGAGAGAAAGTAATTAGATTTTTATGTGTATATATATAATTTTTAAAATTTGATTTTGTTTGTTTCATAAAATACTTAAAATAAGTGGGTAAAAAGACTAATTTGCCCTCAGACGGGGTATGCTTTGTAACAACCCGTAACTTCGAGTAAAAACCCATTTATTTCGCTCTTATAAATCAAATCTTATACTGGATTAATTATATACTCATTTAAATTATAGAACGTCAGCGAATATTTGAAACCAAATTTATATCGTATTGTAACGACCCGAACCGTTTGAACCGAAGCACATGTCTCGCTTGTCGATCAACCCGCTCGTGTAACTCGAAACTTATGAGTCCCGAACTAGAGTATGATGATTATACACTATATTGTAGATTGATTTATTTATACTAGAGAAAAATGCCCGGATAGTCCCTGTGGTTTCGCCTTTTTTCACCTATAGTCCCCAACTTTCTAAAACTATCTGAATAGTCCCCAAGTTTTCATTTTTTGTTCCCGGATAGTCCCTGAAACGGATGAGGGTTAGTTTTTGGTGTTAAGTAGGTGTGAAATTACTAAAATACCCTTATCATAAAACAAAATATATACCACCCACATATTATCCCTTTCTCTTCATCCCTGCTCTCTCTCTCTGGTACCACCACCACCGTCACCTCCACCGCCGCCATCATCACTGACCACTACCACCATCATCACAACCACCCCTGCCGGTCATCCTTTTACAGGAAAAACACCCCCAACCTTTCCACCACCTTAAACCCACCACACAACACCCACTTACCTCTCTAAATCATCGGCCGGCCACCACCATTGCTTGGTGGTGGCGCACGACGGCAACGCAGGAGAGAGAGGGAGAGCGAGGAGAGATAGAGAGAGAGAGAGCGCATCGGGGAAAGAGGAACGACGGCGACAGCGGTGGTTTTGCAGCGGCGGAGACCGGCAGCGGCTGTTTTCCGATTCGTGATACTCTGGCCAGTCAGTGGCTGTTTTCAGGCGGTGGCAAAGAGGACGACGACAACGACGGTGGTTCTGCGCGGTGGTGAGGTTGGGGGTGTTTTGCCTGTAAAAGGGAAATAGGGCATACTTGTGGGCGTTGTAATCTTGTTCTAAACCAATCAGGTGAGGAGAAGATGCGGTAGAAGATGCGATTCCTTCGGTTACAGTCCCAAAACATCGAACGCTCTTGATTCTGTTCAATACAAGTTGCAGAGGTACTCTGCTCGCCATATTTTACAAAAGTAGGTTGTGTTTGAGTGTATATTTTGGATCAAAATATGATTAATCGCCCCAGAGTAGTAGGGATTTTAGATTTGGAGATCCGAATGTGTATTTTGGACACTTTCTCTTAGATTCGAATTGAGTTTCAATTGATTTCGGACTAATTTACGGCTAAAATTGGATCAAATATCAGCTCGTTTTTCTGCCGAGAAGGGTTTGTTTTGATCATTTGTTGTTGCAGGTTGTTTGAGATAAGTGAAAAAAGAATTGTTTCAAATCAAATTTTGATCTGTTTCGTTGTATCGTGTGTGCACTTCGGACATTTATCATTGAATTCGGACTGATTTCACAAACACAATCGGACCAAGAACTGAGTACTTTGTTTGAAACGTATTACTGATCTCTGAATTTTCAAGTGATCATTTGGCTGATTGTTATTGTTTTTTGAAGTATAAACGAAAAGAAAAAGAAACGGCTGAATTGTTGTTGTTGTTGTTCTGGACAAATATAAATAAGAGGTGATAGAAATCGATGTGTGTGGCTGGGTTGAATTGATAGTTGCAGCCGGCGATGGTGGAGGGTGATGGTGGGTGGAGGTTGAAGATGAAGTGTGGTGGTGGGGTTTTATAAATAAAAATGAAGAAGATGCCCGGATAATCCCCATGGTTTGGCCTTTTAAGGAAATGGCATTTTTGTCATTTCACATCATTTTAACAGAGAAAAGTAACTGAAGTTAGACCCAGGGACTATCCGGGAACAAAAAATGAAAACTTGGGGACTATTCATGTAGTTTTAGAAAGTTGGGGACTATAGGTGAAAAAAGGCGAAACCACAGGGACTATCCGGGCATTTTTCTCTTTATACTATTATAATTAGTTGGTAAAAAAAAACATATATATATATATATATAGGCAAAAGATCAAATACAACTAATCTTAACATACTAAACATACAAATTGAAGGAAAACTCAAAAAGACAAGGTGGCATTTTTGTAATTGCCACCAACTATCAAAGTTACTATACAAATGTGAACTCAACCAAAAATACCTAAAAAAACACAATTTTTTTAATATTTTTTATAAAAAAATCGCTACATTCTGTTAGATTTTTTTTTTGCTGCTACTAGAAGTAGCGATTTTTTAATAAAAAAATGTTAAAAAAAAATAAATAATTTGTGTGTTTTTTTATTTTTTTTAGATTTTTTAGGTTTTTTTGGGGTTTAGTTTTTAGCATTTTAGCTTGGTGGGGGGGGGGGGTTAGGTTTTTAGGGGTGGGGGGTGTTAGGGTTTTTTTAGGTTTGGGGGGGGGGGGGGTTAGGTTTTATTTAGGTTTTTTAGGTATATTTGTAGAGTAACTTTGATAGTTATTGATAATCACAAAAATGCCACCTTGTCTTTTTGAGTTTTCCTTCAATTTGTATGTTTAGTATGTTAAGATTATTTGTACAAGAACTTTCTCCTATATATAATAGTCATAGCAAAACGACAAAGTGGCTGCCACCAATTCTTTTGTTTGCTCCCATATGTTCGGCCAACCCAGCCCAAATAACCTTGATCTACAGCCCAACATGTAGTTCTCGGCCCACTCTACAAACTAATCCCAAACAGCCCCAACTCTAAATTTCGTATGTGCATGTATGATACTTGTTATAACTCCTCAACTAAAACTCCCAAACTTGCGGCCTAAACTTCATAATTCAAACCGACCTCCATACGAAACCATTTATGTAACATAATCTGTGTTATTTCAAATCATTCTCCCCACAACCCCAAACCGTATCATACACGCAGCAAACCTGCGACATCCCTGCATAGGGCCGTCTCCGAAAATGTTATAAAAATTTTGGGCCCTGTGCACGATAAAAAACCGGGCCCTCCCATTTTAATCGACGTTTGATGATTATTTTAATTGGGTTTGAATGTTTAAACATTTGGGCCTCAGGTTAAGGCAGGGACGGACCTACCCTTTGGCCAGGGTGGGCGGCCTCACCCCTTGAAACAATAAATTTAGTGTATATTTTAGGCAAAAAAACCCGACCGCAACCCTTGAAAATATGGTTGAACACCTTATCCGCACCCCCAACAAATATATGGGTCCGCCACTGGGTTAAGGTCAATATTTATTATATATAAAGATCAAAACTAAAATTAAGTGGTACTCTTTATTCAACAAATTCGATACCCCTTATTTGGTTTGGGTTTCTTTTATTTATTTATTTATTTTATTTTTTTTGAACATCGATAGCAATTATTATATATATCAATTACTATCGTCTATTTGCGCCAGGGATTTTTTCGAGTTTTGGTATTTGCCACTGAAGTTTGTCTTCTTTGATTTCCACCCTCAGCACATCCTTTGGGTTCTTCATACTACTTTTGGCCACACAGGTTCTAGAGAGAGAATCTAGACAGAGGAAGGGTGAGAGGTGGTAGGCACGGTGGACCACTGACGGAGGGCGGCGGCTTACAACGCTGAAGACGACCGTCATCGTTTTCCTCGGTCACTTGAAACCAGATCCGCTAGCTGTGGCTTCTAGAACAAAGGCAGCGTTATACCGCCGACAGCAGCGGCGAACGGAGATAGCGATTCTTTGTCAAGGAAAGGGCGGTGATGAAGGTTCAACAGGACGGCCCGAGACCTGGTTGCGCTGTCGGTATGTCAAGGAATGGGCGGATTGGCTTTCAGACGAACTCGGCTAGGGTTCTGGTAATTCAATTCAGGTTCGCATGTCTTATCGCAAGATTATGTCAGTGTAAATATCATAATTAAAACCTAAAAATCATGTCTATGAAGATTTTCTTTGAGATCAAAGTTGTATGAATTTTTCGATACAGTTTGTGTGCTACTATCTAAAGAAAAATTGGCTATTGGTCAATTGTATAGTTTGAATATGAAAATTCAAAACCCGGTTAAGTAACTAATTCGATCTATCTTTTCCCCAATCAATAGTTTACTCATAAGTTAGCATGCTGGTGAAACCTAAAATTTATGCATAATTGGCCAAGTTGAGCAGCTTAGAAGAGCTGTGAGTTTCACTATGCATATATTTAAAATATTCTTGTATCATAACAAAATAGGATGACTTATTTGGTGCAATTGAAGAGCTCCAGCTTCACAAGAGGAGGATAAAGGTGTATTATGGAAGTCTGATAACCCATCTAGGGTTCGTCTTCACCCCTGTTGGTGCTAGATCCGTCCGGATCTGGTACACGCAACACCAATGAAGTGGTTACCGCTAGAAACCCAAGGCCACCAGAACTTCATCAACTGTCAGAGTAGCTTACGACCATTGATCGCCGCTCATTGCCGCTGCCGGAGCCATGGCAGGGGCTTAATCTTCGCCGGCCAGCCTCCATTGTAGGCGATCTTAACTTGGAAGTCATAACAGCAGCACGCCAGCAGACTATAGTCACTGCATAAACCACCGGATTCGGGCCGCCTTGGTTGCGGCGCTATTTCAACGTAAAACCCTAGCTGCCGCCTACTCGACGATGTTGGTGGCTTGCTGCACGGTATGGCAACTCAACACTATGCTACTGAATTATCAATACTAAAGTAGGATGATTCATTGTTCTACTTAGGGTTTGGTTTTGATTGTGGTAGTTGATTGAGGTGGCAGTTATGTTATGAACAGGTCCCGACGAAGCTACAAGGGTTCCGATGGTCACGGTGATGTTGTGGCCATGGTTATCGGCCGCGACGATGGTGTTCCGGCGAAAAAGGTTAGACCCGATCCGGTGGCAACGCAGACCGCCGGCCATGGTGTTTTATGGTGAGACTTAAGTTTGAACTAGCTTAAGTACAATTGATCATAAGTTACTTTTCTGGTTTTCAATTTTGAGCCAGTGTCTTATCTTTATTTGTTGTTACTTCCTTTGCCTGCTTATGCCTTAAAAATAGAGACTTGTGTTTGATCCATTATGGGGCTGATGATATGGGAACAATTGATTATACATGTTAGTAACCTGCCTATTAGACCATGTGTAGTGGTTGTATGGTTGATGTTAGTGGGTAAAAAAGTGAGTCTCAGGTCATTGGAATGAGTAAAATTCTGCAGCGACAATGACAATATACATCTCCAGAAAGATAAAAATCAAGTTTTTTTTTTACATCTTTCAACTATTGTAGGGGATCTAAAATTGAGTATTGATTTTTGCTCCTGATACCTTCTATTACCAGCATGTTTGATCCATTATTTAGAACTGATTATGAGTACTTGATTGAACGAAGGATTAATGCATCTTTCAAAATACCTAAATTTTGTTTCTGTCTTCTGCACTCTGCAGATTACTGAAGATTGTTTTGTGGGTTTACAAGTTTAAGGCGTGTCAACCTTCCTAGCTTCTATTGGAACTATTAATGTAACATGTAAGACATCTCCTTTCATTTCAAGATAGCATCATAATGTATATTATTAATATGTGATTTCCCTATATTCTTATTATGATTGATTTCGATCACGAGTCTTGCTGCTACAAACAGTTTTAGTTAAACAAGTTTGGTGAAGGTGCATTTGACAGTGTTCATTGTGGTCAGCTATGGGATCCATCTCAAGTAATTAAAACATTGCTTATAACACAAAAGCTTTCTCAGCTTCAGCTTTCATGACTATTGCATAGAAGGTCAAGAACGATTGATTGTATATGATTACATGGGGTTGGGTAACGGGTCAAAACCGGACAAACTTGGTAAACTTTTGTTACAGGTGGGCTACCGCCAGGGCTGGAACTCATTACTTCTGTTTAAAAATATCAGATTAGTTTATAATCTATTGAATTAATGTGCTTTTGTTTCACAGAAGCATCCTTCTGGATTCAAGGATAACAAAGGAGATGACTTTCAAATTGATGGTAAAAGAGATACCATTTTGCTTTCACAATTGGCTTCAATTTTAAGATATTTTTTAATTTGTAACACACGCCTTTGTAAATAAAATTATTTTTGCAATATACGTCTCCCCCTACTGTATCACGTTCCAATTGCGAATCCGCCGCGAAGCGCGGAGCGTCATACTAGTTTAATTAGAAAACAAAACTCTAGTAAGATAGATATATATATAGATACATTTACACGAGTTATCACAAGTCTACTAGTCTCTCACCATGTATTATTCACATTGTAGAGGTATGCCAACTAAACTTTTTTATTAGAGTAAATTACAAGTTTTGTCCTTTATGTTTACATGAAATTTCAGGCGCTGTCCTTTTGGCCAAAAGTTGACAGGCGGTGTCCTTTACCTTTCAAAATCTTACACGTTTTGTCCTTTAGGCCAAACCTGGTTAGAAATCTTAGTTAAAAAATGTCATGTGCAATGCACATGAGGGTAAAATGGTCATTCCCTCTTAACTCTTTTAAATCCCCATTTATAACCCCACTAAACTACCTGTGTTCAACTGTTCATAACCCCTCCTGGATCTCCGATCATCAGAATATGTTTCCGGCGGTCATCTACTCATCTTCCTTTTTAATTTATGTCACACATCCTCTGTATATTGATCTATCTGTCAAATCCAGATGGCGTACCGTCAGAAAGAGTCAATTTCTAGGTCTTCAACCTTCAACCAAGAGATTCATCGTTCTAACGACGACGCCACCGCCGCTACTCCGTCGTCATCACTTGCAACTCAGGCGATCAGAGCCTCCGCCGCTCATCGCGACTCTTCTCTCTCCTCTGCTTACGTCAGCTTTGTTAAAGACCGATCTAAGGTTTTGTGCTCTTGAGTGAATAAGTTACAAGAACAATTCGCTGATGCCTTCGGCTACACATTAACGGCAACCGTCTACTAACCCTAACATCGAAGAACACACAAGAAACGTAACGCCGTCAGAGACGGAAGAAAAACATGTATGTATTTGGGAGACAAAGATACAAACTCTGATGCTTCCAATCGAAACGGTGGTTCTCCGTTCTCTTACTAGTGAATACCGATAGTATATTTAATTGTGGAGTGAATAAGGGATTGTAGATGTGAAATTGTGCAGTTAAATATGTGTAATTTGATGAAAATGTTGTGAAGAGAATTAGGGATTTGAAATTTTGGGAAGACAATCGTGTGTATACAGAGATATTTTAGATACTCATACAAAGAGAGATTGGGGCTTTTGAACCTTTTTTGTTTTTTTACTTTTTTCGATGATGGTGATGAGTGAAGTAAAGGGGTTGGTGTTGGAAGTTTTGTGTGGATGAGGGGTGGTTTGGAAAGTTTTGGTAGCAATGCTTTTTTTTTATTTTTATTTTACACAATAGTCCCTAAAAAGATAAAAAGACAATAATGCCCTCATGTGCTTTGCACATGATTAGATTTAATTAAAAAATCTAACTGGGTTTGGCCTAAAGGACATAACGTGCAAGATTTTGGAACATTAAGTACAAAACTTGTCAACTTTTGCACTAAAGGACAACGCCTACAATTTGATGTAAACATAAAGGACAAAACTTGTAATTTACTCTTTTTATTAAGAGTAAATTGTCATTTTCGTCCCTGAGGTTTGGGCACGTTTGCCATTTTCGTCCAAAATGACACTTTTGTACCATTTTGCCCCCCACGTTTGTAACTTTTTGCCATTTTCGTCCAAATTCCCAACTGGGTTAGAAACAACCGTTTAATGAGGTTTTTTTTTGAAATTTCACAAGTACAGGGTCTAAAATGTAATTTCTTTTTAAACCTAAAATCATCACCTATCTGCTTTCTCTCTCTACAACCTTCAGAAGTCAGAACAAACACCATAAACCTTATCAAAGCTTCCACCAAACACCATAAACCACCACCTCAATCCACCGGAAACCGACCACCACCGTAAACCTTCACCTGTAAGCATCATCCTCGTCAACCTGCCATCATCTGCCACTGGTACCGGAATTCCCTTCATCCCCGTCGAACCACCACCACTCTCCACCTTAAACCACCACATCTCCCCAATAACCGATGGCCACCATCACACCACCGACGATCAACAACACTCTCACGCAAATCTCCTCACCTAAAAATCAGATCTATAAAAACTCCAACCCTGACTCAACTACCTTACGAGTGTTGACCTCAACTAGTTCACCACCATTGATCGGAAACCCAGTTCACCATCTCTTCATATATCCTAGGCAGCACCACCACCAATGATCGGAAACCCAGTTCACCATCTCTATTCGTTTTTTTTCAGGTGATTCCGGCCACGACACAATGGTGGTTGGCGATGCAGAGAGCTGGTGGTGTGGTGTTTGCGGTCATCGTGGTGGTGGCCGGAGGGTTGTGGTGGTGGTGGTGGTGGCCGGCGGGTTGTGGTGGCGTTGGCTGCAGAGTTGTGATGATGAGAGAGAGAAGGGGATAGGGAGGGGGAAGACTGATCTGTATATATATTAGATTTATTAGTATTTTGTTTTATGCATTTAATTTAAAGAAACTTTAAAAATACCTCATTTGACGTTATAAAGTAACTTGGTTAGAAATTTGGACGAAAATGGCAAAAAGTTACAAACGTGGGGGGCAAAATGGTACAAAAGTGTCATTTTGGACAAAAATGGCAAACGTGCCCAAACCTCAGGGACGAAAATAACAATTTACCCTTTTATTAATAATGTCCATGTAGAACAAGCTTAAATCAATAACTGAAGTTGTTGTATCTTAAAAACTTTTGATTGTTTTTATTTATAAAAGCATCTTCATCAAGGTAGTACAATGTACACCAATGAATATATCCTATAGTTCTACATATAAATAAACAAATATAGAAACAAAATTCGAGGCAAATACAGTGGTAAAACAATATATGTATAGAAAATACATAAATAAATATATATCTAAATAATGAAACAAGTTAACAAACTAATTTGTTTGTACTGACAGTAAATTAAATAAACTAGTAAAACATAAAAATATATGTAGATACTTGAATTTAGTTTGTAATTAAATAACTTCACCTATGTTTCTGTTCTTGAATGCTGCAATTGCAGCTTTTTGAATGACTAGGCTTGAAAAGCCAACAAGAATGATAATAAAATATTCGTTTAAACTTCATCTTCTTCTTAGTCTTTTTCACCTCTTCTACCCCTACCGCTTTCGGTCCTTCCCGCCGGTGTTTCTGGCCGGAAAAAAATTCCGATCGTGTTTTTACTCAAATTTCTCCACTGTAACTACTCTAGTCGTCACCATTTGAAGGGTCAAACACAGATTAATATATAAAACTTATTATAAATTTTTACGGGCCCTGTTCCGGTTTTGGCCCTGAGCCGCCGCCCACCCGGCACTTGCTCTGCATCTCTTTCGTTCTTCGCTGCGGTTGACGGAGGTCAGGTCCCGAGATCAATACACAATCGGTTAGTACAAATCACTCCATAGTCTCTAATTAAAGTTTCTTTGTTTCGGTTTCGGTTCGATCTCGACTTATAGTCTTGCATGAAAATAGGTTTATATGCAACTGTTGTTAATACTGTGTGCATCGTGATGTGATAGAGTAGATTATACGTGAATGTATATGCGCATGAAAACTGTTTAAAAAAAAGGTAGGATCGTATGAATGAACAGGTTATGTGCGACTCGTTACGGAAACTGTGATGAAACGATTATGTGATATGTTTACATATGAAGTTTGATCTTGACTTTGTTATAGGATCATATGAATAAGCATGATCCTAGGTGTGTTTGTTTATAAGTGAGGAACGTATAACTGATTTGGACCGACTACGTATGAACTTTGTGAATCAATAAGTGTGGTATGAATATGAAACCGATCTTTCTTGTAGTTTCGTTTCGATTATAGCTGTGAAGATATGTATTTTGTGTCGTTTGCGGTTTGCGGAATTTGTACATAACTGTAAGAATTCGTTTAGGAATATGATCGAGTTATGGAAGAGAGCTATCCCTACGTTGTGTTACGGGTAATAACTATAAGCGTGTGTTGTGATAATAACTAGATGAATTGTGATTCATAGTGAGTTATTGTGTGGCTGGTAGAGATGAATAGATGCTACAGTTATATGAATGTTTAATGTATATGTGAGGTTCATATATATATATAGGGAACCGCTAAAATGAGAACCACCTCGAGTTGTAAGAACCGTGAGAACTACATCGTACGGGGCGAGGTGGACCAAATTTTTTTTTCATAAACGTAGATGCGTGTATTATAAACACATTTGTAAAAAAAAATTCAAAAAAAATGTCTTGTGTGTAGTTTTGAGCACCACAAGTTTTTGTTTACGGGTACCGTAAATCCTACCGGAAAATTTACGGTACCCGTAAACACACACTTGTGGTGCTCAAAAACTTTTTTTTTAATTTTTTTTTACAAATGTGCTTATATTATAATACACGCATCTACGTTTGTAAAAAAAAAATTTGGTCCACCTCGCCCCGTACGGTGTAGTTCTCACGGTTCTTACAACTCGAGTTGGTTCTCATTTTAGCGGACCCCAATATATATATATATATATATATATATATATATATATAGGGGAGGGTTATCTTGAGAACGCTAAATATTGCGAGAACCGTTAGAATGAATGAAAAAAACAATCAAAACCAATTCTTTTTAATACAAACCTCATTGTAATTAAAATACAACATAAAAAAAAAAAACATTTACAACATCAAATAATTCATTTCCCCTTTCAAAATCACTCTTTTTAGATTTTCTACACATGTGTAAATATAACAGATTTACACATGTGTAAATGACAAACTTACACATGTGTAAATTTTCTTTATTTACGAATTTACGTAAATTTAAACGTGTAAATTAAATTTCTAACATTGTATTCGAATAATAATGATAACTGTAGAAATTTTTTTTGAACTTCATTCGTTTTTGACCAAGTTCTCGCCGTTTTTTCATTTGTTCTCACGGTTCTCACAATATTTAGCGTTCTCATTTAAACCCTCCCCTATATATATATATGGGACCGCTAAAATGAAAACCACCTCTAGTTATGAGAACTATGGGAAACACTTTCTAGCCCTTTGATCAACTAGATGGATGGATGAGATTAAAAGTAGATAATATTAATATTAAAAGCTTTTTGTTTTATTATGTTTTTAATATTTTATTGTTAAAGGGTATTTAGGTAAAATTGCTTTTTTTGTCTTTTTATATATATTATTTTTAAATGTCTTTTTTGTCCTATTCTTTAATTACTTTTTATTAAAACAATTTTTTAAATTCGGATTTTAATGGTAAATTTTTTTTAATTATTAAAAAACAGATTTTTATATTACGTTTTTTACGCCCCGTTTTTTTATGGAACGTTTTACGCCCTGTTTTTTTACGCGCCGTTTTAGCGTCCCGTTTTTATGTCCTGTTTTTTGCGACCGGGTTTTTTCACGCCGTTTTTTGCGACCGGGTTTTCACGCGTCGTTTTTTCAACGCGCCGTTTTTTCAACGCGCCGTTTTTACTTTTTACGCCTCGTTTTTTACGTTAGCGTTTTTTACGTTTTACGCGCCGGTCGTTTACGTTAACGTTATTTTACGTTTTACGCGTCGGTTTTTTACGTTTTACGCCCCGGTTTTTTACGTTTTACGCGTCGGTTTTTTACGTCTTACGCGCCATTTTTACGTTAATGTTATTTACGTTTTACGCGCCGGTTTTTTACGTTAACGTTTTTTAGGTTCACATTTTTAAATTCAGGTTTTTTACGTTAACGTTTTTTACGTTTTGGTAAAAAAAATTTACGTTTTTTTACGTTTTACCTAAACTTTTTACGATTTACGTTAAAAAGTTTACGGTTTACGTCAAAAAGTTTACGGTTAAATTTTTTTTTTTACAAAAACTTTTTTTACGCAAACTTACGCGCCGGTTTCTTACGTTAACATTTTACGTTTTACGTAAAACTTTTTACGTTTTACGTAAAAAGTTTTACGTTTTACGTAAAAAGTTTTACGTTTTACGTAAAAAGTTTTACGTTTTACCTAAAAAGTTTACGTTTTACGTAAAAAGTTTAACTTTTTTTTTACAAAAACTTTTTTACGCAAAAATGAACGCACTCAGAAATCGCAAACTCGGGAGGTGTCTCGGATATATCGTCATCATCATTGACTAGGGGGAAAAATAAAAAAACAACATCAAAACAAAGTGTATCTCGAAAAAAAAACGGGTTAAAAAAAACGAAGTTTTGGCTCAGATTTCCCGATAATCAGAGACTGCAAAATGGGGTTGCGGGTTCAATAACCTACCCTCCACCATCTTTGCCGCGCCATGGTCAGTTTTTTTTTTTTTTTTTTTTTGCATCATCACAGCCGATTCAATAAGGCACCATATTCAACCGATTTAAACATTCAAAAGGAACAAGAACATCAATCAACAGATTCAACAGCAAAACAAAAACCCAGATTCAACAGCAACAAAAACCCAGATTCAACAGATTCAACAGCAATAAAAACCCAGATTCAACAAAATTAAAAACCCAGATTCAAACCCACAAGACAAACCCATAAAGATTCAAAACCCAGATTCAAACCCACAAGATTCAAAACCCATATTCAAACCCTGATTCAAAACCCATATTCAAACCACCCAAATTCAAGAACCACATAATCAAAAATCACAAAAGACCCCCAAATTCCAGAATCACTAAGAACCAAATTCAAAAACCACAAATTCAAAGGCTTGAAATTCTTACCACTTCTACCCCCACCTCTACCACCACCACCGCCTAGGGTTCCGCCACCAACCCCAACACAACCAAACACCAGTCGCAAGGGTGGCGGCGGAGAAGAAAGGGGGGCCAAAGATACCCCCGTCGCCGGACCTGTGTCGGTCGGACAGGAGATCGAGAGGAGCCGGACCTGGGTCGCCGGTCTTCATCAAGCAGGGGGGGAGGTATCTTGCCGGAAACAGAAGCCGGACCTGGGTCAACAAAAACACTTACCAACAACCCATCAAGAAAGTCAAAATCACAAGATGCAAATCCCAGATTCAACGGAAAGAACAGATTCAGAAAGCACCAGATTCACCCACCCCCCCCCCCCCTTCATCCCATCGACACATCAACCAGAGACACCAAAAGGGGGTGTCTGGCCTCCTCTTTCTCCTCGTCTCTCTGATCTATTCATTCGTAGCACCACCACCAGACGGTGGTGGTGGTGGTGGTGGTTGGTGGTTATTTGGTGGAGTTTTGAAGATGAAAATAAATGAGAGAGGATTATAAGTCTGCAACTTTAAAATAGAGGAGAGAGGAGAGAGGTGAGAGGATGTGAATTAAATGAAGAGAGAGGGGTGAGATTAGACATTTAGGGTAAATGACCAAACTACCCTTTTCGTTGGCGGATTATGATTGGTGGAGAGTGGTTCTCATGGTTCTCATAACTGGAGGTGGTTCTTATTCTAGCGGCTCCCTATATATATATATATATATATATATACATAAATGGGTTATTTAAAGTATGTGGTTTAAGTTATGGTGCATGTATCTAAACATATAAAGATAAATGTGTTAGTAATATGTACTTTAGGTTGAGTTGATGTGCGATGTATATGAGTATTGCTGTGATCTTTGTAAAACTGGAATTCATGCAATATATATATATATAAATTTGGTGTTGGAAGTAGGGTGCATGCATGTATATGAAGAAAAAAATATAAAGATATATGGGCTGTTGTTTTATATGTGTACATGTGGTAATGTGTGGGTACAAGTACAACTAATTGATTAATTTTTCTAGATATTTACTTTCTATTAATGTGCGTATATATATATTCAACACTATTAATGCAATTTTAAAATTTGGTTATGTTTAATGTATATGTGTACATATATTTCGTGGTGTATGTTAAATTAAGAGACAAATGTGTGTGTAACTCGCGTAACTATATGAGAGTACAATATGTGCAAATGTGCTAGTGACTAGATGTTTGGGCTTGTTGTAACAATTAGAATTTCTCAACACCGAAACCAAGGTAACCACATGAGTCTAGGTGACTACATTTAATTGATATAACTAATAAAAATATGACAATGTGACCAGGGCGCAATTGAACGTAGAGACTTCTATACTTGTTTACTTGTCGTTGTGCACCCTAATGTGAGTTCACACTTTCTACAAGTCATGGGATTCCCGGTGGTTGGGAATGAGTAAAGGATTTAATCGGAACCTGCGTGACCTCCTGGTTTGGAACACGTACTACATCCTCTTTATTGAAGGGTGATAACATGTACTAAGGATTTAAACGGAATCTGCGTGATCTCTTGGTTTGGGGACACGTACCACATCCTCTTTATTGAAGGGTGATAACATTGATACTAGACCAAAATCTCTATCATGAAGTCCCTCATGTTTATATCGACTTGATCGCCGGGCCAATGGCGAGCGGGTCATTAGTTAGATAGCGCTATTTAGGTTTGACAAGCCTCACACCGTGCCGCAGAGGACGGGCGTGAACTAATGGATCTGGGCACTAGTCAATGATGATAGACATTGACGTTAGGGCACCAACTTACTTCAATCAGTGGTCGATATGGTAACGGGTCTAGTGGATAACATGGGGTAGCCCCCACTGCTTATGGTTTGGGAAACAAGGAACTGATTAACTACTGATTTTCAAATGAACTTATGGTTTTTGGAATAACTTTAAAATGGACAACCAACTGTGAACTCGCTCAACTTTGTTGTTGACTCGTTGTTACATGTCTTGCAGGTCGTTAGAGGTTTAGCTGGAGCTTGCAGGGGAGCAGGAGTCGTTGTGGGACATGGACTGTTGTGTGCCATGTTAAACTTTATGAACATTTAAACTTATGCTTTGGTTTTTAAACTTTATGCTTCCGCTGGTAACTTGAATTTGATTAACTTGTTTTGAACACTAATTATATTGTGTGGTTGGACTTTCATTTATTAAATTACATTGTTCAATATGATTGGTGGCTGAATCCTGGTCAGTCACGCCTCCTGCGGTAATACCCCGCTTGTGGATTTTGGGGGTGTGACATGCTTGGTCAACTTAAACCTTGAAAACTAACCGAGTTAGGGTTAAAGGACATAATGTGCAAGAGTTTGCAAACATCGAGTACGTTTTTTGTACTTAAAAAAATGACATAATTTACAATTTGGTGTCAATATAAAGAGCAACTTTTGTAATTTACTCTTATATTCATTAAGTATGGACATAAAATGGTTCAGAATTTATTTAAATATTTTTGTTAAAAAATGACAATTCTTCTACATATACATTTTCAAGTTGAGTGAATAGTGCTAGGCAAGACATATACATTTTCAAGTTCAGTGAATAGTGTCAGGCAGCTTGCCTGGCACTTCCCTATTGGATCGATCTATTTTTTATTTAATTTTATTCTCAGTTTAAAATTACGGTTTTGGCCTTAATTTAAAATTACATTTTTGCCCACAGTTTAAAATAAAATTATATTTTTGCCCCTGGCTTAAAATTACGATTTTGCCCTCAGTTCAAAAACTCATTTTTAATTTTATTCCCAGTTTAAAATTACGGTTTCGCCCTCCGTTTAAAATTACGTTTTTGCCCCAGCTAAAAATAAAATTATGTTTTTCCCCTAGCTAAAAATTACGATTTTGCCCTCAGCTTAAAATTACGTTTTTGCCGACAGTTCAAAATAAAATTATGTTTTTTCCCATAGCTCAAAATTCTGATTTTGCCCTCAGTTTAAAATTATAATTTCGCACCCAGTTCAAAATATAATTACGATTTTGCCCTCTATTCAAAATTATGATTTTTTTCCCATTTCAAAAATTACGATTTTGTTCACACAGCTGCCTGGCACTTCCCCATTGGTCAATTTTGACCCGTTTAAATTTACCGTTTTGCCATTGGTTTTGTTTTTTCTCTCCCATCCTAATTACGATTTTGTCCTCGGTTTCAAATTTACAAGTTTGACATTGGTTTTGTTTTTTTTTTCTATCAAATTACGATTTTGCCCCTAGTGTAAAATTACAGTCATGCTTTCGTTTTAGGTTTTTTTCTTTTTGACAAATATATGGTAGTGTTTTGTTTTAATTATTGACTCGGTGTAATTTTTATTCGTGTCAGTCGGTTGCGTGGCATACGCTCATTTGTCCTGAAAAATTACAATTTTGCCCCAGTTAAAAATTATAGTTTTTCCATCCTTTTAGTTTTTTTTAACAAAAGCATTGATAGTGTTTTGTTTTCATTGGTTTTCTCGATGTAATGTTTTTTGAGATCGTGTTATGAGTACTATGTACAAGTAACCGAAACACAGACGTATATGAAAGAGAAATATTTGGCTTAGTGCCCCGCAACGCGGACGGGGCAACACCTAGTAATTTCATAAATTGCACTCACTCATTTATTGATTTACCGTGGATTAAAGTAAAGAAAAAAGCGAAACATGCACCTATAATATCTTAGAGCATTCTCATCCAAACCACCAAAATCTGTGTGGGGGATTTTTAAAATATAAGAAGTATAAAAAGTGGTTGTGAGTGGAGGAGAGAGAAAATGTTACTGTTCATCTGTATATTTGGGGGGACACTGTTCACCCCCTATACTTTTTTAATATATATTGAAAGTGGTTGTGAGTAGAGGAGAGAGAAAATGTAATATATATTGAAAAGGAGAGAGAAAAAGTATTTGTTTTTAGTGGAAATATATTGATATAAGAGTTGTTTTTTAGTGGAATGTATGTATATTTTTAGTGGATTGGATGTGAATGCTCTTAACACTTGGACCACTAATACTCAAGTCCATGTATCGAAATTACAAATATTAATATTATATATATAATAATTTTATTTTTATAATACTATATAGTTTTTTATTATTTTATTATTTAATATATTATAATGGTTTATTATTATATTTACTTTTAATAACATATTTTTCGTTTTTTTAAACATATATTTCCTTTACCTTTTTAATAATTGTTTTTTTCTCTTTTTTTGAACATATATTAATTTGTCGATTAATACTTCTTTAATAAGTTACGTTTATAACTTTTTTCTAAAAACTTAAGTACGTAGTTGTGCTTGATTTCTTTCCCTGACATTCCGTTATAAGTTTTGTTAAAACGAGGTTATACTCAAAATAAAGTATTTATTTGGTATCATAAAACGATACGATGATAAACTAAATCATTTTAATGGTTTGACTTTCTAAACAACATGCTTTATTTTCAAATCACGTTTGTTTTGCATTATCATTTGCTTGGTTTCGCTGTAACGCGCGATATAAAAAAAACTAGTTAGTATTAATATTTGTAATTGTAATGTAATAACCAATCTACATTATATTTTTGAAACATCGAATTGAATAACGAATTTTCGAATTATTCTAATCGATTTTTTCGAATTATTATTTCTTTTACTTGAATTCGTATTCGATTCGATTACTATTTGAAACTCGAATTCGAATCGAATTCGAATAAATTTGATTTAATTCAAATTCACCATAAACAATAAATTATTTTATTTTCATTTTTTAAAATTATTACAAATAATTATATTCAACATAAAATATAATAATCTGCAAAATTAATTAACTATCAATATGTCAAAACACCAAAATTTAGAAGATAGATTGGTTACTGGTAGCGATTTAAGTTAGGTAAAAATTTTGAAATAAGTAGCATGGGCTATTTGTCTGTAGGTTTGTGATGTTATGAAATAAACTTGTCAATTAGTTCATACTTTGGCCAAGCTTAAAAGTTAAATGTGTGTGTATATATATGTTTATGTATATAGGGTAATGCTCTATAAAAAACCCCTTAAAATTAGAAAACTTTGCAAACTCAACATGTGGCCAAGGACCTTCCACGTATGCATAGTATTCTGATTATGGTTTTTGCCTTTAAGGGTATATTTGTAATTGTACATCTATCCACCCAACCCCCAAGATATCTTCCCCAATTGATTTGACATTATCATTAATGCACATCACCTCATTGTCAAACCCGTATTTCTTTTCGATTATTTCTTTTTTAAAAGAAAAAATTACAAGATATCTTCTCCATTAATTTCCCTCATATCTTCATTTACCCCTCTTCTCCTGCATATCATCCTACCTCCATTAATGTCCATGGAGACAAATCCACCAAGTTATTATGTGAAGGTTGGATTTTTTTTAATTGAAGAAGTGTCAAATTGCAGGTTGTGTTGATGACGATTTGGGAACTCGATTTGCAGGAAGCGATGGATGAAGATGATGTGCGTACCCGGCTTCTTATGTGAAGGTTGGATTTATTTTAATCAAGTTATTACCCTTATTTTTCTAAATTTGATTTTGATATCAAGCAAGCAATTTGCTTTGAAGTTTAACTGTAGGGTTTGATTTCTTTGTGTATTGTATCCATACTCTCATCAAGTTTTTTGTTTGATGTTTTCTTTATTTATTATGTGGATTAGTTCAATATGATTATTTTATATCATCTTAGAAAACCTAAGTTGAAATTCATACATAGATGAAGATTAATTTGTTTGATGTTTGGTTTATTAACGTCAATTTGTTTTATTTTTGCTTCTACATACACACCAGTAGACCTTTGCCTATAATCTTGGCATGTTTTGGACCAACAACATTGGTTATTTCATTTTGCTTCCAATATAATGTATAAGAAAGAAAGTAAGAAACAAGGTAATAAAATACAATTTTTAGACCAAATGCATGTTACACTTTATCCTATTAGACATAGCCATACAATTTAAATTATTATAGTTATGACGTGTTTAACACATGCCTGATTTTTTTTATTTTTAGACGTCTAATAATCGGCACATCTGTTTTTAGAAACGAAAAGCCAAGTTTGTCTTACAGCACAACCAACGTAACACGTGTTATAGTCTGAACTCCTGTTTCACAGCTAAGCCAAGTTTGTCTTACAGCACAACCAACGTAACACGTGTTATAGTCTGAACTCCTGTTTTGCATTTTGATGAGTTATGATATAATGAAAGTCTGAAACAAACTATGTTGATCCATATTGAAGGGTTTGTGTACACCCCTAGTTTGTGTTGGGTTATAGCTGTGCTGCAAAATAAGTTAGATTGGGTTGCGAAATGCACAGTTCGGTTTGATAGACTTCTCTTCCTATGGAAATCAAATCTAGGTCATTTATTGGTTTTGCCTTTGATATTGATGTCATACAAACCTTAAAGTCTTCCAAATCTTATAATGTCTTTCACCATCACCACCGCACCACCACCCTCATTACCACCGCACCACCATCAATATTGTACCTCCGGCACCACCGTAAACACCTCCGACACCACCGCACCACCACCATCATTACCACGATTATAGAATATGGGTTTTGAAACACGAACACCAAGTATAATAGTTATCTTTGGTTAACGACTTAACGGTTATCTTATCTTTTTGTTATTAGGATGGTGATGGATACAAGGGAAACAAGATCCAATTCTCGGGACCGTTGGTTTCGTCAAACGTGGATCAGATGCTTAAGGATCATGACCATGTTTATGTTACAGCACAACACAACTAACACGTGTTATAGCCGCTGAAAAGCTAAGGCAGCAAAGGTAGCCGCTGAAAAGCTAAGGCAGACTGTAAAAGGAAGCTCCACCATTTTCTTAGTGCTATGTATTTTCGTTTACTAGTAATATGTAATGTGAGACTCTTATTTTGTATTGTCTAGTACATGATGTTAAAACGGTATGGACTTAACACATTCTGGAAGTCTTAACACACGTTATATCAGGTATACTATGTTGTTATTAAGTTACTATTGGAGTTTATGCATCCATTCTGGAAGTCTTAACACACGTTATAATAGAGGCTTAACACACGTTATACATGTCAGGCGCGTAACACATGTTACAGTATGTATATACAAATCATGGTGTTTTGGAAACCACTAGTTTATACATGACACCATGTTGGGTTAAACCAAGATTATAATTCCATATTAACTTGTACACGTGTTACGATCAGTATATGCACATCATGGTGTTTTGCAAACCACTTTCATATACACGAATACAAGTCGGGTTATAATGGATGCTTACATGTTATTATATGTATACAAGTGGGGTTACAACAAGATTACGATATTAACTAAGCTCACCATTAAACTCATCGCCCCCGTCGACTGTTTTCACCCTTGTCACATGTTAAGAAATTACATGTTCCGAACATATAAATTGTAACACATGTTAGATCAGTATATACACATCATGGTGTTTTGTAAACCACTAGCTTATGCATGAATACATGTCAGGTTACAAAAAGATTATAACAGAGGCTTAACACATGTTATACATTCCAAAATGTGCAAAACAAATGACCCGTTTCATATTATATATTCCAAAATTACCGGTACATCATTTTCTTAGTGCTATGTATTTTCGTTTACTAGTAATATGTAATGTGAGACTCTTATTGTTTTGTCTAGTACACGATGTTAAAACGGTATGGACTTAACACATTCTGGAAGTCTTAACACACGTTATAAAAGAGGCTTAACACACGTTATATCAGGTATACTATGTTGTTATTAAGTTACTATTGGAGTTTATGCATCCATTCTGGAAGTCTTAACACACGTTATAATAGAGGCTTAACACACGTTACACATGTTACAGTATGTATATACAAATCATGGTGTTTTGGAAACCACTAGCTTATACATGACACCATGTTGGGTTAAACCAAGATTATAACAGAGGCTTAGCACATGTTATCCCAGGTATACGGTGTTACAATATTTACTTGTATGTTCCATATTAACTTGTACACGTGTTACGATCAGTATATGCACATCATGGTGTTTTGCAAACCACTTTCATATACATGAATACAAGTCGGGTTATAATGGATGCTTACATGTTATCATATGTATACAAGTGGGGTTACAACAAGATTACGATATTGTACAAGTGGGGTTACAACAAGATTACGATATTAACTAAGCTCACCATTAAACTCATCGCCCCCGTCGACTGTTTTTACCCTTGTCACATGTTAAGCAATTACATGTTCCGAACAGACAAATTGTAACACATGTTAGATCAGTATATACACATCATGGTGTTTTGTAAACCACTAGCTTATACATGAATACATGTCAGGTTACATAAAGATTATAACAGAGGCTTAACACATGTTATACATTCCAAAATGTTATCCCAGGTATACGGTGTTACAATATTTACTTGTATGTTCCATATTAACTTGTACACGTGTTACGATCAGTATATGCACATCGTGGTGTTTTGCAAACCACTTTCATATACATGAATACAAGTCGGGTTACATCATGGTGTTCTGTTACAGCATGAACCACCAACACATGTTATAAATGAACGAAGACTTCTTTTCCAAAGGATGTGACTTATTCAATTTCCTCGCATTAACGTCGCCTACATCCATCCAGCTGGTCAATTGAATATCTTTTATTGATCTGTTTCTGTAAATCAACACACGTTACATATCATTCTAACAGGTGCTTAACACATGTTATGGGTTTGTCTCTGTAAATCAAGCAACCCAACAAAAAAACAATTATTGTTAAGATCAAAAGCCCCAAACAAGCAACCAAACCAACAAAAAAACCCGTTCAAAATTTCATGCTAAAGTTTTGGATTTATTTAAAATACATGAACATTAACCATTACTAGAACACGCATTAACTTCACCTACATCCATCCAGCTTGTCAATTGAATATCTTTATAGGTTTATTTCTGTAAATCAACACACGTTATATAACATTCTAACAGGGGGTTTAACACATGTTATGGGCCTGAGTCTGTGAATCAAGCAACCAAACAAAAAAACACTTACTGTTCAGATAAAAAACCCAAACAAGCAACCCAAACCAACAAAAAACAGCTACTGTTAAGATCAAAAGCCCCTAACAAGCAACCAAACCAACAAAAAAAACCCGTTCAAAATCTCATCCTAAAGTTTTTGATTTATTTAAAATACAAAATCATATTAACAACCATTACTAAAACACTTTCAGCACACAAAAACATATTAATAACCATTTCAACACAAAATCAAGTGTGAAATGATATTTCAAGAACACTTACCAGATCTATAACCGTCCGATGAACACGAAGAAGATCTTCAAACCTTCTTCTCACACACACACTCGTGCGTGTGTCTTGTTCTCTCTCTAAAACAACATACTTCAAACTTCTTCTCTCTCACACACTTGTATGTGTGTTTTTAGTGTTATAGATGAACATGATGAAGATTGTTGTTTCTCTCTCTAAAACAAAAAATTCATCTCTCTAAAAACCTTCATCTTGCCGTCGTTCTCTCTCTAAAACAACAATCTTCAAACATTTTCTCTTTCACACGATGTAGATCTGAACTTGAAGATCGAAACTTTCTCTCTCTAAAAACATTCATCTTGTCATCGTTCTTCTCACACACACACTCGTACGTGTGTCTTTGTGATTTTTTCAGACCACATGATGCTGAAATTATCTTCAAATGAAGATCACCATTGAAGACCATGAAGCTTTTCTCTTTCACATGATGAAGAAAGAGGAGAGAGATGATGATACTAGTGGGTTTTGTCATTTCCAATGCCAAAAAGTGTTTTTCTTCTACCCAAAATGCCCTTCCAGCATCATTAATGTGTATTATAAGATTTCTTTTAATTCTAATTCTTACCAAAATGATGAGAGCCATTGATCAAGTTAGATGAAAGCTAATCAATGGATGACATTGGGTTTGCATAGTTTTTTAAAAAAGATAGAGTTTTCTATAGAGCCCAACCCTATGTATATATACATATATTAATATATAGGGAAGGGATATATAGGAAACCATTTATTAGTGAGAAAACTAAGGAAACCAACTTTTTCACCATTGATCTAGGTAATCTAATGGTTGAGGAAAAAGAAGACTTAAATCTTTATTTTTATTCCATTGTAAATGCAAAGATGGGTATATTTGTCCAAACAAGTCAAGCTAAGTACAAACCATATATTAAAATATTCTTTGGATTTGATGGAATGCCTGCATGTTCAGGGCACGTCAAATCATAGGGGAAGCAAGTAAAGCAACCCAAGATATCAACACAGTAGCCCTTTTCAAATTTCATTACTCACACAAACAAAGATCTGGTTCCTTATCTTCCTTCTCTCTCTGAACAAGCAGAGGTACCCCCAACAGAGAACTCGCAAACGCCGGCGAGAAAGTGATCAAAGGTGGACGTAGGCTGTACGATCGTAATCCGGGAGGGAAGAAACCAGCTGTTTCGAAAAAAACCTAGTTATGAGGGCAACATTCCGGCTGCTATCCTCCGGTAAAGGTCGCCGGAAAGGGAAGAAACCAAGTTCAAAGTAAGTCCAGTTTATATATCGCCTAAATTTCACCGATAATTTGATTGTTTGTTTTTTTGGGGGAAAGTTTTTTATGATTATTGTTTGCTTCGGAATCTTCTGAAGTTTAAATCTATTTTTTTATAACTGTGAACATTAGTTATTAGGTGTCATTTGGTTTGGATTCTCTGGTTTTTTTTTCAGTCTTCTTTAATTTGTGATTATTGTTTGTTTAGGACTGTTCAAATGTTATTTTTTCTCTGTTTAAGCGGTTTGGTTTGGTAATGTTGTTAGATTTAGTATTGAGATTGGGTTTTTAGTGTCGGATTACCTGAATGTGGGCATTCTTTGTTAAAATGTGAAGGCGTAGGGTGGAAAGACGTGTGCAGAAAAAATGCAGCGTCCCGAGTGCATCAGAGAGTGTGATCGTGTTGGATGACACCGGCGGGAATTCTAAAATGGAAGAGGAGGTGGAGGGGGTTGGGGCGATCGCACAAACCGTAGGCGAGTGCTATGTTTTGATTCGTAAAATCCCAATGATTATACCTTTGGAATTATTATATTTTGATTGATATATTAAGAGCATATTGCAGATTTGGATGACTGGGATTCAGACACACCAATAGCCGAAATTCAAAGGAGGAAGAATGGTTTGACCTTTTACTAGTTGTGGCTGTTTTTATAATATATATTTTTTTAGAAAGTAACATGTGTAACTTTTCTAATTTATATATAGGCATGGTGCCAATCGATCTAAGCAGCACAAGGGCCCAGCGTAAAACACCGAATGGTGTGTATTTTTTTTGTATTGAATATAGTAGGCTCGCTCGCTATAACGTGTGTAACGTTTGGGTTTTTTTCTATTTATAGTGCAAGAGACAATTGTAGTGGGCAGTACAAGCGTAAAGACTCGAAAGCGAAGAGGTATGCGTATGATTTTGACGCGTCGGACCAACAAAAACCGAAAACAGTCATACTAACATGTGTTAAAATGATTTATAACACTTTGTAGCGAGGGCGTTGCTTGACGAAAAGAAGATACGTGTTGACGATTGTGTAGTTTCGGTGCAGAATACAGTTTCAGGTAACATGTGTTACCTATCTCGTACCTGTTTATTGTATTGAATATAGTAGGCTCGCTCCCTATAACTTGTGTAACGTTCGGGTTTTTTTCTATTTATAGTGCAAGAGACAATTGTAGTGGGCAATACAAGCGTAAAGACTCGAAAACGAAGAGGTATGCGTATGATTTTGACGCGTCGGACCAACAAAAACCGAAAACAGTCATACTAACATGTGTTAAAACGATTTATAACACTTTGTAGCGAGGGCGTTGCTTGACGAAAAGAAGATACGTGTTGACGATTGTGTAGTTTCTGTGCAGAATACAGTTTCAGGTAACATGTGTTACCTATCTCGTACCTGTTTGTTGTGTTGAATAACTCCGGAAATATTACTTGTGCTATTATGTATTTACTATGGCGGTTGTATTTGCAGGAGTGAGGAGAATGACCAGGTCCGTGACGGGTAGGCTGGCTAATAAGCGAAAGCAGAAGGATAAAGAAACAGACGAAGAATGGGATGAGGAAGATGAGGAAAGTGCAGGAAATGTGGTTGGTAGGGTGAGGAAGAGGGCAAAGAAGGATAATTGGCCAGGCATTAGAACCAGATCGTCGCCAATACAACTTGCGAGATGCATTAATGTGCTGTCGTTAGAACAAAGAATAGCAGTCAAGAGGATGGGATTCGGACGTTTGCTTAAGTTCAAGGTAGATGGGCTTCTGGCGAAGCTGGAAAATTATGTCGTTGGGAGGTTTAGTCCTTTAGATATGGAGATAAAATTGCCATGTGGGAAGATCAAGGTAGACGCTAAGGCTATTCATAAGTTAATTGGCATACCACGTGGTGGTGTGCATTTAAGTTCTCTGCCTAAAGTAGAGCCGAAGGATGAAGCAGTTACAAAGTGGAAAGACAGGTTCTCAGGACGCTATGTTCCACCCACGAAAATGGTCGACATGATAGAGACGTCGGATGGGGAAGACAACTTTAATTTCCGGATGGACTTCCTGATGTGTTTTGTTACCTTGATGATCGATTGCCACAAACAAGGATGCCTTCGGCCCAGGATATTAGACTACATAACGAGTGACATGGACTTTTCAAAAGTCGATTGGTGCCAGTTGGTGTTAGAGAAGTTAAAGAAGTGCAAGAATGGATGGAAAAGCAATGACCCGAATAGGCCGTTCACCGGAGCATTGACAATCCTAGTTGTAAGTGTTTGTGTGATGTACATTTGTACTAGTCAATTTGTATGTAATATGTTCATTTGAATTCCTAACATATGTAACTGTTCTGGGTGAAAATTGCAGCTGCTGTACGTGGACAGAGTGAGGTGCCATGGTATAGATGTAGATTACAGTATCTATCCCATTACGTTCTGGACAAAGCAAAAGCTTAAGCAAAGGGAAGAGTTGGAGATTAGAAAGGGTGCTTTTGGGACTGGAAAGTTAAAAGCTCAGACAGTCTGTAAAGAAATTTCGGATGATGATGAAACAACTGTACATGTATGTGCAAAAAGTAAATGGCCATAAAAGTTAAACGTTAGTTAGATGTCGTTGTGTGGATATTGCTTGTTTTATTAACAGTTTATACATTATGTGGAAAATGTAGGAGGCGCTACAGTTGGTGGATAATTTAATAAATGTTGTGGAGAGAACAAAGCGAAGAATCGAAGACATGTTGGGCCAAATGTGTACTAAGCGCCCAGAAGATGTAGAAGTGCAAACGTTAAAAGTTCGGTATGAGAGCCTGTCTGATCGAAAAGCAACGTGGTTTGAAGATGAGAGAAAGGGGGCTGCAAAGGCAACAGAAGAGATTAATACTGTTTTAGCGGAATTGGCGATGGCTGACGAGACTGTTAATGATTCCGCGTGTGAAGGTAATATAGAAAACTAACATGTCATATTGTTTGTTAAATTTAAAACGTTTCTAATGTCTGATAAGTCAAATAGATGAAAGAGTTGTGGAGCTTGCGAGTCCTGCTGTTACAAGTCCAGTAGTTGCAAGCCTGTATCGGAAAACGCTTGTTAAGCAAGATAGGTTGAAAAGTAAAGCAAAATGTAAGGTTAAAAGTAGGATTAATTCAAATCAAGTAAGTGGAGAGGTATGTCCATTAGTAACCTATATTTAAGTACAGAAATAGTTTTTTGAAGCAAAAACTTTTAACATGTGTAAAAACATCTCTTTTGCAGGGTACCGAAGACATCCTAAGTGATACCGCAATGGAGACCTCAATGGAGCCAACTAATGAAGCGCAGAAAGATAAAAAACTAGACAATCTCTGTTCGTTTTACACAAAAGAAAAGTTGTGTAACATATGATATAGTTGATATTTGTTTTGACGGTTGAAAAGGTGTTCCTTCGCTAGGTTGCAATGAGGTTGCGAGAAATGATATGACAGATGTCGAATCCCCGAAGATGATACAGAACGTTGAGGAAACGACGAGAAATCTAACAGTGGAATTCGAAGAGGCTGTCTCTGATGGCGGTGAGCATCATGCTATACGTGATGGGCTTTTAAAAATAGATAGCACAGTAGATGGATGTGAGGCCGGCAAAGTCGAAGAAGTTGGGAGTAGGGAAGATGATGCTGTTGGGGGTGTTTCACCGAGTTTAAACGACAAAGATATAGGTAGGTGTATTTATAACTAGCGACATAGATAAAAGTAACATGTGTAATGGCCACCGTCGCCTATAAAATGATCTTGAAACAACACTGCCACCTGATAAAGTGTAGAGTTTTGAAAGTTTTTCCCCCAAATTTTCAATTTTTTTTTTGTAGGAGGGACAGTAGAGGTTTGTGATGCAGTGGTAGAGCGTGATGAGGTAGTGGCAATAGAAAGTGAACACTTTGAGGCCGCCCAAGACGAAGAAGTTCGTAGTAGGGCTGCTGATGCTGATGCGGGTATTGTAACGAGTTGTAACGAAAAGGATATTGGTATGTGTATTAAGATTTAGAGACATAGTAAAAGTAACACGTGTAACGGCCACAGCCGCCTGAAAAATCAATGTATTAACATAATTTGGTATGGGGGAATTGTTTTACATTAACTAAATTGTTTTTATTCTTTGGTCAGGAGGTAGAAGGCTAAATGAGAAGCGAGCGGATGACATCAATATGGTGCTAGCCCAGGAACTTCCGAAGGTAGGATGTTCAGCTAGCGGACAGGAATTGGCAGCAGGTGAAACTAATGATGATCAGGTTGCCCATGTAAGGGGAAGCTGTTATATTGGTATGTGTGTTTCAGGAAAACTGAACGTTTCATAATAAAGATAACGTACGTAATAAGAAATATTAACTGTTGGGCCAATAGTGAAAGATGCGACTTTCTGCTACATGTTTGATGTGGGAACAGGTTCTGATGGTGAACCTCATGGAAATATGGCCCCATTGCCGGATAATGCTGACGAAGGGAAGGCTACCAAAGAGACAGGTACGTGTTCTCTATGACTGTCACTGTTAGTTTTCAAAAAAAATGTAACTTATGTTATCCTTGGCAGCTGGTACAAACCGTGATGAGCAGGCTAAAGCCCAGGATGGGGGCACGAGTACTGAAAAACCACCTGGTAGGTGTCATAAAAGCATTGTTGTTTTAATGGTTTTTGTAACACCTCGAAAATTCACGTCCTATAATGTATTGACACGTGTCATAAGCTTTGAACGTGTGAAAGAATACTCTAGAAGGACTAAAGTTGACAAACATGGAAAATATGTGAATATAAGGGTTCAAAATGTCAACAATGGATAAATATACCCTACAATATCCCTACATGATGTTTATACCCTTAAACGAATGATCCATGGATCATACGAAGCTAATTGTGAAAGAAAGTGAGAGATTACAAACTACAGGGGTTAAATGTGTCAGCATGTTTAAAGTATACCTCTGAGTGACCTTTTAGCAAACCCGAAGCTTTGTAACGATCAATTATGCTCACTAGAATACATGATAAAAATTTCACCAAGTTTCGCTATCATATGAGAAAGTTATGACAATATTCGTATACGAGAGGTTAAAAGCGTCAACGTTGAAATTTATGACTTTTTGGGTAACCATAAAGTTACCCAAGGACTTAACAAAGTTTGGTTATGTCTTAAGGCCCTTAAAAGTCAAGTTAGAGGGCTCAAAGTGCAAGAAATCATGTTAAGATCAAGTGTAGAAGGACCAGGGACTAAAATTGACAAACTGCGGAAGTATGCCAATTTTAACTATAACGAATATTCTGGAACATGACCATAAGTTAAACATACCATAAATATCCTTTACATAGCTTAGAAATAGGCTTTAAGGGGTTCGGTGTGCTAAAATAAACTTTTGGGTCATTCAGGGACTAAAAGCGTCAAAAAGTGCATAAGTTTGCATTTTCGCGCATAACTTACGTTCTGAATACACCCGGACATCCAAAAATTTATGTAAGCACTAAAATATTTTATTTTAGTGTTTGGCATAAGAAAAACCCATTCGTCACGCAATCTGGATCGTCTTTCGCGCTTATGCGCATTCCGTCGTAATTAACCAAACATCGCAATCGTACGACCAAACGAACCGACATCCGGGATATTTTTGAGCATGTTTTATGTCCACAATGTTTAGCCATCATTTTAGGGCCTTAAAGTTGACTTAACGAGCCTTAAACATGTCGGAAATGGCCTTAATACACAACGGGGACTGCAATGGAAACTTTGGAAACTGTTTGCTGATCAGAAGGACCTAGGCGTGACACCTAGCCCCCTAGGCGTCACGCGAGGCCCTTTCAGATCAGCAAAAGTTGTTTATTCAGTTGTTAACAGCTGCTAAACACTCCAAAGGCCAATGCCACATGTTAATCCCTGATGTTGGGGGCCAATTTGAGTTACCTTAGTGTTGCAACAAGTGTAGGGACAAGATCAAAGCACGGTATTCGAAGAACGATCCTAACGGTTGTCCATTTACTATAAATACCAAACCAATTCACTTACAAAACCCACAAATCTGATCTAAGAATGCTCTAATTTGAAGCCATTGCTTCATACCTGAGTTACATGGATCAAGATTAGATTTCGGGGACCCTTTGTAAGTGTTCCTTCATTCTTTTATTCATTTTAGCGTTAAAGTCAAACTTTGTTTGACTTTCTGCATTGACCAGTTTATGGTCAATGCGAAGTTCGTTTGAACTTCATAACGTGAGCGTAATCACGATGGTTATAGTCCCTAGTGACTATACCTACTGATTACCACGTTATCTAGGCTCAGTGACGAGTCGTAGTTTCGGCCAAAATGCGTATTCTTGCGTATTTTGTGACCAAACTACTCTTAGGTATCAAAACCGTTTGTTTTGATACCAAACCTGTTTTCTAAACTTAGTTAAGCATGTTTTAACATGCTTAGCTCGTCACTTTTAGTTTAGTGCTTATATAGGGTTGTAAGGTAAGCGATCTAAACAATCGCTTATACTTTCGAACCCGACCCGTTTGGTCGATCATTAGGATCCGACCAAACACATTAGGTGACCATAGTATATAGGGAATAACCTTCCGAGGTTATACCTTAAGGTCACGACGTTTAGTTAGTTGTTTGATAGGTAGTATATATGCCTTAGGTAAATGACCAAAATACCCCCTCGGGGCTTATATTGAGATTAAACTTGTTTTGGCCATAATGGAAGGTATCCTACTGATATTACAACATATTTAAGGCATATTAGGAAACTTTTATATGACTCTTACGGTTACTCGTTACGCGCTTGTCTCGTACGGATCGGCTTATGTGACTAGTTTGCATAAATTAGCCGAAACGGGTCAAACCATATCTTTTTTGTCCCAAAATCCAGAATGTGTTTAAGTTACCCATATTAAACAAGCATACAAGCTTGTCGGGTCAAAACCACACTCTAAACCGGTCTTCGCCTTATCATGCGTTTGAACCTTATCTTCCTCTTTAAAACTAACCGGTCTAAGCATAGGCTTAATTAAAGACCCGTTAGAAATCTAATAGGTTATTAAAAACCTTCGTTCCAGATTAAGAGCCCTAGTAGAAGTACTTGTGCTTGCTGAATTGATATACGGCTGGGATTGAATTTATATTTAGCTCAGGTAAATACTCTTAACTTATTTTCCCTATACGAGCATGAGATACAGTATTATAATAATACCGCTTGGTCGGGTATTGAATGTTTAATCGTATTGTGGTTAAATTATTGAGGTAACCCGTTTTAATCTGTATTGTTTGAAATAAAAGCCTTTAGGGGTTAATGACCATGTCCCGGATATCCTTGACATCATTGTATTATAAAATGGCCACGACTTATGCACGGGATGTAGGCATACACCTGACAGTGCATAAGGAAAACGGTATCTCACTCTCTTGTGGGCCTATACTTGTGGTGTGTCTGTTAATTTTGATTCGGTTTCTACATCGGGCCCTGAACGTACAATGAACATGTAAATCTGTATACAAGATTATTTTTATATAATAGTCCCAAGTTATAAAAGATATGTTGTGCCTTGTGCATCCAAATCAATTTTATAAAACCTTTTCAAATGAGTCGGTTAATTGTATTTACCAGTATAAACATACGTATTTTCCAAAAAGGTTAAGTGACAGGTACTGAACGTAATTGGCTGGAAGCTCAGGGCGTTAATAAGGAATCTTGCAAGTTCTAGGCGTCTAAAGTCTGTTGAACAATGTTTATGTTTTAAGATCCGCCTGTGGATCCCTTTACGTTCCGTTTGTAATACTTGGATATTACTTTATATTCGGATTGTAATATATTTATCTTTTGCTTCCACTGTGCATTTATATATTGTGTTGTTTGACTATGATGATATCAACTACGTCACGATACTCCCCACCGGGCCCACCGGTAATACGTGGAAATATCGGGGTGTGACAGGTTGGTATCAGAGCCAACACTGGGTGAATTAAACGCTAGTCTCTTGTGTTTAATCTCAGTTACACAGTTCCACATTCTGGAGTCTAGACAAGAACATAGGACAAATCCTAATTCGTTTTATTTTGTCCTTATTTGGTTCCTTTGTTATTTTCTGATTAGCCCTTGCATGGGCAAGTCATTTTCTGCTAGAAGTCCCGTTTAGGGCAACCATATACTTGTTTAAATTTAATGGGACGATTATATTTAAGATATCACAAGGGAAACCATATACTTGTTTAAATTTCAGAGATCTACCATCATTCCTATATTATAAGATCTACCTCGATTCTCTGAAATCATGGCTTGTAAATTTAAAACTGTCCTTGTGACTAGGCCTTTGCGCCACCTTAATATCCTTAATGTTTTATAACTAGGATAAATTATAATGCCTCGATTCTCTGAAATCATGGATTGTAAATTTAAAACTATCCTTGTGACTAGGCCTTTGTGCCACCTTAATATCCTTAATGTTTTATAACTAGGATAAATTATAATGAAAATGCTGATTAAATATAACAAACAAATTAACCAATATGGTTTATATTACCATGGTTGATGAATCGTCAAAAATGATGATTCCATAATAACCTCTGAATGAATCATCGTCGATATTTATGTAGCCATCAAACTACATGGCTGGATCGGATGAGGTCAACAGCCACCAGAGAGAGAATAATGATGCTACCAGAGTTAATATAACCGGTGCGGAACTGCAGGCATTAATAGATAATGCCGTTACACGAGCTCTCGACAGACAGTATGATGAATCAAGTGATACACACTCTAGGACTCTATCTGCAGCTCGTAGTAAGCCCCCTTCTAAATCACATGAGTCAAGGGAAGACGATGTTCATAACTCGTCAAATCAGAGGAGTGTTCCATCTGGACAGGTTGTGCTTAATCAAGAGCCACATGTTAAAACCTGTTCGTATAAATATTTCGTCTCCTGCAAGCCCAGAGACTTCACAGGAGAAAAGGGAGCCATCGACTGCATGACGTGGCTCGATGAGATGGATACTGTTGTGGATATTAGCGGATGTGCAGAGCAAGACATTGTGAAGTTTGTTTCACAATATTTTAAAGGAGAAGCTCTAGCTTGGTGGAGGTCACTGATCCAAGCTACAGGGAAGACCCCTTTATACAACATGACTTGGGAGCAGTTCGTTGCTCTTATCAAAGAAAATTACTGTCCTCAACATGAAGTTGAGAAAATTGAGACTGAATTCTTGACATTAGTCATGGAGAACTTAGATTGCCAAGCATACTTTACAAATTTCAATACCATGTCTCGATTGGTTCCATACTTGATCACACCTGAACCAAAGCGAATTGCTCGCTTTATTGGGGGTCTATCCCCAGAAATAAAGGCCAGTGTGAAAGCATCGAGACCTACTACATTCAGGTCAGCGGCAGATCTGTCGCTATCTCTCACACTCGATGTGGTCAGGAACAAGGCTGCCAAAGCCTCTGAAGATGGAAAGCGTAAAAGGGAGGATGAAAATTCTCATCGCTCCGATAGGAAGGCAAAGAGGAACTCTGAGGATAAGAAGAGTTCCGGGTTTAAGGAAGACAGCCAGCAGTCGGGTGAGAAGACCAGGTGCAAAACCTGTCAGAAATACCACCTGGGGAAATGCATATTTGAATCTCAGCCTCTACCTTGTGGGATTTGCAAGTCTAAGGAACATAAAACCTTGGATTGCAAGAATTTGAAAGACGCAATCTGTTATGGTTGCAACGAGAAGGGACATATCAGGACCAACTGCCCTAGGAATCAGAAAAAGCCCGAAGAGGCCAAGAAAACAAACGCATGAGTCTTCCAGATGAACGCCCAGGAGATGGTGCAGAATGATAACTATATAGTAGGTACCTTTCCTTGTCAAGCAGTTTATGCAAGAATTATTTGATGCTGGTACATATGATTCTATAATGAGCGATAAATGTTGAGAACTGTTGTCTCCACCTGATTAGGACTCCGGTCATTTAATGCGAGGTAGAAATTGGCCGATGATACTATAGAAAATGCTCCAACAAATCCTAGATTGATATTTTATATCTATTAGGAATCACTCTTTTCTGATATCCCAATGTCAAGCTTTCAAGCTATCCAAAATCATCAATATGATCAAGACAGATGTGACAATTGATCCCCTGTCAACAAGGTGATGGACTAGGTCCAAACCTTAAATGCCATTAATGGTCTTCTATGGCCTAGGCTAAGTATAATTGATATATATATATATATACATATCTACAGGACATTCATAGAGGATGTTTATACTATATTAGCCCGTATGGTATAACGATACCATGATTAGTATATTAGGTCACCAGGATGACAAATAGCAGTTGTTGGATTGCAACTAAGAAATTGTTTTATTGGTGTTAGGAACCAATATCGAGTATGGCAAACTCAGATAAGACGGCCGTTGATCGTGTTATGGATGATGCGGCCCATGTCAATGATGATACAATTGTGAACCTTAAAATTTCCAAAGATGTCCTTCAAACTATGATAGACGCAGCTATTGGAAAAGCTGTGAAGAAGGCTGTGAAAAAGATCAAGGAACCCCATGTTACTTGCTCCAAATTTTATCTAGGACCACATCTCCTTACTCATAAGGGGGATCTTGTTCATGCCTCAAATGCACCAGATGAGCTAAAAAGAAAAAGGGAGGAAGATAACTCCCAGAGCTCTAAGAAGAAGAACAAAAAAAAGTCCAACGAGAAACCTGTATGCAAGACATGCAAGAAGCGCCATTATGGGAAGTGCAGGTTCGAATCAAAATCCCAGTTGCAGCCTAGGGCTTGTGGGATCTGCAAATCTAGAGAGCATAAAACATTGGAATGCCAGAAGATAGGAGATGCGACTTGTTACAACTGTAACGATAAAGGGCATATCAAATCCAATTGCCCAAAGTATGCGAAGAAGCTTAAAGGAGATAGGAAGACAAACGCTAAGGGCTCTCAGATGGAAGCAAAAGAGGTCATACAAGATGACAATATTATAACCGGTACGTCCTTATCCATGATGTGTATGCAAGGGTATTGTTTGATGCAGGTGCATATAAGTCACTTGTGGAATAAATTTTGTAAGTTATTAAATCTGCCTATTAGAACCTTAAGCATAAAATATGAAGTAGAATGAACGCTAAGAGTTCTGCTTTGATTCGGATGCCAATCAATCCTTCATAAATTGAAAGTATAGTAGACTCTTAAAAATCTACCATAAGAACCCTAGATATTAAGTGTAAGGTAAAGCTTACAAATAGAAAATCATAGGAACCGTTTCTTCTATTCCTGTCAGAAATCTTCAGTCGTAAGATTCTAGTATACCCTTTCTCCAGATAAAGTACATCATCATATGAAATTGATATCTCTTTTATCTCTATTGATTACGAATACCAAATGGTATGACAAAAGCGCCATATGAGGATTGGTGTATCTTAATATGTTCCATAGATTGCTTCAATGCCTGATCAGCATGGAGGTTTAATGTATGGAACCACAAGGATATTCCAATGGTCATACGGTATTAAAGTCAGCTAATGGTATTCAAAGAAGATATCTAGAAGATAGAATTGTCCAAAATAAGTGTTCCCTAGTAAAGGAATCTGTGGACTCATAGCATAAATGTGTCACTTATTTGACACAAGCAAGGATGGATGAACTGGAGCCTGAGATTTGAAAAAATCTCTGTAACCTCCTTGTATCCTGATTATCTTCTCCTAAGATTGCCCTGTTTATCTCCCGAAAGGCAAGTAGAATTAAGATTTATATCCCATTTAGGGCTGTATCATTATGAAATTCCCTAAACGGCTAGTACCATCATTGGAGGAATCGAAACCTCGATCAAGTAAGTTTTAAAATAGAGGACTCATATAGCCTAACTCAATATTCCGAGAGTTTGATATTGTTAAATAAGAAAGACGGTTCATTTTGCTTATGCATTGATTACCGCAACCCTATTTAGGCAACAATTAAGAATTCACCATCAGCTGCCCAGGATCGTCGATTTGTTCGACTAACGACAAGGATTAGCTATTCCTTAAAAATTTATTTAAGCAGTGGTTGGAATAACCATCTCACCTTAAGATAAGCTTTTCTATAATAGTTGATATATAAGCATCAAGGCTGCTCCTTTGGAGACCTTGTATTGGTGGAATGTTAAACATCTATTGTTAGGACAATAGACTGGTAAGTCCAATTATCAGGATCTGAAAGTTGCATTGGAAACAACAAATAAGATCATACAAATCCCTAATCATCTATAAGTTGCCAGTATTCGGCAGAAAATCAAGAATTAATGAAAGTAGCAACCTTCCTAAATTCTTGGTAAGGAATAAGGTTCAACAAAAGATATCACCCAGGAAGGGTGTGCCAAATTGTTAAATTATCAGGCTAGTTAAGCTCTGAATATATAGAATCATTCGGAGGAAATCGAATGTATCAAGATCAAGTAGATCATAAGCTAAAACCTATTTAAGGAGCTTGGCGGAGCTCGCAATACATTGCACACTAGTGACAGAAGGATGTGTTTCACCAATAAGTCAAGGAGCACTGTCACATAATGATATGCAGATTTATGATGTGATGAGCATCCTGTATCGATTAAGGATCGACAGGTTAATAAGCTCCAAAAGGATACATGCACCTTATATAGGGGTCACTTTGGGAGCTTAGAAGGACTCCAGATATGTTATAGAAGTTATGTCCATTATGCGACAAAAAGTACTTCCAGCATTTTAACAAATCTCGAGGTCGAGATTTCTTTTAAGGGGGTGATGATGTAACACCTCAAAAATTCACGTCCTATAATGTATTGACACGTGTCATAAGCTTTGAACGTGTGAAAGAATACTCTAGAAGGACTAAAGTTGACAAACATGGAAAATATGTGAATATAAGGGTTCAAAATGTCAACAATGGATAAATATACCCTACAATATCCCTACATGATGTTTATACCCTTAAACGAATGATTCATGGATCATACGAAAATAATTGTGAAAGAAAGTGAGAGATTACAAACTACAGGGGTTAAATGTGTCAGCATGTTTAAAGTATACCTCTGAGTGACCTTTTAGCAAACCCGAAGCTTTGTAACGATCAATTATGCTCACTAGAATACATGATAAAAATTTCACCAAGTTTCGCTATCATATGAGAAAGTTATGACAATATTCGTATACGAGAGGTTAAAAGCGTCAACGTTGAAATTTATGACTTTTCGAGTAACCATAAAGTTACCCAAGGACTTAACAAAGTTTGGTTATGTCTTAAGGCCCTTAAAAGTCAAGTTAGAGGGCTCAAAGTGCAAGAAATCATGTTAAGATCAAGTGTAGAAGGACCAGGGACTAAAATTGACAAACTGCGGAAGTATGCCAATTTGAACAATAACGAACATTCCAAAACATGACCATAAGTTAAACATACCATAAATATCCTTTACATAGCTTAGAAATAGGCTTTAAGGGGTTCGGTGTGCTAAAATAAACTTTTGGGTCATTCAGGGACTAAAAGCGTCAAAAAGTGCATAAGTTTGCATTTTCGCGCATAACTTACGTTCTGAATACACCCGGACATCCAAAAATTTATGTAAGCACTAAAATATTTTATTTTAGTGTTTGGCATAAGAAAAACCCATTCGTCACGCAATTTGGATCGTTTTTCGCGCTTATGCACATTCCGTCGTAATTAAGCAAACATCGCAATCGTACGACCAAACGAACTGACATACGGGATATTTTTGAGCATGTTCCATGTCCACAATGCTTAGGCATCATTTTAGGGCCTTAAAGTTGACTTAACGAGCCTTAAACATGTCAGAAATGGCCTTAATACACAACGGGGACTGAAATGGAAACTTTGGAAACTGTTTGCTGATCAGAAGGACCTAGGCGTGACACCTAGCCCCCTAGGCGTCACGCGAGGCCCTTTCAGATCAGAAAAAGTTGTTTATTCAGTTGTTAACAGCTGCTAAACACTCCAAAGGCCAATGCCACATGTTAATCCCTAATGTTGGGGGCCAATTTGAGTTACCTTAGTGTTGCAACAAGTGTAGGGACAAGATCAAAGCACGGTATTCGAAGAACGATCCTAATGGTTGTCCATTTACTATAAATACCCAACCCATTCACTTACAAAACCCACAAATCTGATCTAAGAATGCTCTAAGTTGAAGCCATTGCTTCATACCTGAGTTACTTGGATCAAGATTAGCTTTCGGGGACCCTTTGTAAGTGTTCCTTCGTTCTTTTATTCGTTTTAGCGTTAAAGTCAAACTTTGTTTGACTTTCTGCATTGACCAGTTTATGTTCAATGCGAAGTTCGTTTGAACTTCATAACGTGAGCGTAATCACGATGGTTATAGTCCCTAGTGACTATACCTACTGATTACCACGTTATCTAGGCTCAGTGACGAGTCGTAGTTTCGGCCAAAATGCGTATTCTTGCGTATTTTGTAACCAAACTACTCTTAGGTATCAAAACCGTTTGTTTTGATACCAAACCTGTTTTCTAAACTTAGTTAAGCATGTTTTAACATGCTTAGCTCGTCACTTTTAGTTTAGTGCTTATATAGGGTCGTAAGGTAAGCGATCTAAACAATCGCTTATACTTTCGAACCCGACCCGTTTGGTCGATCATTAGGATCCGACCAAACACATTAGGTGACCATAGTATATAGGGAATAACCTTCCGAGGTTATACCTTAAGGTCACGACGTTTAGTTAGTTGTTTGATAGGTAGTATATATGCCTTAGGTAAATGACCAAAATACCCCTTCGGGGCTTATATTGAGATTAAACTCGTTTTGGCCATAATGAAAGGTATCCTACTGATATCACAACATATTTAAGGCATATTAACTTAGGAAACATGTATATGACTCTTACGGTTACTCGTTACGCGCTTGTCGCGTTCGGATCGGCTTATGTGACTAGTTTGCATAAATTAGCTGAAACGGGTCAAACCATATATTTTTGGTCCCAAAATCCAGAATGTGTTTAAGTTACCCATATTAAACAAGCATACAAGCTTGTCGGGTCAAAACCACACTCTAAACCGGTCTTCGCCTTATCATGCGTTTGAACCGTATCTTCCTCTTTAAAACTAACCGGTCTAAGCATAGGCTTAATTAAAGACCCGTTAGAAATCTAATAGGTTATTAAAAAACTTCATTCCAGATTAAGAGCCCCAGTAGAAGTACTTGTGCTTGCTGAATTGATATACGACTGGGATTAAATTTATATTTAGCTCAGGTAAATACTCTTAACTTATTTTCCCTATACGGGCTTGGGATACGGTATTATAATAATACCGCTTGGTCAGGTATTGAATGTTTAATCGTATTGTGGTTAAATTATTGAGGTAAACCGTTTTAATCTGTATTGTTTGAAATAAAAGCCTTTAGGGGTTAATGACCATGTCCCGGATATCCTTGACATCATTGTATTATAAAATGGCCACGAATTATGCACGGGATGTAGGCATACACCTGACAGTGCATAAGGAAAACGGTATCTCACTCTCTTGTGGGCCTATACTTGTGGTGTATCTGTTAATTTTAACTCGGTTTCTACATCGGGCCCTGAACGTACAACGAACATGTAAATCTGTATACAAGATTATTTTTATATAATAGTCCCAAGTTATAAAAGATATTTTGTGCCTTGTGCATCCAAATCAATTTTATAAAACCTTTTCAAATGAGTCGGTTAATTGTATTTACCAGTATAAACTGACGTATTTTCCAAAAAGGTTAAGTGACAGGTACTGAATGTAATTGGCTGGAAGCTCAGGGCGTTAATAAGGAATCTTGCAAGTTCTAGGCGTCTAAAGTCTGTTGAACAATGTTTATGTTTTAAGATCCGCCTGTGGATCCCTTTACGTTCCGTTTGTAATACTTGGATATTACTTTATATTCGGATTGTAATATATTTATCTTTTGCTTCCGTTGTGCATTTATATATTGTGTTGTTTGACTATGATGATATCAACTACGTCACGATACTCCCCATCGGGCCCACCGGTAATACGTGGAAATATCGGGGTGTGACAGTTGTCGGTGAGGCATGACATGTGTCGCCGAATATCTAACACGTGTAACATGTGTAACACATTGATGGTCTATGTGTCATTTCTTCGTGTTAGGTTCCATACCCGAAAAAGTGACTGGTACGTCAGGCACCGTGGATATGTCTGTCGAGCCAATGATGGTAGACCCCGTTAGCATCTTTGACGGGACGAGTCTCGTAGAGAATTTGGGATTTTACACAGAAGAGACAATAAAGGCAAACAAGGAAAGGGTTTTAGCAGAGTTGGAAGTGGGGCGACGAAACCCAGCAAGAGATAAGGCGATAGCATATGTTAACAGATCTCCTTACTTCCGAAGGGGGGTTGACATTAATGAAGAAATAAGTAAACTTGATAAGCGTGTTTGGGAGTACATCCGCAACGATGAAACCACATATTATAACCTGCATGGTGATTCGAGTAGAAGAGAAGAAATGAAAGTCAATCTGTAAGTACCCCTATACCATTGTAAATAGTTTTTGTTTTCCTTTCTATGTTGAGTAACAGGCGATAATGCGATGTGATAGGAGAGAGCGAGGACAGGCGTGGGCTGAGGGGTTTACCAACGAGTAATATAGAGCTAACCCTAGAGTAGAGTAAGATAAATTTGTTAGTTTAAATGGTAACATGAGTAGAACACGTGTTGGTCTAACTGTGTTTTGTGTTATAGGGAGTTGTTATACCGTAGCAGTGCCTATGTAGAGGCAACTCGACGGCAGTTGAAGACTTTGTCGGCAGGGGCTCTCGTGGTTGATCAGATAATTGATTGCTGGTCTGAGGTGTTGAACTATGAAGAACGGTTCAAAGCACCAGAGTCGCTTAGCCGTTTGTTCATGGGGACAAGGGTGGTTGTAAGTTTTCTTATTTATTTATATTCATGAATGCTTTGTGGGAGCATAAGTAAAGATTAATCACTGGTAATTGAATTGTGCTTCAGTTTGAGTGGATGCTGATGGATCAACAAATGCAAAATGAAAAACGTATGGACCGGTTTAGGAAGAATATGCATGCGGGAGTGTATGGCAACCAAAAGTTGTTTGACCTGCGAAGTTTCGATATCGTGTTGTTTCTGGTATTGGAGGCGGGACACTTCTATCTTCTTGCTTTTGAGTTGAAAAACCCAGCTATTACATTGATTGACAACGGTGCTGAAAACTACACACGCCGTGTTTTGGATAGCGACTCATACGCCAACAAATCAGTACCCTATAAATATGTAAGTATGAAATGCTTGTATTTGGAATGTACATTAGTAGAATATTATTTGACTGTGATTGCTGTTATATGTTAACAGAAGGATATGTTTGTACATTATTTGGAGGAGGTAAAACATTCGAAGGCTGCGGTTATCAAAAGCTTGGAAATAAAGCGACGGAAGCTGGAGTGGGCGACAAATGGGAACAGCACAGACTGCGGTGTCTTCTTGATGCGGCATATGGAAAAGTACATGGGCAGCCACGCGCCATTTGATGTTGGGTTTAGTTTGAATGGTAGCAGGAAAATGAAAGAGGTGAGACACCTACGGATGAAGTATGGCACTCATATTTTGTTGTCACCGTCAAACACTTTGAAAGGTAAGATAGTAGGCGCCATGTCTAGGGCGTAGAATGTTAAATTGAACATTTTGGTGTGGTCCACACGGCAAGTGGTTTTTGGATTTGACTCATTATGCAAACCATTTTGTTTATTGTCGTCATGTCGCGTGCATCCAACTGTTGGTGGTTTTTGTAGTTATCATGGACACCACATATGTTGTTTATCTAAAGTTATGTAGTTTTTGATTTAGGGTCATGACGAACAGAAACAGTATGAACCTTATTGGTGTCGATGTAACATGTGGTACATGTGTGTGTATGTTAAAGTTCCATAACATTAGTTACGTTAATGGATTAATACAAAACGACATGCGTTCAACTATAACCAGTGTATCATGAGTGCCTTGCAAAAAAAGCGTCTGAAAAACAAACATAAGTATGTAACATAGTTTGTAACGCGTGTTACTCCTCAACATTGAACCTGGTCTTGATGGTTGGCGTGTTGTGATGAATTGTAAGAAGTTTACCATGATTGCCCTCGCAGAGTGATTTGCGTTAAGTCACTCAGCTCTGGGACTTAGTATGTGAGTACCTTATGGTGATATACTCAGTTTCCCGGTAAACATAGCTCTATCACGTTTACCCGTCCTTGCAATTAAGGTTAGTGGTTGGCAGCGGGTGGTATTCAACTGGTTACCGGTGAACTCCAAGCATTCGCTAAATGCACACTAACAACTACATGTTGATAAAGCGGGGGAGAGGGGTGAGTGACCACGTGTTACATTTAAGTACTTCGCTAATGAGAAGTGGTAACACGTGTTACATTGTATGTTCAAGGTGCACAAGAGTTCAACAAGGTAACAAAATAAAAGATAAAACATGGCACATGTTTAGGACTGCATTCACAAATATGTTGTTCAAACCCTGGATTAATTAACATAAGCTAAGGGCAACCATGCCATTGTCATATTACAAACCAAAATACATGCTGCATGAAAGCAGGAGATGTTATAAATTAACATAGGGACAACACACCAAGGATCGCGATAATAATGTAAGTTGTGGAAAGTTTGATAAGTCAACAAAAACAACTATCAGATAATGCGTGTTACATACGTAACAGTTTGTTGTAGCACATAGATGCGCCTTCCCAAACTGTTACACGTCCGTAACACGTCTCAAAAACTTGAAACCTGTGCGGTGTGTTTCCACGACTACCAAATAAATCTAAGGGGCGTATGATGGCCCCGCGTCATTGGGGTTGGCGGGCTGGTTGATAACCTCTAGATTTGTGAATTTTTTGCAGTTACGGGAATCATGGTTGGTAACATACTTCATGCAAGTTCGGCACAGTCTAGGGGCCTTTTGCGGAGTTGGTGCTGGTTGTTCGCTACCACCGGTAATTCGACGGTGTTTACCATAACCCTTGTTGCGCGCCACATCAGGATTATTCACAACCACCGTGTCCTCTCTTGAAGGGCCAATCAGTTCTTCAAAGACATCCTTTGTTGACACTTGGTCTGGCATCAAAATAGATCCCCTGGTTAACATATTCAGTTTGATCACTTTTAGCTGTTCAAGTAAAGTTGAAAGCGATTCAGTATCATTTCTAACAACGTCCACACAGTCGGTGATCACATCGATAATCTCATTGCGCATAACAGCCTGCGGTTGCGTGTCCACACCGTAGCGACTATCAATTGAAAACACCCTCTTAGGTAAAACATCACGCCTCCATCTGTTGGCAATGTATTTGGATGGGATGCGTCCACATGTTGTAGGTGATAAACGCAGAAGACATGGCGACACAGGTAGCCTATTCGGGTAAAGCCACGACATGAGCATTCAGCTGTGTTATCCACGTTGTTAAACTTTACCTGCAATTTTTAGGTGCATGTGTTAGAGGCTAAGCGATTGCGAAAAAAAAGATGTAACATGTGTTAGACATTCTTGTGGAACAGAGAAAACAGTTTTTACGAAATCTAACCGTGAATATATTGTCTTCGTGCTGGACAGAGAAAACAGTCATGCCAGCTTCTGATGTTTGGTTTGTAATGTAGCAACAAAACTTGCCCTTGAGGATTTCCTTCCGAACCACATGGAAAACGGAATGAGAGTAAACACTGTGTTGGTGCACTTGTGTCTGTACTTTGTCTGTATTTCGTCATGATACAAAACGATGTCTTGTATTAGTCTGAGTTACGTCTTAGGTGTGCTCGATGTAAGTTTGACCAAGTCAACCATCCTCCGGTTTGACTTGGCCAAACAGTTAGCACATTGGTTGTAAGATGTGTGTGTCGAAGGATGAGTAATCGAAGGATTGGTTATATCCTTCGATGAGCTCGAAGGATAAACCTTCGATGGATATAGATGGACCTCGAAGGATATCATCCTTCGAGGTATATGTGGATCCTTCGATAGGTTTGAGATCGATAGATGATCTTTCGATCAGTCTATCTGATCCTTCGACCAGACGTGCTGTGATGGATATAAATATCCATGCAATGTGTTCATTTCGAGACAGACACACATACACTAGAGAACACATTGTAGAGAGCACACACACACACGAGAGTTAGAGAGAGTTTGCAGAATACATTTGTAAACATTGAGCTTGTAACCGAACCTTTCATACGTATTAATACAGTGGTGTTAATCGGTGAATATTGCGTGTCGTGTTCTTGAGTGTTCTATCTCGGTTTGCCTTTCCGGTTGGATTCCGCACAACCGGGTTGGTTAGTATACAAGGATTAGGCGACTAGATCCTCCCCTAGCCAGACCTACAAGTGGTATCAGAGCCATGGTGCCCGATTTAGTAAATCTAACCGTTTACTAAGTCACATGTGCTCTAGATCTGTGATTTTAGTGATTTTTGTTCAAGAAGAAAAGTTGGGTGAAAATGAGAAAAACTCAGATCTGGACCCGAATTTTCAGATCTGTGCTGAAACGAGTGTGGGTTTTATGTTTTTCACCTAAATATTCAAGTTATCATCATCAAAAATTGTATACAAAGTGTTTTCGTCAAATCTGCAAAATTGAACAGAGGCTGTGTTCTTGATGTTCTTGGCGGCTGCTTAAAGAAACTAGGGTTTCTTCATACCCACTCCCGAAAGATGAAAAAGGTGCTCGAAAGATGAGACTTTGGGTCGAAGGATCCAGATCTGGATCGAAAGATACCAGATATTTGTGGGAACCCTCAACAACTTCGAAAGATGATCCTCGAAGGATATCTTTCGACCTGATCCATCTTTCGAAAAGTCTGATCAGCTCGAAGGATCCAATAGGTCAAATCCTTCGTTGACCAATTCATCTTTCGAGCATCAATCGTCCAACATATATCTTCTGTTTCGAAGGATCCAGATCGTCGTCCAGCATATATCTTCAGTTTCGTCGGTTCCTTATTTTCGTCGACTGAAACAGGGGTTTCAGCTGGTATCGCTGAGAAGGAGAAGACAGGAGGTTGGCGGCGCACAAGGTATCGCAGACACACAGAAAGGGTTCTGATTGTTGCTGGGTATCGTCCGATTGTTGCTGGGTATCGCAGTTTTGTTGCTGGATTTCGAAAATTTGAAGATGATGTCGGCTGCTGTTGTTTATGTATCGAAGAAGAAGAAGACAAAGTTGAAGAATGGTGGCTGTGTATAACTGATGTCGGCTGAAGTCATTTGTTTGAAAGCTAGGTTATTTTATTTGGGTCCATTTGACTTGAGATTGTATTTGAGTTGCAGTTATTTGACCGTAGAGATGTTGGGCTCCATTTTGGGCTATTTTAATTTGCAATTCTAGTAGGCCAATCAGCAAGATAATCTAGCATGGGTCCACTAGCAAATATCCAAGCTCTTTATTTGTTTGTTGTCAACTGGTATACAATTAAATCTTGGCCCACCTGATTTATGAAGACCCGGTTGAATGTGGGCACATTTCTATCAAGCCAAGGTATTTAATTTATTTGAGCTGCTATTTGAGTTGCAAAGTGGGGGTCGGGTGTTCGCGAAGATTATTGAACCGGGCTTCCAAATTTCAACATCAAATTCGTACGAATTTGGGAGCGCGCGGGATGATGCGGCATGATGAAAACAAGAGATGATGAAAACTTGATTTTTGAAAAATGTGGGGTAGTCACGGTTACCGATGCCAACGTCAAATTTTGGTGACTTGACTACTATGGGCCAAAAACAAAACGGTATGTTCACTTCCGCACGTCAATGTTTATGATTGTTATCGGTTATTCGTAAATGTTCGAAAGCATTTTGTTTATTGTCATATTCTCGCATTTGAAAACGAACGTATGAACCTAGAATGTCAATACCGGTCCTAACGAGTTCACAAAGTCTTTGGAGGGATACAAGTCGGATCCTACGGGGTACTAGGCGAAATTTCTTTATCAACTAGAATATGCAACGAAGAAATATTTTTTGTTTATTGTCATATTCTCGCATTTGGTAACGAATGAATGAACCTAGAATGTCAATACCGGTCCTAACGAGTTCACAAAGTCTTTGGAGGGATACAAGTCGGATCCTACGGGGTACTAGGGGACGTTCTTATTCAACTAGAATATGCAAAGAAGAAAGTCGTTTTCGTGATTTTTCGGAACCGAGAACATTCAATGAAGATTGACGACAGTTCCGCTTAGTGGAGGGAATGGGTGAACATTTGACGACAGTTTCTTTGAAGTGGAGAGAATCTGTTAAGGTTTAGAGATTTTACCAAAGAAATGGGGGGATAAAAAAAAAATTTCAAATGTTGAATTTCTTCGGTAAATTTCTAAACGCAATCACAGGTGGTAGAGTTTGTGATTTTCTGGTGATACAAACGGTTCGGCGTGGAATGTTTTGCACATACACATATTTGAGGATTTTAATTAATTCTCCAGCCAGCGTGAAGGGTTTTGCACGGAAAAATACAGGTTTCTAAAGTCTACAGTAGTTACAAAAGCGCTGTTCACTAAAGACCTGGGGAATCTTTATGAAAGCTGATAGTTCAAGACTGAAGACCTGCAGGATTCGGTTTTGGGTTTGATGTTTCTTTGGGATTTTACAGGGATCTGGGGGTAACTCAATTCGTTGAGTTTGCAAACGATGTACTTGGTCTAGCTGACTTCCTGAGTACTGATGCTGAAGATCCGTAGTGCATTACGTGGTCAACTTCACAAAGGCGAGACAATGAGATCTGGATGTAGTTCAACTAAGCATGCTGGTTGAGCTTGCAAGGGATACACTTGGTCTAGCTGACTTTCCTGAGTGTTGATGCTGAAGATTAAAGTGCATTACTTGGTCGATTCCACAAAGACGGTTTACAGAAGACAGTTCACCAGAAATCTCTATCAATGTAGTATGCTTGTATGAAATAGAGTTCTTATGACAAGATCAAGACTTGATGCAGTTCTTAAAGATTGGAACCCTTATCAAATGCCGGTTGGAGTATTGGAAGATCAGCGGAAGATCGGTCAATTGAGGAAATTGCACAACACCCAACACGGATACGCGTACTTTAAGGGGGAAATATTTTACAAGGAGCGTCAAGATACTACTTACCTGGATCATCGGTCAAGGGGGAATTTGTTAACACAGAGAAGATGAATACTTGACTGAAGATCGATTGCAGTTGCATTTTCAGCATTCGACAGCAACGGACAAGGGGGAATTTGTTGATGCAGATTTTGTGTCCGATGCTTGTCGAATAGATTAGTTTTATTTTACGCTGAATTTGTAATAGTTAGTGAAACGGTCTATCGAACGTGTATAGACCCGCTCGTTTGAAGTGGTCAAACGAGAGGGTTATTCGGTTGACCCTGTGTGTTTGCAAGATAAGGGGTGTGACTATAAATAGAAAACCCTTGCCATTTGCAACACTTGGAGATTTTAGGAGGTTTGAGACCTCACCGGGAGAGATCACCACTTGGTCTCTCCCCGGATGTGTACTCCTTTGGTATTAGTTCGGTTATCTTGTAATCGGGCCGATTTGTAATGTTATACTACCGGATTAATACAAAGAAGTTGTTTGTTTATCATCTCTAATCTCTCCCGTCTTGAACCGATCTCACACGAATCACGGTTTCGGTCACGATCTCACCTTTTTCACCAACCTGTCAACTTTTGTCAACTGTGTCAGTGCAGGTCGAAGGATATCCTTCGAAGTCGAAAGATCATCTTTCGATTAAAGGAGGTTCGATAGATAATCTTCCTTCGAACATCCTTCGAAGTCTGTGACTTATCCTTCGATCCAAGGAATCTTTTCGAAGGATATATCTTTCGATCTACAACTCTTTTTCGAAAGACAAGGATCCTACGATTGGAGAGTCTTTCGAAATCTTTGTTCGAAACTCAACAGTGATCTTTCGAACACTGTTGATCCTTCGAACAAGTTCTGTTCCTTCGATTCTAGTCTGTTTAAGTTTAACAAGTTTGTGTTTTTCAGGTCTTTCGATCAAGGATCCTTCGACTGGTTGTTACCATTCGAGATTTTAACATAGTTTGTGAAAATTAAATTTTTAAAAAAGGGAAAACTTGTTTTCAAATTTTAAATCAATTTTCACTTAATATATTAATTTTTATAAATGGGAACAAACGATCAGTGGGATCCAACCGCGTGGACTCAAACAACTTTGACTCCAAAGTCATCAGCTATGCAATCTGCGTCAGATTTCAACAAAACTGCATGGATGCAGGCTATTGCCCCACCTCAAGCTGCAATGATAACTGCAAATCAATGGGCATTAGTCACAAATCAAAGCAGCAGCATTCAAACTATGATTCAGAACGACAGTGAAACTGGTACAAGCACAAAACCGCCAAAGACAAATCACATCAATGATTGGGGATGGTGGAAAGAAAGGCTGAGAACTTATGTTCAGGGGCAAGGTCAAGATCTATGGATGTGCTTCTTCACCGCATTTGACAATGATTTGGAAGTTGCAGGATCTAATCCAGAAACTTACAGCACTATGTCTGATGATGATAAGAAGAAATTTGAGTTAGAAAAGAAAGCATTCATGATTCTCACACAAGCTCTTCACAGAGACATTTACCACCAGTTTGTTTACTGCACGACTACTAAAATCTTGTGGGATATGCTCACGTTACGATGTGAAGGAAATGCTCAATCTAGAAAGATCAAGCAAGAATTACTGAAGAAAGAGTTTGAAGGATTCATGTGTATGGAGAATGAGACTTTGGCAGAGTTATCTACAAGGTTCCATCACTTGTTGAGCGAGATGTTTGCTTTTAGAGTCACTGCCACTCCACAAGAAATGGTGAAGAGATTCGCTGATGGCTTACCAGCAAAGTGGAGCGGTTATCTTGAAATTCTCAAAGAAAATGGTGTTCTAGACACAATCACCGTTTATGAGTTAATTCAAAAATTGGAGAACAAGGATGTAGAAGAAAAGCTTAAGGCAAAAAGAACACTAACTCCTCAAAATCCAGAGATGTACTTTGGGATTGCAGGAGGTATCAGTGGAGAAAAACCAGCCTCTCAACATGCGAAGCTTCAAACAGCCTTCATCTCAAACACCGGACCTTCCACAACAGATCAGTTTGATCCTTCAGCATACACGATGTATTCAAGACCAGTTTCTTCTTCTCTACAACAGGATGTGCAACCGACAGCTTAGCAGCAACAACCGCAACAGCAAGGGTTTTATGGAAGCTCCTCAAACTTTCAAGCCACTTCCAATCCGAACACAGTCAGATTAGACACTTCCAACTTTTCCAAAGTCAGTGTCGAAATAGCCAAGGAGCATATGGAGATGTTGAACACCTTGGTTAGTGCTTATTGTGGATTGGTCGCAGGTCAGATTGGGAACATCAATCTAACCAATGAAGATTATCAGCAAGTGGATAGAGAAGAGTTTGAGATGATGGATATTAAATGGGCTCTTGCTAGTGCAATTCGAAGAGCAAAGGAGTTTATGGAAAGGACGGGAAGAACCAACTTGAATAGCAACAACAACACCAAGTATGGTTTTGATAAGAATGTTGTCACTTGCTTCAACTATGGTGAAAAGGGTCACTTCAAGCGGGAGTGTCAGAGGCCATCTCAACATGGAAACCAAAATCCTTTCAGAGGTCAAGGCAACAGGGCAAATCAGAACCAAGTAAGGAACAATGAGCGCACATTGGTGCCTGTCAACAACCAGAGTCAAGCAGGACCATCAAATGCCAACCAGGCACTTGTGGTTCAAGTAGATGAAGGTTGTGATTGGTCAATCCAGTTTGGAAATGATGCTCCAGATGGAACAGCTTGTTTTGCTGAGGTCGTGAAGGATTTAAATCACGCCAGTGGTGGAGAATCTTCCGCCAATGGTGGTGACTCTTCTGAGAATGAAGACTCTTCTGGTTATAGTAGAAGTTCAGATGAAGAATCCTCGAGTTCAGGTGATGATCATGTGGATGAGACATCAAGTGCGTCAGTCGATGCAGATATTGATGAGCTTTTGGAAGAAGCTACAGCAGGAATTGAAAGAAGATCTATTTTGGTGGATCAAGTTGCTTATTCTTCGTCTTCTCTCCATTCAGCCTTTATGGCTAATGTCGACAGTTCATCAAGTCAGGTATGTGTCAATGAACCCATTGCTGTTAGTTGTGATAACTGTGATAGTTTAAATGTTAAATGTGCTGATTTAGAAACAAACATGTCTGAGTTGCAAGGCAAACATGATGCTTTACAAGCTAGTTTGTTTGACTTGCAAGACAAACATGTTTCATTGAATGATGAGTGGTGTGAATTGCAAAGCAAACACGAGGCTTTGCAAGAGAAATATGATGTGACATACAAACACAATCAAGAATTGATTGTAGATCTTTCTAAAGCAACTGAAGCTAACTTGTTTTTAACCAGAAATGAAAAGGAATTTAAAGCAACAATTGCGTCATTAAGACATGATGTTTCAGAATTACAAAAGGCTGTTTTGCGAAAACAACATGCTAACAATAATCTTATTGACACAATTGAAAAGCAAATGGTAGAGTTGGCAACAGCTCGATGTGAATGTGAGACAATTAAGCAGAAACTGGAAAGCTATTCCAATTCCCGCTATGTATTGGATCACATCATTGACGTTCAAAAGAAAAAGAAAAAGGGGGATACAAAATGTATTGGATTCAAATCATGTCCTCCCCCAATGAATCACAATTACTCCAAATTGCCTGATGACGAGGATATGCCCCGTTTTGAACCTACTGTGCCACTCGGTCTAGATGACTTTGCAGCAGGCCTCGGGTTCACAACTGGTGCATCATCCTCGGGTCAATCAGAATATGAGAATGTGACAGATTCATCGTGTGTTAAGGAACAGAGTCCTCCCATTGTTGAGGATGCTGATTCTTCGGATGATGAATCTGAAGAAATTGTGAAACAACAGTCTAACTCGGTTACAACAGATATTCCAATCGAGAATCACATCCTGTGTGATCCACCAGTGAAACCGAGTAAGACTGAAATGTCAAAAGCAATGGAGTCCCTTGTATCTAGCTGTGAAGAGAATAACTTGTTGTACACGCTCAAAGGAGATAGCAAAATCTACTCTAACAAAGATTTTCCAATTAAAAATGTAAATCAAGATTTAATTGAGCAAATTTTTGAAGGATGTACTGATAAGTTTTTGGGGAACAAAAGTGGCAAAGTTACCGTCACTCAATGTGATCCAATTCCGTGTGAACAAATTAGAAAACAATACGGAAACCAAAAACTACCAATTGAGCGAAAACAACAAGTCAACTCCGGAAAGGGTAAGGTACAGGGAAAGAAGGCTCAGAACAAGAATGTTCAAGCACCTAAAGTTCAACAGTCTAAGGCTACTCAACCTAAGGCTGCACAACCTAAAATTCAACAATCAAAGGTTGAGCAACCTAAGGTTCAACAACAAAAGGTGCAAAACAAAAGAGCTCCTGTTAAGAAACGAGAACCGAAAATGAATTTTGTTGGATCCATGGGTTCAGACAAACTTGAAACATTTCAGGATCAATCTAACATTGAGTTTATAAAACAAGTTAGAATTTTAAAACGAAATGATCAGAATAATTACACCCAACACACCAACGGATGTGATTTCGGTCCAAGCACATCTAGATCACAAAGTTCATTGTCTGGTTCTCCGTCTGGTCATCAACATGTTTCTCCGAAGTTTGTAGAGCGGAGAACATGTTTTGAATGTGGGACAGTTGGGCATATTGTAAGATATTGCCCACACGTGCAAAAGCTGAAGTCAAAAACGAGTGCTCCCCAAGAAATCGATTACCAAAAACGATCAGTTTCCCCGAAACAAGACCCACGTATCTTGAAAGAAAGGGAAAAGAAGTTAAAGCAAAAGAATCAAAAGGTAATTGAAAAGGCCTTAAAATCAGAGGTCAAAGAAGAAAAACCTGTACAAGCAAAATCTGAAACTGTAAAACCAGTAAATGCTGAAACAATAAATTCAAATACTGGTAAAGGACAAACAGCTTGGAAGCAAAAGCAGGTAATTCAATCAGGGGGAGCACCACAGGTTCTTTTTCCTAATCATCAAGTGATTGAAATCACTTTCATTGATGATCTCGGACGACCCAAGTCTGTGAAGGCTTGGGTCCCCCTCTCCAACTAATCTCTGAGTGAGTGTGTAGGATATTCCAGGAGGAACTTTCGATAGTCGTAAGATTGTTGATAGTGGAGCGTTCTTGCACAAGATAGGCGACAGAAGAAATTGTTGCTTTTGATGGAGAGAAAAAGAAAGGGGAAACAGAGTTGTCTGTCGAAAGAAATTGATAACTTCGACAAAATGAAAATCATTCCAAAAGTTTGATTGTCCAAGGCTTTAATTGGGTCCCCGGGATAGATTCACGTAAAATGTACGCACCTGCAGCACGTCTGAAGTTCAATCAACAAGATAAACGTGCAGTGTACATTTCTTCGTGGTGTGATTGAAGAAAATGTGTTTGTTGAACAAACCAACCGGGTGTGCGGATGCCTTGGCTTGGATTGAACAACCGCACACCACTTCTGAAAGAGAAAGACAAAAACCTCCGCTGGTGCAATGTGGAAGACCAGCCGGACCCAAAGGTTTCTGATCTTGTTGCTGTGAAGAGATTTCTATGTAGCTACATAATTCGACCTTGAAATCCACACCGGGTGGATATCCAGTTTGGGAGAGCACTCAGATTCCTGTCAATGCACGAAGCAGTTGAAGGATACGGTTTTAAATTTCTAATCTCTCCTATACTTGTCGATATTTAAGCTGCTTTTTGAATTATTATCTTGTACAGCACTCTTTGGCCAGACAATGTTGTCATGGTCCGCACCGCTTACCGACATGCCAACTGTTTTTTTCAAAATTCGATACATCATTTCTGATTCAAAATTAATTTTGGTAAACGGCATTGAGGTAAAACATGAGTTAACCAACATCGGAAAATCATTTTTGTACATACCTTTGTGTTTTAAATTTATCATAGTTTATTGCATTTTAGGGGGAGTAAATCCAAAATTTGAAAAAAAAAAAAACATCGAAAAATTTCAAAAACACAAAAACAATAGAAAAAAAAAAATGAGTTTCCTGGCGAGCAAAAGAGAAAATGACAGTACATCAGTGGTCTGTCCAAACCTCTTTTAAACCTAAACTGAAAAACGATAAGCAGCTCTATATAAGATGTATCGGTAGGCTCACAATCATTTTAAAGTGTGCAGGGTGATATAAACTTAATCGACTGAAGACCAGGTGGGAACCATTCATTGGCATATGGTCTTAGTACCGAAATTTCGTTTGATAGATTGCCGAGGTTCTGAGATATTCGGTCTTTATGCTGCTTATCATCTGGGTATCATGGTTGTATCTTTTACCGAAAAATAACGGGGACGCAAGTCTAGATCTTCCATGATACTATACATACGTGTACATATTGCATACGACCTCAATAAGTGATAAACAATCACATGTCCCAAAATAAGTGATAATATATCACATTCATCCGGGAGTCAAGTTCGTCTCTCTGCTGTACGAAAGTACTGACCTGTTCACGGACTTGCTCCTGTGCCCTCATGCATCGAAAATCAAGTTCCTCATCAATAAGTGATTATATCACATAGGGCTTGTTTTCAAATCAAAATAAGTGAGAATCTCACATCATATACGGTCAAACAGATGATAATCGGTATACTCACCGGTAAGATGAACCCTCGTGCATACCTTGATACGGGAATGTGTCGTGATGTGGATGAACACCGGTCGGTAAGTATAAATCATACCTTAACATATCCCCTAAACATGATTACATCTGATAAGTTGAGCTTATGTGGACAACAATACCGATAATCGTTATAGGATGCTTATCTTAATGTTAACTAATTGAACAAAGAGAGTGTTTTGACATGACCGTACACTGATATGATTCTCTTACCCTCGAAACTCGCAAAAAGAATCTTTGTATATATTTATTTACTGCTTTCAGTCTTTACATTTGAAATACTCAAAAATACCAAAAAGATTTTAGGTGTGTTTTAATATAAACTTTTTAAAATCCAAAAAGATTTTGCTTCTAGTTTATTTTTGATTGACTGATGTTGGAACTCGAGTCTATCCTACCCAAAATCCTGATTATAAGCCGGAAAACAATTGCACCTTCATAAATGGTCGAAGTTAACGCAATTTGAAAGTTAAAGGATTAAAATTGTACATTTTCTAAACTTTCAAACTGTTGTCGGTTGGTGTTTGATTGAGATTTGATCTCATATGTGTCTTTTGTTTAAATGTTAACTATATTCCAAGCAGTTGTTCTCATTACGCGTTTAGATTTCTTGCATGTGCAGATTCTAAAGGCAAGGAGAACATGGTCGATGACAAGCTTTGGAATGAAGACACGACGTGAAGGCACTCAAATGATGAAGATGATCGAGTTGCCGCTGACCATCATCAACACCACAAGGATCTCAATTCATAAAGAACAAGTATTTCACGAGCATAACTCAAGGGGGAGCTTATGTTAAGGGGGAGTTTGTCAACACACTTCCTACATGAAACGGGGAGTTTGTTGATACACTTTCTGCTTTCGAGACGTGAAGACTTTAAGGATCCTCCGACATTGAAGACTTGAAAGGACGTCAAAGACTTGAAGACACGAAGATCGAGACAAAGCTACAGCCAAGGGGGAGTTTGTTGGTGCACTTGTGTCTGTACTTTGTCTGTATTTCGTCATGATACAAAACGATGTCTTGTATTAGTCTGAGTTACGTCTTAGGTGTGCTCGATGTAAGTTTGACCAAGTCAACCATCCTCCGGTTTGACTTGGCCAAACAGTTAGCACATTGGTTGTAAGATGTGTGTGTCGAAGGATGAGTAATCGAAGGATTGGTTATATCCTTCGATGAGCTCGAAGGATAAACCTTCGATGGATATAGATGGACCTCGAAGGATATCATCATTCGAGGTATATGTGGATCCTTCGATAGGTTTGAGATCGATAGATGATCTTTCGATCAGTCTATCTGATCCTTCGACCAGACGTGCTGTGATGGATATAAATATCCATGCAATGTGTTCATTTCGAGACAGACACACAGACACTAGAGAACACATTGTAGAGAGCACACACACACACGAGAGTTAGAGAGAGTTTGCAGAATACATTTGTAAACATTGAGCTTGTAACCGAACCTTTCATACGTATTAATACAGTGGTGTTAATCGGTGAATATTGCGTGTCGTGTTCTTGAGTGTTCTATCTCGGTTTGCCTTTCCGGTTGGATTCCGCACAACCGGGTTGGTTAGTATACAAGGATTAGGCGACTAGATCCTCCCCTAGCCGGACCTACACACTGAAAGCATGTTGTTCAATGGGCAGATTACTTTTCCCCTTGTACACGATTGATGAAGATTTGAATTCAGAAACTCTTTGGCGATAACGTTGGCTGTCAATCCGTGCCTCGTAACATAGCATAAATTGAACAAGTGTATTTGCGCTGGTGGAGTTAACTTTAAAAGATGCATTTGAGCTTTCAGATCGTGAAGTTGTCTTCATCAAGCAGCACATGGGGATGTCCCTAAAGAATGTCGTGACCCAACGTTCCCTAATTTCGTACATTTCATTGAGCCATTGGTGGTCCTGCAGTGAAAATTTTTCCAGCAATGCTGCCCATCATTCTTCAAAGGTAGAAGGCTTTATGTAGACATTCCAAACGAGTCGGTGGAAGCAAGACCTCAAGTCTGTGTTTTGCAATACGTCGCCCGCTATCTGTTATAGCCATAAGTTAGAAATGAGACGGTTTACGTTAGTGTAAGCAAATAAAAAAATACAGAATAATACCTTGGTTGGCAGTTTTTTCATGATATGCCACATACAAAGTCTGTGGCGGGCAGTGGTGAAAACTTGTTGGATAGCTTGTTTCATCGACGGGTCCTGATCGCTTAAGATCAACCGGGGTTCGGTCTGATGTGCCTTCATGAATGCTTGGAGTAACCATTTGTAAGATTCAACCGTCTCATTTAAAAGCAACCCCGCGCCAAATGTGACACAATGCATGTGGTTGTCGACACCAGTGAAAGGTACAAAAATCATGTTGTACCTATAAAACAGTTAAACAAGACACATATGTAAGAATATAAAAAATCCAGTTAACAAAGATATTGTTACATATGTTATGTGCGGGTGTTACGTATGTAACACATCTACTTAACTTGTTTGTCTGATAGGTGGCATCGAATGCTAGAACATCGCCAAACGCTTTATAGTTTAGGTTGGAAATCTCGTCAGCCCAAAACACAGCTTTCAATTTCCCTTCGGATACAACAAAGTCGTAATAGAAGTTTGCTAGATTCTCGCTTCGATCGCGTAGACGTTCCACGAACAGTTGAGCATCTCGGTCGCCTATGAAAATCCTCAATTGTTGGCTGCAGTTTTTAAAGTCATCGGGGGTGCCACGCACGTTGTGATGGTCGCCTTTGACGCTAACTAGGAAATGGTGGGTCTTCACCGGACCAATGCGATTAAGGCTCATTTGGTGAATAAACTGTTGGGTTGCAAACGGGAGTTTCCTTGAAAATTTTGATAAGTCGCGGTTGAAGGTGTCAATAAGCGGATGATTATGCACATCACTCCAGCTATGCACAACAAAGCGTATAGGGTCTTGAGTTACTACAATAAGAAGCCGGGCCTTACAATCAGTGAGTGTAAATGTACTGTTCCTGCTGCACATGGCCGAAGACTCACAGAGAGTGTCAAACGTCCTTTTATTTTGCGGTTTAGCAGCCTTCGAGCACCTGAGGTATTTGTGCATGGGGCATCCGTTACGAACCTTTGTTTGAGCCTTTTTAACGTTAAACCCAGCTTCATATCCGTACACCTTATACATTGCAACTACTTCTTCGAACCTCTCATATGATTTCCCAAGAACAGGAAGGAACTCCTTGTCCACAATAGGAGTCCAGAATTTGGTTCCTTCTGGGGTCTGAGTTACGTAGTAACGGGGTGTTCCCTGTTGATCATCTATAAAAGAAGAAAAGCAAGTTACATACGGACAAGGGGTGTTCCCTGTTGATCGTAAGTAACATGTGTTACAACGGTTGTTTTAAGTACTTTCAAATAAGTTACAAGTGTTACACGGTGGATGCACAACTTTAAAAAGGAAAATGCACAACTTTAGAAAATTATAACACGTGTTACAACGGTTGTTTTAAGAACTTTCAAATAAACAAGTGTTGCAAAAGTGGATGTTTTTAAATAACTATTTTAATCAACGCAACAGAGACGTGTAAGTAGGTAATTTCCTTTGGTAACACGTGAAAAAATCTAACACGTGTTACATTGGATGTATCTTTACGTTGAGGATGGGATTATAAAAAAGAAAATGCACAGCTGAGTAAAAAAGTTGTAACACGTGCTACAACGATGTTTTTAAAAAACTGTTTTAATCAATGTAATAGAGACGTGTAAGTAGGTAAAAAACTGTTGTAACACGTGTTACATTTGATGTATCACGTGTTGCAACTCTGTAACACGTGTTACAACTCTGTTGTTTTTTAAAATTCTTTTGTTACTTATTTTTTTGAATTGGAAAGCTAATGTTTTACTTTATTATTGTGTTACATAAATTGTATACAATTTTGAACCCGGTAGGGAACCTTTTAGGCACCACTATGTCATATGGTTTAATGTGTAACACGTGTTACATTGGATATATAATTATTTTCTTTATTAATTGTTTTGGTAAACTCATGATAACATTATTGAGTAAAAAGTTAGTATGTTATGAAGTGTGTTTTTATGTTGATCCATCATTGTAACACGTGTTACTACTGCATGTTCTTAAAGTTTATTTTTATGTAACACTGTACACAACTCAGGTGTTACCCGTTTTAAACAGGGGCATACATGTAACAAATGAACGTTATAAACGTAAACCGTAACCACGTAAACCTTTATAACCACTGATCTAGTAATTTTTTAAATAAGTATTTTTTTAAAAAACTGGTCTAGTGGTTGAGAAACCACTGTAGGTTTAAATAAGTAATTTTTTAAAAACATCGTAAGTAACACGTGTTACAACAGTTGTTTTAAGCACTTTCAAAATAAGTTGCAAGTGTTACAAGGTGGATGTTTTTTTTGAAATTTTTTATAATGAACATAATAGAGACGTGTAAGTAGGTAAAAACCTTTTGTAACACGTGAAAAATCTAACACGTGTTGCGTTGGATGTATCTTCAAGGTGAAGATGGGATTATAAAATGGAAAATGCACAACTTTAAAAAGTTGTAACACGTGTTAGTTACAACGGTTGTTTTAAGAACTTTCAAATAAACAAGTGTTGCAAAAGTGGATGTTTTTAAATAACTGTTTTAATCAACGCAACAGAGACGTGTAAGTAGGTAATTTCCTTTGGTAACATGTGAAAATTCTAACACGTGTTACATTGGATGTATCTTTACGTTGAGGATGGGATTATAAAAAAGAAAATGCACAGTTGAGTTAAAAGTTGTAACACGAGCTACAACGGTTGTTTTAAGAACTTTCAAATAAACAAGTGTTACAAAGTGGATGTATTTAAAAAACTATTTTAATCAACATAATTGAGACGTGTAAGTAGGTAAAAACCTGCTGTAACACGTGTTACATTTGATGTATCTTTACGTCGAGGGGGGGGATTATAAAAAAGAAAATGCACGACCGAGTAAAAAGTTGTAACACGTGTTACAACGGTTGTTTACAGAACTTTCAAATAAGTGACAAGCCTGACGATAGCCAGTGGTACAAAATGGATGTTTTTTATGCTAGCTGATTTTTTTAAATCTTCATTGTTGAACAAATGAGATTCCATTTGTAACACGTGTTACAGATGGATGTTTTTTTAAAATTTTTAGGAAACCATATGTGACAGGTGTTACAAGTTAATCCTTGTAACATGTGTCACACTGAGTAACACGCTTAAGACATGTTACACTACACGATTCCCCAAACTTTTTTTTAATTTCCAAAAATAAATACATGTGATATAACATGTTGCAAATGTCAGGGTACTATGTTAGGTAGAAGACAAAGCTGAGTGGTGTAACTTGTGAAAAAATAGACCTGAGTACGAAATATATACAACGTTGCATACCAGATAGAATTAAAACGCCAACTGTTACCATCGTGGGCGTCAGGAATAATTAGCGGTGATTTTCCTCTGTCATTAGTGCATGCTGGTCCCAGCGGTTCCTCACCGGACTCATCACTACTCCACATATCTACAAAAAAAAGAGTTTTCCAAACATTCGTTAAAAAACGAAAAAATGACACATCATCAAACATTTATGGGTGACTGTAGAACCTTCTTCAGTTGGTGAATAGATCTGAAAGTGTGTGGGTGATACAGCTACGTCTGATCGGATGTTTTTACCTCCTACATCTCTAACACCTGGTTATGATTAGAAAAATAATAAGATGAAAGTTAGGGAGGTACCACGTGTTCAAACAAATCAACAATTCAACCAGGGGGTGAAAAATTCATATAAACAGTGAAAGAAACAACAAAAACAAAATCATATAAACACATATTCAAAAATAAATCAACATAAAATCTATTCAAAAAGTTAAAACATAAAGTTCAAATGAGAAAAAGATCAAAATATTGTAACTGTGATAAAACGGTCCATTATATTATAATCCCTATAAAGATTTATGCTTGGAGATAACAAACAAACAAACAAACTAAGGAAAACATATAAACACCGAAGGAAAAAAAAACTAAGTAAACCATTAAAACAAACTATGCTTGAACACGTTTATGCTTGAACAAAACAAAGAAACAAACTAAGGAAACCTTTATACATGTTTATGCTTGAAACAAAACAAAGAAACAGACTAAGAAAACACCGTGAAAACACACACCACACACCTGAAGAAGATGAACCACCGTGAGTCGAAGATTCATCAAGGATAAAGCGGTTCAGGATAACATTGGTGGGAGAGTATGCATGAAGATCTTCCATTATTTGGTGTGGGTCTCCCATTCTAAAGCAGAGAAAATTGAAGAAGATAACAATGGAGTTTTGAAAAAGATGATGGATGATAAGAAGTACAAAAGGTGATGGATGATGGGTTGGGTATAATCGAGTGGGTGATGGTGGGGAAATGTGTTGGTTGGTGAAAAGTACAAAGCACAATTGTCACGGCCCCGACCCGGTTTGACCCGTTTCAGGAGCCGCGGGACAGAAAATCCCGTGGTATTGATTTAATTGAGTTTAACAGCGGAAGATTTCATCAGGATCTTTTTAAAACTGCAATTTTCCCGATTATTTTATTTCACAACTCGGGATAAAACCCCGATAATTTACAATCATAAGATTTCACAGAGAAATCTTTATTTTACAAAACATGTTTCTTTATTTTTATATTGAGCCACTTCCTTAAGCTTGTAGTGCTACTCGGCACTTTTTCTGGATCACAACAGATCACCTGAAACATGTTTGAAAAAGGTTTTGTCAGCGGGAAATACTGGTGAATCATTCATTTTACTAAAACGACACGTTGTTATAATTTGCAGTATTAAGAGCGATTACAATGTTTTCATATATCAACCAACTACCCACAGTATTTGTCACTCGACATTCATCGGTAGCCTCTTAGCCCGATGGTGTCTGTGACTATGGTCATATCACCCCTTGTCCCCGTTGTCCAATGGTGAAGGTTATCAAGTAATGTATACAAAACCCCACATACCGGCTGTAATTTGGTGATTACAAAGACTTAATCCCTGTAATTATAACTTTGAAAATATACATGATTTTGAAAGTAATTTGATTAAAAGAGAATGACTCACATTGCAGATTTAATTTGAGCAGAGCCTAGCCTACTGATTAGCCTTTTAACCTAAATTAATAACATGCACACAAACTAGGTTAGTAACTAATACAACATTTACGATAACTCACGAGATTAAACCTTCACATCGAATGACAAAGTGCGATACTTAAACATCCATCGAATTAACGACGAATGACAAAGCATAAACCCTAATTTGGGCAGCACTTAAACATCCATTGGATAGTTTAATCGATCGGACATTGAATCGTAGCAGCGATCGAGTTAATACCCTGTTTTGCGGCAGCGATTCGTGAATCGTGTGTGTTTTTAGATTGTTTCTGCTATAACTCAGCGTATATTTTGAGTTTTAACGTCGTTCAAGTGCCAGAATTCAAATCCCAAACACCCCTATTTATACATAAAATTTGACCCCCTCGCGTGACGCGAGGGGTACCCCTGGGGGCGTCGCGTGGCGCGAGGGGTCCCTATCTACCATAGGGTAGCCCCGTGTGTGAGTAGGCTTGCTGAGTCGACGGAATTGTAAAATTCGATTTTGATAGCTTATTTTGTGGATAATCGTAACTAGGGTTTACCCCCCCCCCCCCTGAGTTTTAGGGGCCCTGATCCTGTTTCCAATTGTTCTGAAAATTTTAGGGTTTATGCAGAATCACTTGGGTTTCTTAATTAGGGTTTCCTATTGAATAAAATAATATAATAAATAGGACTTTTGATGAGAGTTGTTACAACAATCTTCAAAGAAAAAAACAAAAAGACCAAAATACCCTTAAAGCATGGGTTTGGATGAGGTGATGTGGATGAATGTGGTCCACATATTCTAGTTTCCTAAGTTTTCTCAATAAAATGGGTATTCTCCATATACTTACACTTAATATATATATATATATATATATATATAGAATTCGATGTTCGAATTAAAAATCATAAATTCGTATTCGATTCTAATTCAATTACTGGACTCGAATATGAATCAACTCGAATTCGAACTTTTTTAATCAAATTCGAATCGAGCCGAATTTCAAATTTTTCGAATCCGAATCGAATGCTGAACATCCCTACTCTAATTACACAGTTATATTTAGTTTTCTTATGTCAATGCTCATATATAAATTTTAATCAAAACAAAGTTGTCTTAAAAATAAGTATTTTTAATTAGTGTAAACCAGTGTTGTAAAAATCGCGACTAGGCAGCGATTAATCGCTAGTCGGCTAGTAACTGAGTAATTTTTCGTTAATCAATCCATTAATCGCTAGTCGGCCCTAGTCGGCCAGCCAAAAAATCAGCGATTCCAGCCAGATTCCGACAAAAAACCTGTATATTCCGGCCAAAACCTCTAAATTCCGGTCAGTTTCCATCCAAACCATGTGAATTCAAACAATTAATCTTGTATACTTAAAAAATGAGTTGAGTAATAGTTGAAAGCTAGCTACTTAAAATATTTATCTATAAAAATATGTATATGTATACATAACACTAAAAATTACATAGAGTTAATTGCTCGGATGGTCCCTGTGGTTTGCCATTTTTTCATGTTTAGTCCCCAACTTTTTAAAATAGCATGTTTGTTCCCTGTGGTTTGCTCACTTGTTACTTGGATAGTCCCTAGGTTGGATGCTAGTTAGTTTGCTCAGTTAAGTTTGTGTGAAATATCTTAATTACCCTTTATACGTATATTAAAAAACAAAGATTAATTAATAAATAGTGTGGGCCCACTCCAAAACTTCCCAACCCTCTTCTTCTCCAAACAAACCCAAACCTTCAAACCCACTTCTTCCACTCATCACCACCGTATCATCACCTTCCACCTCTGCAAACACCTTCCACAAACCTCCGGCCACCACCCTCTCATAACCTCCGGCCACCACCACCACCACTCCAATTACCATCGTATCACCGCCCACCACCCTCCCGTAACGTTCACCCCACCACCTTCGTTTTCCGGAGATCCATTCTCCCATAACCTCCGGCGAACCCACCCCCACACCTCCGATCACCACCGGCACCTTTTCCGGTTGCTATTAAAAAACAGTCAGAACGACCAAGAAAAAAACCGGTCACTGCCATTGTACCTCACCACTTCATCGTTGGAACCCTCACCGGCCCACTACATCATAAACCTCGTCTCTGATGTAATTTGACCGAAGGTCTTGACGGAAGTTTGCTTCACCGCCATGAAAGAGCTCACTACGTGAGCTTTGGTCGGCGTTTCAGCTTCCATTTTTATTGGTTCAGAGTGTTTTAACCCTGTTGTGTACACTGTTGTTAGATTATGAGGTTGATTCCTGTCTTGGTGTTTGTAACTTGTAAGCCATCGAAAGCCACTGTGGGCGATGGGTTAAGATTGTGGCAAACTAAAAGTGATTTTGTTTTCAGGAGGATATTATAAGTGGTAAAAGGGTTTCATATTCAAGGAATTTTGGTTTTTGTGGAAAGAGAGATGGGTTTGAAATATCACGGATGATGGTCGGAGAAGGTGCTTCTTGCCGGAGAAGAAAGCAGGGTAGGGTGGAGTTTAAGTAATTATTATATTTAATTTAAATTAAAAGGGTGGGTCCATTTGAATTATTAAATAATAAAATATATTTGTTTTAATGTTTTAATTAATATATTTTATAGCAAGGGTAGTTTAGTCATTTCACACAAACTTAACTGAGCAAACTACCTGTCATCCAATCGGGGGACTATACGAGTAACAAGTGAGCAAACCACAGGGAACAAACTAGTTATTTTGAAAAGTTGGGGACTAAACATGAAAAAATGGCAAACCACAGGGACCATCCGAGCAATTAACTCAATTACATATAAAAAACCCGATCCGATTAATCCCGAGTAGTCGCTAGTCCCAACCTCACCGGCCGACTAGCGAGTTCTCCAACCTTGGTGTAAACTATTCCCTGTATTGATACCATTACCAAACCAAACCATCATTCATTTTTTAGGTTACCGGTTTTGATGGTATTTCATTTATCATTTAATTAATATTTCTCTAATAACTTGTGCTCATTAGTTTAAAAACCCCCTCTAAATATAGATATTGATATTGTCAGAACATATACGGGCAATCATTCCATTGTTTTTATTGACGTATAAAACATGTCGATATTCTTTTGAACATATCACAGCTTTATTTATCTATTGGTTTTCTCTTTTGGTTGCTATACCTTTCAGTACTGTACTGGTACCGTAAGGAACCGGTATCGACCGAATTATCACCCCATCGCACAGAGAATCCCACTAGTTAATATACTAAAAATCGTAATAGGGTTATAAGATTTTGCATAGTTAGATAAGTGATTTCTTAAAAATGAAACTCATGACGTCTCAGGGTTATAAGATTTTGCATTGTTTGAGATCACCATTTTTGGTAATCGTATGAAAACGACGTCTTCAACATATCCCTTGCTTTGCATCCCATGGATTATAACGGCCTTGGTTCCAAGCCCGGGAACCACCGGTCATATGTTACATTACCTTGGACACCAATACTCATAGAGGCCATATAACAAGGCGAACGTTGGTCATACGGGATGTATGAGAGGGCGATGGCTATACGATCCATTTGAGTGGGTGTTTCGTACTTATAATATGATCGTATGAAAGTATGAACTGGCAAAAAAATGATTGATCTGCTAGTGATATAACCATACGACCCGTGTCATCTTATTTTGTATGTTTGTACGGTCCATATATGAAGTGACAAATTCCTTACTATCCATTTTTATGGATGGTATATAGATAACAATCCTTAAAACAAGGAGTGGAGTAAGAGCATTCACATCCTAGCCACCAAAAACCGTGAGAAGAGGTTTTCAAATTATAAAAGGTGTAAAAGGTGATTGTGAGCGAAGGAGAGAGAAAATGTTACTGTTCATGTGTATATTTGAGGGAACACTATTCACCCTCTATAATTTTTTAATATATTTTGAAAGTGATTGTGAGTGGAAGTGAGAGAAAAGGTAATGCTAAAGGTATAAAAAATATTATTTAATTGAAAGGAAAGGGAAAAGATAGTTGTTTTTCGTGTAATTATAAGGTAAAAAATTATGGATAGAATGTGAATGCTCTAACATGTTTGGTATATTTGATGAATGGACAAAGCATAAGTGATGTGCACAAAATGCAACATATAAATTACATCAATTGTGGCATAAAACTAACCCTTTTTTAGTACTAATGTTGGAAAAAGTGTGTTTTTGTCTTCCTTTTGTATTTTCAGGATTAAATGAGCTTAAACTAACAAAACAAGCAAAAAGGCAGCTAAATCTAACATAAATACAAGAAAAGGAACAAACGTGGCATGCCCGACCTCACCGACAGCATCTTCCCAAGCAAAACAAGAAGACATAAGACTGAACACGCCCCGTGCTCAGTGAACACGGGGGCGTGCCCAAGTGCCAGCATAAAAGACAAAGCTATAGAAGCTTCTATCGCCCACCACGGGGCCGTGCTCAGCGGACACGGGGCCGTGGTCAACTATAAGATTCGCAGAATCCAGGCAAATCTTGATAGTACATATATGCTTCTGCACACGGGGGTGTGGTCAACTAATGCAGACAAACTGCAATTAATGAAGACAGAGAAGAGGATGGACATAGGGCCGTGCCCAATGGACACGGGGCCGTGCCCTGAGCTACTATTCAGGCTATAAATAGGGGTGCTTGGCTCATTTGCAAACCATCCCTTGGCACACCACCTCTCTCACACTTCATCCACCATCACAACACCATCATCCACCACCATCATCCATTGTCCATCATAGAGTGTGTGAGTCATCTCGGGATCCAAGATTGATCGTAAGAGTTCTTGACAATCAAGGCCATGTTTGCCTAAGTCTCTTACATCACTTGGTGAAGACAAGTGTCTAGTGTAATACTTTTTATTTTTAATCTTTTCGCACTTTTTACTTGGTTATGTATTAATGACTTTAATAACTAGTTTCTTATGTTGAAGGTGATTCTTCCTTATCGTTTGTCCGTGGTGTCTTGGCATTATTTTACTGTCTATATAAAATAAAAGATTTTCACCATTCATATCTCCACGGTCTATATGGAGGTATGTTGGCTACCTGGTCGGGGGTTAAGGGAACGGTTTGGTAAGAGTCTTGCCTTGTTCAGTGTATAGATCCTGCAAGGACCTGAGTCAAATTTAGTAGGACCTCCTTCAATACCCACCGGTATTGGATGGCGGGGGTCCAAACTCTTTGATCCCCTCATATGTAAGCTACTATTAATACTTTAACCCGGCTATTTAGGACTGTATCCCTGCTGACTCAGACTACTTAGCCGAGGGTAACGTCACCTTCAAAAGAGGGGCCTACCATAATATGCATTAATAACTTAATTAATTATCTTTCAATAATCCGACCCTTTAGGATTGTATCTTTGCTGACTCAAACTACTGGGTTGAGGGTAACGTCACCTTCAAAAGAGGGGCCTACTACAATAACTAAGATAATCTCTTAAAAAGTGCAAAAGTGCGGAAATAATCAAAGGTTACACTAAACACGAGTCGGAGCCAAGTGATTCATCTTGTCTATCTGTTTTTACTTTTATTTATATTTTTCAGCATTTTAGTTAGTTTTTATTTTTCTAGTTTAAAACCTTTTTCTAAACTTTTGATTTGGTTAGACGTTGAGGATAAACCGGTACTAAAAGCTCTTGTGTCCTTGGACGACCTCGGTATCTTGCCAACATTATACTACGCTCACGATGGGTGCACTTGCCCATATGTGTGTTTGTTGTTAGTAAAATATCGTGTTTTATAAATTTAAAACTTGACTAACGTGTAAAAAGGGCTTAAAATATACTTAAATCCATATCACACTTCGCACACATCAATAAGAAAGGCGAAATAACAAAAGGAAAAAGGACATGCATTCAAGCAACATGCACATCCATTAAAATAAGAGAAAAATGTCCGGATAGTCCCTGTGGTTTCGCCTTTTTTCACATATAGTCTCCAACTTTCTAAAATTAACTGAATAGTCCCCAAGTTTTCATTTTTTGTTCCCGGATAGTCCCCGGACCTAACTTCAGTTACTTTTCTCTGTTAAAATGATGTGAAATGACAAAAATACCCTTACTAAAAAACAAAATAACTTAATCTATTTAATAGATTTATTTTTATGTGGGACCCACTACTTTATAAATAAATAAATGATGATGACAACTGGAGGTCGTGGTGGTTATGGTGATGAGTTGCAGGTCGTCGGTGATACAGTGGTCAGAGGTGGTTGATTATCGGAGAAGAAGGAGATGAAGATTGAAGATGGTGTCTGCCGGAGATGATGAAGAACTGATGTCGCAAGTGAACGGAGAAGACGTCAGAGGTTGTCGGAGAAGATGTAGGTTGAACGATGATTAAAATGACGATGACGATGGATGAATCAGTACATGTATACGCGTGTGATGTATGGAGATTAATGGTGATCGACGGAAGATCGACGGAAGTGATGATGATGAAACTGTTGATGAACTGAGAAGATGAACAGAGTGTGCAGGGTGGTGTGCGGTTTTGAAAGGTGATGTGGTGTGCGGGGTTGTGGTGTGCAGGGATGGTGTACGGGGATGTGGTGTGCGGGATTTTGTGAATGACGATGACGGCAGCGGTGGATGTTGCAGGTTGGTCGGAGAGTTTACGGTGGCCGGAGATGATGGTTGGTCTACGATGAAGGTGGGGGGGGGGGGTGGGGTGGGGTTGTGGTTGTTTTTTTTTTATTTATAAAGTAGTGGGTCTCACATAAAAATAAATCTATTAAATAGATTAAGTTATTTTGTTTTTTAGTAAGGGTATTTTTGTCATTTCACATCATTTTAACAGAGAAAAGTAACTGAAGTTAGGTTCGGGGACTATCCGGGAACAAAAAATGAAAACTTGAGGACTATTTAGGTAATTTTAAAAAGTTGGGGACTATAGGTGAAAAAAGACGAAACCACAGGGACAATCCGGACATTTTTCTCTTAAAATAATCAAAACTCCATTAATTAAGAGTACACAAGGTTCATGCCCACGTGCGCTATAGAGTGTTAAATTGCACATGTGGACACTTTAAACTGTGGAAAAAAACTAACGTTCTCAAAAGTTTATACAAACCAACCCTCACGCGAGAAGACTATATAGGAAAAGTCCAAAATAAATCTAAGAATTTAAATAAAAATAAAGTAGGTGTGCAAAGGAGTCAAGCAGCTCGCTAGCTACTCGAGATCAGCTCAAGAAAAAACTCGAAATGAGCCGAGCTTGAGCCTAAAATAAAACTCGTTTGTTTATTAAGTCTGGCATGTGAAGCTCGTCAGGCTCGTCGAGCCTTAGTGTAAACGAGCCGAACTTATATAAACGAACCCGAACCACAACTTCACTTATTGAGCTCGCGATCCCAAAAGAGTTTATTATTTATATTATTTAATATATTACTTAATAGATAATAAACAAGCTGAGCTCGAGTTCGAGCTCTCATAAGTTAATCAAACTCGAGCTCAACCCTGGTCGAGTTTGAGCTCGGCTCGGCTCATATGCACCGCTAAAAAAGTTAAAAACATTGATACTTGTACATTTGTGTTTCGATAATTTATACGTTATCACACACTACACCGTTTTAAACAAAAACTTACATAAGAATATACATAAAATAAGCATGTCTTAATGGACTTTCAAAATTTAATATAACATCATATTTTATTTAAAAAGTTATAAGAGAAATTAGAACACATTAAAACAATGTGAATGCGGCATGTGTCATAATCTTATTAGGTAGAAAAAAGAATAAATAAAAATAAACTATAAAGCTCAATGGTGTAATGGGTAATTGTGGAGGGGGCCTAACTGTAAGTTCATGAGCGTTGAATTTTCATCTTCAACATATACAATTTTCATGGGCGGCTAAGGTAATAGTGTCAGGCCTGTCTGACACTCTTCTATTGGCCCAACAAATTTACGCTATTATCCCGCTTTAAAATTACGATTTTGCCATTAGTTAAAAATGTGTTTTTGCCCCCACATAAAAATAAATTTACATTTTTGCTGTCAGCAAATAAAAATAAACTATAAAGCTCAATGGTGTAATGGGTAATTGTGGAGGGGGCCTAACTGTAAGTTCATGAGCGTTGAATTTTCATCTTCAACATATACAATTTTCATGGGCGGCTAAGGTAATAGTGTCAGGTAGCTGTCTGACACTCTCCTATTGGCCCAACAAATTTACGCTATTATCCCGCTTTAAAATTACGATTTTGCCATTAGTTAAAAATATGTTTTTGCCCCCACATAAAAATAAATTTACATTTTTGCTGTCAGCTACATATTTAAATTTTCCCCTCGGATCAAAATTACGATTTTGCCCCGTTTAAATTTACACTTTTGCAGTTAATTTTTTTCCCTTAAAATTACGATTTTGCCATCAGTTCAAAGTTATGTTTTTACCCCCACTTAAAAATAAATTAACGCTTTTGCTCCCAACTAAAAATTTCAATTTTGCCATCGGACCAAAATTACGATTTTGCCTCGTTTAAATTATAGATTTGCCATTAGGTTTTTTTTCTCACAGCTACGTTACGATTTTGCCCTCAACTTAAATTTATATTTTCACCATCGTTTTTGTTTGTTTTCCTGGTTAAATTACAATTTTGCCTCCAGTGTAAAATTACAGTCATGCCGGCAGCTGCCTGGCACTCCCCATTGGTCCATTTAATTTACAATTTTATCCCTGAAATAAAATTATGATTTCGCCCTCAGTTAAAAATTACGTTTTTCCCATCGTTTTAGTTTTTTTTTTTTTTTTTAAACTATAAAAGTTTTTTGTTTTCATTGGTTAAATCCATTTAATTTTTTCCCGTGTCAAGGAGCTGCCTAACACTCGCTCATTAGTCCCGAAAAAAATACAGTTTTGCTTTGAGCAGAAAATTACGGTCTTATCATCGTTTTATTTTTTTCCTAGCAAAATTATAGTAGTGTTTTTTTAATTGATTGAGAATTATTCGTCAATCGCCCCGTAACGCGGACGGGGCAACTACTAGTTTGTAACATAAGAAAATAATGCATTGATTGGCTTGTATTATGTGGTTTTTTTTCTAGGGGCTATGGTGGAACTGGTAAAACCTTTTTATGGAAGAGATTGCCTACATGTATTAGACCAAAAGACCAAATAGTATTGAATGTTGCATCAAGTGAAATTGTTTTTTTATTGTTATCTGGTTTTTTGTCTAGTTCAAGCCTATCAATAAATATATCAATTCCTTGAAGGGAAAGAATTGCCTGCATGTATTAGACCAAAAATAAAACAGGGGGATACATACATTAATTGGCATTTGTCCCGATTGCTGAGTGTCATGTGTCTTATGTCCAAGGCTTGATGCAAAGCTACTATCGAGCCGGGAGTCTTACAGGAAGCAGCCTCTCTATTCCTTCGGGGTAGAGGTAAGGTTGTCTACATCAGGGCGGATCTACTTATTGAATTGTGGGTTCATGCGAACCCACTCGGTTTCAAATTTCTAGTAGAGAGCCTATATAAAAAAATCGAATGAACCCATAAATAATATTATGTATGAACCCATAACACAAAACAGATGATGATTCCATGGTTTCGACTCCCTACTTCTAAGCAACAGGTCCTGCGTTCGATCCTTGCAAAAGGCAAAAGACCTTTTCCTAGATTTTTTTTAATTAAACGCTGAAACACAAATTAGGGTTTCATACACACACCATCGACTCCCAGTCCCCCACTCTGCCATTCAAACATAAATGCAATAGTTTAGTCACTTAATGTGAAGGATTATCATGTAATCATAATATCCAACCATATAGTGTTTAACATTTGATAGGTTAAATTCAATCTAGTCAGCAGCTTTAGAGTTTGAGAAATGGAAAAAGGGATTTTAAAGTAGATGCGGTATTACAGAAAATGAAGTTCAATATGCAACCCATGGTTTGCTTTTTGATTTTGTTGAGTACATTTAGGTATGTCTTTGGTCTTATTAAATAATTTAATTTAATGTGTAAATTGTTTTCTTAAAGGTAATGAGTTATAAAATGATTTCATGATATCACGTATAGGGATGAGCTCGATACCGTCCGGTACCGAAAGAACCGGTACCGAAAATCCCCAAAAGTGGGTACCGGTACCGAATATCCCCGGTTCGGTACCGGTTCGGCACCGGTACGTGAAGGTAAAAACCGGTACCGAACCGGTACCGAAAATGCTAAAAGTCGGTACCGAATTGGTACAGAAAAAGTACCCGGTTCGGTAAATTCGGTACCGGTACCGGGAACGATTTGCTCATACCTAATCACGTACATGCTCTTGAACTTGCAGAAACATAAATGTGTTCCACTGGAAGATCTTGCTGCAAAATTTAAAGAACTCAAAGTGTGTTTTTTGTGTTCTACTCAAAGTGCCAAAATGGTTTGTTTTACTTTCTAGAAATTACAAGTGTGTATTTATATTTTGCAACAGTTGATAATTTATTTATTTACTACATATACATTTACTACTTGAGGGAATAGTGCCACTTCCCTATTGGACCAGCCCATTTTTAATTTAATTTTATTCCCACTTTAAAATTACGTTTTCGTCCTTTGTTTAAAATTACGTTTTTGCCCCCAGCTCAAAATAAAATTATAATTTTGCCCCTAGCTTAAAATTACGCTTTTGCCCTTGGTTCAAAAACTCACTTTTAATTTTGTTCCCAGTTTAAAATTACGGTTTCGCCCTCCGTTTAAAATTACGTTTTTGCCCCCGGTTCAAAATTTGCCTGGCACTTCCCTATTGGACCAACCCATTTTTAATTTAATTTTATTCCCAATTTAAAATTACGCTTTCGTCCTTTGTTTAAAATTACGTTTTTGCCCCCAGCTCAAAATAAAATTATAGTTTTGCCGCTAGCTTAAAATTATGCTTTTGCCCTCGGTTCAAAAACTCACTTTTAATTTTGTTACCAGTTTAAAATTACGGTTTCGCCTTCCGTTTAAAATTACGTTTTTCCCCCAGCTAAAAAAATGTTGTTTTTTCCTCTAGCTCAAAATTACGATTCTGCCATCAGCTCAAAATTACACTTTTGCCCATAGTTCAAAATGAAATTATATTTTTCCCCCTAGCCTAAAATTATGATTTTGCTCTTAGTTTAAAATTATGATTTCGCCTCCAGTTCAAAATATAATTACGATTTTGCCCTCTGTACAGACATACATGTTATGAGAGAGAAATATTCGGCTTATTGCCCCGCAACGCGGGGCAAGCAAAAACTAGTTTTAAACAAATGTGTCACTTTTGATCATTTACTTTTATATGGGTTGATTTGGGTCACCAAACTTCATCCGAACAACCTCATCAACCGTTTTGCTCAAAGGTTAAGATTCTTATTGTAATAAAACTGGTTTTGTCATCATAATTAACTTTTAATAAGCTAAAATGTTGAACAAAAAGTGGTTGGGGGTCAACCCGACCTGAACCATAGAACCGACCCAAAAATTTATATGTCCGATACTACAAAAATGGAGCATCTAAAGATAGTGAACCCACTAGAAATTTTTTTTGGATCCGCCACTGGTCTAAATTTTATCCTCCTTAGACTCTATCTTAGTTTTGCTATTGGTAAGATTTACTGAGTATAATATGAGTTTTACCAATTAAGTGATTAAATGGTTTTGCCTAGAACGAGAAAACAAGGAAAAAATATGAATGAAAGAGTTAATGCATTTACTATTGTAATTAAGACGATATTGAAAGTTTATGGACTAATTGGTTTCTTTGTGAAAGAGTTAATACATTTACTATTGTAATTAAGACGATATTGAAAGTTTATGGACTAATTGGTTTCTTTGTGAATTGATTTTCTTGTAGGTTGGCCGTACGAGGATTACTAAAGAAATATTAAATAGGCTTCAAGTGCATTAAAGAGGGTTTGTTGTTGGCTTCATTTTTTTTTAAAGGTGTGAATTATTCGTGAATGTCGGGAGGTCTAGCATACGTTGTCTTAACTGGGTCTGCGCTAGAAAGTCCCCTCGCACAATAGATCCCCAATTGAAACCCCTCAATGAGAAACCCCTATCACCAAGACTCGAACTTGAGACCTTGAGGGGAAAACTCACCCAGGCCCACCATAAGTGGAACTTAAATACCCGTGGCCACCACTAGAGCACTACTGATGGTTTTGTTAAAAATTAACAATACACGAAAGGTTACATATATGCCATTAATAAATTCAACAAATTACACAAACAAGCCATTGCTCCGCATGTTCATTTGTCGTCTTGGGCTGTAAAATGAGTAGTTAAACTGGTTATGGTTGCTTAGGTTGATGAACTAGACAAATTGTTTGAATGATTAACTTTTGGTTTTGAATGAATGTGTTGATTTACATGTTATACCTTAGAGAACCTATTCTAAATAATTGTGTGTTGGTGTTGATTGGTTTGATAATATATTTGTTGACTCCGTTGTTCTAAAAACTTAAAAATACACTTTAGAGCCGAGAGTCAGTCTAGGTTGTTAATCTTTCAGTCTAGACATTGAAGGTGAGAAATCTAATTCAAGTTTAATAATTAGATTTACCCTTGCTGATGCAGTTTATCTGCGCTTATTCCCCTTTTCCCTTGCTGGTCGAGCTGCAATTTGGTTCGACACTTTGCCTTAGAATCCTATCACTACATGGGAGATCCTGAAATCTAAATTCTATAAAAAGTACTGCCCTCCATCTAAGGCTGCACGCCTTCGAGACCATATTCCTTTGTTCCGTATGGATCCCGATGAGCCTTACTCCATGGCATGGGAGCGATTCCAAACCTTGCTTTGCAAGTGCACCCAGCATGGTGTCACGGCCCCCGTCCCGGTGTGACCCGGTCCAGGAGCCGCGGGACAGAAACCCGTGGTATTTATTATTTAACTTGACATCGGAAGTTTAACAGAATCTTTTGAAACTTGAAAATGCCCAATTATTTTATTTCATAAATTGGGACAAACCCCGTAATTTATAGTAAAGGTAATTTCACGAGGAAATCCCTAGATTTACAAAACATGTTTATTTATTTTACTGAGCCACCACTTCAAGCTTGTTAGTGCTCTGTAGCACGTTTTCCTTGATTCACAGTAAGTCACCTGAAACGTGTTTTGAAAATATTTTATCAGCGGGGAAATACTGGCGAGTCATTCAGGTTAAACAAAACGACACATTAGTTATAAATTACAGCATAAGAGCTATTACAATGGCTACTATCTTATTTTTATCTGGCGCCGTGTCACACCCTAGTGACGATGGTCATACCACTATTGGGTCCTTTCACCCAAGTAGTGATGATTATCACTGTTAGGTTGATGAACCTAGCCGTGAGAAATTAGTAATGTGCACAATACCCCACTTGCCAGTGATTCAAGATAACCACGACTTAATCCCTGTAATTATAACTTTTGAAAATAATTTGAGATTTAGTAAAACAGTTGATAAAAAGAGAATGACTCACTTTGCAAGTTTAGTTGGGTAGAGTTTAGCCTACTGATAAGCCTGATAACCTAATTTAAACAACAATGCACACGAAACTAGGTCAGTAACTTAATACAACATTTACGATAAGCTCATGAAATCAAAACCTTCTCGACGAATGACAAAGTATAGCCCTGATTTGGGCAGCACTTAAACATCCATGTAACACCTCGTAAAATCACGTTCAACGAAGTATTGACACATGTAATTAAAACCCTAGTAAAGTCAAACCTTGAATATAAGGGACTAATTTTTCGAAAAATCGAAAACTTTGATTATGAAAGAACTGGAAGTATTATCATACCTAAAATAAGTTTTTAAATAACCTTTTACGGTCTTGTATTCACAAATGAGCCACTTGTTGATCAAGTGTAGCCGTTTATGTAATTAATTGAAAGTTTGCGCAGAAAAGGGTTAAAAGCGTCAACATGTTAATTCTTACCTCTGAGTGACCTTTTAACAAACCGAGAGCCTCATGATATTTGATTATACTCTCGGGATTTCCAATCATTGGCCATCCAAGGCTTTTATGCCCAAAAGTGAAGTTACGCGCAACTTTGCAAGTATAAGGGACTAAAAGTGTCAATATGTTTAATTATACCCCTGAATGACCTTTTACCGAGCCCGAAACATTTCGATGTTTAATAATACTTTCAAGAATGCCTAATATGGATTATATGAGGCTTCAATGATACTAAATGATGAGTTACGCAAGTTTGCGCATTAGAGGGACCTACAGCGTCAAACTGTTAAAGTATACCGATTCGTATGTTATCGGACCTCCCGGAATATGACCATGAGTCAAACATACCCTATTTATACTTCTCATAGCTTAGATATAGGCCTAGAGGTGTTTAGTGCGCAAGAATAAACTTTTATGTCATGCAGGGACTAAAAGTGTCAAAAAGCGCACAAGTTTGCGTTTACGCGCATATCTTATATTCTGGATATTCCCGGACACCCAAAAATTTATGTAAGCACTAAAATATTTTATTTTAGTGTTTGGCTTGATAAAATTCCATTCGTCACGTCGTTTGGATTGTTTTTCGCGTCCGTCCGTGTTTCGTCGTAATTAACCGAACAACGTGACCGTACGACCAAACAAACCGACATCCGGCATATTTTTGAGCATGTTTCATGTTCCCCTTACTTAGGCATCATTATAGAACCTTAAAAATGATTTAAGGGGCCTTGGATGTGTCGGAAATGGCAATTGGAGGTACAGGGGCTAAAACTGTCAACATTTGAAAAATCCTTTTTGCTGGCCATAGGCTTGCGCACCTCAACACTGTGGTTGTTACGGTGCGCAAGCAGTCTCCCAGATGCAGAAACTCGTTTTCTTGCCTGTTCAGCCCATTCAAACGTCAAGTCTTGCCCTTTAACACTTCCATGAGTTGGCTAAACTGATTTTTAGCCCTTAGGGACATGTGTTGATGATTCATGGTCCATAATAGCTTGAGTTGTCAACAATCTAAGGTGTTTGAAATCACTATAAAAGGCCTTCAATGTTGCAACATTTTTGTTCATCCATTCCATCTGCAATTGTGGGACTTTCTGGAGCTCAAGAGCAGACACCAAGCATCCCTAATCGTGATTAGGACTTTGGTAAACACCCTTGACCTTCCTTGATTAAGTTTTTACTTAGTTTAAGCTTAAAAGTCAAACCGTCGTAATTAACGGTTGACTTAACGATTAATCATTGTTGGTCCAGTGATTAGTCGAATTGAAAGTAGTTATAAGTTGGTAATTATGTGGGTAATAAACCCTTAAAAGGGTTCCCCCTGATTCCCACTCTAACTAGGTCAAATGTCGGGTCAAACTTGTGATTAAAAAGTCAACATGATACTTAGTTTCTAATTTATGCATAATTAGCAAATGTAGAACACATACAACCTGTTTGATCATTAATATAATTTGGTAATTAGTGTAAGAACATGTCTAAACATGTTCCACCCGACAATTTCCTGTTTAGACCCGGTTCGGAACCGAAAGTCGCAAAGCTTTGACTTTTGCTTTGACTTCAGTTCTAACCCGTTTTGGTATGATTTAGAAATACCTAAGAGCTTCATTTGGACCAGGTTACATGCTAGTATAACCCTCTGTGATTATACACCATGGTTCATTAGTTAACCGATTAATACGCATGATTCCGTTAATTGCTCATATGTTGACCATTATGCCCTTTTCACCTTAAAATGTGATTTTTGAAAATGTAAAAGAGTAGAAACCTTAGTCACTAATATATGAACTTGTACCCAAAATTTGACATCAGTTTGAGGTATAGATTGAGAGTTATGCTCATTAGCGTAAATTGAAAGCTTTATGTTAATTAAACGGCGTAATTAGTGTATAGCCTATTTAAACATACTTTTTGATATCAAAATATTTACCCACTGATATAATATATTTGTAAAACCCGATAGGATCTTTCAATGATATCAACCTTTAACTTGTGAAGGTGCGGAAAACAATCACAAGCCGATTCAAGAACGAATTATAATAATCAACACAAGACTAATATATGAAATAACAAACCGAAATCTTGCATTCAATGACTAGCAAAGACGGATACAAGACTCCAATGAGAACCGACTTCTTGTCCCTTGTGTCGCAACCTATGACTTCATCAACAACCTCTACAAATCAATTGAGGTTTGTTTAAATACAAAACATCTAGTCTATACCCTAGCCCATTGCGACACAAGCCTACAAACCCAAACCATACATAATCAGCCCAAACATGTAAACAAAAACATAAACATAATCAACCCTCAAACTATGCTAACCTACATGAATAAACCTTCAGGTTCTAACAATCTCCCCCTAGGTTTATGCATGCAGGTTCTTGACACTTTAACCTTCACGATCACCTTGCAACCGATCCTTAATACCACCAAAACCCTTTGTATGAATATGAATAGATGCTGTAACAGCTTTAGTCCAAGCTTTTGCAATTTCTTCATATTTCTCAGTAGCTCTAATTTGATGACGAGCTAACACTTCCAAATCTTCATGAGCAACATTCAGTAAATCAATCTGATCCACCAATTGAAAACACACATCATCATCACAAACAATCACTGCCTGCCCTAAGCGCTCATCATAAGACCAAAAGTGTAAGGTCTTTAGAGCACCCTTTGGAATCTTTCTCACCAATGGAATCATCTTCTCTTTGTCAGTTACAGGCCAGCGTACAATCTTCATTCGCTTGTTCGTATATGGATCTCTAATGCCTTTAGCTGGTTTAACAATGGACTCTGCAGTACGCATTGAAGGAAAGCCCTTAAGAACCTCCCTCTTCAACCTCTCGAAAAACCTATAACCAACTCCTCCAGGCTTATCATCTACATAAGGTGCTCTAGACAAGTCTGTCAAGTCCACTTTAGTAAATGACTGAAACTGTCCTGGATGTTTGTACCACTCAACAGGTCCAACTTTTCTTTTGATCCACCATCTTTTACGATCATGATCATAACCCCAGCTAACTACACCAGAACGATTTCCAACCTTATCATAAAGAGTTTCACCAACATCCATCAAATGATGAGTTGCATGAGCATCATCATCGTCTGGATTTAGATTCCGATTCTTCATAATTACAAACTCTCTTTTCTTCTTGATTCTTTCAGCCTTCTCTTTGTCTGCAACAGGATCAATGATTCTTCTAAAGTAATGTTCCATAGCAGCACTTCTTTCAGCATCATCCTTTTCAAAAGCCTTTTTCCTATTTTCAACATCAGTTGGATCTGAGAACTCCTGTCCAAATTTCTTCTCCAACTTTCCACGCAAGTCATACACCATGTTAAACAACAAACTAACATCTCCTTGAAGTTGCTCAATCTGTTGATCTTTCTTCACAACCATATCTTCTAATTGAATAATCTTCGCATCTTTATGAATGGAATCTTGCTCAAGGACAACCATTCTTTTCTTCATATCTCTCATGCTGACAAACTCATCTTCATCACTCGAATCATCATCAAACGGCATTCTAAATGGCTCTTCAGGTCTTTTACCACTTGAACTGCTAGGCATATCAAGATCAACTCTAGAAGTACCTGCAGATTCAGTAGCACTAGGTAGCATTGTCTCAACAGTGGCATCAACATCAATACTAGTAACCTGAACATCATCAGTAGTAATATCCATATCAGTTCTTTGAGTATCAGCATCAAAATCAAAGATGTTTGCAGTAGCGGTGGTGGTATCGGTGACATTCTTCTCAAAATCGAAGTCATAAAGACCTTCATCATCTTCATCAGTAACTACGGGTTGATCTTTGCTATGCTCAATATACATTCCGAGCCGAGGATCCCTCCTTTTCCGTTTCAATGGCATTGAATCAGAATCCTTTGGGTCTTCACTAGGCTTTTCACTTGACACTACAAGATCAGAAGGAGGATTTCCCATCTTGTCAGTTACAGATTTGAGTAACAAAGCCAAACTTTCAGCAGTAATCACGGGTGGAACAGCAGAAACGGCAGTATCAACTTCAGCTTCAGGAGGAAGCTCTTCATCTTCCCCAGAATCACACATAATTTCAATGCCTTCATCGTCTGAGTCAATTACCAAAAACTCAGTCTCAGGCTCAACACCTCTCTGAATATCATGTTCTTCAGCAACTATAGCACTTACAGGCACACTTTGTACTGGAACAGATTGCACAAGAACTGGAGCTACACTAACATCTTCTGTCTCTGCAAACTGACCAAACTTCTCTAACGGAATCAATCCTTCAAACTTCTTCTCAGTACCCTTCTTTGTAGTAAGTGCACCAAAACATGATGGACCCATTGGTTTCAATTCCAACGTATTACCAGATCTCTTCAATTCTGGATATCGATCATTCAGAATCATCTGCAAGAATCTCGGATACATCAGAAACTTATCCTTTCGAAGTCCAATTGCATTTCTCTTCATAGCTTCCAAAATGTATCTTGAATAATTGAACGACTCGTTTGTAATTACACAAATCACAGCAGCAGACTGAGTAGTATTCAACTGATCAATTCCCCCTCTATTTTCTGTCATGCACAAAAGAAACATATGCAGCAACAGACGCCAGTATGGATGCACAAACTTCTTTGCCAAGGGAGGAAACTTTCCTTCATAACTTAAACGAGGCAGAATTGCTTCCACTGATCCAGCTGGAAGTTCTGTAGGATCTGTTTCCTGATCGTTAAATCTTAAAACTTCTCTAATCATCTGCTCAGTCACTACAACTTTCTTTTCTTGAATTTCAGCAACTATAGCTCCCTTTCCATCAACGACTTCTACTTTAGCACTCTTCCAAAAATCTTGAATAAGATCTTCATAAACAACCGGATTCTCACGAAGAGCATGAACAATCCGACAGTTATTTAAGCCTTTCATCAATGACGTGTACATCTGCTTGTGTTTCTCTGGTGGAGGTGCTAAATATCCAACTTGATTATGAGAAGAAATAAACTTTAAATCCATTTTCTGCACACAACACAAATCAAATAAGTTTCCAACTTTTGAATATAACAGTGATAAAAATAAAAAACCAAAACAAACACTGTTACTGTTCACTCGAGACCATGAGTCGCAACCAAAAGGTCTCGAGTCGAAACCAGTTGTTTGCGAGTCGTAACCATGAGTCGCAACCAACAGATTTCGAGTCGCAATCATGAGTCGCAACCGACAAACATTGAGTCGCAACCATGAGTCGCAATCTTGATGTTGCGACTCGTAACCACTGGTTTCGAGTCCTCAGTGTTCTTGATTGCAAATCAAACATCTTCAAAACTTCATCGGAAACATCATCGGAAACTTCAAATCCTCATCGGAATCTTCAAATCTTCATCGGAATATTTAACAACCATTCATAATTCCTGCAAAACTTAAATAATGACGTCATTATACCTTGATGATCAATGAGTCGCAACCGGAGATTGCGAGTCGTAACCGGAGATGAATCGGAATCTTCAACAGATCACCGGAGCTTTTGAGAGAGAATCAGACTTGGTTGCGAGTGAGAAATGAGGTCTCGACTCGCAACCGCCCTTTTATACCACAAGTCTGATTATGGGCCAACATGGGCTTTTAACTCTTGGGTCACAACTTTAACAAATTGGGCTTGACAAATTTGGGCTCTTGACTTAACAGATTTATCAATCAAATTTTTAACCCATTTCAAAAACTGATTTAATTTTAATGAAAATTATCCATTAAACCTTTTGAGCAATGTTTGCAAAATAAAATAAAAAAAACTTAAAAAACAAAATTAAATAATAAAAATATTTACAAAATAAAATAAGGAAATTTGCATAGATACTCAGGGATCAAATCACAAGGTTTTGGGCTTGACTTCACTTATCAACACTGATCTACTACTGAATGATCTAGACAATTGCCAGTATATTTGTCCCCTTAAACTCATCTCCCTAGACCTTTTCCATATAACTGCCTGTAACTCAATTTATCATGTTTTGATATCTTAACAATGAACACTCAAAACAAATACTAATCAAATCCCGAAATTATAACAGCACACTCTATCATGCAAGTAGCTTCCCTACCACATGTTTCACAAGTCCAATCCAGATCTCTGAAATCTTAACTGGGACTAGGTTGAGAAGAGAACAGAATAGATCTTAAGCAGAGATGGTATAATATACAGATCAAATGAGTTTTTCTCAGTTTGATATAGGTTTCTTGGGTTTCTTTTGGGCACTAGAGGGCCTCTTTCGGGTGTTTAATTGATCTACAGAACGACAACGTACAGCTAGGTCAGCATATATCTGGATGCAGCAGAAGCTGACGTTGCCTAGCACCTCCAGGTCAGCATATTTCTGGATGCAGCAGAGGAGATACACGACTTTTTCAGAGAAGATTTCAGAGTCAGACCAAAATTGTGTGTATCGGGACAACATACAGACATTCAAATAGAAATGAGCTAATTCCAAGTGACTTTCTTTCCTGAGGTCATGTACAATTTTTAGTTCTAAACAGAAACAGCCAATGTTTCCAGTCTTAAGGATAGAGCCTACCAACACATCATACTAGAGTCAAACTATTTCGATACTGGTCTTACATGAGTCAGCCCTCAACCATAATGTGTAAAATCATTTCATTTCCCAGTCATGCCACACCTCTTTTTGTAATTTTCAATTTTTTAATGTTTTTGTATTTTTTCAATTTTTTAATGTTTTTGTATTTTTCAAAAATTCTCCCCCTAAATTTGAGCATAAATAAAAACTACCGAAGAATAGAAAACTTTATGAACAAATTTACCTACGAAAAACAAAAACATGCTCAGTCAGTAAAACGGATCATTTTCAGAAAATCCACAAGCACTCTGAATTTTGAGCTGCTGACAGGTTTGGTGAACAAATCGGCAGCATTTGCATCTGTGTCGATTTGCTCAAGTGTAATAAGACCTCTGTTGAAGCAATCTCGAATAAAATGAACTTTGATGTCAATGTGCTTGGTTTTGGAGTGAAAAACAGGATTTCTAACAATTTGTATTGCAGCATCATTATCGCAGTAAATAGTAGTGTTGAGATAAATCAAACCGTAATCCTGCAATTGATGTTGCATCCACACCACTTGAGAGCAAGAAGCAGAAGCAGCAACATACTCGGCTTCAGCTGTAGATATCGCCACTGTTTGTTGTTTCTTGCATTGCCAAGAAATGAGCCGATCACCCAAAAATTGGCATCCCGCAGATGTAGATTTCCTGTCACTGTCAGTACCTCCAAAATTGCTGTCAGGGAAAGCAAACAAGTCAAAATTGGAATCCCTCGGATACCACAGGCCAAACCGAGGTCGGCCTTTAAGATACCGAAAGATCCTTTTAACAGCAGTAAGATGAGAAGTTTTAGGATTAGCCTGATAGCGTGCACAGTTGCAAACAGCAAACATAATGTCCGGACGGCTAGCTGTGAGATACATCAATGACCCGATCATGGACCTATATTGACGTTGATTGACAGACTCTCCTTCTTCATCTTCAGTCAATAGTGGTCTCTCTGCCATAGGTGTTTCAGCAGGCTTTGCGTCCGTGAATTTGAATTTTGCCAGCACATCATCCACATACTTCCCTTGATGAATAAGAATTCCTTGTGAACTCTGCTTGACTTGTAGACCCAAAAACAGTGCCATTTCCCCCAGAGCACTCATTTCAAACTTCTTCTTCATAACTCTCTCGAATTCCTTACAAAGATCCTCACTTGTAGATCCGAAAATGATATCATCAACATAGATTTGAACCAAGATTTGATCACGTCCTACCTTCTTGATAAACAGAGTCTGGTCTATGGTGCCACGCGTATACCCATGAGCCAACAGATGCTCTGTTAGTGTGGCATACCAAGCTCGAGGAGCCTGGTGTAACCCGTACAGCGCCTTGTCTAGCTTGTAAGCGTATTCAGGATGATCTGGATACACAAACCCTGGTGGCTGCTCGACAAAAATTTCCTCCTTCACATCTCCATAGAGAAACGCGGTCTTGACATCCATCTGATAAACAGTGAATCCCATGTATGACGCGTAAGCCAAAAAGATCCGGATGGCTTCAAGTCGTGCAACCGGAGCATATACTTCATCATAATCCAGTCCTTCAATTTGTCTAAATCCCTGAACCACCAGCCTTGCTTTGTTTCGAACAATGACTCCTGCAGAATCCTGCTTGTTTCGAAATACCCATCTAGTTCCAAGCTTACGTTTTCCTGATGGCAACTTGACGAGCTTCCATACTCCAAGTTTTTCAAACTGGTTCAGCTCTTCGTGCATAGCATCTACCCAGCCAGGTTCCTGCAAAGCTATATCAATAGTTTTAGGTTCGATTTGAGAAAGATAACAAGAATATAAGCAAGTGTTAATGGTTCCTGATTGACTCCTGGTCAAAATTCCTGCATTTACAGGACCAATCACATTTTCGATTGGGTGATTTCGCTGAACGCTCGTAGGTATGGCCAAATCAGGTACAATCTCCTCTTCAGTGGTGGTGTTGCTAGACTCCCCCTCATTAGGTGCTGTAGTAGTGTGAACTACAGGAGAAGTGACAACACAATCCTCAGGAATTGGTTCAGGCAATAAAACAGAGTCACTAGTTGATGCACCCTCAGGAGATCGATTGACCGTCGGAGTTGGTGTAGGATGTTGCGTAAACACCATTCCCGGTGGATCAATGGTATGATGCCTCACGTTGTCTTGCATCTGTGCTTCGTCTTCCGTATCTTCAAACGACAATGGTTGTTTGGGAATAGACACACCTGCAACTGAAACATCACTTGACAAAATGTTAAATGATTTAAACAGAGCAGAATAATCGTATAACCATTCTGGACCAACTCTAGCGTCCGTAGCATTCTCTTCAAGCCATTCAATGTTGCACGACTCGACGACCTTTTTAGTTACTTTGTTGTATACCCTATAAGCAGAGCCTTTAGCATATCCAACAAAGTAACATTCGTCACCTTTGACTTCAAACTTTCCGTTGGAGTCCATTAGTAATAATACACATGGACAACCAAAAATACGAAAGTGTGAAACCGAAGGTTTATGTCCTTCCAGAATCTCATAAGGGGTTTTCATGTGACGTTTGTTTACTAAAGCATGATTCTGGATATAACAAGCCGTGCTAACTGCCTCAGCCCAAAAGAAACTAGGAAGCTTTGAATCAGCCAGCATAGTACGCGCAGCTTCAATGAGAGTACGATTCCTTCTTTCAGCCACTCCATTTTGTTGTGGAGTTCGAGGCGCACTGAATTGACGATCGATTCCCTTATCAATGCAGAAAGTATCCAAAGTAACGTTCTTGAATTCTGTCCCATTGTCTGATCGAATAGCCTTCACCTTAGTACTCGCTTGATTTTCAGCCAAAGTAATGAATTGTTTTACCAAGACAGCAGTTTCATTTTTGTGGCTGAGAAAATACACCCAAGTGTAGCGAGAGTAATCATCGACGATTACCAGACAGTAAGCTTTCTTCCCAATGCTCAGCACATTCACTGGACCAAAAAGATCCATGTGAAGTAGTTCGAGTACAGCTTTTGTCGAAGGTGCTGGTTTAGTCTTATGAGGTTTTCGATGAGCTTTCCCTTTCGCACAAGCAACACATTTCTCCACCAACATGAAATCCTTGATTGGAAGATCACGTAACAGTTGACCTTTAGCTAGACGGTTCAGATTTTTCATATTCACATGCCCAAGTCGACGATGCCACAACAGACCATCATGCTCCGAAATTTTTGAAAATAGACAAGTGATCTCTTCACACGGTTTCTTGTTCATATCAATGACGTAAGCATTACCTTTCCTTTCAGCTGTCATCAAGAACCAATCTTCTGGAATAACAATCCCAGGCTTAAGAACATGACATCCCTTCTTCGTGAAATGAACTGAATTCCCTCGATCACAGATCTGCGAAATACTTAACAGATTGTGTTTCAGTTCTGGAACATAATTAACATTTTCAAAACTTAAGACACCATTTCGAACAGTTCCTTTTAACGTGATTCTGCCTGACTCTCCTCCCGCAAATGAGACATATCCACCATTAAACTCTTTGACATTTACCAGTTGGGATAAGTCTCCTGTCATGTGCCTGGAACAGCCACTATCCATGTACCAGAGGCGCACGGTAGTCCTCCACAGCTGTTCCTGCACGATTAGCGGGATTAGTTAGATTTAGGAACCCAGCCCATAGTGGATCTGGGTTTTCCTTGTGCATCAATATACGTCACTCTCTGCCACACTAAATTATCTTTATTCAGAAATTTTGAAACATCCCTTTTGGCGACATTTTGATGACATGATTTCATTGAATTGGATTGCATGCCATTAGCTTTAGGTTTCCAAAACTGTCTTGACCAGTTAGAATTGAAACTTTCATAAGCGTTACCAAAAGAATTACTTCGATTACGCTGAAAATTTGTTTGTCTATTCTGATATTGATTATAGCGTTTGGCTGCATTCCAATCCTGATCAGAAGGTCTAGTCCTGTGATAGTTGTTCTTCATTGTCTTAGTCTTTGCAGACATCATGGACTCTGAACAGTGATATCGATTAGACGTGACCTTCTGATTTCGCTCTGATGTTTTCTTGTTCGGTGTCCTTGGGAGTTTGCCACAATTTCTGGCAATGTGACCAGCAATGCCACAGTTAAAACATGTTTGACGTTTCACATTTTGAATATTCTTGACATTTTGACTCTGTTTGCTTGATTTCGTGTGATTTGATGTTTTAGTTTTCTGAACATGTTTGACTTGTGGTTTTTCTTTAGACAACTTTTCTTCTAATCATCTCTCTCTTAGATCAGCATCCCTTTCATTGTTACTTAATCTTGATTCCGAATTTGAACATGTACGAGTTTCATCCAAATGCGTTTTATCAAGGCATTTATCATCTGAAACCGATTCAGGTTCACTTCCCGAACAAGAAGAAGTCTCAACAATATGCTCTTCCTCAATGCATTTGTCATGTGAAACTGATTCAGGTTCTTTTTCTGAGCCTAAAGAAGTTTCATCAATATGCATTTTCTCAGAGCATTTATCATGTGACACAGATTCAGGTTCATTGTTTAACACAGTTTCCAATGGGGTCCCACTAGATTCAACATTAGGGACACCCACTGAGACAGATTCGGAAGAAGAATCAGGATACTCTTGATTTTCTTGAGAAGTCGTTTCAGTGGTTTCACTGAATGCATCCTGAGGGACCTCACCTGTAACATTTTCACAAACATTTTCACAAGCTGAAACATTAGAGATGTTAGGATCACAAACATTAGTTGAAAAACAACCATCACCACACTTATTGTTCAAATCATCCACACAAACATTATCAGTTTTGCCCAAAACAACAGGCTCACAAGACGAAACATAAGCTGAAAACGACGCAAACAAAGAACTAGTAAAAGCAATGTCTGACTCAGTTGGTTCAGAATAACATTCAAAATATGGTTCAGAAACATTTGAAATAATAACCGGTTCACTCCCATGAACATCATCACACTTTACTTCAGAGCTATCATCTGCACACGAAGATGAAACATTAGGATCAATTGTGCCTTTGTGAACAAAATTCAATGGAGTAAACTTTTGTGGCTCAACATGTCTGTCATGAACAGACGATTTGTGGTTTTTCGAACCATACGTCATATTACTCTCATTTATCATCTCCACCTCGGTCATTGGTAGATAAGTATAATTATCATTGTACGGAGGAGGAGTCTGAGTGTAACCCAAGCCACGCCCTTTCTTTTCTTTAAAAACGAGTTGTTGATCACAAAGATTTTTAACCAATTTACTGGAAGAATCAAACTTCTTGATATTTAGTTCATTAATTTGATATCTGTTTTGAATATCTTCCAGTTCCTTAGTTAAAATGCATACCTTTGCTTGAGCTTCTAGGAAATGAGCTGTTTTTACACTCACATCATCCTTTAGCTTGATGATGTCTTTTCGCTGAGCTTCAATCTTTTCTTTATAAAGCTTCTCATTTTTAGACAAAGTAAAATTTTTATTTTTTATGTCATTATAATCTTGAATGAGCTCAGCGTTGTGTATTCTGTAAGCCTCAACCCTTTCCCTACACTCAGGAGTACAGAAAACAGAAATTACCTCTTCTTTGGTGAGACCTTTAACAGGAGCTGAAAGAATTTGAGTCATGAATGCAAAATCATCAGCTACAGTCTCTTCCTCTGGCTTTGGGCTATGTTCACTTGAAGTCATGAAAGCAATGTTGGATGTAGCAGTTTGATTCTCTGGAGCTGATATGTTCAGACGCTCAATTTCTGAAGTCCAATCAAAGTTGACGTTGGGCTGAACCACCAGTGCTTGTGCTAATCCTTGCGGCTGTGGACTTCCAGAAGCAGCAGCATCTGCTATACTTGTCGTGGTCACAAGAGCTCTTTCTCTATTAGGAGTTGCAGGTTGGGCAGGAGTTGCAGGAGTTTGATCTCTGTCTATAGGTGGCTTCGGGCAGTTTCGAGCATAGTGTCCTTCCTCATGACAGTTGAAGCAACGAAGATTAAAGGGCACTTTAGCAGCTCCATTCCATGCATTTCCCCACCTGTTTTTACCTGTTCTTTTCACAAACTTTTGGGCTCTGAAAGCTGCCATTGCCATCTGCCAGGTGATGTCCATTTCTTCAACATCATCTGGATGAATCTGTTTCAGATCATCAACTGATTATCATCAAGGTAATCATTAGCTAATCATTGATTCTTAATAATAATATAATTTGGTAATCATTAGCAAATACCAAATGGGCCAAGCAGGTAAGATTAGCTAATAGCTTGGCCCAAGCAGGCCCAAGATTAGCTAATACCTTGATGATAAAATTAGGGTTTTAATAATTATAATATTCATAAACAATCATTTGGTAATCATTAGCTAATCATTGATTCTTAATAATAATATAATTATAATAGTTATAATATTAATCATTAGGTTATATTAATATTAATAATTATAACAGTAAGTGTCACTTTATAAAAAAAAAAGGGGGGGGTTTGTTTAAATTATAAAAAAAAAAGGAAAGTTTGTTTGGTTGTGATAAGTTTTGACAGGTTTTGAGGTGCGGTTTAGAAAGCGGGTTCGATCATTCGGCTGCAAAGGGTTTGAGTTAGTGAGTACACGGATTCTCGCTTTGGGCTTGTGTTGAGGAAATAGTTAAAAGATCACATTTTTTGGGGATCACATCTTAAAAATGTCTTCTAAGAGAAAGATGCTTGAACAGGAACTTGAAGGATTCAGATATTCAAATGGTGAATCTATAGAAGCACTTACAGGCCGGTTTGCTAAACTGCTCTCTGAAATGGAGAGGGCAGAGATGGTGGTGTCTACTCGCATGAGCAACAGAATGCTTCTAAATGCTATAAAAGAGATTCCAGATCAGGAAAACTGTAGTTGGTTTAGAAATGTTAATCAGATAATAGTGACAACCGACTGCTACAAAATGAAGTCAGATGAGCTGATCTCACTAATCAAATCATATGATAATGCTGACAAGAAGTCGGTTCTCATTGGAGTCTTGTATCCGTCTTTGCTAGTCATTGAATGCAAGATTTCGGTTTGTTATTTCATATATTAGTCTTGTGTTGATTATTATAATTCGTTCTTGAATCGGCTTGTGATTGTTTTCCGCACCTTCACAAGTTAAAGGTTGATATCAAAGAGTTTGCTGTATATATGTATTGTTTTAGGGGGAGAAAATGACAAAAATACAAAAACATTTGAAAAATGAAAAAGCCAAAAAGAGAAATTGCATGATATGGGAAGTGAAATAAATGTTCGTGTTAAAGGGTTTTGACTAACACATGTAAGGTGCCATAGCTGAAAAGACTAGGATCTACTGCGATATGTCGATAGGCTTGACGCTCAACATGATAAAAGATACTAAGTGATATAAACATAACGAACTATGTACCATGTGGGTAACATACCAACGGCGTATGATTTTATGGTCTTAAATCTTGCGTTAATAGATAGCCAACATCTGAGGTTTCGGGTCTTTATATTGTTGAATCATCCGGGGATATCTTGGCTGTCCTTCTGTTCAGAACTAAAATTGTACATGACCCCAGGAAAGAAAGTCACTTGGAATTAGCTCATTTCTATTTTATCATGTTGAGCCAACATGATAGCCAACATATTTTTAATTCTGAACAGAAGAACAGCCAAGATATCCCCGGATGATTCAACAATATAAAGACCCGAAACCTCAGATGTTGGCTATCTATTAACGCAAGATTTAAGACCATAAAATCATACGCCGTTGGTATGTTACCCACATGGTACATAGTTCGTTATGTTTATATCACTTAGTATCTTTTATCATGTTGAGCGTCAAGCCTATCGACATATCGCAGTAGAACAGACAATAGAAAAACAAGGCAGCTGCGATTGTCAGCTCCCGAGGTTTTATGCCGGCGATCTAGATTGATCAAGGGCTTTCCTCGTACATCTCGTGTCATTTACTTTACTTTTTCTCATAGTTTGATCATAGATATAGCTCAATATCCTGAGCCGTATCCTGAATACTGATTTTCTAAATAACTCAACAAGCATATTTTCTATACACTTTCTAGCACACTACCTCACATTACTAATTTGATCACTAAATTGCTTCGGTAATTTTTTACCAAAACAGGTATACTACTAAAATCGTCACAGGGGGACATATTACCCCAGGCTATTAGATGTGAATTTCCTACTACTAATAATGAAGCAGAGTATGAAGCTCTAATTGCAGGATTAGAATTGCCTAGGAATATGAATATTAAATGTTTGCAAGTGAATGCTGATTCCTTCTTGATCACTAACCATTTCAACGGATCTTATGCAGTCAAAGGTGAAAGGTTAGTCGAATATCTTGAAATTGTTAAAAAATTAGCAGGATATTTCGAAGTTTTTACACTTGAACAGGTACCGAGAGAGGAAAATGCTGAGGCAGATGCTCTGGCAAATCTAGGGTTTGAAGTCAGGATATCGGAAGGAACTCATTTACCAATACTACATATCCTGTATCCTGCGATGGAACTCTTCAAGTCTCAGGATAAGGAGCTAGCAAGTATCCGGGATCCTGGTGATGAATATCCTGAAAAGAATCCTGAATCCTGGATGGCTCCAATTATGAAGTACCTCAAAGAAGGAGACATCCCAAAGGATGAAAATCCTAAGGCTTTCAGGATGAAGGTATCTCGTTTCACTATTATAAATGATGTTTTGTATAAGAAGTCTCTTGCAGGTCCATACCTAAGGTGCTTGGAGGATCCTGAAACAAGGAGGTACTTCAGGATATATATAAAGGAGACTGTGGCAACCATACTGGGGGCAGATCGTTGTTCTCGAAGGTGTTAAGAACAGGATACTACTGGCCGACTATGAGAAAGGATGCTGCAGAATATGCTCGAAAATGTGACGCATGTCAAAGGCATAGCAATATACTACATCAGCCTGCTGAGCCATTATATCCTATCGTATCCCCCCCGGCCATTTATGAAATGGGGCATGGATATAGTGGGGAAACTCCCAAAAGCTCTAGGAGGAAAAGTTTTTATGCTGGCAATGATAGATTATTTCTCCAAGTGGGTTGAAGCAGAAGCCTTCATACAGGTTAGGGATCAGGAAGTGGTATCCTTCATAAAGAGGAATATCCTGACAAAATTTGGGGTACCGGCTGAGATAATTTGTGATAATGGCTCCTAATTCATTAGCAAAAGAACTACTGGTTTTTTTTGCAAAAGTTGGGGAATCAAGATGATCACATCAACTCCAGTACATCCTCAAGCAAATGGACAGGCAGAATCATCGAACAAAATAATTGTCAACAACCTAAAGAAGATGTTAGGTGCTAAAAAAGGAAAATGAGCAGAAGAACTACCATTTGTCCTATGGACTGATAGGACAAATGTGAAAAACGCTACTGGGCAAACCTCATTTTCTTTGGTGTTTGGGGCAGAAGCCGTGATCCCGACAAAAATGGTGATACCTACAGCTAGATCAAGCCTACGGGATCCTGAGTCAAATCCTAAAGCCTTATGTCAAGGACTGGATACTGTTGATGAAACATCAACATCACCAGTCGCAATCAGAAGTAAGGTCTCGGTTCATCCTGTTTGGTTTCGACTCGCAACCTCGATTACGAGTCGCAACAACCGTTTCGACTCGTCCGACTCGCAACCACGATTCCGAGTCGCAACCATCTTCATCATTGTCTGATCTCGAGTTGTACGGATTTGAGTCGCAATCTCCACAGTCGCAACCTCGATTTCGAGTCGCAACCTCCATCCATTTTTACAAGGTCTCGAGTCATTCTTGTCTCGACTCAATCCTTATCTTCTAATCTTGAGTATCAACATCCACGGTCTCGACTCACTTCAAGAAAGGTCTCGAGTAGCAACCACTGTCTCGACTCACGGTTTCGAGTCCGACGTTTACGAGTCGCAACCATTGATTACCTTCATCATCATCTTCTTGTCCGATAACCGTCGCCGGAAACCTGCAACTTCATTTTCTCCGGTCTAACTTCTCCGAACACTGAACATATAGATAGATATAGAGTTTAGGAGGAGAAAACTCAGAAAATACAAAAAGAGTTTGCAGTAAATATGTATTGTTTTAGGGGGAGAAAATGAGAAAAATACAAAAACATTAGAAAAATGAAAAAGCCAAAAAGAAAGATTGCATGATATGGGAAGTGAAATAAATGTTTGTGTTAAAGGGTTTGACTAACACATGTAAGGTGCCATAGCTGAAAAGACTAGGATCTACTGCGATATGTCGATAGGCTTGACGCTCAACATGATAAAAGATACTAAGTGATATAAACATAACGAACTATGTACCATGTGGGTAACATACCAACGGCGTATGATTTTATGGTCTTAAATCTTGCGTTGATAGATAGCCAACATCTGAGGTTAAAGGGTTTGACTAACACATGTAAGGTGCCATAGCTGAAAAGACTAGGATCTACTGCGATATGTCGATAGGCTTGACGCTCAACATGATAAAAGATACTAAGTGATATAAACATAACGAACTATGTACCATGTGGGTAACATACCAACGGCGTATGATTTTATGGTCTTAAATCTTGCGTTGATAGATAGCCAACATCTGAGGTTAAAGGGTTTGACTAACACATGTAAGGTGCCATAGCTGAAAAGACTAGGATCTACTGCGATATGTCGATAGGCTTGACGCTCAACATGATAAAAGATACTAAGTGATATAAACATAACGAACTATGTACCATGTGGGTAACATACCAACGGCGTATGATTTTATGGTCTTAAATCTTGCGTTGATAGATAGCCAACATCTGAGGTTTCGGGTCTTTATATTGTTGAATCATCCGGGGATATCTTGGCTGACTTCATCAACATAGATTTGAACCAAGATTTGATCACGTCCTACCTTCTTGATAAACAGAGTCTGGTCTATGGTGCCACGCGTATACCCATGAGCCAATAGATGCTCTGTTAGTGTGGCATACCAAGCTCGAGGAGCCTGGTGTAACCCGTACAGCGCCTTGTCTAGCTTGTAAGCGTATTCAGGATGATCTGGATGCACAAACCCTGGTGGCTACTCGACAAAAATTTCCTCCTTCACATCTCCATAGAGAAACGCGGTCTTGACATCCATCTGATAAACAGTGAATCCCATGTATGACGCGTAAGCCAAAAAGATCCGGATGGCTTCAAGTCGTGCAACTGATTGATGATTGCGAGTCGAAACCAAAGCAGGATGAGCCGAAACTGATGATGGTTGCGACTCGAAATCAAACAGGATGAACCGAGATCTCGGTTGCGACTCGGAACCGAGGTTGCGACTCGAGACCGTGATGATGATGATGAGTCGAGATCGGGAGAGCGGTTGCGAGTCGAGACTGGTTGTTGATAACTCGAGACCAGTTTAAGAAGGTTGTTGAGTCGAGACCTTGATGATAATATTGATGATAATGATGGTTGCGACTCAGACTTTTGGGAAGATGATACTCGAAAATGTAGGACACGAAATCAGTTGACGAATTTGATATTATAACAGTAATATATGAAAGCTGAAGCAACATCCAAGTAAGATTACCAAATGATTGTTTCGGTTCATCCTGTTTCAGTTGCGACTCGCAACCAGTAGTCAGTCTCCACTCGCAACCGAAGCTGTTACGACTCGCAACCTTGGTTTCGGCTCATCCTGTTTTAGTTACGACTCGCAACCACAGCAGTTACGACTCGCAACCACAGCAGTTTCAACCCAGCTGTTACGACTCGCAACGACACTGATTTACGGACATTTGAACTGTTGACTTTTGGACTTAAAACAAAAATCAATTAATTAACTAATTAATTAAACATGTCGTCAAACAACAGTGAATTGACTGCCCTTAAAGAACAACAAGAATTGGATTCAAAGCTTGGTACCACAACACGCATTCCTAGGTTAACTGATGCTAATGATTTTCCTGAGTGGAAGTGGCGCTTTGAACAGCATCTTAAGGTTAAGGATTATAAGCTGTGGCGAAGCATTTTGCGAGGTCCTAGGGAAATCATGATGGAAAGTTCAACTGAACCAGGTCTTAAGGTAAAGAAACCTAGGGATCAGTACACTGAAGATGATGTGCTCATTGTTGAAGAAGATGATCGAGCTCTTTCCTACTTAACCATGGGTTTGGGTCCTGATATTGCTATTGGTTTTCGCACCTGCAAATCTGCCAAAGAATTGTGGGATTCTCTGATCGAAGTATATGAAGGAAACGAAGATATGAAAGAGAGCCGAAGAAATCTGCTGCAACAAAACTTCAACAACTTCAACCATATTTATGGTGAAACGGTAGACAATCAGATTCAGAGGTTTGTGAAGCTGATCACTCAAATGAAAATGGAAGAAATTCATACAACAAATGCATCCACAAACCGACAACTTCTTAATGCTCTACCAAAGAGTTGGGATCATCATGTTGCTATGATCAAGAAGACTAAAGATCTCGCTAGATGCACTTTGTCAGAGATGATCTCTCACATTAAGGCATGCGAACTGGATGATAAGCAAAGAGAAACAAATTACAAGAACAGTATGCTAGCTGCTGGTTTCTCCATTGCTCCCGCTTCCTCTAACAACAGCAACACAGCATTATTGTCTCAAGGTGGTTTTCAGATGTTTCGCAATACTTCATCCGCTACTCCAACTTCAGCAAAGGTGCACTCATCTGGATCCTCTAATCAAGTCGTCTCTCCAGCTTCTCCTGCTTCAATTCCAAATTCTGGAAATATCTCTACTGCTGCTTCTGCTATGGCTGCTAACAACGAAATGATAGCCTTCTTTGCTAAACAATCAAAGGAAAGCTTGGATATCGCAGCTTCAGTGATCAACTGTTTGAATGCTTTTATTGCAGGAAAACTTGATCCACCAAAGTGGAGTCCTGATGATCTGAAACAGATTCATCCAGATGATGTTGAAGAAATGGACATCACCTGGCAGATGGCAATGGCAGCTTTCAGAGCCCAAAAGTTTGTGAAAAGAACAGGTAAAAACAGGTGGGGAAATGCATGGAATGGAGCTGCTAAAGTGCCCTTTAATCTTCGTTGCTTCAACTGTCATGAGGAAGGACACTATGCTCGAAACTGCCCGAAGCCACCTATAGACAGAGATCAAACTCCTGCAACTCCTGCCCAACCTGTAACTCCTAATAGAGAAAGAGCTCTTGTGACCACGACAAGTATAGCAGATGCTGCTGCTTCTGGAAGTCCACAGCCGCAAGGATTAGCACAAGCACTGGTGGTTCAGCCCAACGTCAACTTTGATTGGACTTCAGAAATTGAGCGTCTGAACATATCAGCTCCAGAGAATCAAACTGCTACATCCAACATTGCTTTCATGACTTCAAGTGAACATAGCCCAAAGCCAGAGGAAGAGACTGTAGCTGATGATTTTGCATTCATGACTCAAATTCTTTCAGCTCCTGTTAAAGGTCTCACCAAAGAAGAGGTAATTTCTGTTTTCTGTACTCCTGAGTGTAGGGAAAGGGTTGAGGCTTACAGAATACACAACGCTGAGCTCATTCAAGATTATAATGACATAAAAAATAAAAATTTTACTTTGTCTAAAAATGAGAAGCATTATAAAGAAAAGATTGAAGCTCAGCGAAAAGACATCATCAAGCTAAAGGATGATGTGAGTGTAAAAACAGCTCATTTCCTAGAAGCTCAAGAAAAGGTATGCATTTTAACTAAGGAACTGGAAGATATTCAAAACAGATATCAAATTAATGAACTAAATATCAAGAAGTTTGATTCTTCCAGTAAATTGGTTAAAAATCTTTGTGATCAACAACTCGTTTTTAAAGAAAAGAAAGGGCGTGGCTTGGGTTACACTCAGACTCCTCCTCCGTACAATGATAATTATACTTATCTACCAATGACCGAGGTGGAGATGATAAATGAGAGTAATATGACGTATGGTTCGAAAAACCACAAATCGTCTGTTCATGACAGACATGTTGAGCCACAAAAGTTTACTCCATTGAATTTTGTTCACAAAGGCACAATTGATCCTAATGTTTCATCTTCGTGTGCAGATGATAGCTCTGAAGTAAAGTGTGATGATGTTCATGGGAGTGAACCGGTTATTATTTCAAATGTTTCTGAACCATATTTTGAACGTTATTCTGAACCAACTGAGTCAGACATTGCTTTTACTAGTTCTTTGTTTGCGTCGTTTTCAGCTTATGTTTCGTCTTGTGAGCCTGTTGTTTTGGGCAAAACTGATAATGTTTGTGTGGATGATTTGAACAATAAGTGTGGTGATGGTTGTTTTTCAACTAATGTTTGTGATCCTAACATCTCTAATGTTTCAGCTTGTGAAAATGTTTGTGAAAATGTTACAGGTGAGGTCCCTCAGGATGCATTCAGTGAAACCACTGAAACGACTTCTCAAGAAAATCAAGAGTATCCTGATTCTTCTTCCGAATCTGTCTCAGTGGGTGTCCCTAATGTTGAATCTAGTGGGACCCCATTGGAAACTGTGTTAAACAATGAACCTGAATCTGTGTCACATGATAAATGCTCTGAGAAAATGCATATTGATGAAACTTCTTTAGGCTCATAAAAAGAACCTGAATCAGTTTCACATGACAAATGCATTGAGGAAGAGCATATTGTTGAGACTTCTTCTTGTTCGGGAAGTGAACCTGAATCGGTTTCAGATGATAAATGCCTTGAACCGAAACCGTGGTGAATGCGAGTCGAAACCAAAACGTGATGAACCGCAACAATGATGGTTGCGAGTCGTAACCAGAACGTGATGAACCGCAACAGAGATGGTTGCGAGTCGGAACCTGCAAAAGAATAAACGATAAGATCTGTTTACTCGCAATCCCGATTTTTCAGCACTTCCAAAATTCAAAGATATCGTAATCTTTGAATCTCTTGACCACCAACTTTCCGTAAAATCAGCAAACACCTTTTTCAGAAATCAACAAACCAAAATCAGTATAATTTGATGAATCGGTCATGAACAGTTTAAGTATTTCACTGCAAAACATGTAACAAAACAGATCAGTAGCACAAACGATTCTTGAATCCGAATGATATCAAAACCGAGCCCTTGAATGGCTTCAATGGCTCTGATACCAATTGTAAAACCCGATAGGATCTTTCAATGATATCAACCTTTAACTTGTGAAGGTGCGGAAAACAATCACAAGCCGATTCAAGAACGAATTATAATAATCAACACAAGACTAATATATGAAATAACAAACCGAAATCTTGCATTCAATGAATAGCAAAGACGGATACAAGACTCCAATGAGAACCAACTTCTTGTCAGCATTATCATATGATTTGATTAGTGAGATCAGCTCATCTGACTTCATTTTGTAGCAGTCAGTTGTCACTATTATCTGATTAACATTTCTAAACCAACTACAGTTTGCCTGATCTGGAATCTCTTTTATAGCATTTAGAAGCATTCTGTTGCTCATGCGAGTAGACACCACCATCTCTGCCCTCTCCATTTCAGAGAGCAGTTTAGCAAACCGGCCTGTAAGTGCTTCTATAGATTCACCATTTGAATATCTGAATCCTTCAAGTTCCTGTTCAAGCATCTTTCTCTTAGAAGACATTTTTAAGATGTGATCCCCAAAAAATGTGATCTTTTAACTATTTCCTCAACACAAGCCCAAAGCGAGAATCCGTGTACTCACTAACTCAAACCCTTTGCAGCCGAATGATCGAACCCGCTTTCTAAACCGCACCTCAAAACCTGTCAAAACTTATCACAACCAAACAAACTTTCCTTTTTTTTTTATAATTTAAACAAACCCCCTTTTTTTTTTTTTTATAAAGTGACACTTACTGTTATAATTATTAATATTAATATAACCTAATGATTAATATTATAACTATTATAATTATATTATTATTAAGAATCAATGATTAGCTAATGATTACCAAATGATTGTTTATGAATATTATAATTATTAAAACCCTAATATATAATATATTAAAAAAAAACTGTATATCTTCTTCTTCGTTCAAAAACAAATCGCAGCCCTAACTTCAACCTTCAGCTGCCACGGTGATAAAAAGAACGATGATTGTTGTCAGCCGGAGTTGTTGATACGGATGAACGGTGTCGGACAATACGACGATGAAGATGATGAACGGAGTTGGTAATCGGAGATGGTGATTATATGAGGTCGTTCAAGAGTGGAGGAGAACAGCGGTCGTTGGTTCGAAGTTGCAGATGAACCCGGAGAAGATGATGTTAACGGAGATAGCAGGTGGTGTTCGGCGATGGTGAACGGAGGTGATGGTCGACGATGTTAACAGGATGATGAACGAAGATGATGAAGACGTGGAGGTGACAGCCGTGAAGATGGTTGCGAGTCGGACGAGTCGAGACAGTGATTGCGAGTGGAGACTGATTGATGATTGCGAGTCGAAACCAAAGCAGGATGAGCCGAAACTGATGATGGTTGCGACTCGAAATCAAACAGGATGAACCGAGATCTCGGTTGCGACTCGGAACCGAGGTTGCGATTCGAGACCGTGATGATGATGATGAGTCGAGATCGGGAGAGCGGTTGCGAGTCGAGACTGGTTGTTGATAACTCGAGACCAGTTTAAGAAGGTTGTTGAGTCGAGACCTTGATGATAATATTGATGATAATGATGGTTGCGACTCAGACTTTTGGGAAGATGATACTCGAAAATGTAGGACACGAAATCAGTTGATGAATTTGACGGTGATTGCGACTCAAAAGAACGTGTGATGAATGATTAGCTGCAGCGAAAATCACTTCATGGAAATATCAGTCTCACCAAAATTATAAAGTCAACAAAACTCCGAAAATTGTGTAAAATTTTAAAAACGAGATATTTCTAAAGATTTTTTGAAAATTACGTTTAATCCTTTAACAGTCTTTTTCGAAATCAAAACACCAAAATATAGTAATTTTTGATAAAATTTCGATGAACACTACGAAGAACGCGAAGAACACCGAACCAAAAATAACGAAAACCTTGAATCTTTGATATCACACCGAGCCTAGAAATAGGTTCTAAAGGCTCTGATACCACTTAATCAGCCCAAACATGTAAACAAAAACATAAACATAATCAACCCTCAAACTATGCTAACCTACATGAATAAACCTTCAGGTTCTAACAATATTATTTTGGGATTTTTGAATATTTTTAATTAATTTTAGGCTGAGCATAACTTATAGTCGTAGGCTTAATCCGGTAATTGTCGGTTTTGCCCTTACGGGCTATAAAATGAGTTTTACATATCTAATCGACTCCAAACCTTTTGCTACTGATCTTAAATGATAAATAAATTATTTTAAGCCTTCTGGAATAATAAAAATATCAGCTTTATGTATCAAACCCGGAAATGGCTTCTAATCGCCTTTTTAAGCCTTTTTAAAGCATAGTATGTACTAAGACTATTTTAAACATACAAGGGTTTATACCTACTGATATTTGAGGCAAATTATAATATTTTAACAGTAAGCAAAAGTTGTTTAACTCAGACTTCGGTTTTGAGCTTTACGGCTTATGTGAAATTACCAAAATGCCCCTACGGTGCATAGTTTGGTTATAATTGAAAATTTTCACATATATAATTTACCCTACTGTTATAACTTAGTAAAATAAGTATTTTTTGCTGATTACATCAGACCTGTAACTCAGGTAAATACTTAAACTCTTTTATAACCTTTTAAATGACCAAACTACCCGTACGGGGCATAGTTTGTGTTTAAATTCGTTTCGGGCATAATAAAAGACATCTTACTGATGTCGCAATATATTTGAAGCATATTAACTTAGGAAACCTGTATATGGCTCTTATGAATACCCGTTACGCTTATTACGCGTTCGGTTCGGTTTATGTAACTAGTTTGCATAAATTAGCCGAAACGGGTCAAACCTTATCGGTTTTATCTCAAAATCCAGAATGTGTATGAAATACCCATATTAGGCAAGTCTCCGAACTTGTCGGGTCTAAATCACATTCTATTCCGGTCTTCGCCTAATCGTGCGTTTGAACCATATAATTAACCGGTCTAAGCTTAGGCTTAATTAAAGACCCGTTAGCATTCTAATTGGTTATTTATACCATCGTTCCAGACTAGAGCCTTCCGGTAAATGGTACCTACGCTTACTTAAGTGAATACGGTTGAGTTATTAAATTCTTGCTATTTAAGACAGGAGCTAGCTCAGGTAAATACTCTTAACTTATTTTCCCTATACGGGCTTGGGATACGGTATTATAATAATACCGCTTGGTCGGGTATTGAATATTTAATCTTATTGTGGTTAAATTATTGAGGTAACCCGGTTTAATCTGTATTGTTTGAAATAAAAGCCTTTAGGGGTTAATGACCATGTCCCGGATATCCCTGACATCATTGTATTATAAAATGGCCACGTCTTAAGCACGGGGTGTAGGCATACACCTGACAGTTGCTTAAGGAATAACGGTATCTCACTCTCTTGTGGGCCTATACTTGTGGCGTGTCTGTTAATCTGACTCGGTTTCTACATCGGGCCCTGAACGTACAACGAACATGTAAATCTGTATACAAGATTATAAATATAATTGTCCCAAGTTATAAAAGATTAATTTTGCCTTTGTGCATTTTAATCAAAGTGTCAAAATATTTCATGCCTGGTGCATCTAAATCAATTTTTTAAACTCTTTACAAATGAGTCAGTTGAGTGTATTTACCAGTGAAAACTGACGTATTTTCCAAAAAGGTTAAGTGACAGGTACTGAACGTAATTGGCTGGAAGCTCAGGGCGCTAATAAGGAATCATGCAAGTTCTAGGCGTCTAAAGTCTGTTGAACAATGTTTACGTTTTAAGATCCGCCTGTGGATCCTTTACTTTCCGTTGTAATACTTGATATTACTTTATATTCGGATTGTAATATATTTATCTCTTGCTTCCGCTGTGCATTTAAATATTGTGTTGTTTGACTATGATGATATCAACTACGTCACGATACTCCCCACCGGGCCCACCGATGACACGTGGAAAGTCTGGGTGTGACAGGTTGGTATCAGAGCCAACATTGAGTGAATTAAACACTAGCTTTTTGTGTTTAATCTCAATGACACATTAGCACATTTCTTGACCTTCTGAGTCTTGACTTAACATAGGAATATTCTCAATCCTATTCTGTAAATTTTTGCTTCCAAATTTTTGAATACGTCGCCAAGCGAAGAAGCTGTAATAGAAATTCTCCACATCTGGAGCCCTGAAATGCTGAGCTTCGTAGCGCGTCTAGAATGAAACGAGCATCCAAGGAGAGAGCATTTAGAAATAACTTGAAGAAGAAACTCCTTTTGCTGAAGATCGTTTCCTTAATAGTCCTCATAAGGACATACTTATCTTTCAGTCCCTTTGAGGACAACATTATTCCTTTCAAGTCCTGTTTAGGGCAACCTTGAACTTATTAATTTTATAGTGGAATGACTAAATATTCATCCTAATCTGGAAATATTAAATAAATGGAAAATAACATTCCTTTTATAAGATCTACCATCATAATAAAGTGGCAAAATCTAAAAAGGACAAGACCTAGCCTCGTGTCATATTAAGACCCGGCCAAGATGGCAGTTCCTCAATTTAGATTCAGATCCTTATTAACATTCCTTTTGCAAGATCTACCATTATAATAAAATGGCAAAATCTAAAAGGACAAGACCTAGCCTCGTGTCATATTAAGACCCGGCCAAGATGGCAGTTCCTCAATTTAGGTTCAGATCCTTATTAACATTTCAATTTAGAAATTGTTCTGTGTTAATTATTAAAAAGAATCTTAAAGGTAAAACCTAGCCTAAATGTCAATGCTGACATGGCCAAGATGGTAAAACCTAGCCTAAATGTCAATGCAGACATGGCCAAGATGGTAAAACCTTGCCTAAATGTCATTGCAGACATGGCCAAGACGGTAAAACCTATCCAAAAGATTCCTAACCCAACTAAATGATCTCTGAATCATGGGTTAAATCATCAATTAAGATGATCATATTTTGACCATACGTGGTAATATAACGCCTACGGGCCTTGCTCATTTCTACATGAGCCAAAAGACGGTGGTAGCGATGACTCCCTGTCTGAAAAAGGTAACGAACCTTGATTCAAACCTAAATGCCTCGATTCTCTGAAATCATGGCTTATAAATTAAACTTGTCTACGCGACTAGGCCATTTGTGCTATTATTAACTTATAAATTAGGATTTATGATAAAAATCCTGAATAAAATAAATATCCTTCCTTCCCTGCCAGTATGCATTTTAAAAAGAATCTTAAAGGTGAAACCTAGCCTACGCGGCCAAGATGGTGAAACCTACTCAAGGGATTCAGATCCTTGTTAACACCTAAGAACGTGTTAGCACTCCTGACAAATGTGATTCGATAAAATCACAACAGTCATCCCTATATTGGAAATTTTTTAAATTCCTAATTTGCCTTATGATCTAGAAATCATGGCTTATTCATCTTATAAGATGATCATATTATAAACATCCGTGAGTGATGAAGTGCCTACGGGCTAAATTTGTTGTCCCATAAGACAACGACAGTAGTGGTCTTTGACCCTGTCTAAAGATGTTGGAATACGTCCAAGCATAATAGTCGGTAGGGTCCGTACGATCTCGACTAATATCATCTGAAAAGATGATCATACCATAAATATCCCTTAAGAGGGAAATGCCTACGGGCTATAATTAACGCCATCCGAGGCTAAAGACAGTGGTAGCCTCCAACTCCCTGTCAAGAAAAGATGTTTTGCCTACGGGCTATAATAAATTGTCCATCTGAGACATTGACATTATGATCTTTATGTTTCCTTGTCTAAGGTTGTGAGCTATGCTCAAGCCAAATAGTCAATATGATTAATGCAATCCTGACTTATATCATCTAAAATGATGAATCCATTATAAACATCCATTAGTGATGTTTCGCCTACGGGCCATATTATATTGTCCATTTGTGACACAAACATTATGATTTCTATGACTCCCTGCCCAAAGGTGAAGAACTATGTTCAAGCCTTAAAACTCCTGATCTAATAAGATTGCAGCCTATGAATTGATGTCCTTGTGACAAATCCACAAGTTATATTTCAAGTCACCCATAAAAAGCCTCCGTGCTATAATTCGTCGTTCGTGACAAGTTAACATATTAGATGTTAACATCCCTGGTGACAGGCCTTAGTGCCATATCCTATAACGTCCTAGAGACAAGGCCATTTGTGCCGTATCTAAATGTCATTACGACAAGGCCTTCGCGCCATATGATTACTTATGTCCTTCATGACTGGACTTTATGCTATATGTTTCTACGTCCCTCGCCACAGGCTTCTATGCCATATATGTATATATATATATATAATCAAAGTCATGTAATGCTAGCCTTTGAGCTATTTATAATCGTCCTTATGGCAAAGACAGTTGTGACATTATGGTCCCCTGTCAAGTAAGTATTGGTCTCGCTCCAAACCTTGAATGCCATTAATAGACCTTTAGTAAACCATAAGCTTAGCAAACTTTTGATTGCATACATAAGAACTTCAGATATTAAAATTAAGGTATAATTTACCAATGGAATCTTTAATGACCCTCTCTCCCATCCTCGGAGAAAATCCTTTCATAAGAATCTGGAGTACTCTTCCCCAAAAAGAGTACGACAATATATATTACTTTATTTTATTATTTTCCTCATTGTTTTCTATCGCCTGCGAATGCCAAACTATGTTTGATAAAAGTGCCATATGAGGGTTGGCGTATCCTAGTGTGTCCCATAGATTGCTTCCATGCCTGATCAGTATGGAGGTTTAATGCATGGAACCCCTGAGATATCCCAATGGTCATATTGTACTAAAGTCGACTAGTAGTATTCAAAGAAGATATCTAGAAAATAGAATTGTCCAAATAAATGTTTCCTGGTAAAGGAACCTGTGGATTCATAACATAAAAGTGTCACTCATTTGGCACGAGCAAGGATGGATGAACTGGAGCCTGAGATTGGGAAAATCTCTGTAACCTCCTTGTATTTTGATTATCTTCTCCTAAGACTGCCCTGTTTACCTCCCAAGAGGCAGGTAGAGTTAAGACTAACATCCCGCTTTGGGTTGAAGTGTTGTAAGAACTCATGTTGATTATGGAATAACCGAAACCCTGATTAAGTAAATGTTAAGATATAGATTCATATAGGCTGACTCAATATCCGGAGAATTCGGTATAGTTAGGTACGAAAGACGGTTCATCTTGCTTATGCATTGTTACCGCAACCCTACTTAGGCAACGATTAAGAATTGCCATCAGCTGCCCAGGATCGTCGATTTGTTCGACTAACGGCAAGGATTAGCTATTCCTTAAAAAATTGTTAAGCAGTGGTCGGAATAACCATTTCACCGTAAGATAAGCTTTTCTATAATAGTTGATATATAAACATCAAGGCTGCTCCCTTGGAGACCTTGTATAAATGGAATGTTAAACATCTATTGTTAGGTCAATAGATTGGTAAGTTCAATTATTAGGATCTGAAAGTTGCATTGGAAACAACAAATAAGATCACACAACTCCCTAATTATCGGTAAGTTGCCAGTATTCGGCAGAAAAATCAAGGATTGATGGAAGGTAGCAACCTTCCTAAATTCTTGTTAAGGAATAGGGTTCAACAAGGGATATCACCCAGGAAGGGTGTGCCAAATTGTTAAATTTTCAGGCTAGTTAAGCTCTGAATATATAGAACCATTCGAAGGAAATCGAATGTATCAAGATTAAATAGCTTACGAGCTAAAACCTATTTAAGGAGCTTAGCGGAGCTCGCAATACATTACACACTAGTGACTGAAGGATGTGTTTCGCCAATAAGCCGAAAAACATTATCACGTAATGATAGGCAGATTAATGAAACTTTATGATTTGACAATAAACCTGTATAGACTAAGAATTGACATGTTAAGAAGCTCCGAAGGAGAGTATGTACCTATTGTATAGGTCAACTGGGATACCCTTATAGGCCCAAATATACTATGGAAGTTAAGTCCATGCAACTTCAGAAAATATTTCCATTATTCTAGCAAATCTCGAGGTCGAGATTTCTTTTAATGGGGTGAGGATGTAACACCTCGTAAAATCACATTCAAAGAAGTATTGACACGTGTAATTAAAACCCTAGTAAAGTCAAACCTTGAATATAAGGGACTAATTTTTCGAAAAATCAAAAACTTTTATTATGAAAGAACTGGAAGTATTATCATACCTAAAATAAGTTTTTAAATAACCTTTTACGGTCTTGTATTCACAAATGAGCCACTTGTTGATCAAGTGTAGCCGTTTATGTAATTAATTGAAAGTTTGCGTAGAAAAGGGTTAAAAGCGTCAACATGTTAATTCTTACCTCTGAGTGACCTTTTAACAAACCGAGAGCCTCATGATATTTGATTATACTCTCGGGATTTCCAATCATTGGCCATCCAACGCTTTTATGCCCAAAAGTGAAGTTACGCGCAACTTTGCAAGTATAAGGGACTAAAAGTGTCAATATGTTTAATTATACCTCTGAATGACCTTTTACCGAGCCCGAAACATTTCGATGTTTAATAATACTTTCAAGAATGCCTAATATGGATTATATGAGGCTTCAATGATACTAAATGATGAGTTACGCAAGTTTGCGCATTAGAGGGACCTACAGCGTCAAACTGTTAAAGTATACCGATTCCTATGTTATCGGACCTCCCGGAATATGACCATGAGTCAAACATACCTTATTTATACTTCTCATAGCTTAGATATAGGCCTAGAGGTGTTTAGTCCGCAAGAATAAACTTTTATGTCATGCAGGGACTAAAAGTGTCAAAAAGCGCACAAGTTTGCGTTTACGCGCATATCTTATATTCTGGATATTCCCGGACACCCAAAAATTTCTGTAAGCACTAAAATATTTTATTTTAGTGTTTGGCTTGATAAAATTCCATTCGTCACGTCGTTTGGATTGTTTTTCGCGTCCGTCCGTGTTTCGTCGTAATTAACCGAACAACGTGACCGTACGACCAAACGAACCGACATCCGGCATATTTTTGAGCATGTTTCATGTTACCCTTACTTAGGCATCATTATAGAGCCTTAAAAATGATTTAACGGGCCTTGGATGTGTCGGAAATGGCAATTGGAGGTACAGGGGCTAAAACTGTCAACATTTGAAAAATACTTTTTGCTGGCCATAGGCTTGCGCACCTCAACACTGTGGTTGTTACAGTGCACAAGCAGTCTCCCAGATGCAGAAACTCATTTTCTTGCCTGTTCAGCCCATTCAAACGTCAAGTCTTGGCCTTTAACATTTCCATGAGTTGCCTAAACTGATTTTTAGGCCTTAGGGACATGTGTTGATGATTCATGGTCCATAATAGCTTGAGTTGTCAACAATCTAAGGTGTTTGAAATCACTATAAAAGGCCTTCAATGTTGCAACATTTTTGTTCATCCATTCCATCTGCAATTGTGGGACTTTCTGGAGCTCAAGAGCAGACACCAAGCATCCCTAATCGTGATTAGGACTTTGGTAAACACCCTTGACCTTCCTTGATTAAGTTTTTACTTAGTTTAAGCTTAAAAGTCAAACCGTCATAATTAACGGTTGACTTAACGATTAATCATTGTTGGTCCAGTGATTAGTCGAATTGAAAGTAGTTATAAGTTGGTAATTATGTGGGTAATAAACCCTTAAAAGGGTTCCCCCTGATTCCCACTCTAACTAGGTCAAATGTCGGGTCAAACTTGTGATTAAAAAGTCAACAGGATACTTAGTTTCTAATTTATGCATAATTAGCAAATGTAGAACACATACAACCTGTTTGATCATTAATATAATTTGGTAATTAGTGTAAGAACATGTCTAAACATGTTCCACCCGACAATTTCCTGTTTAGACCCGGTTCGGAACCGAAAGTCGCAAAGCTTTGACTTTTGCTTTGACTTCAGTTCTGACCCGTTTTGGTATGATTTAGAAATACCTAAGAGCTTCATTTGGACCAGGTTACATGCTAGTATAACCCTCTGTGATTATACACCATGGTTCATTAGTTAACCGATTAATACGCATGATTCCGTTAATTGTTCATATGTTGACCATTATGCCCTTTTCACCTTAAATTGTGATTTTTGAAAATGTAAAAGAGTAGAAACCTTAGTCACTAATATATGAACTTGTACCCAAAATTTGACATCAGTTTGAGGTATAGATTGAGAGTTATGCTCATTAGCGTAAATTGAAAGCTTTATGTTAATTAAACGGCGTAATTAGTGTATAGCCTATTTAAACATACTTTTTGATATCAAAATCTTTACCCACTGGTATAATATATTATTTTGGGATTTTTGAATATTTTTAATTAATTTTAGGCTGAGCATAACTTATAGTCGTAGGCTTAATCCGGTAATTGTCGGTTTTGCCCTTACGGGCTATAAAATGAGTTTTACATATCTAATCGACTCCAAACCTTTTGCTACTGATCTTAAATGATAAATAAATTATTTTAAGCCTTATGGAATAATAAAAATATCAGCTTTATGTATCAAACCCGGAAATGGCTTCTAATCAATTTTTGCCTTTGTGCATTTTAATCAAAGTGTCAAAATATTTCGTGCCTGGTGCATCTAAATCAATTTTTTTAAACTCTTTACAAATGAGTCAGTTGAGTGTATTTACCAGTGAAAACTGACGTATTTTCCAAAAAGGTTAAGTGACAGGTACTGAACGTAATTGGCTGGAAGCTCAGGGCGCTAATAAGGAATCTTGCAAGTTCTAGGCGTCTAAAGTCTGTTGAACAATGTTTACGTTTTAAGATCCGCCTGTGGCTCCTTTACTTTCCGTTGTAATACACTACAAGAAAACTGGGTTTTTAGTACGCGCAAAAGCGTCCTAAAATGCTATTTTATAGGACCTTTCATTTAATAGGACCAACGGTAAAAGCGTTTCATGTAAAGGGGTCGTAATAAGTCCCGGAACTAAAAAAGCGTCCTAACATCTCAAATAAGATTATGAAACCAATTTTATGGTCGCGTAATACGTCTTTGAACAACCAAAATAGTGTCCTAATAAAAACATATTAGGACACTTTTACGATGTTCTATCATGTGGTTTCATACTTTTAATCTTTTGATTCACTTACAAGCGTCCTTAGAAATTAATTGATAGGACCCTTATGATGTAACATTATAGCTAATTTAGTACCAAGAAAAAGGTCCTAATATACCAAATAATATTATGAAACCAATTTTATAGTCGCATAATATGTCTATAGACAACTTAAATAACGTCCTAAAAAGAACATATTAGGACACTTTTACCACTAAAAAAATTTGCCATTTAGTGGAATACAAAAAATGCCATTAAAACCCCAAAAAGTGCCACAAAAGGCCCTTGTAAGAATGTGCCGCACACAAAATAAGTGCCATCAGAAACGGTGACACTAAAGCCTTTTAGTGGCACTTTTTCACATGGCTGGCCATGCCAAGCTAAGCCACGCCGCACTGCACCCCTAGTTTTTGAGTATTACTTTGTGAATCCCACCCTCGTCACGTGTCGAGTAATGTCCCTAACCCAAGCTCATCCACACCCCATAGTCTAAACTAAAGGGTTATCGGATGCATCACTCCCAACTAAGACTATGGGGTGTGGAGTGGCTTGGGTTGGTAGCATTGCTCGACACGTGGCAGGTGTGGGCTTCATCAGTCCACACCTAAAAAAGTGGGGTGTGGAAGGGGCGTGGCTAGGCGGCGTTGGGGTGCCATGTGACACCTAAATTTCTTTTTTCTTTGCTTTTTTATATTAATAATAGAATTTAGTAAATAATTTTAAAACATATTTTATTTATATTAAATAACAACAATATCCAGTTACGTAAATTTAGTTCGGAAAGAGTCGGATACACCGTCGCATTGCGTGACAGGTCTAAATACTAGTTTAACTTATAGATGAACGGACGCACAATCTTATTGTCTTGAAAATATATAACATGCTTCTTTGTCACCATTTAAAATTTAATTAAGTACAAATGTTTTTAAATAAATTGATACATGAAATATCTAACAAACAAAATATATACAAATCATAAAGTTCGGTCTGGTACGGCCAATTTTTGTAGAAAACCGTAAATCAAATTGTTTGTTACGATTTAAAAGTTTTGAAACCAACCGACCACAAGTAAAACAAAAGAACTGACTGTGAAACCAATTCGATGACTGATTTAGCAGTTTCGAAGTTTAATCCGAACCGTAAACACCCGACACCTAATAAAAATTAGGCTAGGGAATCATGGAGGGAAATTGTAGGAGGGAATTGATTTAACTAAATTTTTTATTAAAGGATGTGAAGGAGGGAAAGAAGAAAAATGTGAGAAGAAGTGCTCGAAAATTTTAGTTGCATACACAAAATTAAAGAGCATAAATTTGTGGCAAAAAGTTAAATGTTACTGAAAATGTGTGCTACACTACTATGGCATACGTAAAGTGTCACTAAAAACCTAACGTAGTGGCACAAAAGCTAAATGCCACTAAAAATGTGTATATTAATGGCTTGTTCTTGTTGTCTTTGTGCACAACCTCTGCTTCACATATTATTTTTCTATAAACTTGTTCATGGGGGGCATCTGATATCACCACTGTCAGCCACCACCACCTCTCACCACCACCACCACCAGCGCCGGCCACCACCACCGGCCACCACCATTACTCACCACCCCCGTCCACCACTCACCGACCACCACCACCGGCCACCACCACCACCACCACCACTCACCACCACCACTCACAGGCCACCACTACTACTCACCACCACCACTCACAGGCCACCACCACCACCACCACCACCACTCACCGGCCACCACCACCTATCACCAGCACCACCACCTCTCACCAGCACCACGAGCACCACCACCATTCACCGGCCACTACCACTACTCGCCACCACCACCACCGGCCACCAACACTACTCACCAACACCACTCACCACCACCACTACTCACCACCACCACTCACCACAACCACTACTCACCACCACTACTACTCCCCACTACCACTCACCGACCACCACAACTACTCACCACCACCACCACTCATCGGCCACCACCACTCACCGGCCACCACCACCACTCACCACCACCTCTCACCACCACTCACCGCCCATGATTAAGCAGGTCAATAACCTAGTGTTATTATAAAACTCTAGTGAATAAACGTCCTATAAAACTTATGTTTTACTACTCAAATATCAAGTGTCCTATTACAGTGTATTATAATAACACCATAATGATTAAGTGTCCTATAAAGGTTAAAGTTATAAGACCCTAGTGTCAAGTGTCCTATTAAGTTATGTTATAATAGAACTCTTGCGAATAAGCGTCCTATAAAACTGATGTTTTACGACTCAAATATCAGGTGTCCTATTACAGTGTATTATAATAACACCACAATGATTAAGCGTCCTATAAAGGTTAAATTTATAGGACCCAAGTGTCAAATGTCTTTTTAAGTTAAATTATAATAAAACTCTAGCGAATAAGCGTCTTATAAAACTAATGTTTTATGAATCAAATATCAAGTGTCCTTTGACGGTGTATTATAATAACACCACAATGATTAAGCATCCTATAAAGTTTAAAGTCATAAGACCCAAGTGTCAAGTGTCCTCTTAAGTTAGGTTCTAATATGACTTCGACTAGAAAGGGTCCTATAACACTGAACATTTATGACTTAACTACAACGCGTCCTATTAAGTTAAGTTATGTTATAATAGGACCCCAGATGATCTAGTGTCCTAATACAGTACCACATAATGGGACACTAACAATTAAATGTCTTATAAAGTACTTTATTAGGATCTAAATTTTAAGTGTCCTATTAAATTATATGATAATAGGACCCCAAAAAATCATCCATCCTATTAAATAATTTTTTAGGACACCGGTTTAGTAGAGTATATTATAAAAGAACCCCAAAAGTTCATTAGTCCTATTAAATAGTTTTTTAGGACCCTCTTTTATAAGTGTCCCACAGAAAAGGTCCTAAAAAGCCATTTTTGTTGTAGTGATACTTGATATTACTTTATATTCGGATTGTAATATATTTATCTCTTGCTTCCGCTGTGCATTTAAATATTGTGTTGTTTGACTATGATGATATCAACTACGTCACGATACTCCCCACCGGGCCCACCGATGACACGTTGAAAGTCTGGGTGTGACAATCCATCAGATCTGTTTCAATCAATCGGACATTGTATCGTAGAAGTGATCGAGTTAATACCTTGTATCGTAGCAGCGTCGTGACCCCTTAATACTTGTTTTCAGCAGAATATGGACATTTTGAGATGAAATTTTCGAGTATAGAAGCAAGTCCCATGCACAGGCTACTTATAGCTGATTTTTAAGTTTTACGTGGCCCGCGTAAGCCTCAACATGGCTTTTACGCGGCCCGCGAGAGCCCATATCCTACGTGTAGGGCTGGTGTGTCACGAGTAGGGTTGCCACATGTGTGACACGTGGCCCTGAACGCTTATCCGGTCAACTTTAAGTTGACGCGGCCCGCGTAACCCTGGGCTTATCTTTTACGCAGCCCGTGTGAAATCCAGAAATCTTGTTTTCTTGGTTTTTTATGCACATTAGGGTTTCAGGGTTCCGGGTTTTCACTTACGGTTCGTTTATGGACATTTTTGCAGGTCCTTACATCCTCCCCACCTTATTTAAAATCTCGTCCTCGAGATTTACTGAAATAAGTGAGGATATTTTCGCTTCATCTCCGATTCCAGCTCCCAGGTGTATTCGGGTCCTCTTTTTAAATCCCACTTGACTTTGACCAGTACCAATCTTTTGTGTTTGAGAAACTTGACCTTTCTGTCTTCTATCTGGAGTGGGTTCTCTACGAATTTCAACTTTCATTTACCTCTATGTCTTGAAGCGGTACTACCAGGGACTCGTCAGATAAACATTTCTTGAGGTTGGATACATGAAATACGTCATGTACCCGAGCTAACTCTTCCGGTAGTTGTAAGCGATAGGCGACCGGTCCTATTCTCTGGATTACTGGGAATGGCCCTATGAATCTTGGACTTAGCTTTCATTTCTTACCGAATTGAACTACTCCTTTCCAAGGAGAAACTTTCAAGAGTACTTTGTCTCCAACTTGAAATTCTAGTGGCTTGCGTCGATTGTCTGCATAACTCTTCTGGCGATCGCGAGCCGTTTTTAGTCTTTCCTTGATTTGAGTGATCTTGTCGATGGTTTCTTGTACGATTTCAGGACCTGATAATTGGCTTTCTCCTATTTCTGCCCAGGAAACTGGAGTTCTACACTTTCGTCCATACAGTGCTTCGAACGGGGCAGCTTCAATGCTTGAATGATAACTATTGTTATAGGAGAATTCAATTAACGGTAAATGGTTGTCCCAGTTTTCTCCAAAATCTATCACACATGCTCTGAGCATGTCTTCCAGAGTTTGGATCGTCCTTTCACTTTGTCCGTCTGTTTGGGGATGGTATGCAGTACTTAAATTTAGTTGGGTTCCCATTGCTTCTTGGAAACTTGTCCAGAAATGTGAAGTGAAACGACTATCCCTATCCGATACAATGGAGAGTGGAACTCCATGTAAGGATACTACCTCGTCTACATACAATTTTGCTAATCTTTCCATGCTAAAGGTTTCCTTCATGGGTAGAAAATGAGCTGATTTGGTTAATCGATCCACAATTACCCAAATCGCGTCATTACCCTTTCTGGTTTTGGGTAACTTAGTAACAAAATCCATGGTTATTAGTTCCCATTTCCATACAAGCATTTCTAATTGTTGTAGTAGACCTGAGGGTTTCTGATGTTCTGCCTTAACTTGTGAACAAGTAAGACACTTAGAAACATATCTAGCTATATCCTTTTTCATTCCTATCCACCAGAAGTTATTCCTTAAATCTTGGTACATCTTATTATTACCAGGATGCATGGTATACCTAGATTTATGGGCTTCTTCTAAAATCTTATTTCTTAACTCTCCCTGCTTAGGTACCCAAATCCTTTTCTTGTGGAATCTCCAAATTCCATCAACCCTTGCTCTAAGTCTTTTATCCTTCCTTTAATCCCTTCAGCATCATCCTGGATTGCTGTTTCTTGAATATGTTTCAGTTGTTCCATTAAATCTAACTGTAGATTTAGTCTAAGAGCACGAACTCGCTTTTGCTTTTCATGATACTTACGACTTAGGGCATCGGCTACTACATTAGTTTTTCCTTCGTGATATTGAATATCATAGTCGTAATCACTTAGAATTTCCATCCATCTTCTTTGTCTCATGTTTAATTCCTTTTGCCCAAATATATATCTTAAACTCTTATGATCTGTATAGACAGTAAACTTACTGCCATACATATAGTGTCTCCAAATCTTAAGGGCAAAAATTATTGCTCCCAATTCTAAGTCGTACGTCGTATAATTTTCTTCGTGCTTTTTCAATTGCCTTGAGGCATACGCAATTACCTTTTTGCGTTGCATCAGCACACATCCTAATCCCAACTTAGAAGCATCACAGTAAACTTCAAAATCTTCTGTCCCTTCTGGTAAGGCAAGAATTGGGGCGTTTGTTAACCTTTGCTTTAAAATCTCAAAAGCCTCTTCTTGTCTAGATCCTCATTCAAACTTCACTGCCTTACAGGTTAGCGTAGTTAATGGCACAGCTATTTTGGAAAAATCCTTAATAAATCTTCTATAGTATCCGGCTAACCCTAGAAACTTCTAACTTCCATAGCTGATTGCGGGACCTTCCATTTGGTGATCGCTTCTATTTTGGAGGGATCTACGTGAATACCTTCGTGATTCACCATGTGTCCTAAAAATCGTACCTCTTGTAGCCAAAATTCACACTTCGAGAATTTGGCGTAAAACTTCTCTTTTCTTAACAAAGTTAAGAGTACATGTAGGTGCTCATAATGCTCGTCCTGACTTTTGGAATAAATGAGTATATCGTCGATAAAGACAATTACAAATTTATACAAATACGGTTTACAGATCCTATTCATCATGTCCATGAATGCTGCAGGAGCATTTGTTAGTCCAAAGGGCATGACTGTAAACTCGTAATGACCATACCTAGTTCTGAAAGCGGTTTTAGGTATGTCTTCTTCTTGTACTTTCAACTGATGGTATCCAGAGCGTAAATCTATCTTAGAAAAATATCTAGCTCTCTGAAGTTGATAAAAAAGATCATCAATCCTAGGTAATGGGTATCGATTCTTAATTGTAACCTTATTCAATTCCCTATAATCGATACACATTCGCATCGAACCATCTTTCTTCTTTACGAACAACACTGATGCTCCCCAAGGGGATGAACTAGGTTGTATGAATCCTTTACTGAGCAATTCATCTAATTGCTTTTTCAATTCTAACATTTCGGTGGGTGCTAACCGATAAGGTGCCTTAGCTATCAGTGTAGTTCCAGGAATTAGATGAATTCTAAATTCTACTTCCCTATCGGGTGGTAGTCCAGGTAGTTCTTCTGGGAATATATCTGAGTATTCTGATACTACTGGAATTTCCTTAAGTTCCTTACCTTTAGTGTTAATGATTACCGAAATCATATACACTATTCCTTGTTTTCCTGGATAACTAGCAACTTTCATTACAGAAATGAACTTCATTGGCTTACATGGCTTATCTCCTGTAATCATTACTAGTTCTCCTGTGGGTGCATGAATTTCTTTGGAATTCTTATCACAAAGGATTCGAGCATGGTTAGCTACTAACCAATCCATTCCTAACACAACATCGAATCCAGCTAAATTCATAGGTAACAGGTTTGCAGAAAATTTATGGCCTAAGAGTTCTATCTTTCCTTCTTGCAAAACTTTATCTATGTGAACAGAATTACCATCTGCGGTTTCTACCATAAAAATTTGCCTAAGTTTGGTTAAGGGTAAGTTAAGAGCTTGGCAGAATGAAGTATTTATAAAACTTTGGTTTGCACCAGAGTCGAATAATACTTTTGCGTAAACGTCGTGAACTAGGAACGTACCAGCTATTACATCTGGGATGAGTTATGTTTCTTGGGTAGTCAACTGGAATGCTCTTGCATTCTTTTTGGTAGTTCCTTCTGCAGGTTTGGCTTTGTTGTCAGCTGGTTTGACCAATTTGGGGCAGTCTGGTCTAAAATGTCCAGCTTCTACACAGTTGAAGCAGATTGTTGATTTCTTCCTTCTGCAATCTTCTTCTTGATGTCCTGGAATTTTGCAAAAATTGCAATACCCTTTACATCTTCCAAAATGCTTTCTTTTACAAGTACTGCAAAATGGAGTAGTGGAAATTTGCCTGGTTCCCTTTTTTTCGAAATTACTACTATTACCCAAACGGAATCCTTGGGTAATCTTTTGGGCCACTTCCTTTTTCCGGTTTTCTTCTCTTGTGCGTACCAGTCCGTTGGTCAAAGTGTTGGCTAATTCCACTGCATCGTCAATGGTGCGAGGTCTCATAGCTTTAACGATATCACGGATTTCACCAATCAAACCCCAAATATAGCGAGATATAAGTACCGGTTCTGGCGAAGCCAGGGTTGGTACAACTCTAGCATACTCAAAGAATGTCGAAGTATACCCTCGACAATCAACATCCACCATCCGGTGGTTTAGGAACTTATTTGTCATTTGTTCCTTTTCATATTCGGGACATAATTTTCTTTCTACTAGTCTCTTAAATTCTTCCTAATTCATGGCATAAGCCACATCGCTTCCCTTGGCTTGTAGTACCGTATTCCACCATTCTAGTGCCCCTTCTTTAAAAAGATGTGACGCGTACATGACCTTGTCTTCCTCGGCACATTTACTTATTTTAAATACTGCTTCGGTTTTCTCTAACCAACGCAGTGCAGCAGTTGCCCCTTCGTTGCCTGCAAATTCGATTGGTTTACAGGAAAGAAATTCCTTGTAAGTGCAACCACGCGTTGCAGCTTTCATTTTCTTAAGAAATGGGGCTTGCATCACATCATTATCATTATTATTAATGTTGTCGCCTCCATTTACACTATTACTGAAATTATCGCCGTGAGTACGTTTGCTGGGAGTAGTTGGTTTAGGTTCAACTGGATTTCGGGCAGCAGCAAGGATTGCTGGAATAGCATTTGCTATTCCCTGGGCAACAATGTTTTCTATATCTTGCCTATTAAGAAATTGATCTTCATGGTTTTGTTCGGATTGGTTAACTTCGTTAACTGGCTCATTGACGGCGTGTTCCATCTGATAATTATCAATATATAAATTATTTGCACAAAATAAACTAAATAATAACCAGTCACAATAAAAAAATCACACATAATCATGTCAACATATATAGCCAAAAATTGTCGACTTTGCGACGTTGATATTTTTATATATTAGTATGCATCCATACACACCAGTTATATTACAAAAGTTTTATTTTAAGTTATTTTACATGATTATATTTTGATTAATATATATTATTATTTTATTATTATTAAACACATAATCACACAACCACATACGATCCCCGTCAGCTGGTACTTCAGAAACGACGTTCCCTCTCGTCGTATTTCCATGATATCCTCTCCCCCACTTCCCGGATTCTGTTTCCTGCGTCCACCAGCTCCTCGCCATAGTGGCGGAGTTCAGCCAAGTTTTCAGTGCTCATAGGTGGGTTTGGTGCAGGCTCTGGGTCAAACTGGGGGAAAAAGGTGTTAGGGTTATTTAAGAGATTCTGAAATTGCCAATCACTTGTCCACCATTCCTCCAGCTCTCCGGGCAGAAGTTGGTGGTTGACAATGGGATCTGGGATAGCAGGTGCTAAGTTAACTGGAAGTTGGGATTCGGCGGGGTAATTGAAGAGGTCTTCATTGGCAGGTCCGATGAGGTCACAATTTGCCAGTTTGCGATCAAGCTCCTCCCAGGGTGGCATTTTCTGGGCTTGCCCTGAACTTTCCCCGATCTCTTTTCCTTTCCCTTTATCATTTGGGTCCTCAGTCTTTTTAACCCTTTGTGCGGCTGGCTTCTTCCTCCGTGCGCGTCTCCAGCCTACGATTCTCCTTCTCTTTTTTGACTTGTGTTTCTCGTGAGGTTGGGCTTGGAATTCCATAGGTTCTTCAGTATCGGCTAGATAATTGGGAAAACCCCTGGAAATCTCCATATCAGCAGAATAGATAGTGAGATTCTAAAGAGCTTCAGACAACTCATTCATGCTGTTAGCGCACATGAAAAAACATACACACAGTTCTAAGTTAAAATTAAATTCACAGAATGGAAATCAGAAAATTAAGTATTTCTAAATACTTAATTGGCTTAAATCAGTGGCTCTGATACCACCTTTTTCTGTCACGGCCCCCGTCCCGGTGTGACCCGGTCCAGGAGCCGCGGGACAGAAACCCGTGGTATTTATTATTTAATTTGACAGCGGAAGTTTAACAGGATCTTTTAAAACTTGAAAATGCCCAAATATTTTATTTCATAAATTGGGACAAACCCCATAATTTACAGTAAAGGTAATTTCACGAGGAAATCCCTTATTTTACAAAACATGTTTATTTATTTTACTGAGCCACCACTTCAAGCTTGTTAGTGCTCCGTAGCACGTTTTCCTTGATTCACAGTAAGTCACCTGAAACATGTTTTGAAAATATTTTATCAGCGGGGAAATACTGGCGAGTCATTCAGGTTAAACAAAATGACACATTAGTTATAAATTACAGCATAAGAGCGATTACAATGGCTACTATCTTATTTTTATCTGGTGCCGTGTCACACCCTAGTGATGATGGTCATACTCATACCACTATTGGGTTCTTTCATCCAAGTAGTGATGATTATCACTGTTAGGTTGATGAACCTAACCGTGAGAAATTAGTAATGTGCACAATACCCCACTTGCCAGTGATTCAAGATAACCACGACTTAATCCCTGTAATTATAACTTTTGAAAATAATTTGAGATTTAGTAAAATAGTTGATAAAAAGAGAATGACTCACTTTGCAAGTTTAGTTGGGCAAAGTTTAGCCTACTGATAAGCCTGATAACCTAATTTAAACAACAATGCACACGAAACTAGGTCAGTAACTTAATACAACATTTACGATAAGCTCATGAAATCAAAACCTTCACGGCGAATGTCAAAGTATAGCCCTGATTTGGGCAGCACTTAAACATCCATCAGATCGGTTTCAATCAATCGGACATTTGTATCGTAGAAGTGATCGAGTTAATACCCTGTATCGTAGCAGCGTCGTGACCCCTTAATACTTGTTTTCAGCAGAATATGGACGTTTTGAGATGAAATTTTCGAGTACAGAAGCAAGTCCCATGCACAGGCTACTTATAGCTGATTTTTAAGTTTTACGCGGCCCGCGTAAGCCTTAACATGGCTTTTACGCGGCCCGCGAGACCCCCTATCCTACGTGTAGGGCTGGTGTGTCACGAGTAGGGTTGCCACGTGTGCGACACGTGGCCCTGAACGCTTATCCGGTCAACTTTAAGTTGAAGCGGCCCGCGTAACCCTGGGCTTATCTTTTACGCGGCCCGCGTGAAATCCAGAAATCATGTTTTCTTGGTTTTTTATGCACATTAGGGTTTCAGGGGTCCGGGTTTTCACTTATGGTTCGTTTATGGAAATTTTTGCAGGTCCTTACACATGGTCTTTCTAAATGGGCTCTAGTGGAGAAATTTTCTAGTGGTCTCACTCCCGACACTCAACTGATGTTTAACAGTGCCGCTGGAGGGTGTATCATGGATATAAAGGATCCAACTAAGTGTGAGGTCATGTTTGAGAGTTTCGCTATGGCCGGCCAGTAAAGCGATCCCAGGAGGAATTCCATTACTTCTACTAGGACCACCTCCACTACTAGAGCTGTGTATCAGGTCACCCTGACACTAGTTTATCTGCTGAGATAGAGGCATTGAGGGGGGGGGGATGAAGGAGATGAAGATGAAGGATCGCAAGTGTGAGATATGTCGAGGAGGACACGAGACAGCTGATTGCCCTGTAAGATCACAAGAGGATGTCGACTATATTTCCAACCCGAACCATTTCCAAAATCCTTCATGTAATAACTCTTATAATTCGGGTTAGAAAAATCAATCCAACTGGAGGTCGGGGGAACCCACCAGGGTTCCAACAACAACCTTCGAGTGGATCATTATCAGGTACTGAGTTTAAGGAGCCGAAGGACATTCTACTTGCACAAAGTCAACAATTGAAACATTATATGGCCTCCAATAATCAGCGACATAGGGAGCACGATCGTATGTTTAAAAATTAGGGAGCTTCACTACAGAATTTGGTGAAGTTGATGGGAGATATAGCAAGATAGTTACAGAAGAATCCACCAGGTGGATTACCAGGTAACACCGTACCTAATCCTAATTCTCATGCTCATGCCAAAGCTGTCATGACTCGGAGTGACAGATGGGCCACAGTTGATCAACCGACGGTAGGTGAGGAGATAGAGATGGAGACTTCCACTAGCGAAGTAAAACCCAGGCTAGCCCCAACAAGTATTGCACAGTCCAGTAAGTCTCAGTAGAAGAAGGAGCCCATTCGTGATTATTCATCTAATTCTTTTCCGGGCAGATTCAGGAGAGAAAAAGAAGCAAAGCAATTCTCTAGATTCTTATGTTTGTTTAAGAAGCTCCACATTAATATTCCTTTCGTAAAATCTCTAGCGCAAATGCCTAAGTATGCCAAATTCCTGAAGGACATTCTTGGTAATAAGAAGAAGTTGGAGGAGTTATCACATGTGTCTTCGAGTGAGGAGTGCTCTGCGGTTCTCCAAAGTCGTCTTCCCAAGAAGATGACTAATCCGGGTAGCTTTACTATTCCATGGTTGATTGGTGATCTATCAATCAACAATGCTTTGGCCGACCTGGGAGCTATCATAAATTTGATGCCCTATACAGTGTTTCCTAAGCTCAACCTAGGCGAGCCTTCTCCTACTCGTATGAGTCTCTAGCTTGCGGATCGGTCGGTGAAATATCCACAAGGGATTATGAGAACATGTTAGTGAAAGTCGATAAGCTTGTCTTTCCTGTTGACTTTGTGATTTTGGACATGTATGAGGATGCTCATGTACCTTTGATTCTAGGTTGACCATTCCTAACTACCGAGAAGGCATTGATTGATGTTTATGATGGTAAGCTAACACTTCGCGTAGAGGATGATAGGGTCACCTTTGATATCAATAGGTCAATGACTCATACTAGAGAGCACGGCGATACTCTCTACTTCGTTGACACCATCATGTCACATGTGGTCGTTGCTTGAGTCAGGTTTGTGTGCGTGATGCTTCGGACATGCAAATTCTGGATACGTTTACCCTGGAGTTTGAGATGATTACTACATCATACGGGGAGTCCAAGAGTCATTCATAGGTTTTTAAGGTAGTTGAGATGAAGGAGCCTAAGGAAAGGCCATTTGTGGAGAGTCCCCCGTCCCTGGAGCTGAAGGATTTACCATCTCATCTAGAGTATGCCTTTTTAGATGAAGGTTCTTAGTTACTTGTCATCAACTCTTCAGAGTTGACAGAGGAGGAAAAGACGAGACCGAGGAGTGTGCTTAAGGCACACAAGCAGGCAATCACGTGGAAGCTTGTTGACATAAAGGGTATTAACCCTTCGTTTGGCACACATAAGATTCTGATGGAGGATGAGTTTAGCCGCACCGCCGACTAAACCTGAACATAAAAGATGTGTTAAAGAAGGATGTGATAAAATTGTTAGATGCGGGCCTCATTTACCCACTCTCTGATTCTGCATGCGTTAGTCCAGTCCCGGTGGTGCCTAAGAAAGGGAGCATGACATGGGTTGTGAATGAGAGGAATGAGTTGATTCCCACCAAGACTGTTACAGGCTAGAGAGTCTTTATCGACTATCGCAGACTCAATGACACCATGAAGAAAGACCACTTTCCTCTTCCTTTCATTGATCAGATGTTGGAGCGTATGTCAGGAAAACAGTTCTACTATTTCCTTGGTGGCTTCTCAGGTTATTTCATGATCCCCATTGCACTGTAGGATCAGGAGAAAACCATTTTTACATGCCTATTTGGTACCTTTGCTTATCACCATATGCCTTTCGGGTTATGTAATGCTCCATCCACATTTCAGCGTTGCACGGTGGTGATATTTCATGATATGATTGAGGACTCGATGAAGGTTTTCATGGATGATTTCTCTATTTTTAGGAGTTCCTTTTATATGTGTTTGCGAAATCTTGATCGTATGTTGGTTCGATGTGAGGAGACAAATCTGATGCTGAACTGGGAGAAATGCCACTTCATGGTGAAGGAGGGCATAGTTTTGGGTCGTAAGGTTTCATGGGCGGGTGTTGAGGTCGACAGAGCTAAAATCGACACGATTTCTAGACTTTCATCACCGACTTCTATGAAGTCTATTCGTAGTTTTCTAGGCCACGCAGGATTATATCGTCGGTTCATCCGTGATTTTTCTAATATCACGAGGCCTATGACCCGATTGTTGGAGAAGGACGTTCCTTTTGATTTTTATGAGGAGTGAATGCGGGCATTTGAGTTTCTTTAAGAGAAATTAGTTAGTGCGTCGATCCTTATCACTCTCGATTGGAGCCTTCCTTTTGAGCTTATGTGTAGCACGAGTTATTTCACGATAGGAGCTGTTCTAGGACAGCGTAGGGACAAATTATTCATTTGATTTATTACGCGAGCAAGACCCTGAATGATGACAAGGAGCGTTATACCACCACTAAGAAAGAGCTCCTTGCAGTGGTCTTTGCTCTTGATAAATTTCGTTCCTACTTGGTCCTTTCTAAGGTCGTAGTCTACACCGATCACGCGGCATTGAGGCATTTGTTCGCCAAGAAAGACGGGAGACCACACTTGATTTGGTGGATTCTGCTCTTGCATTCGAGATAAGAAGGGAGCCGAAAATGTTGCAACAGATCATTGTGTTACGTCAAAGTAGATGTAGTTAAATCCGTTTTGCCCTTAGTGCTAAATATAATAGGCAGTAGATGACTAAATCATAATCATCCTTATTATAGTTTATTCTTCAGGAGTGCATACTATAAGGTTAATTAGTCAATGTAACAATGGTACAATAAAAACTTCTCCATCGACCGTCCACAGTCAGCTCAAACCACTGTGTCCGGAACACTTCAAGTGGTTCCCGCCAAGATTAAACGGTTGCAATGATGCGGTGGCTTGTTAGCCACAAGTTGGCCGTTTAACGCTGGCAAAAACCGGTTTTCTTTTACCTAATCCTTCCACTCATCATAACTGATAAAACTTGTTAAAATAATATCACCATCGACTGTTATTATCCAATCATTTGACCCACGACTTATCACAACCCAACCTTTACCATTCCCATCATAAGTAAGCATCACATTGATCTCTTTCAAAAGTGGGTCTTCGCCTAAAGATTTCCCGCTTTGTAACTTCGAGTGCAACATGTTCTCGAGACGTACCCAAAAGGCCCTTATCAGGCCCAAGTCGGGTAGGACGTCGCCAAGTTCCTCCTTCTGGATGATATCATTGTTATCACTTATTTTATCCCCGAGGTTGCTTTTCCCGACATATAATTACATCACGAGCAGGATTCCAGCCTATTTCGCAACCTCTTTTACTGCTTTCGTAAATTTTCAAATCCAGTCGATGTCCTCCCCTCCACACAAACAAATGTACCTCTCATTAACAACCTGCCATACAACAAAATTGTCACACATGACCTAGTGGTCTAGAGGTATGGTGCTTGTCAAATCCTTACAAGTACTTATCTAATATAGGTATAAAAGGTTATTGTTATAAGAAAAACCAAAATTGTCATACAGTAAAAAATGAAATATAGGTTAGTTAGACGTACCCAATTTGTCAAATCCTTACAAGTACTTATGTAATATTTAGGTATAAAAAGTTATTGTTAAAAAAAACCAAAATTGTCATAAAGTAAAAAATGAAATATACGTTAGTTAGATGTACCCAATTGGAAATATTTGGCTCAGGTGTGGAATCGACATCGACAAGCAACTCGACCCTCCAAGTTTTGTCACGCCAGAAAGCTTCTTCCTTCGGGCTAGTGAACAGGAAAGCCCCACTTCCCCAAGTCCACAGCATGTGTAGTGCGTTGGTATTGACGATCCTCCCTTGGGGACCCATCGTCACAAGCAACGGTTTACGGTTAAAGTGCCACTTCTCCTTGATGTACTTGATCACTGCTGGATCAAGTAATGAGGGATGAAACATTGAATACCATGGCATGTTGTTTCTTAACCCCTCAAATTTGTTTTTCTTATATTCGGTCAATGGTACCGTCAAATTGGGCACCACCGGGAGAGCCAAACCACCTCGTATTGATTCTCAGGTAAGTCAAGGTCGGATATGAGTAGCAACATGATCTTCTTCCTTAATATGTCGATGGCCACCTAATTAAGCGCAACCTTCCTTTAGTATATCAACATAGCTATTATAAGAACTAGTGTTCGTAAACATATGTTTATTCTTGCCATTATATATATGCTTTTTATACATTCGTTAACATACACGTACTCAACCCCGTTTACAAAGAAAGTTCCTTTGGGTCCTATACCATTTACCCGATCATTGAAAATGGGCGAGTGGTTTATGATGATAATATCATTATGTGAACCTGGCATACCGAAGAACGCATGCCATATCCAAAGATCTTGGGACGCAACCGCTTCAAGCATGATGGCTGGCATCCCGTGAAATCCACTAGTGTGAGCGCCTTGCCATTGCGTAGGACAAAGTTCCCAAGCCCATTTCATACAATCTAAACTACCTAGCATCCCGGGTAGCCCATGATAATCTACGTGATGTTCCAATATTTGTTGCATGTCACTGAAAGAGGAGGGCTTTCTCAAATATATTTTCCTATAAAGTTCTAGAATACACGAACAAAAGTTGTGAAGACTTTCTCTAGCTACACGTGCAGACATTTTTAAATAGTTATCCATAATGTCCGAACTATTGCCGTACGCTAACTACCTAAGTGCGGCCGTGACCTTTTGCCACGTACTAAATCCTAATTGCCCGGTTACATCGGGTTTTTGTTGGAAATAAACATACTTCTCCTCAAGATCTCTAGATATCCTTAAAAATAAGTTTCTACTCATACGAAAATGACGCCTAAACATTTTTTCATCATACTTAGGTTCCGCTGAGAAGTAATCGCTTACCAACAAATTGTTAGCGGTGTGCCGTTCACGAGCGATGTACCTTCTCCTCCGTTTAGGTTGTTGAGTCTCTTCCTCATCGTCTTCGTCTTCCACGATAGCTTTCACCACAGTCGCGATCGTTTGTAGAAATATTTCCGCACCATCGTCAGATGATGATGACGATTCACTATAACTTGAAGAACTCATGGCAAGATTGTGTTTTATGTGTTTGATATTGTGTGAGAAAAATGTTAAATATGGTAAGGTATTTATAAATGAATTTTTTTTTAAACATGCCCAACGGCTAGTTTGAATTGGCCATTCACAGCCCGCCATGTCAGCTTGCTTCCCCCGCCTGGCTTGAAACCCAAGCCCCAAGGGCCACGCCCCAACCCAAGCCCACCCGGGATGGTGGCTTGGGCGTTTATCCCCAACCCACGCTCCAACCCAAGCCCCATACCCCGTATTCTTATAAGAACTAGTATTCCTGACAGAATATAAGAAAAACAAGTTTGAAGGGCTAGGAAACAATATGCCATGTCATTATATATATGCTTTTTTTCGTTAACATATGTTTATTCTTGCCATTATAATGCAATTTCTATGTTTTTCTAAATCTACTTTACTTTTTACATTAGGTATTACTTATTTACTTATATTATTTAGTTAAACACATTTTGATAATTTAAGTAATTACACTAAAAGAAAATATGGGCGATGACGTGGAAAATGTAAATATACGTAAGGATGTTTGTATGGTAGGAGGTGAAATTAGAGTTTTTAGGGATTTATAAGGATATGACGTTGCAGTTGACTAGACAGCTAAAGGATGTTTGTATGTTTATAATTATGCAATTTCTTCTTTTTCTTCTTACATTAATACTTTCTCCAACGTCATATCAAGAAGTCCATCCGAGATGATATGGAATTTATCCATTAATTCAGACGGAGTGGAGAAGTTTATAAAGGGAGATATCCGAAGAGAAAATCATTCAACAAAGGCTTGCAAAAAAAATTTTTGTGTGCCATTTCTTTTATTTTTTTTATTTTCTTTATCAACTTTGATTTATTCAACAAACAATAAATTATACACCAACTTTTCAAGTTCACTTAATATGCATTTATTTATCATTAACGCCAACTTTCAAATACATTTTTTGTTCATACGGTAATTTTTCAACGACCATTAATTTTTTTACCAACCTATCAAAATACTTAATTTCATATATGTATTTTACTCTTGGTCGACAAATAATTTTTGTGATCTTAGTTAAGTTACTCCACCATCTTAAGCCTTTTTAATATATAGTACTAGGTTATCACCCGGGAATGCTTCCCGGGCTCGAGAAAGTTAGTTTTATTAAAAACTATTTATGATTAATACATCATTAAAATCATTGATTAAATAAAGTATTCTGTTAACATTCTCCTTTTATATACACATAAAGTATTCCATTAACATTATCCTTTTATATACACATATACGCCTTTTATATACACATAAAGTATTCCGTTAACATTATCCTTTTATATACACATATACGCACTTGTTGCAACTCAAGAAGCTTCCTTTCCACTTCTCTTACGACAACATGACTGTCTTGGATCACTGCAAGGGTGTGGAGTATCTACAACATAAGAAAATAGATATGAGTTACTATATAATTTATGTACAGGAACATTAGTAAACTTCATTAATAATATATCACTGCAAGGGTGTCAAGACTGTCTTGGAACACTAATAAATAAAGCTAAAGCATTAGTAAACTTCATGTAAGAGTTACTATATCATTTTTTCATTTTTTGCAATTCCAAACTTTGTTAGAATATAATTTATATACCGCGAGACAATATTATTTCTCTAAATTCAGTAAAGTTATAATTTTTTTACAATATCACATTGCATTTGTCCAATATATATGATTAAGAAACTGTAGGAGAGTTGTAGAATATCTATGAATTTGGCTAACTGTTGCATATTGGTCATATGTGAGACATTCATTAGATACAAGAATGTCATCTTTGGAACGATTTTCACGTTCATGTCGTGTAGGTTTCGATAAGTCAAATCACGAACACGACCCATTTAACACCCCTAATTTGTATATGACTTCTGATAATTTAAGAGAGCTTTGTATAAGAAATGAGTACCTAGCATATAGGGGCCTCCTTTGATAAAAATCCACTTGTCTAGGTCTAGGTAGATTTTTAATCTAATATTCCTCAAGTTTTGCAGTCATTTCTTCAGCCTTAGGAGTTGAAATACAGTCATCAGCGTCTCCACACGCTGTCATAATGGCCATGTATATGAAACAATCATTAGAAACAATATAAAGTCCTAATTTACTATGATGAGCTTTTAGTAACCGGGTCCATCCATCAACATATGTTAATTTTTTATTTTATACAAAATCTCCACTTTAGCATAACTCAGAAGAAATACGATTGATTTAGATCTCTCGGCCCAAATATGATCCAACACACAAAACCCAGTTACTTTAGTTAAAAACATGAAGATCTAATGAACTTTAAAGGTGGAAGCCCAAGAGATTAATAACATAAAAGTGTGGTCACATGTAGGGATGAGCATTTGATATCGAGTATCGGTACTAAATTTCTCGTACTTATCATTTTCGGTACCGATTCAGTACCCACTTTTTGGAGTTTTAGGTACCAGTACTTTCGGTTCGATACGATACCGGTAAAATACCAGTTTTTACCTTCAAACAGTAGCTGCATTCTGCTGATTTTCTGTAGTTTTTCTTCATTACGTTTTTATAGCAATATATAAGTTATTTTCTGCAGTTTTTTACAACAATAAATGGCACAAACAGCAGTTGCAATCTGCAGGTTTTTTTCAGCAAAAAACAATAAAAAATCTGTTTTTTTTTTCAGCAAAAAATAACGAAAAACTGCAGGTTCTTCCGGCAAAAAAAGGCCCAAAAAACAGCCGTCTTTTTCTGCAAAAGAACGACCAAAACTGTAGGTTTTTTCTAAAGTTTCACAACGATAACAAAGTTAAAGAAAACCAATAAATTAAAGGAATATTCACAAAGCACGCCTTTTTTGAGTTCTGGTGTTGGTTGAGAGGTGTTCGAATAGCATCAAATTAATTATGACCATTTTGGCCTTACATCAGTTTTAATTCTTTTTCACCTACTCATGGTGTGAGAGCAAAATGGTCAAAACCATTTTTTAGCTTATAATCAGGGCCGGCTAAAGCATAATTTAAATGAGGCAATGGCTTTGGGCCACATTTTCCAAAGGGCCTCCAATATTTAATAAATTAATTTTTTAATTATATATGGAGTAATCCAAATGAGGCTTTTGATCAAGAATTGAGTTATATATCTTGTAAAGAAACTATGATCTAATTGCATTTGGCTTGATAACTACTTGAATTGATAAAGATCTTTATTCGTATAAGGAAGCTATAAAAGTAGAAATTTTAATACATGTTACCCGACCAACCCGCCCGGTTTATTTGGTTGGTTATACCGTTAGCCAACTGACTATACATTATTATTTTTTTACAAAAAGGCCCCAATTCTTGTATTCGCTTTAGGCCTCCTAAAGGGTTGAGACGGCCCTGCTTATAATCCACTTTTACATATATTAAAAAATGCTTATAATATCCTAAATCCTTTTGACCTATTCCGAATGACAATAACCCACCTTTACATATATTAAAAATGCTTAGTTTAACAATATACCGGAGAAGCCCGACCCAACCCATTTTGATATGTTACACAAAAAAAAGACTGACCAGCTTTTACTATTAAAATGGTCTGTTTTTTACCGGTTAACCGAGCAAAGGACTCTAGCCATTTTGACATATCTAGATGGTCTGTATTTTTTGCGTGTTACCCCTGTGTAGATGATTGTGTGAGCAGAAGAGTACGTGTGGTGGCTTCTATATCAGCAACAGTTCCCAAGTCCCAACTTGATCCAGACCACTCACAGATCTCTACTGAGTATTCCTGAAGAAAAAAATGATATGTGAAGCGTTCTCATAAAATCTAAACGACCAGTTCCGACCCGTTCTTTTTATAATTTCAACCCAACTGGACCCGTCATATATGTCTATGGTTATGTTATTAACCAATGTTCATTTAGGCTTGCGAGCCTACTCAACTTCGAGCTCGGCTAATTGACTTTGCTTTTTTCGAGCCGATCTCGAGTAGCTCTGCTTGTTTACACTTCTACAATAATATAAGAGACAACAAATATTATGCACCAAAGATAACGTGAGAGTATCTATTGCCCACTATTCATCATCATCAATATCAATATCAATTGCCAACAATTACAAAGGAAAGTGAAAATATACAATAGACAAAATTGCAGAAAACAACCTTTATGTTTGCCCCAAACTGCACTTTATACCTTTCACTATGAAATCGTCAAAAACCAACCTTTATGTTCATGTTTTGCTACAGGTTTAACCTTTAACACAAACGACGTTTATTTTTCTGGTTAAGTTACCTCACGTGCTTTGCATGTGAGGGCTTTTTGGTCATTTCAATTTTGTATTTTTATTACTAAATTAAATTAAAATTAATGTAGCCCCACAATCTCCATCATCTTGCCTTGCCTGCAACATCAATATTTCATCATCTTCTTCTCTCTGCATCCATACATCCCAAAACCCAATTGCCCTATTCAAATCACTGGATCAAGAAAGCCGAGTAATTCAGCATTCATTGCGGCCCATTCAAGATTCGAGGAGTTGACTTCTACGAACAAGTCGTTGACTTCCATTAATTCTAAAAATCAAGAACACATGGTGGATTCTCCTGCGGATAAAAGTGTTTCTGTTGAATCTGTGGGACCACCAGTTTACAAAAGCATAAAATTGGGTCATAGTCGAAACGGTGGGTCAGAATGTGGAACCGAGCTTTCCGTCACATCTATGCTTGACTCACCAGATCCATCAGAGATTGGAAACATTGAATGCAACAAAGAAGTGAAAGTCGTAGGCACTGAGTTGACTCGCTCCATTTCGAATCTATCAGAAAACTTATATTGCAACACGTCTAATGAACACAATGAGCTGGAACTTGAAACCGGCCGTCAAATGTACAAGTCATCATCAATGCATAAAGAAGTCGAGTCCCCAGAAACATCAACAAAAGGTCATGTAACCGCCTCTGAACACGTAGTAACACCATCTAGCCAGATATCAGATAACAAAAGGAGTAAAAAGGTACGGATTCAAAAACCGAAACCATGGTCAAATACTAAAAGGTCAACTGTAAGAAATAGTTTGGACCATTTACTTAAAGAGGCTAAACCCACGAACCGGAGGGATTCTCTAGGGTCACAAAGTTCTGAACAACCCATTGATCAGGAACCTCTAGATAGTTGCAGTAGTAATTCTATACCAAGTTTTTGGGATTAGGGCAATTGGGTTTTGGGATGTATGGATGCAGAGAGAAGAAAATGATGATGTTGCAGGCAAGGCAAGATGATGGAGATTGTGGGGCTACATTAATTTTAATTTAATTTAGTAATAAAAATACAACATTGAAATGACCAAAAAGCCCTCACATGCAAAGCATGTGAGGTAACTTAACCAGAAAAATAAACGTCGTTTGTGTTAAAGGTTGAACCTGTAGCAAAACATGAACATAAAGGTTGGTTTTTGCCGATTTCACAGTGAAAGGTATAAAGTGCAGTTTGGGGCAAACATAAAGGTTGTTTTCTGCAATTTTGTCTATACAATATTATAGGAATTTTGAAATTATTAACCTTTTTAAATTATGCATATTGAGCCCTCGGTGGCTAACAATGCTCTGAGAACTTGAAAAGCTGCAAGAGCTCATTGCAAAGAGAACTTTTCTTGTTCTCAAACCTTCGATATGCCAACCACCAGCTTCTTAAAAGATGCATGCATCTAATTGCAAACAGTACAGAAAAACCATTCTCCTTTAGGCAATAGCTACAATTGGTACCATAAATATACAAACACGTGATGGCTATGAAAAATATATAGACCAAGCTTATAATTAAAAGAAATGTTGGTCATGCGCTTCAGGTTGTCCATACAAAATAAAATAAATTACAAAACACAAGAAAACCCTACAAAACTTTCTGCCAAAGTAGCATACAATAGATTACAAAGCATCTTGAGATTATAAACCATACAAAATAAGAAGTGGTATACATAAATAATGTTATAGAAATATATACATGTATCTACTTAATGAATATAAAAAATTACCTACTCAAGAGCAAATTACCCTAATGATGTTCAATGAGCTAGCACATCCTCCTCCAATACAAACTTGTTCAACTGAAAATCTCTACATAAAAAAATAATAATTCAGACCTCAATCTCACATAGATATCAAAATTTCTAGAAATTGTCAAAGTGATACACCAACATATCAATCTAAATAACAGGAACATAATAAGAGAGACGCTAAGATTATCAACTTTCTAGTTGTCGTCCATGGCCCTTGCTTTGGGTAGTACTATTGTTGGCTACTCGGGCGGTAAAGGAGCAAATATCGGAGATACTGACCTGGACATGTTAAGCATAGATGTAATATAATAGGTCGATGAAGGAAAAAACAATGAAGATAAGCATTTTGAGAAATTCATATATACACACAAGCACACAACACTCTTTAATTGAACAATATAAACTCATAAACAAACCATGTTGTACAATTTGAGTAGAAATGGACCCATATGTAAAACTGTTTATTTAATCCAAATAAACGCATTTTGTGAACCATAGGTCATGATTTCCAGCCCTAATAAAAGTGAAATAAACCAAATAAAAATAAAGATTAAAAAAGACCTTTCTGCAAGAAGCATATGCTTCATGGACCAGTTGACCTCATAGCATCTTACCATGTCTATAAGATGATCATAAGAGTTCAAGAAGATAGAAAGTGTCATTAACGCTGGTTTGTCCACATTGAAGTTCAAACTCTTTTTGTTGGGCCTTTAAAGTCAAACTTTTAGTGAAGTTTGTAAATTGTCCTCTAACTACAATGTATAGGAACCTTGTAGGCTAATTGTATAATAATCAGACTTTGCATCAGAACATCTTTTAAAGAAAGACATGATTCGAGCACAAACCAAGCATAGTAAGACGATGGGAGGTTGTGATAGTAGTTGTTATGTGCTTCTTTGCAAAAATGCAACTTTTTAATGTCGACATACTTCCTGAACCATTGCTATTTCCTGCACAATGGCGTGCACCATCAAATGGTTAAAATATACAAGGTCAGATAAAACATGAAATGAGTACGTTATTTTAATGGATGTTTTACCGAATGTATATTGTGAAGAAGCTTTTCGCGATTCGAGTAACTCTTTTAATCGTTTTGTAGTCATAGAAACTTCCTCTGTCTTCTGTTGCAAAGCGTTAAGGAATATAAAGACATTCATATGAGATTTAGAACAAAATAAGGGAAACAAAAGTACCAAAAGTGGGGGTAATTAAATTAGTGTGTACCCAACGACCAGAAACTTCACGCAATGCTTCTACCCAATGTGACGTAGAGTTTGCCGTGTAGCCCATGTCTCGGAAGTATTAAGCTATGGTAACTCCTGAATGAAAATAAATATGCAATTACATTACAGCTTAGGTAATTTGACTAACTATTGATAGATGCATTAAAATCATGGAGCAAAAAAGATTGAATATATGAAAAATCTAACAAACTTCACACCATCAATGTTCTCAATGGTTAGGTTATCGAAGAAGCCTACAATACTAATAACAAAACAAAGAATCCATTTCAAACATATGTACTGGGATATTGTTTCCTAATTTTATAATTACAAATAAAGTTAGGAAAATGTAATAGACATAACAAAATTAGGAAAAGAAAATCCGGATACCCGAATGAAAATGAAGAACGATGAGAATGGAACAGTTATCGACTCATCTCCAGATCATGATTATCCATTTCAGTCGGCCATAGTGATTATCTATTTACCCAATGAAAGACTATGATAAATAGAGCACCCGTTCAGGATTACTTGGATCCTTCAAAATCCCGAAGAAAGGACACCCATTCTGTTTGATAACAAAGTCAAAACTGCAATAAGCACTTAATGTTTAGATGCACACATCAATATAAAATTATTAAATTAATTATTCATGATTCTTTCAGAAAATCCACAATAAATATAACCCACAAATCTTCTGGTCAGTATGCACATGTAGAATATTTTCAGGCATGTTGTTCTCTATAAGTGAGTTACGACTGTCAACTTAAATCACATGTGTATGTATATTATATTAAGTTAGCTGAGATATGGCTCAAGTTACCCATCACGCATTAATTATTTAAAAAAAACTTTTGAAAATGAACAAAATAGTGATTGTGGGTAGATAACTTGGACCGTCACAGTCCATAACAAAAAAATCCATTAGAGCTTGAACTCATTACCCAACTCACTTGACCCGCCACCTACAAGACCCTGCAAACTGCATAAGGAAGTTAAAATTTTGGAATGAAAACTGTTAAATTAGATACAATCGCCAAGTTGAAAGACAAAAATAACTTCACTCACATGATGTAATCTTGATGAATCATCCCATTATGCTTGGTTTGAAGAACATCAGCATCCCGCTTTATACTAATATGTACATCTTATTCAACTGAAGCTATTGATAATAACGACATGTATTTTTTTCCATCAGATAACTCATGGAAAAACGTTCGATGATTCAGATCATAATTGTTAAAAAAACAAAGAAAAAACACACATACCATTACATATTACATGGACTGAATCCTTGAATCTCCTTAGCTTTATCTAAAAAACAGATTATTAAATCCAATCCAAACTTGATTAAAAAAATCCATATGCAAAATCCATGAGAAAATCAATTATAAATTCTTCAATAACAATAAAAACTAATAAACAAACCAGATTACCAAAAGTTGAACAATCGGAACCGTTGAAAAACATCATAGACTCTCACACACAACTAAGCACGAAAAACTGAGATTCAATTCCAATCCAAAACGCAAACACAAACCCTAGATTTCACATCACATAGCATATTTAAATTAATCTGAATAGAAATATAAACAAAACACCATAAAAGGAAAATCATACCTTGAACTTTTGAATCGATGTTGTTGCGATGAACCGCTATGGAGCCCGTATGCTTTCTCCGACAACCCAAATCTTCCATCACCAGGGCATTAATGTAACAGATACATTCTTACCTTGAACAACATCTGGATCCGAAATGGACTTGAGATTTCAGAGATGATATAATCAATTGATTGATGAGAAGATAGTTAACCGAATATACGTGGGAGGTTGAATCCACCATGAAAGAAAAATACCCTTATTTGTTTCAGTAAATCTCGGGTCGAGATTTATTTTAAGGGGGTGAGGATGTAACACCTCAAAAATTCGTGTTAAATAAAATAACGACACGTGTCGTGTAAGACAAAAAGCGTTATAAACCCGGATTTATTAAAAATGTTTGACAGGATTTAAAAACGTCGTCATGTTAACTTTTGCACCTCTGAACGACCTCGTTATAAATCCCAAGACTCAAATCATATTAAAAACATCTTGTATATGTTCAAGTTCAGTGAATTATAGCAATGAATGATTCATAATTTAAATGGTGGACTCCTACGAAGAAATTCCTACGGTAACCCTTAGTTTTCGGTACTTTTATAAAGGATCCAAGCAAACAAATGCAAATGGTAGGGTATGTAAATGTACAAGGCACATTTTAAGGGCCCCAAACTGATAAAACAAGGCCCCAAAGTCGGATTATGAGGTTGCCCTTTCGAAACACCAAAGAACAAAAAGTTTTGGCTGCTGAGGGGGGGGGGGGGTTGCGCACCGCAAGAAGACCCTTACGGTGCGCAAGCAAGTTGCCAGCGACAGAAAATTTGCCGTTTGCTGTTTAAACGCGATTTTCGACTTTTCTCCGATTTTCCTCATATCCCTTGGCCCCTAAACAACCCCTAAACATGTAGGACACCTGTGGGAATGTTATGGTTAGTGCTAGACTTATTTGTCAACTCCCTATGGTGCCTTAGTTCACTATATAAGGCTTCTATGTGCAACACTTGATCATTCATCCATCAAACAATCTTCTGATCAATTGTGGAGCACAAGAGCACTCTCCAGGCCTTCCTAATCAACCATTAAACACTTGTAAGTCTGCTTGACCTTTCTAATTAAGTTTAGCTTAGTTATTTAGCTAAAAGTCAAACCATCGTAATTACGGTTTGACTTCGAGATTAGTCAATAATGGCTCAGTCATATCTCGAATTAAAAGTAATTATAAGTTGGTAATTATGTGGGTAATAAACCCTCAAAAGGGTTCCCCCTGATTACCACTCTAAACAGGTCAAAAGTCGGGTCAAACTTACTAAGAAAAAGTCAACCTGATACTTAAAATACAATTTATGCATAATTAGCAATGTAGATCATATACAACCTGTTTGATCATTGTTATAACTTAGTAATAAGTGTAAGAACATGTCCAAACATGTTCAGCCCGACAGTTTCCTGTAAATACCCGGTTCGGAACCAAAAGTCACATAGTTTGACTTTCATTTTGAATTTCAGTTCTGACCCGTTTAGGCATGTTTTAGAAATGCCTCAGAGCTTTAATTGGACTAGGTTACATGTTAGAATAACCCTCTGTGATGTTACACCTTGGTTCATTAGTTATCCAATTAATATGCTTGTTTCCGTTAATTGCTCATATGTTGACCGTTATGCCCTTATTACTTTAAAACGTGATTTTTGGAAATGTAAAGGAGTAGAAACTTTAATTACTGATATATAAACTTGTATGCAAAGTTTGACATCAATTTGATTTATAAATTAAGAGTTATGCTCATTATCGCAAAATGAATGCTTTATGTTAATAAAACGGCGTAATTAGCGTATAGCCTAGTTAAGCCTACTTTTTGGTATCAAACTTAATACCCACTGATGTAATATATTATTTTGGGATTTTTAAAGATTTTTAATTAATTTTAGGCTGAGCATAACTAGTAGTCGTAGGCTTAATCCGGTAATTGTCGGTTTTGCCCTTACGGGCCATAAAAATGAGTTTTACATATCTAAACGACTCCAAACCTTTTGCTACTGATCACATATGATAAATAAATTATTTTAAGCCTTCTGGAAATATAAAAATATCAGATTTAAGTATCGAACCCGGAAATGGCCTTTAATCGCCTTATTAAGCGTTTTTAGCGCAAAGTATGTATTAAAATTATATTGGACATACCCGGGTTGATACCTACTGATATATGAGGCAAATTATAATATCTTAACAGTAAGCGAAGGTTGATAAACTCAGACTTCAGTTTTGGGCTTTTCGGCTTATGTGAAATTACCAAAATACCCCTACGGGGCATAGTTTGGTTAAAAATGATAAGTTTCACATATATGCTTTATCCTACTGATATAACTTAGCAAATTATGTATTTTTGCTGATTACATCAGACCTGTAACTCAGATTGTTACTTAAACTCTTTTATAAACTTTTAAATGACCAAACTACCCCTACGGGGCCTAGTTTGTGTTTAAACACGTTTCGGGCATAATGAAAGACATCTTACTGATGTCACAACATATTTGAGGCATAATTAACTTAGGAAACCTGTATATAGCTCTCATGAATACCCGTCACGCTTATTACGCGTACGGTTCGGTTTATGTAACAAGTTTACATAAATTAGCCGAAACGGGTCAAACCTTAACGGTTTTATCTCAAAATCCAGAATGTGAATAATAAACCCATATTAAACAAGTCTTCAAACTTGTCGGGTCTAAATAACATTCTATCCGGTCTTCGCTTAATCGTGCGTACGAACCGTATCTTTGAAACTAGCCGGTCTAAGCTTAAGCTTGATTAAAGACCCGTTAGGATTCTAATAGGTTATTATAAAACCTTCGTTCCAGATTAGGAGGACCAGTAAAAGCTACGTGCATTTTGCTAATTGTGAATTATACTTTGCTCAGGTAAATACTTTTAACTTATTTTCCCTATACGGGCTTGGGTTACGGTATATAGCATACCGCTTGATCGGGCATCAAATCTCCACCGTTAGGTGGGTAGTTGAATAATTTGATCGGCTCGTTTAAACAGTCTTGTTACTTAAAGCCTTTGGGGGGTTAATGACCATGTCCCGGATATCCTTGGCATCATTTTACGAAATGGCCACGACTTAAGCGCGGGGTGTAGGCGTACACCCGTCAGTGCATAAAAGAATAATGTGGTGTGTCTATTGATCTTTAACCCGGACAAGATCCGGGCTACTGAACGCACAAGCAACATGTAATTCGGACGCAATCGCAGCCGCCACGTTTTTCTCCCCCAGAAAGGGAGGAAATCCTGCAAAGGTTGGATGAAGTTGAGCGAGGCTTCCAACGTGACCGTAGGGAGAGACAGAGCTTCTTCCAAGGATTGGCAAGCTTGATCAAAGGGAAGAATAAGAAGGATCATTGAATCCTTCCAATTATTGTTGAGCCCCTGCGTGGGCCAGTCTTGTTGTATAAGCTCCTGCGTGGGTGTGTTTGTTTATGCCCATGCGTGGGTATTTATGTGTGTTTGCTTTGACCCCTGCGTGGGTCTATCTTCCGTTAACCCCTACGAGGGTATGATGTTGCTTAAAGTCCCTGCGTGGACTAGTTTGTTTGTTTAAGGTCCCTGCGTGGACTATTATGTTTGTTTAAAGTCCCTGCGTGGGTAATTGTTTGTTGAAAAGACCCGTTTAGGGCAGCATGTAATATTATAATAAATTAATGGAATGTTTGTTTTTTAAATTTCATGTTTGCCATTATGTGCATATATAAATTACAAATGAAATAAATAAATTAAAATCATTCCTTTTGAAATAATTTGCCTATGTAATTATTAATTAAGAATCTTAAAGTGTGAAACCTAGCCTTTTGGTCATTATAAGACCGGGCCAAGATGGTAAGACCTGTTCAAAAGATTCAAATCCCTGTTAACGTCTGTATACATGTTAACACTCCTGGCAGAAGTGGTTCGTTAAAATCACACACGTCATTTTATACAAAAGGATCTTTCTAAAGATTCCTAACCCAAATTTTATGATCTCTGAATCATGGGTTTAGATCATCAATTAAGATGATCATATTTTTACCATACGTGGTAATATAGTGCCTACGGGCCTTGCTCATTTCTATATGAGCTAAAAGACAGTGGTAGCTATGACTCCCTGTCAAATAAGGGTAATGAACTAGGTTCAAACCTCAAATGCTTTGATTCTCTGAAATCCTAGCATATAATTTATAATTGTCCTTGTGACTAGGCCTATTATGCCACTATACCTTAATGTTTTGATTCTCTGAAATCATGGATTAAATTAAAAGTGTCCACGTGACTAGGCCTTTTGTGCCACAAATAAAACTGTTAATGTTTTATAATTAGGATAAGTTATAATAGAAATCCTAAATAAATATGATTTATAAATTAACCAAATATGGTCTCTGTACCATGGTTAATGAATTGCCAAAAAAGACAATTCCATAAACTCCCAAATAAACTATTGTCCTTGTTTTCTGCAACAGTTCAATTTTAAATGGCTAACTCAGACGAGGTTAATAGCCATCCAGTGGAGGTTAATAATGAAGCCCGAATTAATCTAACGGGTGCTGAATTAAAAGCGATCATAGACGGCGCTGTTACACGGGCTCTGGAGCGGCAGTATGATGATTATAGTGGTACTCGAAGTAGGACCCAATCTGCACCGCATTCAAAGCCCAAGACACATTCTGAGGCTCATAGCAAGCCTCCTCCCAAAAAGGATGGACCCAAGAAAGATGGTGATGACCGTCAGTCCACCAACTATCAAAGTGTCCCATCTCAGCAGGTAGTGCTGAATCAAGAGCCCCGTAACAAGGGTTGCTCCTATAAGTACTTCGTGTCTTGCAAGCCCCAGGATTTTAATGGGGAGAAAGGAACCATCGATTGTATGACATGGCTTGACGAAATGGACACGGTGGTAGATATCAGCGGATGCGCTGAAAAGGATGTGGTTAAGTTTGTGTCACAGTCCTTTAAGGGTGAAGCGTTAGCATGGTGGAGATCTCTGATTCAAGCCACCGGGAAAATCCCATTGTACAATCTGTCATGGGATCAATTTGTTGCCTTTATCAGGGAAAATTACTGCCCTCAACATGAGGTGGAGAAGATAGAGTCCGATTTTCTATCCTTGGTGATGACAAACCTCGACTGTCAAGCTTACCTAACGAGCTTCAACACTATGTCTCGGTTGGTTCCATATTTAGTAACCTCGGAACCAAAGAGAATAGCTCGTTTTATCGATGGTTTAGCCCCCGAGATCAAGGCAAGCGTGAAAGCTTCTCGGCCAGCTACTTTTAGATCAGTAGCTGACATTTCCTTATCCCTCACTCTGGATGCGGTCAGGCAGAGATCGCTGAGGAATAAGGAGGCTGAGAAGAGAAAGCGTGAAGATGATGGTTCACATAGATCGAACAAGAAACACCGTGGGAACGGTGATAACAAGAAAGGATCGGAGTCAAGGAAAGAAGGGCATCACTCTGGTGAGAAGCCCAAATACAAAATTTGCAAGAAACAGCACTATGGAAAGTGCAGACTAGAGTCGAACTCTCAGACTCAGTCAAAACCCTTTGCTTGTGGTATATGCAAATCCACGGATCACAAAACCTTGGATTGCAAGAAGATAAAAGACGCAACGTGCTATCGTTGCAATGAAAAGGGGCACATTAAGACCAACTGCCCGAAGTACAACAAGAAGCCTGAAGAGGCCAAGAAGACTAATGCTAGAGTCTTCAGAATGGACGCAAAAGAAGCGGTTCTAGACGACAACGTTATTACAGGTACTTTCCTTGTAAATGACGTATATGCTAGAGTACTTTTTGATTCTGGCGCTGATAAGTCGTTTGTAGACAATAAGTTTTGTGAACTGTTGAAACTACCTGTCAAAACCTTAAAAGTGAACTATGAGGTGGAGTTAGCAGATGGCTCTCTAGAAACCGTCTCCACTGTGTTAGATAGATATGTTATATCCATTAAGAACCATTCTTTTCCTCTGTCTTTACTTCCCTTTAAGTTGGCCGGTTTTGACATAGTTCTGGGTATGGACTGGTTATCTCATAACCAGGCCCAAATTGTCTGTAACAAGAAACAAGTGGTAATAAAGACTCCGTCTGGTGAATCACTTACCATTCGGGGAGATACCCAGTATGGGCTACCTGAGCAAGTGGCTATGCTCAAGGCTTCCAAGTGTTTGAAGAAGGGGTGTGTCATCTACATGGCGCAAGTGATTATTGATGAGCCTAAACCAAAGATAGAAGACATCCCTGTCATTTCTGATTACCCAGAAGTGTTTCCTGAAGATCTACCTGGTTTACCACCAGATAGACAAGTGGAATTCAGAATCGATATCATCCCCGGAGCAGCACCAGTTGCTAGACACCATACAGATTGGCACCCACAGAAATGAAGGAGTTGAGGACGCAGCTAGATGAATTGTTGGCTAAAGGCTTCATTAGACCTAGTTCATCTCCTTGGGGAGCGCCAATCTTTTTTGTCAAGAAGAAGGATGGGTCGATGCGCCTGTGCATCGACTATCGCGAGCTTAATAAAGTCACGATCAAGAATAGGTATCCTTTGCCCAGGATCGACGATTTGTTCGATCAGCTTCAAGGGGCAAGTTACTTCTCGAAGATCGATTTGAGGTCAGGCTACCATCAGTTGAAGGTTAAAGATGAAGACGTGCACAAGACTGCATTTAGGACTCGTTATGGTCACTACGAGTTCCTAGTGATGCCGTTTGGGCTCACTAATGCACCAGCCGCATTCATGGATCTCATGAATCGCGTCTGCAAGCCTTACTTGGATAAATTCGTCATCGTTTTCATCGACGACATTCTCATTTATTCTAAGAATCAAGCTGACCATGAGAAACACCTTTGTTGTATTCTTAAACTTCTACATCAGGAGAAACTCTATGCCAAATTCTCTAAGTGTGAATTTTGGCTACGAGAAGTCCAATTCCTTGGACACGTGGTCAGTGAGCGTGGTATCCAGGTGGATCCCGCTAAGGTTGAAGCCGTAATGAACTGGCAAGAGCCGAAGACGCCTACAGAGATTCGTAGCTTCCTGGGATTGGCAGGATATTACAGGCGTTTCATTGAAAATTTTTCAAGGATTGCTGCACCCCTAACCTCCTTAACTAAGAAGAAGGTTAAGTTTGTTTGGGGCCCTAAGCAGCAAGAATCCTTCGATATCTTGAAGCAAAAGTTGAGCAACACCCCAGTACTGACATTGCCAGATGGAATAGAAGAATTTGTGGTTTATTGTGATGCTTCGCACACTGGCATGGGGTGTGTGCTTATGCAGAAAGGAAAAGTTATTGCCTACGCTTCAAGACAGTTAAAGGTGCATGAAAAGAATTACACCACCCACGACTTGAAGTTGGGTGCCGTTGTGTTCGCACTAAAGCTTTGGAGGCACTATCTATATGGTGTCAAGTGTGTGATTTATTCTGATCACAAGAGCCTCCAGCATCTGTTTAATCAGAAGGAACTAAACATGAGGCAACGCCGTTGGATAGAAACTTTAAATGATTATGATTGTGAAATCAAATACCATCCCGGCAAGGCAAATGTAGTCGCCGATGCCTTGAGTCGGAAGGAAAGGGTGAAACCCATCCGAATCAATGCCAAGCGCATGGAGATAAAGAACAGTCTGATGGAAAGGTTGTTAGCTGCACAGAAGGAAGCTGTGTTGGAAGCTAACTATCCTAATGAAAAGTTAGGAGTAACTGAGGAGCAATTATCTCTTAGCAAGGACGGACTTCTGAAATTGAATGGACGAATATGGGTTCCAATTTATGGAGGACTTCGTGATGTCATCCTCCAAGAAGCCCATAGTTCCAAATACTCCGTTCATCCTGGAGCTGATAAGATGTACCAGGATCTAAAGGCAAATTATTGGTGGATAGGCTTGAAAAAGTCTGTAGCCGCTTATGTAGCAAAATGCTTGACATGTGCACAAGTCAAAGCAGAACATCAGAAACCGTCAGGTTTGCTACAACAGCCTGAACTTCCTACGTGGAAGTGGGAAATGGTGACGATGGATTTCATCACCAAGTTGCCAAAGACAAGGAAAGGCAATGATACAATATGGGTTATAGTTGATAGATTGACTAAGTCAGCTCATTTCTTACCCATCAAGGAGACTTATAGCTCCGACATGTTAGCCCAGTTATACGTGGATAAGATTGTAGCCTTACATGGCATACCTGTGGCTATTATCTCTGATAGAGATACTAGATACACGTCGCATTTTTGGAAGAGTTTCCAACAATCTTTGGGCACACGCTTGAATTTTAGTACGGCTTATCATCCTCAGACTGACGGTCAGAGTGAGCGTACTATTCAAACGTTGGAAGACATGCTACGTGCATGTGCGATCGATTTGGGTGGTAGTTGGGACAAGAACCTACCGTTAATCGAATTCTCCTATAACAATAGCTACCATACCAGCATTAAGGCTGCGCCTTTTGAGGCATTATATGGTAGAAAGTGTAGATCGCCCATTTGTTGGGCGGAAGTTGGAGATGTCCAGTTATCAGGACCAGAGATCGTGTTCGAAACAACGGACAAGATTGTCCAGATTTGTGACCGTCTCAAAGCTGCCCGAGATAGGCAGAAGAGTTACGCTGATCCAAAGCGTAAGGATTTTCACTTCGAAGTAGGTGACAAAGTCCTACTTAAAGTGTCACCCTGGAAGGGAGTGATGCGGTTTGGTAAGAAAGGCAAGCTAAGCCCGAGATACATAGGACCTTTCGAGGTTATCGAACGTATCGGGTCAGTTGCCTATAAGTTAAACTTACCAGAAGAGCTCAGTGGAATTCACAATGTGTTCCACATCTGCAATCTGAAGAAGTGCTTCGCTGATGAATCACTGGTTATACCGCATACAGATGTGCATATAGATGAGAGCTTAAAATTTGTGGAAAAACCTTTGTCGATTGAAGATCGACAGGTAAAGAAGCTTCGAAGGAAGCATGTACCTATTGTGAAGGTCAAATGGGATGCCCGTAGAGGTCCCGAATATACGTGGGAGGTTGAATCCACCATGAAAGAAAAATACCCTTATTTGTTTCAGTAAATCTCGGATCGAGATTTATTTTAAGGGGGTGAGGATGTAACACCTCGAAAATTCGTGTTAAATAAAATAACGACACGTGTCGTGTAAGACAAAAAGCGTTATAAACCCGGATTTATTAAAAATGTTTGGCAGGATTTAAAAACGTCGTCATGTTAACTTTTGCACCTCTGAACGACCTCGTTATAAATCCCAAGACTCAAATCATATTAAAAACATCTTGTATATGTTCAAGTTCAGTGAATTATAGCAATGAATGATTCATAATTTAAATGGTGGACTCCTACGAAGAAATTCCTACGGTAACCCTTAGTTTTCGGTACTTTTATAAAGGATCCAAGCAAACAAATGCAAATGGTAGGGTATGTAAATGTACAAGGCACATTTTAAGGGCCCCAAACTGATAAAACAAGGCCCCAAAGTCGGATTATGAGGTTGCCCATTCGAAACACCAAAGAACAAAAAGTTTTGGCTGCTGAGGGGGGGGGGGCTTGCGCACCGCAAGAAGACCCTTACGGTGCGCAAGCAAGTTGCCAGCGACAGAAAATTTGCTGTTTGCTGTTTAAACGCGGTTTTCGACTTTTATTCGATTTTCCTCATATCCCTTGGCCCCTAAACAACCCCTAAACATGTAGGACACCTGTGGGAATGTTATGGTTAGTGCTAGACTTATTTGTCAACTCCCTATGGTGCCTTAGTTCACTATATAAGGCTTCTATGTACAACACTTGATCATTCATCCATCAAACAATCTTCTGATCAATTGTGGAGCACAAGAGCACTCTCCAGGCCTTCCTAATCAACCATTAAACACTTGTAAGTCTGCTTGACCTTTCTAATTAAGTTTAGCTTAGTTATTTAGCTAAAAGTCAAACCATCGTAATTACGGTTTGACTTCGAGATTAGTCAATAATGGCTCAGTCATATCTCGAATTAAAAGTAATTATAAGTTGGTAATTATGTGGGTAATAAACCCTCAAAAGGGTTCCCCCTGATTACCACTCTAAACAGGTCAAAAGTCGGGTCAAACTTACTAAGAAAAAGTCAACAGGATACTTAAAATACAATTTATGCATAATTAGCAATGTAGATCATATACAACCTGTTTGATCATTGTTATAACTTAGTAATAAGTGTAAGAACATGTCCAAACATGTTCAACCCGACAGTTTCCTGTAAATACCCGGTTCGGAACCGAAAGTCACATAGTTTGACTTTCACTTTGACTTTCAGTTCTGACCCGTTTAGGCATGTTTTAGAAATTCCTCAGAGCTTTAATTGGACTAGGTTACATGTTAGAATAACCCTCTGTTATGTTACACCTTGGTTCATTAGTTATCCAATTAATATGCTTGTTTCCGTTAATTGCTCATATGTTGACCGTTATGCCCTTATTACTTTAAAACATGATTTTTGGAAATGTAAAGGAGTAGAAACTTTAATTACTGATATATAAACTTGTATGCAAAGTTTGACATCAATTTGATTTATAGATTAAGAGTTATGCTCATTATCGCAAAATGAATGCTTTATGTTAATAAAACGGCGTAATTAGCGTATAGCCTAGTTAAGCCTACTTTTTGGTATCAAACTTAATACCCACTGATGTAATATATTATTTTGGGATTTTTAAAGATTTTTAATTAATTTTAGGCTGAGCATAACTAGTAGTCGTAGGCTTAATCCGGTAATTGTCGGTTTTGCCCTTACGGGCCATAAAAATGAGTTTTACATATCTAAACGACTCCAAACCTTTTGCTACTGATCACATATGATAAATAAATTATTTTAAACCTTCTGGAAATATAAAAATATCAGATTTAAGTATCGAACCCGGAAATGGCCTTTAATCGCCTTATTAAGCGTTTTTAGCGCAAAGTATGTATTAAAATTATATTGGACATACCCGGGTTGATACCTACTGATATATGAGGCAAATTATAATATCTTAACAGTAAGCAAAGGTTGATAAACTCAGACTTCAGTTTTGGGCTTTTCGGCTTATGTGAAATTACCAAAATACCCCTACGGGGCATAGTTTGGTTAAAAATGATAAGTTTCACATATATGCTTTATCCTACTGATATAACTTAGCAAATTATGTATTTTTGCTGATTACATCAGACCTGTAACTCAGATTGTTACTTAAACTCTTTTATAAACTTTTAAATGACCAAACTACCCCTACGGGGCCTAGTTTGTGTTTAAACACGTTTCGGGCATAATGAAAGACATCTTACTGATGTCACAACATATTTGAGGCATAATTAACTTAGGAAACCTGTATATAGCTCTCATGAATACCCATCACGCTTATTACGCGTACGGTTCGGTTTATGTAACAAGTTTACATAAATTAGCCGAAACGGGTCAAACCTTAACGGTTTTATCTCAAAATCCAGAATGTGAATAATAAACCCATATTAAACAAGTCTTCAAACTTGTCGGGTCTAAATCACATTCTATCCGGTCTTCGCTTAATCGTGCGTACGAACCGTATCTTTGAAACTAGCCGGTCTAAGCTTAAGCTTGATTAAAGACCCGTTAGGATTCTAATAGGTTATTATAAAACCTTCGTTCCAGATTAGGAGGACCAGTAAAAGCTACGTGCATTTTGCTAATTGTGAATTATACTTTGCTCAGGTAAATACTTTTAACTTATTTTCCCTATACGGGCTTGGGTTACGGTATATAGCATACCGCTTGATCGGGCATCAAATCTCCACCGTTAGGTGGGTAGTTGAATAATTTGATCGGCTCGTTTAAACAGTCTTGTTACTTAAAGCCTTTGGGGGGGTTAATGACCATGTCCCGGATATCCTTGGCATCATTTTACGAAATGGCCACGACTTAAGCGCGAGGTGTAGGCGTACACCCATCAGTGCATAAAAGAATAATGTGGTGTGTCTATTGATCTTTAACCCGGACAAGATCCGGGCTACTGAACGCACAAGCAACATGTAATTCGTTCACAAGATTATAATATTAAATAATTCTCCCAAGTTAAATAAAATGTTTATGCCATGTGCATCCAAACCAATTTTCAATCATTTTCCAAAATGAGTTAGTTGAATGTATTTACCAGTGTAAACTGACGTATTTTCCTAAAAAGATTAAATGCAGGTACTAAGCGAAATTGGCTGGGATTTCTCCTTAGTATCATTAGAAGTCTCGCAAGCTTAAGATGCCTGAAGTCTGTTGAACCATAAATATTATTTTTATTTCGATCCACCTGTGGATAAACTTCCGGATATTGTGACTTTGATATTACAATATTAAATTCGGTTGTATCATATTTTTAAATTTGCTTCCGCTGTGCATATTATATATTGTGTTGTTTGACTATTATGTTGCCAACCACGTCACGATACTCCCCCACCGGTGACACGTGGAAATCGGGGTGTGACATTAGGTATTACTTATTTACTTATATTAATTAGTTAAATACATTTTGATAATTAAAGTAATTACACTAAAAGAATATGGGTAATGACGTGGAAAATGTAAGTATATGTAAAAGGATGTTTGAATGGTTGGAGGTGAAATTAGGATTTTTAGACATTTATAAGGATATAACGTGGCGGTTGACAAGACAACTAAAGGATGTTTATATGTTTTATCATTATGTCATTTCTTCTTACATTAAGACTTTCTCCAACGCTATATCAAAAAGTTCATCCTAGATGATATGGATTTTATCTGTTAATTCTATTAACAGACGTAGGGTATGTTTGGCAAAAGTAGCTGGTGGTTGTAGCTTTTTATATATATTTAGGTGTTTGACAGAGTAGCTGGAGCTTTTAATAAAATGTATAAAATGACTAAAATGGATATAACCAAAAAAATAAATAAAAAGTTTATTATCTTTAGAGGTTAAAATAATCATTTTTCCTTAAAAGCTTATAGCTCTTTCTAAACGCTACTAGTATGAGCGTTCAACCAAAAACTTCAAGCTCCTGACCTAAAAGCTTCAAGCTCCTTCAACCAAACAAGGTTTTTTTATTGAGTCGGAGTTTTTTTCTCAAAAGCTTAAATCTAGAAGTTTCTAAAAGCTCCTAAAAGACCCGTGCCATGAAGAAGTTTAAAAAGGAAGATATACGGAAAGAAAAACATTATACTAAGGGCTTGCAAAATTTTTATTAGTGTGCCATTTCTTTTTTTTTTCTTTATCAACTTTGATTTATTCAATAAACCTTAAATTATACACCAAGTTTTTAAGGTTACTTAATATGCATTTATTAATCGTTAACACCAACTTTTTAAAACAATTTTTTTTCATACGGTAATTTTTCAAAGACCATTAAGTTATTTACCAACCTATGAAAATAATTAATTTCATATTTGTATTTTACTCTTTGTCAACAAATAACTAATCGGGATCTTAGTTAAGTTACTCCATCATCTTAGGCCAGAGGGTGTGGGGGCGCTATACACGGCCACGTCATCACCTATAGCGCCCCGGGCGCTATACACCCACACCCTCAAAGTTAAGAGGGGGGCGCTATAGAGGGGCTCCATCATGTTAACTTGAAGAAGTGGGGTTATCAGGTGGGACCCACTTATTTAAACCAATCAAAGTTTTTTTTTTTTCTATATAGCGCCCAAATTCATGTTATACCACACCCTCCATTTAAAGGGGGCGTTATAAAGCCCACTTGGCTGACGTGGCGCCTACGTGGCGCTGATGTGTCCTTTATAACCCCAAACCCACACCCTCCAGCCTTAGAGCATTTACATCCATTCCACCAAATGTTGAGAGTCGAGTTTTTATAATATACTAGTAGAGTGCCCGCGCGATGCAGCACTCGTTTCTGTTAGTTTTCTTATTCGTATAATATATATGATAATATTATTGTGGTGGATATATGTTATAAGTGTTACACATATGTAAAAATTTTGTTTTTTTTTTTGTTATAAAAATTAATAATCAAAAGACAAAAAATAAAAGATTAGTTGTTATAATTGTAAAGTATGTTTATTTTATTTGTTAAATCATAAAGTATAATTTTATTCTTTAAAGTTCATAACTTTTTCTAAATATTCACATAGTACTCATCCAATAAATTTTTAAGTTTAAAATTTTCGTTTTTATAAAAATAAAAAATAGTATTTGATTCGTAAGTATGTTTTAGAGCTTTAACTTAAATGGTTAAATTTCGGTTTTTTACAAATAGAAAAAATGTATATTTTTATCAAATTTCAATAACTGTTTTTATAAAAAATTAGGATGTTAAGAGTTTATATCTCTATTAACTTTATATCATACTAAGTTCAAATTTTTAGTTCCTAACTAATCTTATCCATGGTTGTAAAAGTCGCTAGGCGCTCCCTAGTCGGTCGACCGGGGAGTTGAGAGTACCCGGCCTAGGCGGAGAGTACACGGGGAGTACTCGGAGATGCCAAATTATAAAGAAATTAGTTTTTGGAAATTAAATATATGTCAAATAACATAAATTTACTAATATTTATAACAAAATACGTGAAATAGATATTCATTCTTTAATATGATAGACATAGAAATTATGTTTTAGTTTATTTTAAGTCAAACTCGGCCCGAGTTGACCTACTAGATCCGATTTTGGCCAATGTTGACCGCATTTGATCGATTCCGAGTAATTAGTCGGAGTTGAAGAAAGTCGCATCGGCAGCCTACCTTGTAGCGACTACTCGGGGAGTACTCGGCCTTGGAGACCTTGTTTACAACCATGATCTTATCTATATGAGTCTACTTTTAACTTATAATCCCTAAAAATATGCAACACAATATACTATGTATCTAGTCAAGTTGGTAAAGAATTGTTTTAGAATTGACTAATATTATCTATAACAATATAGTTGAACTTATAATTTCTAAAAATTTGCAACACAATTTAGTATTTATCTAGTAAAGATTGTAAATTTCTGGAGTTTTTTATTTATATTACTTGTTATAAAAATGTTTATAAAAGAATTATTTTTTTATAAAAACAAAATGTTTTGTTTAATAAAGTAAAAAAAATGTTTTACACATGTAAAGTTTCGTTTTTTAATAAAAAATAATAATCAAATGACAAAAAATAAAAGATAACTTGTTATAGTGTAAAGTAAGTTTATTTTGTTGGTTAAATAATAAAGTTTATAATTTTATTCTTTAAAGCTCATAACTTTTTTTAAAATATCCACATAGTACTCATCCAATAAACTTAAAGTTAAATTTTTTTTATAAAAATAAAAAATAGTAGTTGACTCGTAAGTACGTTTTACACCTTTAACTTTAATTGTTAAATTCCGTTTTTATATATAAAAAATATATATTTTTATAAAATTTTAAAAACAGTTTTTGTAAAAAATAGGATGTCAATAGTTTATATCTTTATTAATTTTATATCATAATAAGTTTAGTTTTTTAGTTTAGCTTTATAGTTTATTACTTCATTACTTTTTAATTAAGAAATACAAATTATTAGATTAATATTGAAGAATAACTGCAATATTTTATAATTCCAGCTTGACTGTATCTAACTGCAATATCTATTTATTGCAACTTTAAGATATTAAATTTTATAACTTCAGTTGACTTGTAAATTTAGGATACTAACTTTATTTTGAATTTTATTAATATGGTCTATAACTGCATTATATTAACACCAAAAATAAAGTTCAAATATAAAATAAACGTTATTCATACGTCTAGGTCAAACATAACAACTGAAAATGAAAAAAAAAACATAAAAACACTTGATAGATTTCATATTAGACTACATGAAATCTGTTGCGCTTCTGAATTGACACTCCATTTTTAATCAGGTTTTCTGGTTTGTGCTTGAATCAACAGTATCTTCTAATTCCTCTTCTTTGTCATTGTCCTCAGAATCGTCTAAGTTAATAATCTCACTCCATTTCTATTCAGAGAGTCTCTTGGATCTCTTCCTTTAAGTCTCAAACTTCCGATCCTTAAAAAGTACAAAAATTGAATATAAAAGTTAAAAAAAGATTAAATAAACCTTAAAATTACATCTTCACTAAATTCACGTTGAAAATTAGATTTGCATGGACTAAACATTGCATTATAAAAAACAATATCAATACTTTTATCACCATCATCCTGCAATAAAACACACATATATAATAATAATAATAATAATAATAATAATAATAATAATATAACGAACATGTTAATATGAAAGATATACGCAAAAATAATACTTAAAAACCAGGAAAATCAATATCTTAGAAGCTTGTTTGACAAACGAGTTGTTTAAATTGGCATGTTCATCGTGCAACTGAATCTGAAAAATCAAATAAGTTAACATTCACATAAAAGTAAATAAAAGAACACAATTATTCACTGCTGGGATATAACAGAACTGACCTTAGAATTTTTAATCTTGCATGCTTGGTTTTTCGTAACAATTGAATTCAGAATTGGATCAATTTTCTAACTTTGTTTAGCAATAGATATAAGGGGTATCCTGCTATGTATTTATAGTAGTAACTATAGAAGTGAATTAGAGTTTAATTTTAGATTTGCCACCCCATTATTTAGGAAGTTTGTTGTGGTTAGTTTTAAGTTTTTATAAGATCATCATCATCATCATACTCAATAAATCCTACCAATAGCAAAGCTAAGGTATGGTCTGAGGAGGGTAAGATGTAGACAGCCTTACCTCTACCCGTTAAGAATAGAGAGGCTGCTTCCAGTGAGATCCCCAGCTCGATAGTAGTTTTGCATCAAACCTTGCACATAAGACACATAACACTCATCAATTGAGACAACTGCCGATTAGTGCATATACTCTCTTGTCTTTCGACTATCAATATTAGGCAGTTTTAATAAAATAAAATGTGACACATAATATCTTCATTTTATGTTACGATACTTTTAATTCTTTTTATTTTTGTTTGCATAGATGGATCCTATCTTTGTAGATTAGGCACATTAGATCACAAGTATTAATTACTTGTACATTAAAACATTATCGACTTGTACCTTTTAATCCGTGAGTCGATATTGAATAAGACAACTACCGAAACGTCGACAAAAATGTGTAGGTCGTCATGCTATCTTTGGATTTTTTAAACAGTATAGTTTATAAGATATGTCAAGAATACGTAAAAAAAATTATAAGTTTGTTGTGGAGGAGTGAATTGTAACTAATTATGTATAATTTTGTTAAAACCTTAGGTATTTAAGTGTAATAAGTTTATGGACTAAAAAATAAATAGTATTTAAAAGACTAAACTACCCTCATTTTAGGGGTCTTTCTATAAATAAAGAGGGGGAAAAGTTCTTATTTTTTGGGTATCTTAAAATACCTCTCCCTCATGTATTATAATATAGTATAGATAGAGTATAAAAAGTGGTTGTGAGTGGAGGAGAGAGAAAAAAGTTTGGACTTCATTTTTTTTTCAACTAATCTATTATATTCAGTTGATCCATAATTAAAAGAAAAAAATTGGATAGTAGTTTATGTTTAATTTTAATATTACGTGTTTCGAAATCTAGAGCATTTTATATATAATGCAATTTCTATGTTTTTCTAAATCTATTTTACTTTTTATTTTAGGTATTACTTATTTACTTATATTAATTAGTTAAATACATTTTTATAATTAAAGTAATTACACTAAAACCAAATATGGGTGATGACGTGGAAAATGTAAGTATATGTAAGGATGTTTGTATGATTAGAGGTGAAATTAGGGTTTTATAGATTTATAAGGATATAACGTGGTAGTTGACTAGACAGCTAAGGGTGCCTTTAGCATTGAAGATTGTCTATGTTACTTATCAAATGATTTTTCCCCTATATATAGGGAAATTATAGAGAGAAAATTCACTTGAGTTACGAAAACTCAATAAATTTTTATATAACAAACTTTATTTTCTAAAAAAATTATGGAATGTAAGTTACAAGTTATCGAACGTTTTGAGCCCAAAAAACCAAACAACGCCGAGTGTTTTTTTATAACTTTTTTGAAGATTCAGTGTTATATATATATATATATATATATATATATATATTTATATATAGGGTGGGGTTCTAGAGTGAACACTAATGTATTTGCGAACTGAGTGAACAAATCCTGGCCATTGATCTACACACGTGTATGGCTAGGATCTCATCATCAAATCGTAAAATACACTAGTGTATTTCAACATCAAATCCTAGTCATTGATCTACACACATGTATGGCCAGGATTAGTTCACTCAGTTCGCAAGCTACACTAGTGTTCACTCTTGAACCAAATCCTATATATATATATATATAGTGGAGAGTTCAAATGAGAAGAATTTTTTTGTAAGAAGAAAAAAGAATAAGTTTCAACCAATAAGAATGTTTTATTTTACTTCATTTAATATTTGCATTTAATTTTAATATAAGGGTATATTGGTAAATTTATATAAATCATTAATTTGTATTATTCCCTTTTAATAACTAACTAAATTAAATTTGTAACTCCTTTTCGAAATATATACTTTTTCCAAATTAAAAAAACAACTTAATTTAAAATGTAGAATAAATTACTAGTTGTGTAGGATAAATCACGAGTTGTGTAGGATAAATTTCAACTGTGTAGGATAAAATTCTATAATGTATAGGGTATATGTAGGAAAATTTTGATATGTGTAGGTTTTGTAGATTATATGTAGGATAATTAATTATTAGTTGACTGATTAATTAAAGAGAGAAAAATTAATAATATGAGTTATAAATGAAATAGTATTTTACTAATATGCCCTTTCTTCTTTTTCTTCTCACATTAAATTTTTTCTCAAATGAACATTCTCATATATATATATATGTGTGTGTGTGTGTGCTAAAAACTGAAATTTCAAAAAATTTTATAAAAAAACACGCTTGGCGCTTTTGAGCTTTTTTTTTTGCTCAAAACGTTCGGTAACATGTAACTTATATTTTCTAATGTTTTTAGAAAAAAAAAGTTTGTTACATAACGTTTTCTTAACTCAAGTGAGTTTTTTTCTAGGGCTGACAATTGGGTACCTGTTAAGACACGATTAGACCTGTTTGACTGAAAAATACACCCTTTGACTTTTCTAATTTTTAAAATAATTAAAATTACAATGTTTGGATCTATCATTTATTCATCTTTGTACATAAAACATAAAACAGTTTTATAAACATGAGTTAGAAAGTAGTTAAACGAGTCGTAATCATGTTTGAAACTTATGTTGTGCGCGCCGTCAGAAACATGTTAAACCTGTTAAGACACGATTTGCCAGCCTTATTTTTTCTATCACTCCCATATATATATATATATATATATATATATATATATATATATATATAGGGGAAGGTTAAAATGAGAACCACCTCGAGTTGTAAGAACCAGCGAGAACCACCCCCGCGGGGGGCCGTTGACCACGATTTTTTTTTTACAACTAGATGTGTATATTTTAACACCCTACGTAAAGTTTGGGTTTAAACGGCGCGCCCGAGGGGGTAGTTTTTTACGCCCAAAGTTTGGGTTTTTTTAATTTCTTTTAATTTTTCTTTTTTTAACCAAACTTTGGGCGTAAAAAACTACCCCCTCGGGCGCGCCGTTTGAACCCAAACTTTGCGTAGGGTGTTAAAATATACACATCTAGTTGTAAAAAAAAATCGTGGTCAACGGCCCCCCGCGGGGGTGGTTCTCGCGGGTTCTTACAACTCGAGGTGGTTCTCATTTTAACTTATTCCTATATATATATATATATATATATATATATATATATGGGATCGCTAAATCTAGTTGTAAGAACCATAGGAACCACTTTCTAGCCTTTAGATCAACAAGATGGATGGATGAGATTAAAAGTAACAAAAATTAATATTAAATACAATTTGTCTTATTATATCTTTTATATTTTAATCAAAAAGGGTAGTTTAGTAAAATAACTCTTTTTTGTCTTTTTCTCTTTATTATTTTTTAATTATTTTTTGTTTTATTATATTACTTTTTAGTTTTATTATATTACTTTTTATTTTTTAAAAAGATTTTTTTATTAAAAACATTTTTAAATTCAGATTTTTTTTAACAAAAGACAATTTTTTTGCGTGCCGGTTTTGCACGCCGTTTTTACGCATCGTTTTTTAACGGGTCATTTTTTCCACGCCGTTTTTTACGCTCGACTTTTTCAAGCGTCGTTTTTTTAACGCGCCGTTTTTTACGTAACGTTTTTACGCGGCGTTTTTTACGTTCCATTTTTTTTCGCGGCGTTTTTTACGTCCCGTTTTTTTTACGTTTTACGAAAAACTTTTTACGTAAAACTTTTTACGTCTTACGTAAAACTTTTTACGTTTTACGAAAAACTTTTTACGTTTTTACGTTTTACGTTAAAGTTTTATACGTTTTACGTTTTAACCTTTTTACGTAAAACTTTTTACGTTTTACGTAAAAAGTTTACGGTTTACTTTAAAAAGTTTACGGTTTAAGTTTTTTTTTTCTTTTACAAAACTTTTTTACACAAAAACGAAGGCACCCAGAAAATCGTTACTCGGTAGGTGTCTCAAATAGTTTGCTATCATCATCGACGCCTAAAAAAATATAAAAAACCCAACAAAGAAAAATCAAAAAGAACGAGTGGACTCTGGAAAAAAAAAAGAAGTTTTGGCTCAGATTTTCCGAACATCAGAGGCTGCAAAGTGGGGTTGCGGGTTGAAAAACCTACCCTCCACCATCCTTGCCACGCCATCGTCCGTTTTTTTGCATCATCACCGCCGATTCAAAAAGCCACCAGATACAACCGGTTTAAACATTCAACAGGATCAAAAAAAAGGTCCCAATAACATCATTCAAACCCAGATTCAACATGAACAACATTCAAACCCAGATTCAACAGAATCAAACCTAGAAAGTCAAACCCCCAAGATTCAAACCCATATTCAACAAAAATCAAACCTGCAGCAAAAACACAAAGATTCAAACCCAGATTCGAACACCCACCACCAGATTCAACAAAATTAAAACCCAGATTCAACAAAATTCAAACCCAGATTCAACAAAATTAAAACCCAGATTCGAACACCCACCACCAGATTCAACAAAATTAAAACACAAAGATTCAAACCCACCACTGTTAGAGAGAGAAACAATAACACAAATCAAGCCCCCAAACAGAATCAAACCCACAATAGAGAGAGAAACAACAACATCCACCGTCATCGCACTGCCATTAACTCCGGTGGCTACCACCCCCTTCCCCGTCGTCTACTGCCATAAGCACATAAACATCATTATCCTCAGAAAAACGGCCGGAGAATACATCCCATGAGCCGTCGCCGTCAATTCTCATCATCATCGTCACTAATAACAGCAGCTTATCATCATAATCATCTTCAACAGCAGAACGATTTGTGTGAGTAAGAGATTTGTAAAAACCCCTTTTAAAAATTACATGTAAAGAATAGATCTGATAGAGATATGAGAGATTTGTAAAACCCCTCTCCAACCCACAACCTCTCTCCCCGAGCCATCAGATCACCCACCCCCTTCGCCCCATCCTTCGCCGCCACCACCGCCGACCAACCACCGCCACCACCGTCGGAAAGAGGGGAACCGAGGGGTGTGGGTGGGACGCTGGTAACTATCGCCGAAAAGAGGGGAACCGGTGACCGTCTTGACTGAGGTTAGGCAACAAGAGAGAGAGAGGGACAAAACAGGTGAAAATGAAGAAGATGATGAATGATCTGGTTAATAAGAGAGAGGAGAGAGAAAGGTGTGCAATTTAATGAGGAGAGAGGAGAGGAGAGAGATGATAGATAGGACATTAAAAGGAAATGACCAAACTACCCCTTGTTGTGATTGGTTGAAAGTGGTTCTCGCGGTTCTTACAACTGGAGGTGGTTCCTATTTTAGCGGTTCCATATATATATATATATATATATATATATATATATATATATATATATATATATATATATCTAATTCTAATAAAACACTCTCAATAATGCCACATGACATTTTCTCCATCAATTCATTAATATTAATGATATTATTAATTAATTAATTAATATCCCTAATATCTAATTCTATTTTATAATTAAAAATATATAAATTATCTATAATTTTAAAACCTTTGATTTTATTTCTTCTTAAAATGGATAAGCATAATCCTCATGACATTTTCTCAATCAATTCATTAATATTAATGATATTATTAATTAATATCTAATTCTAATTTATGATTAAAAATATAGAAACTATATGTAATTTTAAAACCTATGATTTTATTATTTCTTAAAAAGCATAAGCATATGGTTTGGTTTAGTTTACATTATCTATTTTGTGTAAATCAAGTTTGAGAAAAAATAATTGCTATTTTCTAAGAAACATGGTGTTACACTATTAAAATGTTATTTTTTATAGTGTTATGTTATTAAAAATGTTATTTTTTTAATTATATGCATCAATATTTTATATCAACACCACAAAAAATATGTAAATAATAACACACGAATTTGAGTTTATATATTAGAAATAATGTAGTGAAGTGATTATTTCAACTAAATATTTTGTGATGAATTTATCTATTAATTCAAACAAAAATTAATTAATTAATAATACTATTAATGAATTGAAAGAGATAATATTATATGACATTAACTGGATTTTTTATTAGAATTAGATATACCATTACCTATCACAATCTATCTCCATCACCACCATTTTCAGACGTATCGTATCTTAACATAATATAGAAATTTAATTGTTATATAAATATATATTTTATGTATATCTAATTATTATTACTAAAGTAACAAATAAATATAAAGTATTTGCTTTAACATGTCATTTATAGTGAGTAATCTTATAGTGTCTTTAACTTGGTATGGATAGTTCATGTTAGGGTGATATGTGTTTATGTCAAAACTTATTTTTAACACATGCAATATCATGAATAATTCAAATTTTGTAATTATTATGTTCTTCGAATACAATCAGTCTTATCATTCAACCCGTGAAAGACACGACACTATAAACTAGTATACAAATATACATAATATTTGTTGATCTTTGATAAAATTATTTTGGCAAAAACAGTTTTCTTCCTATATCTTATAAATTTTTCCTATCTTATAAAACAAGTATATATTTTTTTTTATAGTAAATTTAATCACTAAATGACCACTGGAGTATTATCGTGTCACCAGTAGAGCCACCTCATCATATTCATATCCACTAGGCAATAATAATGCCTATACACCGATTCAAAGGAAACTCAATAAATCTGTGAAAAACCCCTTGTGAGAATCGAACCTAGAACTTAATGGTCTTTAAGTCTTATCCCACCGTTAAAATGCCACTAAGCTATAATGTGATGGACTTATAAAACAAGTATTGATCAATGAAACTCGATATTTTTATATAAACAAATTTAAGTACAAATTAAATATAATTTATAACAACTCAAATTAACAAACAAACTTACGTAACAAAATATCATTGTGGAAAAAGTGCAATTGCCCCTCAATCTCCATGGATAAAGAGTTCTCTCTTATTAACAGCTTTCAGCTTAAAAACCCTTTTTTTTCTTCATAAGAATTCAACTCTGAAATGAAATCATCACTACATGTTTTTTTAAGTATTATTAACCTTAATTTATAAAACACAAAAGGGTTATAAATTATTGTTATACATGTTATACGCATTACACACTTGAAAAGGGATTTAAATCTTTTTGGATAACCAAGATGCCAATTAAAATATTATTATCTTTGTAAAAATAATGTTAACCATCATTTCAAACAAAATTAATACGTAAATATATCAAAACCATATTATAATAAATGACTTAATATGTTATCTTTCTATACTAATAAGAATATGGGGTATGGGGCGGGGGTTGGGGCTAGGGGTGAGCAAGTTTAGGTCCGGACCGAAAATAACCGAGAACCGAACCGAAAATATATCTAACCCGACCCGAACCCAAGTACCTAGGTATTTAGATCGGTTCCAATTTTTCATATAAAATAGGGTCTGGTCGGTTCTCGGTTCTTTTCATGGTGAAACCCGACTTGGACCTATGGACCGGAACCGACCCTATATTTAGGGTAGTGAATCGGTTCTGTATTTTATGTTTGATCGGTTCTCGGGTCGGGTAATGGTGGGTCGGGTCGGGTTTTTCCTTTTGCTCACCCTTAGTTGGGGCGTGGGTTGGGTACAAACGCCCACGCCCACGTCACCACCCCGGGTGGGCTTGGGTTTCGGCGTGGCCCCTTGGGTGGGGGTTTCAGCCCGGGCGTTGGGCGGGGCTACAAACATGACATGGCGGAACCTCGTTGGCCAAGAGCACTAGCCCTTTGAAATTGTTTTTTTTCCACGCCACCCCAGCCACGCCCCACGACACCCCTTTGAAATTTGCTTTTGGTATTGGGTGCTCCATACTCCACATGTCGCACTATGCCCCAAACCCATGTCCCACCATACCTCACGATCTAAATGAAAATCTATTTTTAATACGTGTCAATATCTGGTGCCTCCTAATTTTATTTTACAATTTCTTTTTCCTATTAAACAATAATTTAATTAAATATAATTTAGATAAGATTAATAACTTTTCTATTAAACTTTGAATTAATAATCTCTTTATCTTATTTTTCAATTTGTTTTTCCTAACTAAATCTAATTTAGATAAGGATAATAACTTTTTTTTATCAAACTTTAAATTAATAATAATATATAATTTGTATTTTCTTCTTTTCTGTATGAGATAAAAGAAGTTTTCTTTGTTTTTTCTTTATAGAATCTGGCAAATATATAAATTTTTCTTCTAATTTAAATTAGATTTAGTAAAATTATTTTTAATACTATTATTAGTTAATATTTAATAGGATACATAAATAAAAAAATTATATTAAATCATAAACTTCATGGGTCTCTATTTTATTTACTATTTATTTTATTTTCTTGCTTATTAATATGCATTTAATATTTCATTGGTTCTATCACATGTAATACACATATTTCTAATCTAATAATAAATATAAAACAAATTAAAATTTTAATAAGTAAATAGTACATAGAATTTATCATTTAAATACATATATTGACGACCGTATGTGTTAATCGATTACATTATATTTATTTAACTCGTGCAATATACGGGGTATTTTAAAGATATAACTATATTGCTTATTATATAAAATCAAATTTATGCAACCCGTGTATAACACTGGTTATAAACTAGTATATATATAGGGTCAGGATTTAGAGAAAACGGTGGAAAGTGTGAGAACGCTTATGGATCGCCCGATCAAAACAATCTATGGACTAGATTGGCGCGGTGGCGTTTTCGTAAATAACATCAATTTTATTACGTGGACGCGCTTCATTAAGGGTAATAGCGTCTTTTGACTACTCCAAACAAAACGACATCTCATGAAAATAAAACGCCAAACAAAAATCACACACCATTCTAACTAAAAACACCATTAGATATAAAACGCCAAACTTAATTATAATAAAATCCCGCCTAAAAAAACCTCCAAAAAAATCCTATATGTACAACTCAGACCTTAAATTAAAATCACACACAAAACCCCAAACGCCATATTAGGGATGAGATCGGTACGATACCGGTACCGTACCGGTACCGATACCGTAAATACCGTTACCGAAATTGAGAAATGTGGATAACGATTACCATACTGTATTTATAGATTCGGTACCGGTGCGGTACCGGTATTTCGGTACTTTACCACATTGGTACCGCTTTGGTGTCATGCATTGTTTTACCTAAAAAAATATCATATGCAACCCATCCATCCATCCATTATTAACTGAATTAGAGTAATACATAGAGGAATGTAAATAAAAGGTAAACGTATTAAGTAGTCAAAAAAATCAAAAAGTAAACATCCATAGGTTCGATTTTTAACATCCAAATTCCAACGTGTTTAAAAAACCATCACAATTGATTAAAAATGATCAAATGGCAATGGGGATGAACATATCTGCAACCAATGCTTTTATAGTCACTACAGTTAGTGATCTCGAATAAAAATAAATATATACCCAAATTCTTCAATATTCCCACAGTTGGAACTCAACTCAATAGCCTATTGACAATTCAACAAATAATAACTGAATTGTTTACAAAATTATGTGGCAAAGCAGTAACTCCTATATCACTCAAATCAAACTATTCTGACTAAGTTATGTACAAAATCTAAAAAAGAATTCTGTTGATACTGATGCCTAAATGTATCGGAAATTTTCTAACCTAAAAAACCCCTTGAAATTCATTACTAAATTCGGTATTAATACCGGTATTTACCGAAAAATACCTTTACCGATATCGTTTTTTACCGATACCGAATTTCGAAAATTCTATCACCGATACCGGTACCGTTTATGATCGGTACGGTACCGGTATTTCGGTAAAAGATCTCATCCCTACGCCATATTTAATATATACCATTCGTTTGATAAACGCTAAAAAACCCAAACATCAAATATCTTCTAACCCAAAACGTTTATTAGAAATTCAGTTTGGTTGTCTGTAAGCTTTCGCTCAATGTAATGGACAAAATCATTAAGTAAAGATATTGTCCATTTCATTGAGTAAAATCTTATTGACTTATCCTCAACTTCCATCCAATTTATAACGCCAAAACATACAAAAACATTACCGAGGTTTGTTGTCAATAAAGTTTAGCTGTATGGGGTGGACAACATTGTCAGTTATCTTTCTTAATTGAGGATTAACAATGTTGTCCATCACCATACAACAACACTTTATTGATTTTAGCATGATCAAATTTAGAGTTTTAAGATGTTTTATTTAGTGGCGTTCTTTTTCTCGGTAAAACGCCAAAAAGATAACATTTTGGCTGAAAGGGTGTAAACTCAATAACATTTTGCTGCATGAGATGGACAAATATTATAGAAAAAGAGGCTGATTTCAGACTTTATGCTTCCACACGACGACAAAAAAAACCACTTCAAAAAACAAAAATAAAAAACAATCATATGAAAGTCGAAACAGCCAGTGAAGATGCTTCAAAAGAACAAAGAGACTGGTGACAGTGAAGATTTAGAAGATCAATATTTATTTTGTTTAATTTTCTTTTTTTGTTGATTGTTATATAATAACAACGCCATATCTAATAAAAACGCCAAAAAGCCAAATGCTTGTCAAAACGCCAACATGCCATAAAACGCCACAAAAATTACCAAACCATAATAAAATTACTTTGGACAAGTATTATAAAAAACCCAAAAAAAAAAAATAAAAAAAAAATAAAAAATAAACTTGAAAATGTAACTAGAAACTGTAACTACAAATCAGTAATACTGAAGATAGGGAAATTTTATTATATTAGAATCTAAAACGCCAAACTTGAAAGATGGGACGTGTTACAGACTTCAAAGATAAAGCTTATAAAAAACAATAATTACAAACAGTAACTGAAAATACGAATACTTTATTATAATAACGCACCGCCTAACTTAGGCGCCAAAAAGACATCCTATAAAATGATACGTCTCAGCAACTTCCATTTGATCAAACCAAAAAAACAAACGCCAATACTACTAAATACCACTCACTGTAAAACGCCAAAAAATAAAAAAATCAAAGATAGCTAATATGCTTTCTTGGATATTCAGTATTGTTCTTCGTGAAGTTTCACTGAATGAATTGTTAGCAGAGGGGAGTAACTCAGTAAGATTTTACTGCATGAGATGGCCAAAAATTCAAGAAAAAGATACTGATGCCAGTCATATGGCATTTTATATTTTTTTGTTCTTGAAGAAGGCTTGGAAGGGAAGACGAGATCAATGACACTGAAGAGTGAGATGATTATAAAGATGAAGATCAAGATGAAGAAAAAGCGAAAAATCCACCCACACGTCATAGATCTATGTCCCCAAACATCCACAAAAAGCCACTTCAACAGACGAGCAGGAAAAATAATCAAACCGATGGGTTTGTTAAGTTTTACATAAAACACCATATATTTGGTGACAGTTCTTATATATTAAAGAAGAGAGAGACTGATGACAGTGAAAATTGTGAAGAGAGATCCGATTAGGATTTTTTAATTTATTTTCTTCGCTTGTATTTTTTTTCCTGTGGTTGAAATATAATCTAACAATTGTAAAACGACAAGATACCACAAACGCCAAAATGTATATAAAAAATAATAGAACAATGTACCATCTTGTTTAAAACGCTTTGAAAAACGCCATTCAGATAGATTTCCTGACCCCCTGGGTTCCAATGGCATACGATTTGAATAAACGCCATATACGACATAAACGCCAAAATGTTAATACAATGAAACCATTAAACGCCATTAATTATTGAATTTGGTTAATGCCAAAAATCTTAAACCCCAAAAATTAAAACAATATTGGGAAAAGCGGAACTGGAAAAGCAGAAGATGAAAAGACAAAAAAGCCCCTCCGCCCTTTTCTATACCGCGTGACACGTGTTGGGCCAGGATGCGTTCTAAACGTTCTCACACTTTTGAGCGTTTTCTCCTGATCCCGTTTATATATATATATATATATAGGATAAGGATCATGAGTGAACAACATCCTTGTTTGTGAACTGTGTGAACTGATCTAGACCCTTGATTTACATCATCTTGAGATTTTAATTCAATGGCATGATGGTAATTATGGGGTTAATTTTATATGTTTAATTAAATTGAAAAGGGTATTATTGTACATATACATCATAAAAAAAGGGTATTAGTTTTATAGAATAAATCATAATCCCTTAATATACGCATTCAGTTTCTTTTTCATCATTGAATTATCTCTCCCCTTCTCGATACAAACAACAACACCACGGCAACCCAAGGGTTTCACTTTCACCAATCGCCGTTGTTTAACCGATCACAACAACACCTTTAGATCTGAAAATTATGGCCAGCAGAGGCGGCGGCGTAGCCACTAACGGAGGAGCAATTCCGCTGGCTTCTCGGAAGATGGTACATAGTCTCAAGGAGATTGTCAACGGAGTTTCCGATGCTGAGATCTACGTTGCGCTTAAGGAGTGTTATATGGACCCTAATGAAGCTGTTAATCGTCTCCTAACTCAAGGTGAAACAGATATAGATAGTGTTTGTTTGTTTGACCTAATTTTGGTGGATATTTGTTATATGGCAGGATTTAGGGCAAATAGGTTATAGGTTACAAAACGATTATTGGTTATTTGATGAGGTGTAATTAGTTTTAGGTTATGTGTTATGTGTTATGTATGTGTTGATACTTGATCATGCAGATTTAAGCATTGTGAGTTTTGATTGGTGCTTTACACTAGTGTGTTTTGTAGCTTTGTGTATCTTGTATGTCCTTTTAATTTTGAGCATAATGATTCTTTTGTTTCTTTTTTAAAATAGCAGTTCATAGTGACTTGTGCTACAAGTAGTGTTGTTTTATTTGTTAGAACTCTGGGAGAAAATTATAATTTGTGCTACAAATAGCAGTTCATAAAACTTTGTCAATGTTTTGCCAATCTTTTTAATATACTATACTATTAACGAGGTATAATTGGTTTAATTTATTCTTTTCCAGGATTTCCATCCTTCAGATGTATATCGTATTGCCGGTGGGGTGGAAGGTGTTGCTGTCGTTACGCTCTCGGGTTCACAGCCGTCGCTTTATTGCCGGAGATTTGCCAGGTAGTTTTCCGATTGACATGTGTACTCTGTTTATGTAAATTGGTTATACACCCGTGTATAAAAGTAGTTAAGTGATATTTCAAAAACTTATGTCTGTTGTTTATGTAAATTGGGTGTACACCTGTGTATACAGTGTTCGTACATTTGGTGTACACATGTGTATGCAAATTGATGTAGGTATACACTGTGTATACACCTGTGTAAATTGGGTGTACACCTGTGTATGCAGTGCTAGTCTTTTTATTTAACTAAGACATTCATTGACATGTGCAAAACGTATTTGTGTTTTACAGTTGCTAATTTGAGGGAATCAGTGAATCATCCGAAATGTGGTCAATTTGAAGGAATAATACCGGATAAGTTGTGGAAAAAGTATGCTGTGAAGATTGATGTGAATAAGTATGCTGTGAAGATTTTGTGCTCCCATGCTAACACGCTCCGCGATGGAAGTAATGGTTGAATCGGTAGCATACAACGTGACTAGTAGGTTTAGTGTTTAAAACATTCCATGCAAACAATAGTAGTAAAGACTATGTTTTTGTTTTTCTGATATGTGGTTATTTGTTTGTTTCGTTGGGTTACTTTTTATGTAAACTTCATGTTTAGTTGGTTGGTATACCTTATAATATGTTTTTTGATTTGTTTTTGGGACATGTTATGGTTTACGGTGAAGTAGTATGCGTTTACTAATCTAAAAAAAAAGATTATAGACAAATGTACATAGGTGTATTAAATTTAAATACACAGGTGTACTTCGAAATCTGGGTTTTTTATCGATGAAGAACTGCTGGATTTAAAAAAAATCAGGTTTTTTTAAATGGTGATTATGATATACATCTTGTTTAGATTTAAAAAATATTTTGATTTTGAGTAATCACAAAAAATAGGAAAGTGTAAATTCCATTAATTAATTAAAATAAATAATTAATAACAACTTAATGTATAATTACCATCCTATCCTTTTCAACAAAAAGATGATCAACGGCTATGATCAGTTCACACGGTTCACTCTTGGGAGGTTGTTCAATCTAGAACCCTACCCTATATATATATAGGGTAAGGTTATTGTAAAAAAGACCAAAAGTGTGAGAAAGGTAAGAAAAAATCTCAGCCATTAGATCTAAATTAATTGAAAAGGGTAAACAAGTAATTTTATCATTAATTCAATTAATTAAAAACTTCCCAAAACCGCCACCTTAATTATAGTAAGTATATAACACCATTCAGCAAGTATATAACACCATTCAGCATTCAACAAGTATATAACACCATTCAGTAAGTATATAACACCATTCAGCAAGTATATAACACCATTCAGCAAGTATATAAACCATTCAGCAAGTATATAACACCATTCAGCATTCAGCAAGTATATAACACCATTCAGTAAGTATATAACACCATTCAGCAAGTATATAACACCATTCAGCAAGTATATAACACCATTCAATAAGTATATAAACCATTCAGCAAGTATATAACACCATTCATTGACTAAACATCTGATCGAAACATATTTTTTTCTCTATATAAGTATATAACACCATTCAGCAAGTATGTAACACCATTTAGTAAGTATATAAACCACTCAACAAGTATATAACATCATTCAGCAAGTATATAACACCATTCATTGACTAAACATATGATCGAAACATATTTTTTTCTCTATATAAGTATAGCAATATGGTACTCATATTAAAGATAAAAAACGCTCGTTATTATGGTGTAATTTTTTTTTAAAAAAGTTACGTATAAAAAGTTATTGACGTTTAAAAAAGACGTGGGGGGGGGGGGGGAAGTTACATGTGCATTACCTAATTTCTAGTGGGTTTAAAAGACTATATTGCCCCTAGATATTTCAAATCAGTCCAAATTAATGAAAATATTTTACAATTTGGTCCCTATTGATCTCAACCATTAGATCAAAAGATCTAATGGTTGAGATTATTTCTTACCCTTCTCATACTTTAGGCATTTTTTACAGGATCCTCTACCTATATATATATATATGGTTATGATCAAATAAAAAGTTCATTTTGACTGAGAAGAGATCCTAGCCTTTCATTTTAGAACTTAATATATAAGATGAAAATGTAAGAAAAAAGAATGTGTATGAGATGAAAATTGTTGGAATAGCCTATTTTGTTGATTTTCTATCTCCACATGCAAGAAACATGCATATTCTCCATATTTTTTAAATGTTCGTAACTTTTCTATACGATATTCAAAACAAAATTGCACCATAAAATCAAGTATCTTTTTATCTTTAATTTGTGTACTCTATTGATATGGAAAATATGACAACTAAAAAAACCCAAAAAATGGTGTTTTATTTCTATATTGTACAACAATTTTGTGTTGGATTTTTGTGCTGGATAAATTGTACTAAATTTATTGGTGCTGAAATTTTTGTACTGTTTTTTTGGGCTGGATTTTTTACTAAATATTTTGTACTTGATTTTTTTGTGCTAAATGTTTTGTACTAGATCTTTTTGTGCTATATTTTTTGTATTAGATTTTTTTGTTGTATTTTTGAGAAAACAAAAAGCTGAAAGCTTATGTTGTAGGACCAAAATGTCATTCCATCCTACTTATAAAGGGGTGACACGTGTCATCTCTACATTCTTTTTAGGCTACTTAGGCAAAACTCACTTTTCAGTGGATCTCCAGCCCAGTTGGTTCCCAAGTGGTTGGTTGGTCCGGTTCCTCTTTGGAGGTCACCGGTTCGACTCCCGGCTGCGGCGTATTAGGGGGGTGGTCGTCCCAATGATGGATCGTTTCCTACCGAGGCATGGTTCGATCCGGAGGGCAACCCGGTTTTACCCAGCTGTTACCCCAGCGAGTCTCTCGTGTGGGGGCAGTATGGTTTCCGGGCGAAGGTCAGTCAGAGCGGCAGCCGGGGCCCGATAGAACATCGCGTCTGAGAATGCTGGGCTGACGGGGACCCGGTGACCAATGATCCATGTACATATTGAAAGTCACCCTTAAAAAAAATGAAAACCACTCACAGTTGCGAAAACCATAGGAACCACTTTTCCACCATTGATCTTTTGAGATTGATGGTTGAGATTAAAAGTAATTAAAACACATATTTAATTCTTTTTGTCTTATTATATTTTTAATATTTTATTGTCATAAGGGTAGTTTAGTAAATTTTCTATCTTCAGTCTTATTTGGTTATTAATATTTTAATATTTTATAAATCAATTTTTTTTTACATACAAAATGTTTTTGTCTTATTTGTTTATTAATATTTTACAAATCAGATTTTTTACAAAAAAAAATTATAGATTTTTTTACAAAGCAGATTTTTATGCCCCAGTTTTAAACTTTTTTTACGCTCCGGTTGTAAACTTTTTTCACGCCCTGGCTTTAAACTTTTTTACGCCCCGGTTTTAAACATTTTTTTACGCCCCAGTCTTAAACTTTTTTTACGCCCCGATTTTTTAACTCTTTTTACGCCCCGGTTCTAAACTTTTTTTACGACGCGGTTCTAAACTTTTTTTGCGCCCCGGTTTTTAAACTTTTTTTACGCCCCGGTTTTAAACTTTTTTTACGCCCCTGTTTAAAACTTTTTTTTACGCCCAGGTTTTAAAACTTTTTTTACGCCCCGGTTTAAAACTTTTTTTAGGCCCCGGTTTTAAATTTTTTTTTACGCCCCGGTTTTAAACTTTTTTTACGGCCCGATTTTTAAACATTTTTACGCCCTGTTTTTAAATTTTTTTTTACACCAAAATTTTAAACTTTTTTACGCCCCGGTTTTTAAACTTTTTTTTATGCCCAGGTTTTTAAACTTTTTTTACGCCCCGGTTTTTAACTTTTTTACGCCCCAATTTTTCAACTTTTTTTACGCCCCGGTTTTAAACTTGTCCTCATGGACATCAAAATCAACGAACATCAGTATCAAACTCCAAACCTGTAGGATCAAATTTCGACCTGAACGAGTCGCGTAGAAGAGTTTTTCACAGAAACAAAAGGCGGAAACAAGTGTTTCGGTGTAATTCAGCGCGTATTCACTTTTAACTGTCAATGTTATTAATCTGAACGACGTTTACAACCTGTTGACACTTCGGCAGCACTTCGTGGCTCACCGGAAGACAATACCCTGAACTACTTATCTGATTTCGCTCATAAGCCCTATATATAGGGTTGATAGGTATCGCTCATTTGTACAAGTCCATAAAAGCGATACCTTCATTGGTCATAAAAGCGAAATAAGACTAAGACATAAAAGCGAAATTACAATTTTGACCAAATGAACGAAATCATAGACATCTTGCATGCAAACACTTTTGTCTTTTGTGAGATGGTGTCATGATGACATCACCAAGATGATGTCATCTTGAGAGATGTTGACATCATCATTCTTTAAGATCCGTAACGAGACTGAGACACGACTGAAGACGTAGACGACAGACGGATGCACCAACAAACTCCCCCTCGGATGTTGACGGAGTCTTCAGTGTCGAGTCTTTGCATCTTTAGTCTATATCAGTCCTCTCAAACTCTTTGAAGTATCTGACGTTGTAAGCATCCTCAATCTCTATCTTCTCTTCTCTTTTCATCACCAACATGCTCCTTCCTTTAAGTATCTTCAGACTCCCCCTTTCGATATGCTGGAATCGCAGTCTGGTATGATGAAATCACAGAGTCATCAGGTATCGGAACCTGACACTCTATTTTCAGGTTCAAGATTGAAACCTGGCTATACCTGCACATACTCTACCCAAAAATAAATTTTCTGATGATAACTTGAACACAATCAGACATCACTCGAAAATATCACAAAAATGATCTAACATTTATAGACTCTGATGAACCATTTGAAAAAAATATCATTTTCATATTCAAAAACAACACACTCTCCCAAACCATTTGTTCATCATATTTAGCACTTGAAATTTTGAAAAATAGCTCTCCAACATCAGTTGTCGAAAATCTTTTTGACTTTTTCAAAATTTATGCTAAAACACACTAAAATCTTTTTGGATTTTTGAATAGAATGAAATGCAGTAAAGAAATATTTACAGACAATATTTTTGTGAGTTTGTGCAAGAAGATCATATCAGTTTCTGAGACAAATCACCAACACCGTTAAGCTTCATTTCATTTTAAGTTCTAAATGATTAACTTAGATTGTCAGTATACTGATCCACTTAAATTCTCACACAAATTTCAACTGTTTCGAGATACGATATTAATGTCTTAGATACTTAAACTCAATCGCGTGTCCCACCTCAGAATATACTCCCGTATCCAGATCCCAATAATCAGTCTTACAGGTGAGTATACTACAATGATATCTGTATATAAATTAGGTAATGCGAGGGCCGAGGGATCTCAGGTCGATACTTCCGTATACGCAGAGAGATATCGGCTTCGACTTTTCGGTATGTCCCCTTTTGAGGATCTTTTAGCTACAACAGCAGCGACTATCAATTTTATTGTTTCATCAGCATGCTGAGGGTTTATGCTATGTTTCAAGCATTGCGGAAAGTATTATCCAAGGACTAGGTCAGAACCACCGTTCAGCAGAAGTCCCGGAATAATACCCCAGACATCATTGAGTATAAAGACCTAGTATATCAGATTATGAAACCTTTCAAACAAGATTTAGGGGGTTACCCATATATCCGAGAGATGTTTCCCCACGATATAAGCAAGTTTGAATTTAGGTTTATATCTCGTCACAATCTATTAAATGTGCAAAAACCTACTGACACATCATCAGTGAGACCGTTTATCACATTTTACTTTCCATTTCTTTAGCATGTTGTGATCGTCCACTGATGTACTATCATTTCCTCTTTTATACAACAAAACTCATTTTTGAATTTTATCATGTTTTTGGCTTTTTCAAAATTTTCAAATGTTTTTGGATTTTCTGAAATTTCTACTCCCCCTAAAATGCAAACACATTTTAGGAAATTTGAACATAAACTGTACAATAAAGTGACAACTGATATCGAATTGCTTCAAATCGCCATCCACTAGGCATAAACAATCAGAACTCCCCCTTTCAACAAACCATTTTCTCATTAAGATTTCAAAACACTTAAGTTTGTTTTAATCAAAATGATTTTTCCGGAAAATAAGTTTGATTTTACCACTTGTAAAGTTGGGGTTTGGTTCATTACATTGCCTTCAACCACTTGTAGAAAATCAAGTACAAATTAATGTCCTTGATTTACCACTAGTACGAAAAACACAATCAAATACAAAGAATGATGCCGATTCCTGATCCGCAATTACAAACTTGGGATCTCCGGCAAGTCAGGTTTTTCAATGAAAGAAAATATTCACCCAAGCCTGACCAGTCTTGGGTGTAACCTTCTCAACTTCACTAGGGGTTGGACTATAAGTTGCCTTCTTTGTAGCATAAAACTCCTTTACCCCTTTAACCTTCCCATTGATCATTTTTCCAAAAATTTTCTTTACGTTTCCATTAAACGCTTTCTCAACATCAAATTCATTCTTATCGGAATAAAATTGATTTGAAATTTCAACCTTTCCAACCTTTGATTTAAAATTCTCAGCTCCCAATGGTGGAAAATGAACATCATCCATTAAAGGCATTGAGTTTTCACTTTTTATCTCAACCTGTGGCTCCTCCGATTTTGTGGAATCAGATTCATCGCCAGTTTTTACCTCTGATTTCTTAACAACCCAAGCTTGGTTGTCAAGATTTCCCTTCTTCTTGTAAAATCTTTTCGAACACTCTCCAACTTCATATGTTGAATTTTTGAAAACTTTAAATTTTTCAGTTGGTGGTTCGGTTTTATCAACAACAACTTCTTTCAATTTTCCAGAAACTCCCTGTTTTGTGTTTGTCTCTTTCGGACAGTTCCATGCAATGTGACCAGTTTCATTGCATCGAAAACATGTTCTGGTTTCTTTCCTTTGATAAGCTCCATTTTTCATCTTTTCAGCAAGAAACTCCTTATTTGACTGCTTCCAGAATGAACTCTTTGCTTCTTTTTCATGGCTAGTTCCTGCAACATATGTCATTTTTGATTTAAAATCTCGAACATATTTTTCATTTTTCTGTTTTTCTGTTGGAATAAAACCAAGTCCTTTCTTTTTGTAATTACGATTTTGGTTTGATTTCTTTTGAAAACCAGAACCAGAATTGTAACCTTTTTTCTTGTTTAGTCTTTGTTGTACTCTTGAAGTGTATTTTTTAGGTTTTCCAGTAAAATTTAAATCTTTTATTTCAGAAATATTAATTTCTGTCATTTTGAAAACCTTTTTGATCATGTCAAACCGAACACTTCTTATTGGAAACTCTTTATCAAAATATAATTTGTCAGAATCATTCAAAGTATATACAACTTCAAATGTTTCATCATTCAAATTAGATTTTGACAATAAAAACTCTTTACTATAAACCCGTTTTCCTGACGACTTTGAACTCTTGACAGACGAACTCGAACTTCTGACTGACTGACACGAACTTTGGGATTCGGACTTTGACTCTGACTCCTCATCCTTATCCAACACCTGATCGACCACTCGTTTTATCAGTTCTGACTCATGATCTGTATCAGACGCTGTGAACGTGACGTCAATACTATCCGGTAAAACATCGGTTATCTCGGACTCCAACTTTATATTGACTGCCTTTTTTAATTCTTCCTCGTTAGGTTTTCTAGACGAATACCCTTCCCAAATCGGAGGCGGACACTTATTATAACAGACACCCTGTTTCTTACCAGTATCCTTTTTCTTCTTTGGCTTTGTTTCTTCACCTTTAAACGCTTCAAATCCTTCAACTGTTGGATAAATTCTATCGATTATGTAGTCACAACCTTTGTAACTTTGCAGCAATCTTCTGATTCTTTCATTTTCAGTTGCTTCACTCTCCAACTCTTTCTTCCACTTTGCACATTCTTCTATGTACAAATTGATTTCTTTCTGCTTTGTCATCATGGTAGCATTCATCATCTTCAAAGCTTTCTCTCTTTCAGAGTTAGTCTTTTCCAGACTATTCACAGTTCTGTTCAATACATCATATGACTGTTTCAAATTTTTTACATCAAACAACAACTTTTCTTTCAACTTTTCTAACTCACTAAACCTCTCATCTTTTTCTATACATTGTTTGCATGACTCTAAACAAATAAGACAGGGTTTTGTGATTTCAACGATCTTCTCGATCTCCACAATCTTTTCAACTTCAACTATCTTCTCAATCACTTTGACTTCTTTCAATTCCTTTGCAGCTTTCCTTTCTTTCAGTTTCTTCAATTTTTCTGCAAAATAAAATTCAAAACTGTCAGAAGATAAGTGAGTTTTTCCAATATTAATCTGTTCAATTTCTTCATCAGTATCACTTGTCTCTGACGAACTGTTTTCAGATGAAACAGATCCTTCATCTTCACTTTTCTCTTCATCAGATAACACCTCCATCCATTCCTTCATCAACTCTGGCTTTTGCACAATCTGAGCAATAAAAGCTTTAACATTGGGATCATCTGGAATGTACTTGTCCCAGCTAAAACCATTAGCCACTTTCTCATCATCTTGATCAATAATGCCATGATAAGCTTTCCTGTTTGCATCCTCGATCATTCTTCCATGAGCCGTTTGAGGTTCCTTTTGTTGATGCGGTTGGTGAGTAATTTGCTGATAAATGGTCTTCCGATAATAATCATCTTTCCCAGCAGACTCCTTTGCTCCTCTCGGTTCCTGATTCTTGCACTCCCTTTTAAAGTGGCCTTTCTCCCTGCAACGAAAACAGACAACTTTAGATTTATCAAATCCAAGATTAGAAAGATTCGCATCCAAGAAATCATTTCTTCCTGTAACCAATCTAAATTTTTCTGCTCTCCTCAAAACACTAGCTAAAGCCCATTTAATATCCATCAGTTCCAGCTCCTCTGCATCGATCTGGTCATAATCTTCCTTTGTGAGCATCGGATTGCCAATTTTTCCGGCAATCAACCCTTCATAAGACTCTAATGCAGTGACCAATAATCCCATATGATGCTTTACAACTTCTTCAGAATAATTTTGACCATTTTGAAGATGTAGAGCTACATTACACTGAATTGAATGACCATTTCCAGCAGATGAACTTTGAACACTTGGAGGATTCACCATTGAAAACCCACTAGTGTTGACTGAATTTTGATTGCTTGTTCCAGATTGATTTCCTACACTAAATGCAGTTTGGATCTTTGGGCTAGTTTCAACAGTTTGAACATTTCCTTTGTAATACAGTTTGATGTCTTGTTGATGGCTTGAACTGTTCATTCTTGCAATTTTCTGCTGTTCAAGATCCTGTGCCTCCAGTTTTTCAATAAACTGACCAATAGACAATCTACTAAAATGTCCAGAATTCTTCAGAATCATAAGATATGTACCCCATTCCTTTTGAGGTAAAGCGTCAGCAAGCTTTTCAACCCATTCTGCTGGGGTTTTAGTAATCTTCAACTGGGACATGGTGCGTACAAGATGGCAGTATCTCTCAATGAGAGTCTTTGTAGTCTCACCAGTGTAACACCTCGAAAATTCACGTCCTATAATGTGTTGACACGTGTCATAAAGTTTGAACGTGTGAAAGAATGTTATAAAAGGACTAAAGTTGACAAACATGGAAAGTATGTGTTTATACGGATTCTAAGTGTCAACTGTGAATAAATATAATGAACATTAACCCTACACAATGTTCATACCTTCAAACGAATGAATCAGGGATCATACGAAGCTAAAAGTGAGAGATTACAAACTACAAGGGTTAAATGTGTCAACATGTTAAAGATATACCTCTGAGTGACCTTTTGACAAACCCGAAGCTTTGTAAATGTAAATTATGCTCACTAGAATGCACGATTAAAATTTCATAAAGTTTCGTTATCGTATGAGAAAGTTGTGATCAAATTCGTGTGCGAGGGGTTAAAGCGTAAACATTGGAAATTAAGACTTTTCGGGTAACCATAAAGTTACCCAAGGACTTAACAAAGTATGGTTATGTCTTAAGACCCATAAAAGTCAAGTTAGAGGACTCGAAGTGCAAGAAAGCATGTTAAGATCAAGTGTAGAAGGATCAGGGACTAAAAGTGTCAAAAAGTGCATAAGTTTGCATTTTCGCGCATAACCTACGTTCTGAATACATCCGGACATCCAAAAATTTATGTAAGCATGACTACATTATATTTTAGTGTTCGCCTTAAGAAAAATCCATTCATCGCGTCATTTGGTTCGTTATTCCACTTTCGGGACCAGATTCGATGTATTAGCCGTTGTTTAATTCACAACCACACATTCTAACATGCTTAGTCAGCGGATAAGGATGGAATTTAGGCACCATGACTTTGCAACACATGTATGGATGGAATTTAAACACCTAAACACCATAACTTTGCAACACATGTATGGATGGAATTTAAACACCTAAACACCATAACTTTGCGACACATGTATGGATGGAATTTAAACACCTAAACACCATAACTTTGCGACACATGTATGGATGGAATTTAAACACCTAAACACCATAACTTTGCAACACATGTATGGATGGAATTTAAACACCTAAACACCATAACTTTGCAACACATGTACGGATGGGATTAAGGCACGTTTTCCATGAAACGATCTTAACGGTTCGGGTATTCCTATAAATACCCCATGCCTTTCATTGTTTTAAAGCACTAGAATTCTGATTTGAGAGCTCTAAGTTGAAACCATTGTTTCATACCTGAGTTCTTGGATCGGGATTAGCATTCGGGGACCCTTCGTAAGTATTCTTTCGTTCTTTTCCGTATTTTATTGCTTTTCGAGTCAGAAAGTCAAACTTTGTTTGACTTTCAGCGTTGACCAATAATGGTCAATGCGAAGTTCTTTTGAACTTCGCAACGTGAGTGTAATCACGTTGGTTATAGTCCCTTGGGACTATGCCTACTGATTACCACGTTGTCTAGGGTCGTAGGGTAAGCGATCTGATGAATCGCTTATACCTCGAACCCGACCCAGTTTGGTCGATCATTAGGATCCGACCAAATACATTAGGTGACCATAGTGTAGGGAATAACCTTCCGAGGTTATACCCTATGGTCACATCGTTTAAGTAGTTGTATGACAGGTAGTATATATGCCTTAGGTAAATGACCAAAATACCCCTACGGGGCTTAAATTGAGATTAAACTCGTTTTGGGCATAATGGAAGGTATCCTACTGATACCACAACATATTTAAGGCATATTAACTTAGGAAACCTGTTCGTGATCCATTCGGTTACCCGTTACGCTTATTACGCGATCGGTTCGGTTTATGTAACAAGTTTACATAAATTAGCCGAAACGGGTCAAACCTTATCGGTTTTATCTCAAAATCCAGAATGTGTTGAGTTTACCCATATTATACAAGTCTCCAAACTTGTCGGGTCTAAATCACATTCTATTCCGGTCTTCGCTTAATCGTGCGTAAGAACCGTATATTCCCTTAAGACTAACCGGTCTAAGCTTAGGCTTAATTAAAGACCCGTTAGCATTCTAATTAATTATTTATACCATCATTCCAGACTAGAGCTTTCCGGTAAATTGTACCTACGCTTACTTAAGTGACTACGGCTGAGTTATTAGATTCTTGCTATTTAAAGACAGGAGCTAGCTCAGGTAAATACTCTTAACTTATTTTCCCTATACGGGCATGGGATACGGTACTATAAAAGTACCGCTTGGTCGGGTGTATGTAGTCAGTAAATCGGATTGTGATTGATGTACTTACATAACCTGTTTAATATGTATTATTTTATTTTATTTGGTGTATGGCTTTTGGGGGTTAATGACCATGTCCCGGATATCCTTGGCATCATTTTACGAAATGGCCACGACCTAAGCACGGGGTGTAGGCATACACCTGACAGCTGCATTATGTAAAAACTGGTAATCCACTCCGAGGTATCATCCTTGTGGGCATTATACCGGAACTGGTAATCCACTTAGAGGATGATAGCCCGTGGGCATTATACCTGTGGCGTGTCAGTTAATCTAGTCCGGCCCTACAAACCGGCCCTAACGGACGACAAATAAGTAAAACTGTATACAAGATTATATACAAATAATTTTCCCAAGTTATAAAAGGTTAAATTTTGCCTCTGTGCATTTTAATCGAAGTGTCAAAAGGTTTTGTGCCTGGTGCATCTAAATCAATTTTCTTAAAACTCTTTTCAAATGAGTCGGTTGAGTGTATTTACCAGTGAAAACTGACGTATTTTCCAAAAAGGTTAAGTGACAGGTACTGAACGTAATTGGCTGGAAGCTCAGGGCGCTAATAAGGAATCTTGCAAGTTCTAGGCGTCTAAAGTTTGTTGAACAAATGATATGTTTATATTTTTAAGATCCGCCTGTGGATCCTTTACCTTCCGTTGTAATACTGGATATTACTTTATATTCGGAATGTAATAAAATTTATCTTTTGCTTCCGCTGTGCATTTATATAATTGTGTTGTTTGACTATTATGTTGCCAACCACGTCACGATACTCCCCACCGGGCCCACCGGTGACACGTGGAAATCCGGGGTGTGACAGGTTGGTATCAGAGCCAACACTGAGTGAATTAAACACTAGCCTTTTGTGTTTAATCTCAGTTACACAATTGCACAATCTAAACTTCTGAGTCTAGACTTAACTTAGGAATATTCTCAATCCTAATCTATAAATTCTTACTTCCAAATTTTTATTGGATACGTCGCCAAGCGAGGAAGCTGAACTAGGGATTCTCCACACCCGGAGCCTTGAAATGCTGAGCTTCGTACATCGACCAAAATGAGACGTGCAACCAAGGAGAAAGCATTCAGGAATTGAATGAAGAAGAAACTCCTTTGCTGAAAAATCGTTTCCTTAATAGTCCTTATAAGGACATAATTATCTTTCAGTCCCTCCGAGGACACATTATTCCTTTTAAGTCCCGCTTAGGGCAACTTTATACTTTTATTTTCATATAATGGAATGATTAAGTTTAAACTTTCATTCTAAATAAGAAATATTAAATAAATGGAAAAATATTATTTCCTTTTTGCAAGATCTACCATTATAATGAAATGGCAAAATCTAAAAGGGCAAGACCTAGCTTCGGGTCATATTAAAGACCGGCCAAGATGGTAGTTCCGCAATTTAGATTCAGATCCATATTTACACCTCAATTTAAATTTGTTCTGCGTTAATTATAAATTAAGAATCTTAAGTGTGAAACCTAGCCTGGGGTCAATTATAAGACCAGGCCAAGATGGTAAGACATATTTAAAAAGATTCAATTCCCTGTTAACATCTTAAAACATGTTAACACTCCTGGCAGATGTGATTCATTTAAAATCACACACGTCATTTTTATATAGGATTCTTCAAAAGATCCCTAACCCAGTTTAATGATCCCCGAATCCTGGGTTTACGTCATCAATTAAGATGATCATATTTTAACCATACGTGGTAATATAGTGCCTACGGGCCTTGCTCATTTCTACATGAGCCAAAATACAGTGGTAGCTATGACTCCCTGTCAGATAAAGGTAATGAACTAGGTTCAAACCTCAAATGCTTTGATTCTCTGAGATCCTAGCATATAATTTAAAAATTGTCCTCGTGACTAGGCCTATTGTGCCAATATACTTTCATGCTTTGATTCTCTGAAATCATAAGCTTATAATTTATAATTGTCCATGTGACCAGGCCATTGAGTGCCACTAATAAAACTGTTAATTAGGATAAACTATAATAGAAATCCTAAATCTATATGATTAATAAATTAACCAAATATGGTCTCTGCTTACCATGGTTAATGAATTTCCCTAAGGGGCAATTCCGTAATAAACGTCCCTTAGAAGGGAGGTGCCTACGGGCTATAGTTGATGTCCTCTGAGACTAAAGACAGTGGTAGCCTACAGCTCCCTGTCAGGAAAAGGTAATGAACTTTGATTCAAACCTTAATACCACGATTCTCTGAAATCATGGCTTATAAATTTAACTTGTCTACGCGACTAGGCCATTTGTGCTATTATTAACTTATGAATTAGGATTTATGATAAAAATCCTGAAGGAAATAAATATCCTTCCTTCTCTGTCAGTATGCAATTGAAGGGAATCTTAAAGGTGAAACCTAGCCTACGCGGCCAAGATGGTGAAACCTACTCAAGGGATTCAGATCCTTGTTAACACCTAGGAAAGTGTTAGCACTCTTGACAAATGTGATTCGAGAAAATCACAACAGTCATCCTTATATTGGATTCTTCCAATTCCCATGTCTAGCCTAGTGAATTAGGAATCATGGCTCATATCGTCCTATAAGATGAACGTATTATGAACATCCGTAAGTGATGAAGTGCTTACGGGCTAAACTTGTTGTCCGATAAGACAACGACAGTGATGGTCTTTGACCTCCTGTCTAAAATATTAGACTATGTCCAAACATAATAGTCTATATGATCAATGCGATCGTGACTAATATCATCTAATACGATGATAATATTATTTAACATCCTTTAGCGATGTTTTGCCTACGGGCTATAATATATTGTCCATTTGAGACATTGACATTGTTATCTTAATGATTCCTTGTCTAAGGTGGTGAGCTATGCTCAAGCCAAATAGTCAATATGATTAATGTAATCATGACTTATAGCATCTAATAGGATGAACCAATTATAAACATCCATGAGTGATGTTTTCGCCTATGGGCCAAATTATATTGTCCATGTGTGACAAAGACAGTTGTGACATTATGGTCCCCTGTCAAGCAGGTATTGGACTCGCTCCAAACTTCGCATGCCAATGACGGTCCCGTTGTGACCTAGGCTAAATATAATGGAAATACGTTCAAATAACGTTCACTATGAATGTTCGGAACAAAATAGCCCATACGGTTTATGAATGTCGTGGCTAACCTAAGTCTGGTCATCAGGATGATGACTAATAATGGTTAAATCTTGGTGATTGGTACCAAGTTTCGAGTATGGAAAACTCGGATGAGGTAGACGAAAGTCGCAATGCTAATAAGACGACGAAAGTTAATAAAGCTACAAACGTAAACCTCAATATTAATGGAGTTAATCTCCAAGCTGTGGTTGACACAGCAGTTGGAAGGACCAAAGCAGTGTGACATTTACAAAGGAACGGGTCATCATTTTCCCATGAATGTAGGGACACAAAGAATACAGTCTGTCACGGCTGTGGTGAGTAAGACCGCATCAGAACTAGATACCATAAAGCTGCCAAAGAAGGTGCAGCTAAGCCTGGAAAGGCTAAGAAAGGAAAACGCCTGAACTCACCTGATGAATGCCAAGAGGCAGTTCACGATGTCATCAAGTACATTCCTTATCAATTACCAATGATAATTTCTGCTAAGTGTCCTGATTTAATACAGGCAATAATAAATCTTCATAAACCATAAGCTTAGCAAACTTTTATATTATCCGTAAGGTACAACTTACCAAGGAAACCATAGTAACCGATTCTTCTAAGTATCGGCAAGGGATCCTTCTGAAAAATCTAAGAGTACTCTTTCTTCGAATAGAGTACGACAATATATATTACTTTATTTTATTATTTTTTTCATTGTTTTCTATCGGCTGCGAATGCAAACTATGTTTGATAAAAGCGCTATATGAAGATTGGTATATCTTAATAAATTCCATAGATTGCTTCCATGCCTGATCAGTATGGAGGTTTAATGCATGGAACCACAAAGATATCCCAATGATCATATGGTATTAAAGTCAACTAATAGTATTCAAAGAAGATATCCATAATATAATTGTCCAAGTAAATATTCCCGATTAAGGAATTCGTGGACTAGTAACATAAATGTGTCACTTATTCGACACAAGCAGCGATGAGTGAACTGGAGCCTGAGATATAAAAATCTCTGCAACCTCCTTGTACTTTGATTATCTTCTTCTAAGTTTACCCTGTTTACCTCCCTAGAGGCAGGTGGAGTTAAGATTTACATCCCACTTTGGGTTAGAGTGTTGTAAGAACTCCATGTTGATTATGGAATAACTGAAAACCTGATTTAGTAAATTTTAAGATAGGAGATTCATAGCCTAACTCAATATCCTGAGAATTCGGTATAGGAAATTTTGAAAGACGGTTCATTTTGCTAAGGCATTGTTCACCGCAACCCTAATTAGGCGACGATTAAGAATCGCCATCAGCTGCCCAAAATCGTCGAATTGTTCGACTAACTGTAAAGATTAGCTATTCCGTAAGATTAATTTGGAGCAATGGTTGGAATAATCACCTCACCTTAAGATAAGCTTTCCTATAATAACTGCCATATAAGTATCAAGGTGGCTCCTTGGAGACCTTGTATAAATGGCATGTTAAACGTTTATTGTTAGGACAATAGATTGGTAAGTCCAATTATAAGGATCTGAACGTTGCCCAGGAAACAACAAATAAGATCATATAAATCCGTACTCGATTGTAAGTTGCCATTATTAGGCAGAGAATACTTCCTTTATTTCAGTAAATCTCGGGTCGAGATTTATTTTAAGGGGGTGAGGATGTAACACCTCAAAAATTCACGTCCTATAATGTGTTGACACGTGTCATAAAGTTTGAACGTGTGAAAGAATGTTATAAAAGGACTAAAGTTGACAAACATGGAAAGTATGTGTTTATACGGATTCTAAGTGTCAACTGTGAATAAATATAATGAACATTAACCCTACACAATGTTCATACCTTCAACGAATGAATCATGGATCATACGAAGCTAAAAGTGAGAGATTACAAACTACAAGGGTTAAATGTGTCAACATGTTAAAGATATACCTCTGAGTGACCTTTTGACAAACCCGAAGCTTTGTAAATGTAAATTATGCTCACTAGAATGCACGATTAAAATTTCATAAAGTTTCGTTATCGTATGAGAAAGTTGTGATCAAATTCGTGTGCGAGGGGTTAAAGCGTAAACATTGGAAATTAAGACTTTTCGGGTAACCATAAAGTTACCCAAGGACTTAACAAAGTATGGTTATGTCTTAAGACCCATAAAAGTCAAGTTAGAGGACTCGAAGTGCAAGAAAGCATGTTAAGATCAAGTGTAGAAGGATCAGGGACTAAAAGTGTCAAAAAGTGCATAAGTTTGCATTTTCGCGCATAACCTACGTTCTGAATACATCCGGACATCCAAAAATTTATGTAAGCATGACTACATTATATTTTAGTGTTCGCCTTAAGAAAAATCCATTCATCGCGTCATTTGGTTCGTTATTCCACTTTCGGGACCAGATTCGATGTATTAGCCGTTGTTTAATTCACAACCACACATTCTAACATGCTTAGTCAGCGGATAAGGATGGAATTTAGGCACCATGACTTTGCAACACATGTATGGATGGAATTTAAACACCTAAACACCATAACTTTGCAACACATGTATGGATGGAATTTAAACACCTAAACACCATAACTTTGCGACACATGTATGGATGGAATTTAAACACCTAAACACCATAACTTTGCAACACATGTATGGATGGAATTTAAACACCTAAACACCATAACTTTGCAACACATGTACGGATGGGATTAAGGCACGTTTTCCATGAAACGATCTTAACGGTTCGGGTATTCCTATAAATACCCCATGCCTTTCATTGTTTTAAAGCACTAGAATTCTGATTTGAGAGCTCTAAGTTGAAACCATTGTTTCATACCTGAGTTCTTGGATCGGGATTAGCATTCGGGGACCCTTCGTAAGTATTCTTTCGTTCTTTTCCTTATTTTATTGCTTTTCGAGTCAGAAAGTCAAACTTTGTTTGACTTTCAGCGTTGACCAATAATGGTCAATGCGAAGTTCTTTTGAACTTCGCAACGTGAGTGTAATCACGTTGGTTATAGTCCCTTGGGACTATGCCTACTGATTACCACGTTGTCTAGGGTCGTAGGGTAAGCGATCTGATGAATCGCTTATACCTCGAACCCGACCCAGTTTGGTCGATCATTAGGATCCGACCAAATACATTAGGTGACCATAGTGTAGGGAATAACCTTCCGAGGTTATACCCTATGGTCACATCGTTTAAGTAGTTGTATGACAGGTAGTATATATGCCTTAGGTAAATGACCAAAATACCCCTACGGGGCTTAAATTGAGATTAAACTCGTTTTGGGCATAATGGAAGGTATCCTACTGATACCACAACATATTTAAGGCATATTAACTTAGGAAACCTGTTCGTGATCCATTCGGTTACCCGTTACGCTTATTACGCGATCGGTTCGGTTTATGTAACAAGTTTACATAAATTAGCCGAAACGGGTCAAACCTTATCGGTTTTATCTCAAAATCCAGAATGTGTTGAGTTTACCCATATTATACAAGTCTCCAAACTTGTCGGGTCTAAATCACATTCTATTCCGGTCTTCGCTTAATCGTGCGTAAGAACCGTATATTCCCTTAAGACTAACCGGTCTAAGCTTAGGCTTAATTAAAGACCCGTTAGCATTCTAATTAATTATTTATACCATCATTCCAGACTAGAGCTTTCCGGTAAATTGTACCTACGCTTACTTAAGTGACTACGGCTGAGTTATTAGATTCTTGCTATTTAAAGACAGGAGCTAGCTCAGGTAAATACTCTTAACTTATTTTCCCTATACGGGCATGGGATACGGTACTATAAAAGTACCGCTTGGTCGGGTGTATGTAGTCAGTAAATCGGATTGTGATTGATGTACTTACATAACCTGTTTAATATGTATTATTTTATTTTATTTGGTGTATGGCTTTTGGGGGTTAATGACCATGTCCCGGATATCCTTGGCATCATTTTACGAAATGGCCACGACCTAAGCACGGGGTGTAGGCATACACCTGACAGCTGCATTATGTAAAAACTGGTAATCCACTCCGAGGTATCATCCTTGTGGGCATTATACCGGAACTGGTAATCCACTTAGAGGATGATAGCCCGTGGGCATTATACCTGTGGCGTGTCAGTTAATCTAGTCCGGCCCTACAAACCGGCCCTAACGGACGACAAATAAGTAAAACTGTATACAAGATTATATACAAATAATTTTCCCAAGTTATAAAAGGTTAAATTTTGCCTCTGTGCATTTTAATCGAAGTGTCAAAAGGTTTTGTGCCTGGTGCATCTAAATCAATTTTCTTAAAACTCTTTTCAAATGAGTCGGTTGAGTGTATTTACCAGTGAAAACTGACGTATTTTCCAAAAAGGTTAAGTGACAGGTACTGAACGTAATTGGCTGGAAGCTCAGGGCGCTAATAAGGAATCTTGCAAGTTCTAGGCGTCTAAAGTTTGTTGAACAAATGATATGTTTATATTTTTAAGATCCGCCTGTGGATCCTTTACCTTCCGTTGTAATACTGGATATTACTTTATATTCGGAATGTAATAAAATTTATCTTTTGCTTCCGCTGTGCATTTATATAATTGTGTTGTTTGACTATTATGTTGCCAACCACGTCACGATACTCCCCACCGGGCCCACCGGTGACACGTGGAAATCCGGGGTGTGACAACCAGGCATGCTTGTAAACAACTCAAACTCCTTCTTCAGTAACGCTGCTTTACTCTGAAGCATCTCTGTACTTCCTTCAAACTTCTTCTCAAGAGCTTTCCAGATCGAAAATGCATTTCCATCATGCTGAAGTAAAACAAATATATCCTCTTTAATAGCTTGCTGCAACAGACTTATCATCATTTTCTCTCCTTTATAACTCTCTCTCTCTCTTGTTCTGAAAACTCCGAGATAATTTTATCAACATTCATAGCAGTCTGTGGTCGAATGTATGCTGTTTCAAAGCTTTCCCAAGCTCTAAGATGATTTGCCTGAACCCAGTTCTCGAAACGATTCTTCCATCCATGATACTCTTCAATACCCATAAGCTTCGGAGGTTTTTGCATTGTTCCTGTTTCGTTTTCTGCATTCATGTTTTGAGAAATTGTAGCCGGAGTAGTCGGGGTTGTAGCAAATGCGTTATAGAACTCGGAATCCATTTTTCTGTAACAACTGGAATCTCCTGACGAAACCTGTCGAGTACCTGTTGATGCACAAAAACAAAACACAATTAGTTCAAACGCTTATCAATTAATTGAATAAGACTGATACTAGAACTGATGATTTTCTGTGCTGACTGAAAGTTGACCAACTGTGCGGACTGCTATGACTCGGATCCAATTCAAAACGACTTGACACTTTGAAACCTTTGAACTCCAAATCGTACGAACTGGACTTTATTACGCTAGCTGACCACTCTAAACGAACTGACTGACAAATGTACTGATAAAACCGTGCGAACCGACTAAACCCCAAACCTTGTGACCTGATTACTCAAACATCTTGAACTCAAATTTCACATAATCTGTAGATTCTGACAACCCTTAACCAAACAATATTAATTGTCAAGCCAATAAGATTGAGTCGAAAACTGTTAACAAACAAATGACTATATGGGCCGAGATATGGAACAAGTGGGCTGACAACACAATTTCAAACACTATGATTTGGCCGTGGATTTATATCACATGGATCAGATACTTCAACACAAACAGATTGGGACGTAATATCAGTCTTGGGCCATAATGACTTAAACCAGAATTGTGAATGGGCCGTTAATGAAAATGATATTTGGGCACAGGATCTTGTTTGGTGCACTTAACATTCACTGGACTTAAACCACATAAAGCGACAACAATGTAAATCGGTTTTTTTTTTTATTTTCCGACAACAATTTATACCAAAATCATTCTATTGGACCTCAAAATGTTCACATTCAAACATCACATAAACCGAGTACATTGAATCAGATAACATGCAACCGACAAACAATTCAATTTTTAATACATATCATATGCAAACTGACAATCAACACATGATTACATGGATCAAAATTTCAACGCATGAGTTACAAACATTAGCCGACAATTTCAGTGAAAATTACTATAATCGAGACTCATCACATGGGTTGGAATACTATATCAGATTCACTTGCAAAACATTACACATATTTACCAACTATCACATGCAAACTCTTGGGCTATGAAATCACATGTGACCGACTGACACACTGAATTTATTATTATCTCATGTAAACCGATTTTAATACACATGAAATTATGACACTTGATCAGATAGAGACACGTATCACACAATCTATTGAATCACTATTTGAACTGAAACACGATGACATATGAGCGAAATAATCAATGTACTTATGAGCGGAATCAAAGTGTTCATATGAGCGGAATTAACATGTTCACATGAGCGGAATCAGCAAGAACACATGAGCGAAATCAAACTGATGACATCACTTATTCATGAGTCCGTATAAGCGACACCTCAAAATTTCTAAGTTCTAGATCAATTTTAAAGCTGAAATTTACAAGGATTGATTAAAACATGTTTACGCACAAAATATGTGAAATTTGGCCGATTTTGACCGTAAAAAGTCTTGTTTTTCGAAAAAGAAAGGTGTAGAAACAGATTTTATGGTTGAATTGTAGAAAACTCTTCTTCACTGACTCCGATACCAATTGTAGGATCGAATTTCGACCTGAACGAGTCGCGTAGAAGAGTTTTTCACAGAAACAAAAGGCGGAAACAAGTGTTTCGGTGTAATTCAGCGCGTATTCACTTTTAACTGTCAATGTTATTAATCTGAACGACGTTTACAACCTGTTGACACTTCGGCAGCACTTCGTGGCTCACCGGAAGACAATACCCTGAACTACTTATCTGATTTCGCTCATAAGCCCTATATATAGGGTTGATAGGTATCGCTCATTTGTACAAGTCCATAAAAGCGATACCTTCATTGGTCATAAAAGCGAAATAAGACTTAGACATAAAAGCGAAATTACAATTTTGACCAAATGAACGAAATCATAAACATCTTGCATGCAAACACTTTTGTCTTTTGTGAGATGGTGTCATGATGACATCACCAAGATGATGTCATCTTGAGAGATGTTGACATCATCATTCTTTAAGATCCGTAACGAGACTGAGACACGACTGAAGACGTAGACGACAGACGGATGCACCAACAAAACCCGACACGATTTCGGGTTTACGAAATTTCTGAATCTTAACAAACGAACTTGGTGTGCGTTAAGTGTGATATGATTTTATTAATGTTTTTAGCCCATTTTTCGCATTAGTCAAGTTTTAAATTTATAAAACACGATATTGTACTAACACTAAACACACACTTGGGCAAGTGCACCCATCGTGAGCGTAGTATAGTGTTGGTAAGATACCGAGGTCGTCTAAGGACACAAGAGCTTTTAATACCGGTTTATCCTCAACGTCTAATCGATCTAATTTTTTTTAGAAAAGTTTTGAAACATAAAAATAAAACTAAAAATGCAAAAATAAATAAAATGAAAAACAAATAGACAATATAGAATCACTTGGATCCAACTCATCTTTAATGTATCCTTTGATGATTTTCGCACTTTCGGACTTTTTAAGAGATTATCTTAGTTATAGTAGTAGGCCCCTCTTTTGAAGGTGACGTTACCCTCAACCCAGTGGTTTGAGTCAGCAGGGATACAATTTCAAAGGGTTGGAATATTGAAAGACAATTAAGTTAGTTATTAATGCGAAAAGTGGTAGACCACTCTTTTGAATGTGACGTTACCCTCGGCTAAGTGGTTTGAGTCAGCAATGATACAATCCCAAGAAGCTAGTTTAAAGTATTAATAGTAGTTTACATATGAGGGGTTCAAGCTATTCGCATCCCCGCCATCCAACACCGTTGGGTATTGAAGGAGGTCCTAGTAAGCTTGAACCAGATCCTCGCAGGATCTATACACTGAACGAGACAAGAACTTTACCAAACCACCCTCCTAACCCCCTTCTAGGCAGTTAACGCACTTTATATAGACCGTAAAGACACGAATGAGCAAATCAATGACATCATGAAGAAATGGTAAAGAAAATCCACCTTCAACATAAGAAACTAGTTATTAAAGTCATTAATACAAACCCAATTAAAAAGTGCCGAAAGATTAAAAATCAAAAGTAATACATTAAAGACTTGTCTTCACCAAGTGATGTAAGAGATTAGACAAACATGGCCTTTGATTGACAAAAACTCTTACGTTCAATTTTGGATCCCGAGACTACTATACACTCTAAAGATGGATGATGGTGGTGGGTGTTGGTGTTGTAGTGGTGGTGGAGTGGTGGCAAAGTGGGAGAGAAGTGGTTTGCCAAGGGATGCCTTTGAAGTGAACCAAGCACCCCTATTTATAGCCTCAACAGAGCCCTAGCCACGGCCCCGTGTCCGCTGGGCACGGCCCGTGGCCATCATCTTCTCTTCCTTCATTAATTGCAATTGTCAGCAGAGGGCCCCACACGACCCCGTGTCTTCTGGGCAAGGCCCCATGGTCAACTCTTTGCTGTGCTATCAAGATTCTGCGAATCTTAGAGTTGACCACGCCTTGTGTAGAGCTGGTCACGGCCAGTGCTCAGCTGGGCACGGCCCCGTGGTCAGAGTCTGTTTCCTTGTTTTATCTTGGGAGATGCAGCCGAGGGGTCGGGCATGCCACTTTATTCCTTCTTCTTATATTTATGTTGGTTTTGGTTGCTTATTTGTTCCTTTTGTTCTTTTAAGCTCGTTTGGTCCTGTAAATTCAAAAGGAAGAAACAAACGTGTTTTTTTCCAACATTAGTACTAAAAAGGGTTAGTTTTATGCCTCATTTGATGTAATTTATATGTTGTATTTTACACACATCAAACTCAATCAAAATCACAACTCATAGACGTCTCAGATAAGTTGATACTTATCATCATCGATTGAAAAATATAAAAACTAACAACAAAAATCAAAACCATGTGTGGATCTTGAAAAAAATAGGGTTTGGCTCAAAGTTTCCAGAAATCATGGCAGAAAAGTGGGGTTGCAGGTCAAAAACCTTCCATCCACCGTCCTTGTCACGCCATCGTCATCAATTGTCAGAAAAAATGTCTCGAACTATCACCGACAATAAAAAAATGTTATCAACTATTACCGCATATGAAGAAAGTTCAAAATTGCAGTTGGGTCTTCGTGTATGGATCTCAACACAACCAACACAACCAACTGAAACAAAAGCAAATCATATAAAACAACAGTGAGCTTCAGCAAAACTCAACCCATATCTTTATTTCAACACAAAAAGATCAATAACAAAAACAAAGAACAAAAATCACAGTTACAAAATAATAAAAACTAAAAGAATGGCAATTTACCAATGATATAAGAAATCGGCACCACCGGGATGAAACAAAAGACCACCGGCACCACCGGGACCATCGGCACCACCGACTGATTTGTCGTCAGTTATCAACCACCACCACATCAACCACCACCATCATATTTGTCGTCGGTTATCAACCGCCGCCACAACAACCACCAGCGTGCACCACAAAACTACCGCTGCCGTACACCTTCACCTATCGCCTAACAACCACTACCCCAGTTAACCTTCAGCCACCGCCTAAAAACCACCCAAGACATACGCTACCGTACCCCTTCACGCACCGCTTAAAACCACCAGAATCACCACCACCGTCAACTTTCACCTTCACCTACCACCTAAAACCACCAGAACCACTACCGCCTTAAGGCCTCCTACACCTCAACACCCACCGCTGAACCACATGAAAACACCGTCAATCCCCCTATCCCCCTAAAAACATCGTCGAATCACTTGAAAACACCGCCCCCATCTACCGTCGAACCACCACCGTCATCTTCCCTCTCACATGCCACCACGTACCGTCAACCCCGCCCCCACCTTGTCGCAGCCCTCGACCCCTGCCCCGGGAACGGACGGCCGCGGGCTGCATCACAGAGCTGGTGGTATCGGTGTTTATTAATTTAGCAGCGGAAATGAGACATCAGAACCGTAGTTAGGAAATATTATCAGAGTTTCAAAACACCAAACTTTTATAATAAACAAATGGGATAAAACCCAAGTTTCACTGATAATACATTTATAGGGATAAAACCCTATTTTATTGAAAGCATAAACTCCTTTTTATTTAGGTAACTTTTATAGCCACTTCTCTAAGCCTTCAATGCTCTCCAGCTGGCTTCTATTAGCTTTCACATTAAATTACCTGAAACGCGTTTTTAGAAAGATTTTCTCAACAAGAAATACTGGCAAGTGCATCCCAGTTTAATCAAAACAATTTACAATTTCACAGTATTAAAAGCGATTACAATGTTTATATCTACACAGTTACTCATTCAGTATAGTCAATTCCTGACTTGTGGTCATGTTACTCATTGGCTAACTCTTTGTCCAATAGTAACGGATTTCAAGTAATGTACAAAACCCCAGCATACCGACAGTAATTGTAGAATACATAGACTCAATCACTGTTAAGTATAATTAAAACATTTGAGGTTTTGGTAAGACAATTTGGTAGAAAAAGAGAATGACTCACTTTGCTAACTTAGGTAAGACTACAGCTTCCTGTTGAATCCCTGGTTAATATCTAATAAAATAAACAATGCACAAGTGTTTAGTAAAATAACCCAAATCACATTAGCCACACAACATGAGACAGAACTCCAACGAACTGAGTCAGGCAGAGCCTTGACATGCATTACGGAGCCCTAGATTAATTGGGTAGGGTAACTAATACGTAACCGGGGGTTATGATACTTACAATGAGGCAAAGCTTCACTTTATAGGGGTATTATTCCCGATTATAATTTCCTATTAGAGACTTTGAGAGAGAATTCAGAATTGAACGGTTTGCAAACTAAGGCCTGAGGCCCCTTTTATAGGCTGGTCGAGGGGTCCCTCGCACCCCGTGAGGACCACCTCCATCTCTATCGCAGCCCGCGAGGGCCCAAAAGCCGCCTGTAGGCTTGTCGAGTCATCAGGTAGCTTCCACACGTATCAGGACACGTGGGGAACCAGGGTGTCGCCTAGTGTCATTTTTTCGCGCCCCACGACAGCCTTGGAAGACCGGGTCGCGGCCCGCGAGGGCTTCGTATATTTGTTTTTATTTAATTTTTATAAATATAAAGGTTATATAGGTCCGTTGACGAATATACGAGGTATAATAGAAATGTTTGGGCTTATGTTAAGGGGTTTTTAGGAGGGTTGTTATACACCTACCGTCGAACCACCATCTCCTGCCGTCGCCCCACCACCACCTAGGGTTCTGGTGGTGAGCAAGGAGATAGTGAAAAAAAACTGATTTCGTGATAAGAGAAAGAGAGAAACAGATCTTTGTGATAGAGAGAGAAAAAATTGATATGATATACACCTCGAATTCCCATATATGTCAGTTGAGTTATTTTACAAATACACCCCTCAAATATCCACACATGCTTAATGAGGTGTCCTATCTTGATTGGTTAATATTAGTTCCTACGGTTCTCACAACTGGGGGTGTTTTTCATTTGAACCGATCCCTATATATATAGACACACACACACACACTCCTTAGTTAAAGAAACCCATAAAACTTAATCTCCACCATCAATCTCATATGATTAATGGTTAATATTAGAAAGGTATAAAAAGTTACTTTTTAGAGAATGTTAGAGTCTGACAAAAAGTGTAACAAACGTTACACTTTTCTCTCCTCTCTCTTCTCTCTCATCTAACATAAAAAAGTGTGACAGCTGCATTGTTACATAAAAATCTAGTTGTAATAAAATGTAACACGTTTTTTAGGCATATTACAAAATGAAAACTTCGTAAACTATAAGTTCTAAAATTCATACACTTCATATAATCTAGAAAACTATTGGAAAAAAAATAAAAAAATGTTACAGGTGAGTTACAGAAAATGTAAACAGCTGAAAAATGTAACACATTCTCTCTCCTCTCTCCACTTTTACAAAAAGTGTGCCAGTGCCAGAAAATATTGCAGGTGTCGGTAAAAAAGTTGCAACGGAAAAGTGTAACACGTGGCAGCATGATGTCCATCCATTAGGTTTTTAGAGTTTTTGTAACTCACATGGGATTTTTCCTATAATTCACACACACACACACACACACATATATATATACATATTTATATATATATAATGGTATTGTAACAACTTTATTGAATTAAATTAGACTATCTCCAATGCTACATGCGTCCTTAAGCGCTCTTAGTTGTCACGTCATCTGCCACATCATATCATTATAAATCCTTAAAAACCCTTATTTGATCTCAAACCCTACAAATATCCTTACCCTTCTTAATTTTCACCTCATTACCTACCCGCTACATACATATTTAATTAAAACATTTTTTGCTTTTTACTTTGGGCCCACCCACATGCAAAAACCAAGAAAAACAAGGCCCTTGTGGAAGGGCTTAGACTATCTCCAATGCTACGTGCGCCCTTAGGCGCCCTTTGCTGCCACGTCATCTGCCACATCATATCCTTACAAATCCTTAAAAAACATTACTTCATCTCCAAAGTCCAACCCAACAAATATCCATACCCTTCTTAATTTTAATCTCATGACCTACCCACTACACACAAAATTTAAATAAACATTTTTTACTTTTACTTTGGATCCATCAACATGCAAAAAGTAACAAAAACAAAGCTTTATGGAAGGGTTTAGTTGCTAAGGGCACCCTAAAGACATAAGTTTACAACGGTGATGCATTGGAGATAGTGATGCTAAGGGCATCTAAGTACAAAACCTCACAATACTAAAAGGTTTTAAGGGCCTTCAAGGCCATCTTTCCAATGGATGCATTGTACAATTGTGGCATTAATTTTTTTTACTGAGTTATAATTTTTCGATATTAATGTTTATCAGGAGAGATTTATTAGAGGATTGGACTACCAAGATTTATATTTTGTTACCAAAGTGAGCGGGGTCTACAAATTACAAAATATGACCAAACGCCACTATTTAAGAGTATATTGTGCATTAAAATAATAATAATAATAATAATAATAATAATAATAATAATAATAATAATAATAATAATAATAAAGGTTAAATAAATTACGGAAATGAGGGAAATGTAAAGATAATGGTTCAACAAATTCAAAAATGTTTTCTCGGTTGCTTCTGTTCAAGCCCTCTTGTATGGAGATATGAATTTAAGTAACAACTATGTGATGAGATGGGCGAAGTTGGTGCCGAACAAATGTAACATCTTTATGTGGAGGGTGGAGATCGATGAATCAGTAACCGATGTTAGACACGCTAAAAAGAAGAAATATTCAAATAGATTCTACAAGGTACACTTTTTGTGTTTCGGATGACGAAATGGTGGAGCATTTATTTATTGGGTGTGACTGTGTGAGGCGGCGGCTGTGGTGTGGAACTTGGTTGCTAGATGGTGCAAAGTGCCTCCCATCTATGCATTCTCGTTTCGTGATCTTATGAAGTCCTATCTTCATGTGAGTTTATGCTCATAAAAAAATCGCGTTTCAAGGGATTATCGTTGTGGCTTGTTGGTAGTTATGGAAGGCGAGGAACGAAGTGATGTTTAAGTATAAGGGCGAAGATTGAAGATATAATTGTTAACATTAGATCTTTTGGGTTTCTGTGGTTTAAACATAGGTCGAATTATTTTTTATGGAAGTACCAGTGCTCGTTTGAGCTGATGTAAGTTTTGTGGTTTTCTTTGTTGTTGTTGTTGTGGTGGTCTTATGAAATTTACCGTTTAAAATTAAAAAAAAAAAATCAAAGACAAGATTGCATTAATTAGGTGTACACGTAAGTCACATGATTCATTCCCTCTTTATCCCAAACATGTATATATAACATCTTCCGGTTCTTGTTATGTCACAACTCAAACATCCTTTGTTCTAAAAACTTACAATTCTCTATAATGGCTAAAAACTTACAATACTCTTTGTCCACTCTATCTGCGAGAGTGGACAAAAACGTGTTTCCTTCCTCTGACGACGATGCCATGAAGAAAAAGATAATCGCCACCCACTCTCCAGATCATGGAACCAATATTGATGTCAAACCGCTTCTCCAAATCATCAAGGACATCATGAATATAGCCTGTCCAGAGGTAAGTAATCACGTATATTAGATTATTTTAGTATTAATTTTGATTTATAGAGAAATAATGAATTTTGATCACCGATTCTTAATTATAGGGCCCTCAAGCTAAAAAAACCACGACATGGGAGAGTGTGTTTAATTACGATTCTAGTGAGATGTTTGAAGTTTTGGCGCCCAAAATCAATAAGGTTGCATGCGAGGTAATAGCGAAGCTCTAGTCTTTTAAGTGTTTTTACGGGAAAATTACAAAAAAAAAAAAAAAAAATCGCCATTGAACAAAATCACTTTCAAATTTGGCCGCTAATGATCTCTAGATCAAGTGGTGGAGGGCTTGCATTTCTCTTGAGAGATGCAGGTTCAACTCCCACTTGGTGCAGAGTGGGGCACTGATGCGCAATGATAGAAGATCCGAGGAAACCTGGATTGGATCCTTGAACCAAACGGGCTTACCAGGTTTTCCCCGGAATTGGTGGTGGGCTCGGAGTACTCTGTTTGTCCCGTGGGTGCCCCGAGAGTGCTCGATCGAGATTGATTCTGTTGGCTGTTAAAAAAAAAACTTTCAAATTTGGTCACCTCCCACATCCTTGGAGCGGCGCATCATACGCGGGATGTGTTAACATGAAGACTTATCAAACACCCAATATAAATAAAAATGGACACGTGGCGGTCCAAGTGGGCCCACTGTAAGCCCTGCAACACAACACAAACCCTAAGATTTGAAAGAAATCCAGCTGTCGTCTCTCTATCTCTCTCACAAAATAAAACCAAAACCCTAAATTTCAAATAGCTTTCAACCGCCACCTTCTTTGTCTCCTCTCTAAGATTCAACGAACAACAACACAACTCCAGTATTCTTCTCTTTTTATTTTTTTTGGGTGTTTTGGAAAACTGAAGATATACGAAGATTGTAGGGATGGTGAGAAGGTGGTCCACGGTGGAGAATGAAGGTGGTCGAGCGGAGGTAAGGTTTGGCTGAAAAAGGAGGGGAGGTGGAGCCATGGTGCACGGTGGAGAGTGAAGGTGGTGGACCGGTGCTTGACGCGTCTAGGACCACGTGCACTTCCAGACGCATACATCATGTGCACTTCCAGACGCATCCCATGCATGATGCGTCACTCCAAAGACGCATGAGGTGGCCAAATATGAAAGTGGTTTTAGTTGGCGGCTATGTTCATATTTTTCTCTTTTTTATATGAGTTTAGTGGTTTATTTAACATTTAAAATAAATTGTAGATTTCTTGCAAGTGTACTGGAGGGGGAGATAAAGATGCAACTGCCATTGGGATTTTAAAAACGCTTTCCAATTACGGGTGGGATGCAAAAGCTGCTATTACTTTAGCAGCTTTTGCAATGAATTATGGAGAGTTTTGGTTGGTCGCTCAGCTTCACAAGATCAATCCACTCGCCAATTCGTTGGGTCTCCTCAAGCAACTACCTAATATTTTAGGGCAATATGAATCTCACAAACCGTGGTTTGACGATGTCACTAACCTCGTCCAGACCACACTTGAGGTCACTCATATTATCATCGAACTCCAGAAGTTATCAGAACGCTATATCAGCCTTAATGCACTATTCATGACCATTGTAAGTCCCAAAAACGGATATTTCAATGATATCAAACAACCTATTGATTGTGTGGAATCCAATTAGTAGGTGATTCAAGAAAAACACGAATACGAAGAACACCAACCAAAAAATACCAAAAAACTTGAATATTTTATATCTAACCGAGCCTAGAAACAGGTTCTGAAGGCTCTGATACCAAATGTAAGTCCCGTAGAGGATCTTTCAATGATATCAACCACGAATCTTATGTTTGTGTGGAATCCAAACACAAGACGATTCAATATAAACAAACCACAAACAAATAATAACCAAAACACTTAACTTGCAAACACCGATTGATGTCTGTTACAAGAAAGAAACTGGGTTTCGGCTCGCTCCTTGCTATCGAATAACTGATCAACCTTCAAACAACATTAAAGGTTTTCTTATATATTATCACATTCGGGCCTAAAGCCCCTAGTCTATGCCCAGCCGAAACCCCTTGACCCATTACATAATTCGACCCAAAACAACTTAATTAGACACAATACAAGCCCAATCCAGTTAACTATACTAACCCACTATGCATAAACCTTCAGGTTCCAAGAACCAGAGTAGCGGTTTATTGGATCATTAGAAGCATTGTGGCTTGTGCATCCGTGCTTACTACTCTCATTGGAATGGTTGACGAGTATGTTATCATTTCGTATTTTTAATGATTACAAAAACTATATAATTAAACTAATAAGATAATATAATTATGTTGAATTTACATTATAAGCATTATAATACATGGTAGTTGATGTTTAACTTGTTGGTTTGTTCGACCCATTTAACTTTTAGCATGTCGGATCACTTACATTGTTACAAACATATATGATGCATAATAGGCATTTCACAGCAACCACGGAAGCTTTGGAATCGGAGCTATCGAGTTTGATTTTTAAGATCAACAATATTCATCGTTACCTGACGCAAGAGAAAGATCGATGCATTCAACGCATTCGTAAGAACAAGAATGATACTTAATCAATGTATATGCATACATAAAATAATCATTAATTTAAAACTTTAATTATACACAGGAGAGATTGAGCTTATAGAAGCATACCAAAAGCTTATTGACATCATGAACACTACACATCTTGATAACATCAAGCCACTCCAACATTTGATTTCCTTGAAGGAAGGTCAAACACCATTATACGAGAGTTCTACAAAAATTCGGGTGCGTGATCATTGTTTATTTACGTCTATTTCGTCAAAGCTAATATTTTTTTAACATGTTCATCATTAAAAAGGATCTTTGATCCTTTTGACTCGTTGTAATGTACTTTAATGAATACCAAACGAGTCAGCATAATGACTAAAAGGGTACAAAAACTTGGTTATGGAACACATACAAATAAAAAGATCATTTTTAATGACTCAAATGGACAGAAAGCATATATGATGGCTAGAATAAGCATAAGTTAACGAATACTAGTTCTTACATGTATGATTATGCGTAATTAGGTGAGCATCGAGATATTAAGGAAGAAGACCGTGTTGCTACTCATATCCGACCTTTACTCACCTTCGGAAGGGCTTTTGGTTCTTGAAAAGATATACAAGGAGGCAAAGCAAAACCCAACAAAACCTGAGAATCAATACGAGGTGGTTTGGCTCCCGGTGGTGCCCGATTTGACCGAAGATAAGAAAAACAAGTTTGAGGGGATAAGAAACAACATGCCATGGTATTCATTGTTTCATCCCTCATTACTTCATCCAGCAGTGATCATGTTCATCAAGGAGAAGTGGCACTTTAACCGCAAACCGTTGCTTGTGGTGATGGATCCTCAGGGGAGGATCGTCAACACCAACGCGCTACACATGTTGTCGCTTTGGGGAAGTGGGGCTTTCCCGTTCACTAGCCTGAAGGAAGAAGCTCTATGGCGTGATCAGAAAACTTGGAGGGTTGAGTTTCTTGTCGATGTCAATTGCATAGAGCCAAAGATTTTCGATTGGGTATGTCTAACTAACCTATATTTCATTTTTTTACTTTCTGACAATTTTGGTTTTCTTTTGTTAAACCATTACTTTTTACACCTAAATATTACATAATGACTTGTAAGGATACAATACAAGCAATATACCACTAGACCAATGCGTGATGACTCATGGGTGACAATTTTGTTGCATGACAGATTGCTAAAGGGAAGTACATTTGTTTGTATGGAGGGGATGACATCAACTGGATTCAGAGATTTAGGACAGTGGTACAAGCATTTGTGAAACAAGCTGGAATTGAGCTCGAGATGTTATATGTCGGGAAAAGCAACCCCGGGAATAAAGTAATTACAATAAACAATGATATCATCCAGAAACACGGCGATGTGCTACTCGACTTGGCTCGGATAAGGGCCTTTTGGGTTCGATTAGAGAACATGTTCCACTCCAAGTTTCAAAGCGCGAAATCTCTTAGCGATGATCAGCTTTTAAAAGAGATCAATGCGATGCTTACTTATGACGGAAATGGTAAAGGTTGGGCTGTGATATGTCGTGGGTCAAATGATTGGATGAATAGAGTCGATGGTGACACAATTTTAAAATGTTTGAACAATTATGGTCAGTGGAAGGAAAAAGCAGGAAAAGATTTGTTGCGGGCGTTAAACGACCAACTTAAGGCTAACAAGCCACCGCATCATTGCAACCGTGTAATCTTGCCAGGAACCACTGGGAGTGTACCAGAGATAGTGATTTGCGCTGACTGTGGAAAGTCAATGGAGAAGTATATCTTGTACCGTTGCTGCACTGAGTAATTAACCTTATATTATGCACTCCCGAAGAATAAACTATAATAAGGATGATTATGATTTAGTCATCTACCGCCTACAATAAGGATGATTATGATTTAGTCATCTACCTATAATAAGGATGATTATGATTTAGTCATCTACCGCGTGTTTGTATTTGTGATTACTAGCATTGTACGTACCCACTTTTATTTAAATGTATTATCGTTAAGGTGTGCTATAAATTTGTTTCGTTGGTAAGTCAAAAATCATCACTATTGGCAAAATATAAAGCCAAAAGATTTTGTTCATGATATTAATGATCATGTACACAAACATATCCATTTAACAAATTGCGTTACACTTAAAAACCATAGGCACAAAAGTAGTCATGTGACCACTTATAGGTCACCTATTAAAAAACGTGTGTTACAATCGCCTAAAGCTCGAGAGAGGCGAATAGAAGAAAGAATGGCGGTAGTGATCACGTCGGTTGCCAAGAAAACATGTGTGGACGTTGAGGAAGAAACCCACCATCGTTGTTAAATTCTATAATTTCTTTGTGACCGGTCCCAAAAATTAAGCAACTTTTGATTACCTCATATCAAGCAGTTGCCGATTGGGACCGATTGCTGAGAGGGAGAGGCGGATCAATCATTAGACGTGGTTGTGTGACTGTGTGAGGGCTGCATAGACCGAGATGGACAAATGGAGATGTGGCCAGATCGTAGGTATGGGATGCAAGTCGCCGATGGAGGTTGGCTGGTGTTTTTATTTATTTTTACTTCTTTTATTATGGTTGTTTTAGCACCAAGGGTAAAATGGATTTTACTACATCTGCTTAGCATAATACTTCTATTTTTTAACGAGTTTTTAGGACCCCGTACGTTGCGACAGGACCACTAAAGCAAATAAAAAATAGGAGTTAATTACATAGTTAGTCCCTGTGGTTTGCACAAAGTAACATACTTAGGTACTAATAGTTTAAAATCACATTCTAGGGTACTAACTTTTCATTTTGTAACGTTTGGAGGTATTAACGTTATTTGTAGGTTTAAAATCACATTCTATTAGTACCTAAGTATGTTATTTTGTGCAAACCACAAGAACTAACTATGTTAATACCCTAGAAGCTAATACCTCCAAACGTTACAAAATGAAAAGTTAATACCCTAGAATGTGATTTTAAACTATTAGTACCTAAGTATGTTATTTTGTGCAAACCACATGGACTAACTATATAATTAACTTTAAAAAATAGATGTAAAAACGTTGAAACACATGCTCGCATTGCGTAAAACATTATCGTATAAAAATTAACTAAGTCGAAACGATAACAAAACACACATAAAAAAGAAATAAAAAGCTATAAAAAGTACAATACCAATACTCCCTACAACTCGAAATAAAAATGTGATAATATTAATAACCACATTATATAGTTTTACTTATATTTTCTATTTAAATCTCTAGATTATGGTATACAATAATGATAAATATATTAAGATAATTAAATTTTAGTAGTGTTAATAAGAATATTCATAATAAAAATTATTCACGAAAACAGTATAAATAAAACAAAAAGGTGAATAAGTTGTTAAAAATAAAACGTATAATTTAAACGTTAAAACAACAAAGCCATAAAAAATATCTAGTTTAATAATACTTATTTATTTTATTAACATAATTATTTTTACGTTTGAACAAATATTAAGAGCGTATATAAGTCTTAGCTACTTACTAAAATCTAGCATTAATAATTAATAATCATTTATATATTTGAACAAATATTAAAAGTGTATATAAGTCTTTTGTATGGTTTCAATTTTATCGAATGTCCTTAAAGAGATTATTAGTCTTAGCTACTTACTAAAATCAAGCATTAATTGGAATGCTTTGAACACATTTTTACTTACTAAAATCAAGCATTAATCGGAATCTTTGAACACATTTTTACTTACTAAAATCAAGCATTATCTTTACAAGTGGTTTTGGTTCATGTGGTTTAGTGTTTAATGTTATATCTTAAAAATTCCAAAAGTTTTACAATTTAAATACCAAGGTTTCTATTGTATTAAAATTTAAGTTCATCAGACTAACTTCATCCACCTTCATGTTAAATCCTAGTCACATGATAGAGAGGCATTTCTTCTTTGGAGTCTACATTTATGTGCTTGCTTGTGCTACTGGCCTTTTAGAAAAAGCAACATTTCTTCAACCCAACGACATTATCTGCAGAAGCAATGTAAGTGAATATTTTGGGTGTCTTGATCATTATCTTGGGTGGGTTTGTTATTCTTGGCATCATATCACCTCGAAATAGCAAAGGCAATGTTCTCGGAGGATCAGTAGAGTAAACATAAGTCGTATTTATCCAACTGAGAGGCGAAGTTGGTGATATAGAAGTACTAATCGATTGATAATTTATCAGTAGTGTTTTTTTGAGCGTGTAAGGAAATCATTATGGTAATTTTCTTGCATATTTAGTAATGTACTATTATCGGATCTATAACACATCGCAAAATCATGTCCAATATAGTGATGACACGTGTCATAAACCCTAAATAGGTAACAAGTTGACTTTGAGGGACTAAAGTTGACAAACAGTGAAAAGATGTATGTGTAAAGACTAAATGTGTCAACATGCCAAACTTGTGCCTCTGATTGTCCTCACACGATGTTCGTATTCTTTAATGAGTAAATTATCGGATGCAAGAAGCCGTTGGTGATTAAAATCAAAAGTTTATATAACACAGGGGTTAAAAGTGTCAACATGTTAATTCTTACCTCTGACTGACCTTTAACGATCCCGAGACTTTGTAATGTTTTATTATACTGTCACGAATATCGGATAATGATTTCATGAAGTTTCGGTGCAATTATATGATTTAATTTGCAAATTCCAAGAAAAAGGGTTAAAAGTGTCAATATGATAATTCTACTCCCGGGAGACTATTTTAATAAATCCGGAACTTAATGATACTTGGTTTTATTCCAAAGATCATGTGAAACCAGAAATTAAGGGCCCCTCATGCTGAAAATGAAGGTTATACGAGTTATGAAAGTACAGGGACTGGTCTTGCAATAAAACAAACAACTTTTGAAACTTGCTGTCTCGCATGGCGCGCCAGGTCGTTCTTCTCTCCCTGGCGCGTGGCGCGACGGAGGATGTTTTTCAGCTAGTGACTGGCAGCTGCCAGCATGCAAACCTGCAATCTTTCAGGATCTTCTGCACTCTGTAAACGAAAACAACAGCATGCATACGGTTTTGAAATACCATTTGGACACATGGAAGCATCAAATAACACCTGGGGACACTTGGATTGATCCTAATTCACCCCCTTCTTCTATATAAAGGCCCCTCATTCACATTTGAGAGTTGCTCATTTCAAAATTCTGAATTCTACTCTCTAAAGCTTGTTCTCTGGGATTCCTGGACAAGAAAGAAGCTCTCCTAAGTTCAAACTTTGTGCTAGGACCTTGTGTAAGTGTTCTTAGCTTCTATAGTTCAGTTTTTATGAGTATAAGGACCGAAAGTCAAAGTTATCGTAATTATGCTTTGACTTTTAGTTTAATCATTAACGGTCCAGCCATGGTTCTAAACGAATGTGGCTATATGTTGGTAATTAAGTAGGTGTTAATCCCTCAAAAGGGCACCTCCTAATTATCACGTTTACTTAGTTAATTGTCGGGTCAAAGTAATTAACACAAAAAGTCAAACGAGTCAGTTTTTAAATAAATTCATATCAGTTAATGTAGAAGCTATAAAATATGTTTTGCCACTTTAATAACTTGGTAAATAATATTAGAACATGTCTAAACATCTTCAACCCGACAATTTTGAGTTTAGGCTCGGTTCGCAACCGAAAGTCGCAACAGTTGACTTTTGCTTTGATTTTCAGTTCTGACCCGAATTAGCTTAGTTTCTTTATGCATTAAGGTTCCTTTGTGACCATATTATATAGTAGTATAACCCTTTGAGGTTATATTACATGGTCCCTTAGTAATCTGAGTTTATTGCTTGTTTCCGTTATTATGTTTAAACTTTGACCATTATGCCCTTATAGTTTAAAAACGAGATTTTAGAATATGTAAGCATGCAAATAGCTTTGTTACTAATATATAAACATGTCAAAATTATTTTGACATTATATTCTGGTCTCAAAACGAGGTTATGCAAGATATTGTAAAATTGAACTTTTTATTAATTAAACTACGCTTTTGTGCATAAATCATGTTTAAACCCGAATTTTGGCACCAAACTCATTACATACTGTTATGATATTATTTTTAAGGATTTTTGGAATGTCGGGTCAGATTAGATACTGACCATATCATTGAGTTCTAGTATAAATTATATAATTGACGATAATGCCCTTTTGTTAATAAAATGTGATTTACATATAATTAACATGCCAAACTTTTTCCTACTGATTTAATATGTAAAATAAAAATATTTTAACCATTCAAGGCTGGTAAAAATCTCAGAATCACATAAACATCGCAAATATCGTCAATTATCGATTTTTACGCTAATTAGGTGCATAGTATGGTTTAAAACCATATTTAACACCTAAGACTTGTTATCTACTGAATTTATAAATAAATTTTAATACTTTTACAGTAGGTATGAGTCATGAACTCAAACTTCCAATTTTGTCCTTAAAAACATATGTGAAATGACCAAAATGCCCTACGATGCATAGTTTGGCCATAAATGGTAAACCCCACATATGCATGATTTCCTATTGTTATAACATTATAAAATAAACATTTTTACAGAATATTATAGACCAGAACATCAGTTTGTTTTAAAACCTCTTTTATAAATGTCAAAATGACAAAAATGCCCTTACGGGACTTAAATTGGTTTTAAAATATTTTGGGGCATAATTGTTGATATCCTACTGATATCATAACATATTTAAAGCATAATAACTTATGGAACTTGTACATGACTCATCCGGTTACCCGTTGTGCATATACGCGTTCGGTACGGTTTATGTAACTAGTTTGCATAAATTAGCCGAAACGGGTCAAACCTTATCATTTTAACTTCAAATTCCAGAATGTATTTAGTTTACCCATATAATACAAGTCTCCATGCTTGTCGGGTCTAAATTACATTCCAATCCGATCATCGCTTAATCTGGCGTTTTGTACCATAAACCTTTCTTTAAACTAACCGGTCTACGTTTACAACTTAAATAAAGACCCGTTAGGAATCTAATAGGTTAATAAAACCTTCGTTCAAGATTAGGAGCCCTAGTAAAAGCTACTTGCACTTGTTTGAGTAGATTATACGACTGAGAATACAAAATTTGAATTTTAAGCTCAGGTAAATACTTTTAACTTATTTTCCCTTATATGGGCTTGGGATACGGTAAAATATTACCGCTTGGTCGGGAGTGAAAACACTTAATCGGATATGGTTAAATGGCATAATCCCATTTTAATCAGTGTTGCTTGATAACAAATAAACATTGGGGGTTAACGACCGTGTCCTAGATATCCTTGACTCATTTAAAATTGTAAATGGCCACGACTTAAGCACGGGGTGTAGGCATACACCTGACGGTTGCGTATGTAAAGATATACCCACTTGTTGAGGATTACTCGCCGTGGGATTATATTAGTGGTGTGTCGATTAATCTTGTTCGGCTTTTATCCCGGCCCTAAGTGTTTGACAAATATGTGAATCTGATACAAGATTATCATTATATAATTGTCCCAAGTTATAAAAGAATATTTGCGCCTTGTGCATTTAAATCAATTTTCATGTATGTTTTCAAAAGAGTCGGTTAATTGTATTTACCAGTGTAAACTGACGTATTTTTCAAGAAGATTAAGTGACAGGTACTATTCGTAATTGGCTGGGAGCTCTGGGCGTTAGTTAAAGAATCTTGCAAGTTGTTAATGCTTAAAGTCTGTTGAATAATGTTTTGTATTATATTTTAGATCCGCCTGTGGATCCTATCTTACAACCGTCTGTATAATATTTATTCATACTTTACATTTCGGTTTGTAATAGTATTTTCTACCAAGACTTCCGCTGTGCAATAAACTGTGTATATTTGACTATGATGATATCAACTACGTCACGATACTCCCCGCCGGGCCCACCGGTAATATGTGGAAATATCGGGGTGTGGCAGGATCAAAATCGTATTATCGATTCTTATCTGCAGTCAAGGGTCTTGCATTTCCAGCAAATTTTTGGAAAGAGAAGTTTCCTGCTCTTCATGGCTTCAAGTTAACCAGGAGTTATCTTAAATCTTTTATATATATATATATATATATATATATATATATATATATATATATATATATATATATATATATATATATATATATATATATATAGGGAGGGGCTCATGCGAGAACTCCATTTATTGCGAGAACCGCGAGAACCAATGTGAACACAACCTAAAATAGCTAATAACCCCCCCCCCCCCCCCCAAGATAAATTCTAAAAACTAAAACCCCCAAAAAACCTAAAAAAAAACCTAACCCCCCCCCCCCAAAAACCTAAACCCCCCCACCCCCCCAAGCTAAAATGCTAAAAACTAAACCCCCAAAAAACCTAAAAAAATAAAAAAAAATCTAATTTTTTTTTTAATATTTTTTATGCTCAAATCGCTACTTTTAGTGGCAAAATTTTTTTTTGTTTTTGGCTTCGAAAAGTAGCGATTTTTATATAAAAAATATTAAAAAAAAATTTGTGTGATTTTTAGCTATTTTTAGGCATTTTTTGTTGTGTTCACATTGGTTCTCGCGGTTCTCGCAATAAGAGGTGGTTCTCGCATGATCTTCTCCCTATATATATATATATATATATATATATATAGAGGCCGGTTAACGTACAATACCTCTTATCCTACATTATGTACGCGATGCCCACAGCCGTACGATCTTCAATCCATCAAACGCGGGCAAACATTGATAACCACCGTAAATTCAAACAGCCATCACCATTATTCCTCGTCGCCTTTTTCCTTCACTACCGCCGGACTCGAAAAAGATCAGCAAGCAACAATACGGCGACGTTAACCTCCCTCCGGTCACCTGCAACCTTCGTTCTTCGTTTCCGGTTCAATCATCTTATTCGAACTCCGACCCTAAAACCTGCAACTCATCTTCATCAGTTCATCATCATCTTTAACCTTTCGTCGCCGGTCACTGTTTAATCATCTTCACCGTTGAACACCTTCATTCTCTCCGATCATCAACCACCTTCAACCACCGTACCTCCTACGACCACCATCCAGAAAACTCCATCACAAACAAGATCCACTGCTTCGAATAATCATCATCTTTCTGTTTCTCTCTCTTGTTCTCAAAGACAGTGCCATGTCCACACCACATGCGAATTTGATCAACACCACATGCGAAGTAGTGCCATGTCCACATGCTAGTGCCATGCACATGCGAATTAGTGCCATGTCCACAAGCGAAATTTGTATGTCTCTAATTATATTTTTGTCCACATGCGAAATTTGTTTTTGTCCACATGCGAAATTTGTATGTCTCTAATTATATTTTTGTCCACATGCGAAATTTTATATGTCTCTAATTAATCCACATGCGAATTAATGAAATAGCATGTGTTAATTTTGATGAAATAGCATGTTTTTTTGTAACAATTTCGCATGTGGTACAAAAAACAACATGCGAATTCAATGCGGGAAGATGATCGGGCGGCTGAGATTGTAGCGTACGTAATGTACGATAAGGAGATTTGTACAGTACTCTTTACCTATATATATATATATATATGGTGGGGTTCTAGAGAGAACACTAGTGTATTTGCAAACTGAGTGAACAAATCCTGGCCATTGATCTACACACGTGTATGGCCAGGATTAGTTCACTCAATTCGCAAGCTACACTAGTGTTCACTCTTGAACCTAATCCTATATATATATAGGGGAGCGCTAAAATGAAAACCACCTCCAGTTGTAAGAACCACGAGAACCAGTTCCTAACCACTAAATCAACAAGATAGATGAATGAGATTAAAAGAAACTAAAATCAATATTAAATACATTTTGTCTTATTATGTCTTTAATATTTTAATTCAAAAGGGTAGTTTAGTAAAATTACTCTTTTTTGTCTTTTTGTCTTTATTATTTTTTTATTACTTTTTTGTTTTATTATATTGCTTTTTATTTTTTAAAAATAATTTTTTTATTAAAAGCATTTTTAAATTCAATTTTTTTTTAACAAGACAATTTTTTTGTGCGCCGGTTTTTACACGCCGTTTTTACGCCCGGCTTTTTCACGCATCGTTTTTTAACGGGTCGTTTTTGCACGCCGTTTTTTTACGCTCGGCTTTTTCAAGCGTCGTTTTTTAACGCGTCGTTTTTTACGTCCCGTTTTAACGCTAAGGGTAAGGAACTTAAGGAAATCCTAGTAGTGTCAGAATTCCCGGATGTATTCCCTGAAGAACTACCGGTAATGAAAGTTGCTAGTTATGAACGAAAACAAGGACTAGTGTATATAATTTCGGTAAACATTAACACTAAAGGTAAGGAACTTAAGGAAATCCCAGTAGTGTCAGAATACCCGGATGTATTCCCTGAAGAACTACCTGGATTACCACCAGATAGGGAAGTAGAATTTAGAATTCATCTAATCCCTGGAACTACACCAATAGCTAAGGCACCTTATCGATTAGCACCCATCGAGATGGTAGAGCTGAAAAAGCAGTTAGACGAATTGTTAGACAAAGGATTCATACAACCTAGTTCATCCCCTTAGGGAGCACCTGTGTTGTTTGTAAAGAAGAAAGATGGTTCGATGCGGATGTGTATCGACTATAGGGAATTGAATAAAGTTACAATTAAGAATCGATACCCATTACCTAGGATTGATGATCTTTTTGATCAACTTCAAGGAGCTAGATATTTCTCTAAGATAGATTTGCGTTCCAGATATCATCAGCTAAAGGTACAGGAAAAAGACATACCTAAAACTGCTTTCAGGACTAGGTATGGTCACTACGAGTTTACAGTCATGCCCTTTGGGTTAACGAATGCCCCTGCAGCATTCATGGACATGATGAACATAATCTGTAAGCTGTATTTGGATAAATTTGTAACTGTCTTCATCGACGATATATTTATTTATTCTAAAATCCAGGACGAGCATTGTGAGCACCTGCATACACTCTTAGCTCTGTTGAGAAAGGAAAAGCTTTACGCCAAATTCTCGAAGTGTGAATTTTGGCTACAAGAGGTGCAATTTTTAGGTCACATGGTGAATCACGAAGGTATTCACGTAGATCCCTCCAAGATAGAAGCAATCATGAACTGGAAGGTCCCGCAATCAGCCAACGAAGTTAGAAGTTTTCTAGGGTTAGCAGGATATTATAGGCGCTTCATTAAAGACTTTTCTAAGATAGTTGTTCCATTAACTAAGTTAACCTGTAAAACTGTTAAGTTTGAATGGGGACCCAAACAAGAAGAGGCCTTTAGGATTTTAAAGCAAAGGTTAACAAATGCCCCAATCCTTGCTTTACCAGAAGGAACAGAAGATTTTGAAGTCTACTGCGATGCTTCTAAGCTAGGATTAGGATGTGTGCTAATGCAACGCAAAAAGTTAATCACGTATGCATCAAGGCAATTGAAAAAGCACGAGGAAAATTATATGACTCATGACTTAGAATTAGGAGCCATAATTTTTGCCCTTAAGATTTGGAGGCATTATCTGTACGGAAGTAAGTTTACTGTCTATACAGATCATAAGAGTTTAAGGTACATATTTGGGCAAAAATAATTGAACATGAGGCAAAGAAGATGGATGGAAATTCTAAGTGATTACGACTGTGATATTCTATATCACGAAGGAAAGCCTAATGTAGTAGCAGATGCCCTAAGTCGTAAATACCATGAGAAGCAAAGGCGAGTTCGTGCTTTAGGATTAAATCTACAATTAGATTTAATGAAACAACTGAAGGACGTTTAGGAAACAACAATCCAGGATGATGCTGAAGGAATGAAAGGAAGGATTAATGAATTAGAACAAGGGGCTAATGGAATTTGGAGATTCCATAAGAAGAGAATTTGGGTGCCGAAACAAGGATACTTAAGAGATAAAATTCTAGAGGAAGCCCATAAATCTAGGTATACGATGCATCCTGGTAATAACCAGATGTACCAAGATTTAAGAAATAACTTCTGATGGATAGGAATGAAAAAGGACATAGCTAGATACGTTTCTAAGTGCCTAACATGTTCGCAAGTTAAGGCAGAACACCAAAAACCCTAAGGTTTACTTCAACAGTTAGAGATGGCTGTATGGAAATGGGAACTAATAACAATGGATTTTGTTACTAAGCTGCCCAAGACTAGAAAAGGTAACGATGCAATCTGGGTGATTGTCGATCGACTAACCAAATCAGCTCATTTCCTACCAATGAAAGAAACCTTTAGCGTGGAGAGGTTGGCTAAGTTATACGTAGATGATGTAGTATCCTTACATGGAGTCCCACTCTCCATTGTGTCAGATAGGGATAGTCGTTTTACTTCGCATTTCTGGACAAGTTTCCAAGAAGCAATGGGGACCCGACTAAATTTAAGTATTGCATACCATCCCTAAATGGATGGACAAAGTGAAAGGACAATCCAAACCCTAGAAGACATGCTCAGGGCATGTGTAATAGATTTCGGTGGAAATTGGGATGACCACTTACCACTAATAGAATTCTCCTATAACAATAGTTACCACACAAGCATCAATGCTGCCCCATTTGAAGCACTATATGGACGAAAGTGTCGAACTCCAGTATGCTGGGCAGAAATAGGAGAAAGTCAGTTATCAGGTCCTGAGATTGTGCAAGAAACCACCGACAAGATAACTCAAATTAAGGAAAGATTGAAAACGGCTCGAGATCGCCAGAAGAGTTATGCAGACAATCGTCACAAGCCATTAGAATTTCAAGTTGGAGACAAGGTACTCTTGAAATTCTCGCCATGGAAAGGGGTAGTTCGATTCGGTAAGATAGGAAAGTTGAGTCCAAGGTACATAGGACCATTTACCATTACCCAACAAATAGGACCAGTTGCCTATCAATTACAACTACCAGAAGAACTAGCGGGGGTACATGATGTGTTTCATGTATCTAATCTTAAGAAGTGTTTATCTGATGAATCACTGGTAGTACCTCTTCAAGACATAGAGGTAAATGAAAAGTTGAAATTCATCGAGAAACCTCTTCAAATAGAAGACAGAAAAGTCAAGCACCTCAAGCATAAGAGATTGGTTCTGGTTAAAGTAAAACGGGATTCGAAAAGAGGACCGGAGTACACATGGGAACTGGAATCAGAAATGAAGCGAAAGTACCCTTACCTGTTCCAGTAAATCTCGAGGACGAGATTTTAAACAAGGTGGGGAGGGTGTAACAACCCTTGCCAAAATAATTATGTCTTGTTTTAATAATGCCCATTAGAAAACCCTAATTGAGACCCCCAAGTAGTATGGCGTGACCCATAAATTTTAAAACGGCTAAAACTAGGATTAGGACCCCTAAAACTCAAGGGGGGTATCCCCTAATTATGTTTATCCTTTCAAAATGGACTTAGAACACGTATTTTTCAAAATTTCCGACTCACCAAGGCTAGGCATGCAACGAGGCTACCCTAGCTAAAATGGGTATGCCCCGCATGTCACGCCAGGATACCTGGCAGCCGGCGCGACACGCGGGGGAGACCAAAATCTAATATAAAAGGCAGGGGTTTGGCACTTGCATGGTTTGATTGTTTCAACGTAAAAACTCACTACACACGTTAAGTTATATGCTGTTTCGTTCAAAACTATCAAAATCCTGAATCTCTGCTGCGACAACAGGGTAATAACTCGATCACTGCTACGATACAATGTCCGATCGATTAAAACCGATCCGATGGATGTTTAAGTGCTGCCTGAATACGGGCTATACTTTGTCATTCGTCATGAGGGTTTTGATCTCGTGAAATTATTCTAAATGTTGAATTAAGTTACTGACCTAGTTTCGTTTGCATTGTAATATTTAAACTAGGTTACCAGGCTAAATCAGTAGGCATACTCTGCCTGTCTAAACTTGCAATGTGAGACATTCTGTTTTTATCAAATTGCTTTACAAAACCCTAAATGTTTTCCAGTTATACTTTGCAGTGATTAAGTCTTTGCTAATCTTTAATTACTGGCAGTAAGTGGGGGTATGTGCACATTACTACTAGTGATTTATCACTTTAGGTGGGCGAACCTAATTAGTGATATGTCCACAGTCATAGATCCGGTCGAGTGACAACTGAACCAGCTAATTATAAGATAGGGGCAAATGTGAAAGCTCTTAATGCTGTAAATTGTAACAATGTATCATTTTGTGCAAATTGAATGACTCGCCAGTATTTCCCCACTGATAAAATCTTTTTAAACATGTTTCAGGTAATTTACTGTGAACAAGGAAAAGTTCCGTGTAGCACTACCAGCTTGGATAAAGTGGCTCAGTAAATAAATAAACATGTTTTTGTAATCAGGGGATTTCCCAGTGAAATTCCTTTATTGTAAATTACGGGGTTTGTCCTAAATCTTGAAATAAAATAATTGGGTGTTTTCAGTTAAACGATCATGTTAAAATTATCTGCTGCCAAATTAAACACCAATACCACGGGTTTTCTGTCTCGCGGCATCCGAACCAAGAAACTGGGTCGTGGATCGTGACACCCACCATCAGATCAAACCCCCAAAACATACCGGAGGTCTGCCGGAGCTGAATCGTTCACCACCATGTTAGGATCTGAGTTTCTTATGATTGTGTTTTTGTTTGAGAATTAAGAAGATTAATAAGTAATTGCAGCGGAATTGAAAATGAAAACAAACTTTCACACACAATCAAACAGGAGAATTGCTTTCAACACACATGTTTAACTTTGAACCGAATGATTAAATTTATTTCAATCTTCAATAAAAATGCATGCATGTATCACAAACTCCCCCTCAGCCTGAGTGATTTGTTCGTACAGGAAGACAAGTGATGAAAGAGATAATAGGCACGAGCAAACCACTGAAGCATCTTGGATGACGTCACCGTGAAAGTGACATCTAACTTCCTAACAACCTGTAACTACTGACCTAATACAACTACTGCTATTACAAACTACTGATAACAATACAAAGACAAGCTAAACTACTGCTTCTCATTCCACTATTGTGACTCCAGCAGTACTTTACATCTTCAGCAGTGCTTCACCCAGATCAGTAGATTGAGCATCAGTGTCTGTCTTCAACAGTCTTTAGGTCTTCATCAGTAGTTGAGTGATCAGTTGTTTTAGACGAGCAGTAGATAGAGGTCATCAGTTGTTTAGCCACTTTCAAGGGGAAAGTTGGAATACAACATCTGCTTATTCTGGATCCACTACTCTGATCCAATTTTGGCTTTAATCAACTGTTCCTTTGGTAGGGTTCAATCCCAACAATCTCCCCCTGGAACAGATGATGCCAAAATCCTTCATTATTGTGGAACTTTATTGCCTCATCAATAATTCCCTGACTTGCCCTTTGAATTGTAATTCAAAGTCCAAGGAATCTATGTCATCCTCATCCCTGCACAGTGTAAGATCAAGGAGATCTTGTAGATCTTCAACACCCAGGCCCAGTGCTTGTTCCCTTGATATTTTCTTCACTTCACCACTGGATTTAATCAGAGTCAATACGTGGGTCTGTTTGTCAGATTTCCACTTTAGTATTTTTGAATCCAGTGGGTTTCTTGGGAGAGATTTTATTGAAGATGAGTTTGGAGATGGTGGCCCGGTAATGACTGGTTGAGCAGTATTTGTAGTTTATGTCAATTCAAGTTTGTCTGCCATCATCTGCTTAAGGCCTATTTTTACAAGGTAATCCCCTGCTGCTTTATCTGCTGCTATTTCTAAATCCATCTGCTTTTGTTTCCTTCTTTGGTAAAGGATAGCAGCAGGTGGAGCAGTGGATCTCCTGATTTGTAGCTTTTGTGGCTTAGCTGGAACCACTGCTTCAGGGTAAACATGCTTTTGAGGAACATTAGGATTTTTCTTTCTTAGTTCTTCCAGCTTTTTGTAAGATGCCAATACTTTATCCTCTGACCACCTTGTCACTTGGTTCCTTAACCCAAAATCAGCTGTTATTAACTCTTCTTTCATTCTCTTCAGCTGCGAAGTTCTTTCTGGTACATTTTTCTTAAATTTTGCCCAGATTGGTGGAGTCTGCTTCACCTTGTTTTTGATCATATCTTGAATTCTGGCTGTTTCACTTTCAAGCTCACTGATGGTCCATTCTTTGTACTGGTACCTTTCAGCCTTGTACTTTTTGTAAGTCATGATATTATCAAGATAATCTTTTTTCAAGGTTTCATCTGCTCTTTCTGATAATTTCTGACAGAGATCTTTTGAAAACTGCTCCAAAGTTTTGACTTGGGTCAGCAGATATTGGTAGTATCTTTGAATCTCTGTGTCAGATTTTCCTTCTGTATTTCTTTTGGAGATATCCTCTGCTTGTTGAGCCTTTAACATCAAGTATTCTTCAATGTTATTAGGCCTTGGATATCCTTGAACAGATGGCAAGTTCCTTTTAGCAGGGTCATCTTCAGAGTAGAAGGATTTGATCTCGTCTCTAACTGCTGGAAGATCTAATGGATACTGGACTCCTGCAGGAACAATGGCAGTGTTTGGATTTGAGACTTGTGCTGAAGAGAGTGGGACAAGGCTTGGAATGGTAACAAGGGACAGTGGTTGTGAAGATGTTGGAGGTGGTGAAAAATCATCATCTTCCAAGATTATCCTTCTCCTTTTTGGTTTAGGAGAGGTTGGTGGTGTTTTGGTGGGTTGATTGGTGGTGATTTGAGTGGTGGTGATTGAAGTGGAAGGTGGCTGACTAACAGTTGTTGAAACAACTGGTGTTTCAACCACTGTTGCCATTACAACAGATGATGTATCACCTGATGTCTTCTGCTTTTTGGCAGGTGGTGTTGGTGGTAATGAGGATGTTTTTGGTGGTGATGTGATTTTTGGTGGTGGTGGTGGTAAGGCAGTGGATTCAGTGTGTGTTGGAGTAATAGTGGTGGCAGTTGTTTGGGTAACAGCTGTTGAAACCACTGAAGTACCAACAGTTGTTGATACAACAGGTGTTCCAACATCTGTTGGTTTGGAAGTTTGATGTGTGGAGCTTTTGGGAGGTTTGTGAGTATGTTTTGTGATTCTGGAAGGTGTGGATTTGGGTTGCCTCACTTTTCTAGTGGGCTGTTTTCTTTTAGGCTCAGGACTTTCTTCATCCATGGGCTTAGAAACAACATGCTCTTCCATTTCCATGTAAACTTTCTTCTCCTGTTCAAACCTTGATTTTCCGTTTGCCTCTCTATCCTTTTTCACCTTTGCTTTTTCATCAGCAATGGCATTTAAGGTCACATCAACCTTTTTAGAACCATCTGGTTTAGGGATGTCTGCAAGCATACTTGATTTATCTGGTGCAATGTACAAACCATCTTCATATCCCTTTTTCTTTAGCTGCTTCATTTTCTCCCCCTTTTAGCATCAGCTGGTGGTGGATTATCAACAAAAATTATAGGAGGAGGAGCAGAACCAGTGGTTTTCAGCAAATGGGCCTTGATTGCCTTTATGTCAGCTTGTGTATCCATGAACCTAGCTTCCATCATATTTCTAATCTTTTGAACCTGTATTTCATGTTGCTGATCAGCATATGACCTTTGTTGGTGAAGCAGAGGTTGAAATAGACTCCAAAGCTCAGTGGGAGTAGGAGCAGATGATGGAGTAGATGTTGCAGCTGGTGCAGCAGTGGGTGTGGCCTTTTGGTGTTGTAGCAACTGTTGCAACATTGACTTGATGTCTGCAACATATGTGACCAATTTGTCAACCCTCTCCGTCAATTCCTTGTACATTAAACCATCACCCAAGTTAATGGGATCATCTAATTTCCCACTGGCAGTGGTTTTATCAGTGGTTGACAGGAAGTACTTGTACTTCCTGCAGTGTAACCTCCTCAACTATTGGTGGGTTAACAGAGATTGAGACACTAGACTCAGTCACTTGTTGTGGCATAATCTCATTGACAGGTGATTGAGATGAACTGATTTTTGTCTGGGCTAAATCAACTGCATCCAATAGAGGCATTATTGATGGTGGAATTATGGCAGTGAGTATGGGAGTGGAAAGAGAATTTGCCCCGGGCAGTGGGCTGTGGATGATGGAATCAAGTGATTCCAGAGCATCATAATTTGGTGTCCCTGTTCTTACAACCTGTTCTTTTTTAGAAGAAGCAGGAGGAGTTTGTGGCTCAGGTTGAGATCTTTCATCCAACTGCTGTGAGGAAGTAGCAGCAGTGGTTATTGGTGACTTTTGTGTTGTCACTTGCAGTTGCTCTGGGATCTCATCTTCCAGAGTTGCCTTTTTTGTAGGTTTGGGGGGCTTTTGTGTTTACTTTTGTTTTGGTCTTTTGGTGGTTTTAGGTGTGGGTTTCACAACAGTTGTTTTACTGCTGTGATCACCTTGAGCAGTGGGCTCAACAGCAGTAACCTGAGGAGCAGTGGTAGCTGCTAAATTCTGCTCAGGCTCCTCTGTTTGTGATTTGGAAGAAATTTTTGACAGCCTTGTGAATGTTTCAGGTGTTAGGCTGTTTATTTGACAAGGTTCACCTGGGATAAGCACATGAGCATTATCCTTTGAAAATTTCTTTTGAAAGTAATAGCTTAAGAACCTTGGAAACAGTAAAAATGATTTTTTATTAACATTTTTGACCAAATCATTGAAGATCTCCTGGGAGTAGTTAAAGTTTTCCCCATGCAAGATAGCATATCCCAGGTATTGGATCTTCAATGGAATTTCATTGAAAGTAGTGGTCTTATTGGAAACACACATTAAGAGGGTATGAAATAAAAATCTTGTTGCAGGAGGAAAACTGCCTTTTTGTAAGGTGTCCTTTTTCATTTCCTCTTCATACCCCCTTTCAAGAAAATCTGTTTGATACTCTGTTTTAGGGAAAGAAGTTTTACCTTGAAGATCATCGAGTTCAAATACCTCCGAAATGGTTTGAGGTGTTATTGTGACTGGAACACCCTTTATCGAAGAATTAATGGCTTTAGGGTTCTTACCCTTAGAATCAAGCTTAGCATTCTTCCAAAATTCTTGCTCGGTTTCCAAGTAAACTGGAGCATCAAAAGTCAACAAAGTTTTGTACTTTGAGGACGAAAGAGCGTCAATGATGGAATCGAAGGTGGTGGTATGACTTGGTTTTGTAAACAAACCAGAGTAGTTGTGTGGAGCTTTGAAAGGAAGTGCCATGGTGATTTGATTTTGAGAGTGAGAGGAGATGATGAAGGATTTGAGAGAAATGGATGAAAACTGCTTTGAGAAAGGAATTTTGAATTCGATTCGACAGTGAAAACCCTGTTTGGGGTTTTGATCAGGGTTTTATAAAGGGAAAAAGTGAATGCTGACGTGGCAGCGGTTATAAAAGATCTGACCGCTATGTACTGTCCACGTGTCGACCACTGATGATGAATGGAAGACAGTTGTTAAGGAAACCACTGATGAAGCAAGTATCAGTGGTTGCAACGGTTATAATGAGAACAGTAGCTGATTTTTAACTATCAGTGGATAGCCTATCAGTGGGTTAAAACACTGATTTTGAACAACAGTGATTAACAAGGAAATGAGAAAAACAGTGGTTGACTTTCAGCAGTGGACAATAGACAACAGAACAGATGTTTGAACCAAAAAACAATGGTTATGGCAGACTTTTAAGGATTAATGAAAATTTTTCATTTTTAACTATTTTTAAGGATGGAATTTTGATTTTCTGAAAACATTTTAATGCTTTTATTCATAGAACAACAAGATTTTGCTTGTTATTCCATGTTTAGCATGCCAATCCTAGAGATCAAGCTTTCAAAGGTGGATGTGTCTAATGCTTTTGTTAGCACATCTGCCAACTGATCTTTAGTTGGAACATGGTGCAGAGAAATCAAACCTTTTTCATAGCAATCCCTCACAAAGTGATGTCTGATATCAATGTGCTTGGTGGTTGAATGGGATACTGGATTTTTGATGATATTTTCTGCTGCCTGACTGTCCAACATGAGAGGTGTCTTTAGGGCAGTGATACCAAAATCCAACAATTGATTTTGAAGCCATAACAGTTGGGCTGTACAGCTTGCAACAGCTATATACTCTGCCTCAGCAGTGGATGTGGAAACAGTTGCTTGCTTTTTTGCTTTGCCAAGACACTAAGCAACTGCCTAGGAATTGGCACCCTCCTGAAATGGACTTCCTTGTTTTGTCACATCCAGCAAAGTCACAATCTGAGAAACCTGAAAGCTTGATATTTTCATCAGCTGGATACCAGATACCAAGTGTGGGAGCACCTTTTAGGTATCTGAATATCCTTTTTACAGCAATAAGGTTTGACTTTCTAGGGGCTGATTGGGATCTTGGACAAACACATGTTGCAAACATGATGTCTGGCCTAGATGCAGTTAGGTACAATAAGGACCCAATCATGCTTCTATATAGAGTTTGATCAACCAAATCATCCTTTTCATCAGACATGACTATTTTTGTGGTTGCGATGGGTGTACTGCATGGCTTACAATCATCCATCTCAAATTTCTATAAAAGTTCTTTGGCATATTTGCCTTGAAGGATGAAAGTACCATTTTGTAGTTGCCTTACTTGGAGACCAAGAAAGCACTGGAGTTCACCCATTGCACTCATCTCAAACTCAGCTGTCATGAGTTGTCTAAAATCTTCACACATTTTAGTACACGTGCTTCCAAAAATGATGTCATCCACATAAATCTGGATAATCATCAAGTCTTTCCCTCTCAATTTAAAACTATGTTTTGTCTATTTTACCTCTTGTGAAACCAATGGAAAGTAGAAAGGTGGAAAGAGTTTCATACCAGGCTCTTGGTGCTTGTTTCAGGCCATACAAAGCTTTATTTAGCTTGTAGACATGATTTGGATTAAATGGATCCTCAAAGCCTGGAGGTTGACAAACATATACCTGTTCTTGAATTTTACCATAGAGGAAAGCACATTTTATGTCCATTTGAAACACCTTTATATTGTGGTTGACAGCAAAGGCCAGGAATAATCTGATAGCTTCTAGTCTTGCTACAGGGGCAAATGTTTCATCATAGTCAATGCCCTCTTCCTGTCTGAACCCTTGAACCACAAGCCTAACTTTATTCTTGACAACAATACCCCTTTCATCAGTTTTATTTTTGAAGACCCACTTTGTGCCAATAGGACTCACACCCTCTGGCAGTGGTACAAGCTCCCAAACTTGTTGTCTTCTAAACTGTTGGAGCTCTTCTTGCATGGCTTCTACCCGGTTGTTGTCTTTTAGTGCCTCTTGATACTTGATTGGCTGATGGAGAGATAGGAAACCAGCAAAAAGACAGATGTTTTAGGATTGGCTTCTTATGAGCACCCCTTCACTGATGTTGCCAATGATTTGGTCAGGTGGATGAGACTTCAAGAAGATTAGATCTCCTTTCTATGGAACAATGGCATTTAATGATGAAGGCTGCAGATGTGAGTCATCTGAGCTAACCACTGCTGGTGACTTTGATGATCCAGCAGTGGCTTCAAATTGTTAGTGCACTATGTCTATTGACTTCGTCTTGTATCATGTAATAGGATTATCAGTGCATAAGATAATTTTAAAAACAGTTTGTGATATCTCCAAGGTCATTAGCTTGAACTTGGATGATTAACTGTGAGGGAGTTGGATTCTTTAATACTGCTAAATCTATACTGTTTGTTGATAGGGGAAGTGGATTAGAGAGATTGATTGAAAATTCAAAATGCTGTTACTCATAAATGTTTGAGAAATTGCAGATGATAGTCCAGACTATGATCCCGGAAGCAAAGTCTAAGGGGGAGTCTGAAGACAAGTTTGAAACAAAGAAAAGCTTGTAGATGGAAAGCTAGGTGTCGATCCCAAAGCACGGAAGCTTGATGAAAGGGGGAGCCTGAAGGTGATAGAAGAAGAGAGTGATGGATGCGTACAATGTTACAATCTGAACAAAAGAAAAGGCAGAGTGATCAAGACTGAAGAAGGTGTCATAACAGAGATTAGTCACTGAAGACTTCGTCAATATCCAAGGGGGAGTCTGTTAGTGCACTATGTCTATTGACTTCGTCTTGTATCATGTAATAGGATTATCAGTGCATAAGATAATTTAGCTTGAAAGTGGTGATTTACCTTGAAAGTGTCACATGTCATTTCAAGGGAAATCATGATTTAGCTTGAAAGTAACATGTGTCATTTCAAGCTAAATCAACACACTATATATAGGTTTCAAGCTAAATCATGATTTAGCTTGAAGAAAACTTTTGCCATTTTAGAGATTTGAAGAGCTCTAGTTCTAGAGAGAGAAACTAGAGAGAGAAAGTCTCTAAGTGATTCAAGTGATTGTACGATTTCAGATTTCTAATAGAATCACGTTTATATTACGTCATGTGTGTTTAGGTCGCGTTCGTGTACGGATTCCGCACGTTTCACGTTCGTTTCGCAATCGTTTCGGAGTTAAAACCGGTCCTACAAGTGGTATCAGAGCAGGAGCTCGATTGCACTGATCAAACACACATTTTCGATCGTGATTTCATCAGATTCAGATCCGAATTTCATCTACTTCTTCATATTTTTCATATTTTCACGTTTTTTTTTCTGAAAATCGTCAAATTGAACGTGTTTTTACGGTCCAAATCGTCTGATTTTTTGATATGTTGTGCGAAAACACCTGATCTATAACCCTATCAAGTTTCAGATCCTAATTCCTAGTCATTTAGGAGAAATCTAAGTTTTTGTGTCCGACATCGTTTGAAAGGAGGGTTCCGTTTGAAACCATCGTTTGAAAGGAGGGTTCCGTTTGAACTATCGTTTGAAACTATACGTCCCGTTTGAATCAAGCACCTGAACGTTTGAAATGTTTGTCGTTTGAACTGATCGTTTGAAATGTTCATCGTTTGAACTGTCGTTTGAATTGTTTATCGTTTGAACTGATTGTTTGAATGTTTGTCGTTTGAACAGCCATCGTTTGAAGTTAATCGTTTGAAGTTGTCTGTTTGAGGACGTGATAGTTTGAAATCAAGCACCTGACCGTTTGAATGATCCTGTCTGTTTGAAAGTGGTTATCAGTTCATGTGATTAATATTCATCGGCTCAATCAAATTAAAACAAACAGTTTCACGTGATCATCTAGGTTTATAGTGTTTAGTTGTGTAATTGTCCATGTGACCTCATAGGTTATTGACCCAATCAAGTTAATACATCTGGGGTTTGTCAGCTCACAAAAGTGAACGGTCCTATTAAAATAGTTGAATTTTTGTTGAACACTTGATATATTCACGTGTTTCAATCATGTGTGCATGTAATTCAGAAAGTATTGTCGGATTAGTGATTTTGGGGGTCCAATGAGATTTAATTGATATTAAATTGGTTCGAGATATTCAAGATATTAAATCGAGTCATTCATGTGATTGTTGTTGTCTACAAAGAGTATCGGTCCAATAGAATTCATTGAGAAATTCAAGTTGTCGACTGCACAATTGTCTAAGTAATTTGAAACATAAATAACAGAACCCATGTGATTACAATTAGTTGTTCTTGAATAAATTGAATTGTCAACTAAGTGGATAAAAGGAGGTCCAATCCATAGTCGTTTAACTGTTTTGAATTTGGCTGCCCAAATTGTTTTGTCGGTTCATTAAAATCAAAGAAAAGTTTGTGGTGTAAAGAGTGTATCAGATAAGTGATTTTGTGGACATACAAAGTAATTGGTTGTTTGTTTTGACCCAAGGTTGCTATGTGATAAGATTTAGTAATTCAAGTTGTCGAGTTTAGTGAATTTGTTGATCAAATTAAATCAAGTGTAAAGATTTACGCTCAATCAGTGTAGGATAAATTGAATCCATTTCGATACGATCAAGTTTATTCATTTAGTGATTTCGTCCGAACAACATTGAATCGTATCCGCGAATCTTTGACAACGAGTCTTAGATTGATTTCACAAACACGCACGTTTACATATTCAGTTCGTTTTAAACTGATTGTGTATTTGTTTGTTTGCAGGTTATTCAAGAATTTTTAAATCATGGCTAAAATGTTTGATGAACAGGAAAACGAGAATCTTAAAGATTTAAACGATTGGATTTCTGATTCTTGGTTTGATCAGAAGAAAAGGAACGACGTTTGGATTAAAAGATCCGAAAATTTCTTATGCATGAAACATGAATCTTTGGAAAAGTTGGAGAGACGTTTTGATGAATTGATTGATAAGATAGAAAGATATGAGATAAAGTTTTCAACTACTGAAAAAATCTTAAAATTTGCTGATGCATTACCTCTAGAATGGGATGAATTTTTGAGTGAACTAAAAAGGAATGAAAAATTCTCACAGTTTTCATTTAGAGAATTCATCAATAAGCTTAGATCACATATGTTTGATAAAGAAAAAAGAAAAGAAGAGTTGATGTATGAGATGAAGAAGGATTTAGAAAAGATAAATTTGGAAGTGATCATCGAAATGAGAAAAAGATTCTCTGTGTGTCTTGCAGCAAAAAGGGTTATGAAATACGATATTAAGAGAGGTTGTTATATTGATGAAAATATGAATCCTCTTGATTTTGTTAAAATTTTTTGTGCAGGAACATACATGATGGAAACTCAGAAAGAAGCCGATGTTGAAAAGATGAATGAAAAGTGCTCAAAATGTGATAAACTTGGAGCAGACAATGCCAAATTCTTGAGTGATGCGGAGAATTTGACATTGGAAAACAAAGCTTTGAAAGATGGGAAGAAAGTTTATGATGAACAGATTCTGGAGTTGCGCTTGAACTGCGAAAAATTGAGATCTGAAAATGACAAACTTTTGAAGAATGTTGAGAGTTTGTCATCAGAAAATAAAAATTTTAAACAATTAGAAAATGATTTCAAAAGTCAGATAAAGATTTTAGAAGATGAGAGAGATATTTTTGGTAAAAATAATCTCGAAAAACAATGTGCGATAAATTCTCATCTTGATAAAATCATTCGACTTGAGCATGAAGCCGAAGGTAATAGAAAGAAAATTTCTGATTTAGAAAACAAGTTGAAAAGTTTTGTGACTTCTGCATCATATGTGTGTCCAAAACCAATCAACGTTGTTCCAATAAGTGACAATGTCACAAATTTTGACAAAGTCAAAATTGAAGATTGTGATGAAATATCTGATGATGAAAAAGAAAAGAAAAGAAAAATATTTTTAGATCTACAAGAAAAATTTAAAAATACTGTTTTGCAATCTACTGAAACGGGTGAATGTTCTAAACAAAAACCTGTTAAGAAGAGTGTAGAACAGAAACAAAAAGTTAAAAATTTGAAAAATTCTAAAATTGAAAATAAAAGCTCATCAGATAAATCATCCAATCATTATCAAAAATCACAAAAATTTAAAAATGAAAACTCACAAAATGTTGGTAATAAGTGGTGCAGGTTTGACCACAGTGCTCAAAAGACAAATCCAGCATTGAAGAGGAGAAATGATTATTACCAAGCCAAACAATGTTATGATCTGAAGGTTTGGACTGACAGAAGTGGATGGTACGATAACAGAGTGTGCTACACCTGTGGTGTTAGAGGACACATTGCTGTTAACTGCCAGAATTGGAATTATGAAACAAGAAGATGCTATAATTGTCAAATCAAAGGTCATATTGCCAGAGATTGCCCAAAGAGATCGATGGGGAGATCAAGGGTTGAATCTCAGAGAATGGTAAAGAAACCAGTCACTGTCAAGCCCAAAGAAGAGAAAGTGGAAGATAAGAAAGTAAAGCTTTCACAGGGGCAGAGAGACAGACTGAGGAAGAAGAGGAAGAAGGCGAGAGAATACTTGGAGAAGATTTTGTCTTCAGGTTCACCGGTTGGTTCGAATAAAAGTTCTGATGAATCGATTCACTCGACTGCAAAGTCAAGCAAATTGAATTCTTCAGATGCAAATCTGAGGACAAACAAAAGGAAAAAGAAAGTTATTGGCGATGAATCTGGCTCATCCAAGTCAGACAAGCCAAGATCGGGCAATGAATCTGATTCCACAAAATCAGATGAGCCACAAGTTGAGGTAAAGAAGGAAGAGATAGTTCTGTTAATGAATGATGAGAATTTTCCACCATTACGAGCCGCAAACCTAAAATCAAAAGGTGTTGATGCTGGAAAAATGTTTAATAGCAATATTAAACATATTTTTAGTAAGATGGCTGATGGTAAGGAAAAAGGAGTGAAAGAGTTTTATGAAGAAAAGAGAAAAGCTCAAAATGCGCCTAAGGCTGGTCAGGCTTGGGTGTCAAAATCTGTTGGTTGAATTCCTGACTTGCCGGAGCTTCCAGGTTGGTAAGTGTGAAGCAGGTATCGGCATCATTCTTGAGAAATTCACAGGATGGTAACTGTGATATTTCATCTTACAAGTGGTTAATCAAGGACATTTAGTTGTACTTGATTTTCTACAAGTGATTGTGGTGTTTGTTCTTATATTGTTAAAATCTGTACAAAATGGTTAAAAGAGAACAAGGTGATGAGATGACCCCGAACCCACAAGTGATGGGTAAACAAACTAATTTTTCCGGAAAAACCATTCTGATTAAAACAAACTTAAGTGTTTTGAAATCATTATGGGAAAATAGTTTGTTGTAAGGGGGAGTGTTGATTGAATATGCCGAAACCCTCACGGCTGAACAAACATGATTACTTTCATCAGATTGAAAAACGGTTTTCAAACTGTTAAGATCAATGGGTTGTAAATCATGGGGGTATGTTAGATTTTCTGCAAATCAGTACACTTTTAGCAGAAAATGGATGGAGAGACAAAGCTATCAGTGTTGGTTGTCAAATTTTCTTTAAATGGTTTTGCATTTTAGGGGGAGATATATTGTTAGAAAATACAAAAACATTTGAAAATTTGAAAATGACAAAAACATGATAAAATTCAAAAATTTGAGTTTTTGCGTAAAAAGAGGAAATGATAGTACATCAGTAGACGGTTACAGTATGCTAAAGAAATGGAAAGTTTAAATGTGTTAAACGATCTCACCGTGGATGTGTCGGTAGATTTTTATACATTTAGTAAACTTTTTCGGGATATAAACCTAAATTCAAACTTACTTATTTCGTGGGGAACACTACTTGGATATATAGGTAACCCCTGAAATCTCGTTTGAAAGGTCTCTTAATCTGATATACTAGGTCTTTATACTCTATGATATCTGGGGTATTATTCCGGGACTTCTGCTGAACGGTAGTTCTGACCTAGTCCTTGGATAATACTTGCTGCAATGCTTGAAACATAGCATTAAACCCTCAGCATGCTGATGAAACAATAAAATTGATAGTCGCTGCTGTTGTAAGCAAAAAGATCCTCTAAAGGGGACATACCGTAAAGTCGAAGCTGATATCTCTCTGCGTATACGGAAGTATCGACCTGAGATCCCTCGGCCCTCGCATACCTAATTTATGTACAGATATCATTGTAGTATACTCACCTGTAAGACTGATTATTGGGATTCTGGATACGGGAGTATATTCAAGAGGTGGGACACATGAATGAGTTTAAGTTCCTAAAATATCTAATTCGTATCCCGAATCAGTTGAAATTTGTGTGAAAATTTAAGTGGATCAGTATATCGACAATCTAAGTGAATTGTTTAATGCATAATGTGATTTTAAGCTCAACGGTACTTGTGACTTGTCGGTAACTGATATGATCCTCTAACGCATACTCAAACAAAAATATTGTCTGTAAATATGTTTGTACATATTTCGTTATTGTTTTATATTTTCAGAAAATACAAAAAGATTTTGATTCTGCTTTATTTTCGACAATCGATGTCTGAGTGCTGAGTTTCAAAATCTAAGTAAGCTGATTGTGTTTCTGAAAATAAAACAAGTTCATTAAATTGAAACTTGAATTAAAATCAAAAATTTTAAAAACAGTTTGTGATATCTCCAAGGTCATTAGCTTGAACTTGGATGATTAACTGTGAGGGAGTTGGATTCTTTAATACTGCTAAATCTATACTGTTTGTTGATAGGGGAAGTGGATTAGAGAGATTGATTGAAAATTCAAAATGCTGTTACTCATAAATGTTTGAGAAATTGCAGATGATAGTCCAGACTATGATCCCGGAAGCAAAGTCTAAGGGGGAGTCTGAAGACAAGTTTGAAACAAAGAAAAGCTTGTAGATGGAAAGCTAGGTGTCGATCCCAAAGCACGGAAGCTTGATGAAAGGGGGAGCCTGAAGCTGATAGAAGAAGAGAGTGATGGATGCGTACAATGTTACAATCTGAACAAAAGAAAAGGCAGAGTGATCAAGACTGAAGAAGGTGTCATAACAGAGATTAGTCACTGAAGACTTCGTCAATATCCAAGGGGGAGTCTGTTAGTGCACTATGTCTATTGACTTCGTCTTGTATCATGTAATAGGATTATCAGTGCATAAGATAATTTAGCTTGAAAGTGGTGATTTACCTTGAAAGTGTCACATGTCATTTCAAGGGAAATCATGATTTAGCTTGAAAGTGTCACATGTCATTTCAAGGGAAATCATGATTTAGCTTGAAAGTAACATGTGTCATTTCAAGCTAAATCAACACACTATATATAGGTTTCAAGCTAAATCATGATTTAGCTTGAAGAAAACTTTTGCCATTTTAGAGATTTGAAGAGCTCTAGTTCTAGAGAGAGAAACTAGAGAGAGAAAGTCTCTAAGTGATTCAAGTGATTGTACGATTTCAGATTTCTAATAGAATCACGTTTATATTACGTTATGTGTGTTTAGGTCGCGTTCGTGTACGGATTCCGCACGTTTCACGTTCGTTTCGCAATCGTTTCGGAGTCAAAACCGGTCCTACACAAATGGATGTGGAGGAATAGGAGGAACAGGTGTGAAAACATGGTGACTTTTATCCACTGTTTGATGGCTTTTGTCAACAGTGGTTGATGATGATGGGCTACTTTGGTCAACAACTGTTGAGGTAGCAGTGGTTGAGCTTTGACAGCTGTTTTGAACATCTGCTGCTCTTCCAGTTGAAACAGACTTTTATTGTGGAATGATGACTTCATATCCATAGTCTGATGGAGGATTTTCTGATGGACCTGCATTGTTAGTCTTGACAGAAACATTTTCAAATGTGAATTTATCAAGATCAAATAATTCTGCAGGGATTTTCATTGACGAAAGTTCATTGAACTTTACATTCAAAGTCTCTTCCACTGTTTTGGTCCTTGTGTTAAACACTTTGTAGGCCTTAGCAGTGGTTGAGTATCCCAAATGGTAACCACAGTCAATTTTGGCTGCAAACTTTGAGATAGAATCTTTTAAATTTAAAATGAAACATGGGCAGCCAAAAACTTTGAAATATGAGATCAGTGGTTTTATTTAATACAGCAGTTCATAGGCAGTCTTTTGATGCCTGGGGTTGATTAAAACTCTGTTCTGGACATAGCAAGCAGTGTTTACTGCCTCTGCCCAGAAAGTTAATGGCAAACCTGAATCAGCAAGCATGGTTCTGGCAGCCTCAATCAATGTCCTGTTCTTTCTTTCAACAACCCCATTTTGTTCTGGTGTTCTTGGAATGTTGTACTGCCTTACAATTCCTTTTGACACACAGAAATCATCCAACTCCTTATTTCTGAATTATGTGCCATTGTCACTCCTGAAGACTTTTACTGGCAAATCAAACTGCTTTTCAACCTGTGTAACAAAGTCTTGCAGAATGCCTGCAGTCTCATCCTTGGAGTGTAAAAAGTAAGTCCATGTAAACCTAGAAAAGTCATCAACAATAACCAAACAATATCTTTTCTTTCTAAGACTCATGACTTTAACTGGGCCAAACAGATCCATGTGAAGCATTTGCAAGCACTTGGTTGTTTTGGATTCTTCAATTAACTTAAAAGAGCTTTTATGTTGTTTTCCTTTTAGGCAGGAAACACAATGCTCAGGACAGGTGAACAGTTTTTGAGGTAAACCTCTTACTAACCCCTGTTTTGACAAAGCAGTGATTGTCTTGAGATTTGTGTGCCCCAATCTTCTGTGCCATAGTTCTGCCTCTTTGTTAAAGGCAGCTGAGAACAGACATGCATCAGTCCTAGGGCTCTCTTTTGACATATCAACATAAACATTGCCACTCCTTTGAGCAACAAGTTGGGTTTTTCCATTTTTTATTATTTGTTCAATCTTTTCAACCATTTCTGGTCCAACAATCCTACAGCACTCCTTGGTAAAGAATGAGCCATAGCCCTTATCACTCATTTGTGAGACACTTAGGAGGTTGAATTTTAGATTGTCTATCAGATTGACATTTTCAAACTTAACATTACCATACTGAATTATACCAGACCCCATAACCTTCCCTTTACTATTATTACCAAAGGATATATCACCCCCTCCATGAGTTTTGAAATCTTTGAGTAGGGCTCTACATCCTGTCATGTGCCTGGAGCCTCCACTATCTACATACCAAAGACTATCTAAGCATCCAGAAGCTCCCTGCACATCAAGTAAAAGGTTAGTTCATTAGGGTCTCTAAAGCCAATAAGGCTTTGGATGGGGTCTCAACAGTGTCTAGGTTAAGTTCAGGTGGATGGACAGTGGTTAGCTCAGGGGTTTGGACAGTTTTGGAACTGTTTTTCTCTAACCACTGTTGGGGGTCTTGCCCTATCAGCTGTTGATACCCAAAGGGATGCCTGTTCACTCTTAGTTTAGAAGCCCTTTTGTAGGCTTAATAAACATGTGGGACCCTTGGGTACGGTGGTTGACCTTTACCTCTTCGGTATTGGTTAGCAGGGGGTGCATCAGTCACCTGAACATCTCTTTTAATAGAGGTTTGGTTCAGCTGTTTGGTAACAGCTGTTTGAACTGGCACAAACAGTGGTTGATTCTTTTGAAACTTGATTGGTGGTGTTGATGAGCTCAAGGATGTTTTTGTAGTGTACTCATTCTTTTTTACATCAAAGGATTTGAGATACACACATTCCTGAGTTTTGTGGTTTGATTTACCACAGATGGTGCATGTGATACCCCAGGAAAACGAGTAAACACCGCAACTTAACTAGCTTCCTCAGTAACTATGCACTAAATTTCGGGACGAAATTCTCTTAACAGGGGGAGAATGTGACAACCCTCAAATTTGCATGTAACCATACAGTTTATTAATGATAATAAAAGTACTTGATGACTGTGCTGAATCATTTAACTGCTCTCTGATTACTATGTTATACTTACATATGCGTGTTAGCATACTAGTAGTATACAGAAAAGTTACTAAATAGTCCGGTATATTTTCCTGTGTGTCAGGAATAAATTTCGTTACAAAAATATATGTATAAGACGCTATACGGTGAAATTAAACGCTTTAACGGAACGATACGTAACCGAACAACCAGACATTACCCGAGACACGAAAATATTGTCAGAAATATTATTTTATCCTTCTTAATTATTTATGGTGACAATAAATCCCTACGCACTATAGAAACATGTCACACACCCACTATACTTGGAAATATCTGTCACACCCCCAAAATCCACAATGCTGAGTTCCACCGCTTGGAGGCGTGACGTGACCAGGATCGAGCCACCAATCATACTGAACAATGTACTTAAGTAAATAAAGACAACCACAATACGATTGGTGACCAAAAGCTAGTTAACCAAGTTTTTAATTTAGACAGCGGAAGCATAAACGTAAAGTTCAAAACATAAGTTCGTAGTTCATAAGTTTAAAGTCCAACACATAGGTTTAATAAGTTCATAATGTTTTAAACATTAAACACTGGTCATAACCGTCCGCACACCACAACGACTCCTTCCTCGTACAAGCTCCAATGTTTAGCGACCTGTAAGGCATGTAACAACGAGTCAACAACAAAGTTGAGTGAATTCACAGTTGGTTGTTTAGTTATAGCATTCGTTTCGTAAATCATCTGTTCGTTCTGAAAACCATGTATCGTATAAGTTTGCATCGCGGTCTTTCTGACATGTTTGCGAAGATTAGTGGGGGTTTCCCACGTGTTACTAGACCACGTGTATCGACTGCTACGAAAATATAAGAGGTGCCCTAAGTCAATGTCTATCAGCATTGACCCTTTGCCCATAGTTCATTAGTACACGCCCGTACGACTGGCACGGTATGAGGTTTGTTAAACCTAATAGCGCTATTAACTAATGACCCGCTCGCCATAGGCCTCGGCGATTAAGTCGATAATTGAGGGACTTAAAGTGATAGAGTTGATGGTCTTATGATTGTGTACGTAGGTTTTACGTACGTGCCCTTCAATCCGAGGACAGTAGTAAGTATGAGCGTACGTAGGTTTTACGTACGTGCCCTTCAATCCGAGGACAGTAAAAAGTAGTTTAATAGTAATGATAGTACAAGTAGTTATTCAATCCCATTCCCAACCCCTGAGAATCCCATGCCTTAGAAAGAGTGTGAACTCACCTTGGTTGCTCGGTTTGACTCTCAAATATAGCTAATAGTCGAGGTCGGTCAATCACGTCCTAGTATGATTACCACTTAGTTTATTAGTGATTTCAAATAGGACACAAAGTTCCTACACGTATCTATCACATAACATGCATCACTTTAACGGTTCATGCCCATATAACCTTCCCATCTATTCCCCACTCATAGACAAACATACAACATTGCACATAACACTTTTATTGACATATAACATGTTCTATCATTCTCGGATAACCTACTCGACATTTAGACACGCAAATCACTCCTTATGTCGTTTCAGCTTTATTAATCAAAACTGGACTGTTTTCGGGCATTTTAATAAAATAGTTAACCTTTTCCAAAAATTCTCAAATTTTTACAGGATGCCATATATAATCCAAAATTTATTGTGTAAAAATTTCGGATCTCAGTTCATTACCAATTTTATATAAAAATTCTTTTACTCGACTGCAATCAGATTTGATACTTTCTGATTGCAGTTTTACGGAAAAATTCACTAAAAATCAATCGTAAGTCGGATCGTCGAAATTCCAGTTGGAGGGTCACAAAAACAACCGTGGCTATCTACGGTAAAAATTCCATGAGCTGACTCTGCTCAGGTTTTAAGTTTTGACTCTGATTACAACACACTTTTCAGCAGAATTATTTCAGCTTGAGCTGCTGTCTAAAAATAATTCTTTAAAAATAGTAAACAACCTCGAAAAATTACGATTCCAGTTCCATTAGTTCAGATATTCAAAATTACACAATTTAGACTCCAGAACTTAAATTTTTCGATTAGAAATGAACCCGTTACAGCCTGTTGAAGGGGCTGGAAAATCTCAATCAGCAAGCTGTTTATATGTAGAAGTGACTAAAAACGCATAAACAAAGACTCTAACCATGTTTTATCGTTGAGAAAATGTTCAAACCTCAATCATGCATTAACCAACCCTAAACCACCCAGATTTCAACTTCATACAACCCTTTTATCTATGGTTTTCATGCAGAATTTTAAGTTCACAAAATTAGTGTTTTAGCTTGCATGTGTCAAGAACATTCAAACAAAACATAGCAAGAACAAGGTGGAACAATGGTGTGAAGGGACATACCACTAGCACAAGGCTAGGATGGAACTCTTAGTGTAAGGATGATGGTGAGAAGAAGTATGGTGAAGTGACTAGAACAAACTCTCTTGATGTGCCTTCAACCTTGCAACCTCCTTGGATCCTCTTGAAGCTTGAATGAACTTGTTGTGAAGAAGATGAAGGATGAGAGAGATGGAGGTGGTGAATTCAGTTATGGGGAAGGGGGGGGGGGGCGAAAATAATAGGGGGATGTGAAGGGTGGAGTGTGGTGTTAGAGAAAATGATGAGAGTTTCTTGGAATTTGTAGGATTCTCTTACAAGATAAGTCCCACAAGTAACCATCTCCTTTTTGTTAGCCAATAGCCCTCAAGATCACAATAACCCAAAATCTAAACAAGATATATAGGTAATTATGGCAGAAATTTCGGTTGGGGGGGGGGTAAAATGAAAAATTTTGGTGACTAATAGGTATTAAGTTAGAAGGTTAAGGGTATTTCCAAGTATAGTGGGTGTGTGACATGTTTCTATAGTGCGTAGGGATTTATTGTGACCATAAATAATTAAGAAGGATAAAATAATATTTCTGACAATATTTTCGTGTCTCGGGTAATGTCTGGTTGTTCGGTTACGTATCGTTCCGTTAAAGCGTTTAATTTCACCGTATAGCGTCTTATACATATATTTTTGTAACGAAATTTATTCCTGACACACAGGAAAATATACCGGACTATTTAGTAACTTTTCTGTATACTACTAGTATGCTAACACGCATATGTAAGTATAACACAGTAATCAGAGAGCAGTTAAATGATTCAGCACAGTCATCAAGTACTTTTATTATCATTAATAAACTGTATGGTTACATGCAAATTTGAGGGTTGTCACATTCTCCCCCTGTTAAGAGAATTTCGTCCAGAAATTTAGTGCGTAGTTACTGAGGAAGCTAGTTAAGTTGCGGTGTTTACTCATTTTCCTAGGGTGTCACATCATCCCCCCGTTGATTTGGAATTTCGTCCCGAAATTCTGCAGTAGCTTCAGCCTCAGTAGTGGTTGCACTGTTTCCGAACAACTGGGGATATCTGAGTTTCATTTGGTCTTCTCGTTCCCAGGTATACTCTGGGCCACGACGAGCATTCCAACGAACTCGGACCAGAGGTATCCTGGTATGCTTGAGGATCTTAACATCTCGATCCGTAATCTCTACAGGTTCCTCGACGAATCGCAGCTGGTCGTCGATAGTGAGTTCCTTCAGAGGAACTATGAGGGTCTCATCTGACAGGCACTTCTTCAGATTCGACACATGGAAAACATTGTGAACTCCGCTGAGTTCTTCAGGTAGATTCAACCTGTAGGCGACTTTGCCAATTTTCTCAATGACTTCGAAGGGTCCGACATAACGCGGATTGAGTTTGCCTCGTTTGCTAAAGCGGACTACACCTTTCCAAGGTGAGACTTTGAGTAGCACTCGATCCCCAACCTGGAGCTCGAGTGGTTTTCTTCCCTTATCAGCATAACTTTTCTGATGGTCACGAGCTGCCGCCATTCGCTGTCGTATCTGAGCAATTCTCTCGGTGGTGTCTACCACATGTTCTGGGCCAGTGATTTGGCTGTCACCAACTTCTGCCCAACAGAGAGGTGATCGGCATTTGCGTCCGTATAATGTCTCAAACGGAGCGGCTTGGATGCTGGTGTGGTAGCTGTTGTTGTACGAAAACTCCACCAGCGGGAGGTGCCTTTCCCAGCCATTACCAAAATCGATTACACATGCCCTAAGCATGTCTTCAAGGGTTTGGATGGTGCGTTCAGATTGCCCATCCGTCTGCGGGTGATAAGCGGTGCTCATATCTAAACGTGAGCCAAAGGACTTGTGCATTACCTGCCACAGTTCAGAAGTAAAACGTGCGTCACGATCAGATATAATAGAGGTTGGCACTCCGTGCCTTGATACCACTTCCTTTAGATAAATGTCTGCAAGAGTAGAAAACTTATCCGTTTCTTTGATAGCCAGAAAATGTGCAGACTTGGTCAGTCGATCTACGATCACCCAAATGGTATCGTTTCCGCGTTGAGATCTGGGCAGGCCGGTCACGAAATCCATGGAAATTTGCTCCCATTTCCATTTCGGGATCTCCGGTTGTTGAAGTAGGCCTGATGGTTTCTGATATTCAGACTTGACCCTCGCACAAGTCAAGCTCTTGCTGACGTAGGTTGCTATGTGGGCTTTCATGCCAGGCCACCAGTATGTGGTCTTTAAGTCGTGGTACATCTTATCCGAACCAGGATGTACTGAATAACGAGACTTATGTGCTTCATCCATCACAAGCTCGCGTAGGTTTCCATACAGTGGGACCCAGATGCGCCCTGTTACATAGTAAGCGCCGTCTTCCTTTTGTTCTAGCCGCTGCCTCGATCCTCGTAGGGACTCAGCCCTGATGTTCTCTGCTTTCAATGCTTCAACCTGAGCATCACGAATCTGAGCGGGAATGTTAGATTGGATGGTAAGCTGTAGAGCACGTACACGCCTAGGTATGGTATCCTTTCGACTTAGGGCGTCGGCCACAACATTGGCTTTGCCCGGATGATACTTGATTGCGCATTCATAATCGTTCAAGAGCTCAACCCATCGGTGTTGACGCATGTTTAACTCCTTTTGTTTGAAGATATGCTCGAGACTCCTGTGATCGGTGTAAATGGTGCACTTGGTACCGTACAGGTAATGTCTCCATATCTTAAGAGCGAAAACAACTGCTCCCAGCTCCAGATCGTGAGTAGTGTAGTTTCTTTCGTGAACTTTAAGTTGGCGCGATGCGTAGGCAATTACCTTGTCACGTTGCATCAATACGCAACCAAGTCCTTGGAGGGAAGCGTCGCAATAAACCACGAAATCATCCGTGCCTTCGGGTAATGAGAGGATAGGTGCGCTACAAAGTCTATCCTTTAGATGTTGAAATGCGGACTCTTGTGCATCACCCCAACGATAGATGACGCCCTTCTGAGTCAGTGAAGTGAGAGGTTGCGCAATCTTGGAGAAATATTTGATAAACCTTCTGTAATATCCTGCCAAACCCAAGAATTGGCGGATTTCTTTTGGTGTGCGGGGTGCAGGCCAGTTCTTGATTGAGTCAACCTTCGATGGATCAACATGAATCCCATCCTTGTTTACCACATGGCCTAGAAAGTGGACTTCGCGAAGCCAGAAGTCACATTTTGAAAACTTGGCATACAATTGCTCTTTTCGAAGAAGTTCCAACGTAAGTCGTAGATGCTGCTCGTGTTCCTCCTGACTCTTAGAATAGATCATGATATCGTCGATGAACACAATAACGAACTTATCCAGGTAAGGCTTGCACACTCGGTTCATGAGATCCATGAAGACCGCTGGTGCATTCGTCAGCCCGATGCATTTGTCTTTAATGTTAGCAAATGCTTTGATGCATTTGTCTGAACACAAATTTTGAAGAACTTGAGGTGATACCTTGGATGCAGCCATCATGGCACAATCACATGCATGATCATTTTCTTCTTCAGCTCTCTCTTCTTTTCCACCTTCTTTATTTTCTTCTTCTTCTTCTTTGGACCAAGGGACGGACAGTGGTTCCAACAGAGGTTTTGAACTTTCTCCCAATAGTACTTCCTCAGCAACAGCAGTAACCACTGCTTCAGCACTTGATTGTTCTTCTCCAGCTTCCAGCCCCTCCTGTATAGTGTCTAAAACTACAAAACATATATCATTACCAGAAGCAGTGCTTTGAGCATGCAGTGCAAAATTTTCATCTCCTAACTCCTCAGGTAAACTGCTCCAGTCAACCTGCCTTTGTGTGAAAAAGCTTTATTGGTCTGGTTGAACCACTGTTGGTGCAGTTTGTTGAGGTGCAACTTGTTGCACCTGAACCTGGGGAGCAGGGGCTTGGACATACTGAATTTGGGGAACAGGGGTTGCAGGATGTGCATTGTGGGCAGTGTTAACATGGGCAGCAGGGGTATATTGGGCATAGTGCACAGAGCTTTGGTTATTTTGTGGTCTAGGATTTGAGCTGGGATGTGTAATAATTGGACCAGTGGTTTGACTCCTGCATTCCCTAGCAAAATGACCTTGCCTATTACACTTATAGCACTTGATCTTGGATTTATCTAACCCCACTTTTAGATTCCCATGTAACCCTGGGAATTTTCTCCCTGTCCTTTTGTAAAACTTGCTAGTTCTTACACTTAGCAATGCCAGTTGATGCAAAATGTCCATTTCTTCAAGATTGGTTGGATCAAAATGTTGTAAGTCATTGAGTTCAAAGCACAGATTGTCAGAGTTCTGGCTTTCTCCATTTGCTGTGAAAGCAAAATTGGATAAGTGAGGATCAGAGTTGAAATTTGCACCAGCAGGTATGTCAATAAAATGATCTTAGCTCTGATCCTTACTGCTGCGAGACTCTTCTTAACCCAGAAGAGCTGTGTTGCCAAATAAGTAGTCATCTGCAACTTTGCCAGACTCTTGCAACTTCTTTTTCTGGTTTAACTCCCTTTCATAGGTCAGGAGTCTACCATGAAGTTGGGTCAGGGTCAGATCTTTGAACTCAACAGAGTTTCTGGTCACAAAAGCTATAGTGTCCCATTTTTCTGGAAGTGATCTTAAAAACCTGCTGTTAATGGTTGATTTTGGAAATTCAGTTTTAACAAGCTTAAGTTCACTTATGAGACAACTAAATCGCTCAAACTGCTGAGTTAATGTTTCACCATTGATGTGACAAAAGGTTTCATACTGTTGGTTCAAAATTTCCCTGTTGTTTTCAATTACTTCTTCAGTCCCCCCAAATTGTTCCTTAAGTGCATCCCACAATTCCTTGGCACTGTTACAGTGTAACAGCCCAGCATAGATCTCATTTGGGAGTGCAGATGCAACTATGCTAAATGCTTTGGCATCCAGTTCGATTTTCTGAAAATCCTGTTCAGTATAGTTTTCAATTTGTTTTGGTTCGAACTTCTTTGGATCCTCAACACTCGGCACCAGTGGAACATGGGGTCCAAAGATAACCAACTTCCAACATCCGGTATTCTGTTGAGCAAGGATGTGACCCATCCTTCTCTGCCAGATGTTGTGCTCATTTCTTTTCAACATGGGTGGTTTGAAGAGAGAACCAATGCTGTTGTTCATGTCTTGTGATTGTGACGTCATCCTGGTTGTTTTACAGGCACTGGTTAATCAACTTTGATCGTAATTAACCCTTACTCTGTTTTTTAACGAAACGAACAATTTAACAGTATCAACGATTATGAGCTGAACTATTTATGTCAAAATGACTGTTAGATAAAATTTGACTGTCCGAGCTCTGATACCAATTGTTAGGATCTGAGTTTCTTATGATTGTGTTTTTGTTTGAGAATTAAGAAGATGAATAAGTAATTGCAGCGGAATTGAAAATGAAAACAAACTTTCACACACAATCAAACAGGAGAATTGCTTTCAATACACATGTTTAACTTTGAACCGAATGATTAAATTTATTTCAATCTTCAATACAAATGCATGCATGTATCACAAACTACCCCTCAGCCTGAGCTCACAATGATTTGTTCGTACAGGAAGACAAGTGATGAAAGAGCTAATAGAACAGTACAGGGTACTGTTCTATTTATAGGCACGAGCAAACCACTGAAGCATCTTGGCTGACGTCACCATGAAAGTGACATCTAACTTCCTAACAACCTGTAACTACTGACCTAATACAACTACTGCTATTACAAACTACTGATAACAATACAATACAAAGACAAGCTAAACTACTGCTTCTCATTCCACTGTTGTGACTCCAGCAGTACTTTACATCTTTAGCAGTGCTTAACCCAGATCAGTAGATTGAGCATCAGTGTCTGTCTTCAACAGTCTTTAGGTCTTCATCAGTAGTTGAGTGATCAGTTGTTGTAGACGAGCAGTAGATAGAGGTCATCAGTTGCTTAGCCACTTTCAAGGGGAAAGTTGGAATACAGCATCTGCTTATTCTGGATCCACTGCTCTGATCCAGTTTTGGCTTTAATCAACTGTTCCTTTGGTAGGGTTCAATCCCAATACACCACCGTCGGAAAAGTGACTAATCTGAAAACGGGATACGACGCTGTCGGCCGCCGTTGACCATCCCGTTTTGTTTAGGGTTTTGATGATGGGTAAATCTGATGTGAGCGTAAATCTGACCCGTCACCCCCACCTCTGCAACCAAACCAACAATACCCACCGACCTTCACCACCCACCGACCATCACCATCCACCTTCGAACCACCCCAAAAACGGGTGTTGGACTGGATATAAAATGGAGAAAATCGATCTATAAAGCATCAAACAAAAATGCCATCTTTCTCTCGTTGTCGGAACCGTCACCCCCACCGCTGCCGTATCGCCTCTGTTTCTATCACGTCAACCATTGCAGACCTGGTTGTCCATTGTTGCTTCTGTTCACCGCCGCTGTGAGCGGCGGCGCTGCTGCCGGAGAAACCAGGGGGTCGCCGAGGGGTGGTCGTCTTCCTTTATCTCCGTCGTTTCTCTCTCTCTACTAATCACCCTCTCTCTTGATCTCTGAAATCCTGAATGTATGTGTGTGGATCTTGATTTTGGAATGAGAGAGAAAGAAATTGTGATAAGAGATATGAGAAAATGATCTGACAACTTCTTCAAATAAAGTAACAAAAGCTCTCTCCTCTCTCTGTAAGTCGGTGGTGAGAAATGAGAAATTTAAATGAGAGATGAGAGAGGGGAGAGGGGAGAGGGGAGAGGAGAGAGGTTTTTATAAAGTCAGAGACTTTAAATGAAGAGAGAGAGAGAAGATTTGACATTTGGGGTAAATGACCACAATACCCTTTTTTCTGATTGGTTGAGAGTGGTTCTCGCGGTTCTTACAACTGGAGGTGGTTTCTATTTTAGCAGCTCCCTATATATATATATATATATATAGAAACGGGATCAGGAGAAAACGACAAAAAGTGTGAGAACAGTGAGAACGCATCCTGGCCCAACACGTGGCGCGGGGCATGATCAGGGTCCGAGGGATTTTTTTGTCTTTTTAGTATTCTTCTCCTTTCACGAATTTTCGCGTTTGACATGCTGCTTTATTTTTTGCGTGCAAGATAATTTTGGCGTTATCTAGAATTATTAGTTATTTGGTGTTTTACTGTTTTTCTCAGATTTCTTCTCGTTGAATTAATTCTTTTTGTGTCACATAGTTAATTTTTTGGCGTTATGGCTTTTTCCATGTCATTTTTGGCATTTTGTATCTTTTTGTTAATAAGTGATTACCATAGATTAATATTTTATAAAACTACAATAACACGATAATCTAAATAAACTAATAGTCTTCCGTAGGTGGGATTACATCAGAGATGTACCCATCACTTTGTTCATCACTTTCTTCAGATTCTTCATCATCAAATTTCATTTTTGCGTATAACGCCATTAGCGCGTCTCTTCTTTGCTGCAGCCTATTCTTGAATATCACTGCATCCTTGGATTTTGGATCGTTTAAAGGTGCTAAATCACAGAGTTGTTCAATGATAGATAGTGTTTTGGTCAAAAATTACCGAAGCAATTAAGTGATCAAATTAGTAAAGTGAGGTAGTGTGCTAGAAAGTGTATTGAAAATATGCTTGTTAAGTTATTTGGAAAATCAGTATTCAGGATACGGCTCAGGATATTGAGCTGTATCTACGATCAAACAATGAGCAAACAATGAGCAAAAAGTAAAGTAAACGACACGAGATGTACGAGGAAAGCCCTTGATCAATCTAGATCGCCGGCATAAAACCTCGGGAGCTGACAATCGCAGCTGCCTTGTTCTTCTTATTACTTCAAACGTCAGGATACAGTGCAGGATATAGACCAGATCGCTAAGTGTTACAATGCCTTTGTATGAAAGTGAGAATTGCTTGAGAGCGAGTGTTAGAGTGTAGCGAGTGTGTACGTGATGTCCTATTTGATCTGGTATACCCACCTATTTATAGTAATGAATTACAAACAATAATCCCTACAAATATGGGGTACTCCGAATATTCCATTGTGAACGTTATTGACTGAGTAATACGGCTTCAACGTCTTTATTTGAACGACTTGGACTGAGTCTTCCGCGGAATGAGTCTTATGAACGTTGCCAGCTTCTAACCCACGTACCTGCACATAATCCATTAGTAATTCTGAGGATACCATTCAGGATGTTACCAATATCCTGAACTAGCATCCCGGACGTAAACAGATACTACATAACCAAGATATAAACCAAGATATTTTCCAGGATATGGGTTCAGAATTTCACCCATAACAATTGTCCCCAAAAATGTTACCGTTTGATATCCTGCACTAATGGTTACATTTTCACGGTGGCCGAGGTAATTAAGAGATAAGACCATTGATGTGACAGCTTTCAACCACCCGGCCTATATTTACTCATCATGCCCTATATCTTCTCATCCTCATCTCCTTTTTTAATCACAATCGACAAGGAAAAAGGTAATATTCTCTCCCTCATCTTCACATTCATCTTTATCATCTTTCTCCGGCGAAAAATTCAGGCGACCAAATGCCCAGGCAAACAAGGTCTAGTTCAGGTGACTCGGCTCCCACATTCATCCAACAGAATCTTCTCCAAGAACCGGAGAATGAGACCTGCACCTTTGACAGTGCCCACTTGTCAGCCTTGAAATCCTCCGGTATCTTTCCGGAAGGAACTATATTCCGACCCTTTGATAGAGAAATCCGGTCAGATATGGTTTCCAACGAGTGGATATGTTTCAATGCCTTCCCCTTTACCTTAGGGTTACGATTCCCCTTTCCGAACTTCATCACCGAGTTCTTTAATATCACCAAAATTTCTTTCAACCAAACCATGCCAATGCTCTGGCGTGTTTTGTCTGTTCTTGACCAAATCAAGAGAAACCATATACCTGACCTTTCCGTCCACGATCTCCCTTTAGCCTACAAGCTTAGATGCCATGGCTCATCTAGATTCCTATTTTATTCTACTTCCGGTGACCCATTGATACTTCGTGCCACCAGGAACGAGGATGGTTGGCAATCCAAGTTTTTCTTTGTAAAAAGGGATTCAATCCCTGGTGGAACGGATTATCCGATGAGATGGTTGAGAAAGGGTAGGACTTAGGGTTTAAGAATGATCCTGTCACTTATTCTGTCTCATATCCTGAGCTAATGAATTTCATTTTCTCTGTTTGTGTATGCAGCTGATTTCAGGAAGATCGCACCTCCCCTTGCTGATTCTCAAAAAAGAATAGACGCCATCAGACTGCTTTCAGAAACAGAGAGAAGCTTTAATCCATCTCCACCAACTCCGAGCCCTCTTTCAAGCGCAAACATGTCTGGTAAGAATCCTGCAAGATATCCTGTACACACATGTTTTTATTTGATATTCTTAGGAGAGATTTAGAATTTTACTCCCTGTGTGCAGATTCCAGCAAAGTTCCAGTCTATCTAGACCTTGATGAACTCGACAGCTATCCAACTCCAGCCACAGTCAAGAAGGAGACTCCTGCTGCTACCAGCTCCAAGCCACTCCCGGCTCCCAAGGCCAATCCAAGAACTCGTGCTTCCGCAGCAAAAAAGAGGAAGGGTCTTGAAGTCACTGCTCCAGGTTCAGAAGGGTTCTCCTATGACGAACTCAGTTTCTCTGATTCCTTAGAGCCAATGACATCCTTCCTTAACAAGGTAATATCCTGACGCATATCCTGCACATATATCCTGCACATATATCCTAATAGGATATCCTGACAGGATATCCTGGTCAACATATTCTAACTCATACCTGAAATTAATGTGCAGGGCCTCCAGCATTTGCTCCACTTGTACAATGATACCTGTGGTACTGTGGCACTCCATGAAGCCAGGATCAAACAGCTTGAAAGCACCGTCGCTGACCAAGGTGCCATTGCTGAAGCGAAGACCCGGCACTACGAAAGCCTGCTGAAAAAGGTCACCCAAGACGCTGAGCTCAAACTTGCCACCGTTCAAATGGATCATGATCAGGCCTTGGTCAATTTCCGGGAGGGAATCAAGGCTTCCGCCATCGTCTCCTTGTTACAAGCACGCATCAAGATGGCCTACGAGGCTAAGGAGACGGGCCTTGTTTGTCCATCTTGGCCAGTTGAATCCTGGGTGGCCAAGCTAAAAGAGCTCGGAGGCAAAGCTGTGCCACTTCCTGCTGAAGCTGGTGAGTCTTCTAAGTCAGCAGAGGTGGTGGTCCAGGTTGGAGACAAGAAGGATGCTGGAGCTGATGCTGGGATGGATGCTGGTGAGGATGCTGCTCAGGATGCTGGTGCTGGGAAATCGGAGAAGGTTGGAGAAGATGCCGCTGTGTGAGGGCATTCAGGTGGGCGATGATGGATATACGTGCCAAGGCCGGAGCCCACCTTTTTAAATTTGAATGTTGGTTTGTAATCCCTTAAACAATTTACTTTTCTGCACTTTACCTTTCTACACCTGAACAATTTACATTTCCTGCATACTTTTTGAACAATACAATAGTTGAAGGTGGATGGGTCTCGGTTTGAGATGAATCCTTCAACTGTTGGGTAAATATGGTAATGAACTATAGTGCTCTTAGTGGATGGGCCTTGTTTTGAGGTGAAACTAAGAGCACATCTTTTGGTATGTTAATAATATAACCTCTCTTTTGACTTTATTATTGTTGTCATTGATATGAAAATCGTACTTGTGAAAACTGTTTTGTTTGTACATTTTTAGGAATATATATTATAAATGAATCCTGGAAGATATCCTGAAAGATATCTTGATCAGGATATTGAAATACAACCTATAAATTGTCCAAATAAAAAGGAGAGATCATACCAGAGATTCTTAGAGAATCAATTTCAATCCTCCACTATAAGTTTGTCCCCAGTGCATACTCATAAACTTGGATCCATCCTTTGAACAGTATAATGTATGTCCCCTGTGTTCGCCAAAAACACAAATGTATTTATATTCTGACTCGAATGAATTTCGAATACCCCAGGGCAAAACCCATGATATCCTAAAATGAATCCTTAGCATACTTGGGATAAACCCTTAATATCATGGGGATAAACCCTGATATCTGGGGATAAACCCTAGATTTCATGCGCTACAGGCGAGAGTGTATAAACTCCAATTCTTAGAAAGGTGAAAACCTTTAAACCTTAGAGAGTATGAAAATACTCTTTCGTGAGAGAGGGTGATCAATCCTCATATACCTTCAGGATCCAGGATATAGCCAACAGCAACGAAATTGTCAGCCACTTTTACATGAACTGTGTAACACCCTAGTTATTTTATATGTAAATACCAACAATTAGATGTGTAGTTAAGACTACACACGCTATAAAAATACGGGTTTATTAAAACTTTTACAAATCATAAGTTATTCTAAAAAAAATAACATGGTTGAATTCGTTGTTTAAAATTTACAATGTGTCAAAGTGCGGAAGCGTGTGTCATTATCGTGTTCGGTTCTTCGTTGAGCTTGATCGTCTTCCGGCATCCCAAAGTGTACCTACATTTCATTAAACATGAAATGCTTTAGTCTTACGGGGTCTAAAACGTATTCAAACAATCCGGGAAACAATTTATTCTAAAAACAAGAAATTGAAAATAACCTCCACCGTAAATTACGGTGGAACCGTAATTTACGGTGGCCCTCTGGTTCATATTCTTCTGCCGTAAATCAGAAGGTTACTACCGTAACCACATCAGGTCCACCGTAAATTACGGTGGCACCGTAATTTACGGTGGCACCTGCATCCCACCTTTCCATTTCGCCGTAATTTGACACGAAATCTTTCGTATCTTTCAAACCGCTTATCCGTTTGACCTACCGTTTCTTCCTACATGATTGTAATTTAATTCTCCATCATATGGAGTTAAATTCCGACATTCGGCTTAACAAAATTTAAGACCTTTAAGTCTTCGGCTTATTACTCTTTTACCAAAATTTGACCCGTTTACGCATTTTATCAAACAAACGTATTTGTTTGATTCCTATATCACATACAACTCTTTAATTTAATATTACTTACCATTTTAGGTTCTAATCATAGGTTTATTACACAATTTAAACCCGTTTTCACTCGTATGCTTATTTTGACCCGTTAAGGGTTCTTAAGCACTTTCGAGCCTAAAATCGCTTTCAATTGCTTCTATAATTAATCTAAGTATTCATTTAATCATAAAACTCATTTCCGAACAACTTTTAAAGGTTGTTTGGTCAATTTAGCCACCAAGGGCGTTTTGGTCCATTTTAGTCCTTTATTAACAATGCAGGACTTTTGAAAGTATATTGGACCCATAATCCCTCTTTTAACCTATAATTATGTTTGAAAAGTCATTAAGCTTTCCAAACGCCATGTTCATTACATAAAACATTTGGTTTACCTAACAAGTAACCAAATGTCCGTTTTGACCTCTTTTAACACTCTTGAACCATATGTTCTAAATGAGTGTTACCTTATTTCACATACCTGGCGCATATCAATATATTGACCCGTTTTTAATACCTTGCTTTTATAACCGCTAATTCATAGCGTTGCTAACACCAATTTGACATTTACACCTGAAATAATATAGCTCGACAATAATCATTAGTCGCTATTGTCAAAGGGTGATATCTTCACCTTTTGACCCATTTGGTCTAAGTGACCGATTATGTTGGCGAGATGATATTTATTACCATCTCATCTATACGACTCGCTTCGGTTTACACCGTGTGGCCATTTCACTTATTAATTGATTTTCTTAACGCTTTTTAGCCTGTTATGGCTTACGCCTTACAGTGTCTTTCAAAACCAATAGTTATGGTCAACGCATGACCAATTTACCTTTTTACCCTTATTGTTTGTTTTGGTTTACCCTATAAGGTAACCATTCAAAGGTTCATTTTCCATTTGTCATAAAATGATCGAATTACCGATTTAATTCCTTTTAAACCATCAACATGGTTTCTTGTCGTGCTAGACTACCTTGTTCCGTACGTTTACACGTCGGAACATCATACCTCAATTATGTATTTGTCTTTTTCGTAACTAATACGGTAAGGGAGTATTCTAACATATAAGACTAGTGTAAGCTATACTTACCTTGCATCCGAATTATGCTTTTCCGTCATTCTTGCTTCGTTTGACCCGCTTTGTTCCCAAGCTCTCACCTAGCTTGTTAATCATCAAACTATCATCATCGTTTTCAAGGTGGTTAGTTTAATCATAATTTAATACGATTATTCCACCTTACAAATTTCATATCAAAACTACCATTTATCGGATTATAGGTCAGTTTGACTTTCAATAGTCAACTAACTTCAATCACATTATACACACAATAAGCTCAATCAACATCACTTTTCGAACCCCTATTATTCCGTATTACACGTAGTTAGTCGAGTTAGCCAATTACGCGTTTCTTTCATACTTTCATTATGTCAACATTCATTCGGGCATTTTAACAAACACCTAATGTGCATAATATTACTTATTTACTAACTAGTTCATAACTAGTTATCTTTACCAAGATTTACATCAACACATTTAAACCTCTAAGTCTAGTGTTCATGAACTATATCAAGAACTTATATCATCATCTCAATATTCATAAATCTTACATTCTAACATGAGTGTTCATCATATCAACATAAAACCCACTTAGCTTATCAATGGATCATCATGAATCTCATAGATTATCCAACAATCTAACATGTTATTTGACTAGGGTTTACTCCTAGACATCATATTACTTCAAGATTCACTCATGCATGACACAATCAAGCTCAATTTCAGTTTTTCACAATTATCCTAGAACTTGAGATGAATCAAAATACTAGAATTTCGCATACCTTATGATCCCTTCAGTGAGGTGATCATTAATTCGTGTTTAGAACTTGATTTGGGACTGAATTGAACCTCCAATTTCTGAGATTTGTGAAGTTTTTGGGTTTGAAGAACCCTGGTCGCCCTTCTCTTCTCCTGATCGAACCAGACACCAAAATGGTGTGTTTGGTTTTTGTTTTAATTATTTCTAGTTTCACTTTTTACAAGATTAACCCCTCATCTTTTGTGTAACTTATAGTTTGGCATGTTTTTAACCTTATTATAGGTTATTTCTAGAATATTAGCTAACTAGGTTATAATTCCTAGTCAGTAAATTCTTGTTTATTTAATAATCCAAATATTCACCGGGTTACTTTTACCACTAAAGGTAAATTACCCGTCTTTTAATGTAAACGTGATTTGATTACCAAACCCGTTTTCGGGGTGTTACAAACTGGTCCCGCTACCTTGAACTATACCTAGATAACTTGCGCTCCAGGCGAGGTGTTTAAACCCAATTCATAAGAAAGGTGAATACCTTTAAACCTTTGAAGGGACCAGGATCCCTTAAACGTGAGAGAGGGGGCCAATCCTCTAATCTTTCGACTTATCCTGAGCATATATCCTGGAGCTATATCCTGAAACATATCCTGCAAAACAATTGTAAACTAAGGTGGGTGTTAGCTTGGCTAACACCCCTCCGATGCTTAAGTCAGTATTGGGTTCAAAATAATAAACAAATATATTTTAAAATAGAATACATACCATTTCGAGATAGAAAATAAATTCTACTCTTACTTGAAATAGAGCTTTAAATATATTGCATTCCAGGATCTTGGTAGCATATCCCCTTCCATATTCTTGAGTCGATATGCTCCTTTACCTGCTTCTGACTCGACTTCATATGGTCCTTCCCACTTCGGAGCTAGCTTGCCATCGGCAGGATTAGTGGTATTTTGAAAAGCCTTTCTTAGCACCCAATCACCAACTCGAAATCTTCTAGTCCTTATATTCTTATTATATGCTGCCATCCTCAGCCTTGCTGCATCTCTTTTTTCATCTATAGTATCCAAATCTTGAAATAAGGCTTCAGGATTCTGCTCAGGATCCTGCAGAATTGATCTTGCAGTAGGTATCGTCATTTCTGTTGGAATCACTGCTTCCGCTCCAAATACCAAGGAAAACGGGGTTTGGCTGGTTGCATTCTTTACCGTTGTCCTATCAGCCCACAAAACAAAGGGTAACTCTTCCGCCCATCTTCCTTTTTTGGCTCCAAGCCTCTTCTTTAAGTTATTGACTATTATCTTGTTTGAGGATTCAGCTTGCCCATTCGCTTGAGGATGTACCGGAGTAGACGTGATCATTTTGATTCCCCAACTTTTGCAAAAGTCAGTAGTCCTTTTGCTTATAAACTGAGACCCATTATCACAAATGATCTCAGCTGGTACCCCAAACCTAGTTAGGATATTCCTCTTTATGAAGGATACTACTTCTTGGTCTCTAACTTGAACAAACGCTTCAGCCTCAACCCACTTGGAGAAATAATCCGTCATTGCTAACATAAAGACTTTTCCTCCCGGAGCTTTTGGTAACTTTCCTACTATATCCATCCCCCATTTCATGAATGGCCAAGGGGAAACTACAGGATATAATGGTTCAGCTGGTTGATGTAGTATGTTACTATGTCTTTGACATGCATCACATCTTCGAGCATATTCTGCAGCATCTTTCCTCATCGTTGGCCAATAATATCCTGTCCTTAATACTTTCGAGAACAATGATCTGCCCCCGGTGTGATTACCACAATCCCCTTCATGTATATACTGAAGTACTTCTTGCGCTTCAGGATCCTCCAAGCACCTCAAATACGGTCCTGCAAGAGATTTCTTGTAACACCCGTTCATGTAAATCAAAGTTTAACGTATATTTAGGGAAAATAATCATGTAATTAATGATTACATATACATCGGAAATACGGGTTTATTAAAACTTTTTCATATCATACGTTATTCTACATAATGTGATCAGATTTGTCGTTTAAAATTAACAACGAGGCAAAGTGCGGAAGCGTGTGTCTATATCGTGTTCGGTTCTTCGTTGAGCTTGATCGTCTTTCGGCATCTAAAATGTACCTACATTTCATAAACATGAAATGCTTTAGTCATACAGGAATTAAAACTTTACAATGAGTTAAAATACATTTTGGGACCCCTTTATGGGCTACGGAACTGATTTGAACAATTTCTGCGCAATCGGATGAACTGGCAGCTGACGCATGGCCGTGCGACCAGACGCACGACCGTGCGGTACCTATGGCGCCGGGGCACTAGTAGTGCACAAGCCAATATACTGGTTTAATCGGATACGCACGACCGTGCGACCAGACGCACGACCGTGCGCCACCAAATTCTTACGGTGATAACCTACTGGTTTACGGTGGGAGAAAGACCCAGCACCCACCGTAACTTACGGTAATACCGTAAATTACGGTGGTCTCTGCATTCCACCTTTCCATTTTGCCGTTATTTGACACGAAAACTTTCGTATCTTTCAATCCGCTTATCCGTTTGACCCACCGTTTCTTCCTACGTGTTTGAAATTTGATTCTCCACCTTATGGAGTTAAAATCCAACTTCCGGATTAACGAATTTATAGAGTTTTAAGCTTTTGGCTTAAACTAGAATTTACCCAATTTAACCCATTCATGTATTTATCAAACAAACTTATTTGTTTGATCCCAATTTCTCGTGAACCTTCTAAGTTCTATGTCGTCTATCATATTTGTCTCAAACCATGGGTTTCCTACGCATTTTAAAACCCGCTTATACTCAAGTGCTTATTTTGACCCGTTAAGGACATTTAAGCACTTTGACGCATAACTCACACCTATTTCTTTCTAGCATTTTATTTCCACATTAGTTATCAAATGATCTTCCATCACATCTATAATTGTGATGGTTTTAATGTAACAATCTGTCTAATCCGAGTTTTACCCTTCGTATTATCAATTTACGGCAAAGACTCATATAGAGTCTTTTGACCAAGGATTAACATCTTACACTATTATACTTATTCTAAGTATTAACTTGACTATAAAACTCGTTTTCAAACAACTTCTAAGGGTTGTTTGCTTAATTTTGCTTACAAGGGCGTTTTGGTCATTTTTAGCCCTTCATGTACAACGAAGGACTTGCTTAAGCCATGTACGCCCAAAAATCTAATTTTTAACCAAATCTTGTTTTCATAACACTCTGTCTATAATTTAAATTCTTCGGTTTACCTTTTAAGGTAACCGAATGTCCCTTTTTATTTTTGCCTAAATCTCATAGATCTTCAAGTTTTAAATGAAGAGTTGATCTATTATACATACCTGGCCCGGATCAACTTATTAACCCGGTTTTAATACCTTGCTTTATATTCGCTAATTTAGAACGATGCGAATATCCGTTGGATATCTATTCCTGTAAGCATATATCTCGACAAGAATCATTAGTCTATATAGTCAAAAGGTGTTGTCTACACCTTTTGACCCGTTTGGCCGAATTGACCATTTATCTTTACGAAATGATATTTATTATCATCTCCTCTACATGACTCGTTCCGTTTATCACCGTACGGTCATTTTAACATATAACCGTTTATTACTTTCGACATAATATGACCGAATTATCGATTTACTTCTTTTTAACCATTATTACGGTTTCTTTCATCTTTGATTGTCTTGTTCCGTTCGACTACACGACGGAATATCATATTTCAATTGTTTAGATATCTCATACGTAATTTATATGATGAGAAAATATTCCACAATTTAAGACTAGTGTAAGCTATACTTACCTTACTTCCACATATGCTTTTCCGTCATTCTTTCTTCGTTTGACCCGCTTTGTTCCCAAGCTTTCACCTAGCTTGTTAATCGTCAAACTATCATTGCAAATTGTAAGATGGTTAGATTAGTCATAATTATTCACGACTATTCCATCTCACTTATTTCATACGTCGAAACTACTATTCGACTTCATGATTAGTTAACTTAGCTTATTAAAGTTAACCACTTTAAATCATAAGGTTCTCAACATTGAGTCTAAATCAACATTATATTTAGAACCCTTCTCACTTCATATTACGCGTAATCACCATAACATTCAAATGCGCGTTTTCACTCTAATTTCAACACTTTAGTTTTCACTTAGGCATTTTAACAAACACCTAATGTGCATACATTTTTACACATTTACAACTAGTTCATAACTAGTTATTTTTACCAAGATTAACATCAAAATTCATCACTATCACTTATGATCAAATACTCAAACTTGCAAATTGTTTAAGTATTTCCCGATTACTAACATGCATGATGATCCTAATCACAATCATATCATCAAGTTCATCATATGATTAAAACCCACTTAACCTAGTGTGTTAAATCACCAAATTCATCAATCTATAGCATGTTATATATGATTTTCACTTAGGGTTTTCTTCCTAAGCAAGTATACATCACTAATCTAGCCATAGCCTCTCTAATTCATGCCTAATTCGTGATTAGGATGATTATCAAATTTTTACATCTTCACGAATGTTAGAAATTCGACATACCTTACGATCCCCTTGACTCGGTGACCGTTTCTATGTGTTCAAATCCGAATTTGGCCCTTGTTTGATCCTCCAATTTGAAGAATTTGTTGAGTTTAGGGTTAGCTCCCATGGAGCTTGTCTCCTGTTCTTTCTCACGCACACACACACACACACTAGTGTGTGTGTTTGTGTTTTATTTTTAAGTTTATAAGTCTAGTTTCAAGTTACCCGGTTTTGGTCCCTCGTGTTTGGTTAGTTATTAATTAGGTCACAACCTAATTATTTTCAACAATACTCTCACTTATTAACTAGGTTTAATATTCCTAGTTAACTTAGCGGGTTCGGGAATATTTATGACTAAGTTTATTTTAGGTCTCGTTAGCTCGGGCCTTTTATCCATTTTATTTCCTTAAAGCTTTTATTCACTTTTATTTATTATTAGGATTAATTATTTAAATCCTAATATTCCACCGGGTAAATTTTACCACTTACGGTACTTTTACACGTCTTTTAGTATTAACGGGGTTTAATTACTAAACCCGTTTTCGGGGTGTTACAAGTCTACCCCCCTTAAAGAGGTTTCGTCCTCGAAACCTTTTCTTCCACATAATTGATTGAGTTTAAACTCAATGTATTTGATCCGAGATATCATTTAAACATTACTTATACTTTTAACCAATTATTAGTATTACCAGATAAGCATGGTAACATCTTTTTGGTCACTAATTGTCTACGTATCTCATATGACTTAGTGCAACTTAAAATAACGTAATCTCGTTATTTCCACTAGTTTAATTAACTTAGCGATATCCATCGCTTTCATATACTATCGAATTCCTTATGAATCCGTTATTTTGACCCGTTTAAAGGCCTTTAGTGAAATCTTTTCACTTTTAGCAGCAATTTCTTTTATCTTTAAATTTATTTATTCGGTTCAGTCATACCGAACCTACGGCTTACAAGCAAACTAGATTTATTTAAATGACCTTGACCGGTCTCACTAATTAGACTTATTAGTCCAGTTACTTTTTACCGCTTGCTTGGTTATAATGTGATTCTACTTCACATTACATTTCTTGATCGTGATTCTGTTACATCATGTTTAATTTATATCAAAATTTCCTTTCCGAAATATCACTTTTTGAATATAACGTCTTGCGCCTATCGGTGTCAAGACTTGAACCTTTCATGCTTACTATTCAAATTCCTATCAGAATTTATATTTGTAAAAACGTTATTTCTTACTAAAACCGAAGGTTTAGTTTTAGGGTCTTTTCTTTAACTTTTGTCAATTATCCATACCAGGATATTGACAGTCCATAATTTATTCTTTTACAGTCTTAGTTTTATGCGGGGATTTTCAACTGGTTCTCTCGCTTTGTTAAGTAACCCGTAGGTTCTTTCACGTAGCCTCGTAGGCTATTTCCTTAGGTCTTCACCCCCCCTTTTTTTTTTACTGAAAACGCTAAGGTTTATTTCCCTTTTTTTTTTTTTTTTTGTGACCCAAGGGTCATTCTGGTCCCGTAGACCTTAACACTGTGTTTAATCCCGTAGGTTATGATGATCCCGTAAATCATCTTTTATTTATATCTACATTCAAATGTATACATATATTCGTATATAGCTTCAAGGCATGTCTTGCTATGTTTAAAATCGTATATTTTCGCTTATGAGCTTTAGTTGACCTTGACCGTAGTCTAAGGCTTCATTTGTTTATTTCCGGGCGAAATTTTCTGACTTTGCCCTTACGTTTGACGTTTTACAAAAACGAACCGTTAAGGGACATATTCGCATTTTCCGGGTTCGAGTGTAAGTCTACTCCCTCCCAATATTTGTCTAAATCATTTTACATGCTTGCGTTTTCTGGGTTCGAGTGTAAGTACACTCCATCCCAATACTTGTCTAAATCATTTTACATGCTTGCGTTTTCTGGGTTCGAGTGTAAGTACACTCCATCCCAATACTTGTCTAAATCATTTTACATGCTTGCGTTTTCTGGGTTCGAGTGTAAGTACACTCCCTCCCAATATTTGTCTAAATCATTTTACATGCTTGCGTTTTCTGGGTTCGAGTGTAAGTACACTCCATCCCAATACTTGTCTAAATCATTTTACATGCTTGCGTTTTCTGGGTTCGAGTGTAAGTACACTCCCTCCCAATATTTGTCTAAATCATTTTACATGCTTGCGTTTTCTGGGTTCGAGTGTAAGTACACTCCATCCCAATACTTGTCTAAATCATTTTACATGCTTGCGTTTTCTGGGTTCGAGTGTAAGTACACTCCCTCCCAATATTTGTCTAAATCATTTTACATGCTTGCGTTTTCTGGGTTCGAGTGTAAGTACACTCCATCCCAATACTTGTCTAAATCATTTTACATGCTTGCGTTTTCTGGGTTCGAGTGTAAGTACACTCCCTCCCAATATTTGTCTAAATCATTTTACATGCTTGCGTTTTCTGGGTTCGAGTGTAAGTACACTCCCTCCCAATATTTGTCTAAATCATTTTACATGCTTCTTTGTCCCTTCACTCGGGCTCATTGTCCTAATGTAATACGCTTCCATCACTCGGTCGTGCGTTTACATTATTATCAAATATTTTGCTTATCCGATTCATTTGGGTACTTTTTAATTAGTCCCGTTCACCCCGTCCTTACTACATCAGATGTGAATGTGTCCGCTATAAGAAACTCATGGTATCATATGCCACTACTTACTTGGCCAGAGTAAGCGATTAACACATGACATACATGACCTTTTTATAATTTTCACATCACGCCCTAAGTAAGTAATGCCTCTACTTGTTTCTCTTGGAAACAATATCCGAACATATTTTCTATTCGGGTTTTTCCAAGTTTTTAATCTACATATGCAACTTTCAATTTCTTCATATTTGTTGCATATTACTATTTGTGCGATTATTTAAAATATGCACCTGGTAATGTTTGCCCCGACGGGCGTTCCTTGCCATTAACCTTGTTCACGGTCGTTACGCGATTTAGTCCTCGGTGAGTATGCTCCACTTGTCATACTTCGGACCGTTCCATCATCATATTCACAATTCATTTGACTCTCGTCGTCTTCAAACGCGAGTGTCCTTCAATTAAAACATTCACAAAAGTTAGTAATGTCAACTTCAATAATCGCCCGTATTATAATACAAGGCTTTTTCTACTATACGCGTCAACGCGCATATTTTCGTCAACTTTATCTATCATTTTAATTGGGGTAACGTGTATCACACGATAGCCCTATGTGTTTGTTACAACACTTTAGCATGCACGTACGTACCAGAATTGCGATCAAGCCTCGAACCGAACACTATTCTTTATCAAGAGCGTAAGGTTTAAGTCCAAGCATGGTTCTCCCCACCATACTTGAATCTCTTAAACCAGTGCTCTGATACCAACTTGTAACACCCGTTCATGTAAATCAAGGTTTAACGTATATTTAGGGAAAATAATCATGTAATTAATGATTACATATACATCGGAAATACGGGTTTATTAAAACTTTTTCATATCATACGTTATTCTACATAATGTGATCAGATTTGTCGTTTAAAATTAACAACGAGGCAAAGTGCGGAAGCGTGTGTCTATATCGTGTTCGGTTCTTCGTTGAGCTTGATCGTCTTTCGGCATCTAAAATGTACCTACATTTCATAAACATGAAATGCTTTAGTCATACAGGAATTAAAACTTTACAATGAGTTAAAATACATTTTGGGACCCCTTTATGGGCTACGGAACTGATTTGAACAATTTCTGCGCAATCGGATGAACTGGCAGCTGACGCATGGCCGTGCGACCAGACGCACGACCGTGCGGTACCTATGGCGCCGGGGTACTAGTAGTGCACAAGCCAATATACTGGTTTAATCGGATACGCACGACCGTGCGACCAGACGCACGACCGTGCGCCACCAAATTCTTACGGTGATAACCTACTGGTTTACGGTGGGAGAAAGACCCAGCACCCACCGTAACTTACGGTAATACCGTAAATTACGGTGGTCCCTGCATTCCACCTTTCCATTTTGCCGTTATTTGACACGAAAACTTTCGTATCTTTCAATCCGCTTATCCGTTTGACCCACCGTTTCTTCCTACGTGTTTGAAATTTGATTCTCCACCTTATGGAGTTAAAATCCAACTTCCGGATTAACGAATTTATAGAGTTTTAAGCTTTTGGCTTAAACTAGAATTTACCCAATTTAACCCATTCATGTATTTATCAAACAAACTTATTTGTTTGATCCCAATTTCTCGTGAACCTTCTAAGTTCTATGTCGTCTATCATATTTGTCTCAAACCATGGGTTTCCTACGCATTTTAAACCCGCTTATACTCAAGTGCTTATTTTGACCCGTTAAGGACATTTAAGCACTTTGACGCATAACTCACACCTATTTCTTTCTAGCATTTTATTTCCACATTAGTTATCAAATGATCTTCCATCACATCTATAATTGTGATGGTTTTAATGTAACAATCTGTCTAATCCGAGTTTTACCCTTCGTATTATCAATTTACGGCAAAGACTCATATAGAGTCTTTTGACCAAGGATTAACATCTTACACTATTATACTTATTCTAAGTATTAACTTGACTATAAAACTCGTTTTCAAACAACTTCTAAGGGTTGTTTGCTTAATTTTGCTTACAAGGGCGTTTTGGTCATTTTTAGCCCTTCATGTACAACGAAGGACTTGCTTAAGCCATGTACGCCCAAAAATCTAATTTTTAACCAAATCTTGTTTTCATAACACTCTGTCTATAATTTAAATTCTTCGGTTTACCTTTTAAGGTAACCGAATGTCCCTTTTTATTTTTGCCTAAATCTCATAGATCTTCAAGTTTTAAATGAAGAGTTGATCTATTATACATACCTGGCCCGGATCAACTTATTAACCCGGTTTTAATACCTTGCTTTATATTCGCTAATTTAGAACGATGCGAATATCCGTTGGATATCTATTCCTGTAAGCATATATCTCGACAAGAATCATTAGTCTATATAGTCAAAAGGTGTTGTCTACACCTTTTGACCCGTTTGGCCGAATTGACCATTTATCTTTACGAAATGGTATTTATTATCATCTCCTCTACATGACTCGTTCCGTTTATCACCGTACGGTCATTTTAACATATAACCGTTTATTACTTTCGACATAATATGACCGAATTATCGATTTACTTCTTTTTAACCATTATTACGGTTTCTTTCATCTTTGATTGTCTTGTTCCGTTCGACTACACGACGGAATATCATATTTCAATTGTTTAGATATCTCATACGTAATTTATATGATGAGAAAATATTCCACAATTTAAGACTAGTGTAAGCAATACTTACCTTACTTCCACATATGCTTTTCCGTCATTCTTTCTTCGTTTGACCCGCTTTGTTCCCAAGCTTTCACCTAGCTTGTTAATCGTCAAACTATCATTGCAAATTGTAAGATGGTTAGATTAGTCATAATTATTCACGACTATTCCATCTCACTTATTTCATACGTCGAAACTACTATTCGACTTCATGATTAGTTAACTTAGCTTATTAAAGTTAACCACTTTAAATCATAAGGTTCTCAACATTGAGTCTAAATCAACATTATATTTAGAACCCTTCTCACTTCATATTACGCGTAATCACCATAACATTCAAATGCGCGTTTTCACTCTAATTTCAACACTTTAGTTTTCACTTAGGCATTTTAACAAACACCTAATGTGCATACATTTTTACACATTTACAACTAGTTCATAACTAGTTATTTTTACCAAGATTAACATCAAAATTCATCACTATCACTTATGATCAAATACTCAAACTTGCAAATTGTTTAAGTATTTCCCGATTACTAACATGCATGATGATCCTAATCACAATCATATCATCAAGTTCATCATATGATTAAAACCCACTTAACCTAGTGTGTTAAATCACCAAATTCATTAATCTATAGCATGTTATATATGATTTTCACTTAGGGTTTCCTTCCTAAGCAAGTATACATCACTAATCTAGCCATAGCCTCTCTAATTCATGCCTAATTCGTGATTAGGATGATTATCAAATTTTTACATCTTCACGAATGTTAGAAATTCGACATACCTTACGATCCCCTTGACTCGGTGACCGTTTCTATGTGTTCAAATCCGAATTTGGCCCTTGTTTGATCCTCCAATTTGAAGAATTTGTTGAGTTTAGGGTTAGCTCCCATGGAGCTTGTCTCCTGTTCTTTCTCACGCACACACACACACACACTAGTGTGTGTGTTTGTGTTTTATTTTTAAGTTTATAAGTCTAGTTTCAAGTTACCCGGTTTTGGTCCCTCGTGTTTGGTTAGTTATTAATTAGGTCACAACCTAATTATTTTCAACAATACTCTCACTTATTAACTAGGTTTAATATTCCTAGTTAACTTAGCGGGTTCGGGAATATTTATGACTAAGTTTATTTTAGGTCTCGTTAGCTCGGGCCTTTTATCCATTTTATTTCCTTAAAGCTTTTATTCACTTTTATTTATTATTAGGATTAATTATTTAAATCCTAATATTCCATCGGGTAAATTTTACCACTTACGGTACTTTTACACGTCTTTTAGTATTAACGGGGTTTAATTACTAAACCCGTTTTCGGGGTGTTACATTTCTTGTATAAAACATTATTTATAATTGTGAATCGTGATACCTTCATCCTAAATGCCTTAGGATTTTCATTTCCGGGGATGTGTCCTTCTTTGAGATATCTCACAATTGGAGCCGTCCAGGATTTAGGATCCTGTTCAGGATATTCCGCTTCAGGATCCCGAATACCCGCTACTTCTTTATCCTGAGGATTCGTCGCAGGATATAAGACATGTAATATTGGTATTTGGGTCCCTTCAGGTATCCTGATTGATGATCCCAAATTTGCTAAGGCATCCGCTTCAGCATTATCCTCCCGTGGTACCTGTTCATGTGTAAAAACATCGAAATATCCTGCTAATTTTTTGAGAATATCGAGATATTCAACTAATTTCTCACCCTTAACTGCATAGGATCCATTAAAATGGTTAGTAATTAACAAAGAGTCAACATATACATGCAAATTTTTGATGCTCATGCTCTTAGCCAACTCTAATCCTGCAATTAAAGCCTCATACTCTGCTTCATTGTTAGTAGCAGGAAATTCACACCTAATAGCCTGGGGTAATATGTCCCCCTGTGGCGATTTTAGTAGTATTCCTAATCCTACTCCTCTTACATTAGATGCACCATCAGTATTTAATGTCCAGTATCCTGAGGATTCTCCTAACTGTTGAACTTCTAGGTCTACCTCATCCTGAATATCACTACTGAAATCAGCCACAAAGTCAGCTAAAGCTTGAGACTTTATGGCATTTCTAGGTCCATATACTAAATCATAAGCACTCAACTTTACTGACCACTTGGCCATCCTGCCTGACATCTCTGGTTTCCTAAGCACATTTTTGACAGGATAATTTGTTTTTACATGAATCCTATGTGTCTCGAAGTAATGTCTAAGTTTTGTTGATGCCATAACTAATGCTAGTATCAATTTTTCTAAATGAGAATATCTAGTTTCAGCATCTAACAAGCTTTTACTAACATAATAAATAGGATATTGCTGACCTTCATGGTCTTTTATAAGCACGGCACTTACAGCATTCCCTGATACAACAAGATATAGGGATAGTGGTTCACCGTTTTCAGGCTTCATCAATAAAGGTGCGGTTGAGAGATATCGTTTCAAATCCTGTAGGGCCGCTTCATGCTTCTCACCCCATTCGAATTTTTTGTTCTTCTTCTTCAGGATATCATAAAAATCTTTGCATTTCTCTGAGGATCTTGAGATAAATCTGTTTAATGCTGCCACTCGCCCCGTTAATCGTTGAACATCCTTCATATTTGAGGGCGATTTAATATCCAAGATAGCTTTAATCTGTTCCGGGCTCGCCTCTATTCCTCTTTTGGTCACCATATATCCTAGAAATTTTCCTGCCCCCACTCCAAAATGGCACTTAGCAGGATTCAGCTTCATGTTATACTGATCCGGGATATCAAACGCTCCTTTAATATCCTGGAGGTGATCCTGAGCTTTCTTTGATTTTACCACCATATCATCGATGTACACCTCCATGGTGTCCCCCAGTTTGTCTTTGAACATCATGTTTACCAATCTTTGGTATGTTGCACCTGCATTTTTCAAACCAAAAGGCATAGCTGTATAACAATAAATACCTGTTGGTGTCATGAAGGCAGTATCCTCCTGGTCAGAAGGCTCCATTTGGATCTGTTGAAATCCTGAGGATGCATCCATGAAGGTCAGCATTTCATGCCCGGCAGTGGCATCTACCATTGCGTCAATGTGGGGAAGAGGAAATGGGTCTTTAGGACAAGCTTTGTTCAAGTCTGTGTAGTCTACACAAACTCTCCATTTCCCATTTTTCTTCTGTACCACAACCACGTTTGCTAGCCACCTTGGGAACTTAACTTCTCTGATCATCCTGGACTTCAATAATCTCTCAACTTCCTCTTGGATAATCGTATTCCGCTCAGGAGCAAACTTCCTTCTTTTTTGCTGAACAGGCTTAAATGATTTATCAATTCCAAGCTTGTGAGTGATAATGTCTTTGGATATGCCTGTCATATCCTCATGCTTCCATGCAAATGTTGACATCCTGTATTTCAAAAAGTTAACTAATTGTTCTTCAATATCCTGAGGGATATTGGTCCCTACGAGCACCGAAATATCAGGATTATCCTGGTCCAGGATAATTTTCTTCACATCCTGCTCCGGATCCTCCACGATATCCTGGGCCCGCGTCTTTAATTGCTATGCTGCACTAGGTTTGGTTGAGGATTTCATCGAGGATGAGTAGCATTCTTTCGCCTCCTGCTGATCACTATCAACTTTGACAACTCCCCAAGGGGTAGGTATCTTGATGCATTGGTGATATGTTGATGGCACAGCCTTCATATCGTGAATCCACGGTCTTCCCAGTATGATGTTATAGCAGGATAGAGAATCCATCACACAGAAACGTTGTATTGAGTTGACTCCTTCAACGTATACTGGCAACTTTATCTCTCCCACTGTGTTTCTAGCCTCTCCACTGAACCCAACAGGCACGGTAGACTTTGAAGTGATATCCATTGGAGATACATTCATTCTCTTCAGAGTTTCTAGTTGGATTATGTTGACGGAGCTGCCATTATCAACCAATATCCTGCGTACAAAATGGTTAGCCACATATAATGTTATTACCAGAGCATCATGGTGAGGATCCTGGACAGTATCCCTGTCATCAGCGTCGAAAGTGATCACTTTGTCAGTTGTGAGGGTAGTCATCCTGACAGGTTTGTCTCCCCTTTCGGCCTTAGCTTCCTTTGCATGTCTCTTCGCCGCCGAATACGAAGTCCCACAAATGTCGGATCCTCTCGAAATGAAGTTGATTATCTTGGCATCCGCAGGAGGTGATGCTGCTCGCTCAGGATCCTTCTCAGTATCCTGACCCTTATTCTTCTTTCTTCCCAAGAGATCTTTCAGATATCCCTTGCTTAGAAGATAGCTTATTTCTTTCCTTAGAGCAATGCAATCCTCAGTCATATGTCCAAAATCTTCGTGGAAAGCACACCATTTTGACTTATCTTTCCAGTCAGCTTTCTGTTGACTCTTTCGAGGCCACCTAGCTTTGTCTCCTAGACCCTGCATGGCATACATCAATTCAGGAATGTTAACAGAAAAGCAATATTCAGATAACTCAGGATACTCTTCAGGATCCTCATCTTCGACAGCATTCGCTCTCTTATTTTCATTTCTACCATATGGCTTAGGCCGATATGGCTTGAATGAGGATTCATACTTCCTGTTGGTCGACTCATAGGTGTTGGATGAGTTCATTCTCTCTTGCATCTTCCTATCATCCTCCAACCGAATATATCTTAGGGCCCTGTTTCGAGCTTCATCCAAGTTCCTGCATGGGTTCATTACAAGATCTTGATAAAATTGAGAATCTTTTTGCAGCCCCATCTTGAAAGCTTGCACAGCTGTTGCAACATCAAGGTGAGGATTGTCCAGGGATTCCCAGCTGAACTTGTTCACATAATCCCTAAGGGATTCTTGAGGTCCCTGTGTTATCCTGTAGAGATCACTTGTTAATTTTTCAAAGCTTCTACTACAAGAAAACTGACTATTAAATAAATTTACTAAGTGAGCAAAAGATGTAATCGAATGCGGAGGAACATTCAAGAGCCATTTCAAGGCTGATCCTGTTAAGGTTGAACCAAAACCCTTGCACAAGCATGCTTCCTTGAGATCCGGAGGGATAGGGTTAATCTCCATTCTTTCCCTATACTGAGCAATATGCTCCTCAGGATCCGTAGTTCCGTCATAAAGCTTCATGTTGGGGGTTTGAAATCTCTTTGGGATCTCAGCATCACAGATAGGATATGCAAAACGAGATATCTTATGGTTGTCTTGGGATACTTCCGGGATCGGTTGGACCACCCCAGGTACACTGGATATCATGTCCTTCAACTTCTGAAGTTCCCTAGTAAGTGCTGATGTCACACCTGTATCCTGCAAAGATCCACTATTGTTAGTAGCATGAGTATTATTATTATTTGACACGTTACCCGTTGGAGGATTTTGCCCATATCCTGAAGCATATCCTGAGCTCCTCATGGTTGACATCCTGACCGAGGAGGGTATTTCAGGAGTATGATTCTGAGGAAGGCTGGGCACAATATTCCCCCGGTTATCCTCAGTATACACAGCTGAACTGAAGTTCAACGTTCTGGGATGTAATGGAGTGACAATATCCTCAGCAGATCTGCTCGAGCCAGACTTCAGGAGTTGTATTTCCCTTAAAAGCACTTGGTTTGTTTCCTGTTGCTGCCTCATTTGTTCCTGCACACTTCCAAATAAGGTTAAAATTTCATCGTTAGAAGCTAAAACAGGAGCAGATTCCTGAACACTGCGGGTAGGGATAATATCCTGAGGTCGTGAAGAGGCTGGCATCCTTGGAGGAGGTGGTGGAAGCACCAAACCGGTAGTAGCAGAAGTCATAGAAGACACAGTGGAGGAACTCATGTTTGATCTTGAGGCCATTGTAAATAATATGGCAAAAAGTTTTGAAAATAGAAAACCGATTAGCGATTTCACAAAAATTTTTAGTAAAGAGAGCACCACTTGCCCCACGGTGGGCGCCAAATTGTTTTGGTCAAAAATTACCGAAGCAATTAAGTGATCAAATTAGTAAAGTGAGGTAGTGTGCTAGAAAGTGTATTGAAAATATGCTTGTTAAGTTATTTGGAAAATCAGTATTCAGGATACGGCTCAGGATATTGAGCTGTATCTACGATCAAACAATGAGCAAACAATGAGCAAAAAGTAAAGTAAACGACACGAGATGTACGAGGAAAGTGTATTGAAAATATGCTTGTTAAGTTATTTGGAAAATCAGTATTCAGGATACGGCTCAGGATATTGAGCTGTATCTACGATCAAACAATGAGCAAACAATGAGCAAAAAGTAAAGTAAACGACACGAGATGTACGAGGAAAGCCCTTGATCAATCTAGATCGCCGGCATAAAACCTCGGGAGCTGACAATCGCAGCTGCCTTGTTCTTCTTATTACTTCAAACGTCAGGATACAGTGCAGGATATAGACCAGATCGCTAAGTGTTACAATGCCTTTGTATGAAAGTGAGAATTGCTTGAGAGCGAGTGTTAGAGTGTAGCGAGTGTGTACGTGATGTCCTATTTGATCTGGTATACCCACCTATTTATAGTAATGAATTACAAACAATAATCCCTACAAATATGGGGTACTCCGAATATTCCATTGTGAACGTTATTGACCGAGTAATACGGCTTCAACGTCTTTATTTGAACGACTTGGACCGAGTCTTCTGCGGAATGAGTCTTATGAACGTTGCCAGCTTCTAACCCACGTACCTGCACATAATCCATTAGTAATCCTGAGGATACCATTCAGGATGTTACCAATATCCTGAACTAGCATCCCAGATGTAAACAGATACTACATAACCAAGATATAAACCAAGATATTTTCCAGGATATGGGTTCAGAATTTCACCCATAACAGATAGCAACCCTATCTTCAACATTTCTTCCATTGGCCTTGAATATTGCACCCCATTATTATAAGTCACTTAAAGTGTTCCTTCTTCCTCATGCAATACCTAACTGCTAAGTTTTGGTATAGGAGTATCGTCAATATCATCATCATCTTCATCATCTTCTGCCAGAAATTTTCTTTTCAGTCTTTTTATTATAGTTCTAGTTCTTTCACAATCGTTGTCCATTGGAACCCCAAGGGCCAGGATATCCTTCTGAACCTTTTCATTCATTCCAAGCATGGCTTTGATTGTCCTTACCTTTACCCTTCTCCTATCAGAGAATTTTATGATGAATCATTTCTCTTTCCTTTCAAACCTCCATGCAATAACCTTAGACATTTTTAAATTTTTTGGCGTTTTGGACAATATGTGGCGTTTTAGTCAAATTTTTTGGCGTGTTTGAGCTTGGGTCCTCATGGTCTTCTTTTATATTGACTTTTTTTTTCCCGCGTATGACAGGTAATTATGGCGTTTTGAAAAAGATAAATAAATATAATAAATGTTAGTAATTATATTTTCCGTCGTTTCATTTTACTAATAAATGTTAGTAATTATATTTTCCGTCGTTTCATTTTACTGTTTTTTGCAGTGTACCGTGTTTTGTTTTCACACTCAACTGTTTTAATGGTGTAACACGTCAAATCTTGATGGCTGTAATTATGGCGTTTTGTTTTCCAGTGGCGGTTAGATAACGATTGGACTTCTTTTGTTTTATATTCTTTGCACATTGTTTCACGCTTTTTTTTATAATATTAGCTGTTCAAAGTAAATTTATTATAATTTGGTAGTTTTTTGGGGGCGTTTTTATGGCATTATGGCGTTTTACAAGCATTTGCTCATTTTGGCATTTTATTATATTTTTCATTATAGCGATTTGTTAGGGATGGAATTTTATACTCTATGGATCCCAGATCCTCAAGTGCAGCCAGGATCACGGATCCTCAGTTCAGTCTGAATTAAGGATCCTCAGAAGATGTTGCAGGACTAAGGATCCAGGATCCTCATTATTATCCTAATACTAACAATTGTTTCCATTATCTTTGAACTTCTTTTGCAGGAGTATTCGAGTGGGACTTGGTCTTGCCAAGATTCCAGGGGAATATGCCTTCTAATTCTGCACGTGCATGGCCTTCGTGACTGTTGTGGAGATCGTGGGAAGCTAGCATCTTTTTCGGATTGTTAGTTTGTTAGCTTATTTCTATTTTTAAATGGGGATAACAAGCTAGATTAGATTATGATTAGCAACACACACTACACTCGAGCTCTCAACAACTCTCGACGATTACATACATTTTGCACTATAGTTATCCTTGTAACAAGCTTGTTATCATCCCGATTTGTAAACATTGTTTGTTTAATATACTTGGTGATCGGTAGTTTCCATCACCCGAGGTTTTTTGTGCCAGAGATCATACATTGATCAAGGGCTTTTTCCTCATATAAATCCTTGTGTCCAACATTCATTTCATTCATACATTGTTCATACCTTTTGTTATGGGTGAAATTCTGAGCCCATATCCTGGATAATATCTTGAGTTATATCTTGATTATATGATATCTGTTCATGCCCGGGATGCTGATTCAGGATATTGGTAACATCCTAACATGGTATCCTGAGGATCACTAACGGATTATGTGCAGGAATACGAGTCCAAGCTTGTAACGTTCATGAGGACCTATTCCCCGGAAGACTCGGTCCAAGTTGTTCGAAGAAAGACGTTGAACCCGCTTTACTTGGTCTCCAACGTTTACTAAGGAATATTCGAAGGCATCCCCCATTTATAGGAGACTTTGTTTTCATTTATTAGCTATAAATAGATGGATAAATCAGATCAAATAGGACACAACACTCACTGCTCTCTAACACTTCAACTCTATCGCAACTCTCACTTTCACAAAAAGCATTGTAACATTTAGCGATCTGATCAATATCCTGCACTGTATCCTGACGTTTGAAGTGATAAGAAGAACAAGGTAGCTGCGATTATCAGCTCCCGAGGTTTTATGCCGGCGATCTAGATTGATCAAGGGCTTTCCTCGTATATATCGTGTCACCCTTTTACTTTTTGCTCATTGTTTGATCATAGATATAGCTCAATATCCTGAACTATATCCTGAAATTGTTTTTGCAAACTAACAAGCCAAAATATTTTTCAACACGCATTCTTAGCACACTACCTCACTTAACTAATTTGATCACTTAATTGCTTCGGTAATTTTTGACCAAAACAATTTGGCGCCCACCGTGGGGCAAGTGGTGCTATTTCTACTAGAAGTTTTTGCAAAATCATTAATTGGTTTTCTATTTTCAAAACTTTTTGCTACACTATTTTTAATGGCCTCGAGATCAAACATGAGCTCTTCCACCGTGTCTGCTACAACCTCTGCAACAATTGGTTCGGTGCTTCCTCCACCTCCTCCAAGGATGCAAGCCTCCTCATAGCCTTAGGATATTATACCTACTCGGAGTCTTCAGGGATCTGCTCCTGTTTTGGCCTCTAATGAAGAAATTCTAACCTTGTTTGGTAGTGTACAGGAACAAATGGGGCAACAGCAGGAGACCAACCAAATGCTGATAAGAGAGATACAACTCTTGAAATCCAGCTCAAGCAGACCCGCTGAGGATACTGTCACTCCCTTGCCACCCGGGGCTTTGAACTTCAGTTCTGCAGTATATACTGAGGATAACAGGGGGAATATTGTGCCTAGCCATTCCCAGAGTCACAATCCTGAGATACCCTCTTCGGTCAGGGTGTCAACTGTGAGAAGTTCAGGATATGCTTCAGGATATGGCCAGAATCCTCAGACTGGTAACATATCTAATAAAAATAATACTCTTGCTACCAATGGTATTGGATCTTTGCAGGATGCAGGTATGACATCAGCACTTTCCAGGGAACTTCAAAAGCTGAAGGACGTGATATTCGGTGTACCTGGAGTAGTCTAGCCGATCCCAGAAGTATCCCAGGATAGCCACAAGATATCTTGGTTTGCATATCCTATCTGTGATGCTGAAATCCCAAAAAGATTTCAGACTCCTAACATGAAGCTGTATGATGGGACGACGGATCCTGAGGAGCATATTGCCCAGTATAGGGAGAGGATGGAGATTGAGAGGATGGAGATTAACCCTATCCCGCCAGATCTTAAGGAAGCATGCTTGTGCAAGGGCTTTGGCTCCACTTTAACAGGATCAGCCTTGAAATGGCTTCTAAATGTTCCACCTCATTCAATTACATCATTTGCTCATTTAGTTAATTTGTTTAATAGTCAGTTTTCTTGTAGTAAAAGCTTTGAAAAACTAACAAGTGACCTCTACAGGATAACACATGGACCTCAAGAATCCCTAAGGGATTATGTGAACAAATTCTGCAGGGAATCCTTGGATATCCCACACCTTGATGTTGCTACAGCAGTCCAAGCATTCAAGATGGGACTACAAAAGGATTCCCAATTTTACCAGGATCTTGTAATGAACCCATGCAGGAACCTAGACGAAGCTCAGAATAGGGCTTTAAGATATATTCGACTGGAGGATGACAAAAAATGCAAGAAAGGATGAATTCATCCACAACCTATGAGTCAACCAACAGGAAATCAGAGTCCTCGTATAAACCATATCGCTCCAAGCCATATGGTAGAAATGACAGCAAGAAAGTGAATTCTGTTGAAGACGAGGATCCTGAGGAGTATCCTGAATTATCTGAATATTGTTTTTCTGTTAACATACCTGAACTGATGTATGCTATGCAGGGTTTAGGAGACAAAGCCAGGTGGCTTCGGAAGAATCAACAAAAAGCTGATTGGAAGGATAAGTCCAAATGGTGTGCCTTCCATGAGGATTTCGGACATGTTACTGAGGATTGCATTGCCCTGAGGAAAGAAATAAGTTACCTCTTGAGCAAGGGATATCTGAAGGATCTCCTGGGAAGAAAGAAGAACAAGGGTCAGGATACTGAGAAGGATCCTGAACGAGCAGCATCACCTCCTGCGGATGCCAAGATAATTAACTTTATTTCAGGAGGATCCGACATCTGTGGGACTTCATATTCTGCAGCCAAGAGACATGCAAAGGAGGCTAAGGCCGAAATAGGTGAAAAACCAGCCAGGATGACGACCCTCACAACTGACAAAGTGATCACCTTCGACAGTGATGACAGGGATACCGTCCAGGATCCTCACCATGATGCTCTGGTAATAACCTTATATGTGGCTAACCATTTTGTACGAAGGATACTGGTGGATAATGGCAGCTCCGTCAACATAATCCAACTAGAGACGTTGAAAAGGATGAATGTATCTCCAATGGATATCACTTCTAAGTCCACTGTACTTGTTGGGTTCAGTGGAGAGGCCAGGAACACCGTGGGAGAAATAAAGTTACCAGTATATGTTGAAGGGGTCAACTCAATACAACGCTTTTGTGTGATGGACTCACTATCCTGCTATAATATCATATTGGGTAGGCCATGGATCCATGATATGAAAGCTGTGCCATCAACCTATCATCAATGCATCAAGATCCCTACACCTTGGGGGGTTGTCAAGGTGGACAGTGATCAGCAGGAAGCAAAGGAGTGTTACTCATCCTCGATGAAATCCTCAACCAAACCTAGTGCAGCATAGCAATTAAAGATACGAGCCCAGGATATCGTGGAGGCTTCAGAGCAGGATGTAAAGAAAATTATCCTGGATCAGGATAATCCATATATCTCGGTGCTCGTGGGAACCAATATCCCTCAGGATATTGAGGATCAGTTGACTAACTTTTTGAAATGCAGGATGTCAACATTCGCGTGGAAGCACGAGGATATGACAGGTATTTCCAAGGATATTATAACTCTCGGTATTGACAGGTCATTCAAGCCTGTCCAACAAAAGAGAAGGAAGTTTGCTCCGAAATGAAATATGATTATTCAGGAAGAAGTAGAGAGGTTGTTGAAATCCAAAATGATCAGAGAGGTCAAGTTTCCAAGATGGCTAGCAAATGTAGTTGTGGTGCAGAAGAAAAATGGGAAATGGAGAGTTTGTGTAGATTACACACACTTGAATAAAGCTTGTCCCAAAGACCCATTTTGTCACGACCCCAGCCCAGGTTTGACCTGGTCAGGAGCCGCGGGACAGGAACCCGTGGTATCTACTTGATGCGACAGCGGAAGATTTTAAACAGGATCTGTTAAACTCGAAAATGCCCGATTATTTTATTTCATAATTCGGGATAACCCCGTAATTTATAATAGAGGAATTTCACAAGTAAATTCCCTGATTTATTAAAACATGTTTATTCATTTTAACTGAGCCACCTCCTCAAGCTTGTTAGTGCTCCGTAGCACGTTTTTCCTTGATTTTCAGCAGGTCGCCTGAAACATGTTTTAAAAATATTTTGTCAGCGGGGAAATACTGGTGAGTTATTCAAGTTTGTAAAATGACACGTTAGTTATCAATTACAGCATAAGAGCGATTACAATGGCTTCTATCTTATTTTTATTTGGCGTCGTTGTCACCTGGTAACGATGGTCATACCACTATTGGGTCTTTCCCCAAGTAGTGACGATTATCACTGTTAGGATTTATTAGCCTAACACTGAGAAATTAGTAATGTGCACAATACCCCAATTAGCCAGTGATTCAAGATATCCACGACTTAATCCCTGTAATTATAACTTTTGAAAATAATTGGAGTATTGTAAAATACTTTTGATAAAAGAGAATAACTCACTTTGCAAGTTTAATTGGACAGAGCTTAGCCTACTGATTAGCCTTGTAACCTAATTTAAATAACAATGCACACGAACTAGGTTAGTAACTAATACAGCATTTACGATAACTCACGAGATTAAAACCCTCACAACGAATGACAAAGTGCGATAATTAAACATCCATCGAATTCACGACGAATGACAAATCATAACCCTAATTTGGGCAGCACTTAAACATCCATTGGATAGTTTCAATCGATCGGACATTGAAACGTAGCAGCGATCGAGTTATTACCCTGTTTTGTGGCAGCGTTTCGTGTTGTGTGTGTGTTTTGTAGTAAGAAGACTATAACTCAGTGTGTATAACGAATTTTAACGTCGAACAAGTGCCAGAATTCAAGTCCCACACCCCTCTATTTATACTGAAAATTTGACCCCCTCGCGTGACGCGAGGGGTCACAATCTATTATAGAGTAGCCACGTCCCTAAATAGCTTAGCTGAGTTGACGGAATGTCAAAATTCGATTTTGACAGCAAATTATGTGGATAATCGTCAATAGGGAATACCCCCCCCCCCCCACTGAGTTTTAGGGGCCCTGATCCGGATTCTGATTATTCTGAAAATTTTAGGGTTTATGCAGAATCACTTGGGGGTCTTAATTAGGGTTTCCTATTAGACTAAATATAATAAGAAATACTAGTTTTGGTGAGAGTTGTTACATCCTCCCCACCTTAATAAAAATCTCGTCCTTGAGATTCACTGGAACAAGTAGGGATACTTTCGCTTCATCTCCGATTCCAGCTCCCAAGTGTATTCAGATCCTCTTTTAGAATCCCATTTGACTTTGACTAGCACTAGTCGCTTGTGCTTGAGAAACTTGACCTTTCTGTCTTCTATCTGCAGTGGTTTCTCAATAAATTTTAGCTTCTCATTTACCTCTACATCTTGAAGAGGTACTACCAGAGATTCGTCAGATAGACATTTCTTGAGATTGGATACATGAAATACGTCATGTACTCCAGCTAACTCTTCTGGTAGTTGTAAACGATAAGCAACTGGTCCTATACGTTGGATCACTGGGAATGGTCCTACGTATCTTGGACTTAGCTTTCATTTCTTACCGAATCAAACTACTCCTTTCCAAGGAGAAACTTTCAAGAGTACTTTGTCTCCTACTTGAAATTCTAACGGCTTGCGTCTATTGTCTGCATAACTCTTCTGGCGATCTCGAGCCGTCTTTAGTCTTTCATTGATTTGAGTAATCTTGTCGGTAGTTTCTTGCACAATCTCTGGTCCTGATAATTGACTTTCTCCTATTTCTGCCCAACAAACGAGAGTTCTACACTTCCGTCCGTATAGTGCTTCGAATGGCGCAGCTTCAATGCTTGAATGATAACTATTGTTATAGGAGAATTCGATTAAGGGTAAATGGTTATCCCAGTTTCCCCCAAAATATATAACACATGCTCTAAGCATGTCTTCCAGGGTTTGGATCGTCCTTTCACTTTGTCCGTCGGTTTGAGGATGGTATGCCGTGCTTAGATTTAGTCGAGTTCCCATTGCTTCTTGGAAACTTTTCCAGAAATGAGAAGTAAAATGACTATCCCTATCCGATACAATGGAGAGTGGGACTCCATGTAAGGATACTACTTCATCTACATACAACTTTGCCAACCTTTCCATGCTAAAGGTTTCTTTCATAGGTAGAAAATGAGCTGATTTGGTTAATCGGTCCACAATTACCCAAATCGCATCATTACCTTTTCTAGTTTTAGGTAACTTAGTAACAAAATCCATTGTTATGAGTTCCCATTTCCATACAGGCATTTCTAGTTGTTGTAGTAAACCCGAAGGTTTCTGGTGTTCTGCCTTAACTTGTGAACAAGTAAGACACTTAGAAACATATCTAGCTATGTCCTTTTTCATTCCTATCCACCAGAAATTATTTCTTAAATCTTGGTACATTTTATTGTTACCAGGATGCATGGTATACCTAGATTTATGGGCTTCCTCTAATATTTTATTTCTTAATTCTCCTTGCTTAGGTACCCAAATTCGTTTCTTATGGAATCTCCAAATTCCATCACCTCCTTGCTCTAATTCCTTTATTCTTCCTTTCATTCCTTCAGCATCATCTTTGATTGCTGTTTCTTGAATGCTCTTCAATTGTTCCATTAAGTCTAATTGTAAACTTAATCTAAGAGCACGAACTCGTCGTTGTTTCTCAAGATACTTACGACTTAAAGCATCAGCTACTACGTTTGCTTTTCCTTTGAGATATTGAATATCACAATCGTAGTCACTTAGGATTTCCATCCATCTCCTTTGTCTCATGTTTAATTCTTTTTGCCCAAAGATATATCTTAAACTCTTATGGTCTGTATAGACAGTAAACTTACTTCCATAGAGATAATGTCTCCAAATCTTAAGGGCAAAAATTATGGCTCCTAACTCTAAATCATGAGTCGTATAATTTTCCTCGTGCTTTTTCAATTGCCTTGATGCATACGCAATTACCTTCTTATGTTGCATTAACACACATCCTAATCCTAGCTTTGAAGCATCACAATATACTTCAAAATCTTCTGTTCCTTCTGGTAATGCTAGAATAGGAGCATTTGTTAGCTTTTGCTTCAAAATCCTAAAGGCTTCCTCTTGCCTAGGTCCCCATTCAAACTTAACTGCTTTACAGGTTAGCTTAGTTAATGGTACAGCTATCTTGGAAAAATCCTTGATAAACCGTCTATAGTATCCAGCTAACCCTATAAAACTTCTAATTTCCATAGCTGACTGTGGGACCTTCCATTTGGTGATTGCTTCTATCTTAGCAGGATCTACCTGAATTCCTTCGTGATTCACCATGTGTCCTAAAAATTGCACCTACTGTAGCCAAAATTCACACTTTGAGAATTTGGCATAGAGCTTCTCTTTTATTAACAAAGTTAAGAGTACATGCAGGTGCTTACAATGTTCTTCTTGATTCTTGGAATGAATAAGTATATCGTCGATGAAGACAATTACAAATTTATCCAAGTACGGTTTACAGATCCTATTCATCATGTCCATAAATGCTGCTGGGGCATTTGTTAACCCAAAGGGCATGACTGTAAACTCGTAGTGACCATACCTAGTTCTGAAAGCAGTTTTAGGTATGTCTTCTTCTTGTACCTTCAATTGATGATATCCGGAGCGTAAGTCTATCTTAGAAAAATATCTAGCTCCTTGGAGTTGATAAAAAAGATCATCAATTCTAGGTAATGGGTATCGATTCTTAATTGTAACTTTATTCAATTCCCTATAATCGATACACATTCGCATCGAACCATCTTTCTTTTTCACAAACAACACTTGAGCTCCCCACGGGGATGAACTAGGTTGTATGAATCCTTTGCTTAGTAATTCATCTAACTGCTTCTTCAATTCTAGCATTTTGGTGGGTGCTAACCGATATGGTGCCTTAGCTATCGGTGTAGTTCCAGGAATTAGATGAATTCTAAATTCTACTTCCCTATTTGGTGGTAATCCAGGTAGTTCTTCTGGGAATACATCTGAGTATTCTGATACTACTGGAATTTCCTTAAGTTCTTTACTTTTAGTGTTAATGATTACTGAAATTATTTACACTATTCCTTGTTTTCGTTCATAACTAGCAACTTTCATTACTGAAATTAATTTCATTGGCTTCCGTGGCTTATCTCCTGTAATCACCACTAATTCGCCTGTGGGTGTATGAATTTCTATGGAATTCTTATCACAAAGAATTCGAGCATGGTTGGCTACTAACCAATCCATTCCTAACACAACATCGAATCCAGCTAAATTCATAGGTAATAGGTTTGCAGAAAATTTATGACCTAAAAGTTCTATTTTTCCTTCTTGCAACACCTTATCTATGTTAACAGAATTCCCATCTGCTATTTCGACTGTAAAAATCTGCCTAAGGCTGGTTAAGGGTAGGTTAAGAGCTTGGCAGAATGAAGTGTTTATAAAGCTTTGGTTTGCACCAGAGTCGAATAATACTTTTGCGTAAACATCGTGAACTAAGAACGTATCAGCTATCACATCAGGGATTAGCTCTGCTTCCTGAGTAGTCAGTTGGAAGGCTCTTACCTTCTTCTTAGTGGCTCCTTCTGCAGTTTTGGCTTTATTGTCAGCTGGTTTGATCAATTTCGGGCAGTCTGGCCTAAAATGTCCAACTTCTCCACAGTTATAGCAGACTGTTGCTTTCTTCTTCCTACAATCTTCCTTTTTATGCCCCGGAATCTTGCAGAAATTGCAATACCCTTTGCATCTTCCAAAATGCTTTCTTTTGCAGGTATTGCAAAATGGACCAGTGGAAGATTGCCCAGTTCATTTTCTCCTGAAATTACTTCTGTTACCCATACGAAATCCCTGGGTAATCTTTTGGGCTACTTCCTTCTTCCGGGTTTCTTCTCTTGTGCGTACCAGTCCGTCAGTTAGGGTGTTAGCTAATTCTACAGCATCGTCAATAGTGCGGGGTCTCGCAGCTTTGACGATATCTCGAATTTCACCAATCAATCCCCAAATATAACGGGAAATAAGTACCGGTTCTGGCGAAGCCAGAGTAGGTACCACTCTCGCATATTCGAAGAATGTCGAAGTATACCCTCGCCAGTCTACATCCACCATCCGGTGGTTCAGGAATTTATTTGTCATTTGTTCCTTTTCGTATTCGGGACAGAATTTTCTTTCCACAAGACTCTTAAATTCTTCCCAGTTCATGGATAGGCCATATTTCTTCCCTTGGCTTGAAGAACTGTATTCCACCATTCTAGCGCCCCTTCTTTGAAAAGATGCGACGCATACATGACCTTGTCGTCTTCAGCACATTTACTTATTGTAATTACTGCTTCAGTTTTCTCTAACCAATGCAGTGCCGCAGTAGCCCCTTCATTGCCTGCAAATTCAGCGGGTTTACATGCAAGAAATTCCTTGTAAGTGCAACCAGGCGTTGCAGCTTTCATTTTCTTAAGGAGTGGAGCTTGCATTCCATCGTTGTCGTTATTGGTATGGTTGCCACCTCCATTTACACTATTACTGAAATTGTCACCTTGTGTGCGTTTGCTATGAATAATTTGAGGTTCAATTGGATTTCGAGCACCAGCAACTATTGCTGGAATAGCATTGGCTATTCCTTGAGCAACGATATTTTCTATATCTTGCCTATTCAGAAATTGATCTTCATTGTGTTGCTCGGATTGGTTAACCTCGTTAACTGGTTCATTACCAGCGTTTGCCATCTGATTATTAATTTATATAAAAGTGATTAGCATAAAATAATTAATAACCAAATATAACAATTAATTGCACATAATCACATTAACACGTATAGCCAAAATTGTCGATCTTTCGACTTTCGATATTTTATATATTTTAGGCATCCGTACACACTGTTATCTTACAAAAGTTTTATTTTTAGTTATTTCACAAAATTTATATTTTTTTATTATTATTATTATTAAACACATATTCCTACTACCACATAACCACAGTCCCTCCACCTCCGTCAGCTGTTATCTTAGAAACGGCGTTCCCTCTCGTCGTACTTCAAAGAGATTTGTTCTCCTACCTCCTGGATTCTATTCCCTGCATCCATTAGTTCCTCACCAAAATGGCGGAGTTCAGCCATATTCTCATTACTCATTGGTGGATTTGGTGCAGGTTCTGGGTCGAACTGAGGGAAAAAGGTATAAGGGTTATTGAGAAGGTTTTGGAACTGCCAGTCGTTGGTCCACCATTCGTCCATGTTTCCTAAAGGTTGGGTATGGATTAGAGGTTCTAGGATGGTTGGTTCCAGGTTTATTGGAAGTTGGGTTTCAGCAGGATAAGTGAAAATGGTTTCATTGATAGGCTTAATGGTATCACATCTTGCTAGTATGAAATCTAGCTCTTCCTGCAATGTCATTTCCTTGGTTTGCTGGGAGCTTTCTCCAATTTCTTGTTTAGAATTTTCTCCAATTTCTATTCCTGTCTGTCTAGAACTTTCCCCAATCTCGATCCCCTTTCCTTTATCCATGGGATTTTCTATCTTGGGAATTCTCCTTGTTGCTGGTTTCCTTCTGCGAACACGCCTCCATCCCACAAATCTTCTTCTTTTCTTTGATTTTGATTTCTCTGGAGGTGGAGCTTGAAATTCCATGGGTTCTTCCACATCGGCCAAGTAACCAGTAAAATTTCTAGAAACTTCTATTTTCACGAGGTATAGATTGAGATTCTCAAGGGCTTCAGACAATTCATTCATGCTGTTTAGCATTTATGAAGAAAACACATAAAATTTTAAGTTAAAATTTTGTAATTCACAAAATCACATAATGGCAATTTAAAAACTTAAGTACAAACCATTTTATTGAAACAAAATATTTATTTTTAGTACAATTAGAATTTAAAATATACTAGTGTTTATTTATTATTTTAGAGCTTTTGGCTCGTAAGTGTTGTAGGTGCTGATACTGGTTTGGTGATTTAACTAGAAGTTAGCATTTCCTGCTACAGTAGCTAACATATAGAGATTTGCCCATTTCTTGTCTAATTCATCTTCCCATGGTGGTTTATCACCTATTTCCTGAGTTTCCTTATTATTCATCACTTCTTTTGGTTGTGACTTCTTCCTCATTTTCTCTTGACTTTTTCTAATAATCAAACTTCTTTTATTAGGAGAAAGTGGTTTCTCATATTGTGCCTTACGAACAAATATTCCCTCCTCAGTATCTACTGAGTATCTTGAGGAATTTGATTGGGATGAGGATCCCTTATCTTTTGGTATACTATCTAATTGACGATAGATGTCCGAGAGTCTTTGTTTACCCATACTGTAACTAACAAGTAGTCAGTTAATAAAACACATAATCATAAAATGGCAATCAGGAAAATTAAGTATTTCATAAATACATAATAGGCTTAAATCAGTGGCTCGATCAGTAGCTCAATTAGTAGCTCTGATACCACCTTTTCCTGTCACGGCCCCAGCCCCGGTTTGACCCGGTCAGGAGCCGCGGGACAGGAACCCGTGGTATCTACTTGATGCGACAGCGGAAGATTTTAAACAGGACCTGTTAAACTCGAAAATGCCCGATTATTTTATTTCATAATTCGGGATAACCCCGTAATTTACAATAGAGGAATTTCACAAGTAAATTCCCTGATTTATTAAAACATGTTTATTCATTTTAACTGAGCCACCTCTTCAAGCTTGTTAGTGCTCCGTAGCATGTTTTTCCTTGATTTACAGCAGGTCGCCTGAAACATGTTTTAAAAATATTTTGTCAGCGGTGAAATACTGGTGAGTTATTCAAGTTTGTAAAATGACACATTAGTTATCAATTACAGCATAAGAGCGATTACAATGGCTTCTATCTTATTTTTATCTGTCGTCGTTGTCACCTGGTGACGATGGTCATACCACTATTGGGTCTTTCCCCAAGTAGTGACGATTATCACTGTTAGGATTTATTAGCCTAACAGTGAGAAATTAGTAATTTGCACAATACCCCAATTAGCCAGTGATTCAAGATATCCACGACTTAATCCCTGTAATTATAACTTTTAAAAATAATTGGAGTATTGTAAAATACTTTTGATAAAAGAGAATAACTCACTTTGCAAGTTTAATCGGACAGAGCTTAGCCTACTGATTAGCCTTGTAACCTAATTTAAATAACAATGCACACGAACTAGGTTAGTAACTAATACAACATTTACGATAACTCACGAGATTAAAACCCTCACAACGAATGACAAAGTGTGATACTTAAACATCCATCGAATTCACGACGAATGACAAAGCATAACCCTAATTTGGGCAGCACTTAAACATCCATTGGATAGTTTCAATCGATCGGACATTGAATCGTAGCAGCGATCGAGTTATTACCCTGTTTTGTGGCAGCGTTTCGTGTTGTGTGTGTGTTTTGTAGTAAGAAGACTATAACTCAGTGTGTATAACGAATTTTAATGTCGAACAAGTGCCAGAATTCAAGTCCCACACCCCTCTATTTATACTGAAAATTTGACCCCCTCGCGTGACGCGAGGGGTCATGTTGGGGGCGTCACGTGACGCGAGGGGTCACAATCTATTATAGAGTAGCCACGTCCCTAAATAGCTTAGCTGAGTTGACGGAATGTCAAAATTCAATTTTGACAGCAAATTATGTGGATAATCGTCAATAGGGAATACCCCCCCCCCCCCCCCGAGTTTTAGGGGCCCTGATCCTGATTCTGATTGTTTTGAAAATTTTAGGGTTTATGCAGAATCACTTGGGGGTCTCAATTAGGGATTCCTATTGGACTAAATATAATAAGAAATAATAGTTTTAGTAAGAGTTGTTACACAATTCCCCTTCCTCATATTGACTCAATGGTGGATGCTACTGCCGGCCATGAGATGTTAACCTTCCTGGATGCATCCTCAGGATTCCAGCAGATCCAAATGGAACCTTCAGACCAGGAGGATACTGCTTTCATGACACCAAAAGGTATTTATTGTTATACTGCTATGCCCTTTGGTTTGAAAAATGCAGGTGCAACCTATCAAAGATTGGTAAACATGATGTTCAAAGACAAGCTGGGGGACACTATGGAGGTGTACATCGATGACATGGTAGTAAAATCTAAGAAGGATGAGGATCACCTCCAGGATATTGAGGGAGCATTTGATATCCTGGATTAATATAACATGAAGCTGAATCCTGCTAAATGCCATTTTGGAGTGGGGACAGGAAAGTTTTTAGGATATATGGTGACTAAAAGAGGGATAGAAGCGAGCCCGGAACAGATTAAAGCCATCTTGGATATCAAATCACCTTGCAACATGAAAGATGTACAAAGACTGACGGGGCGAGTAGCAGCATTAAACAGATTTATCTCAAGATCCTCGGAAAAATGCAAGGAATTTTATGATATCCTGAAGAAGAATAAGAAGTTCGAATGGGGGGAGAAGAATGAAGCAGCCTTACAGGATTTGAAGCAGTATCTTTCAATCGCACCTCTATTGATGAAGCCTGAGGATGGTGAACCATTATCCCTGTATCTTGCAGTATCAGGGAATGCAGTAAGTGTTGTCCTTGTAAAAGATCATGAAGGTCAGCAGTATCCTGTTTATTATGTTAGTAAAAGTTTATTAGATGCTGAAACTAGATATTCTCATTTAGAGAAACTAATATTAGCCCTAGTTATGGCATCAACAAAGCTTAGAAATTACTTCGAAACACATAGGATTCATGTTAAAACCAACTATCCTGTTAAAAACGTGCTTAGGAAACCTGAGATGTCAGGAAGAATGGCTAAGTGGTCAGTAAAGTTAAGTGCCTATGATCTAGTATATGGACCTAGAAGTGTCATAAAGTCTCAGGCTTTAGCTGATTTTGTGGCTGATTTCAGTAGTGACATTCAAAATGAAGTAGACCTAGAAGTTCAACAACTAGGAGAAACCTCAGAATCCTTGACATTGTATACTGATGGTGCATCTAATGTTAGAGGTGTAGGATTGGGTATACTACTAAAATCGCCACAGGGGGACATATTACCCCAGGCTATTAGATGTGAATTTCCTGCCACTAATAATGAAGCAGAATATGAGGCTTTGATAGCAGGATTAGAGTTGGCTAGAAACATGAATATTAAGAATTTGCAAGTATATGCTGATTCCTTGTTAATTACTAATCATTTTAATGGATCCTATGCAGTTAAAGGTGAGAAGTTAATTGAATATCTTGATATTCTCAAAAAATTAGCAGGATATTTCGATGTTTTTACACTTGAACAGGTACCAAGAGAAGATAATGCTGAAGCGGATGCCTTGGCAAACCTAGGATCATCAGTCAGGATACCAGAAGGAACCCAAATACCAATACTTCACATCCTACATCCTGCTGTGGATCTCTTCAAGACTCAGGATAAGGAGGTAACAAGCGTTCAGGATCCTGGTCATAATCCTGATGAGGATACTAAATCCTAGACGGCTCCAATCATGAGATATCTCAAGGAAGGACACATCCCAATGGATGAAAATCCTAAGGCCTTTAGAATGAAGGTATCACGATACACTATTATAAATGATATTTTGTACAAGAAATCTCTTGCAGGACCATACCTGAGGTGCTTGGAGGATCCTGAAACTAAAGAAGTGCTTCAGGATATACATGAAGGGGATTGTGGTAACCACACTGGGGGCAGGTCATTATTCTCAAAAGTATTGAAAACAGGATACTATTTGTTTTGGTCAAAAATTACCGAAGCAATTAAGTGATCAAATTAGTTAAGTGAGGTAGTGTGCTAGAAACGAGTGTTGAAAATATGTTAATCAAATTAATTGTAAAAACAGTTTCAGGATACGGCTCAGGATATAAAGCTGTATCTACGATCAAACAATGAGCGAAAAAGTAAAGGTTGACACGTGATGTACGAGGAAAGCCCTTGATCAATCTAGATCTCCGGCATAAAACCTCGGGAGCTGACAATCGCAGCTGCCTTGTTCTTCTATTACTTCAAATATCAGGATACAGTGCAGGATGTGGTGCGGATCAACTAGGTGTTACAATGTAATTTGAATACAAGTGTTTGTGTGTAGTGTTTGCGGTGAGCTAGAGAGCAAAAGTGTTCTAATGCGTGTGTATGAGTTGCGTGCCTTAATCTGATCCGCCCCCATCTATTTATAGTAAAAGAAGTGTAACAAACTATCCTAATAAACCGGGATCCGGTGAATATTCCCCACTCGAACGTTGTAGACCTGGTCTTTTGGGTTCAATGTCTCCCACATAACAGATACGCCCGAGTCTTGAGGAGAAGAAGTCCATTTGACCGTTAGTAACCCACAGCCTCTAACCTGCACGTGGTTAATTCAATTAACCTCAGGATATCGCCCAGGATGTTAGCAATATCCCAATCCAGCATCCTGGTCACAAATAAACAATTAAAAGCAGGATATTAGTCAAGATATGTACGCTCAGAAAATGACCCATAACAATTGTCCCCAAATATATCTGTTGGTATACCAATCCAACGGATATATTTTAAAAGTTTTATCTCGTAAATTAAGGCAATTAAATCGAGACGACGGTCAAGATCACATCATAACTTCCAACGCGCTTTTAACTCGATGGAGATCTACAATGCTCCTATATCTTCTCTCTTCTTGTTTGAAAAGCAGATCTCTCCGACGGAGTCTCCAGGTAATTCCCTACTTCTCGTTCATCTTTTATCAATCTTTCTTTCTTTATCTGCAATGGCCGCCAGAACTCATTCCCAAACCGGTGAATCATTCGAGACCTTCATTCAGCAGAATCTTCTCAAAAATCCTGAGAAGGAAGTCTGTTCCTTTGATAACGCAAACATTGTGGCTCTGAGAGCTTCCGGTGCTTTCCCCGATAACACTGTCTTTAGACCATTCGATCGGTCAATTCGATCGGATGTTTCTTCTACTGATTGGGTTTACTTTCCAGCATACCCTTTCTCGCTAGGTCTCCGATACCCTTTTCCCGAATTTATGATGCAATTCTTTCGGATCACAGGTATCTCCTTTGCTCAGACCATGCCCATGGTCTGGAGGGTATTAATCGTTCTCAACCAGATTAAAAACCTTCATTATCCTGACCTTTGTATCGAAGATCTGCCAATCGCTTACCGCCTTCGATCTCATGGTTCTAGCCGGTTTTTGCTTTTTTCAACTTCCAACAAACCCCTCATTCTTAAAGCCACCAAAAACGAAGACGGATGGCAACGCAAGTTCTTTTTCGTCAAACGAGACTCCATTGCTGAGGGTGCTAGTCTTCCGGTGGAGTGGTTAACCACCGGTAGGGTTATGAATGTTCTCATGGACCTTTAGATTTTTATCTTTTGCTAATATCCTTCTTTTTTATTCCTTTGCAGTAAATTTCAAGGAAGTAGCTCCCCCTACTGCGGAATCAGAGAAAAGAATCAAGACTGTTTATCAATTACCTGCAATAGACAGGAGTTTTACCACACACATCCCGAGTTCCAGTCAATACTCGTCATCTGAAATGTCTGGTAAGGATTACTTTTAAAATAATTAGTTAGCATAACATAATAGAATGAAGAGTAATAAAGATGTAAAACTTTTTCCCTTTACGCAGCACCAGCCAAGATCCCTGAAATTTTTGACCTCGACGAGTTGGACAGCTATTCTGATCAAGTTCAAATTAAGAAAGAACCTAGTCCCAAGGCCACAGCCTCATCCAAACCCAGTGGTTCCAAAGCCATCGTCATTACCAAACCTTCGCCAGCTACCAATCCCCGGAGTTCAAGCTCCCGTAAAAGGAAAGAGCCCGATTCCCCCGTCATCTCTGACACATTTCCCTATGAGAATTACGGGTTCATCGAAGCAAGCGGGTTTATGACTTCCTTTCTCAACCAGGTTAGTATTCTCAAACCATATCCTGCAGCTTATACCATTTACAAGGATTTATCAAAATCAATACCTGTCCTCTTATTTTTGCAGGGTCTTGAACGTCTGGTTCATCTATATCAAGAATCCTGCGGGCTCAACAAGACGCTTGAATCCAAGTTAAAGAAAGCAGAAGTCACGATCTCTGACCAAGGCATGATTGCAGCCGCTAAATCTCGTCATTACGAGGAGAAGTTCAAGGCTATGACTCAAGAACATCAGACTGCTCTGAACAAAGCTACTCTCCAAGCCCAAGCTGATCTTGACGCTGCCCATGCACAACATGAACGGGATATGGTCAGCTACCGGGAAAGCCTTAAGAGTTTCGTCGTCACTTCTCTTCTCCAGGCCAGGCTGAAGATGGCCCATGAAGCCAAAACACTAGGTTTTGAATGCCCTTCTTGGGACGTTGGTGCCTGGGAAACGAAGCTAAAGAACCTCGGTGGCACTTCTACCAAACCAGCTGCCGAAGGATCTTCCAAAGCAGTTGAAAAAGCAACCGATGCCGAGAGGGATGCTGAGGCGGATCCCAAGACGGATTCTGCTGAAATCATCATGAACGAAGAAGGCGCTGCCCCCTAAAGCTTATTCTCTTTGAATTGTTTGAACAATTTTATGTCTTATGAACAATTTTTATTTCTGCATCAAAACAATTTGATAGCCGAAGGTGGATGGGTCCTGGGTTTCAGGATGAAACCTTCGGTTATCAACTAGTACTGTTTATTTCAAATAATTTCATCTTTCATCTTTCTTGCTATTATTTTCTGTCTTTCTTAGTACAGATCTTAGCTTTGCAAAATTTTGTACAACTATCTTTCAAAAATATCCTGATCAATATACTCAGCGATATACTATGAAAACTTTTATTAAATAGAACTTCTAAAAATTCAATCGACTTTATAGAAAACTTTTTAAAGAATAAAAGATAGCCCACTTTCTAAAACCTGTTTTGACAATACTTGTTTGATCAAGGTTTTAATTTCAAACTAGTATCAGTTCCAAATATTTTAATCAAATATCCTGAAAAGTATTTTGAAAATACATTTTGAAAATATATCCCGAGAATTTATCCCAATCAGGATGTTTAAGCTTTTGTCAAACATAGTTTCAAAAACTCAAATTACGTTTCCAAAGGAAAGATCATACCAGGAATAGAGTATAACCCTATTCTCAAACTTCAATCCCTTTGCAACTCTTCCAATGAAGATGTCCCCTGTCTGAGATACTTAATGTATTAGGTCCGAGCTTTATCCTTTGAGCTTTACACCATCGCCTCAGTATTCATGTCCCCTGTGCATGAATACTTAGAAATTTTCTAGACATTAGTTCCAATTGTATAGACAATTTTTTGCGTTACAGGGGTAAAACCCAAAGATGTACTGAAGACAAATCCCTCGTATCCTGGGGGAAATCCCAAATTTTCGTGCGCTACAGGCGGGAGTGTATAAACTCCAAGACTTAGAAAGGTGAAAACCTTTAAACCTTAGAGAGTATGAAAATACCCTTTCGCGAGAGAGGGTGATCAATCCTCATATACCTTTAGGATTCAGGATATAGCCAACTGTAACGAAATTGTCAGCCATTTTTACATGGACTGGTCCCGTCACCTTGAACTATTCCCGAATAACTTGTGCTCCAGGCGGGGTGTTTAAACCCAATTCGGAAGAAAGGTGAATACCTTTAAACCTGTGAAGGGATCAGGATCCCTTATACGTGAGAGAGGGGGCCAATCCTCTAATCTTCCGAAGTATCCTGAGTGTGTATCCTGGTGCTATATCCCGAAGTATATTATGCAAAACCACTAAAAGCTAAGGTGGGTGTTAGCCTGGCTAACACCCCTCCGATGCTTAAGTCAGTAATAGATTCAAAATAGCAAATAATATCAAAAGTTAATAAGAGATACAGAATTCATACCATCTTGAGTTGGAATTCAAGTTCCATACTCACTTAAAATAGAGTTTCAAATGTATAGCATTCCAAGATCTCGGTAGCATATCCCCCTCTATATTCTTGAGCCGGTATGCTCCTTTTCCTGATTCTGACTCAACCTCGTAGGGTCCTTCCCATTTCGGAGCCAACTTTCCGTCAGCGGGATTAGTAGTATTCTGAAAAGCTTTTCTTAACACCCAATCTCCAACTTTGAACCTTCGATTCCTTATATTCTTGTTGTATGCTCTGGATATCCTTTGTTAATATGCTGCCATTCTTAGCCGTGTTGCATCTCGTGTCTCATCAATAGTATCCAGCTCCTGGCATAGGACTTCAGGATTCTGCTCAGGATTCCTGAGGTTGGATCTTGCTGTGGGTATCACCATTTCCGTCGGGATCACTGCTTCTTCTCCAAATACTAAGGAAAATGGGGTTTGACCAGTTGCATTTTTTACCGTCGTTTTATCAGCCCACAAAACAAAGGGTAGTTCTTCTGCCCATCTTCCTTTCTTGGCCCCTAATCTCTTCTTCAAGTTGTTGACAATTATCTTGTTTGAGGATTCAGCTTGTCCATTTGCTTGAGGATGTACCGGGGTAGATGTAATCATTTTGATTCCCCAACTCTTGCAGAAGTCAGTAGTCCTTTTACTTATAAATTGAGATCCGTTGTCACAAATTATCTCAGCTGGCACTCCAAACCTAGTCAGGATATTCCTTTTTATGAAGGATACCACTTCCTGATCTCTAACTTGAACAAATGCTTCTGCTTCAACCCACTTGGAGAAATAATCCGTCATTGCCAACATGAAAACCTTTCCTCTTGGAGCCCTTGGAAGCTTTCCCACTATATCCATACCCCACTTCATAAATGGCCAAGGGGAAACAATAGGATACAACGGTTCAGCAGGCTGATGTAATACGTTACTATGTCTTTGACAGGCGTCACATCTTCGAGCATATTCTGTGGCATCTCTCCTCATTGTCGGCCAATAATATCCTGTCCTTAATACTTTTGAGAATAAGGACCTGCCCCCAGTATGGTTGCCACAATCCCCTTCATGTATATCCTGAAGTACTTCTTTGGTTTCGGGATCCTCCAAGCACCTCAGATATGGTCCTGCAAGAGATCTCTTATACAAAACATCATTTATAATAGTGAATCATGATACCTTCATTCTAAAGGCTTTAGGATTCTCATTCTTTGGGATGTGTCCTTCCTTGAGATATCTCATGATTGGAGCCGTCCAGGACTTAGGATCCTCCTCAAGATACTCCTCATCAGGATTCTGAATACTTATTACTTCTTTATCCTGAGGATTCGTCGCAGGATATAGGATATGTAATATTGGTATTCGGGTCCCTTCCGGTATCCTGACCAATGATCCCAGATTTGCTAAGGCATCAGCTTCAGCATTATCCTCTCTTGGTACCTGTTCAAGTGTAAAAATATCGAAATATCCTACTAATTTTTTGAGAATTTCTAGATACTCGATTAACTTCTCTCCTTTAACTGCATAGGTTCCATTAAAATGATTAGTGATTAACAATGAGTCAACATATACTTGCAAATTCTTGATATTCATATTTCTAGCCAACTCTAATCCTGCAATTAAAGCCTCATATTCTGCCTCATTATTAGTAGCAGGAAATTCACACCTAATAGCCTGGGGTAATATGTCCCCCTGTGGCGATTTTAGTAGTATACCTAAACCTACATGTCACACCCCGACCACGTAGAACATCAAAACGTGGCGGAAACGTCGGGGAGTGTTGTAACAGAATCATTGTTTCATAACACATGGAAATTTAAATATTGTTTTATTGATTAAAAGAGTTACAATGTCTTGATAATCAAAGAAATATAACGTAAAAAAAACTAGTCTTGCATCTTTTATCGTCACTAAGGCCCAAGTCCGCCTAAGTGTATCTTGATAAATCCTATGCATCATATCCTGAAACACATGTGAAAATAGGTACGTCAGCATAAAAATGCCTGTGAGATACATAGGTTTATGAAAATAGGATTCATGACTTATTGTTTAAGAAAATGTTTAGTCATGAACCTTGTAATTTGCTTTGTCTTGTAAATCATTTGAAAAGTGATAAATAAACCAAATGATATATATGTATAAAAGAATAATACATGGTTAAGTGAATAACCATGTGAAATGAGTTTGTATAAATTAAGTTGTTTGTAAAACAATGTATTGTGAAAAGTATGTTATTTGTATAAAATGTTATATGTCCAAATTGAAATGATTCAAATAACGCTACGATATGTAATACCATACAATCACTTATATATAGGAAGTACCAGTGGCGTATCCACCATGCTTGTATCATATTACACACGCGTCGTTACTTAAATCACTTACCCAAACAAACCACCAATATAAGATGTCTATGTTTAAACCAATTGCCAAATGTATTGAATAATATGTCAAAATGTTTATGTCAAGATGTAAATCATGCAATGTATAACCAATGTCGAAAATGTTTATGTGTCAAATGTAAATCATGTAATGTATAACCAATGTCGAAAATGTTTATGTGTCAAATGTAAATCATGTAATGTGTAACCAAAATGATATGTATGGCTAGTGAAATATATCAACTAAACCATATGCACAAAAACAAAGTATTGAAGTAAAACATGGTTTAAATCAAAGCTATGTTTTGTGGAACAAATGCATGCTATACTGATATAAACATCTATGCGGTATTGTGAGAATGCATACATCCAAGCCTTGAGACTATGGCGATAAACCCTTAAACAAATTAAAGGTTTATCTAATTTATGTGTATCGAATTCGGTCATTCCTTTCATCCAAACCTACCCAGGATGTCCGGAACGGGAGTTGTCAATTCCTATGGTACCACTACCTACTAACGAACGGCTTGATCGGTGTTAATGAATGTATATTGATCCATCAAAACAAACCAAATGTCATACCAAAATGTAAGCATGTGATGAAAACAACTGTACTAAGTATGCAACAAATGGACATACATAGCATGTGAACTGTACTAAGTATGCAACAATAGACACACATAGCATGTGACGTGAAACAACTGTACTAAGTATGCAACAATAGACATACATAGCATGTGACGTGAAACAACTGTACTAAGTATGCAACAAATGGACATACATAGCATGTGAACTGTACTAAGTATGCAACAATAGACATACATAGCATGTGACGTGAAACAACTGTACTAAGTATGCAACAAATGGACATACATAGCATGTGATGTAATGTAAAATAATGTACTAAGTACGCACACAATGGGCATACATAGCATAAAATGTAATGAAATCATGTACTATAAATGTACTATTGAACATAACAAGTATATGATGTGAAAACAGGAAAGCATGAAAGTAACAAGTAGGCACATGTGTTCCACCCCAAAACAGTTTGAAAACAGTAAAAGAGGGGTCTATGTACTCACTTGAGATTGCTCAGAAGTCCTAAGATAACCACCAAGCAATGCTAGGGATCACGGAATCAAACGACACCTAATATAGGTAACTATGTTAATAAACCGGACCTAAATCGGAGGATCGGATAGGATGAGGGTTCGTAAACCAACTGAGTATGAAAACTCATGTAATATGGTTTAACAAAGCCTACATACTAAACGAAACCTAACCTAAGTGCTTTCGACCCATTACGACCCGTTTAGGTAGCTCATGCTACTTTAACGCGTCGTTCGCATGAAACGCGTTCGGAACGCCTAACTAGTCCTATGACAAGTAAAATATGCCTTAAAATGCCTAATATTGTTATCAAACCAGTTTATATGTCAAAAGTTATGTTACATATGCTTATAATGAATTTTGGCATCAAAGGGGTATTTTGGTAATTTACCTAAGGCATATAAACTACCTATCATACAACTACTTAAACGAAGCGACCATAAGGTATAACCTCGGAAGGTTATTCCCTATACACTATGATCACCTAAAGTATTTGGTCGGATCCTAATGATCGACCAAATGGGTCGGGTTCGAAGGTATAAGCGATTTATTAGATCGCTTACCCTTACGACCCTAGACAACGTGGTAATTAGTAGGCATAGTCACAAGGGACTATAACCATCGTGATTACAATCACGTTGCGAAGTTCAAACGAACTTCGCATTGACCATAAACTGGTCAATGCAGAAAGTCAAACAAAGTTTGACTTTCAGACTCGAAAAGCAATAAAAGAACGAAGGAATACTTACAAAGGGTCCCCGAAAGCTTTGATTTCTCAAGTATTCTCAGGTAGGAAGTGAAATGTCACAACCACTTAGAGAACTCTCAAGAATCAAGTGGGTTTTGCAAGGAAGGGGGGTTGGGTATTTATAGTTTTCGGTGAGCCGTTGAGATCGTTTCTTGGAAACCGTGCTTTGATCTTGGCCATACATGTGCACACATGGTTTTGTAATACCATGTGCACTCAATACCAGCCCATAGATTCCCCAAAACCATGTGCAACAAGTGGAACGGACCAGATTCAATGTTTCTGCACATTCTGCTGTCTGGGAGCCTGACGCGGGCTGCGTAAAGGATAGCCCTGGTTTTACGCGGGCCGCCTGGCCTAACTGGTCAGAAACAACTTTCAGAAATGACAGTTTAGGTCCCTGTTGGTGTTTAAGGCCATTTCCGACACTTCTAAGGCCCGTAAAGCCAACTTTAAGGCCCTAAAATGATGCCTAAACATTGTAGACATGAAACATGCTCAAAAATATGCCGGATGTTGGTTCGTTTGGTCGTACGATCGCGATGTTCGCTTAATTACGACGGAATGTGCATAAGCGCGAAAAACGATCCAAATGACGCAACGAATGGATTTTTCTCAAGCCAAACACTAAAATAAAATATTTTAGTGCTTACATAAATTTTTGGATGTCCGGATGTATTCAGAACGTAAGTTATGCGCGAAAGTGCAAACTTGTGCACTTTTTGACACTTTTAGTCCCTGAATGACCCAAAAGTTTATTTTAGCACACCGAACCCCTCAAAGCCTATTTCTAAGATATGTAAAGGATGTTTAAGGTGTGTTTAACTTATGGTCATGTTCTGGAATGTTCGTTACCGTTCAATTTGGCATACTTTCACAGTTTGTCAAATTTAGTCCCTGTAAGCGAATTAACTTGATTTTGCCATACCAAAAGCCTTCAAAACTTATTTCTAAGTTATGTAAAGGTTATTTAGGGTATGTTAAACCTATTTCACTATTTCGGAGTGTTCGTTGCATTAAACTGGTTATATTTACGCATCAGTGCGCGTATAACCTTCCAGAAAGTGATTTAAAGTTTGAAATCGAACAAAAATTGATATGTGCAACTGATACTCATATTTGTACAAATCCCAAGTAGGAAATACAATATTTCATTGATACAGTATTTGTTGATGCCATAACTAAGGCTAATATCAGTTTCTCTAGATGGGAGTACCTAGTTTCAGCATCTAACAAGCTTTTACTAACATAATAAATAGGATATTGCTGACCTTCATGGTCCTTTATAAGAACGGCACTTACAGCATTCCCTGATACTGCGAGGTATAGGGATAGTGGTTCACCATTTTCAGGCTTCATCAATAGAGGTGCAGTTGAGAGATATCTCTTCAAATCCTGCAAGGCTGCTTCATGCTTTGCTTCCCATTCGAACTTCTTATTCTTCTTGAGGATATCATAAAATTCCTTGCATTTTTCCAAGGATCTCGAAATAAATCTGTTCAATGCTGCAACTCGCCCTGTTAGCCGTTGAACATCCTTCATATTTGAAGGTGATTTGATATCCAGGATGGCTTTAATCTGCTTCGGGCTTGCCTCTATTCCTCTTTTAGTCACCATATATCCTAGAAACTTTCCTGCCCCCACTCCGAAATGGCACTTAGCAGGATTTAGCTTCATGTTGTATTGATCCAGGATATCAAATGCTCCCTTGATATCCTGGATGTGATCCTCAGCCTTTCTAGATTTCACCACCATATCGTCAATATATACCTCCATGGTGTCCCCCAGCTTATCTTTGAACATCATATTCACCAATATCTGGTATGTTGCACCTGCATTTTTCAAATCGAAAGGCATAGCAGTATAGCAATAAATACCTGTTGGTGTCATGAAGGCAGTATCCTCCTGGTCCGAAGGCTCCATTTGAATTTGCTGAAATCCTGAGGATGCGTCCATGAATGTTAACATCTCATGCCTAGCAGTAGCATCCACCATTGCATCGATATGAGGAAGAGGGAATGGGTCTTTAGGACAAGCCTTATTCAAGTCTGTGTAATCTACACAGACTCTCCATTTCCCATTTTTCTTCTGTACTATGACCACATTTGCCAACTGTTTTGGTCAAAAATTACCGAAGCAATTAAGTGATCAAATTAGTAAAGTGAGGTAGTGTGCTAGAAAGTGTATTGAAAATATGCTTGTTAAGTTATTTGGAAAATCAGTATTCAGGATACGGCTCAGGATATTGAGCTGTATCTACGATCAAACAATGAGCAAACAATGAGCAAAAAGTAAAGTAAACGACACGAGATGTACGAGGAAAGCCCTTGATCAATCTAGATCGCCGGCATAAAACCTCGGGAGCTGCTGCCTTGTTCTTCTTATTACTTCAAACGTCAGGATACAGTGCAGGATATAGACCAGATCGCTAAGTGTTACAATGCCTTTGTATGAAAGTGAGAATTGCTTGAGAGCGAGTGTTAGAGTGTAGCGAGTGTGTACGTGATGTCCTATTTGATCTGGTATACCCACCTATTTATAGTAATGAATTACAAACAATAATCCCTACAAATATGGGGTACTCCGAATATTCCATTGTGAACGTTATTGACCGAGTAATACGGCTTCAACGTCTTTATTTGAACGACTTGGACCGAGTCTTCCGCGGAATGAGTCTTATGAACGTTGCCAGCTTCTAACCCACGTACCTGCACATAATCCATTAGTAATCCTGAGGATACCATTCAGGATGTTACCAATATCCTGAACTAGCATCCCGGATGTAAACAGATACTACATAACCAAGATATAAACCAAGATATTTTCCAGGATATGGGTTCAGAATTTCACCCATAACAATTGTCCCCAAAAATGTTACCGTTTGATATCCTGCACTAACGGTTACATTTTTCACGGTGGCCGAGGTAATTAAGAGATAAGACCATTGATGTGACAGCTTTCAACCACCCGGCCTATATTTACTCATCATGCCCTATATCTTCTCATCCTCATCTCCTTTTTTAATCACAATCGACAAGGAAAAAGGTAATATTCTCTCCCTCATCTTCACATTCATCTTTATCATCTTTCTCCGGCGAAAAATTCAGGCGACCAAATGCCCAGGCAAACAAGGTCTAGTTCAGGTGACTCGGCTCCCACATTCATCCAACAGAATCTTCTCCAAGAACCGGAGAATGAGACCTGCACCTTTGACAGTGCCCACTTGTCAGCCTTGAAATCCTCCGGTATCTTTCCGGAAGGAACTATATTCCGACCCTTTGATAGAGAAATCCGGTCAGATATGGTTTCCAACGAGTGGATATGTTTCAATGCCTTCCCCTTTACCTTAGGGTTACGATTCCCCTTTCCGGACTTCATCACCGAGTTCTTTAATATCACCAAAATTTCTTTCAACCAAACCATGCCAATGCTCTGGCGTGTTTTGTCTGTTCTTGACCAAATCAAGAGAAACCATATACCTGACCTTTCCGTCCACGATCTCCCTTTAGCCTACAAGCTTAGATGCCATGGCTCATCTAGATTCCTATTTTATTCTACTTCTGGTGACCCATTGATACTTCGTGCCACCAGGAACGAGGATGGTTGGCAATCCAAGTTTTTCTTTGTAAAAAGGGATTCAATCCCTGGTGGAACGGATTATCCGATGAGATGGTTGAGAAAGGGTAGGACTTAGGGTTTAAGAATGATCCTGTCACTTATTCTGTCTCATATCCTGAGCTAATGAATTTCATTTTCTCTGTTTGTGTATGCAGCTGATTTCAGGAAGATCGCACCTCCCCTTGCTGATTCTCAAAATAGAATAGACGCCATCAGACTGCTTTCAGAAACAGAGAGAAGCTTTAATCCATCTCCACCAACTCCGAGCCCTCTTTCAAGCGCAAACATGTCTGGTAAGAATCCTGCAAGATATCCTGTACACACATGTTTTTATTTGATATTCTTAGGAGAGATTTAGAATTTTACTCCCTGTGTGCAGATTCCAGCAAAGTTCCAGTCTATCTAGACCTTGATGAACTCGACAGCTATCCAACTCCAGCCACAGTCAAGAAGGAGACTCCTGCTGCTACCAGCTCCAAGCCACTCCCGGCTCCCAAGGCCAATCCAAGAACTCGTGCTTCCGCAGCAAAAAAGAGGAAGGGTCTTGAAGTCACTGCTCCAGGTTCAGAAGGGTTCTCCTATGACGAACTCAGTTTCTCTGATTCCTTAGAGCCAATGACATCCTTCCTTAACAAGGTAATATCCTGACGCATATCCTGCACATATATCCTGCACATATATCCTAATAGGATATCCTGAGAGGATATCCTGGTCAACATATTCTAACTCATACCTGAAATTAATGTGCAGGGCCTCCAGCATTTGCTCCACTTGTACAATGATGCCTGTGGTACTGTGGCACTCCATGAAGCCAGGATCAAACAGCTTGAAAGCACCGTCGCTGACCAAGGTGCCATTGCTGAAGCGAAGACCCGGCACTACGAAAGCCTGCTGAAAAAGGTCACCCAAGACGCTGAGCTCAAACTTGCCACCGTTCAAATGGATCATGATCAGGCCCTGGTTAATTTCCGGGAGGGAATCAAGGCTTCCGCCATTGTCTCCTTGTTACAAGCACGCATCAAGATGGCCTACGAGGCTAAGGAGACGGGCCTTGTTTGTCCATCTTGGCCAGTTGAATCCTGGGTGGCCAAGCTAAAAGAGCTCGGAGGCAAAGCTGTGCCACTTCCTGCTGAAGCTGGTGAGTCTTCTAAGTCAGCAGAGGTGGTGGTCCAGGTTGGAGACAAGAAGGATGCTGGAGCTGATGCTGGGATGGATGCTGGTGAGGATGCTGCTCAGGATGCTGGTGCTGGGAAATCGGAGAAGGTTGGAGAAGATGCCGCTGTGTGAGGGCATTCAGGTGGGCGATGATGGATATACGTGCCAAGGCCGGAGCCCACCTTTTTAAATTTGAATGTTGGTCTGTAATCCCTTAAACAATTTACTTTTCTGCACTTTACCTTTCTGCACCTGAACAATTTACATTTCCTGCATACTTTTTGAACAATACAACAGTTGAAGGTGGATGGGTCTCGGTTTGAGATGAATCCTTCAACTGTTGGGTAAATATGGTAATGAACTATAGTGCTCTTAGTGGATGGGCCTTGTTTTGAGGTGAAACTAAGAGCACATCTTTTGGTATGTTAATAATATAACCTCTCTTTTGACTTTATTATTGTTGTCATTGATATGAAAATCGTACTTGTGAAAACTGTTTTGTTTGTACATTTTTAGGAATATATATTATAAATGAATCCTGGAAGATATCCTGAAAGATATCTTGATCAGGATATTGAAATACAACCTATAAATTGTCCAAATAAAAAGGAGAGATCATACCAGAGATTCTTAGAGAATCAATTTCAATCCTCCACTATAAGTTTGTCCCCAGTGCATACTCATAAACTTGGATCCATCCTTTGAACAGTATAATGTATGTCCCCTGTGTTCGCCAAAAACACAAATGTATTTATATTCTGACTCGAATGAATTCCGAATACCCCAGGGCAAAACCCATGATATCCTAAAATGAATCCTTAGCATACTTGGGATAAACCCTTAATATCCTGGGGATAAACCCTGATATCTGGGGATAAACCCTAGATTTCATGCGCTACAGGCGAGAGTGTATAAACTCCAATTCTTAGAAAGGTGAAAACCTTTAAACCTTAGAGAGTATGAAAATACTCTTTCGTGAGAGAGGGTGATCAATCCTCATATACCTTCAGGATCCAGGATATAGCCAACAGTAACGAAATTGTCAGCCACTTTTACATGAACTGGTCCCGCTACCTTGAACTATACCTAGATAACTTGCGCTCCAGGCGAGGTGTTTAAACCCAATTTATAAGAAAGGTGAATACCTTTAAACCTTTGAAGGGACCAGGATCCCTTAAACATGAGAGAGGGGGCCAATCCTCTAATCTTTCGACTTATCCTGAGCATATATCCTGGAGCTATATCCTGAAACATATCCTGCAAAACAATTGTAAACTAAGGTGGGTGTTAGCTTGGCTAACACCCCTCCGATGCTTAAGTCAGTATTGGGTTCAAAATAATAAACAAATATATTTTAAAATAGAATACATACCATTTCGAGATAGAAAATAAATTCTACTCTTACTTGAAATAGAGCTTTAAATGTATTGCATTCCAGGATCTTGGTAGCATATCCCCTTCCATATTCTTGAGTCGATATGCTCCTTTACCTGCTTCTGACTCGACTTCATATGGTCCTTCCCACTTCGGAGCTAGCTTGCCATCGGCAGGATTAGTGGTATTTGGAAAAGCCTTTCTTAGCACCCAATCACCAACTCGAAATCTTCTAGTCCTTATATTCTTATTATATGCTCTGGATATTCTTTGTTGATATGCTGCCATCCTCAGCCTTGCTGCATCTCTTTTTTCGTCTATAGTATCCAAATCTTGAAATAAGGCTTCAGGATTCTGCTCAGGATCCTGCAGAATTGATCTTGCAGTAGGTATCGTCATTTCTGTTGGAATCACTGCTTCCGCTCCAAATACCAAGGAAAACGGGGTTTGGCCGGTTGCATTCTTTACCGTTGTCCTATCAGCCCACAAAACAAAGGGTAACTCTTCCGCCCATCTTCCTTTTTTGGCTCCAAGCCTCTTCTTTAAGTTATTGACTATTATCTTGTTTAAGGATTCAGCTTGCCCATTCGCTTGAGGATGTACCGGAGTAGACGTGATCATTTTGATTCCCCAACTTTTGCAAAAGTCAGTAGTCCTTTTGCTTATAAACTGGGACCCATTATCACAAATGATCTCAGCTGGTACCCCAAACCTAGTTAGGATATTCCTCTTTATGAAGGATACTACTTCTTGGTCTCTAACTTGAACAAACGCTTCAGCCTCAACCCACTTGGAGAAATAATCCGTCATTGCTAACATAAAGACTTTTCCTCCCGGAGCTTTTGGTAACTTTCCTACTATATCCATCCCCCATTTCATGAATGGCCAAGGGGAAACTACAGGATATAATGGTTCAGCTGGTTGATGTAGTATGTTACTATGTCTTTGACATGCATCACATCTTCGAGCATATTCTGCAGCATCTTTCCTCATCGTTGGCCAATAATATCCTGTCCTTAATACTTTCGAGAACAATGATCTGCCCCCGATGTGATTACCACAATCCCCTTCATGTATATCCTGAAGTACCTCTTGCGCTTCAGGATCCTCCAAGCACCTCAAATACGGTCCTGCAAGAGATTTCTTGTATAAAACATTATTTATAATTGTGAATCGTGATACCTTCATCCTAAATGCCTTAGGATTTTCATTTCCGGGGATGTGTCCTTCTTTGAGATAACTCACAATTGGAGCCGTCCAGGATTTAGGATCCTGTTCAGGATATTCCGCTTCAGGATCCCGAATACCCGCTACTTCTTTATCCTGAGGATTCGTCGCAGGATATAAGACATGTAATATTGGTATTTGGGTCCCTTCAGGTATCCTGATTGATGATCCCAAATTTGCTAAGGCATCCGCTTCAGCATTATCCTCCTGTGGTACCTGTTCAAGTGTAAAAACATCGAAATATCCTGCTAATTTTTTGAGAATATCGAGATATTCAACTAATTTCTCACCCTTAACTGCATAGGATCCATTAAAATGGTTAGTAATTAACAAAGAGTCAACATATACTTGCAAATTTTTTATACTCATGCTCTTAGCCAACTCTAATCCTGCAATTAAAGCCTCATACTCTGCTTCATTGTTAGTAGCAGGAAATTCACACCTAATAGCCTGGGGTAATATGTCCCCCTGTGGCGATTTTAGTAGTATTCCTAATCCTACTCCTCTTACATTAGATGCACCATCAGTATATAATGTCCAGTATCCTGAGGATTCTCCTAACTGTTGAACTTCTAGGTCTACCTCATCCTGAATATCACTACTGAAATCAGCCACAAAGTCAGCTAAAGCTTGAGACTTTATGGCATTTCTAGGTTCATATACTAAATCATAAGCACTCAACTTTACTGACCACTTGGCCATCCTGCCTGACATCTCTGGTTTCCTAAGCACATTTTTGACAGGATAATTTGTTTTTACATGAATCCTATGTGTCTCGAAGTAATGTCTAAGTTTTGTTGATGCCATAACTAATGCTAGTATCAATTTTTCTAAATGAGAATATCTAGTTTCAGCATCTAACAAGCTTTTACTAACATAATAAATAGGATATTGCTGACCTTCATGGTCTTTCATAAGAACGGCACTTACAGCATTCCTTGATACAGCAAGATATAGGGATAGTGGTTCACCGTTTTCAGGCTTCATCAATAAAGGTGCGGTTGAGAGATATCGTTTCAAATCCTGTAGGGCCGCTTCATGCTTCTCACCCCATTCGAATTTTTTGTTCTTCTTCAGGATATCATAAAAATTTTTGCATTTCTCTGAGGATCTTGAGATAAATCTGTTTAATACTGCCACTCGCCCCGTTAATCGTTGAACATCCTTCATATTTGAGGGCGATTTAATATCCAAGATGGCTTTAATCTGTTCCGGGCTCGCCTCTATTCCTCTTTTGGTCACCATATATCCAAGAAATTTTCCTGCCCCCACTCCAAAATGCCACTTAGCAGGATTCAGCTTCATGTTATACTGATCCAGGATATCAAACGCTCCTTTAATATCCTGGAGGTGATCCTGAGCTTTCTTTGATTTTACCACCATATCATCGATGTACACCTCCATGGTGTCCCCCAGTTTGTCTTTGAACATCATGTTTACCAATCTTTGGTATGTTGCACCTGCATTTTTCAAACCAAAAGGCATAGCTGTATAACAATAAATACCTGTTGGTGTCATGAAGGCAGTATCCTCCTGGTCAGAAGGCTCCATTTGGATCTGTTGAAATCCTGAGGATGCGTCCATGAAGGTCAGCATTTCATGCCCGGCAGTGGCATCTACCATTGCGTCAATGTGGGGAAGAGGAAATGGGTCTTTAGGACAAGCTTTGTTCAAGTCTGTGTAGTCTACACAAACTCTCCATTTCCCATTTTTCTTCTGTACCACAACCACGTTTGCTAGCCACCTTGGGAACTTAACTTCTCTGATCATCCTGGACTTCAATAATCTCTCAACTTCCTCTTGGATAATCGTATTCCGCTCAGGAGCAAACTTCCTTCTTTTTTGCTGAACAAGCTTAAATGATTTATCAATTCCAAGCTTGTGAGTGATAATGTCTTTGGATATGCCTGTCATATCCTCATGCTTCCATGCAAATGTTGACATCCTGCATTTCAAAAAGTTAACTAATTGTTCTTCAATATCCTGAGGGATATTGATCCCTACGAGCACCGAAATATCAGGATTATCCTGGTCCAGGATAATTTTCTTCACATCCTGCTCCGGATCCTCCACGATATCCTGGGCCCGCGTCTTAAATTGCTATGCTGCACTAGGTTTGGTTGAGGATTTCATCGAGGATGAGTAGCATTCTTCCGCCTCCTGCTGATCACTATCAACTTTGACAACTCCCCAAGGGGTAGGTATCTTGATGCATTGGTGATATGTTGATGGCACAGCCTTCATATCGTGAATCCACGGTCTTCCCAGTATGATGTTATAGCAGGATAGATAATCCATCACACAGAAACGTTGTATTGAGTTGACTCCTTCAACGTATACTGGCAACTTTATCTCTCCCACTGTGTTTCTAGCCTCTCCACTGAACCCAACAAGCACGGTAGACTTTGAAGTGATATCCATTGGAGATACATTCATTCTCTTCAGAGTTTCTAGTTGGATTATGTTGACGGAGCTGCCATTATCAACCAATATCCTGCGTACAAAATGGTTAGCCACATATAATGTTATTACCAGAGCATCATGGTGAGGATCCTGGACAGTATCCCTGTCATCAGCGTCGAAAGTGATCACTTTGTCAGTTGTGAGGGTAGTCATCCTGACAGGTTTGTCTCCCCTTTCGGCCTTAGCTTCCTTTGCATGTCTCTTCGCCGCCGAATACGAAGTCCCACAAATGTCGGATCCTCCCGAAATGAAGTTGATTATCTTGGCATCCGCATGAGGTGATGCTGCTCGCTCAGGATCCTTCTCAGTATCCTGACCCTTATTCTTCTTTCTTCCCAAGAGATCTTTCAGATATCCCTTGCTTAGAAGATAGCTTATTTCTTTCCTTAGAGCAATGCAATCCTTAGTCATATGTCTGAAATCTTCGTGGAAAGCACACCATTTTGACTTATCTTTCCAGTCAGCTTTCTGTTGACTCTTTCGAGGCCACCTGGCTTTGTCTCCTAGACCCTGCATGGCATACATCAATTCAGGAATGTTAACAGAAAAGCAATATTCAGATAACTCAGGATACTCTTCAGGATCCTCATCTTCGACAGCATTCACTCTCTTATTTTCATTTCTACCATATGGCTTAGGCCGATATGGCTTGAATGAGGATTCAGACTTCCTGTTGGTCGACTCATAGGTGTTGGATGAGTTCATTCTCTCTTGCATCTTCCTATCATCCTCCAACCGAATATATCTTAGGGCCCTGTTTCGAGCTTCATCCAAGTTCCTGCATGGGTTCATTACAAGATCTTGATAAAATTGAGAATCTTTTTGCAGCCCCATCTTGAAAGCTTGCACAGCTGTTGCAACATCAAGGTGAGGAATGTCCAGGGATTCCCGGCTGAACTTGTTCACATAATCCCTAAGGGATTCTTGAGGTCCCTGTGTTATCCTGTAGAGATCACTTGTTAATTTTTCAAAGCTTCTACTACAAGAAAACTGACTATTAAATAAATTTACTAAGTGAGCAAAAGATGTAATCGAATGCGGAGGAACATTCAAGAGCCATTTCAAGGCTGATCCTGTTAAGGTTGAACCAAAACCCTTGCACAAGCATGTTTCCTTGAGATCCGGAGGGATAGGGTTAATCTCCATTCTTTCCCTATACTGAGCAATATGCTCCTCAGGATCCGTAGTTCCGTCATAAAGCTTCATGTTGGGGGTTTGAAATCTCTTTGGGATCTCAGCATCACAGATAGGATATGCAAAACGAGATATCTTATGGCTGTCTTGGGATACTTCCGGGATCAGCTGGACCACCCCAGGTACACTGGATATCATGTCCTTCAACTTTTGAAGTTCCCTAGTAAGTGCTGATGTCACACCTGTATCCTGCAAAGATCCACTATTGTTAGTAGCATGAGTATTATTATTATTTGACACGTTACCCGTTGGAGGATTTTGCCCATATCCTGAGCTCCTCATGGTTGACATCCTGACCGAGGAGGGTATTTCAGGAGTATGATTCTGAGGAAGGCTGGGCACAATATTCCCCCGGTTATCCTCAGTATACACAGCTGAACTGAAGTTCAACGTTCTGGGATGTAATGGAGTGACAATATCCTCAGCAGATCTGCTCGAGCCAGACTTCAGGAGTTGTATTTCCCTTAAAAGCATTTGGTTTGTTTCCTGTTGCTGCCTCATTTGTTCCTGCACACTTCCAAATAAGGTTAAAATTTCATCGTTAGAAGCTAAAACAGGAGCAGATTCCTGAACACTGCGGGTAGGGATAATATCCTGAGGTCGTGAAGAGGCTGGCATCCTTGGAGGAGGTGGTGGAAGCACCGAATCGGTAGTAGCAGAAGTCATAGCAGACACAGTGGAGGAACTCATGTTTGATCTTGAGGCCATTGTAAATAATATGGCAAAAAGTTTTGAAAATAGAAAAGCGATTAGCGATTTCACAAAAATTTTTAGTAAAGAGAGCACCACTTGCCCCACGGTGGGCGCCAAATTGTTTTGGTCAAAAATTACCGAAGCAATTAAGTGATCAAATTAGTGAAGTGAGGTAGTGTGCTAGAAAGTGTATTGAAAATATGCTTGTTAAGTTATTTGGAAAATCAGTATTCAGGATACGGCTCAGGATATTGAGCTGTATCTACGATCAAACAATGAGCAAACAATGAGCAAAAAGTAAAGTAAACGACACGAGATGTACGAGGAAAGCCCTTGATCAATCTAGATCGCCGGCATAAAACCTCGGGAGCTGACAATCGCAGCTGCCTTGTTCTTCTTATTACTTCAAACGTCAGGATACAGTGCAGGATATAGACCAGATCGCTAAGTGTTACAATGCCTTTGTATGAAAGTGAGAATTGCTTGAGAGCGAGTGTTAGAGTGTAGCGAGTGTGTACGTGATGTCCTATTTGATCTGGTATACCCACCTATTTATAGTAATGAATTACAAACAATAATCCCTACAAATATGGGGTACTCCGAATATTCCATTGTGAACGTTATTGACCGAGTAATACGGCTTCAACGTCTTTATTTGAACGACTTGGACCGAGTCTTCCGCGGAATGAGTCTTATGAACGTTGCCAGCTTCTAACCCACGTACCTGCACATAATCCATTAGTAATCCTGAGGATACCATTCAGGATGTTACCAATATCCTGAACTAGCATCCCGGATGTAAACAGATACTACATAACCAAGATATAAACCAAGATATTTTCCAGGATATGGGTTCAGAATTTCACCCATAACACCAACCATCTTGGAAACTTGACTTCTCTGATCATTTTGGACTTTAACAATCTTTCAACTTCCTATTGGATGATTATATTTCGTTCAGGAGCAAACTTCCTTCTTTTTTGCTGAACAGGCTTGAACGACCTGTCAATTCCAAGCTTGTGAGTAATAATGTCTTTGGATATACCTGTCATATCCTCATGCTTCCATGCAAATGTCGACATCCTGCGCTTCAAAAAGTTAGTTAATTGTTCTTCAATATCCTGAGGGATATTGGTCCCTACGAGCACCGAGATATCAGGATTATCCTGATCCAGGATAACTTTCTTTACATCCTGTTCAGAGGCCTCCATGATATCCTGGGCCCGCATCTTTAATTGCTATGCTGGATTAGGCTTAGTTGAGGATTTCATCGAGGATGAGTAGCATTCCTTCGCCTCCTGCTGATCACTATCAACCTTGACAACCCCCCAAGGGGTAGGGATCTTGATGCACTGATGATAAGTCGACGGTACAGCCTTCATATCATGGATCCATGGCCTGCCTAGTATGATGTTATAGCAGGACAGGGAGTCCATCACACAGAAGCGTTGTATCGAGTTGACCCCTTCAACATATACTGGTAACTTTATCTCTCCTACGGTATTTCTAGCTTCTCCACTGAAACCAACGAGCACAGTGGACTTCGAAGTAATGTCCATCGGAGATACATTCATCCTCTTCAATGTTTCCAGCTGAATTATGTTGACAGAGCTACCATTGTCCACCAATATCCTGCGTACAAAATGGTTAGCAACATATAATGTTATTACGAGAGCATCATGGTGAGGATCCTGGACAGTATCCCTGTCATCACTATCGAAAGTGATCACTTTATCGGTTGTAAGGGTAGTCATCCTAGCTGGTTTGTCTCCCCTTTCAGTCTTAGCTTCCTTTGCATGTCTCTTGGCCGCCGAATACGAAGTCCCACAAATGTCGGATCCTCCTGAAATAAAGTTAATTATTTTGGCATCTGCTGGGGGTGATGCTGCTCGTTCAGGATCCTTCTCAGGATCCTGCCCTTTATTCTTCTTTCTTCCCAGCAAATCCTTAAGATACCCTTTGCTTAACAGGTAACTTATTTCTTTCCTTAGAGTAATGCAATCCTCGGTCATATGTCCGAAGTCTTCATGGAAGGCACACCATTTGGATTTATCCTTCCAATCAGCTTTCTGCTAGTTCTTTCGAGGCCACCTAGCTTTGTCTCCTAAACCCTGCATAGCATACATTAACTCAGGTATATTAACAGAAAAGCAGTATTCAGATAGATCAGGATATTCTTCAGGATCCTCGTCATCAACATCATTCACTTTCTTGTTATCATTTCTACCATATGGCTTGGAGCGATATGGTTTATACGAGGATTCTGATTTCCTGTTGGTTGATTCGTAGGTTGAGGTAGAATTCATCCTCTCTTGGATCTTTTTGTCATCTTCCAAGCGGATATATCTCAAAGCCCTGTTATGAGCTTCGTCGAGATTCCTGCAGGGATTCATTACAAGATCCTGATAAAACTGAGAATCCTTTTGTAACCCCATCTTAAAAGCCTGCACAGCTGTTGCAACATCAAGATGTGGGATATCTAAGGATTCTCGACTGAACTTGTTCACATAATCCCTCAAGGATTCCTGAGGTCCTTGAGTTATCCTGTAAAGGTCACTGGTCAGTTTCTCAAAACTCCGACTACAAGAAAACTGACTATTAAATAAATTAACCAAATGAGCAAACGAAGTAATTGAGTGAGGAGGAACATTTAACAGCCATTTTAAGGCTGATCCTGTCAAGGTAGAACCGAAACCCTTGCATAAGCATGTTTCCTTGAGATCTGGAGGGATAGGATTGATTTCCATCCTTTCCCTATACTAGGCAATATGCTCTTCAGGATCCGTAGTTCCATCATACAGTTTCATGTTGGGGGTCTGAAATCTTTTTGGGATTTCAGCATCACAGATAGGATATGCAAAGCGAGATATCCTGTGGCTGTCTTGAGATACTTCCGGAATTGGCTGGACCACTCCAGGTACACTGGATATCATGTCCTTCAATTTCTGAAGCTCCCTAGTAAATGTTGGTGTCATGCCTGCATCCTGCAAAGACCCATTGTTGTTAGTAGCAAGAATATTATTATTTGACACGTTACCGGTCTGAGGATTCTGGCCATATCCTGAAGCATATCCTGAGCTCCTCACAGTTGACATCCTGACCGAGGAGGGTATCTCAGGGGTCTGATTCTGAGAATGGCTTGGGACGATATTCCCCCGGTTATCCTCAGTGTAAACTGCAGAACTGAAGTTCAAAGCCCTAGGCTGTATAGGAGTGGCAGTTTCTTCAGCAGGTCTACTTGGGCCGGATTTCAAGAGTTGTATTTCTCTCATCAGCATCCGATTAGTTTCCTGCTGCTGCCTCATCTGTTCCTGTACACTACCAAACAAATTCAGAATTTCATCATTAGATGCCAAAACAGGACCGGATCCCTGGGTACTAGGAGCGGGAATAACATCCCGAGCTACATGGCTTTCAGCTCCGTGTGATGAAGCTTGCATTCTTGGAGGAGGAGGTGGAAGCACCGAACCAATTGTTGTAGAGGTTGTAGCAGACATGGTGGAAGAGCTCATGTTTGATCTCGAGGCCATTGAAAACAATTTAGAAAAAAGTTTTGACAAAAGAAAACCGAGTAATGATTTTACTAAAGTTTTTAGCAAAAATAGCACCACTTGCCCCACGGTGGGCGCCAAATTGTTTTGGTCAAAAATTACCGAAGCAATTAAGTGATCAAATTAGTTAAGTGAGGTAGTGTGCTAGAAACGAGTGTTGAAAATATGTTAATCAAATTAATTGTAAAAACAGTTTCAGGATACGGCTCAGGATATAAAGCTGTATCTACGATCAAACAATGAGTGAAAAAGTAAAGGTTGACACGTGATGTACGAGGAAAGCCCTTGATCAATCTAGATCTCCGGCATAAAACCTCAGGAGCTGACAATCGCAGCTGCCTTGTTCTTCTGTTACTTCAAATATCAGGATACAGTGCAGGATGTGGTGCGGATCAACTAGGTGTTACAATGTAATTTGAATACAAGTGTTTGTGTGTAGTGTTTGCGGTGAGCTAGAGAGCAAAATTGTTCGAATGTGTGTGTATGAGTTGCGTGCCTTAATCTGATCCGCCCCCATCTATTTATAGTAAAAGAAGTGTAACAAACTGTTTTGGTCAAAAATCAAGCAATGACAATGTAACCAAACTTTCTGTTGTGAGGTATGATGCTTGAATTGATGAACAACAATAAGGATCACTATGAAATGTAATGAACAAGTGACACGAAGATTTATACGAGGAAAAAGCCCTTGATCAATGAATGATCTCCGGCATAAAAAACCTCGGGTGATGGAAACTACCGATCGCCAACTCAAATTAAACAAGAAATATAATACAACTTCGGATGATAGCGAGCTAAGTACAAGGATCACTATAGTGTATCGTGTAGAAATCTATGAAAAATGCTAAGTGTTTTGCCGAGAGCTGGTGAGTGCAGTTGTACGAGTGTGTGTTAGCCAAAAATAGCCAAAAGTGTTTTCTAATTAGCTCGCTACCCCTTTAAAAATAGAAAATATCTAGCCTAACTAACTGTCCGCATTTCGTGCCTTCTCCCCACGTTCTCCATAACGTTCACAATGGTCAAGCACGTGCAGAATTGAAGGGAATATACTCCAGGAATATCGCCATGACCAAGTCCAAGCCGGTACTCCTGCAAAACAATACCGAATTCAAAGTGAACAATCATTAGTATAAGGATTCTTAGGATGATCCATGATCCTGATCCTGAAGTACTTCTGAGGATCACTAATTGTCACAGAAGTAAGGATCACCAAACAGGATAACACTTGAGGATCATAGGTCAGTAAGAAATCCTCCCCTAACAATTGCCCCCAAAATATAAGGAGTAATTATGTAAATAAATGAGTTGTATTTTGTAGATCTTATCCACAACAAACTAACGGATATATAGCCGTTAAGATCGAACTAGCCGTTGGAATCCTGACATCACTGAGGTGACTTATCCTGCAAAATCATCATTATAAATGGCAGTTAGAGATAAGAGCGAAAGGGCATTTAAATCCGAGCGTTTCCTTTTTAAATCCTCATCAGAAGACTTATTCAGGTATTCTCTTTTCCTTTTCTTCCTTCTCTTACTCTGCTTTTCTTTCTTTTCCATCATCTCGTCAAAAATGATGCTTCGGAACTCTCCGGGCAAGGATCACAAGAAGAACAGCCCCTTAAAGAGCCAAGGGATCATCAAAGATTCCGCAAAAGAACGCTGTTATTTCACCGATCCACAAATTGATAAAATTCGCTATTGTTTCCCGGCGAACACCATTTTCAAATCCTTTGATCCCACTGCTTTGAGTGACTATATCTCTGAAACTTGGATTGCCTTTCCTGTTACTCCATTCACCATAGGATACACCTATCCTTTTCCAGCCTTTACCCAATCCTTTTTCTCCCTTACCGGCATCTCCTACATCCAAGCTATGCCGATGATCTGGAGGGTCTTATATACCCTTGAAAGGATCATCGAGCAGGAAGGGATTGATCTAGGAATGTCGGAGTTGGCTGAGATGTATGATCTCACAACATTTGGATCCCACCGATATTTGTTTAAACGAAAACCTGGTGAAGAACACCCCATTTTTAAAGCCACCAAGAACGATACAAACTGGAAACGAAGCTTTTTCTTTGTCAGAAGAGACTCTATCCCAAACGGAAAGGATCTACCCAGGGAGTGGTCCACCCATGGTAGGACAGAGGATCCTGAGAAGGATCACCAGATAATCTCGCTCTTGAGATAGGATCACTAACCCCCTTTTGTCTTATATTATGCAGCTGTCACTGTTTCACACCTCATACCGTCTCCTGCTACCAAGGAAAGGCTTGCTGCTTTTAGAAGACTCGGTCCTGAAACAAGATCATTCAAGACAATCACCCAGGATTCTCAAGAGGTATCCTCAGGCTCAGTCACCATGTCAAGTAAGTATCCTGTTTTTTGTATAGTTAAAGATTTAAATAAATAGTTAATTAGAAATAGGATAAGGATACTTATCTTGCTTTGAATGTGCAGGTGCTGGAAAAGCTTCAAAATCTGCCTCCAAGTTCAGCGTGACCGATCTGGACAACGTACGATCCTCCAAGAAGAAGCTTCCTGCCAGCCCAACTGCTTCGATCCCCAAGGCACCCGTTAAAGGAAGGGGTGGCAAGAAAAGAAAAGCCTCTGAAGCTGAGGATCTGCAAGGTCTGCCCCTGATCCGCCACCAGTTCCTTGAATACTTCAACGATGTAAGGATCCTTGTCCCTGCTTTAGGTACCCAGCTTATTTGAGGATCACCTGTTCTTGAACTGTTCTTTATCTTCTTTGCAGAAATTTGCTGAGATTGAAGACTATGTTGGGCATGTCGAGGAGCAGGACAAGAAAATTGCTGATCTCAAACAAGTCGCATTGCTCAAGGATCTTAAGATTGCTGACCTCCAAAAGGACCTCCAAAATGCCAAAGCTGAAACGGCCAAGGTTCTGATCAATGCTGACTACGAGAAGCATGATATCACCCAGGATGCTAAAGTCTCTGCTGCCATAGCGATGTACAAGACCAAATTGCAGATGGCCTTGGAAGCTCAGGATCCTGACTTCGACAGGAGCAACTGGGATGTGGAAGGCTGGAAGGCAAGGCTAGCTGAGCTGGATGACGAGGAGGAAGCTGAGTAGATCCTGATGATCGAGGCTGGAGGCAGTGCCAAGGATCATGGTGGTGAAGCTAGTGGAGCTGGTGATGGTGATGCAGCGAAGGTGTAGGCTGCGGCAATGGGCAATGATGGACACTTCTAGACATAGCCGGAGCCCATTTTTTAAGTTTGGTAGTTTATTTTGGTTATGATGTTTTGTTGAACAATGGTGGGTCTGTACTTAAAAAATAGTAAGTAGGGTTGAGGATCATGGATGATCCTTTGAACAATAGGTAGGATTACAAATGGTGGTGGGATCCTCTGTTTGGGGGATGAAGCCATTGTGATCCTGCCGTCTTTTAATTTTCTGCACTACCAAGACCTTTAGACAATGGACACCCTTTACCTACCCCAGCGGACGGGCCACGTATTGCTGGTAGATGCTCGGGGTAGGTAATTTTGACAACCTTAAGGGGTTTAATCTTTTGTTAATAAAATAACTTTAATCTTTTTTGGCTTATCGTGTGTTGTTATCCTTGTTTGTCCTTTTAATTTTCAATTATTTTGATATACACTTGTCTGAATAAGAAAAGTTGAACAAATTAGATAAAAAATATTTAGGATATGATCCAGGATCAAATATCCTACAGTTGAAAAATTCCAAAAAGTGGTATATTTTAAGGATCATGAGTTTAGTTGTCAAAGTACAAGGGTTATTCAAATAAACAATGAATAAAATCAAAATAGTTAAGGATCATACCTGGGGATCCAAGTTAGGATCCTAACCCTTAATACTATAACCAGGATAACCATAAGACAAACCTTAGTAAGAAGTAAGGATCAAGGATCCTTGGTTGTTTAATTTCGAAGACCTGAAATAGAACATAACTTGGGACTAAGCCAATATAAGATAAAAGTTAGCAACTGGGGACAAGCCCAAAGGATAACTGGGGACAAGCCCAAGGATAACTGGGGACAAGCCCAAGGATCGTGTGTGGACTGGAGTATGGCCCTAACTGGCGACTATCCAAACTTAGTGGCATGAAAATGCCAAACCCTTAGCTAACGTGAAAACGTTAGAAACCTTAAGAACGGATGTATGGTACGTCTACCATTATACGTAGGATCCTAGGTATAGCCAGTACAATGGAATTATCAGCCCCTAAAACGAGTACTGGTCCCACTGCCATGAACTATACCAGGATCATCGTGCGCTACCGGCGGAACTGGGGTCAAACCCGAGTAACTGGGGTCAAACCCAAGTAACTGGTTGCTTTTGTGGATAACCATCCTTTTGCTAAGAGTACCTGAACCTTCAAAACTCAGAATCACGTGAAGGGGGGATAAAGGATGCAGGATCCTTATCCTTATGTGAGAAAGTAAGGAAATGAAATAGTTTGAGATTAGAATGTTACCAAAATGAGGATCATCTGTGCTCTAAGGATCCTTCAAGGATACTAGTCAGGTAAGGATCATGGATCCTCGTCACATAAAGTATTTCTTTAAATGAACAGCATTCCAAGCTCTTGGTAGCAAATCACCTTCCATTGTTAACAATCGATATGCCCCCTTTCCTGCTTCAGCTTCAATCAAATAGGGTCCTTCCCACTTTGGTGCTAGCTTTCCATCAGCGGGATTGGTGGTATTCTGAAATGCTTTCCTTAACACCATATCACCAACTTGGAATTTCCTGATCCTGACATTTTTGTTGTAAGCTCCAGCCATCCTTTGTTGATAACTGGCCATCCTTATCCTTTCCAGATCCCTGATTTCTTCTATAGTATCCAGGTCTTGAACCAAGTTCTCATCATTTTCCTCAGGATCACGAATACTTGTTCTAGCAGTTGGAACCACCATTTCTGTAGGGATCACTGATTCTGCCCCAAATACCAAAGAGAATGGAGTTTGGCCTGTAGCATTCTTAGGAGTTGTCCTATCAGCCCAAAGCACATAAGGTAGTTCTTCTGCCCATTTCCCTTTCTTGGATCCAAGCTTCTTCTTCAAATTGTTGATGATGATCTTATTGGATGATTCTGCCTGACCATTAGCTTGTGGGTGGACTGGTGTTGATGTTATCATCTTAATCCCCCAGCTGTCACAAAAGTTAGTAGTTCTGCCCCCAATGAATTGGGAACCATTATCACATATAATTTCAGAAGGAATACCAAATCTAGTTATAATATTTCTTTTAATGAAGGATATAACTTCCTTTTCTCTGACTTGGGCAAAAGCTTCAGCCTCTATCCACTTGGAGAAGTAATCGGTCATAGCAAGCATGAACACTTTTCCACCAGGTGCCTTAGGGAGCTTACCAACTATATCCATACCCCATCTCATAAATGGCCAAGAGGAGGATATAGGATGCAAAAATTCAGCTGGTTGATGAAGGATATTGCTGTGTCTCTGACAAGGATCACATTTCTTAGCATACTCCACAGCATCTCTCTTCATAGTTGGCCAATAGTATCCTGTCCTCAGGATCCTTGAGAATAATGCCCTGCCCCCAGTGTGGTTTTCACAATCTCCTTCATGGAAGTCTTTTAAAACTTCTTGGATTTCAGGATCCTCAATGCATCTTAAATATGGTCCTGCAAGAGATCGTTTATACAACATATTATTTAAAATTGTGAATTGAGATACCTTAATTTTGAAAGCCCTATGGTTTTCTCCTGTAGGAATCTCTCCATGTTGTAAGTATCTCATGATTGGGAGGATCCATGATCCTGAATAAGATTGAGTATCCTCACTAGGGATAATTGTAGAATCCTCTCCTATTTCCATAGCCACGTGATCCTCGATGGCAGGAGCCAGGATATGGATAATGGGGATACTTATATCCTCCGGGATCTTCAAAGATGATCCTAGATTAGCCAATGCATCAGCTTCTGCATTTTCTTCCCTTGGTACCTGTGTCAAACTAAAGGAAACAAAAGAGAGTGCCAATTCTTTGACTATCTCCAAATATTTGGTTAGCTTTTCACCTTTAACAGCATAGGATCCATTAAAGTGATTAGTGATTAACAAAGAATCTACATGTACCTCAAGATACCTGATCCTCATATGCTTAGCAATTTGCAAACCAGCTATCAAGGCTTCATATTCAGCCTCATTGTTAGTAGTTTGGAACTCACAAGCTATAGAGTGGGGTATTATATCCCCCTGTGGCGATTTTAGTAGTATTCCAAGCCCTGTTCCTTTGACATTTGAGGATCCATCAGTATAGAGTATCCAAGGATCCTTGGTCTCCTCTAGCTGCTGGACTTCTAATTCAGCTTCCTTTTGCAAATCACTACTGAAATCTGCCACAAAGTCAGCTAATGCTTGGGATTTAATGGCTGTCCTGGGTTCATATCTTATATCATATGCACTAAGCTTCACTGCCCACTTAGCCATCCTTCCTGACATTTCAGGTTTCCTGAGGACATTCTTAATTGGAAAATTAGTTTTGACAATAATGGCATGAGTTTCAAAATAATGTCTCAATTTAGTAGATGCCATAATTAATGCAAGGATAAGTTTTTCTAAGTGTGAATACCTGGATTCAGCATCAAGTAAACTCTTACTTACATAATAGACAGGATGTTGTGTACCTTCGTGATCCTTAACAAGGACGGCACTTACTGCTTTTGAGGATACCGCAAGATATAAGGATAACACATCTCCTTTTTCTGGTTTCATCAAGGCCGGGGCCAAGGATAGGTAATCCTTAAGAGCTCTTAGGGCAGTTTCATGCTTCTCAGTCCACTCGAATTTCTTGTTCTTCCTTAGGATATCATAGAATTCCTTGCACTTTTCTGAGGATTTGGATATGAATCTGTTTAAAGCTGCAATCCTGCCTGTTAACCTCTAAACATCCTTAGCATTGGCAGGGGACTTGATGTTCACTATAGCTTCAATTTGTTCTGGACTGGCTTCAATGCCTCTCTTTGTCACCATATATCCTAAGAATTTACCTGCTTTAACACCAAAGTGACATTTTGAAGGATTAAGTTTCATGTTATATTTGTCAAGGATAGTGAATGCTTCCTCTAAGTCCCTTAGGTGATCCTCAGCCTTTTTGGATTTTACCACCATATCGTCTATGTAAACCTCCATAGTTTGTCCAATCTGATCCTTGAACATCATATTCACTAGCCTTTGATAAGTTGCACCTGCATTTCTTAGTCTAAATGGCATAGCAATATAACAGTATATACCAGTTGGAGTCATAAAGGCTGTATCCTCTTGATTGGATGGTTCCATCTGAATTTGTTGAAATCCAGATGAAGCATCCATAAAAGTTAACAGTTCATGACCCGCAGTTGCATCCACCATGGAGTCAATGTGGGGTAATGGGAAAGGATCCTTGGGACATGCCTTATTTAAATCAGTAAAATCGACACATACCCTCCACTTTCCGTTTTTCTTTTGAACAACAACCACATTGGCCAACCATCTTGGATACTTGACCTCTCTAATCATACCTGCTCGGAGTAATTTCTCTACCTCCTCCTGGATAATGGCATTTCTTTCTGGTGCAAATTTCATCCTCTTTTGATGGATTGGTTTGAAGGACCTATCAATGCCAAGTTTGTGAGTGATTATATCTTTAGATATACCTGTCATATCTTCGTGTTTCCATGCAAAGGTAGTCTTTCTCCTTTTGAGGAAGGATATGAGGTCTTCCTTCATTTCGCCAAGGATCCCTGATCCTATATAAACTTTAGATTCAGGATCATCAGGATCCATAAGGATTTCTACTACATCCTGCTCTCTTGCCTCCAAGGCATCCCTTGGAGGATGCTTTAATTGCTATTGCTCCCTCGACTTTAAGGCTGGTTTCATTGATGAGGTGTAGTAGTTCTTAGCTTCTTGCTGATCACTATCAATCTTCACTATTCCCCAAGGACTAGGAAGCTTCACACATTGATGATAAGTGGATGGGACTGCCTTCATATCATGTATCCAAGGCCTGCCAAGGATAACATTACAACAAGATAAACAGTCAATAACACAAAATTTTTGGTAAGAATGTAGGCCTTCGATATAGATTGGGAGTTTAATGTCCCCCAGAGTATTCTTAGTCTCGCCAATGAATCCCACGAGCACAGAGGATCTTTGTATGATATCGGATTCAGGAATATTCATCTTCTTGAGGACATCAAGCTGGATAATGTTCACAGAGCTTCCTCCATCTATAAGGATCATGCGAACAAAATGCTTAGAAATAAAAAGAGTGATAACCAAACCATCATGATGAGGATCCTGAATGTCAACACGATCATCCTCATCGAAAGTTATGACTTTTCCTTCGGAGACACTGGATGTTCGAATGGGTCTATCTCCATTATCCATCTTGGTTTCCTTTGCATGTCTTTTAGCTGCAGAGAAGGATGTTCCACAAATGTCTGATCCTCCAGAAATAAAGTTTATAACTTGTGCGTCTGCTGGAGGGGCTGGAGCTTTCTCTGGGATCCTTTTAGGATCCTGAGTCCTTGACTTCTTTCTCCCCAATAATTCTTTCAAGTGCCCCTTGCTCAACAAGTATCCAATTTCTTTTCTCAATGCGATGCATTCTTCTGTGAGATGCCCAAAATCTTCATGATATGCACACCACTTTGACTTATCTTTGGTTGCAGCTGGTCTGTCATTTTTCCTGGGCCATCTAGCTTTATCACCTAAATTCTGCATCGCAAGGATTAGTTCATTGTTATCAACAGAAAAACAATATTCAGAAATTGGAGGATAATCCTCATCATCCTCTTCTTGTTCAACGGCATGCACATTCTGGTTATCAGATTTGTTATAGGATCTGAACTTGTTGTTCTTGAATGAGGATCCTTGCTTCTCTTGCTTTAAGGATCCTGCTAACCTCTCCTGGATCCTTTTGTCATCCTCTAGCCGGATGAACCTAAGGGCCCGGGTTCTTACCTCATCTAGATTCCTGCATGGTGTCATAACAAGATCATCATAGAATAATGAATTCCAAAGCAATCCCATTTTAAAGGCTTCAACAGCCGTAGCTATATCCAGGTTAGGAATATCTAAGGATTCTTTACTAAATTTAGTGATATAATCCCTTAATGATTCATTACGACCTTGGGTTATCCTATACAGATCACTAGTTAAACGCTCAAATTTTCTACTACAAGAAAACTGGTTATTAAATAGGTTAACTAGATTAGCAAACGAGGTAATAGAGTAAGGGGGAAAACTTAGGAGCCATTTAAGATCCGATCCAGTAAGAGTGGATCCAAATCCCTTGCACAGACATGCTTCCTTTAACCTTTCTGGAATGGGATTGATCTCCATCCCTTCCCTGTACTGTGCTAAGTGTTATTCAGGATCTGTTGAACCGTCATACAACTTCATGGTAGGCACATGGAACCTCTTGGGTATCTCAGCATCACAGATTGGTGGTGTAAAACGAGATATCTTGTGGCTCCCATCTGCAATCTCCGGGATAGGCTTGACCACTCCTGGGACACTTGATATCATATCCTTTAACTTTTGCAATTCTCTGGCCATGGCATGATTGATACCTGTATCCTGCATAAGGCCATGGTTAGTGGTATAAGAATTATTGAAAGTGTTACCTCCCATTGGGTTCAAATTAGGAAGAGCGGATGTGAATCCATATTGTTGGGGCTCTGGAATGACCGATGGACCAGTAGAAGCAATGGTCTGCATTGGAATAAAATCTCCCAGATGGATATCGGAACTCCCTGATTGCAAACTCCTTAAGGATCCCGGAATCTGGAAGGATCCATGAAACTGAGAGGATCCTTGAACCTGGGAGGATCCTGGGATGTAGGAAGATCCTTGAACCTGGGAGGATCCTTGAAACTGAGAGGATCCTTGAACCTGGGAGGATCCTAGAACATAGGAGGATCCTTGAACCTGGGAGGATCCTGGGATGTAGGAGGATCCTTGAACCTGGGAGGATCCTTGAACCTGGGAGGATCCTGGGACGTAGGTAGATCCTTGAACCTGGGAGGATCCTTGAAACTGAGAGGATCCTTGAAACTGAGAGGATCCTTGAACCTGGGAGGATCCTTGAAACGGCCAGAACCCTTGAATCTGCTGCGCTCCTGAATATCCTCCTGAGCTTACGAAGGATCCTATATGCTGAGGATGGGATCCTGCTGGTTGGAAGTATGACCCTGAAGCCTGAGTCATTGCTGATGATCCGTAATGCACTCCTTTTGGTCCTCCCACATATTGAACGTCTGGAACCATTGAAGGCTGAGAAGTTATGACCGGAGTATCGAAATTCAAAGATCTGGGCATCAGTGGGGAATGATCATCTGCCGATCTCTTCTATTTCTTGATGTCTCCAATTTCTCTAAGAATCCTTTCATTAGTCTTATCCTACTGCTGTATATGCTCCTTCATCTGCAAAATCAGAGTAAACAAGTCACTAGTAGTGGGAGTATAAGAAGCAGAAGAAGTTGGAGGTTTTGAGAAAATGGGAGTTGGTTTCTTCTCGGCATTTTTCTGAGGTCCAGAAGGTGGTGGAGGCAAAGGTGGAATGCCCTGGGATGAATTGATTGCAGACATCGCACTGGAGGTGTTCTTTGATGATGAAGCCATCTGCTTGGATGTAACGAACCGAAATGATCACAAAAATGAGAATTTCTTAGGAATGAAGCACCAATTTCCCCACGGTGGGCGCCAAACTGTTTTGGTCAAAAATCAAGCAATGACAATGTAACCAAACTTTCTGTTGTGAGGTATGATGCTTGAATTGATGAACAACAATAAGGATCACTATGAAATGTAATGAACAAGTGGCACGAAGATTTATACGAGGAAAAAGCCCTTGATCAATGAATGATCTCCGGCATAAAAAACCTCGGGTGATGGAAACTACCGATCACCAACTCAAATTAAACAAGAAATATAATACAACTTCGGATGATAGCGAGCTAAGTACAAGGATCACTATAGTGTATCGTGTAGAAATGTATGAAAAATGCTAAGTGTTTTATCGAGAGCTGGTGAGTGCAGTTGTACGAGTGTGTGTTAGTAAAAAATAGCCAAAAGTGTTTTCTAATTAGCTCGCTACCCCTTTAAAAATAGAAAATATCTAGCCTAACTAACTGTCCGCATTTCGTGCCTTCTCCCCACGTTCTCCATAACGTTCACAATGGTCAAGCACGTGCAGAATTGAAGGGAATATACTCCAGGAATATCGCCATGACCAAGTCCAAGCCGGTACTCCTGCAAAACAATACCGAATTCAAAGTGAACAATCATTAGTATAAGGATTCTTAGGATGATCCATGATCCTGATCCTGAAGTACTTCTGAGGATCACTGATTGTCACAGAAGTAAGGATCACCAAACAGGATAACACTTGAGGATCATAGGTCAGTAAGAAATCCTCCCCTAACACAAACTATCCTAATAAACCGGGATCCGGCGAATATTCCCCACTCGAACGTTGTAGACCTGGTCTTTCGGGTTCAACGTTTCCCACATAACAGATACGCCCGAGTCTTGAGGAGAAGAAGTCCATTTGACCGTTAGTAACCCACAGCCTCTAACCTGCACGTGGTTAATTCAATTAACCTCAGGATATCGCCCAGGATGCTAGCAATATCCCAATCCAGCATCCTGGTCACAAATAAACAATTAAAAGCAGGATATTAGTCAAGATATGTACGCTCAGAAAAGGACCCATAACACTATTGGTCGACAATGAAGAAAGATGCTACTGAATATGCTCGAAGATGTGATGCATGTCAAAGGCACAGTAACATATTACATCAACCAGCTGAACCACTATATCCTATAACTTCCCCTTGGCCATTCATGAAATGGGGGATGGACATAGTAGGAAAATTGCCAAAAGCTCCAGGAGGAAAAGTCTTTATGCTGGCAATGATCGACTATTTTTCCAAATGGGTTGAAGCTGAAGCATTTGTTCAAGTTAGAGACCAAGAAGTAGTATCATTCATAAAAAGGAATATCCTGACCAGGTTTGGAGTACCAGCTGAAATCATTTGTGACAATGGATCTCAGTTTATAAGCAAAAGGACTACTGACTTTTGCAAGAGTTGGGGAATCAAAATGATCACATCTACTCCGGTACATCCTCAAGCAAATGGACAAGCAGAATCCTCGAACAAGATAATTGTCAACAACCTGAAAAAGAGACTAGGAGCTAAAAAAGGAAGATGGGCAGAAGAACTACCCTTTGTTTTGTGGGCTGATAGAACAACAATAAAGAGTGCAACTGTCCAGACTCCATTCTCCTTAGTATTTGGGGCAGAAGCAGTGATCCCAACAGAAATGGTAATACCGACAGCAAGATCTAACCTCCGGGATCCTGAGCAGAATCCTGAAGCTTTGTGCCAAGAATTGGATATTGTGGACGAGACAAGAGATGCAGCAAAGCTGAGGATGGCAGCATACCAACAGAGGATATCCAGAGCATATAACAAGAATATAAGGACTAGAAGATTTCAAGTTGGGGATTGGGTATTAAGAAAGGCTTTTCAGAATACTACTAATCCTGCCGAAAGTTAGCTCCAAAGTGGGAAGGACCATATAAGGTTGAATCAGAATCTGGAAAAGGAGCATACCGACTCAAGAATATGGAGGGGGATAAGCTGCCAAGATCCTGGAATGCTATACACTTAAAGCTCTATTTCAAGTGAGATTAGAATTTAATTTCTATCTCAGGATGGTATGGATTCTATCTCTTTTAAATATATTTGAATTTGTTTATTATTTAGAACCCAATACTGACTTAAGCATCGGAGGGGTGTTAGCCAAGCTAACACCCACCTTAGTTTGAGGTTATTTTGCAGAATATGCCTCAGGATTTAGCTCCAGGATACTGCTCAGGATATCTCGAAAGATTAGAGGATTGGCCCCCTCTCTCACGTATAAGGGATTCTAATCCCTTCAAAGGTTTAAAGGTATTCACCTTTCTTACGAATTGGTTTTAAACACCCCGCCTGGAGCGCAAGTTATCTAGGGATAGTTCAAGGTAGCGGGACCAGTTCATGTAAAAGTGGCTGACAATTTCGTTACTATTGGCTATATCCTGGATCCTAAAGGTATATGAGGATTGATCACCCTTTCTCACGAAAGGGTATTTTCATACTCTCTAAGGTTTAAAGGTTTTCACCTTTCTAAGTCTTGGAGTTTATATACTCCCGCCTGTAGCGCATGAAAATCAGGGTTTGTCCCCAGGATATTAAGGGTTTTGTTATGGGCCATTTTCTGAGTATGCATGCTGACTAATATCTTGCTTTTAATTGTTTATCTATGATCAGGATACTGGACGGGGATATTGATGACATCCTGGATGATATCCTGAGGTATATCGAATTAATCACGTGCAGGTTAAAGACTGGGACTTGCCAACGCTCAAGTGGACTCCATCTCCTCAAGACTCGGGCGTATTTGTTAAAGGAGAGACGTTGAGCCCGAAAGACCAGGTCTCCAACGTTCAACTAAGGAATATTCGTTGGATCCCGGTTATGTAGGATAGTTAGTTACGTTTGTTTTACTATAAATAGATGGGGGCGGATCAGATTAAGGCACTCAACTTTCACACTTTCAAACACTCTTTCTCTAGCTTATCGCAAACACTACACACAACACTTGTATTCGAATTTCATTGTAACACATAGTCGATCCGCACCACATCCTGCACTGTATCCTGATATTTGAAGCAATAGAAGAACAAGGCAGCTGCGATTGTCAGCTCCCGAGGTTTTATGCCGGCGATCTAGATTGATCAAGGGCTTTCCTCGTATATCACGTGTCCACCTTTACATTTTTGCTCATTGTTTGATCATAGATACAGCTCTATATCCCGAGCCGTATCCTGAAACTGTTTTCATATCTAATTTTGTTAACACATTTTTCACACATAATTTTAGCACACTACCTCACTTAACTAATTTGATCACTTAATTGCTTAGGTAATTTTTTACCAAAACAATTTGGCGCCCACCGTGGGGCAAGTGGTGCTACTTTTACTAAAAATCTTTGTAAAATCGTTAATCGGTTTTCTATTTTCAAAACTTTTTGCCACATTGTTTTCAATGGCCTCAAGATCAAACATGAGCTCTTCTACTATGTCTGCTACAACCTCTGCTACCACTGGTTCGGTACTTCCACCACCTCCTCCAAGGATGCCGTTTTCTTCACAATCTCAAGATGTTATCCCTACTCGGAGTGTCCAGGGATCTGCTCCCGTTTTAGCCTCTAATGATGAAATTTTGACTTTATTTGGAAGTGTGCAGGAACAAATGAGGCAGCAACAGGAGACTAATCAAATGCTGTTAAGAGAAATACAACTCTTAAAAGCTAGCTCGAGTAGACCTGCTGAAGAAACTGTCACTCCCATACATCCCAGGGCTTTGAACTTCAGTTCCGCAGTTTACACTGAGGATAACAGGGGGAATATCGTGCCCAGCCTTCCTCAGAATCATACTCCTGAAATACCCTCCTCGGTCAGGATGTCAACCATGAGGAGCTCAGGATATGCTTCAGGATATGTGCAAAATCCTCCGACGGGTAACGTGTTAAATAATAGTAATAGCCTTGCTACTAACAATAATGGGTCTTTGCAGGATGCAGGTATGACGTCAACATTTACTAGGGAGCTTCAGAAATTGAAGGACATGATATCCAGTGTGCCTGGAGTGGTCCAGCCAATTCCGGAAGTACCCCAGGACAGCCACAGGATATCCCGCTTTGCATATCCCATCTGTGATGCTGAAATCCCAAAAAGATTTCAGACTCCCAACATGAAGCCGTATGATGGGACCACGGATCCTGAAGAGCATATTGCCCAATATAGGGAAAGAATGGAGATTAACCCTATCCCTCCGGAGCTTAAGGAAGCATGCTTATGCAAGGGATTTGGTTCTACCCTGACAGGATCAGCCTTAAAATGGCTGTTAAACAATAACTCAAGGGCCTCAGGAATCCTTGAGGGATTATGTGAACAAATTCAGTCGAGAATCCTTGGATATCCCACATCTTGATGTTGCAAAAGCTGTGCAAGCTTTTAAGATGGGATTGCAAAAGGATTCTCAGTTTTATCAAGATCTTGTAATGAATCCTTGCAGGAACCTCGACGAAGCTCGTAACAGGGCTTTGAGATATATCCGTCTGGAAGATGACAAGAAGATGCAGGAGAGGATGAACTCTACCTCAACCTATGAATCAACTAACAGGAAATCAGAATCCTCATATAAGCCATATCGCTCCAAGCCATATGGCAGAAATGATAACAAGAAAGTGAATGCTGTTGAAGACGAGGATCCTGAAGAATATCCTGACTTATCTGAATACTGCTTTTCTGTTAATATACCTGAGTTAATATATGCTATGCAGGGTTTAGGGGACAAAGCTAGGTGGCCTCGAAAGAACCAGCAGAAAGCTGATTGGAAGGATAAATCCAAATGGTGTGCCATTCACGAAGACTTCGGACATATGACCGAGGATTGCATTGCTTTAAGGAAGGAAATAAGTTACCTGTTAAGCAAAGGATATCTGAAGGAGTTGCTGGGAAGAAGGAAGAATAAGGGCCAGGATCCTGTGAAGGATCCTGAACGAGCAGCATCACCTCCAGCCGATGCCAAGATAATTAACTTTATTTCAGGAGGATCCGATATTTGTGGAACTTCGTATTCAGTGGCAAAAAGACATGCAAAGGAAGCTAAGAGCGAGAGGGGAGACAGACCAGTCAGAATGACTACCCTCACAACTGATAAAGTGATCACTTTCGATAGTGATGACAGGGATATTGTTCAGGATCCTCACCATGATGCTTTAGTAATAACATTATATGTAGCTAACCATTTTGTACGCAGGATACTGGTAGACAACGGTAGTTCTGTCAATATAATTCAGCTGGAAACGTTGAAGAGGATGAATGTATCTCCGATGGATATTACTTCAAAGTCCACTGTGCTCGTTGGTTTCAGTGGAGAAGCTAGGAATACTGTAGGGGAGATAAAGTTACCAGTATATGTTGAAGGGGTCAACTCGATACAACGCTTCTGTGTGATGGACTCCCTATCCTGCTATAACATCATACTGGGAAGACCATGGATTCATGATATGAAGGTTGTGCCATCAACATATCACCAATGCATCAAGATCCCTACCCCTTGGGGAGTTGTTAAGGTTGAAAGTGATCACCAGGAAGCGAAGGAATGCTACTCATCCTCAATGAAATCCTCAACTAAGCCTAGTACAGCATAGCAATTAAAGATGCGGGCCCAGGATATCGTGGAGGATTCGGAGCAGGATGTGAAGAAAATCATCCTGGATCAGGATAAGCCTGATATCTCGGTGCTCGTAGGAACCAATATCCCTCAGGATATTGAAGAACAGTTAACTAACTTTTTGAAATGCAGGATGTCAACGTTTGCATGGAAGCATGAGGATATGACAGGCATATCCAAAGACATTATCACTCACAAGCTTGGAATTGACAAATCATTCAAGCCTGTTCAACAAAAAAGAAGAAAATTTGCTCCTGAGCGGAATGCGATTATCCAAGAGGAAGTTGAAAGGTTGTTGAAGTCCAGGATGATCAGAGAAGTAAAGTTTCCAAGATGGCTAGCTAACGTAGTTGTGGTACAGAAGAAAAACGGGAAATGGAGAGTCTGTGTAGACTACACGGACTCGAACAAGGCTTGTCCTAAAGACCCATTTCCTCTCCCTCATATCGATGCAATGGTGGATGCTACTGCTGGACATGAAATGTTAACGTTCATGGACGCATCCTCAGGATTTCAGCAGATTCAAATGGAACCTTCGGATCAGGAGGATACTGCTTTCATGACACCAACAGGTATATATTGCTATACTGCTATGCCTTTCGGTTTGAAAAATGCAGGTGCAACATACCAGAGATTGGTAAACATGATGTTCAAGGATAAGCTGGGGGACACCATGGAGGTATATATCGATGATATGGTGGTGAAATCTAAAAAGGCTGAGGATCAACTCCAGGATATCATGGGAGCATTTGATATCCTGGATCAATACAACATGAAGCTGAATCCTGCTAAATGCCATTTCGGAGTGGGGGCAGGAAAGTTTCTTGGATACATGGTGACAAAAAGGGGGATAGAAGCAAGCCCAGAGCAGATCAAAGCTATCCTGGATATAAAATCACCCTCAAATACGAAGGACGTACAAAGGTTGACAGGCCGAGTAGCAGCTTTGAATAGATTTATTTCAAGATCCTCGGAAAAATGCAAGGAATTCTATGATATCCTCAAGAAGAATAAGAAATTTCAATGGGGAGCAAAGCATGAAGCAGCCTTGCAGGATTTGAAGCGGTATCTCTCAACTGCACCTCTATTGATGAAGCCTGAAAATGGTGAACCACTATCCCTATACCTCGCTGTATCAGGGAATGCTGTAAGTGCTGTTCTTATAAAAGACCATGAAGGTCAGCAATATCCTGTTTACTATGTTAGTAAAAGTTTGTTAGATGCTGAAACTAGGTATTCTCATTTAGAAAAATTGATATTAGCTCTAGTCATGGCATCGATAAAGCTTAGACATTATTTTGAAACACATAGGATCCGTGTTAAAATGAATTATCCTGTCAAAAATGTGCTTAGGAAACCAGAGATGTCAGGCAGGATGGCCAAGTGGTCAGTAAAGTTAAGTGCTTATGATTTAGTATATGAACCTAGAAATGCCATAAAGTCTCAGGCTTTAGCTGACTTTGTGGCTGATTTCAGTAGTGATATTCAAAACGAAGTAGACTTAGAAGTGCAACAGCTAGGAGAAAACTCAGAATATTGGACACTATATACTGATGGTGCATCTAATGTAAGTGGTGTAGATTTGGGTATACTACTAAAATCGCCACAGGGGGACATATTACCCCAGGCTATTAGGTGTGAATTTCCTGCTACTAATAATGAGGCAGAGTATGAAGCTTTAATTGCAGGATTAGAATTGGCTAAGAGTATGAGTATTAAGAATTTGCGAGTATATGTCGACTCCTTGTTAATTACTAACCATTTTAATGGATCCTATGCAGTTAAGGGTGAGAAATTAATCGAATACCTCGATATTCTCAAAAAATTAGCAGGATATTTCGATGTTTTTACACTTGAACAGGTACCAAGAGAGGATAATGCTGAAGCAGATGCCTTAGCAAATCTGGGATCATCGATCAGGATACTAGAAGGAACCCAAATACCAATATTACATGTCTTATATCCTGCAACGAATCCTCGGGATAAGGAAGTAGCGGGTATTCAGGATCCTAAAGCAGAGTATTCTAAAGAGGATCCTGAATCTTGGACGGCTCCAATTGTGAGATATCTCAAGGAAGGACACATCCCCGAAAATGAAAATCCTAAAGCATTTAGGATGAAGGTATCACGATTCACTATTATAGATAATGTTTTATACAAGAAATCTCTTGCAGGACCGTATTTGAGGTGCTTGGAGGATCCTGAAGCCAAAGAAGTGCTTCAAGATATACATGAAGGGGATTGTGGTAACCATACTGGGGGCAGGTCATTATTCTCAAAAGTATTAAGGACAGGATATTATTGGCCGACAATGAGAAAAGACGCCGCGGAATATGCTCGAAGATGTGACGCATGTCAAAGACATAGTAACATATTACATCAGCCTGCTGAACCGCTGTATCCTATTGTTTCCCCTTGGCCGTTTATGAAGTGGGGTATGGATATAGTGGGAAAGCTTCCAAAAGCTCCAGGAGGAAAGGTTTTCATGTTGGCAATGACGGATTATTTCTCCAAGTGGGTTGAAGCAGAAGCATTTGTTCAAGTTAGAGATCAAGAAGTAGTATCCTTTATAAAGAGAAATATCCTGACCAGATTTGGAGTACCAGCCGAGATAATCTGTGACAATGGTTCTCAATTCATCAGCAAAACAACTACTGATTTTTGCAAAAGTTGGGGAATCAAAATGATAACATCTACTCCAGTACATCCTCAAGCAAATGGACAAGTAGAATCCTCAAACAAGATAATTGTCAATAACTTAAAGAAGAGACTTGGAGCCAAAAAAGGAAGATGGGCAGAAGAATTACCCTTTGTTTTGTGGGCTGATAGGACAACGGTAAAGAATGCAACAGGCTAAACCCCATTTTCCTTGGTATTTGGAGCAGAAGCAATGATTCCAACGGAAATGACAATACCTACTGCAAGATCTGCCCTACAGAATCCTGAACAGAATCCTGAAGCCTTATGTCAGGATTTGGATACTATAGATGAAAGAAGGGATGCAGCAAGGCTAAGGATGGCAGCATATCAACAAATAATATCCAGAGCATATAACAAGAATATTAGGACCAGAAGATTTAAAGTTGGAGATTGGGTGTTAAGAAAGGCTTTTCAGAATACTACTAATCCTGCCGATGGCAAGTTAGCTCCAAAATGGGAAGGACCATATGAAGTTGAATCAGAAGCAGGGAAAGGAGCATATAGACTCAAGAATATGGAAGGGGATATGCTACCGAGATCTTGGAATGCTATACACCTTAAGCTCTATTTCAAGTGAGTTTAGAATTTAATTTCTAACTCAGGATGGTATGAATTCTACCTTTTTTAAAATATGTTTGGTTTAATTTGTTCTTTGTAACCCAATACTAACTTAAGCATTGGAGGGGTGTTAGCCAAGCTAACACCCACCTTAGTTTAAGGATGTTTTGCAGTATATGCTCCAAGATATAGCTCCAGGATGTTCACTCAGGATACTTCAGAAGATTAGAGGATTGGCCCCCTCTCTCACGTACAAGGGATCCTGATCCCTTCACAGGTTTAAAGGTATTCACCTTTCTTCCGAATTGGGTTTAAACACCCCGCCTGGAGCGCAAGTTATTCAGGGATAGTTCAAGGTGGCGGGACCAGTCCATGTAAAAGTGGCTGACAATTTCGTTACTGTTGGCTATATCCTGAATCCTAAAGGTATATGAGGATTGATCACCCTCTCTCACGAAAGGGTATTTTCATACTCTCTAAGGTTTAAAGGTTTTCACCTTTCTAAGTCTTGGAGTTTATACACTCCCGCCTGTAGCGCATGAAAATTTGGGATTTTCCCCAGGATACAAGGAATTTATCTCCAGTACATCCTTGGGTTTTACCCCTGTGACATGAAAAATTGCCTATACAATGGAAACTGATATCCAGAAGATTTCTAAGTATTTGAAGACATTGTACACAGGGGACATTCCTACCAAGGCAATGATGTAAAGCTCAAAGGATAAGGTTCAGAACTAATGCACTAAGTGTCTCAGACATGGGACATCTTCATCGGAAGAGTTGCAAAGGGATTGAAGTTTGGTAATAGGTTTATACCCTATTCCTGGTATGATCTTTCCTTTGTAAAACATCGTTTAACTCTTTGACAATACTATGCTTGGTAAGAGGTTAAATATCCTGATATATTCTCAAAATATATTTTCAAAATACTTCACAGAATATTTGATTAAAATATTTGAAATTAATACTGGTTTGGAACTTTGATCATTTAAGTATTATCAAAACAGGTTTTGGAGAAGTGGACTGTTTAAAAAGCTTTCTACAAAGTTGAAGGAATGTTTAGAAGTTCTATCTAATGAAAAGTTTTTATAATATATCGCTGAGTATATTGATCAGGATATTTTCATAAGATAACAATACAAAATTTTTACGAAGCTAAGAGTTACATTAAGTAATGCAAGGCAATAACAAATAAGTCAAAAGATAGTTATATTATTAAAAAGCAAAAGTTGTGCATTTGGTTTCACCTTAAACCAAGGCCCATCCACCAAAAGCACAATTAGTTTCTACCATACTTGTGTAACGGTTGGAGGATCTATCTCAAAACAGGACCTGTCCACCTACAACCGTTACCACATTTAAAACAGGTTATACTAATCGATGACCAAGGGCTTCATCCTAAAACCTAGGACCCATCCACCTTTGGTCATCATATTGTTCTAATGCAGGAAATATAAATTGTTTGAAGACAGGAAAAGTAAATTGTTTACACAACCACAACCATGAAATTTAAAAAAGTGGGCTCCGGCCTTGGCACGTATATCCATCATCGCCCACTTCGCCGCCTAAGAAGCGGCACCTTCTTGATCAGCAACCTCCTTCCCAGCATTCGCCCCAGCATCAGCCTCAGGATTCTTTTCGGCATCATCACCAGCATTGGCCACTTCCTCTGCCGCCTTAGAAGGCTCTTCACCAGCATGCTTTACAGGATGAGCAACGGGATGACCTCCAAGACCCTGTAGTTTCTCCTCCCAAGCCTTTACATTCCAGGAGGGGCATTCGAAGCCCAAATCCCTGGCCTCATAAGCCATCCTTATCCTGGCTTGGAGAAGAGAGACGACCACGGATGCTTTGAGGCTATCCCGATATGAACTCATATTCTGCTGGTATTGGAGAAGGGCGGCATCTAGTTTGGCTTGAGCATCCTCGTTGGCTTTGTGGAGGGTAGCTTGGTGTTCCTGGATCATTGCCTTGTATTTGTCTTCGTAATGCTGGGATTTGGCAGCTGCAATGGTTCCTTGATCAGCTATGGTGGCTTCAGCTTTCTCCAGCTTGATCTCCAACATCTTGTTAAGCCCGCAGGCGTCTTCATGCAAGAGCATAAGACGTTCCAAGCCCTATCGATAAGGACACAGGTATCGATGTAAAAATAAGTAGGATAAGGACTAACATACTTGTGCAGGATATCGAAAGGAAAATTTTACCTGTTTGAGGAATGAAATGGCTTCGTTAAACCCATGATTCTCGAGAGAGGATATTTCAGAAACAGCTGGGGAGTCCGTCTCCTTTCTCTTCCGAGAGCTAGATGCCCGGGTCCTGGATGCCAGAGGGCCTTTGGGAGCAGAAACAGTCCTTGAAGAGGTAGGCTTTGGTGTGGCAGACGACTTTGGCTTGGATTCTTGTTTGATGGGTACAAGGCTGGAGTAGCAATCCAACTCGTCAAGTTGGAAACCTTCAAGGTTGACAACTGGTACTGCACAAGGGAAGATATTCTTAAACTCATCATACTTTTGAAAAATAATTGATTTAAAATATATGTATAATTGCTGAGAATGTGCTTACCAGACATCTCTGAGCTTGATTTCTGGCTTGAATCTGTGAGAGACAGGGAGAAAGTTCTTTCACTGGCAGGAAGTCAGTAAATTTCCTCGATCTTGGATTCGGATTCTGCACTGGGAGGCACCAAATCTCTGAAGTTCGCTGCATAAGAACATCAGGATATAAGTCTGGGATATAGTTTGAAGATATAATTGGGGATATTCCTAAAACCCTAAATCCTACCCTTAGTTAACCATTTAACCGGGCAGATCGAAACCCTTATCAATAGAGTCTCTTTTTACGAAAAAGAATTTTCGTCGCCATCGATCCTCGTTCTTGGTGGCCTTAAGAACCAAAGGGTTCTTCGAAGTAGAAAACAGAAGAAAACGGTGATCGCAATGGGATCTCAACCGGTATGCTATAGGGAGGTCTTCAATACACAGGTTAGGAAAATGACGAGACTTGATTTGATCCAGCACTATCAAAACTCGCCAAACCATTGGCATGGTCTGGGTGTAACTAAGGCCGGTGAGGTCAAAAAAGCTAGAGATGAAGGGTGGAAATGGATACCAGAGTCCAAGAGAGAAAGGGTAGGCGAAGAAACAAACCCACTCGTCAGATGAAGCGTCTGATCGGGCTTCCCGATCAAAAGGGCGAAAGACTGTTCCGGTGGGGAAGGCATCGGAATCTTTAAGAGCAGCGATGTCGGCGTTGTTGAAGCAGCAGATTTCCTTTGATGGATTACGGATAAGGTTTTGACTTACGAGGGTTGAGGCCGGCCCGCCCGATCGAGATTTGTTCGTGATGCCATGAAGGGTATTGGGCAAACTAAAAGAAACTCAAGAAAAAAGGATAGAGGATGAAGAGAAAAGTGATTACCTGAAAATCGCTTGAAGAATGATGATAATAAGCAGAAATGATTTGGCTAAATATAGGCTGAAAATTAGGGGGTAAAGAGTAAATATTACATTGAAAATGGCACAATGTCACTTCAACCATCGTTTCATTTTAATTGCCTCGGTCGACGAGATAAGCTTTTTGAAATATATCCGTTGGATTGGTATACCAACCGATATATTTGGGGACAATTGTTAAGGGCCATTTTCTGAGTATGCATGCTGACTAATATCCTGCTTTTAATTGTTTATCTATGATCAGGATACTGGACGGGGATATTGATGACATCCTGGATGATATCCTGAGGTATATCGAATTAATCACGTGCAGGTTAAAGACTGGGACTTGCCAACGGTCAAGTGGACCCCATCTCCTCAAGACTCGGGCGTATTTGTTAAAGGAGAGACGTTGAGCCCGACAGACCAGGTCTCCAACGTTCAACTAAGGAATATTCGTTGGATCCCGGTTATGTAGGATAGTTAGTTACGTTTGTTTTACTATAAATAGATGGGGGCTGATCAGATTAAGGCACTCAACTTTCACACTTTCAAACACTCTTTCTCTAGCTTATCGCAAACACTACACACAACACTTGTATTCGAATTTCATTGTAACACATAGTCGATCCGCACCACATCCTGCACTGTATCCTGATATTTGAAGCAATAGAAGAACAAGGCAGCTGCGATTGTCAGCTCCCGAGGTTTTATGCCGGCGATCTAGATTGATCAAGGGCTTTCCTCGTATATCACGTGTCCACCTTTACATTTTTGCTCATTGTTTGATCATAGATACAGCTCTATATCCCGAGCCGTATCCTGAAACTGTTTTCATATCTAATTTTGTTAACACATTTTTCACACATAATTTTAGCACACTACCTCACTTAACTAATTTGATCACTTAATTGCTTAGGTAATTTTTGACCAAAACAGGTTTATCCCCAGGATATTCAGGATTTATCCACAGAAAAGCTAAAGTATGACTATGTTTGCATTCCTAAGTCTTCAAATATGCTGAACACAGGGGACATACATCATACAATTCAAAGGATGGATTCAAACTTATAAATGTGCACTGGGGACATTCCTATGATGGAATATTGGAATTGACTCTCTAGGAATGTTTAGTATGATCTCTCCTTTTTATTTGGATAACTTAAGTTTTATAAGTTATGTGGCAGTATCCTGACCAGGATATCTCTCAGGATACTCTCAGAATATGTTCCCAAGAATGTTCAAACAAAACTATTTTCATAAATAACAGTTATGCATAAAAAGTGTAACAACAAAGATAAAGCCAAAAGAAACTTATATTATTAACATGGAAAAAGTTTATGCTTTTGGTTTCATCTCAAACTGAGATCCATCCACCAAAAGCACAATAAGTTCATAGTTATATTTACATAACAGTTGAATGCTTCATCTCAAACCAAGACCCGTTCACCTCTAACTGTTATATTGTTCAAAATGCATGCAGAAAATATAAATTGTTCAAGTGCAGGAAAAGTAAAATGCAGGAAAAGTAAATTGTTTTAGGGTTACACACCAACATTCAAATTTAAAAAAGTGGGCTCCGGCCTAGGCATCAACATCCATCATCGCCCACTTGAATGCCCTCACACAGCGGCATCTTCACCAGCCTTCTCCGTCTTCTCAGCCTCAGCATCCTGAGCAGCATCCTCACCAGCATCCATCCCAGCATCCTTCTTCTCTCTAGCCTTGTCCACCACCTCTGCTGACTTAGAGGACTCACCAGCCTCAGCAGGATACGGCACAGCTTTGCCTTCAAGCTCCTTCAGCTTTGCCACCCAGGAATCTACCGGCCAGGATGGACACTCCAGGCCTGTCTCCTTGGCCTCATAAGCCATCCTGATGCGAGCTTGTAGCAGGGAGACAACAGCTGAGTTTTTGATCCCTTCCCGGAAGGAGACCATGGCCTGCTCGTGCTCCACTTGGACGGCAGCCAGCTTTATCTCAGCATCCTGAGTGACCTTCTTCAGCTTGTCCTCGTAATGCCGTGTCTTGACTTCAGCAATGGCGCCTTGGTCAGCAACAGTGGTCTCGAGCTGCTTGATCCTGGCATCTTGAAACTTGTTCGTGCTGCAAGCATCGGTGTAAAGGTGGAGCAGATGCTGGAAGCCCTGCAAGTCAAAATTCAGGTATAAGTCAAAATCCATTAACCAGGATATCGTGTCAGGACATTCTATCAAGATATGTGTGCAGGATATAGTATCAGGATATTACCTTATTGAGGAAGGATGTCATCGGCTCCAAGGAGTCAGTGAAGCTGAGTTCTTCATAGGAGAACCCTTCAGAGCCTGGGGTGCTGACTTCAGAGCCTTTCCTCTTCTTTGAGGTGGAAGCATGAGTTCTCGGGTTGGGCTTAGGAGCCAGGAGCGGTTTGGAGCTGGTAGTAGCAGGAGTCTCTTTCTTGACGTTGACTGGAGTGGGGTAACTATCAAGCTCATCAAGATCCAGGAGGATTGGAACTTTGTTGGAGTCTGCATACAGGGAGTAAAACTCTTTCCTAAACATATCAAATAAAAACATGTATGCAGGATATCGTGCAGGATCCTTACCAGACATGTTTGAACTGGAGAGTGGACTTGGAGATGGTGGAAACCGATTGAAACTTCTTTCAGCCTCTGGGAGGAGTCTGATGGCGTCGATTCTCTTCTGTGAGTCGGCTAAGGGAGGTGCAAGCTTCCTAAAATCGGTTGTGTACAAGAAAATAAAAAATTTAGTACAAGATATGAAACAGGGTACAAGACAGGATCATCCTAAAACCCTAAATCCTACCCTTTCTCAACCACTTCACCGGATAATCCGCTCCACCAGGGATTGAGTCTCTTTTTACAAAGAAAAACTTGGACTTCCATTCCTCCTCATTCCTGGTGGCACGAAGTATCAGTGGATTGCTGGAGGTAGAATAAAACAAGAATCTACAAGAACCATGGCATCTAAGCCGATACGCTAAGGGGATGTCATGAATGGAAAGATCAGGGATATGATTGTTCTTGATTTGATCAAGAACAAGCAAGACTCGCTAGAGCATCGACATTGTTTGACTAAAACAGATTTTTGTGGTGTTAAAAAACTCGGTGATGAATTCTGGAAAAGGAAATTGCAACCCTAAAGTAAAGGGAAAAGCATTGAAGCACAACCACTACTCAGAAACCATATCCGACCAGATTTCCCGATCAAATGGCCGGAACACCGTCCCTTTCGGGAAGATGCCGGAGGTTTTGAGGGCCGACAAGTGGGCACTATCGAAGGAGCATATTTCCTTCTCCGGATCTTGGAGAATATTCTGGTGGATGAACGTGGGAGCAGAGTCACCGGAACTCGATCTTGTCTGTCTTGCCATATGGTTGCCGGAATATTGAACAGAATGGAGGAGGAAGATGGAAATGAGAGAATTTTTTTTTACCTTTTTTCTCTTCGGTAAGGGTTAAATGAGGATGAGGATGAGAAGTTATAGGGAGGTAATGAGTAATTATAGGCTGCGTGGTTACAACTAGTCACATCAAGGTCTTATATCTTAATTACCTCGTTATTCGTGAAAAAATGTAACCGTTAGTATCAGGATACTTAACGGTAACATTTTTGGGGACAATTGTTATGGGTGAAATTCTGAGCCCATATCCTGGATAATATCTTGAGTTATATCTTGATTATATGATATATGTTCATGCCCGGGATGCTGATTCAGGATATTGGTAACATCCTGACATGGTATCCTGAGGATCACTAACGGATTATGTGCAGGAATACGAGTCCAAGCTTGTAACATTCATGAGGACCTATTCCCCGGAAGACTCGATCCAATTTGTTTGAAGAAAGACGTTGAACCCGCTTTACTTGGTCTCCAACGTTTACTAAGGAATATTCGAAGGCATCCCCCATTTATAGGAGACTTTGTTTTCATTTCTTAGCTATAAATAGATGGATAAATCAGATCGAATAGGACACAACACTCACTGCTCTCTAACACTTCAACTCTCTCGCAACTCTCACTTTCACAAAAAGCATTGTAACACTTAGCGATCTGATCAATATCCTGCACTGTATCCTGACGTTTGAAGTAATAAGAAGAACAAGGCAGCTGCGATTGTCAGCTCCCGAGGTTTTATGCCGGCGATCTAGATTGATCAAGGGCTTTCCTCGTATATATCGTGTCACCCTTTTACTTTCTGCTCATTATTTGATCATATATATAACTCAATATCCTGAGCTATATCCTGAAATTGTTTTTGCAAACTAACAAGCCAACATATTTTTCAACACACATTCTTAGCACACTACCTCACTTAACTAATTTGATCACTTAATTGCTTCGGTAATTTTTGACCAAAACACCTTTGTTCATTAATTCAAACATCGCACCTCACAAAATCGGATTTGGTTGCATTATCCTTGTGTGATTTTTTACCAAAACAGTTTGGCGCCCATCGTGGGGCAATTGGTGCTTCAATTCTGAGAAATTGTGTTCATTTCATTCATTTCGGTTCATTACCTTCAACCACATGGCTTCTCAAGTGAAGAACACTTCAAGCTCTATGCCGGCGATCACCTCTTCACAGGGCATTCCACCTTTGCCACCTGTTTCTTCTGGATCCCAGAAGAATGCTGAGAATGCTGCGAAGAAACAAACCCCCGTTTTCTCAAAATCAACTACTGCTGTTACTTCTGGCCCTACTAACAATGATCTTTATTCTTTGATTTGCAGATGAAGGATCATATGCAGCAGCAAGACAGAACTAATGACAGGATCCTTCGAGAGATTGATGACATCAAGAAATTGAAGAGATCAGCGAAGGATCACTCTCCATTGATGCCCAGATCACTGAATTTTGATTCTCCAGCCATAACAGCCCAGCACTCCACAGCATCAGGCACTCAATACCAGGGTGGATTTTCGAGTATACGCTATGGATCGTTGGCAATTACTCAGGCTCAAGGATCCTACTTTCAGCCTTCAGGATCCTCTTTTTAGCCTCAAGGATCCTCCTCCCAGCATCAAGGATCCTTTCTTAGTTCTGGAGGATATATGGGAGCGCAGACGATTCAAGGATCCTCATTCCAGGGTCAAGGATCCTCTTCTCAGGTTCAGGGATCCTCTTCTCAGGTTCAGGGATCCTCATCTCAGGTTTACGGATCCATGGATTATCCTCCAAGACCCCCAGTCTCGGTGTATCAAGGGTCAAACATCTTTCAGGATCAAGGATCCTTAAGGAGTGCGCAACCCAGAAGTTCAGAGGCTCATTTGGGAGACTTCATCCCTATGCAGACTATTGCCTTGTCTGGTGCCTCGATCATGCCAGAATCACATCAATATGGATTCACATCAGGAGTTTCACCCTTGAATCCATCAGGAGGTAACACTTTAAATGCTACTTATAATACTAACCATGGCTTTGTGCAGGATACAGGAATCAACCAAGCTATGGCTAGAGAGTTACAAAAGCTCAAGGATATGATATCCAGTGTTCCAGGAGTTGTCAAACCCATTCCAGAAATTCCAGATGGGAGTCACAGGATATCTCGATTTGCACCACCTATTTATGATGCAGAAATACCAAAGAGGTTTCAAACACCAAACATGAAGTTGTATGATGGCTCAACTGATCCTGAAGAGCATGTAGCTCAGTACAGAGAAAGGATGGAGATCAATCACATCCCTGAAAGGTTAAAAGAAGCATGTCTATGCAAGGGTTTCGGATCCACACTGACAGGATCAGCTCTTAAATGGCTGCTAAGTCTTCCCCCTTACTCTATTACTTCATTTGCTAATCTAGTTAACTTGTTTAATAGCCAATTCTCATGCAGTAGGAGGTTTGAACATTTAACTAGTGATCTATATAGGGTAACACAAGGTCAAAATGAATCACTTAGAGATTATATTACTAAATTTAGTAGAGAATCTTTAGAGATTCCTAATTTGGATATTGCTTCGGCTGTAGAAGCTTTCAAAATGGGTTTACTTAAGGATTCACAGTTCTATGATGATCTTGTCATGACCCCTTGCAGGAACCTTGATGAAGTAAGAACCAGGGACTTTAGGTTTATCCTCCTAGAGGATGATAAAAGGATCCAAGAAAGACTGGCAGGATCCTCAAAGCAAGAAAAGCAAGGAGCCTACTTCAGGAACAACAAGTCCAAATCATACAACAAATCTGATAATCAGAACATGCATGCAGTAGAACAGGAAGAGGATGATGAGGATTATCCTCCCATTTCTAAATATTTCTTTTCCGTAGATAATAATGAACTAATCCTTGCAATGCAGAATTTAGGTGAAAAGCAAGATGGCCTAGAAAGAGTGATAAGCCAGCCGCAACAAAAGACAAATCCAAATGGTGTGCATATCATAAAGATTTCGGCCATCTCACTGATGAATGTATAGCACTCAGGAAAGAGATTGGTTATTTGTTAAGCAAAGGGAATTTGAAGGAGCTGTTTGGAAGGAAAAAGTCAAGGGTCCAGGATCCTGAAAAGATCCCGAAAAGAGCTCCAGCTCATCCTGCTGATGCACAGATTATCAACTACATATCTGGAGGATCAGACATATGTGGCACTTCCTTTTTAGCAGCCAAGAGGCATGCCAAAGAAAAAAAGATGGATAATGGGGACAGACCTATTCGAACCTCGATCCTTACACAGGAGAAAGTTATATCATTTGATGAGAATGATCGTGTGGATATTCAGGATCCTCACCATGATGGTCTTATTATTACTTTATTTATATCTAACCATTTTGTTCGCAGGATTCTCATAGATGGAGGAAGCTCAGTGAACATCACTCAACTTGATGTCCTCAAAAAGATGAATATCCCTGAATCAGAAATTATATCAAGATCTTCGGTTCTTGTAGGATTCAGTGGAGAAACCAAAAACACATTGGGGGACATTGAACTTCCCATTTACATAGAGGGAGTTAATTCTTTTCAAAAAATTTGTGTTATAGATTGCTTATCCTGTTGCAATGTTATCCTTGGCAGGCCATGGATACATGACATAAAAGCAGTTCCATCTACCTATCATCAATGTGTCAAACTCCCTACTCCATGGGGTGTGGTGAAGATAGAAAGTGACCAACAGGAAGCTAAAAATTGTTACACTTCATCAAAGAAGCCATCCTCAAGACCTAGGGAGCAATAGCAATTAAAGTATCCTCCAAGAGATGTCCTGGAGGCAAGAGAACAAGATGTCAAGGATATCCTGATGGATCCACAGGATCCTGAATCCAAAGTCTTTATAGGATCCGGGATCCTCAACGACGTTGAACAGGATCTAGTATCCTTCCTCAAGAAGAGAAAAACTACCTTTGCCTGGAAGCATGAGGACATGACAGGTATTTCTAAAGATATTATACTCATAAGCTTGGCATTGACAGGTCATTCAAACCCATACATCAAAAAAGGAGAAAGTTTGCACCTGAGAGGAATGGCATCATCCAGGAGGAGGTAGATAAACTGCTCAGAGCAGGTATGATTAGAGAAGTTAAGTATCCAAGGTGGTTAGCCAATGTGGTTATTGTTCAAAAGAAAAATGGAAAGTGGAGGGTATGTGTTGATTTCACTGATTTAAATAAGGCATGTCCCAAGGATCCTTTCCCATTACCCCACATTGACTCCATGGTGGATGCTACTGCGGGTCATGAGTTGTTGACTTTCATGGATGCTTCATCTGGATTCCAACAAATTCAGATGGAACCATCTGATCAAGAGGATACAGCCTTTATGACCCCTACTGGTATCTATTATTATATTGCTATGCCCTTTGGACTAAGAAATGCAGGTGCTACCTACCAAAGGCTAGTCAATATGATGTTTAAAGAACAAATTAGACACACGATGGAAGTCTATATAGATGACATGGTGGTTAAGTCCAAGAGAGCTGAGGATCACCTCAGAGATTTGGAGGAAGCATTTGATATCCTTGATAAATTCAATATGAAATTGAATCCTTCCAAGTGTCACTTTGGTGTAAAAGCAGGCAAGTTCCTAGGTTACATGGTGACAAAAAGAGGCATAGAGGCAAGTCCAGAGCAAATCAAGGCGATTGTGAATATTAAGTCTCCTGCCAATGCCAAGGATGTGCAAAGGTTGACAGGGAGGATCGCAGCCTTGAACAGGTTCATCTCAAAGTCATCAGAGAAATGCAAGGAATTCTATGACATCCTGAGAAAGAACAAGAAATTTGAATGGATTGAAAAGCATGAGAATGCTCTCAGGGCCCTTAAGGATTACCTATCCTCAGCTCCAGCCTTAATGAAACCAGAAAAAGGGGATATATTATCCTTATATTTGGCAGTCTCTTCTAAGGCAGTAAGTGCAGTCCTTATTAAGGATCATGAAGGTACACAACATCCTGTATATTATGTAAGTAAAAGTTTGCTTGATGCTGAATCCAGGTATTCACATTTAGAAAAACTTATCCTTGCTTTGATTATGGCATCTATGAAATTACGCCATTTTTTTGAAACTCGTGCTATTATTGTTAAGACTAACTTTCCAATTAAGAATGTTCTCACGAAACCTGAAATGTCAGGAAGGATGGCTAAATGGGCAGTAAAGCTTAGTACTTATGATATAAGATATGAACCTAGAACTGCCATTAAATCCCAAGCCTTAGCTGACTTTGTGGCAGATTTCAGTAGTGATCTACAAAGGTAAGCTGAGTTGGAAGTTCAACAGCTTGAAGAGACTAAGGATCCTTGGATACCCTTCACAGATGGGGCTTCAAACATCAAGGGAACTGGACTAGGAATACTACTTGTTAGGGGTGGATTTCTAAATGACCCGTGATCCTCAATTATTATCCTGCTTGGTGATCCTTACTTCTGTGTCAGTTAGTGATCCTCAGAAGTGCTTCAGGATCAGGATCATGGATCATCCTAAGGATCCTTATACTAATGGTTGTCTGCTTTGAATTCTTAATTGTTTTGCAGGAGTATCAATTAGGACTTGGTCTTGGCGATATTTCTGGAGAATATTCTAAGTCTATTCCGCACGTGCTTGGTCAGAAATGGACGTTGTGGAGTCGTGGAGGACTTGCACCATTTGCGGAATGTTAGTTAGAGTAGATATTTTCTAATTTAAAAGGGGTAGCGAGCTAATTAGACAACACTTTTTGCTATTTTTGGCTGCACACACACTCATACAACTACTCTCATCAGCTCTCGCTAACACACTTGGCGATTACACACAGTTTCTACACGATACACTATAGTGATCCTTGTACTTAGCTCGCTATTATCCGAAGTTGTAAAAGGATTATTGTTTAATTTGAGTTGGTGATCGGTAGTTTCCATCACCCGAGGTTTTTTATGCCGGAGATCATACATTGATCAAGGGCTTTTTCCTCGTATAAATCTTTGTGTCCCCTGTGCAATTCATTTCATAGCAATCCTCGTTGTTGTTTATAAATTCAAGCATCATACCCCGTAACAAAGAGTTTGGTTGCATTATCCTCGTCTGATTTTTGACCAAAACAGTTTGGCGCCCACCGTGGGGCAATTGGTGCTTCATTCCTAAGAAATTCTCATTTTTGTGATCATTTCGGTTCGTTACATCCAAACAGATGGCTTCATCATCAAAGAACACCTCCAGTGCGATGTCTGCAGTCAATTCATCCCAGGACATTCCACCTTTGCCTCCACCACCTTTTGGACCACAGAAAAATGCCGAGAAGAAACCAACTCCCATTTTCTCAAAACCTCCAACTTCTTCTGCTTCTTATACTCCTACTACTAGTGACTTGTTTACTCTGATTTTGCAGATGAAGGAGCATATACAGCAGCAGGATAAGACCAATGAAAGGATTCTTAGAGAAATTGGAGACATCAAGAAACAGAAGAGATCGGCAGAGGATCATTCCCCACTGATGCCCAGATCTTTGAATTTCGATACTCCGGTTATAACTTCTCAGCCTTCAGCGGTTCCGGATGTTCAATATGTGGGAGGACCAAAAGGAGTGCATTACGGATCATCAGCAATGACTCAGGCTTCAGGGTTACACTTCCAACCAGCAGGATCCCATCCTCAGCATATAGGATCCTTCGCAAGCTCAGGAGGACACTCAGGAGCGCAGCAGATTCAAGGGTTCTGGCCGTTTCAAGGATCCTCCCAGGTCCAAGGATCCTCCTATGTTCCAGGATCCTCTCAGGTTCAAGGATCCTCCTATATTCTAGGATCCTCTCAGGTTCAAGAATCCTCCTATATTCCAGGATCCTCTCAGGTTCAAGGATCCTCCTATGTTTCAGGATCCTCCCAGGTTCAAGGATCCTCTCAGTTTCAAGGATCCTTCCAGATTCCGGGATCATTAAGGAGTTTGCAATCAGGGAATTCCGATATCCATCAGGGAGATTTCATTCCGATGCAGACCATTGTTTCTACTGGTCCATCAGTCATTCCAGAGCCTCAACAATATGGATTCATATCCGCTCTTCCTAATTTGAATCCAATGGGAGGTAACACTTTCAATAATTCTTATACCACTAACCATGGCCTTATGCAGGATACAGGTATCAATCATGCCATGGCCAGAGAATTGCAAAAGTTAAAGGCTATGATATCAAGTGTCCCAGGAGTGGTCAAACCTATCCCGGAGATTGCAGATGGGAGCCACAAGATATCTCGTTTTGCACCACCAATTTGTGATGCTGAGATACCCAAGAGGTTCCACGTGCCTACCATGAAGTTGTATGACGGTTCAACAGATCCTGAAGAACACATAGCACAGTACTGGGAAAGGATGGGGATCAATCCCATCCCAGAAAGGTTAAAGGAAGCATGTCTGTGCAAGGGATTTGGATCCACTCTTATTGGATCGGCTCTTAAATGGCTGCTAAGTCTTCCCCCTTACTCTATTACTTCGTTTGCTAATCTAGTTAACCTATTTAATAACCAATTTTCTTGTAGTAGAAAATTTGAGCATTTAACTAGTGATCTGTATAGGATAACCCAAGGTCATAATGAATCATTGAGGGATTATATCACTAAACTTAGTAAAGAATCCTTAGATATCCCTAACCTGGATATAGCTACGGCTGTTGAAGCCTTTAAAATGGGATTGCTTAGGGATTCATTATTCTATGATGATCTTGTTATGACACCATGCAGGAATCTAGACGAGGTAAGAACCCGGGCCCTTAGGTTCATCCGGCTAGAGGATGACAAAAGGATCTAGGAGAGGTTAGCAGGATCCTCAAAGCAAGAGAAGCCAGGATCCTCATTCAAGAATAACAAGTTCAGATCCTATAACAAATCTGATAACCAGAATGTGCATGCTGTTGAACAAGAAGAGGATGATGAGGATTATCCTCCAATTTCCGAATATTGCTTTTCTGTTGATAACAATGAACTAATCCTTGCGATGCAGAATTTAGGTGATAAAGCTAGATGGCCCAGGAAAAATGACAGACCAGCTGCAACTAAAGACAAGTCAAAGTGGTGCGCATATCATGAAGATTTTGGGCATCTCACAGAAGAATGCATCGCACTGAGAAAAGAAATTGGATACTTGTTGAGCAAGGGGCACTTGAAAGAATTATTGGGGAGAAAGAAGTCAAGGACTCAGGATCCTGAAAGGATCCCAGAGAAAGCTCCAGCCCCTCCAGCAGATGCACAAGTTATAAACTTTATTTCTGGAGGATCAGACATTTGTGGAACATCCTTCTCTGCAGCTAAAAGACATGCAAAGGAAACCAAGATGGATAATGGAGATAGACCCATTCGAACATCCAGTGTCTCCGAAGGAAAAGTTATAACTTTTGATGAGGATGATCGTGTTGAAATTCAGGATCCTCATCATGATGGTTTGGTTATCACTCTTTTTATTTCTAACCATTTTGTTCGCAGGATCCTTATAGACGGAGGAAGCTCTGTGAACATTATCCAGCTTGATGTCCTCAAGAAGATGAACATTCCTGAATCCGATATCATACCAAGATCCTCTGTGCTCGTGGGATTCAGTGGAGAGACTAAGAATACTCTGGGGGACATTAAACTCCCAATCTATATCGAAGGCAGTCCCATCCACTTATCATCAATGTGTGAAGCTACCTAGTCCTTGGGGAATAGTGAAGATTGATAGTGATCAGCAAGAGGCTAAGAACTGCTACACCTCATCAATGAAACCAGCATCAAAGTCAAGGGAGCAATAGCAATTAAAGCGTCCTCCAAGGGATGTCTTGGAGGCAAGAGAACAGGATGTAGTAGAAATCCTTATGGATCCTGATGATCCTGAATCTAAAGTTTATATAGGATCAGGGATCCTTGGCGAAATAAAGGAAGACCTCATATCCTTCCTCAAAAGGAGAAAGACTACCTTTGCACGGAAACACGAAGACATGACAGGTATATCTAAAGATATAATCACTCACAAACTTGGCATTGATAGGTCCTTCAAACCAATCCATCAAAAGAGGAGGAAATTCGCACCAGAAAGAAATGCCATTATCCAGGAGGAGGTAGAGAAATTACTACGAGCAGGTATGATTAGAGAGGTCAAGTATCCAAGATGGTTGGCCAATGTGGTTGTTGTTCAAAAGAAAAACGGAAAGTGGAGGGCATGTGTCGATTTCACCGATTTAAATAAGGCATGTCCCAAGGATCCTTTCCCATTACCCCACATTGACTCCATGGTGGATGCAACTGCGGGTCATGAACTGTTAACTTTTATGGATGCTTCATCTGGATTTCAACAAATTCAGATGGAACCATCCGATCAAGAGGATACAGCCTTTATGACTCCAACTGGTATATACTGTTATATTGTTATGCCATTCGGACTAAGAAATGCAGGTGCAACTTATCAAAGGCTAGTGAATATGATGTTCAAGGATCAGATTGGACAAACTATGGAGGTTTACATAGACGATATGGTGGTAAAATCAAAAAAGGCTGAGCATCACCTAAGAGACTTGGAGGAAGCATTCAATATCCTTGACAAATATAACATGAAACTTAATCCTTCAAAATGTCACTTTGGTGTTAAAGCAGGTAAATTTCTAGGATATATGGTGACAAAGAGAGGCATTGAAGCCAGTCCAGAACAAATCAAAGCTATAGTGAACATCAAGTCCCCTGCCAATGCTAAGGATGTTCAGAGGTTAACAGGCAGGATTGCAGCTTTAAACAGATTCATATCCAAATCCTAAGAAAAGTGCAAAGAATTCTATGATATCCTAAGGAAGAACAAGAAATTCGAGTGGACTGAGAAGCATGAAAATGCCTTAAGAGCTCTTAAGGATTACCTATCCTCGGCCCCGGCTTTGATGAAACCAGAAAAAGGAGATGTGTTATCCTTATATCTCGCTGTATCCTCAAAAGCAGTAAGTGCCGTCCTTGTTAAGGATCACCAAGGTACACAACATCCTGTCTATTATGTAAGTAAGAGTTTACTTGATGCTAAATCCAGGTATTCACACTTAGAAAAACTTATCCTTGCATTAATTATGGCATCTACTAAATTGAGACATTATTTTGAAACTCATGCCATTATCGTCAAAACTAATTTTCCAATTAAGAATGTCCTCAGGAAACCTGAAATGTCAGGAAGGATGGCTAAGTGGGCAGTGAAGCTTAGTGCATATGATATAAGATATGAGCCCAGGACAGCCATTAAATCCCAAGCATTAGCCGACTTTGTGGCAGATTTCAGTAGTGATTTGCAAAAGGAAGCTGAGTTAGAAGTTCAGCAGCTAGAGGAAACCAAGGATCCTTGGATACTCTATACTGATGGATCCTCAAACGTCAAAGGAACAGGGCTTGGAATACTACTAAAATCGCCACAGGGGGACATAATACCCCACTCTATAGCTTGTGAGTTCCAAACCACTAACAATGAGGCTGAATATGAAGCCTTGATAGCTGGTTTGCAAATTGCTAAGCATATGAGGATCAGGTATCTTGAGGTACATGTAGATTCTTTGTTAATCACTAATCACTTTAATGGATCCTATGTTGTTAAAGGTGAAAAGCTAACCAAATATTTGGAGATAGTCAAAGAATTGGCACTCTCTTTTGTTTCCTTTAGTTTGACACAGGTACCAAGGGAAGAAAATGCAGAAGCTGATGCATTGGCTAATCTAGGATCATCCTTGAAGATCCCGGAGGATATAAGTATCCCCATTATTAATATCCTGACCCCGGCTATCGAGGATCATGTGGCTATGGAGATAGGAGAGGATTCTGCAATCATCCCTAGTGATGATAATCAATCTCATTCAGGATCATGGATCCTTCCAATCATGAGATACATACAACATGGAGAGATTCCTACAGGAGAAAACCCTAGGGCTTTCAAAATTAAGGTATCTCAATTCACAATTTTAAATAATATGTTGTATAAACGATCTCTTGTAGGACCATATTTAAGATGCATTGAGGATCCTGAAATCCAAGAAGTTTTAAAAGACTTCCATAAAGGAGATTGTGGAAACCACACTGGGGGCAGGGCATTATTCTCAAGGATCCTGAGGACGGGATACTATTGGCCAACTATGAAGAGAGATGCTGTGGAGTATGCTAAGAAGTGTGATCCTTGTCAGAGACACAGCAATATCTTTCTTCAACCGGCTGAATTATTGCATCCTATATCCTCCACTTGGCCATTCATGAGATGGGGCATGGATATAGTTGGTAAGCTCCCTAAGGCACCTGGTGGAAAAGTGTTCATGCTTGCTATGACTGATTACTTCTCCAAGTGGATAGAAGCTGAAGCTTTTGCCCAAGTTAGAGAAAAGGAAGTTATATCCTTCATTAAAAGAAATATTATAACTAGATTCGGTATTCCTTCTGAAATTATATGTGATAATGGTTCCCAATTCATTGGGGGCAGAACTACTAACTTTTGTGACAGCTGGGGGATTAAGATGATAACATCAACACCAGTCCACCCACAAGCTAATGGTCAGGCAGAATCCTCCAATAAGATCATCATCAACAATTTGAAGAAGAAGCTTGGATCCAAGAAAGGGAAATGGGCAGAAGAACTACCTTATGTGCTTTGGGCTGATAGGACAACTCCTAAGAATGCTACAGGCCAAACTCCATTCTCTTTGGTATTTGGGGTAGAATCAGTGATCCCTATAGAAATGGTGGTTCCAACTGCTAGAACAAGTATTCGTGATCCTGAGGAAAATGATGAGAACTTGGTTCAAGACCTGGATACTATAGAAGAAATCAGAGATTTGGCAAGGATAAGGATGGTCAGTTATCAGCAAAGAATGGCTGGAGCCTACAACAAAAATGTCAGGATCAGGAAATTCCAAGTTGGTGATATGGTACTAAGGAAAGCATTTCAGAATACCACCAATCCTGCTGATGGAAAGTTGGCACCAAAATGGGAAGGACCTTACTTGATTGAAGCTGAGGCAGGAAAGGGGGCATATCGATTGCTAACAATGGAAGGTGATTTGCTACCTAGAGCCTGGAATGCTGTCCATTTGAAGAGATACTTCATGTGATAAGGATCCATGATCCTCACATGATAAATATCCTTAAAGGATCCTTAAAGCACAGATGATCCTCATTTTGGTAACATTCTAATCTTAAACTATTTCATTTCCTTACTTTCTCACAAAAGGATAAGGGTCCTGCATCCTTTATCCTCCTTTCACGTGATTTTGAGTTTTGAAGATTCAGGTACTCTTAGAAAAAGGATGATTATCCACAAAAGCAACCAGTTACTTGGGTTTGACCCCAGTTATTTGGGCTTGACCCCAGTTCCGCCAGTAACGCATGATGATCCTGGTATAGTTCATGGCAGTGGGACCAGTACTCTTTTTATTTCTAACCATTTTGTTCGCAGGATCCTTATAGACGGAGGAAGCTCTGTGAACATTATCCAGCTTGATGTCCTCAAGAAGATGAACATTCCTGAATCCGATATCATACCAAGATCCTCTGTGCTCGTGGGATTCAGTGGAGAGACTAAGAATACTCTGGGGGACATTAAACTCCCAATCTATATCGAAGGCAGTCCCATCCACTTATCATCAATGTGTGAAGCTACCTAGTCCTTGGGGAATAGTGAAGATTGATAGTGATCAGCAAGAGGCTAAGAACTGCTACACCTCATCAATGAAACCAGCATCAAAGTCAAGGGAGCAATAGCAATTAAAGCGTCCTCCAAGGGATGTCTTGGAGGCAAGAGAACAGGATGTAGTAGAAATCCTTATGGATCCTGATGATCCTGAATCTAAAGTTTATATAGGATCAGGGATCCTTGGCGAAATAAAGGAAGACCTCATATCCTTCCTCAAAAGGAGAAAGACTACCTTTGCACGGAAACACGAAGACATGACAGGTATATCTAAAGATGTAATCACTCACAAACTTGGCATTGATAGGTCCTTCAAACCAATCCATCAAAAGAGGAGGAAATTCGCACCAGAAAGAAATGCCATTATCCAGGAGGAGGTAGAGAAATTACTACGAGCAGGTATGATTAGAGAGGTCAAGTATCCAAGATGGTTGGCCAATGTGGTTGTTGTTCAAAAGAAAAACGGAAAGTGGAGGGCATGTGTCGATTTCACCGATTTAAATAAGGCATGTCCCAAGGATCCTTTCCCATTACCCCACATTGACTCCATGGTGGATGCAACTGCGGGTCATGAACTGTTAACTTTTATGGATGCTTCATCTGGATTTCAACAAATTCAGATGGAACCATCCGATCAAGAGGATACAGCCTTTATGACTCCAACTGGTATATACTGTTATATTGTTATGCCATTCGGACTAAGAAATGCAGGTGCAACTTATCAAAGGCTAGTGAATATGATGTTCAAGGATCAGATTGGACAAACTATGGAGGTTTACATAGACGATATGGTGGTAAAATCAAAAAAGGCTGAGCATCACCTAAGAGACTTGGAGGAAGCATTCAATATCCTTGACAAATATAACATGAAACTTAATCCTTCAAAATGTCACTTTGGTGTTAAAGCAGGTAAATTTCTAGGATATATGGTGACAAAGAGAGGCATTGAAGCCAGTCCAGAACAAATCAAAGCTATAGTGAACATCAAGTCCCCTGCCAATGCTAAGGATGTTCAGAGGTTAACAGGCAGGATTGCAGCTTTAAACAGATTCATATCCAAATCCTCAGAAAAGTGCAAAGAATTCTATGATATCCTAAGGAAGAACAAGAAATTCGAGTGGACTGAGAAGCATGAAAATGCCTTAAGAGCTCTTAAGGATTACCTATCCTCGGCCCCGGCTTTGATGAAACCAGAAAAAGGAGATGTGTTATCCTTATATCTCGCTGTATCCTCAAAAGCAGTAAGTGCCGTCCTTGTTAAGGATCACCAAGGTACACAACATCCTGTCTATTATGTAAGTAAGAGTTTACTTGATGCTAAATCCAGGTATTCACACTTAGAAAAACTTATCCTTGCATTAATTATGGCATCTACTAAATTGAGACATTATTTTGAAACTCATGCCATTATCGTCAAAACTAATTTTCCAATTAAGAATGTCCTCAGGAAACCTGAAATGTCAGGAAGGATGGCTAAGTGGGCAGTGAAGCTTAGTGCATATGATATAAGATATGAGCCCAGGACAGCCATTAAATCCCAAGCATTAGCCGACTTTGTGGCAGATTTCAGTAGTGATTTGCAAAAGGAAGCTGAGTTAGAAGTTCAGCAGCTAGAGGAAACCAAGGATCCTTGGATACTCTATACTGATGGATCCTCAAACGTCAAAGGAACAGGGCTTGGAATACTACTAAAATCGCCACAGGGGGACATAATACCCCACTCTATAGCTTGTGAGTTCCAAACCACTAACAATGAGGCTGAATATGAAGCCTTGATAGCTGGTTTGCAAATTGCTAAGCATATGAGGATCAGGTATCTTGAGGTACATGTAGATTCTTTGTTAATCACTAATCACTTTAATGGATCCTATGTTGTTAAAGGTGAAAAGCTAACCAAATATTTGGAGATAGTCAAAGAATTGGCACTCTCTTTTGTTTCCTTTAGTTTGACACAGGTACCAAGGGAAGAAAATGCAGAAGCTGATGCATTGGCTAATCTAGGATCATCCTTGAAGATCCCGGAGGATATAAGTATCCCCATTATTAATATCCTGACCCCGGCTATCGAGGATCATGTGGCTATGGAGATAGGAGAGGATTCTGCAATCATCCCTAGTGATGATAATCAATCTCATTCAGGATCATGGATCCTTCCAATCATGAGATACATACAACATGGAGAGATTCCTACAGGAGAAAACCCTAGGGCTTTCAAAATTAAGGTATCTCAATTCACAATTTTAAATAATATGTTGTATAAACGATCTCTTGTAGGACCATATTTAAGATGCATTGAGGATCCTGAAATCCAAGAAGTTTTAAAAGACTTCCATGAAGGAGATTGTGGAAACCACACTGGGGGCAGGGCATTATTCTCAAGGATCCTGAGGACGGGATACTATTGGCCAACTATGAAGAGAGATGTTGTGGAGTATGCTAAGAAGTGTGATCCTTGTCAGAGACACATCAATATCCTTCATCAACCGGCTGAATTATTGCATCCTATATCCTCCACTTGGCCATTCATGAGATGGGGCATGGATATAGTTGGTAAGCTCCCTAAGGCACCTGGTGGAAAAGTGTTCATGCTTGCTATGACTGATTACTTCTCCAAGTGGATAGAGGCTGAAGCTTTTGCCCAAGTCAGAGAAAAGGAAGTTATATCCTTCATTAAAAGAAATATTATAACTAGATTCGGTATTCCTTCTGAAATTATATGTGATAATGGTTCCCAATTCATTGGGGGAAGAACTACTAACTTTTGTGACAGCTGGGGGATTAAGATGATAACATCAACACCAGTCCACCCACAAGCTAATGGTCAGGCAGAATCCTCCAATAAGATCATCATCAACAATTTGAAGAAGAAGCTTGGATCCAAGAAAGGGAAATGGGCAGAAGAACTACCTTATGTGCTTTGGGCTGATAGGACAACTCCTAAGAATGCTACAGGCCAAACTCCATTCTCTTTGGTATTTGGGGTAGAATCAGTGATCCCTACAGAAATGGTGGTTCCAACTGCTAGAACAAGTATTCGTGATCCTGAGGAAAATGATGAGAACTTGGTTCAAGACCTGGATACTATAGAAGAAATCAGAGATTTGGCAAGGATAAGGATGGCCAGTTATCAGCAAAGAATGGCTGGAGCCTACAACAAAAATGTCAGGATCAGGAAATTCCAAGTTGGTGATATGGTACTAAGGAAAGCATTTCAGAATACCACCAATCCTGCTGATGGAAAGTTGGCACCAAAATGGGAAGGACCTTACTTGATTGAAGCTGAGACAGGAAAGGGGGCATATCGATTGCTAACAATGGAAGGTGATTTGCTACCTAGAGCCTGGAATGCTGTCCATTTGAAGAGATACTTCATGTGATAAGGATCCATGATCCTCACATGATAAATATCCTTAAAGGATCCTTAAAGCACAGATGATCCTCATTTTGGTAACATTCTAATCTTAAACTATTTCATTTCCTTACTTTCTCACAAAAGGATAAGGATCCTGCATCCTTTATCCTCCTTTCACGTGATTTTGAGTTTTGAAGATTCAGGTACTCTTAGCAAAAGGATGATTATCCACAAAAGCAACCAGTTACTTGGGTTTGACACCAGTTATTTGGGCTTGACCCCAGTTCCGCCAGTAGCGCATGATGATCCTGGTATAGTTCATGGCAGTGGGACCAGTACTCGTTTTAGGGGCTGATAATTCCATTGTACTGGCTATACCTAGGATCCTACGTATAATGGTAGACGTACCATACATTCGTTCTTAAGGTTTCTAACGTTTTCACGTTAGCTAAGGTTTTGGCATTTTCATGCCACTAAGTTTGGATAGTCGCCAGTTAGGGCCATACTCCAGTTCACACACGATCCTTGGGCTTGTCCCCAGTTATCCTTGGGCTTGTCCCCAGTTATCCTTGGGCTTGTCCCCAGTTATCCTTTGGGCTTGTCCCCAGTTGCTAACTTTTATCTTATAATGGCTTAGTCCCAAGTTATGTTCTATTTCAGGTCTTCGAAGTTAAACAACCAAGGATCCTTGATCCTTACTTCTTACTAAGGTTTGTCTTATGGTTATCCTGGTTATAGTATTAAGGGTTAGGATCCTAACTTGGATCCTCAGGTATGATCCTTAACTATTTCGATTTTATTCACTGATTATTTGGATAACCCTAATACTTTGACAACTGAGCTCATGATCCTTAAAATATACCACTTTTTGGAATTTTTCAATTATAGGATATTTGATCCTGGATCATGTCCTAAATATCCTTTATCTAATTTGTTCAACTTTTCTTATTCAGATAAGTGTATATCAAAACAATTGAAAATTAAAAGGACAAACAAGGATAACAACACAAGATAAGCCAAAAAAGATTAAAGTTATTTAATTAACAAAAGTTTAACCATCGAAGGTTGTCAAAATTGCCAACCCATGTTTCTACCAGCAAAACGTGGCCCGTCCACATGGGTTGGCAACGGGTGTCCATTGTTAATGCGGTTATAGCAAGTGCAGGAAATCAAAAGGCGGCAGGATCACAATGGCTTCATCCCCCAAACAGAGGATCCCTCCACCATTTGTAATCCTACCTATTATCCAAAGGATCCTAGATCCTTAATCCTAAAACTATTGTTCAAATACAGACCATCATTGTTTTAAAATAGCACAACCACAAAACAAACTACTACCGAATTTAAAAATTGGGCTCCGGCTACGTCTAGGAATGTCCATCATCGCCCAATCATGCAGCCTACACCTTCGCTGCATCTTCATCCCCTCCAGCTTCGGTATCCTTCACCTGATCCTTTCCACTGCCTCCAGCCTCGATCGCCAAAACCTCCTCAGCCTCCTCATCATCTTCCAGATCAGCTAACCTCGTCTTCCAACCCTCAACATCCCAGCTGCTTCTGTCGAAGTCAGGATCTTGAGCCTCCTCGGCCATCTTCAGTTTTGTCTTGTACATTGTGATGGCAGCGGAGACCTTTGCACCTTCTATGAGATCATGCTTCTCGTAGTCGATGTCGATCAAGATCTTAGCTGTCTTAGTCTTGGCGTCTTGAAGGGCTTTTTCGAGATCAGCAATCTTAAGATCCTTGAGCACTGCAACTTGTTGGAGGTCAGCAATCTTCTTATCCAGCTCCTCAACACTCCCCACGTAGTCTTCAATCTCAGCAAATTTCTGCAAAAGAGACAAAGCAGTTCAAGATCAGGTGGTCCTCAAATAAGTAGGATACCTAGGCAGAATTGGTGATCCTCACGTCATTGAAGTATTCAAGGAACTGGTGGCAGATCAGTGGCAGGCCTTGTAAGTCCTCTATCTCAGAGTTTTTCCTCTTCTTGCCGCCCCTTCCTTTAGTGGGTGCTTTGGGGATGGAGACACTAGGGCTGGCAATGGCCTTCTTCTTTCTGGATCGAACAGTGTCAAGGTCGGCCATGTTGAACTGGGAGGCAGGCTTGGAAGCTTTTCCGGCACCTACACATCCAAAGCAAGATAAGTATCCTTATCCTATTTCTATTTAACTATTTATTTAAATCTTTAACTATATAAAAAGCAGGATACTTACTTGACATGGTGACTGAGCCTGAGGATACCTCTTGAGAATCCTGGGTGATTGTCTTAAATGATCTTGTTTCAGGACCGAGTCTTCTAAAAACAGCAAGCCTTTCCTTAGTATCAGGAGATGGTATGAGGTGTGAAACAGTGACAGCTGCATAACATAAAGCAAAAGGGAGTTAGTGATCCTATCACAAGAGCAAGATTACCTAGTGATCCTTCTCAGGATCCTCTGTCCTGCCATGGGTGGACCACTTCCTTGGTAGATCCTTTCCGTTTGGAATGGTATCCCTTCTGACAAAGAAAAAGCGTCGTTTCCAGTTTGTATCGTTCTTGGTGGCTTTAAAAATGGGATGTTCTTCGCCGAGTTTTCGCTTAAACAGATATCGGTGGGATCCAAACGTCGTGAGATCATACATCTCTGCCAGTTCCGACATTCCTAAATCAATCCCTTCCTGCTCTATGATCCTTTCAAGGGTATATAAGACCCTCCAGATCATCGGCATAGCTTGGATGTAGGAGATGCCGGTAAGGGAGAAAAAGGATTGGGTAAAAGCTGGAAAAGGATAGGTGTATCCTATGGTGAATGGGGTAACCGGAAAGGCAACCCATGTCTCAGGAATTGTAGTCACTCAGAACAGTGGGATCAAAGGGTTTGAAAAAGGCGTTCGCCGGAAAGCAGTGCCGGATCTTATCTATTTGTGGATCAGAAAAGCAACACCTCTCATTCGCTGAGTCTTTGATGATCCCTTGACTCTTCAAGGGGCTATCCTTCTGGTGATCCTTGGCGGGGGAGGACCGGAGCATCATTCTTAACGTGATGATGGTAAAGAAAGAAAAACAGAGTAAGAGAAGGAGAAATGGGAGAAGAGATACCTGATTGATCTTCGGCTGAGAATTTAAAGGGAAGTTCTCTAGGATTTAAAAACAAATTGATCCTATCTCTAACTCCTATTTATAATGATGATTTGCAGGATTGTCACTTCGGTGACGTCAGGTTTGCAACGGCTAGTCCGTCTTCAACGGCTAGTTATCCGTTAGTTTGTTGCGGATAAGATCAACAAAATACAACTCGTTTATTTACAATATTACTCCTTATATTTTGGGGGCAATTGTTAGGGGTGGATTTCTAAATGACCCGTGATCCTCAATTATTATCCTGCTTGGTGATCCTTACTTCTGTGTCAGTTAGTGATCCTCAGAAGTGCTTCAGGATCAGGATCATGGATCATCCTAAGGATCCTTATACTAATGATTGTCTGCTTTGAATTCGTAATTGTTTTGCAGGAGTATCAATTGGGACTTGGTCTTGGCGATATTTCTGGAGAATATTCTAAGTCTATTCCGCACGTGCTTGGTCAGAAATGGACGTTGTGGAGTCGTGGAGGACTTGCACCATTTGCGGAATGTTAGTTAGAGTAGATATTTTCTAATTTAAAAGGGGTAGCGAGCTAATTAGACAACACTTTTTGCTATTTTTGGCTGCACACACACTCATACAACTACTTTCATCAGCTCTCGCTAACACACTTGGCGATTACACACAGTTTCTACACGATACACTATAGTGATCCTTGTACTTAGCTCGCTATTATCCGAAGTTGTAAAAGGATTATTGTTTAATTTGAGTTGGTGATCGGTAGTTTCCATCACCCGAGGTTTTTTATGCCGGAGATCATACATTGATCAAGGGCTTTTTCCTCGTATAAATCTTTGTGTCCCCTGTGCAATTCATTTCATAGCAATCCTCGTTGTTGTTTATAAATTCAAGCATCATACCCCGTAACAAAGAGTTTGGTTGCATTATCCTCGTCTGATTTTTGACCAAAACAGTTTGGCGCCCACCGTGGGGCAATTGGTGCTTCATTCCTAAGAAATTCTCATTTTTGTGATCATTTCGGTTCGTTACATCCAAACAGATGGCTTCATCATCAAAGAACACCTCCAGTGCGATGTCTGCAGTCAATTCATCCCAGGACATTCCACCTTTGCCTCCACCACCTTCTGGACCTCAGAAAAATGCCGAGAAGAAACCAACTCCCATTTTCTCAAAACCTCCAACTTCTTCTGCTTCTTATACTCCTACTACTAGTGACTTGTTTACTCTGATTTTGCAGATGAAGGAGCATATACAGCAGCAGGATAAGACCAATGAAAGGATTCTTAGAGAAATTGGAGACATCAAGAAACAGAAGAGATCGGCAGAGGATCATTCCCCACTGATGCCCATATCTTTGAATTTCGATACTCCGGTTATAACTTCTCAGCCTTCAGCGGTTCCGGATGTTCAATATGTGGGAGGACTAAAAGGAGTGCATTACGGATCATCAGCAATGACTCAGGCTTCAGGGTTACACTTCCAACCAGCAGGATCCCATCCTCAGCATATAGGATCCTTCGCAAGCTCAGGAGGACACTCAGGAGCGCAGCAGATTCAAGGGTTCTGGCCGTTTCAAGGATCCTCCCAGGTCCAAGGATCCTCCTATGTTCCAGGATCCTCTCAGGTTCAAGGATCCTCCTATATTCCAGGATCCTCTCAGGTTCAAGGATCCTCCTATGTTTCAGGATCCTCCCAGGTTCAAGGATCCTCTCAGTTTCAACGATCCTTCCAGATTCCGGGATCCTTAAGGAGTTTGCAATCAGGGAATTCCGATATCCATCAGGGAGATTTCATTCCAATGCAGACCATTGTTTCTACTGGTCCATCAGTCATTCCAGAGCCTCAACAATATGGATTCATATCCGCTCTTCCTAATTTGAATCCAATGGGAGGTAACACTTTCAATAATTCTTATACCACTAACCATGGCCTTATGCGGGATACAGGTATCAATCATGCCATGGCAAGAGAATTGCAAAAGTTAAAGGATATGATATCAAGTGTCCCAGGAGTGGTCAAACCTATCCCGGAGATTGCAGATGGGAGCCACAAGATATCTCGTTTTGCACCACCAATTTGTGATGCTGAGATACCCAAGAGGTTCCACGTGCCTACCATGAAGTTGTATGACGGTTCAACAGATCCTGAAGAACACATAGCACAGTACAGGGAAAGGATGGAGATCAATCCCATCCCAGAAAGGTTAAAGGAAGCATGTCTGTGCAAGGGATTTGGATCCACTCTTACTGGATCGGCTCTTAAATGGCTGCTAAGTCTTCCCCCTTACTCTATTACCTCGTTTGCTAGTCTAGTTAACCTATTTAATAACCAATTTTCTTGTAGTAGAAAATTTGAGTGTTTAACTAGTGATCTGTATAGGATAACCCAAGGTCATAATGAATCATTGAGGGATTATATCACTAAACTTAGTAAAGAATCCTTAGATATCCCTAACCTGGATATAGCTACGGCTGTTGAAGCCTTTAAAATGGGATTGCTTAGGGATTCATTATTCTATGATGATCTTGTTATGACACCATGCAGGAATCTAGACGAGGTAAGAACCCGGGCCCTTAGGTTCATCCGGCTAGAGGATGACAAAAGGATCCAGGAGAGGTTAACAGGATCCTCAAAGCAAGAGAAGCCAGGATCCTCATTCAAGAATAACAAGTTCAGATCCTATAACAAATCTGATAACCAGAATGTGCATGCTGTTGAACAAGAAGAGGATGATGAGGATTATCCTCCAATTTCCGAATATTGCTTTTCTGTTGATAACAATGAACTAATCCTTGCGATGCAGAATTTAGGTGATAAAGCTAGATGGCCCAGGAAAAATGACAGACCAGCTGCAACTAAAGACAAGTCAAAGTGGTGCGCATATCATGAAGATTTTGGGCATCTCACAGAAGAATGCATCGCACTGAGAAAAGAAATTGGATACTTGTTGAGCAAGGGGCACTTGAAAGAATTATTGGGGAGAAAGAAGTCAAGGACTCAGGATCCTGAAAGGATCCCAGAGAAAGCTCCAGCCCCTCCAGCAGATGCACAAGTTATAAACTTTATTTCTGGAGGATCAGACATTTGTGGAACATCCTTCTCTGCAGCTAAAAGACATGCAAAGGAAACCAAGATGGATAATGGAGATAGACCCATTCGAACATCCAGTGTCTCCGAAGGAAAAGTTATAACTTTTGATGAGGATGATCGTGTTGACATTCAGGATCCTCATCATGATGGTTTGGTTATCACTCTTTTTATTTCTAACCATTTTGTTCGCAGGATCCTTATAGACGGAGGAAGCTCTGTGAACATTATCCAGCTTGATGTCCTCAAGAAGATGAACATTCCTGAATCCGATATCATACCAAGATCCTCTGTGCTCGTGGGATTCAGTGGAGCGACTAAGAATACTCTGGGGGACATTAAACTCCCAATCTATATCGAAGGCAGTCCCATCCACTTATCATCAATGTGTGAAGCTACCTAGTCCTTGGGGAATAGTGAAGATTGATAGTGATCAGCAAGAGGCTAAGAACTGCTACACCTCATCAATGAAACCAGCATCAAAGTCAAGGGAGCAATAGCAATTAAAGCGTCCTCCAAGGGATGTCTTGGAGGCAAGAGAACAGGATGTAGTAGAAATCCTTATGGATCCTGATGATCCTGAATCTAAAGTTTATATAGGATCAGGGATCCTTGGCGAAATAAAGGAAGACCTCATATCCTTCCTCAAAAGGAGAAAGACTACCTTTGCACGGAAACACGAAGACATGACAGGTATATCTAAAGATATAATCACTCACAAACTTGGCATTGATAGGTCCTTCAAACCAATCCATCAAAAGAGGAGGAAATTCGCACCAGAAAGAAATGCCATTATCCAGGAGGAGGTAGAGAAATTACTACGAGCAGGTATGATTAGAGAGGTCAAGTATCCAAGATGGTTGGCCAATGTGGTTGTTGTTCAAAAGAAAAACGGAAAGTGGAGGGCATGTGTCGATTTCACCGATTTAAATAAGGCATGTCCCAAGGATCCTTTCCCATTACCCCACATTGACTCCATGGTGGATGCAACTGCGGGTCATGAACTGTTAACTTTTATGGATGCTTCATCTGGATTTCAACAAATTCAGATGGAACCATCCGATCAAGAGGATACAGCCTTTATGACTCCAACTGGTATATACTGTTATATTGTTATGCCATTCGGACTAAGAAATGCAGGTGCAACTTATCAAAGGCTAGTGAATATGATGTTCAAGGATCAGATTGGACAAACTATGGAGGTTTACATAGACGATATGGTGGTAAAATCAAAAAAGGCTGAGCATCACCTAAGAGACTTGGAGGAAGCATTCAATATCCTTGACAAATATAACATGAAACTTAATCCTTCAAAATGTCACTTTGGTGTTAAAGCAGGTAAATTTCTAGGATATATGGTGACAAAGAGAGGCATTAAAGCCAGTCCAGAACAAATCAAAGCTATAGTGAACATCAAGTCCCCTGCCAATGCTAAGGATGTTCAGAGGTTAACAGGCAGGATTGCAGCTTTAAACAGATTCATATCCAAATCCTCAGAAAAGTGCAAAGAATTCTATGATATCCTAAGGAAGAACAAGAAATTCGAGTGGACTGAGAAGCATGAAAATGCCTTAAGAGCTCTTAAGGATTACCTATCCTCGGCCCCGGCTTTGATGAAACCAGAAAAAGGAGATGTGTTATCCTTATATCTCGCTGTATCCTCAAAAGCAGTAAGTGCCGTCCTTGTTAAGGATCACCAAGGTACACAACATCCTGTCTATTATGTAAGTAAGAGTTTACTTGATGCTGAATCCAGGTATTCACACTTAGAAAAACTTATCCTTGCATTAATTATGGCATCTACTAAATTGAGACATTATTTTGAAACTCATGCCATTATCGTCAAAACTAATTTTCCAATTAAGAATGTCCTCAGGAAACCTGAAATGTCAGGAAGGATGGCTAAGTGGGCAGTGAAGCTTAGTGCATATGATATAAGATATGAGCCCAGGACAGCCATTAAATCCCAAGCATTAGCCGACTTTGTGGCAGATTTCAGTAGTGATTTGCAAAAGGAAGCTGAGTTAGAAGTTCAGCAGCTAGAGGAAACCAAGGATCCTTGGATACTCTATACTGATGGATCCTCAAACGTCAAAGGAACAGGGCTTGGAATACTACTAAAATCGCCACAGGGGGACATAATACCCCACTCTATAGCTTGTGAGTTCCAAACCACTAACAATGAGGCTGAATATGAAGCCTTGATAGCTGGTTTGCAAATTGCTAAGCATATGAGGATCAGGTATCTTGAGGTACATGTAGATTCTTTGTTAATCACTAATCACTTTAATGGATCCTATGTTGTTAAAGGTGAAAAGCTAACCAAATATTTGGAGATAGTCAAAGAATTGGCACTCTCTTTTGTTTCCTTTAGTTTGACACAGGTACCAAGGGAAGAAAATGCAGAAGCTGATGCATTGGCTAATCTAGGATCATCCTTGAAGATCCCAGAGGATATAAGTATCCCCATTATTAATATCCTGACCCCGGCTATCGAGGATCATGTGGCTATGGAGATAGGAGAGGATTCTGCAATCATCCCTAGTGATGATAATCAATCTCATTCAGGATCATGGATCCTTCCAATCATGAGATACATACAACATGGAGAGATTCCTACAGGAGAAAACCCTAGGGCTTTCAAAATTAAGGTATCTCAATACACAATTTTAAATAATATGTTGTATAAACGATCTCTTGTAGGACCATATTTAAGATGCATTGAGGATCCTGAAATCCAAGAAGTTCTAAAAGACTTCCATAAAGGAGATTGTGGAAACCACACTGGGGGCAGGGCATTATTCTCAAGGATCCTGAGGACGGGATACTATTGGCCAACTATGAAGAGAGATGCTGTGAAGTATGCTAAGAAGTGTGATCCTTGTCAGAGACACAGCAATATCCTTCTTCAACCGGCTGAATTATTGCATCCTATATCCTCCACTTGGCCATTCATGAGATGGGGCATGGATATAGTTGGTAAGCTCCCTAAGGCACCTGGTGGAAAAGTGTTCATGCTTGCTATGACTGATTACTTCTCCAAGTGGATAGAGGCTGAAGCTTTTGCCCAAGTCAGAGAAAAGGAAGTTATATCCTTCATTAAAAGAAATATTATAACTAGATTCGGTATTCCTTCTGAAATTATATGTGATAATGGTTCCCAATTCATTGGGGGCAGAACTACTAACTTTTGTGACAGCTGGGGGATTAAGATGATAACATCAACACCAGTCCACCCACAAGCTAATGGTCAGGCAGAATCCTCCAATAAGATCATCATCAACAATTTGAAGAAGAAGCTTGGATCCAAGAAAGGGAAATGGGCAGAAGAACTACCTTATGTGCTTTGGGCTGATAGGACAACTCCTAAGAATGCTACAGGCCAAACTCCATTCTCTTTGGTATTTGGGGTAGAATCAGTGATCCCTATAGAAATGGTGGTTCCAACTGCTAGAACAAGTATTCGTGATCCTGAGGAAAATGATGAGAACTTGGTTCAAGACCTGGATACTATAGAAGAAATCAGAGATTTGGCAAGGATAAGGATGGCCAGTTATCAGCAAAGAATGGCTGGAGCCTACAACAAAAATGTCAGGATCAGGAAATTCCAAGTTGGTGATATGGTACTAAGGAAAGCATTTCAGAATACCACCAATCCTGCTGATGGAAAGTTGGCACCAAAATGGGAAGGACCTTACTTGATTGAAGCTGAGGCAGGAAAGGGGGCATATCGATTGCTAACAATGGAAGGTGATTTGCTACCTAGAGCCTGGAATGTTGTCCATTTGAAGAGATACTTCATGTGATAAGGATCCATGATCCTCACATGATAAATATCCTTAAAGGATCCTTAAAGCACAGATGATCCTCATTTTGGTAACATTCTAATCTTAAACTATTTCATTTCCTTACTTTCTCACAAAAGGATAAGGATCCTGCATCCTTTATCCTCCTTTCACGTGATTTTGAGTTTTGAAGATTCAGGTACTCTTAGAAAAAGGATGATTATCCACAAAAGCAACCAGTTACTTGGGTTTGACCCCAGTTATTTGGGCTTGACCCCAGTTCCGCCAGTAGCGCATGATGATCCTGGTATAGTTCATGGCAGTGGGACCAGTACTCGTTTTAGGGGCTGATAATTCCATTGTACTGGCTATACCTAGGATCCTACGTATAATGGTAGACGTACCATACATCCGTTCTTAAGGTTTCTAACGTTTTCACGTTAGCTAAGGTTTTGGCATTTTCATGCCACTAAGTTTGGATAGTCGCCAGTTAGGGCCATACTCCAGTTCACACACGATCCTTGGGCTTGTCCCCAGTTATCCTTGGGCTTGTCCCCAGTTATCCTTTGGGCTTGTCCCCAGTTGCTAACTTTTATCTTATAATGGCTTAGTCCCAAGTTATGTTCTATTTCAGGTCTTCAAAGTTAAACAACCAAGGATCCTTGATCCTTACTTCTTACTAAGGTTTGTCTTATGGTTATCCTGGTTATAGTATTAAGGGTTAGGATCCTAACTTGGATCCTCAGGTATGATCCTTAACTATTTCGATTTTATTCACTGATTATTTGGATAACCCTAATACTTTGACAACTGAGCTCATGATCCTTAAAATATACCACTTTTTGGAATTTTTCAATTATAGGATATTTGATCCTGGATCATGTCCTAAATATCCTTTATCTAATTTGTTCAACTTTTCTTATTCAGATAAGTGTATATCAAAACAATTGAAAATTAAAAGGACAAACAAGGATAACAACACAAGATAAGCCAAAAAAGATTATAGTTATTTAATTAACAAAAGTTTAACCATCGAAGGTTGTCAAAATTGCCAACCCACGTTTCTACCCGCAAAACGTGGCCCGCCCACATGGGTTGGCAACGGGTGTCCATTGTTAATGCGGTTATAGCAAGTGCAGGAAATCAAAAGGCGGCAGGATCACAATGGCTTCATCCCCCAAACAGAGGATCCCTCCACCATTTGTAATCCTACCTATTATCCAAAGGATCCTAGATCCTTAATCCTAAAACTATTGTTCAAATACAGACCATCATTGTTTTAAAATAGCACAACCACAAAACAAACTACTACCGAATTTAAAAATTGGGCTCCGGCTACGTCTAGGAATGTCCATCATCGCCCAATCATGCAGCCTACACCTTCGCTGCATCTTCATCCCCTCCAGCTTCGGTATCCTTCACCTGATCCTTTCCACTGCCTCCAGCCTCGATCGCCAAAACCTCCTCAGCCTCCTCATCATCTTCCAGATCAGCTAACCTCGTCTTCCAACCCTCAACATCCCAGCTGCTTCTGTCGAAGTCAGGATCTTGAGCCTCCTCGGCCATCTTCAGTTTTGTCTTGTACATTGTGATGGCAGCGGAGACCTTTGCACCTTCTATGAGATCATGCTTCTCGTAGTCGATGTCGATCAAGATCTTAGCTGTCTTAGTCTTGGCGTCTTGAAGGGCTTTTTCGAGATCAGCAATCTTAAGATCCTTGAGCACTGCAACTTGTTAGAGGTCAGCAATCTTCTTATCCAGCTCCTCAACACTCCCCACGTAATCTTCAATCTCAGCAAATTTCTGCAAAAGAGACAAAGCAGTTCAAGATCAGGTGATCCTCAAATAAGTAGGATACCTAGGCAGAATTGGTGATCCTCACGTCATTGAAGTATTCAAGGAACTGGTGGCAGATCAGTGGCAGGCCTTGTAAGTCCTCTATCTCAGAGTTTTTCCTCTTCTTGCCGCCCCTTCCTTTAGTGGGTGCTTTGGGGATGGAGACACTAGGGCTGGCAATGGCCTTCTTCTTTCTGGATCGAACAGTGTCAAGGTCGGCCATGTTGAACTGGGAGGCAGGCTTGGAAGCTTTTCCGGCACCTACACATCCAAAGCAAGATAAGTATCCTTATCCTATTTCTATTTAACTATTTATTTAAATCTTTAACTATATAAAAAGCAGGATACTTACTTGACATGGTGACTGAGCCTGAGGATACCTCTTGAGAATCCTGGGTGATTGTCTTAAATGATCTTGTTTCAGGACCGAGTCTTCTAAAAACAGCAAGCCTTTCCTTAGTATCAGGAGATGGTATGAGGTGTGAAACAGTGACAGCTGCATAACATAAAGCAAAAGGGAGTTAATGATCCTATCACAAGAGCAAGATTACCTAGTGATCCTTCTCAGGATCCTCTGTCCTACCATGGGTGGACCACTTCCTTGGTAGATCCTTTCCATTTGGAATGGTATCCCTTCTGACAAAGAAAAAGCGTCGTTTCCAGTTTGTATCGTTCTTGGTGGCTTTAAAAATGGGATGTTCTTCGCCGGGTTTTCGCTTAAACAGATATCGGTGGGATCCAAACGTCGTGAGATCATACATCTCTGCCAGTTCCGACATTCCTAAATCAATCCCTTCCTGCTCTATGATCCTTTCAAGGGTATATAAGACCCTCCAGATCATCGGCATAGCTTGGATGTAGGAGATGCCGGTAAGGGAGAAAAAGGATTGGGTAAAAGCTGGAAAAGGATAGGTGTATCCTATGGTGAATGGGGTAACCGGAAAGGCAACCCATGTCTCAGGAATTGTAGTCGCTCAGAACAGTGGGATCAAAGGGTTTGAAAAAGGCGTTCGCCGGAAAGCAGTGCCGGATCTTATCTATTTGTGGATCAGAAAAGCAACACCTCTCATTCGCTGAGTCTTTGATGATCCCTTGACTCTTCAAGGGGCTATCCTTCTGGTGATCCTTGGCGGGGGAGGACCGGAGCATCATTCTTAACGTGATGATGGTAAAGAAAGAAAAACAGAGTAAGAGAAGGAGAAATGGGAGAAGAGATACCTGATTGATCTTCGGCTGAGAATTTAAAGGGAAGTTCTCTAGGATTTAAAAACAAATTGATCCTATCTCTAACTCCTATTTATAATGATGATTTGCAGGATTGTCACTTCGGTGACGTCAGGTTTGCAACGGCTAGTCCGTCTTCAACGGCTAGTTATCCGTTAGTTTGTTGCGGATAAGATCAACAAAATACAACTCGTTTATTTACAATATTACTCCTTATATTTTGGGGGCAATTGTTAGGGGTGGATTTCTAAATGACCCGTGATCCTCAATTATTATCCTGCTTGGTGATCCTTACTTCTGTGTTAGTTAGTGATCCTCAGAAGTGCTTCAGGATCAGGATCATGGATCATCCTAAGGATCCTTATACTAATGATTGTCTGCTTTGAATTCGTAATTGTTTTGCAGGAGTATCAATTGGGACTTGGTCTTGGCGATATTTCTGGAGAATATTCTAAGTCTATTCCGCACGTGCTTGGTCAGAAATGGACGTTGTGGAGTCGTGGAGGACTTGCACCATTTGCGGAATGTTAGTTAGAGTAGATATTTTCTATTTTAAAAGGGGTAGCGAGCTAATTAGACAACACTTTTTGCTATTTTTGGCTGCACACACACTCATACAACTACTCTCATCAGCTCTCGCTAACACACTTGGCGATTACACACAGTTTCTACACGATACACTATAGTGATCCTTGTACTTAGCTCGCTATTATCCGAAGTTGTAAAAGGATTATTGTTTAATTTGAGTTGGTGATCGGTAGTTTCCATCACCCGAGGTTTTTTATGCTGGAGATCATACATTGATCAAGGGCTTTTTCCTCGTATAAATCTTTGTGTCACCTGTGCAATTCATTTCATAGCAATCCTCATTGTTGTTTATAAATTCAAGCATCATACCCTGTAACAAAGAGTTTGGTTGCATTATCCTCGTCTGATTTTTGACCAAAACACTACTAAAATTGCCACAGGGGGACATAATACCCCACTCAATAGCTTGTGAGTTTCAAACTACTAATAATGAGGCTGAGTATGAAGCCTTGATAGCTAGTTTGCAAATTGCCAAGCACATGAGGATCAGGTATCTTGAGGTACATGTAGAATCATTGTTAATTACTAATCACTTTAATGGTTCTTATGTTGTTAAAGGTGAAAGACTAATCAAATATCTAGAGATAGTCAAGAAATTGGCAGACTCTTTTGCTTCTTTTAGTTTGACACAGGTACCCAGAGAAGAAAATGCAAAAGCTGATGCTTTGGCCAACCTTGGATCATCATTGAAGATTCCAGAGGATATTAAAATTCCCATAATCCATATCTTGACTCCTGCTGTTGAGGATCACATAGCTATGTGTTGGTGCATATGTATGTCGACTTCGTCTTATATCGAATCTTGTAATTAGATAGATAGATCAAGGCACGGTATACGAGAAAAATGAGAAAAGTATAGGATTGGGCCATTTCGCACGAAATGGAAACTGTCCATTTCGTACGAAATGAACTTGGCCATTTCGTTTGAAGTCGTTTCGTGCGAAATGGCAAGCCTATATATAGGTGTCTTGTTCAAATCATTTGTAACAATCTGATTCCGGTGCCGAAGTGTCTCCAGACTGTAAAACGTTGTGTTTTCTATATACGAGACAGTTTAAAGTAAATCTTGTGCAAATCAGCTGAAATAACTTCGATACGACTGAATTCCGCCTCTTGTATTGACAAGAACTCTTCTAAACGACTCGTTTTGGTCGTGCTTACGATGGTTTTGTTGTGAAAAAGAGGAAATGATAGTACATCAGTGGACTATCACAGCATGCTAAAGAATTGGAAAGTCAAATGTGATAAACGGTCTCACTGATGATGTGCCAGTAGATTTTTGCACACTTAGTAGATTGTGTTCGAGATATAAACCTAAATATCAAACTTACTTATCTCGTGGGGAACATCTCTCGGATATATGGGTAACCCCCGAAATCTTGTTTGAAAGACCCCTCTTTCTGAGATACTAGGTCTTTATGCTTAGTGATATCTGGGGTATTATCCCGGGACTTCTGATTTTGCGGAAGCAATGGCCTAGTCCCCGTATAATACTTTTCGCTTGCTTGAAATAAAAGCACCCCCCTCAGCATAAAAAATGATGAAACATTGCAAAATGCTAATCATGTGCTGTTGAAGAAAAGATTCTCTAAAGGGAACACACCTAAAGACGAACCATCATCTCTCTGATTTTGCGGAAGCAATAGCCTGAGCTCTCATGGTCTCGCATTTAACCCTTTACAGATATCATCTAGGTATACTCACCTATAAGACTGAATATTGGGATCTGGATATGGGAGTATATTCTGAGGTGGTACACGTGAATAAGTTTAAGTGTTTAAAACACTAATCTCGTATCTCGATACAATTGAACTTTGTGTGAAAATTTAAGTGGATCAGTATACTGACAATCTAAGTGAATCGTTTAGAACTTAAAATGTTTAAAGCTTAACGGTGTTGGTGATTTGTCTCATAAACTGATATGATCCTCTTACACAAACTCACAAAAATATTGTCTGTAAATATTTCTTTATTGCTTTTCATTAAAACAAAAATCCAAAAAGAATGTGTTTTAGCATAAATTTTGAAAAGTCAAAAAGATTTTATTTCATCTTATTTTCGACTACTGATGTTGAAAAGCTGATTTTCAAAATTTCGAGTGCTAAACATGATGAACAACAGGGTTGGAAGAGTTTGTTGAAATGAGAAAATGATATTTTTACAAAGTGATCATCAGAGATTATAAATTGTTGATGATAAAGTGATATCTACAAGTGAAATTTAAATTTGTCAATTTTTTTAAATTTGTGAAATTCATGTTGAGGTAGAGATTGTGCAGGTAGAAGCAGCCAGGTTACGATCTTAGAACCTGTGAAAGCATGAAGATTGTGAATTCCAGGCTATGATCCCAGCTTATCGAAAGGGGGAGTCTGAAGACGTTAAAGCCAGGTTTTAGATCCTGTTGCTACGGAGAGCCAGGAGACGTTTCTGAACCTGTGAAAAGCTTAAGGAATCAAGAGACCTGATCAAGAAAGGATAAAGCCAGGTTACGATTCTGATAGAGAAAGTAAAAGAGAGAGAAAGAAGAGAAAATATTGAGGATGCTTATAATGGAGAATACTTTGGAAGAGAGTACATAGACTGATAAAGATTGAAGTCTCGACATGCTGAAGACTAGTACTGAAGACTCGTCGACATCCAAGGGGGAGTCTGTTGGTGCATATGTCTGTCGACTTCGTCTTATATCGAATCTTGTAATTAGATAGATAGATCAAGGCACGTTATACGAGAAAAACGAGAAAAGTATAGGATTGGGCCATTTCGCACGAAATGGAAACTGTCCATTTCGTACGAAATGAACTTGGCCATTTCTTTTGAAGCCGTTTCATGCGAAATGGCAAGCCTATATATAGGTGTCTTGTTCAATTGTAAGAATCTGATTCCGGTGCCGAAGTGTCTCCATACTGTAAAACGTTGTGTTTTATATATACGAGACAGTTTAAAGTAAATCTTGTGCAAATCAGCTGAAACAACTTCGATACGACTGAATTCCGCCTCTCGTATTGACAAGAACTCTTCTGAACGACTCGTTTTGGTCGCGCTTACGATCCTACACTATGGAAATAGTAGAGGATTCTGCAATCATACCTAGTGATGGTGCACAATCACATTCAGGATCCTGGATCCTCCCAATCATGAGATATATACAACATGGAGAGATTCCTACAGGAGAAAACCCCAGAGCTTTCAAAGTCAAGGTATCTCAATTTACAATATTAAATAACATGTTATATAAACGATCTTTTGCAAGTCCATATCTAAGGTGTATAGAGGATCCTGAAATTTGAGAAGTCCTAAAGGATTTTCATGAAGGAGATTGTGGAAACCACACTAGGGGCAGAGCACTGTTCTCAAGGATCCTTAGGACAGGATATTATTAGCCTACTATGAAGAAGGATGATGTGGATTATGCCAAGAAATGTGATGCTTGTCAGAGACATAGCAATATCCTTCATCAACCAGCAGAGCTCCTGCATCCTATATCCTCTTCTTGGCCATTCATGAGATGGGGAATGGATATAGTTAGCAAACTTCCCAAGGCACCAGGAGGAAAAGTGTTTATGCTTGCTATGACTGATTACTTTTCCAAGTGGATAAAAGCTGAAGCCTTTGCTCAAGTCAGAGAAAAAGAAGTGATATCCTTTATTAAAAGAAACATTATTACCAGATTTGGTATCCCTTCTGAAATTGTTTGTGATAATGGATCCCAATTTATTGGGAATAGAACTACTAACTTTTGTGACAGTTGGGGGATTAAGATGATAACATCAACACTAGTCCACCCACAAGCTAATGGTCAAGCAGAATCATCTAACAAGATCATCATCAACAACTTGAAGAAGAAGCTTGGATCCAAGAAAGGAAAATGGGCAGAAGAGCTACCTTATGTGTTATGGGCTGATAGAACAACTCCCAAGAATGCTACTGGCCAGACTCCATTTTCTTTAGTGTTTGGAGCAGAATCAGTGATCCCTATAGAGATGGTAGTCCCTACTGCAAGAACAAGCATCTGTGATCCTGAAGCAAATGTTGAAAACTTGGTTCAAGATTTGGATACCATAGAAGAACTCAGGGATTTGCAAGGATAAGATTGGCTAGCTATCAACAAAGGATGGCTGGAGCTTATAACAAAAATGTCAGGATCAGGAAGTTTCAAGTTGGTGACATGGTGTTAAGGAAAGCATTCCAGAATACCACAAATCCTGCTGATGGCAAATTAGCACCAAAGTGGGAAGTCCCCTATCTTATTGAAGCTGAGGCAGGAAAGGGGGCATATCGGTTATTAACAATGGAAGGTGATTTGCTACCAAGAGCTTGGAATGCTGTCCATTTGAAGAGATACTTCATGTAAGAAGGATCCAGGATCCTTAGTCATCCCCATATCCGGTATACTTAAAGGATCCTTAGAGGATATATGATCCTCATTCTGGTAATGATCTGATTCTAATCCTTTAATTTATTTTATTACAAGGAGAAGGATTCAGGATCCTTTATCCTTTTTCACTAAGTTCTGAGTTTTGCAGAAGTGGGTGCATCTTTGACAAAGGATCGGTTATCCACAGAAGTCTCCTAAGTTTTATGGGCTTGTCCCCAGTTTTATGGGTTTATCCCTAGTTTTTGGGCTCGTCCCCAGTTTAAGGTATCTACTACCTTCGCCAGTAGCGCACGATTATCTTGGTGCAGTTAAAGGCAATGGGACTGTTTTGGTCAAAAATCAGGCTAAGATAATGTAACCAAATCTTTGTTGTGAGGAATGATGCTTGAATCAATGAACAACGTTAAGGATAACTCAGAAATGTAATGAACAAATGACACAATGATTTATACGAGGAAAAAGCCCTTGATCAAGAGTTGATCTCCGGCATAAAAAACCTCGGGTGATGGAAACTACCGATCACCAACTAAGATAAATCAAAAGAAGTTTACAACTCGGGAAGATAACAAGCTTGTTACAAGGATCACTAGTGTGTAATGTGCAAAAAATGTATGAAATCGCCATGTAATGTTTGAGAGCTGTTCGAGTGTTATTACGAGAGTGTGTGAATGCCAAAATTAGCTAAGTGTTCTACTCAAGCTTGTTATCCCCATTTTAAATTAGAAATAACTAGTCTAACTAACTATCCGTAATTCTTGCAAGTTCCCCACGATCTCCATAACGTCCATAATGGTCAAGCACGTGCGGAATTTTAAGGGAATATGCTCCAGGAATTTCGGTAAGACTTGGTCCATGCCTTTGTTCCTGCAAAACATGTTTATGCACAAGGTAGACAATTGTTAGTATAAGGATAACAATAAGGATCCTGAATCCTGATCCTGCAACACCTACTGAGGATCCTTAATTCAAACAGAATTGAGGATCCATGATCCTAATAGCATTTGAGGATCCGTGATCCTTAGGATGTAAAAAATCCTCCCCTAACAATTGCCCCCAAAATATAAGGAGTGAAGTGTAATTTTGACGAGTTATATTTTCTTGATCTTATCCGCAACAAACTAACGGATATATAGCCGTTACAATCTGACTAGTCGTTGCAATCATACGTCACTTGAAGCGAAATTCCTGCAAAATCATTATTATAAATTCAGGTTAGAGATAAGGATCATTGTGCATTTAAATTCAAGTGAGACTCCCTTTAAATCCTCATCCAAAGATTAACCAGGTATCTCTCTCTTCTCCATTTCTCTTCATCTTCTTAATCTGTTATTTCTCCAAATCTCTGAGTCACAATGAAGTTGCGATCATCCCCTGCTAAGGATCACCATAAGGACAGTCCTTTGAAGAGCCAAGGGATCATCAAAGATTCTCCAAAGGAACGTTGCTGCTTCACAGATCCTAAGATCGACAGGATTCGTCATTGCTTTCCAGCGGGCACTGTTTTCAAACCCTTTGACCCTACCACTCTGAGTGATTTTATTTCTGAAACCTGGGTTGCATTTCCAGTCACCCCATTCTCTATAGGATACTCCTATCCTTTTCCTGCTTTTACCCAATCTTTCTTCTCTCTTACCGGCATATCCTATATTCAAGCTATGCCAATGATGTGGAGGGTTCTATTTACCCTTGAAAGGATCATTGAGCAGGAGAATATAGATTTGGGAATGTCTGAACATGCTGAATTGTACAACCATGTGAGCCACGGTTCACATCGTTTTCTATTCAAACACAAACCTGGTGAGGCACACCCGATCCTGAAGACCACCAAAAATGACACCAAGTGGAAGAAACGATTCTTCTTCGTTAGGAGGGATTTTATCCCGAATGGGAAGGATCTCCCTAGAAAATGGGCCACTCATGGTAGGATAGAGGATCCTTATAGAAGGATCATAGGATAACCCTGTTTCCGCTAAGGATCACTAACCCCTTTGTTTCTATTTTGCAGCTATTTCTGTTTCTCATATCATTCCATCACCTGCAACGGAAGAGAGGATCGCTGCCTTCTGGAATCTTGATCCTGCAACAAGATCATTTCAAGCAAATACCAAGGATTCTCAAGAAGTATCCTCAGGCTCTGTTACAATGTCCAGTAAGTATCCGAGTTTACATAAAGTTAAATGTTGAAATGCAAATAAAACAAGAATACTTATCTATTGTTTTGGATTAATAGGTGCTGGAAAATCCTCAAGGTTTGCTACCCGCTTCAGTGTCACCGATCTTACTGCTGTTGCTCCCCGGTCTGGGAAGAAGAAGACCGCTGCTAGCCCAAGTACCGCAGTCCCCAAGCCTACCACCTCCAAGGGGGGAAAGAAAAGAAAGGCCTCCGAAGCTGACAATCTTGAAGGCTTGCCTCTTATCCGCCACCAGTTCCAAGAATACTTTGTTGATGTAAGGATCACTGACTATGCCTGCCCATTCGAGGATCACGTGATCCTGAACTTTACCTTGTTTTCTTTGCAGAAATTTGCTGAGGTCTAAATGTTGTTTGATGCATATGTCGAGGAGGCGGAGCAAAAGCATCTGGAGTATCAAAAATTCTTCCTGGCCAAGGATCAAACTATCTCTTGCCTTGAGAAGGATCTTGCTCTGGTAAAGCAGCAGGTGGTCATGGCCCAGATAAATGCTGATCACAAGAAGCACGACCTGCTGGAAGATGCTAAAGTCTCTGCTGCCATCACCATGTACAAAATCAAGCTGCAAATGGCTCAGGAGGCTGAGGATCCTGACTTCGACAAGACCACTTGGGACAAGGAGGGTTAGAAGGCAAAGCTGGCAGAGCTGGAGGATGAAGAGGAGGCTACTGAGGTCTTGCTGATCGAGGCAGGTGGCAGCGGGAAGGATCAAGCTTTTGGTGATGATACTGGTGGTGATGCAGCCAAGGTGTGAGCTGCTGAAATGGGCGATGAAGGATATTTCTAGACGCGGCCGGAGCCCATTTTTTAGGATTTGGTAGTTTTTTGGTTGTGATGTTTTTAAACAATGTTGGGTTGTATTTTGAACAATAGTTTCTAGGGTTATGGATCATGGATCCTTAGACAATAGGTAGGATAATAGGTGGTGGAGGGATCCTCTGTTTGGGGGATGAAACCACTTGTTATCCTGCCATCTTATATTTCCTGCACTTCAAAGACCTATTAACAATGGACACCCTTTACCTACCCCAGCGGACGGGCCACGTATTGCTGGTAGATGCTTGGGTAGGTAATTTTGACAACCTTAAAGGGGTTAACTTTTGTGAATAAAAATAACTTCACCTTTTTGGCTACTTCTTGTGTTGTTATCCTTATGAATTCTTTATTTTTCAACTGTTGTTGTGTACTTTGTTTGAATTTGTAAGTAAAGGATAAAGGTTTAATAAATCATGTTTACAAGTTTTAAGATATGATCAAGGATCAAATATCCTATAGTCGACAAGCTCGGAAAAGTTATGTAACTTAAGGATCATTAGTTCTGTTGTCAAAGGATAAGGGTCACTTATATAAATAAAAAATAAAATTAAAGTGTTTTAGGATCATACCTGAGAATCCAAGTTAGAATCCTAACCCTTTAACATTCATAATCAGGATAACCAAAAGACAAACCTTAGTAAAAGGTGAGGATCAAGGATCCTTGGCTGTTTAACTTCAAAAACCTGAAATGGAACATAACTTGGGACTAAGCCAATATAAGAAAAGAGTTAGTAACTGGGGACGAGCCCAACAATTCTGGGGACAAGCCCAATATACTGGGGACAAGCCCAAAGGATAACTGGGGACAAGCCCAAAGGATAACTTGGGACAAGCCCAAAGGATAACTGGGGACAAGCCCAAAGGATAACTGGGGACAAGCCCAAATAAACGGATGTAAACTGGGGTCAAGCCCAAATAAACTTGTGTAAACTGGAGTATGGCCCTCACTGGCGACTATCCAAACTTGAGCGACATGAAAATTCCGAAACCTTAGCTAACGTGAAAATGTTAGAAACCTTAGGAACGGATGTATGGTACGTCTACCATTATACGTAGGATCCCGGATACAGCCAGTACAATGAAATTGCCAGCCCCTAAAGCGAGTACTGGTCCCATTGCCATGAACTGTACCAGGATCATCGTGCGCTACTGGCGAAACTGGGGACAGGCCCAAAAACTGGGGACTAGCCCAAATAACTGGGGTCAAGCCCAAATAACTGGATACTTCTATGGATATATAATCCTTCGTTAAGGATACCTAAACCTTCTGCAAAACTCAGAATCAAGTGAAAGGAGGATAAAGGATCCAGGATCCCTATCCTTGTATACAGGATAATTAAAGAATGAAATAGTTTGAGATTAGAACATTACCAAAATGGGGATCATCTATCCTGTAAGGATCCTTCGAGGATACTTGTTAGCTAAGGATCATGGATCCTTATTACATGAAGTATTTCTTCAAGTGGACAGCATTCCAAGCTCTTGGTAGCAAATCACCTTCCATTGTTAGCAACCTATATGCCCCCTTTCCTGCCTCAGCTTCAATCAGGTAGGGGCCTTCCCACTTTGGTGCCAACTTTCCATCAGCAGGATTTGTGGTATTCTGAAATGCTTTCCTTAATACCATATCACCAACTTGGAATTTCCTGATCCTGACATTTTTGTTGTAGGCTCCAGCCATCCTTTGTTGATAACCAGCCATCCTTATCCTTGCCAAATCCCTGAGTTCTTCTATAGTATCCAAGTCTTGAAACAAGTTTTCGGCATTTCCTTCAGGATCACGGATACTTGTTCTTGCAGTAGGAACCACCATTTCTGTAGGGATCACTGATTCTGCCCCAAATACCAAAGAAAATGGAGTTTGGCCAGTAGCATTCTTGGGAGTTGTTCTGTCAGCCCATAATACATAAGGTAGTTCTTCTGCCCATTTTCCTTTCTTGGATCAAAGCTTCTTCTTCAAGTTGTTGATGATGATCTTGTTGGATGATTCAGCCTGACCATTAGCTTGTGGGTGGATTGGTGTTGATGTTATCATCTTAATCCCCCAGCTGTCACAAAAGTTAGTAGTTCTACTCCCAATAAATTGGGATCCATTATCACAAACAATTTCAGAAGGAATACCAAATCTAGTAATAATGTTTCTTTTGATAAAGGATATCACTTCTTTTTCTCTGACTTGAGCAAAGGCTTCAGCCTCTATCCACTTGGAGAAGTAATCAGTCATAGCAAGCATGAACACTTTTCCACCAGGTTCCTTGGGAAGTTTACCAACTATATCCATTCCCCATCTTATAAATGGCCAAGAAGAGGATATAGGATGCAAAAGCTCTGCTGGTTGATGAAGGATATTACTATGTCTCTGACAAGGATCACACTTCTTGGCATATTCCACAGCATCCTTCTTCATACTAGGCCAATAGTATCCTGTCCTCAGGATCCTTGAGAATAATGCCCTGCCCCCAGTGTGGTTTCCACAATCTCCTTCATGAAAATCCTTTAGGAATTCTTGGATTTCAGGATCTTCAATGCATCTTAGATATGGTCCTGCAAGAGATCGTTTATATAACATGTTATTCAATACTGTGAATTGAGATACCTTGATTTTGAAAGCCCTGGGGTTTTCTCCTATAGGAATCTCTCCATGTTGTATATATCTCATGATTGGAAGGATCCATGATCCTGAATGAGATTGTGTATCGTCGCTAGGGATGATTGTAGAATCCTCTCCTATCTCCATAGCTACATGATCCTCAATAGCAGGGGATAGGATGTGGATAATAGGGATCCTGATATCCTCTGGAATCTTCAAGGATGATCCTAGATTGGCTAATGCATCCGCTTCTGCATTCTCTTCTCTGGGTACCTGTGTCAAACTAAAGGAAACAAAAGAGAGTGCCAATTCTTTGACTATCTCTAAATACTTGATTAGTCTTTCACCTTTAACAGCATAGGATCCATTAAAGTGATTAGTAATTAACAATGAATCTACATGTACCCCAAGATACCTGATCCTCATATGCTTGGCAATTTGCAAACCAGCTATCAAGGCTTCATACTCAGCCTCATTGTTAGTAGTTTGAAACTCACAAGCTATGGAGTGGGGTATTATGTCCCCCTGTGGCGATTTTAGTAGTATTCCAAGTCTTTTTCCTTTAACATTGGAGGCTCCATCAGTGAAGAGTATCCAAGGATCCTTAGTTTCTTCTAGCTGTTGGACTTCTAACTCTGCTTCCTTTTGCAAGTCACTACTAAAATCTGCCACAAAGTCAACTAAGGCTTGGGATTTAATGGCAGTCCTTGGTTCATATCTTATATCATAAGCACTAAGCTTCACTGCCCACTTAGCCATCCTTCCTAACATTTCAGGTTTCCTGAGAACATTCTTAATTGGAAAATTAGTCTTAACAATAATGGCATGAGTTTCAAAATAATGTCTTAATTTAGTAGATGCCATAATTAGTGCAAGGATAAGTTTTTCTAAATGTGAATACCTGGATTCAGCATTAAGAAAACTCTTACTTACATAATAGACAGGATGTTGTGTACCTTCGTGATCCTTAATAAGGACCGCACTTACTGCTTTAGAGGATACCGCTAAATACAAGGATAATATATCTCCTTTTTCTGGTTTCATCAAAGCAGGGGCTGAGGATAGGTAATCCTTGAGAGCTTTGAGAGAATTTTCATGCTTTTCAGTCCATTCAAATTTCTTGTTCTTCCTCAAGATGTCATAGAATTCCTTGCATTTTTCTGAGGATTTGGATATGAACCTGTTCAAGGCTGCGATCCTGCCTGTCAATCTTTGCACATCCTTGGCATTGGCAGGAGATTTGATATTCACAATAGCCTTAATTTTCTCTGGACTTGCTTCAATGCCTCTTTTTGTCACCATATATCCTAGGAATTTACCTGCTTTAACACCAAAGTGACACTTGGAAGGATTTAGTTTCATATTAAATTTATCAAGGATATTGAATGCCTCCTCCAAGTCTCTAAGGTGATCCTCAGCTTTCTTGGACTTAACCACCATGTCATCTATATAGACTTCCATAGTGTGTCCAATTTGTTCTTTGAACATCATATTGACTAGCCTTTGATAAGTAGCACCTGCATTCCTTAGTCCAAATGGCATAGCAATATAACAATATATACCAGTTGGGGTCATAAAGGCTGTATCCTCTTGATCAGATGGTTCCATCTGAATTTGTTGAAATCCAGATGAAGCATCCATAAAAGTCAACAACTCATGACCCGCGGTAGCATCCACCATGGAGTCAATGTGGGGTAATGGGAAAGGATCCTTGGGACATGCCTTGTTTAAATTAGTGAAATCGACACATACCCTCCACTTTCCGTTTTTCTTTTGAACAACAACCACATTGGCTAACCACCTTGGATACTTAACCTCTCTTATCATACCTGCCCGAAGTAGTTTATCTACCTCTTCCTGGATAATAGCATTCCTCTCAGGTGCAAACTTTCTCCTCTTTTGATGAATTGGCTTGAATGACCTGTCAATGCCAAGTTTATGAGTAATTATATCTTTAGATATACCTGTCATATCATCATGTTTCCAGGCAAAGGTAGTTTTCCTCCTTTTAAGGAAGGATACTAGATCCTGTTCAATGTTGCTAAGGATCCCTGATCCTATGAACACTATGGATTCAGGATCATAAGGATCCATAAGGATTTCTTTCACATCTTGCTCTCTTGCCTCCAAGACATCTCTTGAAGGATACTTTAATTGCTATTGCTCCCTTGGTTTGGAGGCTGGCTTCATTGATGATGTGTAGCAATTCTTTGCTTCTTGTTGATCACTCTCAATTTTCACCACCCCCCATGGACTAGGAAGCTTCACACATTGATGATAGGTAGATGGAACTGCTTTCATGTCATGTATCCATGGCCTGCCAAGGATAACATTACAACAGGATAAGCAATCTATAACACAAATTTTTTTATAAGAATGAAGTCCTTCAATATAGATAGGGAGTTTGATGTCCCCCAATGTATTTTTAGTTTCTCCACTGAATCCCACAAGAACTGAGGATCTTGGGACAATGTCTGACTCAGGGATGTTCATCTTCTTGAGGACATCAAGCTGAATGATGTTTACTGAGCTTCCTCCATCTATCAGGATCCTACGAACAAAATGGTTAGAAATAAACAGAGTAATAATAAGACCATCATGATGAGGATCCTGAACATCAAGACAATCATCCTCATCAAAAGTTATAATTTTATCCTTGGTAACAGTGGAGGTCCGGATGGGTCTATCTCCATTATCCATCTTGGTTTCCTTGGCATGTCTTTTGGCTGCTGAAAAGGAAGTACCACAAATGTCTGATCCACCTGATATAAAGTTTATTACTTGTGCATCTGCTGGAGGAGCAGGAGCCTTTTCTGGGATCCTTTTAGGATCCTGGATCCTTGACTTTTTTCTTCCCAAAAGCTCTTTCAAGTGCCCCTTGCTTAACAGGTAACCAATTTCTTTTCTAAGTGCAATACACTCTTCAGTGAGATGTCCAAAATCCTCATGATATGCACACCATTTGGACTTGTCCTTTGTAGCAGCTGGTTTATCACTTTTCCTTGGCCATCTTGCTTTCTCACCTAGATTCTGCATTGCAAGAATTAGTTCATTGTTATCAACAGAAAAACAGTATTCAGAAATTGGAGGATAATCCTCATCATCCTCTTCTTGTTCTACTGCATGCACATTCTGGTTATCAGACTTGTTGTAGGACTTGAAGTTGTTATTCTTGAAGTTGTTATTCTTGAAGTAGGATCCTTGCTTTTCCTGTTTTGAGGATCCTGCCAATCTCTCCTGGATCCTTTTATCATCCTCTAGTCGGATGAATCTAAGGGCCCTGGTTCTTACTTCATCAAGATTCCTGCATGGGGTCATAACAAGATCATCATAGAATAATGAATCCCTAAGTAAACCCATTTTAAAGGCTTCTACAGCCGTAGCTATATCCAGGTTAGGGATATCTAAGGATTCTTTACTAAACTTAGTGATGTAATCTCAAAGTGATTCATTTTGACCTTGTGTTACCCTATATAGATCACTAGTTAAACGTTCAAATTTTCTGCTACATGAGAATTGACTATTAAAAAAATTAACTAGATTAGCAAATGAAGTAATAAAGTAAGGGGGAAGACTTAGCAGCCATTTAAGAGCTGATCCTGTGAGCATGGATCCGAAACCCTTGCATAGACATGCTTCTTTTAACCTCTCTGGGATGGGGTTGATCTCCATCCTCTCTCTATATTGAGCTACATGCTCCTCTGGATCCGTTGAGCCATCATATAGCTTCATAGTTGGTATTTGGAACCTTTTGGGTATCTCAGCATCACAAATGGGTGGTGCAAAACGAGATATCCTATGGCTGCCATCTGCAATTTCAGGAATAGGCTTAACCACTCCTGGAACGCTGGATATCATATCCTTCAACTTCTGTAACTCCCTAGCCATAGCTTGATTGATACCTGTATCCTGCATAGAGCCAAGGTTAGTGTTATAAGAATTATTGAAAGTGTTACCTCCCGGAGGATTCAAGTTTGGAATTGCAGATGTGAATCCATATTGACGGGATTCTAGTATGATTGAAGGACCAGAAGAGGCAATGGTCTGCATTGGAATGAAGTCTCCTTGATGAACGTCTGTGCTTGGGGGTTGTATACTTCTCAAGAATCCTTGATCCTGAAAGATGTTGGATCCTTGATGTTGAGAGGATCCTTGAGGCTGAGAGGATCCCTGAACCTGAGAGGATCCTTGAACCTCGGAGGATCCTTGGACCCCGGAGGATCCTTGGACCCCGGAGGATCCTTGGACCCCGGAGAATCCTTGGACCCCGGAGGATCCTTGGACTGTGTGCATTCCCAAATATCCTCCTGAGCTGACGAAGGATCCCTGATGCTGGAAAGAGGATCCTGAAGGCTGAAAATAGGATCCTTGAGGCTGGAAGTGAGACCCAAAAGCCTGACTCATAGTTGTTACTCCATAACGCCTTCCCAATGGTTCAGTTTGGTACTGGATGTCTAAGGCTGCAGATTGTTGGGCAGTTATGGCTGGAGTGTCGAAGTCCAGTGACCTAGGTATCAGAGGAGAGTGATCCTCCCCGGATCTCTTCTGATTCTTGATGTCACCGATCTCCCGGAGGATCCTTTCGTTGGTCTTGTCCTGCTCTTGTATGTGATCCCTCATCTGCAAAATCAAATTAAAAAGATCATTAGTAGTAGGTGTTAGGGGAGGATTTTCTAACAATTAGTGATCCTTATTCGTTATCCTAATTAGTGATCCTTACTTCTGTAACAGGTGGTGATCCTCAGAAGAGCTTCAGGAGCAGGATCATAGATCACTTTAAGGATCCTCGTACTGACGATTGTTTGTTTATGTTTTGAACTATCTCGCAGGTATAACCAGCTTGACCAAGTCTTGGCGACATTCCTGGAGAATATTCCCAAACTATTCTGCACGTGCTTGGCCAAAAATGGACGTTATGGAGAACGTGGGGGCTTGGCACAAAAGTCGGATAGTTAGTTTGGTAGTTAAATTTCTATTTTAAAAGGGGGTAACGAGCTAGTAGAAAAACACTTAGTCATTTTTTACAGTTACACACACTTATATACTCGCACACTAGAAGCTCTCGACGAACATACATTCGTTTTCACTCACGTTTACACATTTCACGATAGTGATCCTTGTACCTAGCTCGTTACTATCCGAAGTTGTAAACATTTATTGATTTATTTGAGCTTGGTGATCGGTAGTTTCCATCACCCGGGGTTTTTTGTGCCGGAGATCAACTCTTGATCAAGGGCTTTTTCCCCGTATAAATCCTTGTGTTGTTTGTGCAATTTACATTGAAGTGATCCTCATCGCTGTTACACATTTTAAGCATCATTCCCCGAAACAAAGAGTTTGGTTGCAATATCCTCATCAGATTTTTTGACCAAAACAGTTTGGCGCCCACCGTGGGGCAATTGGTGCTTTGTCCTTAGAAGAATACGCGCTTCTGTGCTCATTCCGGTTCACTACAACTAAGCAAATGGCTTCCTCGGAGAAGAATGCTTCAAACTTGATGCCCTCATTCACTTCTTCACAAGGCGTCCCTCCTTTGCCTCCACCACCTTCTGGATCCCAGAAGAATACTGAGAATGCCGCGAAGAAACCAACTCCCATTTTCTCAAAACCACCTACTTCTTCTGTTTCAACTAATCCTACTACTAATGATCTCTATGCCTTGATTTTGCAGATGAGGAATCATGCATAAGAGCAGGATAAGACCAACGAAAGGATCCTCTGGGAGATTGACGAAATTAAGAAACAGAAGAAAACGGCAGAGGATCGTTCCCCACTGATGCCCAGATCTTTGAATTTTGATACTCCGGTGATTACTTCTCAGCCATCAGTGGTTCCAGACATTCAATATGTGGGTGGACCAAAAGGAGTGCACTACGGAACAACAACAATGACCCAGGCATCAGGTTCATATTTCCAGCCAGCGGGATCCTATCCTCAGCATATGGGATCCCTCACGAGTTCAGGAGGATATTCAGGAATGCAGCAGTTTCAAGGATCCTCCTTCGTTCCAGGATCATCCCAGGTTCAAGGATCCTCCTTCGTTCCAGGATCATCCCAGGTTCAAGGATCCTCATTCGTTCCAGGATCATCCCAGGTTCAAGGATCCTCCTTCGTTCCAGGATCATCCCAGGTTCAAGGATCCTCCTTTGTTCCAGGATCGTCCCAGTTTCAGGGATCCTTCCAGATGCCAGGATCCTTGAGGAGTTTGCAAACAGGAAGTTCAGATGTCCATCAGGGAGATTTTATTCCAATGCAGACCAATGCTTCTACTGGTCCCTCGATCATTCCAGAGCCCCGACAATATGGATTAACATCCATTCTTCCTAACTTGAATCCAATGGGGGGTAACACTTTTAACAATTCTTATACTACTAACCATGGTCTTATGCAGGATCCAGGTATCAATCATGCCATGGCCAGAGAATTGCAAAAGCTAAAGGATATGATATCAAGTGTCCCGGGAGTAGTCAAACCTATCCCAGAGATTGCAGATGGGAGCCATAAGATATCTCGTTTTGCACCACCAATCTGTGATGCTGAGATACCCAAGAGGTTCCATGTGCCTACAATGAAACTGTATGATGGTTCAACGGATCCTGAAGAACACATAGCACAATACAGGGAGAGGATGGAGATCAATCCAATCCCAGAAAGGTTAAAGGAAGCATGCCTGTGCAAAGGATTCGGATCCACTCTTACTGGATCAGCTCTCAAATGGCTGCTAAGTCTTCCTCCCTATTCTATTACCTCATTTGCTAACCTAGTTAACTTGTTTAATAATCAGTTTTCTTGTAGTAGGAAATTTGAACGATTAACTAGTGATTTATATAGGATAACCCAGGGTCATAATGAATCATTAAGGGATTACATTACCAAATTTAGTAAAGAATCCTTAGACATTCCCAACTTAGATATAGCCACGGCTGTTGAGGCCTTTAAAATGGGATTGCTTAGGGATTCGTCTTTCTATGATGATCTTGTTATGACACCGTGCAGGAACCTAGATGAGGTAAGAACCCGAGCACTTAGGTTCATTCGACTAGAAGATGACAAGAGGATCCAGGAGAGGTTAGCAGGATCCTCAAAGCAGGATAAGCAAGGATCCTCATTCAGGAACAACAAGTTCAGATCCTACAGCAGATCTGATAACCAGAACGTGCATTCTATTGATCAAGAAGAGGATGATGAAGATTATCCTCCAATTTCTGAATATTGTTTTAGTGTTGATAACAATGAACTAATCCTTACGATGCAGAGTCTAGGTGATAAAGCTAGATGGCCCAGAAAAAATGACAGGCCAGCTGCAACTAAGGATAAATCAAAGTGGTGTGCATACCATGAAGATTTTGGGCATCTCACAGAAGAATGCATTGCACTAAGAAAGGAAATTGGATACTTGTTGAGCAAGGGGCATCTAAAAGAATTGTTGGGAAGAAAAAAGTCAAGGACTCAGGATCCTGAAAGGATCCCTGAGAAGGCTCCAGCCCCTCCAGCGGATGCACAAGTGATAAACTTCATTTCTGGAGGATCAGACATTTGCGGCACATCCTTCTCAGCAGCTAAAAGGCATGCAAAGGAAACTAAAATGGATAACGGAGAAAGACCTGTTCGAACATCAAGTGTCTCGGAAGGGAAAGTTATAACCTTTGATGAAGAGGATCGTGTTGATATACAGGATCCTCATCACGATGGTTTAGTTATTACTCTTTTCATATCTAACCATTTTGTCCGCAGGATCCTTATAGACGGAGGAAGTTCAGTGAACATTATCCAGCTTGATGTCCTAAAAAAGATGGGTATTCCTGAATCAGAGATCATACCAAGATCCTCTGTGCTCGTGGGATTTAGTGGTGAAACTAAGAATACCCTGGGGGACATTAAACTCCCAATATACATCGAAGGCCTACACTCTTATCAAAAATTTTGTGTTATTGACTGTTTATCTTGTTGTAATGTTATCCTTGGCAGGCCCTGGATACACGATATGAAAGCAGTCCCATCCACTTACCATCAATGTGTGAAGCTCCCTAGTCCTTGGGGAATAGTGAAGATTGATAGTGATCAGCAGGAGGCTAAGAATTGCTATACTTCATCGATGAAACCAGCCTCGAAGTCAAGGGAGCAATAGCAATCAAAGTATCCTCCAAGGGATGTCTTGGAGGCAAGAGAGCAGGATGTGGAAGAAATTCTCATGGATCCTGATGATCCTGAATCCAAAATCTAAATCGGATCAGGGATCCTTGGCGAAATGAAAGAAGACCTCGTATCCTTCCTCAAAAGGAGAAAGACTACCTTTGCATGGAAACACGAAGATATGACTGGTATATCCAAAGATGTTATCACTCACAAACTCGGCATCGACAGATCCTTCAAACCAATCCATCAAAGGAGAAGGAAGTTTGCACCGGAAAGGAATGCCATTATCCAGGAAGAGGTAGAGAAATTGCTCCGGGCAGGTATGATTAGAGAGGTCAAGTATCCAAGATGGTTGGCCAATGTGGTTGTTGTTCAAAAGAAAAACGGAAAGTGGAGGGTATGTGTCGATTTTACCGATTTAAATAAGGCATGTCCCAAGGATCCTTTCCCATTACCCCACATTGACTCCATGGTGGATGCAACTGCGGGTCATGAACTGTTAACTTTTATGGATGCTTCATCTGGATTCCAACAAATCCAAATGGAACCATCCGACCAAGAGGATACAGCCTTCATGACTCCTACTGGTATATACTGCTATATTGCTATGCCGTTCGGATTAAGAAATGCAGGTGCAACATACCAAAGGCTGGTGAATATGATGTTCAAGGATCAGATTGGACAAACTATGGAGGTTTACATAGATGATATGGTGGTAAAATCCTTAAAAGCTGAGGATCACCTAAGAGACTTGGAGGAAGCATTCGATATCCTTGACAAATACAACATGAAACTTAATCCTTCAAAATGTCACTTTGGTGTTAAAGCAGGTAAATTCTTAGGATATATGGTGACAAAGAGAGGCATTGAAGCTAGCCCGGAACAAATCAAAGTAATAGTGAACATCAAATCTCAGGTCAATGCTAAGGATGTTCAAAGGCTAACAGGCAGGATAGCAGCTTTGAACAGATTTATATCCAAATCCTCAGAGAAGTGCAAAGAATTCTATGATATCCTAAGGAAGAACAAGAAATTTGAGTGGACTGAGAAGCATGAAAAGGCTTTAAGAGCCCTCAAAGATTACCTATCCTCAGCCCCAGCCTTGATGAAGCCAGAAAAAGGCGATGTGCTATCCTTGTATCTTGCAGTATCCTCAAAAGCAGTAAGTGCGGTCCTTGTTAAGGATCATGAAGGTACACAACATCCTGTCTATTATGAAACCAGAGATGTCAGGAAGGATGGCTAAGTGGGCTGTGAAGCTAAGTGCATATGATATAAGATATGAGCCTAGGACAGCCATCAAATCCCAAGCACTAGCTGACTTTGTGGCAGATTTCAGTAGTGATTTACAAGAAGAAGCTGAGTTAGAAGTCCAGCAGCTAGAAGAGACCAAGGATCCTTGGATACTCTACACTGATGGATCCTCAAATGTCAAAGGCACAGGGCTTGGAATACTACTAAAATCGCCACAGGGGGACATAATACCCCACTCTATAGCTTGTGAGTTCCAAACCACTAACAATGAGGCTGAATATGAAGCCTTAATTGCTGGTTTGCAAATTGCAAAGCATATGGGGATCAGGTATCTTGAGGTACATGTAGATTCATTGTTAATTACAAACCACTTTAATGGATCCTATGCTGTTAAAGGTGAAAAGCTAACCAAATATTTAGAGATAGTCAAAAGTTTGGCACTCTCTTTTGTTTCCTTTAGTTTGACACAGGTACCAAGGGAAGAGAATACAGAAGCTGATGCATTGGCTAATTTAGGATCATCCTTGAAGATCCCGGAGGATATCAAGATCCCTATTATCCATATCCTGAACCCGGCTATTGAGGATCATGTGGCTATGGAGATAGGAAGTGATTCTGCAATGATCCCTAGTGAGGATACTCAATCCCATTCAGGATCATGGATCTCACCAATTATGAGATACTTACAACATGGAGAGATTCCTACAGGAGAAAACCCTAGGGCTTTCAAATCTAAGGTATCTCAGTTCACAATTTTAAATAATATGTTGTATAGACGATCTCTTGCAGGACCATACTTGAGATGCATTGAGGATCCTGAAGTCCAAGAAGTTTTAAAAGACTTCCATGAAGGAGATTGTGGAAACCACACTAGGGGCAGGGCATTATTCTCAAGGATCCTGAGAACAGGATACTATTGGCCAACCATGAAGAGAGACGCTGTGGAGTATGCTAGAAGATGTGGTCCTTGTCAGAGACACAGCAATATCCTTCATCAACCAGCTGAATTATTGCATCCTATATCCTCCTCTTGGCCATTTATGAGATGGGGTATGGATATAGTTGGAAAGCTCCCTAAGGCACCTGGTGGAAAAGTATTCATGCTAGCTATGACTGATTACTTCTCCAAGTGGGTAGAAGCTGAAGCTTTTGCCCAAGTCAGAGAAAAGGAAGTTATATCCTTCATTAAAAGAAATATTATAATTAGATTTGGAATTCCTTCTGAGATTATATGTGATAATGGTTCCCAATTTATTGGGGGCAGAACCACTAACTTTTGTGACAGCTGGGGGATTAAGATGATAACATCAACACCAGTCCACCCACAAGCTAATGGTCAGGCAGAATCATCCAACAAGATCATCATCAACAATTTGAAGAAGAAGTTGGGATCCAAGAAAGGGAAATGGGCAGAAGAACTACCCTATGTGCTTTGGGCTGATATGACAACCCCCAAGAATGCTACTGGTCAAACACCATTCTCTTTGGTGTTTGGGGCAGAATCAGTGATCCCAACAGAAATGGTGGTTCCAACTGCAAGAACAAGTACCCGTGATCCTGAGGAGAATGATGAGAACTTGGCTCAAGACCTGGATACTATTGAAGAAATCAGGGATATGGCCAGGATAAGGATGGCCAGTTATCAGCAAAGAATGGCTGGTGCTTACAACAAAAATGTCAGGATCAGGAGGTTTCAAGTTGGAGATATGGTATTAAGGAAAGCATTCCAAAATACCACCAATCCTGCTGATGGGAAATTGGCTCCAAAATGGGAAGGCCCTTATTTGATTGAAGCTGAAGCAGGAAAGGGGGCATATAGATTGCTAACCATGGAAGGTGATTTGCTACCAAGAGCTTGGAATGCTGTCCACTTAAAGAAATATTTCATGTGAGCAGGATCCTCATGGCATAAATGATCCTCACGATAAGGATATCCTTAAAGGATCCTCAAAGTATCGGTGATCCTTACTTAGGTAATATCCTAAACTTGAACTATTTCATTTCATTATTTTCCCATGTAAGGATAAGGATCATGTATCCTTTATCCATCTCTCACGTGAGTTCAAGTTTTGAAAGTTCAGGTATCCTTAGCATAACATTGGTTATCCGCAGAAGCAATCCGTCCTTTGGGTTTAACACCAGTTACTCGGGCTTGACCCCAGTTCCGCCTGTAGCGCACGATGATCCTGGTATAGTTCAAGGCATTTGGACCAGTACTCATTTTAGGGGCTGATAATTCCATTGTACTGGCTATGCTTAGGATCCTACGTATAATGGTAGACGTACCATACATCCGTTCCTAAGGTTTCTAACGTTTTCACGTTAGCTAAGGTTTCTAACGTTTTCACGTTAGCTAAGGTTTTGGCATTTTCATGCCACTAAGTTTGGATAGTCGCCAGTTAGGGCCATACTCCAGTTTGCATACGATCCTTGGGCTTGTCCCCAGTTATCCTTGGGCTTGTCCTCAGTTATCCTTGGGCTTGTCCCCAGTTATCATTGGGCTTGTCCCCAGTTATCCTTGGGCTTGTCCCCAGTTGCTAATCCTTTTCTTATATTGGCTTAGTCCCAAGTTATGCTCTATTTCAGGTTCTTGAAGATAGGCAACTAAGGATTCTTGATCATTACTTTATTCTAAGGTTTATCTTATAGTTATCCTTATTATGGATAGGATCCTAACTTGGATCCTCAGGTATGATCCTTAACTATTTTTAATTCTATTCATTATTTATTTGAATAACCCTTATACTTGACAACTGAACTTGTGATTCTTAAACCATATCACTTTTTAGAATTTATCGGTTATGGGATATGTGATCCTTGATCATATCCTAAGCTTTTTGGATATCTTTTTTAATTTTTCAAGGCTTGATAAGTATAAACAGAATGAACATTACAACAGTTGGAAAGTAACATATTGAAAAGGATAACAACACGAGATAAGCGACAAAAGGTTAAGTTTTTATTTATAAACAAAAGACTAACCCTTAAAAGGTTGTCAAAATTACCTACCCGAGCATCTACCAGCAAAACGTGGCCCGTCCGCTGGGGTAGGTAAAGGGTGTCCATGATAATAAGTTCAAGAGCAGTGTAGGAATATAAAGGCGGCAGGATCACAATGGCTTCATCCCCCAAACAGAGGATCCCTCCACCATATGCAATCCTACCTATTGTCCAAAGGATCATACATGATCCTTAATCCTAAAACCTATTGTTCAAGTACAAACCATTAAATTGTTTTAAACATCACAACCACAAAAAACTACCACCAAACTAAAAAATTGGGCTCCGGCTATGTCTATAAGTTTCCATCATCGCCCAATCATGCAGCCTAAGCCTTCGCTGCATTGTCACCTCCAGCTCCACTTGTTTCACCACCTTCACCTTCGCCTCCAGCTTCGATGGTCAGGATCTCTTCAACCTCCTCAGCCTCTTCATCGTCCAGTTCAGCAAGCCTTGCCTTCCAACCTTCAATATCCCAGGTGCTCTTGTCAAAAGCAGGATCCTGAGCTTCCAAGGCCATTTGAAGCTTGGTCTTGTACATTGTAATGGCGGCAGAGATTTTGGCATCCTCGGTGATCTCACTCTTCTCATAGTCAACATTAACCAGCACCTTGGCCATCTGCTGTTTGGTATCCCGGACTTCCTTCTGAAGATCAGCAATTATGAGATCCTTCAACACCGCAACCTGCTGGAGATCAGCAATCTTCCTATCCTGATCCTCAACGTGGCCCACATAGTCCTCGATCTCAGCGAATTTCTGTAAAAAGGATAGGGTCAGGATCAAGTAATAAGCAGGATATACCAGCAGGATATACCAGCAGGATATGTCAACAGGATGTAAGAGCAAAGACAGTGATCCTCACCTCATTAAAATACTCAAGGAATTGATGACGGATCAGAGGAAGACCCTGCAAATCCCCAACTTCAGAGGCTTTTCTCTTCTTGATTGCCTTCCCTTTGAGGGGTGCCTTGGGGACCGAAGCTGTCGGACTGGTAGGAGCTTTCCTCTTGGAAGATCTGACAGTGGTGAGATCAGCAACGTTGAACTTGGAAGCGGACTTGGTAGATTTTCCAGCACCTACACAACCAAAACAAGATAAGTATCTTTTCTTAATTCATATTTCACTATTTATTTAAATTTTAAACAAGGATACTTACTTGACATTGTGACAGAGCCTGAGGATACCTCCTGTGAATCTTGGGTTGTTGTCTTGAAAGTTCTTGTCTCAGGATCAAGTTTCTTGAAAGCAAGGAGCCTCTCCTTAGCAGCAGGGGACAGTTTGAGGTGCGAGACGGTGATAGCTGCGTAACAAGAAAGCAAAAATATAAGTTATCCTTACATCAAAAGAAAGTTCCTAGTGATCCTTCTCAGGATCCTCCACCCTACCATGGGTAGCCCATTTTTTGGGTAGATCCTTTCCATCCTCGATGGAATCTCTCTTGATAAAAAAGAAACGCCGTTTCCAATTAGCATCATTCTTGGTGGCTTTGAAGATCGGGTGTTCCTCGCCGGGTTTACGTTTAAACAGATAATGATGAGAACCAAAGGTGGTAAGATCATACAGCTCTCACAGCTCTGCCATTCCTAGATCTATTCCCTTCTGATCGATGATCCTTTCAAGGGTGTACAAAACCCTCCAAATCATCAGCATGGCTTGGATATAAGAGATGCCGGTTAGGGAAAAGAAAAATTGGGTGAAGGCTGGAAAAGGATATGTATAGCCTATGGTGAAAGGAGTGACGGGGAAAGCAACCCACTTATCGGAGATATGATCGCTCAAGGCATTGGGGTCAAAAGGCCTAAATTCGGTGTTCGCCGGGAAGCAGTGGCGGATCCTATCTATCTGAGCATCATTGAAGAAGCAGCGTTCTTTAATGGAGTCTTCAATGATCCCCTGGCTTTTCGGAGGACTGTTCTTTGGGTGATCCTTGGCCGGTGAACTTCGGAGCAACATTTTCGAAGTGACGGAGATAAAGAAAGAAAAACAGAGTAAGAGAGGAAGAAGGAGGAGAAAGAAATACCTGGTTGATCGTCGACTGAGAATTTAAAGGGAGTTTCTTTCGAATTTGAATGCATAATGATCCTATCTATATCTATATCTCTATTTATAATTATGATTCTGCAGGATTGTCACTTCTGTGACGTCATGATCGCAACGGCTAGTTCTATATTAACGGCTATATATCCGTTAGTTAGTTGCGGATAAGATCAAGAAAACATAACTCGCTAATTTTACAAATTACTCCTTATATTTTGGGGGCAATTGTTAGGGGAGGATTTTCTAACAATTAGTGATCCTTATTCGTTATCCTAATTAGTGATCCTTACTTCTGTAACAGGTGGTGATCCTCAGAAGAGCTTCAGGAGCAGGATCATAGATCACTTTAAGGATCCTCGTACTGACGATTGTTTGTTTATGTTTTGAACTATCTCGCAGGTATAACCAGCTTGACCAAGTCTTGGCGACATTCCTGGAGAATATTCCCAAACTATTCTGCACGTGCTTGGCCAAAAATGGACGTTATGGAGAACGTGGGGGCTTGGCACAAAAGTCGGATAGTTAGTTTGGTAGTTAAATTTCAATTTTAAAAGGGGGTAACGAGCTAGTAGAAAAACACTTAGTCATTTTTTACAGTTACACACACTCATATACTCGCACACTAGAAGCTCTCGACGAACATATATTCGTTTTCACTCACGTTTACACATTTCACGATAGTGATCCTTGTACCTAGCTCATTACTATCCGAAGTTGTAAACATTTATTGATTTATTTGAGCTTGGTGATCGGTAGTTTCCATCACCCAGGGTTTTTTGTGCCGGAGATCAACTCTTGATCAAGGGCTTTTTCCCCGTATAAATCCTTGTGTTGTTTGTGCAATTTACATTGAAGTGATCCTCATCGCTGTTACACATTTTAAGCATCATTCCCCGAAACAAAGAGTTTGGTTGCAATATCCTCATCAGATTTTTTGACCAAAACAGTAGGATTAGAAGAATCAGAAGAAGTTGGTGGTTTTGGAAAAATGGGGCTTTGTCTCTTTGCGGCATTTTCAGCATTCTTCTGGGATCCAGAAGGTGGTGGAGGCAAAGGAGGAACGCCCTGTGATGAACTCATCGTCGGCATTGAACTTGAAGTGTTCTTCGCTGAGGAAGCCATCTGCTTGGTTGTAGTGAACCGAAATGATCACCAAAACAAGAATTTCTTAGGAACTAAGCACCAATTGCCCCACGGTGGGCGCCAAACTGTTTTGGTCAAAAATCAGGCTAAGATAATGTAACCAAATCTTTGTTGTGAGGAATGATGCTTGAATCAATGAGCAACGTTAAGGATAACTCAGAAATGTAATGAACAAATGACACAATGATTTATACGAGGAAAAAGCCCTTGATCAAGAGTTGATCTCCGGCATAAAAAACCTCGGGTGATGGAAACTACCGATCACCAACTAAGATAAATCAAAAGAATTTTACAACTCGGGATGATAACAAGCTTGTTACAAGGATCACTAGTGTGTAATGTGCAAAAAATGTATGAAATCGCCAAGTAATGTTTGAGAGATGTTCGAGTGTTGTTATGAGAGTGTGTGAATGCCAAAATTAGCTAAGTGTTCTACTCAAGCTTGTTATCCCCATTTTAAATTAGAAATAACTAGTCTAACTAACTATCCGTAATTCTTGCAAGTTCCCCACGATCTCCATAACGTCCATAATGGTCAAGCACGTGCGGAATTTTAAGGGAATATGCTCCAGGAATTTCGGTAAGACTTGGTCCATGCCTTTGTTCCTGCAAAACATGTTTACGCACAAGGTAGACAATTGTTTGTATAAGGATAACAATAAGGATCCTGAATCCTGATCCTGCAACACCTACTGAGGATCCTTAATTCAAACAGAATTGAGGATCCATGATCCTAATAGCATTTGAGGATCCGTGATCCTTAGGATGTAAAAAAACCTCCCCTAACAGGGACCAGTACCCGCTTTAGGCGCTGACAATTTCATTGTACTGGCTGTATTCAGGATCCTAAGTATAATGGTAGACGTACCATACATCCGTTCCTAAGGTTTCTAACGTTTTCACATTAGCTAAGGTTTTGGCATTTTCATGTCACTAAGTTTGGATAGTCGCCAGTAAGGGCCATACTCCAGTTTACACAAGATCTTTTGGGCTTGTCCCCAGTTTTTTGGGCTTGTCCCCAGTTTTTTGGGCTTGTCCCCAGTTTATTGGGCTTGTCCCTAGTTTATTAGGCTTGTCCCCAGTTTTTTGGGCTTGTCCCCAGTTTATTGGGCTTGTCCCCAGATTGTTGGGCTTGTCCCCAGATACTAACTCTTCCTTTTGCAGTTGGTTTAGTCCAAAGTTATGTCTTATTTCAGGTTTCTAAAGCTAAATAGTTAAGGAACCTGGATCCTAACTTCATACAAGGGTTTGTTTTTTGGTTATCATGATTGTAAGTATTAAGGATTTAGGATCCTAACTTGGATTCTCTGGTATGAACTTTATTTACTCTAATTTTATTCTTGATTTGTCTATGTTGCCCTTGGTCTTTGGCAACAGGATATGTGATCCTAAAATTATCTCACTTTTTAAACTTTTCAATTATAGGATATTTGATCCTTGATCATATCCTAAACTTTTTGACATAAACTAATTTTTATACTTTCATTATTAACTTGTAAGTTTAAAGGAATATGCAATAATAATTGAAAGGTAAATAGACACAGAATGAACAACACAAGATAGCCAAAATTTAAAGGTTTTATTTATTCATCCATAGTTAAACCCTTCAAAGGTTGTCAAAATTACCTACCCCAAGCATCTACCAGCAATATGTGGCCCGTCCACTGGGGCAGGTAAAGGGTGTCCATATTAACAAAGTCTAAAGTGCAAGAATTAAAGATGGCAGGATAATAGTGGCTTCATCCCCCAAACAGAGGATCCCTCCACCAGCTATCATCCTACCTATTGTCCCAAGGATCTGTGATCCTTAAACCTAAATACTATTGTTTAGTTACAAACCATCATTGTTCAAACTACCAACAAACTAAAACCATTAAACCATAAAAAATGGGCTCCGACCGTGTCTAGATAAATCCATCATCGCCCATTGTTGCATCCTAAACCTTCGCTGCATCATCACCACCAGCTACCTCTTCCACTGGATCCTTCACCCCGCTGCTACCAGCCTCAATTGCTAAGACCTCCTCAGCTTCCTCTTCATCTTCCAGCTTCGCCAGCTTCTGCTTCCAAGCCTCTTGGTCCCAGGCAGACCTGTCAAAAGCAGGATCCTCAGCCTCCTTAGCCATTTGTAGCTTGATCTTGAGCATGGCAATTGTAGCAGAAAGCTTTGCCCCTTCCATCACCTCTTCCTTCTCGTGCTGAGCTGTGATCTGGGTCAAGACCAACTCCTTCTTCAGCAGTTTGATGTCCTTCTCGAGGGAGGAGATTTTCTTGTCTTTGGCCAGGAACATCTGCTGGAAGTCTAACTTTTGATGCTCGGTCTCGGCCACATGCTGGTCAACAAGCATTTGGATCTCAGCAAATTTCTGCATAAAAGAAGCATATAGTCAGGATCCGTTATTGTCACGGCCCCAGCCCCGGTTTGACCCGGTCAGGAGTCGCGGGACAGGAACCCGTGGTATTTATTAATTGATGCGACAGCGGAAGATTTAACAGGATCTTTTAAAACTTGAAATGCCCGATTATTTTATTTCATAATTCGGGATAAAACCCCGTAATTTACAATAGAGGAATTTCACTAGGGAATTCCCTGATTTATAAAAACATGTTTATTTATTTTAACTGAGCCACCTCTTCAAGCTTGTTAGTGCTCCGTAGCACGTTTTCCTTGATTCACAGCAGGTCGCCTGAAACATATTTTAAAAATATTTTATCAGCGGGGAAATACTGGCGAGTCACTCAATTTGATAAAATGACACATAGTTATAAATTACAGCATAAGAGCGATTACAATGGCTTCTATCTTATTTTTATCTGGCGCCGTGTCACCTGGTGACGATGGTCATACCACTATTGGGTCCTTCCACAAGTAGTGATGATTATCACTGTTAGGATTTATTAGCCTAACCGTGAGAAATTAGTAATGTGCACAATACCCCACTTAGCCAGTGATTCAAGATAACCACGACTTAATCCCTGTAATTATAACATTTGAAAATGGAGTATTGTAAAATACTTTTGATAAAAGAGAATGACTCATATTGCAGATTTATATGGGCATAATTTAGCCTACTGATTAGCCTTGTAACCTAATTTAATAACAATGCACACGAACTAGGTTAGTAACTAATACAGCGTTTACGATAACTCACGAGATTAAAACCCTCACGATTAATGACAAAGTGCTATACTTAAACATCCGTTGAATTCACGACTAATGACAAAGTATGGCCCTAATGTGGGCAGCACTTAAACATCCATCGGATAGTTTTCAATCGATCGGACATTGAATCGTAGCAGCGATCGAGTTAACACCCGGTATCGTAGCAGCGTTGCACTACTGTGAAATGTAATTTCGACTTTTGGACAGTATACTTCATGATTTTGATTGAAATTTCGACACAGAATGATAGCTCGGGACCAAATCTATTTATAGGTGAAATATGGGTCTCACGCGGCACGCGTGAACCCATCCTTAATCTTTACGCGGCGCGCGAGGGCCAGCTAGACGTAGACTAGGGCTAGCGTGTCACACATAGGCCTACCACGTGTGCGACGCATGGCCTGGCGTGCTTATCCGGTCAACCCAGCTTTGACGCGGCCCGCGTAAGGCTAAGCTAACCCTTACGCGGCCCGCCTGAAACTCATAAATTTTGTTTTCTTGGTTTTTCATGCACAGTAGAGTTTCAGGGGTCCGGGTTTTTACTTACGGGTCATTTTGGGACATTTTTGAAGGTCCTTACATTCTCCCCACCTTATTTAGAATCTCGTCCTTGAGATTTACTGAAATAAGTGAGGATACTTTCGCTTCATCTCTGATTCCAATTCCCAAGTGTACTCGGGTCCTCTTTTTGAATCCCATTTGACTTTGACCAATACTAATCTTTTGTGTTTGAGAAACTTGATCTTTCTGTCTTCTATCTGAAGTGGTTTCTCCACGAATTTCAACTTTTCATTTACTTGGATGTCTTGAAGAGGGACTACAAATTATTCAACCGATAGACATTTCTTGAGATTGGATACATGAAATACGTCATGTATTCCAGCTAGCTCCTCTGGTAGTTGTAAGCGATAGGCATCTGGTCCTATACGTTGGATTACTGGGAATGGTCCTACGTACCTTGGACTCATTTTTCCTTTCTTACCAAACCGAACTACTCCTTTCCAAGGAGAGACCTTCAAGAGAACCTTGTCTCCGATTTGAAATTCTAACGGTTTGCGTCGATTATCTGCATAAATCTTCTGGCGATCTCGAGCCGTCTTTAATCTTTCCTTGATTTGAGTGATCTTGTCTGTAGTTTCTTGCAAAATCTTGGGACCTGATAATTGGCTTTCTCCTGTTTCTGCCCAACAAACTGGAGTTCTGCATTTACATCCGTATAGTGCTTCGAACGGGGCAGCTTCGATGTTTGAATGATAACTATTGTTATAGGAGAACTCAATTAAAGGTAGGTGGTCATCCCAGTTTCCACCAAAATCTATCACAAATGCCCTAAGCATGTCTTCCAGGGTTTGGATCGTCCTTTCACTTTGTCCGTCTGTCTGAGGATGGTATGCAGTACTTAGATTTAGTCGGGTTCCCATAGCTTCTTGGAAACTTGTCCAGAAATGGGAAGTGAAACGACTATCCCTATCCGATACAATGGAGAGTGGGACTCCATGTAAGGATACTATCTCGTCTACATACAACTTTGCTAACCTTTCCATGCTAAAGGTTTCTTTCATGGGTAGAAAATGAGCTGATTTGGTTAATCGATCTACAATTACCCAAATCGCGTCATTACCTCTTCTGGTCTTGGGTAACTTAGTAACATAGTCCATTGTTATGAGCTCCCATTTCCATACAAGCATTTCTAATTGTTGGAGTAGACCTGAGGGTTTCTGGTGTTCTGCCTTAACTTGTGAACAAGTAAGACATTTAGAAACATATCTAGCTATGTCCTTTTTCATTCCTATCCACCAGAAGTTATTTCTTAAATCTTGGTACATTTTATTGTTACCAGGGTGCATGGTATACCTAGATTTATGGGCTTCCTCTAAAATCTTATTTCTTAATTCTCCTTGTTTAGGTACCCAAATTCGTTTTTTATGGAATCTCCAAATTCCATCACTTCCTTGTTCTAATTCCTTTATTCGTCCTTTCATTCCTTCAGCATCATCCTTGATTGTTGTTTCTTGAATGTTTTTCAGTTGTTCCATTAAATCTAACTGTAGATTTAATCTTAGAGCGCGAACTCGTTGTTGTTTCTCCTGATACTTACGACTTAAAGCATCGGCAACTACGTTTGCTTTTCCTTCGTGATATTGAATATCACAGTCGTAGTCACTTAGGATTTCCATCCATCTCCTTTGCCTCATGTTCAATTCTTTTTGCCCAAATATGTATCTTAAGCTTTTATGATCTGTATAGACAGTAAACTTACTTCCATACAGATAGTGTCTCCAAATCTTAAGGGCAAAAATTATGGCTCCTAATTCTAAATCATGAGTCGTATAGTTTTCCTCGTGCTTTTTCAATTGCCTTGATGCATACGCAATTACCTTCTTACGTTGCATTAGCACACATCCTAATCCTAGTTTTGAAGCATCACAGTATACTTCAAAATTTTATGTTCCTTCTGGTAAAGCTAAAATTGGAGCGTTTGTTTATTTCTGCTTTAAAATCTTAAAAGCTTCCTCTTGCCTAGGTCCCCATTCAAACTTAACTCATTTAGAGGTTAGCTTAGTTAATGGTACAGCTATCTTGGAAAAATCCTTAATAAAACGCCTATAGTATCCAGCTAACCCTATAAAACTTCTAATTTCCATAGCTGACTGCGGGACCTTTCATTTGGTGATTGCTTCTATTTTAGCAGGATCTACGTGAATACCTTCGTGATTCACCATGTGACCTAAAAATTGTACTTCTTGTAGCCAAAATTCACACTTCGAGAATTTGGCATAAAGTTGTTCCTTTCTTAACAATGTTAAGAGTGCATGCAGGTGCTCACAATGTTCCTCCTGGCTTTTGGAATAAATAAGTATATCGTCGATAAAGACAATTACGAATTTATCCAAGTACGGTTTACAGATCCTATTCATCATGTCCATAAATGCTGCTGGAGCATTTGTTAACCCAAAGGGCATGACTGTAAACTCGTAATAACCATACCTAGTTCTGAAAGCAGTTTTAGGTATGTCTTCTTCTTGTACCTTTAATTGATGATATCTGGAGCGTAAATCTATCTTAGAAAAGTATCTAGCTCCCTGAAGTTGATCGAAAAGATCATCAATCCTAGGTAATGGGTATCGATTCTTAATTGTAACTTTATTCAATTCTCTATAATCGATACACATTCGCATCGAACCATCTTTCTTCTTCACAAACAACACTGGCGCTCCCCACGGGGAAGAACTAGGTTGTATAAATCCTTTGCTCAGTAATTCATCTAATTGCTTTTTCAATTCTAGCATTTCTGTGGGTGCTAACCGATAAGGTGCCTTGGCTATCGGTGTAGTTCCAGGAATTAGATGAATTCTAAATTCTACTTCCCTATCAGGTGGTAATCCAGGTAGTTCTTCTGGGAATACCTCTGGGTATTCTGATACTACTGGAATTTCCTTAATTTCCTTACTCTTAGTGTTAATGATTACTGAAATCATATACACCATTTCTTGTTTTCTTGAATAACTGGCCAATTTCATTACTGAAATGAATTTCATTGGCTTTCGGGGCTTATCTCCTGTAATTACCACTAATTCTCCTGAGGGTGTATGAATTTCTATGGAATTCTTATCACAAAGAATTCGAGCATGATTGGCTACTAGCCAATCCATTCCTAACACAACATCAAATCCGGCTAAATTCATAGGTAACAGGTTTGCCGAAAATTTATGACCTAAAAGTTCTATCTTTCCTTCTCGCACAACCTTATTTATTTTAACAGAATTTCCATCTTCCGTTTCGACTGTAAAAATATGTCTAAGGTTGGTTAAGGGTAAGTTAAGAGCTTGGCAGAATGAAGTATTTATAAAACTTTGGTTTGCACCAGAGTCGAATAATACTTTTGCATAAACGTCGTGAACTAGGAACGTACCAGCTATTACGTCAGGAATTAGTTCTGCTTCCTGAGTAGTTAACTGGAAGGCTCTTGCGTTCTTCTTGGTAGTTCCTTCTGCAGGTTTGGCTTTGTTATCGGCTGGTTTGACCAGTTTTGGGTAGTCTGGCCTAAAGTATCCAGTTTCTCCACAGTTGTAGCAGACTGTTGCTTTCTTCTTCCTACAGTCTTCTTCTTGGTGCCCCGGGATTTTGCAGAAATTGCAATATCCTTTGCATCTTCCAAAATGCTTCCTTTTGCATGCATTGCAAAATGGAACAGTGGAAGATTGCCCGGTTCCCTTTCTCTTGAAATTACTACGATTACCCATACGGAATCTTTGGGTAATCTTCTGGGCTACTTCCTTTTTCTGGTTTTCTTCTCTTGTGCGTACCAGTCCGTCAGTTAAAGTATTAGCTAATTCCACAGCATCGTCAATAGTGCGAGGTCTCGCAGCCTTGACGATATCACGGATTTCGCCAATCAATCCCCAAATATAGCAGGAAATAAGTACCGGCTCTGGCTAAGCCAAGGTTGGTACCACTCTCGCATATTCGAAGAATGTCGAAGTATACCCTCGACAGTCTACATCCACCATCCGGTGGTTCAGGAACTTATTTGTCATTTGTTCCTTTTCGTATTCAGGGCAGAATTTTCTTTCCACTAACTGCTGGAATTCTTCCCAACTCATGGCATAGGCCATATTTCTTCCTTTGGCTTGAAGCACCGTATTCCACCATTCTAGCGCCCCTTCTTTAAAAAGATGCGACGCGTACATTACCTTATCTTCCTCGACACATTTACTTATCATAATTATTGCTTCGGTTTTCTCCAACCAACGCAGTGCCGCAGTCGCCCCTTCATTGCCTGCAAATTCAGCTGGTTTACAGGCAAGAAATTCCTTATAAGTGCAACCAGGCGTTGCAGCTTTCATTCTTTTGAGAGTTGGGGCTTGCAGTGCATCATTGTTATTAGTATGATTGCCGCCTCCGTTTACACTATTACTGAAATTGTCTTCATGTGTACGTTTGCTAGGAATAATTTGAGGTTCAATTGGATTTCGAGCAGCAGCAAGTATTGCTGGAATAGCATTGGCTATTCCCTGAGCAACGATATTTTCGATATCTTGTCTATTCAGAAATTGATCTTCATTGTTATGCTCAGATTGATTAACTTCATTATCGGGTTCATTACCAGCGTTTGCCATCTGGTAATTAATTTATATAAGTGATTAGTATAAAATAATTAATAACCAAACATAATATAATTGCACATAATCACATTAACAAGTATAGCCAAAATTGTCGATCTTTCGATTTTCGATATTTTATATATATTAGGCATCCGTACAAACTGGTTATCTTACAAAGTTTTATTTTTAAGTTATTTCACATAATTATATTTTTATGATTATATTATTATTATTACACACATTCTTCTACAACCCCACAACTTTAGTCAGCTGGCATCTCAGAAACGACGTTCCCTCTCGTCGTATTTCCAGGAGATCCTCTCTCCTATCTCTCGGATTCTGTTCCCTGCATCCACCAACTCCTCGCCAAAATGGCGAAGTTCGGCCAGATTTTCCATGCTCATAGGTGGGTGTAGTGGAGGTTCTGGGTCGAATTGAGGGAAAAAGGTATCAGGGTTATTTAGGAGATTCTGGAACTGCCAGTCGGTGATCCACCATTCTTCTAACTCTGCAGGTAGAGGCTGCAGGTAGAGGTTGGGTGTGGATAATAGGATCTGAGATTTCAGGCTCTAGGTCAACTGGAAGTTGTGCTTCCGCTGGGTAATTAAAAAGATTTTCACCGGCAGGTCCGATGAGGTCACTAAGTGTCAGTTTATGATCTAACTCCTCCCAGGGTGGCATCTCCTGATCTTGCCTAGAACTTTCTCCAATCTCTATTTCCTTGCCTTTACCTTTGGGATCCCCCGTCGTGGTAACTTTCCGTGTCGCTGGTTTCCTCCTGCGCACACGCCTCCAGCCCACAATTCTTCTTCTCTTCTTGGGTTTGGGTTTCTTCGGAGGTTGGGTTTGAAATTCCATAGGTTCCTCTATGTCAGCACTATACCCGGTAAAATCTTTGGAAACTTCCACATTAACAGGATAGAGATTGAGATTCTGAATGGCTTCAGATAATTCATTCATGCTGTTTAGCAGTTAGGAAGAAACATACAAAATTTTAGGTTAAAATTTTGTAACTTAAATTTTCACATAATTACATAATGGTAATTTAGAAAATTTAAATATTAATTATAATTATCTAATTTATACAAACCATTTATGGAAACAACACATATTTATTATAACTAAATTTTTGAAATATACTAGTGGTTATTTAATAGATTAAAGTTTCTGGCTTGTAGGTAGCATAGGTGATGATACTGGTTTGGTGATTTAATTATAAGTTAGCATTTACTGCTGTAGTAGCTAACATGTAGAGATTATCCCATTGTTGGTCTAACTTATCTTCCCATGGTGGTTTAGTGTCTATTTCCTGAGTTTCCTTATTGATCATCATTCCTTTTGGTTGTGACTTCCTTATTTTCTCTTGACTTTTCCTAATAATCAAACTTCTTTTATTAGGGGTAAGTGGTTTCTCATATTGTGCTTTACGAACAAATATTCCCTCCTCAGTATCTGTTGAGTATCTTGAGGAATTTGACTGGGATGAAGTTCCCTTATCTTTCGGTGAACTATCTAATTTAAGATAGATATCCGAGATTCTTTTGCTTACCCATACTGTAACTAACAAATAGTCAGTTTAAAACATATAATCACAAGACGATAATAAGGAAAATTAAGTATTTTAAATACTTAATAGGCTTAAATCAGTTGCTCTGATACCACATTTTCCTGTCACGGCCCCAGCCCCGGTTTGACCCGGTCAGGAGTCGCGGGACAGGAACCCGTGGTATTTATTAATTGATGCGACAGCGGAAGATTTAACAGGATCTTTTAAAACTTGAAATGCCCGATTATTTTATTTCATAATTCGGGATAAAACCCCGTAATTTACAATAGAGGAATTTCACTAGGGAATTCCCTGATTTATAAAAACATGTTTATTTATTTTAACTGAGCCACCTCTTCAAGCTTGTTAGTGCTCCGTAGCACGTTTTCCTTGATTCACAGCAGGTCACCTGAAACATGTTTTAAAAATATTTTATCAGCGGGGAAATACTGGCGAGTCACTCAATTTGATAAAATGACACATAATTATAAATTACAGCATAAGAGCGATTACAATGGCTTCTATCTTATTTTTATCTGGCGCCGTGTCACCTGGTGACGATGGTCATACCACTATTGGGTCCTTCCCCAAGTAGTGATGATTATCACTGTTAGGATTTATTAGCCTAACCGTGAGAAATTAGTAATGTGCACAATACCCCACTTAGCCAGTGATTCAAGATAACCACGACTTAATCCATGTAATTATAACATTTGAAAATGGAGTATTGTAAAATACTTTTGATAAAAGAGAATGACTCACATTGTAGATTTATACGGGCAGAATTTAGCCTACTGATTAGCCTTGTAACCTAATTTAATAACAATGCACACGAACTAGGTTAGTAACTAATACAGCGTTTACGATAACTCACGAGATTAAAACCCTCACGATTAATGACAAAGTGCTATACTTAAACATCCGTCGAATTCACGACTAATGACAAAGTATGGCCCTAATGTGGGCAGCACTTAAACATCCATCGGATAGTTTTCAATCGATCGGACATTGAATCGTAGCAGCGATCGAGTTAATACCTGGTATCGTAGCAGCGTTGCACTACTGTGAAATGTAATTTCGACTTTTGGACAGTATACTTCGTGATTTTGATTGAAATTTCGACACAGAATGATAGCTCGGGACCAAATCTATTTATAGGTGAAATATGGGTCTCACGCGGCCCGCGTGAGCCTATCCTTAATCTTTACGCGGCCCGCGAGGGCCAGCTAGACGTAGACTAGGGCTAGCGTGTCACACATAGACCTACCACGTGTGCGATGCGTGGCCCAGCATGCTTATCCGGTCAACCCAGCTTTGACGAGGCCCGCGTAAGGCTAAGCTAACCCTTACGCGGCCCGCCTGAAACTCATAAATTTTGTTTTCTTGGTTTTTCATGCACAGTAGAGTTTCAGGGGTCCGGGTTTTTACTTACGGGTCATTTTGGGACATTTTTGAAGGTCCTTACAGTTATCCTCAGAAAGTAAAGATCAGACTTAAGGATCCAGGATCCTTACCTCAGAGACATACTCCTCGAATTGGTGTTGGATAAGAAGGAGGCCTTCAGTGGGCTCAGAGGTCTTTCTTTTCTTGGCACCTTTGCCCCACGTGCTCATGCCTTTAGCATTTGGGATGCTGGGGCTGGCAGCTAGTTCATTCTTGATGGACTTTGAGGAAGCAAATGCATCAAGATCACTGACACTGAACCTGGAAGCTGATTTTGAGGATTTTCCAGCGCCTACAAATGCAAAAAACAGATAAGTATTCATACTTTACGTTTATTTAAACATTTATTTATTCAAAGAAATGGATACTTACTTGACATGGTGTAGGAAACGGAGGATGCTTCTTGTGAATCCTTTGTTTTAGCTTGAAACGTTCTAGCAGCAGGATCAAGCTTCCAAAAAGCAGTAATTCTTTCTTTTGTTGCAGGTGTTTCTTGAATGTGAGAAAGCGAAATAGCTGCACAACAAAAACAGAAAGAAGGATCAGTTATCCTTAAAAGAAAAAGAATCTTACTTTGGTCCTAATCTAAGGATCCCACATCCTACCCTGGGTGATCCACTTTTTGGGGAGATCTTTTCCATCTGGGATGGAGTCTCTCCTTACAAAGAAAAACAGGTTTCTCCAGTTGGAGTCATTTTTGGTGGTTTTGAGGATTGGATGAGGCTGACTGGGTTTATGCTTGAATAAGAAACGGTGAGAACCATGGCTAACAAGGTTGTATAACCGAATCAACTCAGACACCCCGATTTCAATCCCTTCCTGCTCAATGATGTTTTCAAGAGTGTGAAGAACTCTCCACATCATTGGCATGGCTTGTATATAGCACATGCCAGTGAGTGTGAAAAAAGATTGGGTTAAAACAAGAAAAGGATAAGAAAATCCTATCAGAAAAGGGGTTGCCGGAAAAGTGACCCAAGCATCGGAGATACAATTGCTCTTCATCGAATAGTCGAAGGATCTGAAGACAGCTTCTGCTGGGAAGCAATGACGTATCCGATCAATTTCAGGATCGGTGAAACGACAGAGTTCCAGCGAAGGGTTTTTAGTTACACTCTAGCTCTTCAAGGGGCTGTCCTTCTTAGGATCCTTAGCAGGTGAGGATCGGAGAGTCATCTTCGCCATGGATGCTCGGAGAATAGAGGATCGGAAGAAAAGAATTTAGAGAGAATGAAAGAGAGAATACCTATTTGATCTTCGGATGAGAATTTAAAGAGAGAAACTCTCGAATTTAAATGCAATTTAGTCCTTATCTCTAACCCTATATATAATGATTGTTGTTGCAGGTGATGACTGTTGATGACATCAGCCTCGCAACGGCTATATCTTTTACTAACGGCTAGTCCGATTAATGTTGAAACATGACTATCCAATTCGATATCAACTAGTCATGTTTGGGGGCAATTGTTAGGGATGGAATTTTATAGTCTATGGATCACGGATCCTCAAGTGCAGCCAGGATCACGGATCCTCAGTTCAGTCTGAATTAAGGATCCTCAGAAGATGTTGCAGGACTAAGGATCCAGGATCCTCATTATTATCCTAATACTAACAATTGTTTCCATTATATTTGAACTTGTTTTGCAGGAGTATTCGAGTGGGACTTGGTCTTGCCGAGATTCCAGGGGAATATGCCTTCTAATTCTGCACGTGCATGGCCTTCGTGACCGTTGTGGAGATCGTGGGAAGCTAGCATCTTTTTCGGATTGTTAGTTTGTTAGCTTATTTCTATTTTTAAATGGGGATAACAAGCTAGATTAGATTATGATTAGCAACACACACTACACTCGAGCTCTCAACAACTCTCGGCGATTACATACATTTTGCACTATAGTTATCCTTGTAACAAGCTTGTTATCATCCCGATTTGTAAACATTGTTTGTTTAATATACTTGGTGATCAGTAGTTTCCATCACCCGAGGTTTTTTGTGCCAGAGATCATACATTGATCAAGGGCTTTTTCCTCGTATAAATCCTTGTGTCCAACATTCATTTCATTCATACATTGTTCATACCTTTGTTCATTAATTCAAGCATCACACCTCACAAAATCGGATTTGGTTGCATTATCCTTGTGTGATTTTTGACCAAAACAGCATTAATATTCTTTTGTTGTTTATTAACTAAAATTACAAAACAAACAACAGATAAACAAAATAAAAAAAACAAAGTAGAAGCAATTTATGATTTTAAATATTCAGTGTCATCAGTCTCTTTTTTCTTCTGAAACTACAAGAAATGTGACAAATAAATGGCGTTTTGGGTTTGGCGTTGTTTATTTTCTTTGTTCATGTGTTGAAGTGTCTTTGTGGATGTTGGAGACATAGATCGACCCCGTGTGGGTGGATGCTATCTGCCTGTCGTCTTCATTATAATCTTCGTGGCCAAAGTAGCATTTACACTGGTATAGGTCTCTTCTTATCATCCAAACCTTCTTCATGAACAAAGATGACAGTATGACATATGGGTGTCATCAGTCCCTCTTTTTTCAATTTTGTCCATCTCATGCAGCAAAATCTTACTACACTCACGTAACAAATCATTCAATGAAGCTTCATGCAGAACATTACTGAGTATCAAAGAAAAGATGTTTGTCGTCGTTGTATTTTTTGGCGTTTTACATTGAGTTGTAATTTTTTTAGCAACCGCTGTGTGTTTTTGTGTGCTTTTTTGGTGTGATAAACGAAAGGTGGTGAGACGTTTCTATTTATAGAATTTTTTTTGGCGCGTAGTTTAGGCTGGATGTTATTTTTATAACAAAAAATGTAATTAACATTTATCCGGATGTAAGCTTTGGCGTTATATATAATGGCGTTTCATATTTTGTGGCGTGTTTGTAGCCAGAGAGCTTAAATAAAAACACAGAAAAAAGTACGGAGTGATAAAATTGGTGTTTTGTATTTATTTCGCGTTTTATTTTTCAATGAAGTTTTATGTGAGAAATGGTGTTTTACTTTTTTACCCTTAATGAAGCGCGTCCACGTAATAAAATTGATGTTATTTACGAAAATGTCACCGCGCCAATCTAGTCCGTAGATTGTTTTGATCGGACGATCAATAAGCGTTCTCACCGTTCTCACACTTTCTACCGTTTTCTCTAAATCCTGACCCTATATATATATATATATATATATATATATATATATATATATATATATATATATATATATATGGGCCGCTAAAATGAAAACCACCCCTAGTTGTGAGAACCGAAAGAACCACTTTCCAACCATTAATTAGATCTTCAAGAGTAATTTAGTAAATTTACTTTTTTTTTTGTTTTTCTTTGTCTTTATTATTTTTTATTAAATTCTTTTTGTCTTGTTATATTTTTAATATTTTAATGCAAAATGGTAGTTTAGTAAATTTACTTTTTTTTGTTTTTCTTTGTCTTTATTATTTTTTATTAATTTTTTGTATTATTATATTAGTTGTTTTTTTAAACAGATTTTTTTATTAAAAACCATTTTAAATTCAGATTTTTTAACAAAACAAATTTTTTGCACGCCGTTTTTACGCCCGGCTTTTTCACGCGTCGTTTTTTTAAGGCGCCGTTTTTAAGACCCGTTTTAACGCGCCGTTTTTTACGCAACGTTTTACGCCCTTTTTTTACGCGCCGTTTTTTTATACGTCGTTTTTAACGCGCCATTTTTTATGCATCGTTTTTTACGCGCCGTTTTTAAGTCTCGTTCTTACTCGCCTTTTTTTTACGCGTCGTGTTTTAAGCCTCGTTTTTACTCGCCATTTTTTACATAAAAGTTTACTTTTTAAGTTTTACAAATTTCATAAAAAAGTTTTACGTTTTACATTTTACACATTTCATAAAAAAGTTTTACGTTTTACGTAAAAAAAGTTTTACGTTTTACATAAAAAAGTTGTACATTTTATAATTTACGTAAAAGTTTTAAGTTTTACGAGATAAATTTTTTACGTAAAGTTTTAAGTTTATGTTTTACAAATTTCATAAAATATTTTACACAAAAGTTTGCGTTTTACGTTTTACAAGTTTCATAAAAAAAGTTTTACGTTTTACGTAAAAAAGTTTTACGTTTTACGTTTCACATAAAAAAGTTTTATGTTTTACAAATTTCATAAAAAGGTTTTACGTTTTACGTTTTATGGTATACAAATTTCATAAAAAAAAATACGTTTTACGTTTTACAAATTTCGTAAAAAAGTTTTACGTTTTACGGTTTTAACCTTTTTTCTACAAATACTTTTTTTTCAAATTATTTTTTTTACGAAAACTTTTTTACAGTTTTAAACTTTTTTTACAAATTTTTTTTACACAAAACGAACGTACCCAGAAAATCACAACTCAGTAGGCGTCTCAGATAGATTGAACTTATCGTCATCGACTGGGAAAAAAAATAAAAAAACCCAATAACAAAAATCAAAACAAATGTGTGGATATTGAAAAAAACGGGGTTTGGCTCAAAGTTTACAATAATCAAGGCTGCAAAGTGGGGTTGTAGGTTCAAAAACCTACCCTCCATCATCCTCGCCTCGGCATCGTCATTAATCTGTCGGAAAAATTGTTTCGAACTATCACTGCCAATCTCAACCCCCATATCTTAAATTTCAACCCAAAATTTTTTTCGCCCTGTCACTGCCAACTCAATCCACATATCGAAAATGAAAAGAATTTGATCGTTCAAGAAAAACCCATCTCATCACAGAAGGTATTTCTACATCTTTAACACAAATTAAAGAAACCCCCATCAAATCAAAGAAATCATGAAAAACCCGATCAAAATGTCAAATCATAAAAAAATGAAGAAAAAACTAATCAAAATGTGCTTACCTCCTCAGAGTAGGTGTTCCCACCATCTTTAACATAAAAAAAACCCATCTCACACAGAAGGTATTTCTACCATCTTTAACACAAATCAAGAGAAAACCTATCATCAAAAAGACCACAACCCTATTCAAAACTAGAGTACCGATTCAAAACCCGAGTTCCAACTTGACTCACTCAACTCAGATCAACTCCAACTCAGTGCTCGTCGTGGCGGCAGACGGCAGACGGGGGCCGGCCACCACTGTTACGGTGGCGCGGCGGCGAACGACAGACGACAGGGCCCCCCTGTTTCGAGCAAGAGAGGGAGAGAAAGTAACGACCGTCTTCCCCCACCGTCTTCCCCACCAACCACCTGCCCACCACCGTCTTCCGCCACCGACCACCAACGTCTTCCCCACCAACACCTCCCCACCACCGTCTGGAAGATGATTTTGTGGTTTCTTGAAGATGAGAGATGAGGGGTTTCAAGAGAGAGATGATGATGGTGTTGTAGGTTCGAATTCCAGAGAGAGATGAGAGATGAAATGTTTGAATTTTGATGAGAGATAACGGATGTGTAAGACTTTAAAGAGGCGGAGAATATGACAGAGATTAGACATTAGGAGTAAAAGACCAAAATACCATTTAGGATATAATATAATAGTGCATACGTGGCAAAGTTTGATTGGTGGAGAATGGTTCTTGCGGTTCTCTTAACTGGTGATGGTTTTCATTTTAGCAGCTCCCTATATATATATTGACCTTAAGCTGAAAAATAAAATGTTATGGATTTGATTATTAGGCAATTCACATAGTAAACACCATGATCCTTTATCTTACAGACGAGAGTGAAAATGCAAAAGCGTCATCGTCATCGCATAAGTGTTGGTAACATGTTTGATCCTTTCTCACCTGACTTGGATTTAACATTAAGATATTTATAAGACTTTTGGAATTTATAAGATATTGCACACATGGACCAAAATCGTAATTTACTCTTTTATTTATTTTAACAGAAAACCCATTTTAAATTAGGCCCATTACGTTTTTACTCGTCAACACCAATTAGTAAAGTTTAAACCCATTTAAAATTGGCCCAATAACGACCCCTTTTTTCCACTCGCCCTGGACCCAAAATTTTTCAAAGATTCTCCAAGATGACCCTGGTTTTTAATGTTATAAGTTTTATTTAAGGAAAATGGTAAAACGACTAAATTACCCTCATATAAGATGCACATGATCACACCTAAGGTTAAAATTTTTGCGTTATGACTAAAAAATATGTGTCAACAATGGGAAATTGGCCTGTAATAATCCCTAGTAGACATCACTAACCATTGGCAGTTCCAATTTTGAATATTCACCCTGCTAGTCCAACCTTTCACTTATTTTTCCTCCACATGTCCCATGTTAAAAAACTTAACGGAGTTAAGTTTTTTTTCGAATTACAAACAGATGTTTTAGGGCTTTTGATCAGAACGATGATACGATTCCATTGATGTAAAACTTACCTCGAAACGGTGCTTAAATTAGTGTGTTTAAACTTCCAATTAACAAAAATCAAGTTGTTTGGAGCACCGTTTCGAGGTAAGTTTTACATCAATGGACTCTCTGATCAGAAGCCCTAAAACATTTATTTGAAATTCGTAAAAATAAAACTTAACTTACGAAGTTAAGTTTTTTTTAACGAGGGACCGATGGAGGAAAAAAAAATATGTGAAAAGTTTTTCTACCAATGCCAATGACGGTCTACGAATTAATACAACCCAATTCCCTGTAAAAAAAAAAAAAAAATAGTTATAGAGGGCATAATACGCCTTATAGAAAGCTAGGGTTTGGAAGGAAATAGCGATTGGAGTTGGATCTGATCGAAGAAGAAGAAGATGGTGAACATGACGACGTTTTTCGGGATGTCGCTTGGAGCATTTGTGTTCTGGCAATCAATGGATAAAGTTCATGTCTGGATCGCTCTTCACCAGGACGAAAAGGTCTCCCTCCATATCTTCTACCTTTTTCACTCTAGATCTCTCATTTTATGCACACATCTACCCTATTTTATTTTTTTTTTATGTTAATTTTCAGTTAGGGTTTTCATATTGTAGTTTGCAATACTTTCATCTGTTTCTGGTTAGATGAACAGTTTAGAGATTGAAAACATGATTTAAAAAAAGGTTGAGGCGTGTGCCTCGAGGCAAGGCGGTAAGAAAACGTGTATGAGGCGTGCCTCATGGGGTTATGTTTGTACCTATGCCTCTAAGGGCCGAGGCGGTAAGAAAACGTGCGCTTCAGGGTGCATCATGGGGTTATGTGTGTTTTTGATGTTTTAGACTTTATGTGTCAATTATTTTAATTTTTATAAGTTTTATAATTTATATTTGTTTTTTAATTCCGCCTTGGGATTACGCCTCGCTTTGCCTCGAGGCTTACACCTCGTGAGGCGAAGAGAAAACGACTCGAGGCTCGAATCCGTTCTTTTAAACCTTGAGTGCAAATAGTATGTTAATGAATTCAGGTTTACTTGAATGCTCTAGATAAGATGATATTGATCATTATTTTTATTTTATTTTTTTGTTTCTAGGGTCTAAGAAAATAGATTATAGATTTTGTTCTTTGTTACTTCAGAATCTAGAATTTGAGCATTGTAAGATCTCTATTGGAATATATAGATACTGGTCCGGGTGAGACTTGAGAGGAAGTGAGGAACTTATAATGATTTGAATCTACTTTCTTCTATAAATTGCATTTTTAGTTGCATACAATTCTTTTTTTTTTGAACGGCAGTTGCATACAATTCTAATTGGTGTTTTGGACTGGTTAATGAAACGGTTTATCTGCTTATTGTGTTATGAATTTGTGATATATCAGGAATCAGTTTGAGGATGGTTAGGATTGCTTATTTAAACTGCTTATTTAATTATTTGTGGGGGGTGCAAACGAGCCAAGCCCGAGCTCTCAAGCTCGGCTCTTTGGTAGTTTCTCAAGCTCGAGCTCGGCTCGTTTATCATCTATTAATTAATATTAAGGGTGCAAACGAGCCGAGCCCGAGCTCGAGCTCGATTAACTCATGAGAGCTCGGGCTCGAGCTCGGCTCGATTCGAGCTTTGTTTTCAAAGCTCGGGCTCGGCTCGTTTGTATTTTCTCAAGCTCGAGCTCGGCTCGGGCTCGGCTCGTTTATTATCTATTAATTAGTATATTAAATAAAAATAATATAAATAATAGACTTTTTAGGCTCGCGAGCTCGATAAGTGAAGCTCAGGCTCGGGCTCGTTTACTAAATAAGCTTATTTTTAGGTTCGAGGTCGACTTGTAAACAAGTTTAAATAAGCTCGGCTCGACTCGGCTCGTTTACACTAAGGCTCGACGAGCCTAACGAGCTTCACATGCGAGGTTTGAGCTCGGGCTCGATAAACAAACGAGCTTTGTTTTGAGGCTCAAGCTCGGCTCGGGCTCGATAAGGCTCGGCTCGTTTCAAGCTTTTTCTCGAGCCGATCTCGAGTAGCTCGCGAGCCGCTCGGCTCGTTTGCACCCCTAATTAATATATTAAATAAAAATATTATAAATAATAGACTCATTTAGGCTCGCGAGCTCGATAAGTGAAGCTCAGGCTCGGGCTCGTTTACTAAACAAGCTTATTTTTAGGTTCGGGCTCGGCTTGGCTCGTAGACAAGTTAAAATAAGCTCAGCTCGGTTCGTTTGCTAGACAACATTAAATAAGGGGTTAATGTTATTAAATATTAATGAAAACTAGTATTACATTAATAAGGCTCGACGAGCTTCACATGCCAAGCTCGAGCTTGGGCTCGATAAATAAATGAACTTTATTTTAGGTTCAAGGACAGCTCAGGCTCGATAAAGCTCGGCTTGTTTCAAGCTTTTTCTCGAGCCAATCTCGAGTAGCTCGCGAGCCGCTCGGCTCGTTTGCACCCCTATTTGTGGGTGAACAAAGTTGTTTTGAATAAGGAGTTTGAAGTAGCTTGTCAAAAGGCAATATGCAGTTTTAATAAGCAATCCTAGTGCCCCAATGAGATATGAGATGTGAATCATGTTTCCTCATGACTGTGAAAGTATTTGTTGCAATGGTTGTATGATAAAATAAGACCCTTTAATCATTTCTAACCAATGTGGTTAGTTTTCGGTAGCCTGTCATTGTGTAGACATGGTAAAGTCGATCTAAAGTATAACCATTATCTTTGAATGAAAACTGTGTGTTAGATATTATTGTTGCCATACTTACTAGTCTTCTTTGAACCTTTTATCAACCGAGTTATGAAGTAAAAAGGGGTCTGTTTAACCCATGTTCTCTTGAATGGCTCAGTTCTGGTTTATCTCTCAACTCTTTATGCATGTATAATAAAAGAAAACGGGTTGAAAGTTGCTTTAGATTGTTTTTAACATGATAAAACTCTATAGGTCATTTTATTAAAAAAATGATTTTATTGAAGTATCATAATGTTTATAACCAAACTAGCAATGCTAATTATATATATAAATTTTGTTTTTTTACATAAATTCCAACATACTTTCACTTTGTTTTTGTTTTAGTAGTCGTAATTTTTTTTATATTTGAGTGACCAGAAGATGGCTTTATTTCATTCGGGTTGGATCATCGTGCAGATTTTTTGTATGGTCTGTGTTCTTATGTGGACTTGTAGAAGTTTTTATTTGTGTCGACTGTCGTCCTCTTTTAGTGACTTAAATGCATGCATAAAAAAATCTAAAAGCTTGGCAAAATAATGTTCTTTGTCAAATGTCAACCCAACTCGTTTCAAAAACTACCTATTCTGATCCAAACCCGTTACTTAAACTATCCGACTCACTCATTTTGATACCTCTATGTATTAGTTTCTTTGATAAAAGACTGTTGCCGATGTAAATATAATATCTGTAAAATAGCATAATATTTATAATTGTCTCGATTGTTGCAGAAAGAAAGACTGGAGAAGGAAGCGGAAATCAGGAGAGTTAGAGAACAGTTGATACAAGAAAACAAAGAGAGAGACCCACTCGCTTAATATACCTAATTGCGTGACCAATGCTTCATTATCTGCAATACCTTTCGCTCAATATATCATGTACAAGTAGATGATGTATTAATGTACAAGTTGTTAAAGCAATGTGTCATATCACATTTCAAATACTCAAGACTCTCTACGTTGTTGTCATTAGTATCAGTTTAATAATATTTTAACCCTTTTCACTCCGATATTCATTTGATTAAGATTGTTCACCAATTTGTTCCAGTGACTAGATTAAATTTCAAAACATTGCACATACGGGTTTGATATGAGTTTTGTTCGTATTTTGTATGTTTGTTTATTTACTTGGTTGGGTGCACATACTTAGACCATGTGTAGTGGTTAATCAAAATAATGCCCTCACCATGGGGCATTATTCGACACGTGTCATCCCAGTCAGCATGGGGCATTATTGCAAAAGTGGTGTAGTGGGGCATTATTCCAATAACGCCCAAGCAATCATTTCACAATTTTTTTTTTAATATAAAACATAAATATCTTCATTAATTTAAAATAAAAATTACATTACTTGAAATAAAAAAAAATACCGAAAAATACAGAAAATAAAAAAAACCGAAAAAAATAAAGTTAAAAAAAAAAAGAAGATGATCTAGAGTCCATATTTTTCTCGAATTTTTTGGCGACGCATTTGTGCTAGGATCAACGCATCGCCTTGGAGGTGGTCGATAGGTTTGGACAAAAACTCAATGTCCTTTTCCATTTGCCTCGCCTCTTGCATCTCGTTAAACTTTTTGGTTTCGGCCACTCGTTCTTTCATAATCTCATAACGTTGGTGCCCGAGGTCGCGAATGTCTTGGAGACGACGGTTCATCTCCTCGAAATCTTCCTTTAACTCGAGATCGGAAGACGACTCGACCGTTTTTTTCCCGGTTCGCTTATCCTTTCTTCTACCGGGCGGTCGGGTCAACTCTTCTTCAAGTTCCTCGTCAACGTCCACCACCTCATTTAGATCGACATTGCAGGCATCCGATGTCGGTGTTTCAGGGTCAACGGAGGATGATGTTTTTGACCTTTTAACTCGACGTCTACTACTAGACGTCATTGGATTAACTAGCGCCCACTTTGGACTTTTTCGTAGTAGATCCCAACACTTATAGTACGGGAAAGGGCATTTCGTTCTCTCGAACTCGTCCAAAGTCTTCGTTGAAACCCCGACGTCACCTTCACCGCTCCCGCGATTATCGAAGTTACGTTGGTACACTTCTTGGAACGCATGACACTTGTTGATGTCGGTCCATTTGCTAGAAATGGAATCTTTGTCCCGATGTTCGTCTTGACCCCACGTGCTAAAAAAGAGTGCACGAACCCTATCCCAAAAAATGGGGCCCGTTTGAAAGTTTGCTACAAATTAAAAAAAAATATATATATATAAGTTGTATGTTAAAAATAAAAGTAAAAATATAAGTAAAAAATAACTAAAAAAATATAAAAGTTACCAGTTTCGTGGTCCTCCGAAATGTCGAGTCACGCCCGAGTCAACGTGAATTCCTCGTCCTTCGTCCATTTAATGGTAGTTTTTGTACGTCGAGGTTCGTCCTTTTCCTTCTTCTTATGCGACCTTCTGCCGAGTTTCGATTTCTCTTGCACCGGTTCGGGTTGCGTCTCCGGCACGACATCGACATCGGGTTCGGATTCGGCTTGTTGTTGTGACGGTTGCGACCCGCCGGCTTGACCATAGCCGAAGGTGGGAGGCACGAACGGAGTGGCGCCACTCAAGTAAGCCGCGTACGTTAAAAAGCTCGGGTCCATGTCTTGAAGGTTATACGAGTGTTGCGGTTGGGTTGTGTTCGGGTTCGTGGGTCTTGCGGGGACACCAAAAGGGGGTCGGAATGGATGCATGATTGTATAAAAAATAGGAGAAAGTGGGTTTTTTTTTTATAAAAAATAGGAGAAAGTAGGAGAGAAAGTAAGAGTTTTTTTTTTTTTTTTAAATAGGAGAAAGTGGGTTGATATATATAGAGTGGGTAAATTTTTGAATTAAAAAAAATAAACACATTTGATCGTTGGCAACGGTCCATTCTTGCCCCCCTATACAATTTCAGCGTTTTAAATAAAACGCCAAACTCAATTTTTTTCGAAAATATCGCCCGGAAACGCCGGGTGTAATGGGAGGGGGGCGTTATCCGGCGTTTTTTTTTTATTTTTTTTAAAAACCACGCCCCACTACGGGTGGTCTTACATGGGTTAGCAGGTAGTAAATTGACATCAAACATGCTCACTTGTTTTATCTAATTGGTTATATTAAAAAAATTTATATAATACCATATTCAACAAAATGGAATTTTATTTTTCATAAAAAAAAAAAACTATAAAAACGTTTTTAGAAGCATTTTCGTTTTCATAAGACCTTTTTTTTATAAAAACGTTTTTTTAGAAGTTTGGTAAATAAGTTTTCCATCAACTAACTTTTAGGAAAAAACTCCATAATCTAAACATAATACATCTTCAAAAACAGAATACCAGATTCTGTTGCATTTTTTAAGGTATTATAAGTACTAAAAATACTATTATAGATAATATTAGTTATTTGAAAAAAAAAGCTACAGGTTATTCAATTCATTGATTTATAGGTTCTATATATAGTATAATTCATTATTTTTTTTACTTCAAGAAATTTTTTGTTCTTTAGAATTTTTGGTTTATAGGAATTTCAATTTTCTGTTGTGTATAACTTTGATTTATTCTTCTATGCTCACACTTAACATTCATCTTATTTATTATTCAATGGTCTTGAAGTTTCAATATTCATCCTTTCAGATCTTTACACAGATATGTATGTTTCTAAAACATGATATATTGTTTATTTTTTATATTATGTTTAACTGTGAACGTCGTTTTTTATCCTATATTATTTATAACGGTAACATGATAAAATATGTAACTAAAATATTTAACATTTTTTCAGTTCCCCAAACTACTCCAGCTACTAGATGTATCAGTTAAAGAAGAGAACATAGAAGAAAATTCATCATCCAAAGGATGTAATAATCAAACAGGAAGAGATACAAGAAATTCCGAATGACGTTGATCTCAATAATGACAAATTATGGTGTGACAATAGATGACATCCTTGAGATGTTTAAGCCGTATGATTACTAAATTGATCTCATCATGATGCAAGTAATTGACACTTGAGCTTTTAGTTTTCAACTTTTATATTTAAGACATATATTTCCTTATTAGTGTACTACTTTATATAACTTTTATTTATGTATAAGACTTTTTTTTATTAGTGTGTTACTTTATTGCGTCAATGGTTTCTTGAAATACTTGATAATTTAAATTCTAAATTTAATAACTACTAGACATGTGTAATACTTATGACATATATCCACCACAATAATGGTACCATAAATATTATACGAATAAGAAAGTACCAGAAACGAGTGCCACAATGCAAAGTGTTACCCCACCGCATCGTGCGGGCACCCTATTAGTATATGTGTGTGTGTGTGTGGTACCTGACAGATTTATCCTACATTTTATTCTACACATATAAAAAAATTAACCTTCACTATATTAGGTTGTGTTGAAAGAGTATATTTTAAATGTGACTTAGAAGTTTAATTAATTATCTAACTAAAAATGATATAATAAATTAATTAAAATTGTAAATTTACGTATGCTCTTACAATAGCACTAAATACAAACATTAATCTAACATTTCTATTGGTTTGAAATTTATTATAAAATTCTTATCATATTAACTCTCCGTTGTGTGTGTATATATATATATATAGGGTAGGGATCCTAAGAGAAGTCCACCATATTTGAGAAATTTGAGAAGCAATCTGGACCACACATTTTCCCTAAACAAAAAATGCAAAAAAAAAGGTGAAAAAAATGTAATTTTTTTTTTGAAAAAATCCGAGCTTTTTCTTTAAGGTTTTAATTTTTTACTTTTAAAAAAAAAATATGGGATTTATACACATGTGTATATTGCTAATCTTTTAACTATACATATATGTATATTATCAATTATACATATATGTGTATACATGTTTAAAATTGAAAAATATGTGTTATAAACCCTAAACCCTAAAGCTAAACCTTAATGGTAAACCCTAAAGCCTAATTCTAAACCCTAAAGCTAAACCCTAAAGCTAAACCCTAATTAAACCCTAATGCTAAACCCTAATGCTAAACCCTAAAGCTAAAGCTAAAGCTAAAGCTAAACCCTAAATGCTAAACCCTAATGCAAACCCTAAAGCTAAAGCTAAACCCTAATGCTAAACCCAAAAGCTAAACCCTAATGTTAAACCCTAAATACTATTGCTAAACCCTAAATACTAATGCTAAACCCTAAATAACACTTATTTTTCAATTTTAAACATGTATATACATATATGTATATTTGACAATATACACATATGTATAGCTAAAAGATTAACAATATACACATGTGTATAAATCCCAAAAAAAATTTTAAAAATAAAAAATTAAAACCTTAAGAGTAAATTTCAAAGTTCGTCCTTTATGTATGTCTAAAATATCAAAGTATGTCCTTTATCTTTAATAAGCTCAGAAAACATCCTTAATGTTTGAAAAACCAATCAGGTTATGTCCTTTACCCTAAACCTTGTTTTCCCAGTTAAGTTAGGTCACGTGAGAAGCACATGAGGGCATTAATGTCATTCTACCTAACAATTAATGTGCCCCTGTTATAAAAACCTGCACATAGCTAACCCTAATCCCCAATTAATGGTCAGGGTTTGAATCAGCTGAGTGAGTTGATTTCATCTTATCAGTCTCTCAAAGACACAGGTTGTGGTCAACAAATCGTGAGCTCGATCATTAGTACAGCTAGGCAATGCAATCTTGACAAAGATGTTGACTTGCCCGATGAAGGTGCAGAGATTTCAAGCAAGGAACGTGATCTTGTTGTGGGAAAGGTCTACTCCAAGATCATGGAGATTGAGTCCAGACTGCTGCCATGTGGACTTCATGTTATCGGTGAGCCGCCATCCGCCATGGATGTGGAGTTATTGAAGCAGATTGAAGATGTCTACAGAGGCAGCGATAAGGGGATCTTGAAGAAGGCATCTCGTCTCTTCCATCAATACTGGCTGAGACACTTGGTAGAGAGATTGAAGATGTCTACAGAGGCAGCGATAAGGGGATCTTGAAGGATGTGGAGTTATTGAAGCAGATCACAGATGCATCTCGTGGGGCGGTTTCAGCTTTCGTGCAGAGAAGCACCAACAGCAAGGGTCAAGTGGTTGATGTGTCGGGCAAATTGACTTCGATCCTTGGGTTTGGTCTTAATGAGCCATGGATTCAGTATTTATCTGACACCAAGTTCTACAAAGCTGACAGGGAGAAGCTTAGGGTTTTGTTCCAGTTCTTGAGTGAATGCTTGAAGCTCGTTGTAATGGACATCGAGTTGGGCAGCTTAAAACAAGCTTTAGAAGGCAAGTATGTTGAGCCCGGTCCAGGTGGTGACCCAATCAGGAACCCTAAAGTTTTACCAACTGGAAAGAACATTCAGGCTGATAATGGTACGGTGGTGATAGTGGAGATGGGGTGTGGTGGAGGGTTTTGGTGGTGGACGAATTGGGGATTAGGGTTAGCTATGTGCAGGTGATTGAAAGATGGAGAAGATGATGTTGGGGTTTAGGGTTTTTATAACAGGGCACATTAATTGTTAGGTAGAATGACATTAATGCCCTCATGTGCTTCTCACGTGACCTAACTTAACTGGGAAAACAAACAAGGTTTAGGGTAAAGGACATAACCTGATTGGTTTTTCAAACATTAAGGATGTTTTCTGAGCTTATTAAAGATAAAGGACATACTTTGATATTTTAGACATACATAAAGGACGAACTTTGAAATTTACTCAAACCTTAAAGAAAAAGCTCTGATTTAAAAAAAAAAATTGCATTTTTTTACATTTTTTTTTTACATTTTTTTGCTTTGGGAAAATGTGTGGTTCAGAATGCTTCTCAAGTTTCTCAATTAACCTACTACTTCTCACATGATCCTTATCATATATATATATATATATATATATATATATTTGGATGGGTTAATGTTCATCTACTGCGCCATATGGCGCGGTACACCTTCCTGTGTGCCACCTTTCTTTTTCAAGCATCTCATTGAAATCGTGATAAATCACTCTCAACTATCGCGTCTATGTTAGCCTGAGGGCCCTATAATTAAGAATCAGTGATCAATATTCATTATTTAGATCTCTATAAATCACAACCAATACTAAAGCAATCTAACATACATGACGACTTACGTCTGGATGGGACCTATGCATGATGTCCTTGATAATTTGGGGAAGCGGTATGACATCAATATTGGTTCCGTCAGGAGAGTGGGTGGCGAGTATGTTTTTAATCATGGCATTGTCATCAGAAGACTAAAACACATGTCGGTCACCTCTCCCATATAGAGTCCTAGTTGTAGCCATTATAGGGAATTGTTAAGATTTTAGAACAAGGGATGTTTGAGTTGTGACATAACAAGAACCTGATCGGAGATGTTATATATACTAACAACATTCTTGGAATAAAGAAGGGATAAATCATGTGACTTATCTCTACACCTAATTCATGCAATCTTCTCATTAAAATTGGTTTAATAACTGTATCATGTATGATTACAAAAACTATATAATTATTTTAATAAGATAAATTATGTGGGTTAAGTTATTCTACAAATTCTTCTAATTGTAAGAAGTGTAAGAAAGCTTTATACAGTGACAAGTGTCCAATAACCTAAACCCACTACACCACCACCCAAAACCTAAACACCCCCCCCCCCCCCAAAAAAAAAAAAACTATACCTCACCAAAAAACCTAACCCCCCCCCCCCAAATCCCAAAAACCTAAAAAAACCTAACCCCTCACCCCACCATCACCCAAAAACCTAAACCCCCACCCCCTCGGAAAAAAAATTGGGTGGGTGGGGGGTTTAGGTTTTTGGGTGGTGGTGGGTTTTTTTTTTTTTTTTTTTTTTTTTTTTTTGTAGTGAGTTTATTTTTAGGAGCCTTTGTACACTTCTTATTTTAAGGAGCCTTTGTATTTGATCATAATCCTAAATTATGTTACATTAAATTTGTTAAGACATTATAAGCGCGAAAACACATGTTGATGTTTAACTTGTTGGCTCGTTCGACCCATTTAGCTTTTAGCATTTCGGATTACTTACGTTGTTACAAACATATGATGCATAATAGGCACGTCACAGCAGCTATCGAGTTTGGCTCATAAGATCAACAATATTCATGATCACCTGAAGCAACAGTTAGATCTATGCATTCAACATTATAAGTAAGACAAGAATGATAAATATGATCACTTAATTAATCAATGTATATATGTATACATAAAATAATAATCATTAATTTAAAACTTTCAATATAAACAGATGAGAAGAAGCATAATGAAGTATACCAAAATATTATTCTCATTATGGGCACTACACATCTTGATAACATCAAGCCACTCCAACAGTTGATTTCCTTGAAGGATGATCAACCACCATTATACGAGAGTTCTACAAAAAATCGGGTGCGTGATCATTGTTTATTTACATCTGTTCGGTTCGGTTTTTGGGAAATCCGAAACCGAAATGGTGGTTTTCAATTTTTTAAATCGTTCAGTTTCGGTTTTTACACCGGTTCGGTTTGATTTTTCGGTTATTTCGGTTTTTGAAACAAAATTATGTAAGATTCAAAAAAAATATAATTTAAAATATAAGAATCTTTCTTATATGTTTACATTTAATTAATATTGTTCACATAAACCTAACCTTTTAATCTATTTTTATATTTCTTCAAAGTTTTTATTAACACATTTTTTTTTATAATACGTTGAAGATAATTTAATTTTTAAATAAACATGTTAGTGTTTTATTTTAAATACTTAACATTCAAGAATAAAATTAATAAATTCTCCTGGCATAGGTTAAACACTTAAAGAACTTAGACTTAAACATAAATATATATATATATGGACTAGGGCCTACTATTGTAACTTATTGGTTCGGTTCGGTTTTATTCGGTTATTGAAAATGGTTATCCGAAAAAGGAACAGAAAAATGTATTGATAAAAACTTTGGAGAAACATAAAAATAGATTAAAATGTTAGGTTTATTTGAACAATGTTAATTAAAAAAGGTTAATATAATAGCTTAAATGTAAACATATAAGAGAGATTTCTAATTTTAAATTATATTTTTAAAACTTGGTTATGGCACACATACAATTAAAAAGATCTTTTTTAATGACTCAAATGTATAAAAAAGCATATATAATGGCTAGAATATATAAACATAAGTTAACGAATACTAGTTCTTATAAGAGCTATGTTAATATACTAAAGTAAGGTTACACGTAATCAGGTGATCATCGACATATTAAGGAAGAAGATCGTGCTGCTACTCATATCCGACCTTGACTTACCTTGGGAAGAGTTTTCGGTTCTTGACAAAATATACAAAGAGGCAAAGCAAAACCCAACAAAACCTGAGAATCAATATGAGGTGGTTTGGCTCCCCGTGGTGCCCAATGTGACAGTACCATTGTCCGAAGATAAGAAAAACAGGTTTGAGGGGATAAGAAACAACATGCCATGGTATTCGTTTGTTGGATCTGAGTTTGGTTTTGATTGTATTTTCTGTTTGAATTGAAATGGAAATGGATGAGTTGTGCAGCGGAATTAATATGGAAACAAACTTTGCATACAATCAAACAAGAGTATTGCTTTGATCAAGACATTTTCAACAAAGAACCGAATGATTGAATTTAATTTCAACAACGATTACAAAGTAATGCTTGAATACAAACTCCCCCTCAGCCAGAGCTCAGTGTTTGTTCGTGCAAAGAAGACGGTGTTGCAAAGAGCTAATAGAACAATACAGAGCACTGTTCTATTTATAGGCACTAGCAAACCACTGAGCATCTTAAGCTAACGTCACCATGAAAATGACATCTAACCTCCTAACAAACTCTAACCTCTGATCAATACAAACACTTCTAGCTAACTACTGCTTAATACAATACATTACATAAAGGACAATTAAACAACTGCTGCATCCTTCCACTGCTGTGAACCCGGCAGTGCTTGTCCGGATCAGCAGTACTTGACTCAAGGCAGTAGATTGAGCAGCAGAGCTTTAGTCTTCCATCAGCCTTTACTAGAGCAGCAGTTTGACGGTCAGTAGCTTGTATGGTCAGTAGATAGGAGGTCAGCAGATGTTGAAATCACTTTCAAGGGGAGAGACTTGTATATAAACATCTGCTTATTCTGAATCCACTGCTCTGATCCAGTTTTGGCTTTAATTATCTATTCCTCTGGTAGGGTTCAATCCCAACAATCTCCCCCTAGAACAGATAATGCCAAAACTCTTCATTATTGTGGAGTGTTTATTGCCTCATCAGCAGTTCCCTTATCTGACCTTTAAATTGTAGTTCAAAGTCTAGGGCATTTGTGTCTTCATCATCCCTGCTAAGTGGAAGATCAAGGAGATCCTGCAAATCTTCAAGACTCAGGCCAAGAGCTTGTTCCCTTGATATTTTCTTCACTTCTCCACTAGACCTGAGCAAAGTCAATACGTAGGTCTGTTTGTCAGTTTCCCACTTTTGTATTTTTGAGCCTGGTGGGTTTCTTGGAAGATGTTTATTTGCAGAGGTGTTTGGTGAGGCTGGCCTATTCATGACTGGCTGAGCAGTACTTGCAGATTGTTCCAATTCAAGATCTTCTTTTATCATCAATTTAATGCCCTCTTTAACAATGGCATCTCCAGCTTTTAGATCTTGAACTGTTTCGACATCTGACTGGTTTTGGCTCCTTCTTTTGTAGATGGCAGCACCAGCCGGAGCAGTGGTTCTTTTAACTTGCAACTTTGGTGGTCTTTTTGAGACCTCTGCTTTGGAGTAATCAGGCTTTTGTGGGACTTTTGGATCTTTCTTTCTAAGTTCCTCTAATCTTTTGTAGGTAGCCCTGACCCTATCTTCTCCCCACTTTCTCACTGAATTCCTTGACCCATAATCCGCAGCTATCAACTCTTCTTTCATTCTCTTCAACTCTAATGCCTTATCAGCTTCAAACTGTTTAAACTTTTCAGGAGGAGTCTGCTTGACCTTATTTTTAATCATTTCTTGAATCCTGGCTGCCTCTTTTTCAAGCTCAGGAATGGTCCAGTTTTTGTACATGTGTTTCTCCCCCTTGTATTTCTTGTAGGTCATGATGTTCTCAATGTAGTCTTTTCTCAAGGACTCATCTGCCCTTTCTGAAATTTTCTGACATACATTTTTAGCAAATCGCTCCATAGCACTGACCTGTGAGAGTAAAAACTGATAGTTTTGCTGAAATTCTCTATCAGATTTCCCTTGTCTGTTTCTGATTGCGATATCCTCTGCTTGCTTGGCCTTGAGTTTCAAGTATTCTTCGATATTGTTAGGCCTGGGATATCCTTCAACTGATGCCAAACTCCTTTTAGCTAGGTCATCCTCATAGTAAAAGGATTTGATTTCTTCCCTAACTGCAATGAGTTCCAGAGGAAATGAGACACCAGCAGGAGGTAATGGCTTTAGAATTTGAGCTGAAGAGAGAGGTATGGGTTTTGGAATTGTGACAAGTGATAAGGATTTTGAAGATGTTGGTGGTGGTGAATTGTCATCATCTTTAAGAATTAGCCTTCTCCTTTTTGTTTGAGGAGGGACTAATGATGTTTTGGATGGAACAGTGGTGGTAGATTGAGTGGCAGTGGTTTGTGATTGACTAACAGCTGTTGAAACAACTGGTGTTTCAACCACTGTTGTCATTACAACAGATGTTATAACATCTGTTGTCTTCTGCTCTTTGTCAGCAGGTGATGTTGTTTTTGGTGGTGATGGTGGTGAAGCAGTAGATGTGGTGTGTGTCGAAGTGGTGTGTGTTGAAGTGAGAACAGATGTTGAAACCTCTGAAGTACCAGCAGTAGTTGATACAGCAGGAGTTACAACAGCTGCTTGGGTGGAGGTTTGATGCTGTTGGCTTTTGGATGGTGGTTTTGGAATATGCTTTGGAATTCTGGATGGGGTGGACTTAGGTTTCCTTTTTGTCTTAGGATTTTTAGCATCCTTTGAACCAGAACAACCCTGGGCATACAGCTCCATGAAAGCTCTTTTCTCCTCATTCCACCTTGAAATATCCTTTGCCAATCTATCCTTCTTTACACTTGCTACTCCTTCATCAAGTGCTTCTTGAGTAGCATCAACCTTTTTACTACCATCTGGCACAGGAATTTTTCTGGTCATAGCATCCCTTTCAGGTTCAATGTAAAGACCATCATCTATTCCCTTCTTCTTCCACTCCTAAATTTTCTCCCCCTTTTTGGCATTATCTTCTGGGATTTGATCAATGAAAAGTACTGTTGGAGGAGCAGTGCCAGTGGTTTCTAATAACTGGGCCTTGATTGCCTTTATGTCTGATTGAGTGTTCTTGTACCTAGACTCCATTATGTTTCTCAGTTTCTGGACATGTTTTTCATGTTGCTGAGCTGCCAGTTGTGCTTGTTGATGGAGAAAAGGTTGAAATATATCCCAGAGCTCATTTGTAGCAGGTGCTTGTGGTGGACCAGGTGCTTGAGGTGGAACAGCAGTGGATTGCACCTTTTGTACTTGTAACACATGTTGCAACATATCTTTGAGTTCTGCAACAGAATTATCAAGTTTTTCAACACGATCCGTCAATTTCTGGTACTTTAAACCATCACCCAATTTAAAGGGATCATCTGATTTCCCACTAGCAGTGGTTGTATCAGTGGTTGAGGTAGGGAGTTTACTCCAAACATTAACCACTGATGCCCCTTTTTCTTGGTACTGGGGTCTTCTCCCTTCAACACTTGACAGTCTTTTGATGTTGCCAGAGGACAATAAAAGTCCACTGGTATATGTCAGAGGTGCTATAGAAGGAATTGCCTCCAAGGAAGTCTTATTAATGTATCCACTGTCTAACTGTAAACCAGTGGGTTCAACAGTTGTAGTGGCTGCTTCACTTGGACTACCACCAAAAGTTACGTGTAACTCAAGGGGTGTAACCTCCTCAGGTTGTGTTGGTGGATTAGCAAAGATTGATACAGCAGACCCAGTCATTTGTTGAGGTATGTTCTCATTGATAGGTGATTGAGAAGGACTGGTTAGTGCCTGGTTCAAATCAATTGCATCCAACAGCAGTTTAGTTGGTGAGGGAATTGTGGATGTGAGGTTTGGTGTAGAAACAGGATTTGCTCCGGGCGTTGAGCTGTGGATAATGAAACCAAGTGATTTCAGAGCATCATGATGTGGAGGCCCTAAGTGTACAACCTGTTCTTTTTGTGAAGAAGCAGGAGGAGTTTCGGTTATGGGTTGAGATATTTGTACCAACTGCTGTGAGGAAGTAGCAGCAGTGGTTTCTTGTGACATTTGTGCTGTCACAGGCAGTAGCTCTGGTATCTCATCCTCCAGAGTTGCCTTTTTGATGGGTTTGGGGGGTTTTTGAGTTTTTCTTTTTGGCTTTTTGGTGATTTTAGGTGTGGGTTTCAAAGCAGTTGTTCTGCTGCTTTGGTCACCTTGAGCAGTGGGCTCAGCAACTGATACCTGAGGAGCAGTGGTAGCTGCTAAATTCTGCTCAGGCACCTCTGCTTGTGTTTTGCAAGGTGTTAACATTCTTGTAAAAGTTTCAGCAGTTAAACTGTTCATTTGAAGATAATCACCTTGTTTTATTGCAGCAATATCATCCTTACTGAATTTCTTTTCAAAATAATAACTTGAAAACCTTGGAAACAGTAAGAATGATTTTGTTTCAACATTATTAACCAAATCATTAAAGATTTCCCGAGAATAATTAAAATTTTCTTCTTGAAGAATAGCATATCCCAGATTTTGAATCTTTAATGGTATTTCATTAACAGAAGTGGTTTTGTTTGAAACACACAAGAGGAGGGTATGGAATAAAAATCTTGTTGCAGAAGGAAAGAAGCCTTTTTGTAAGGTAGCTTTCTTCATCATTGTGTCTGCATACCCTCTCTCAATGAAGTCAATTTTTAACTCGTTTTTGGGGAAAGAAATTTTACCTTCCTGATCATCGAGTTGAAAGACCTCTGAAATTGATGATGGTATAATCTTGACAGCTTTTCCCTTTAGAGAAGAGTTGATGGCTATTACAGTGTCTCCTTATTTTTCAAGGTTTGCATTCTTCCAAAACTCTCTTTGGGTTGTCAAGTAAATTGGTGCATCCGCTGTTAACAAAGTTTTGTACTTTGATGCGGAGATGGTAGCAAGGATGGAATCGAAAACATCTGTGGTGCCGGGTTTTGTGAGAAGACCCAGAAGATTGTGAGATGGTTTGAATGGAAGTTCGATGGGATTGGCCTTTTGAGAGGCCGCTTTCGACGATGATTTAGAGGAGGGTTTTGCAGATGGCTTCGATTTTGTCATTTTGAGGATGATGATCGAAGAAATTTGTGAAGAAATGAGATGAAAAACTGTTTTGAGAAGAGAATTTTTGAGAATTCAATTCGACAGTAAAACCCTGTTTTTGATGTGAAGTGGGGGGTTTTATAGAGAAAAAAGTGAAGGCTGACGTGGCAGCGGTTACAAAAGGTCTGACCAAAATGTACTGCCCACGTGACAACCCCTGATGAAATGAAGGACAGTACTTTTATGAAAGTTACTGGTGAAGGCAGTGGTTATGGAAGCAGTGGATGATTTTTACTATCAGTGGATAGCATATCAATGGGTAAGACACTGCTTTTGATCAACAGTGTTTATCAAAGAGATGAGAGAACAGGGGTTGACTTTCAGCAGTGGGTAGACCTTGAAGTAGAGCAGAATTTTGAACAAGCAGTGGTTAATGGCAGGCTTTTAAGGATTTTAATGAAAATTTCATTTTTAGCTATTTTTAAGGATGGATTTTTGATTTTCTGAAAACATTTTAGTGCTTTTATACATAGAAAATCAAGATGTTGCTTGTTATTCCATGTTTAGCATCCCAATTCTAGAGACCAAGCTTTCAAAGGTGGCTGTATCAAGTGCTTTTGTGAGCACATCTGCTAACTGGTCTTTAGTTGGGACATGATGCAGAGAAATCAAACCTTTTTCATAGCAATCCCTCACAAAGCGATGTCTGATGTCGATGTGTTTGGTGGTTGAACGGGAAACTGGATTTTTGATGATATTTTCTGCTGCCTGGCTATCCAACATGAGTGGTGTCTTTAAGGCAGTGATACCAAAATCCAGCAACTGATTTTGAACCCACAGGAGTTGGGCTGTACAGCTTGCAGCAGCAATGTATTCGGCTTCAGCAGTGGATGTTGAAACAGCTGCTTGCTTTTTGCTTTGCCATAAAATTAAGCAATCACCTAGAAACTGGCACCCTCCTGATGTGGACTTCCTTGTGGTGTTACATCCAGCAAAGTCACTGTCTGAAAATCCTGAAAGCTTGATATTTCCATTAGCTGGATACCAGATACCAAGTGTGGGAGCACTTTTTATGTATCCGAATATCCTTTTTACAGCAATAAGATTGGATTTTCTAGGGGCTGATTGACTTCTTGCACAAACACATGTTGCAAACATGATGTCTAGCCTAGATGCAGTTAAGTACAACAAAGACAAAATCATGCTTCTATATAGAGTTTGGTCAATCAGCTCATCCTTTTCATCAGACATGACAAGCTTATTTGTTGCCATGGGTGTGCTGCATGGTTTGCAATCATTCATATCAAATTTATTCAAGAGTTCTTTAGCATATTTGCTTTGATGAATGAAAGTTCCATTTTGCATTTGCTGAACTTGGAGACCAAGAAAGCATTGCAGCTCACCCATTGCACTCATTTCAAACTTAGCTTTCATGAGTTCTCTAAACTCTTCACACATTTTGTTACATGTGCTTCCAAAAATAATGTCATCCACATAAATTTGGACAATCATTAAATCCTTCCCTCTCCATTTTAGAAATAGTGTTTTATCAATGGTACCTCTTTTGAAACCATTTGAGAGTAGGAAGTTGGAAAGAGTGTCATACCAGGCCCTTGGTGCTTGTTTCAGGCCATACAAGGCTTTGTTTAGCCTGTAGACATGATCTGGATAAAATGGATCCTCAAAACCTGGAGGTTGACAAACATATACCTCTTCTTGAATTGTACCATAGAGGAAAGCACTTTTGATATCCATTTGAAACACCTTCATGTTGTGGTTGACAGCAAAGGCCAGGAACAGTCTAATGGCTTCCAATCTTGCAACAGTGGTGAATGTTTCATCGTAATCAATCCCCTCTTCCTGTCTGTAACCTTGAACCACAAGCCTGGCTTTATTCTTGACAACAATACCCCTTTCATCAGTTTTGTTCTTGAAGACCCACTTTATGCCAATGGGACTAACCTCTTCTGGAAGTGGTACAAGCTCCCATACTTGTTGTCTTTTAAACAGTTGGAGCTCCTCTTGCATGGCTTCTACCCAGCTGTTGTCTTTCAGTGCCTCTTGGTACTTGACTGGCTGATGGAGTGATAGAAAACCAGCAAAAAGACAAAAGTTTTGGGTTTGGCTTCTTGTGAGCACCCCTTCATTTATGTTGCCAATGATTTGATCAGGTGGATGAGATCTCATGAAGATTAAATCTCCATGGTATGGTATGATGGCATTTGTTGGTGAGGGCTGCAAATGTGTATCATCTGAGCTATCCACTGCTGGGGACTTTGATGATCCAGCAGTGGCTTCAAAAGGTGGTGGAATTGGTGGTAATGAGGTGGACACATCCTGAATTTTATCCACTGTTTGTGGACTTTTGTCAGCAGTGTTTAAGGATGTGGAAGCAGTGGTTGATGGGCTACTTTGGTCAACAACTGTTGAGGTAGCAGTGGTTGAGCTTTGACAGCTGTTTTGAACATCTGATGCTCTTCCCATTTTGACAGACTTTTAAGGAATGATGATTTCATACCCATAGTCTGGTGTTGAATCCTCTGATGGACCTGCACTGTTAGTCTTGACAGCAGTATTTTCAAAAGTGAATTTATCAAGATCAAACAGATCTGCAGGATTTGCTGGAATTTTCATTGATGAAAGTTCATTGAACTTTACATTCAAAGTCTCCTCCACTGCCTTGGTCCGTGTATTAAACACTTTGTAGGCCTTGGCAGTGGTTGAGTATCCCAGATGATAACCACAATCAACTTTGTAGGCCTTTTAAGTTCAAAATGAAACATGGGCAGCCAAAGACTTTGAAATATGAGATCAGTGGTTTGATTTTGTACAGAATTTCATAGGCAGTCTTTTTGTACCTGGGGTTTATTAAAACTCTGTTCTGGACATAGCAAGCAGTGTTTACTGCCTCTGCCCAGAAAGTTAAAGGCAAACCTGAATCAGCAAGCATGGTTCTAGCAGCTTCAATCAGGGTCCTATTCTTTCTCTCAACTACCCCATTTTGCTCTGGTGTTCTAGGGATGCTGTACTGCCTTACAATCCCTTTCTTCACACAGAAGGCATCCAACTCCTTATTTTTAAATTCTTTGCCATTGTCACTCCTGAAGCTTTTCACTGGAAGGTCAAATTGCTTTTCAACCTGTGTTACAAAGTCTTGCAAAATGCCCGCAGTCTCATCTTTTGAGTGTAAAAAGAAAGTCCATGTAAACCTAGAAAAGTCATCAACAATAACCAAACAATATCTTTTCTTCTTGAGGCTCATGACTTGAACTGGGCCAAACAAATCCATGTGTAGCATCTGCAAACACTGGGTTGTTTTGGACTCTTCAATGGACTTATAAGAACTTTTATGTTGTTTTCCTTTTAAACAGGAAATGCAATGTTCAGGACATGAAAACAATTTTTGTGGTAGGCCTCTCACCAAACCATTTTTTTTTAAATTTCAGTGATTGTCTTAAGATTTGTGTGCCCCAGCCTTCTGTGCCAAAGTTCTGTCTCTTTGTTAGAGGCAGCTGAGAACAGACAGGCATCAGCTCTGGGACATTCTTTAGACATATCAACAACATAAACATTGCCACTTCTTTGAGCAACAAGTTTAGTTTGACCAGTTTTGATTATTGCTTCAATCTTTTTGACCATTTCTGGTCCAACAATCCTACAACAATCTTTTGTGAAGAATGACCCAAACCCTTTGTCACTCATTTGAGACACACTCAAAAGGTTGAATTTTAGATTGTCTATCTGTTTTGGTCAAAAATTACCTAAGCAATTTAGTGATCAAATTAGTTAAGTGAGGTAGTGTGCTAGAAATATGTGTGAAAAATATGATTGTTAAGTTATATAGAAAATCAGTATTCAGGATACGGCTCAGGATATTGAGCTGTATCTATGATCAAACTATGAGCAAAAGTAAAGTAAACGACACGAGATGTACGAGGAAAGCCCTTGATCAATCTAGATCGCCGACATAAAACCTTGGGAGCTGACAATCACAGCTGCCTTGTTCTTCTTATTACTTCAAACGTCAGGATACAGTGCAGGATGTGGTGCGGATCGACTATGTGTTACAATGAAATTTGAATACAAGTGTGGTGTTTGCAATGAGCTAGAGAGTGAAAGTGTTCGAGAGTGTTAGTGAAAATTGTGTGCCTTAAACTGATCCGCCCCCATCTATTTATAGTAAAGATAATGTAACAAACTATCCTAAACTTCCGGGATCCACCGAATATTCCTTAATCGAACGTTGTAGACCTGGTCTTTCGGGTTCAACGTCTCTCCTTCAACAAACACGTCCGAGTCTTGAGGAGAAGAAGTCCACTTGACCGTTAGCAAGTCTCAGCCTTTAACCTGCACGTGGTTAATTCAATAAACCTCAGGATATCACCCAAGATGTTAGCAATATCCTCTTCCAGCATCCTGGTCACAAATAAACAAATAAAGGCAGGATATTGGTCAGGATATGTATGCTTAGAAAATGAGCCATAACAATTATCCCCAAATATATCGGTTGGGATACCAATCCAACGGATATATTTCAAAAATAACTTAAGGCAATTAATACGACTAGACCCTTGAAATGACAGCGGTGCTACTTCCAAAGCATTATTTACTCTTTACCCCCCTATATTCATCCTATATTAACTGAGGGACTCCTTATTACGGTTATCCTTATCTTCAAGCGGACATCAGGTATTTTCCTTTCTATCCTTCTTTCTTGAATCTCTTTTAGTTTGCTCAATACTTTTCATGGCACCACGAACGAAATCCCGATCGGACCGACCGGCCTCAGCCCTCGTAAGTCAAAACCTTATTCGCAACCCATCAAAGGAAGTCTGCTGTTTCAACAATGCCGACATCGCTGCTCTTAAAGATTCCGGTGCCTTTCCCACCGGAACAGTCTTTCGCCCTTTCGACCGGGAAGCCCGATCGGACGCGTCATCCGACGAGTGGGTTTGTTTTTTCGCTTACCCTTTCTCTCTTGGACTCCGGTACCCGTTTCCACCCTTTATCTCTAGCTTTTTCGACCTCACCGGCCTTAGTTACGCCCAGGTTATGCCAATGGTCTGGCGAGTCTTAATAGTGCTGGATCAAATCAAGTCTCGTCATTTTCCCAACCTGTTTATTGAAGACCTCCCTATAGCATACCGGTTGAGATCCCATGGCGATCATCGTTTTCTTCTGTTTTCTACCTCCAAGAACCCTTTGGTTCTTAAGGCCTCCAAGAACGAGGATCGATGGCGACGAAAATTCTTTTTCGTAAAAAGAGATTCTATTGATAAGGGTTTCGATCTGCCAGTTAAATGGTTAACCAAGGGTAGGATTTAGGGTTTTAGGAATATCCCCAATTATATCCTTAAACTATATCCCAGACTTATATCCTGACATTTTTATGCAGCGAACTTCAGAGATTTAGTACCTCCCAGCGCAGAATCCGAATCCAAGATCGAAGAAATCTATCGACTTCCTGTCAGTGAAAGAACTTTCTCCCTGTCTCTCACAGATTCAAGCCAGAAATCAAGCTCAGAGATGTCTGGTAAGCACATTCTCAGTAGTTACATATATTCTAAATCAATTATTTTTCAAAAGTATGACGAGTTCAAGAACATCTTCCCTCGTGCAGTACCGGTTGTCAACCTTGAAGGTTTCCAACTTAACGAGTTGGATTGCTACTCCAGCCTCGAACCCATCAAACAAGAATCCAAGCCACGGCCGTCTGCTACACCAAAGCCTACCTCCTCGAAGACTGTTTCTGCTCCCAAAGACCCTCCGGCATCCAGGACCCGGGCATCCAGCTCTCGGAAGAGAAAGGAGACGGACTCCCCAGCTGTTTCTGAAACATTCTCTCTCGAGAATCATGGGTTCAACGAAGCCACCTCATTCCTCAAACAGGTAGAATTTTCTTTTCGATATCCTGCACAAGTATGTTAGTCCTTATCCTGCTTATTTTTTACATCAATACCTGTGTCTTTATCGATAGGGTCTGGATCGTCTTATGCACTTGTATGAAGACGCTTGCGGGCTTAACAAGATGTTGGAGATCAAGCTGGAGAAAGCTGAGGCCACCATAGCTGACCAAGGAACCATTGCAGCTGCTAAATCCCAACATTATGAAGACAAATACAAGGCAATGATCCGGGATCACCAAGCTACTCTCCACAAAGCCAACGAGGATGCTCAAGCCAAACTAGATGCCGCCCTTCTCCAATACCAGCAGAATATGAGTTCATATCGGGATAGCCTCAAAGCATCCGTGGTCGTCTCTCTTCTCCAAGCCAGGATAAAGATGGCTTACGAAGCCAGGGATTTGGGCTTCGAATGCCCCTCCTGGAATATAAAGGCTTGGGAGGAGAAACTTCAGGATCTCGGAGGTCATCCCGTTGCTCATCCTACAAAGCATGCTGGTGAAGAGCCCTCTAAGGCGGCTGAAGAAGTGACCAACGCTGATGATGATGCCGAGAAGAATCCTGAGGCTGATGCTGGGGCGAATGCTGGGAAGGAGGTTGCTGTTCAAGAGGGTGCTGCCCCTTAGGCAGCGGAGTGGGCGATGATGGATATACGTGCCAAGGCCGGAGCCCACTTTTAAATTTCATGGTTGTGGTCGCATAAACAATTTACTTTTCCTGTCTTCGAACAATTTACATTTCCTGCACTAGAACAATGTGATGATCAAAGGTGGATGGGTCCTAGGTTTTAGGACGAAGCCCTTGGTCATCAATTAGTATAACTCGTTTTGAATGCGATAACGGTTGTAGGTGGACAGGTCCTGTTTTGAGATATATCCTGCAACCGTTACACAAGTATGGTAAAAACTAATTGTGCTTTTGGCGGATGGGCCTCGGTTTGAGGTGAAACCAAAAGCACAACTTTTGACTTGTTAATAATATAACTATCTTTTGACTTATTTGCTGTTGCCTTGCATTACTTAGTGTAACTCTTAGCTTTGTAAAAATTTTGTATTGTCATCTTATGAAAATATCCTGATCAGTATGCTCAGCGATATATTATAAAAACTTTTTATTAGATAGAACTTCCAAACATTCCTTCAACTTTGTAGAAAGTTTTTGTAAAACAATCTACGTTTCCAAAACCAGTTTTCGATAATACTTAAATGATCAAAGTTCCAAACTAATACTAGTTTCAAACACCTTAATCAAATATCCCGAAAAGGACTTTGAGAATATATCAGGATACTTAACTTTTTATAAAACATAATGTTACTATAAACTTAGACGATGTTTACAAAGGAAAGATCATACCCGGAGTAGTATATAACCCTATTACCAAGCCTCAATCTTTTTGCAACTTCTTCAATGAAGATGTCCCCTGTGCGAGGTACTTAGTGTATTAGTTCCGAGCCTTATCCTTTTAACTTTACATCACCATCTTGGCAGGGATGTCCCCTGTGTACAATGTCTTCAAATACTTTAGAAATCTACTGAATGTCAGTTTCCATTGTATAGGCAATTTTTTACGTCCCAAGGGTAAAACCCAAGGATGTACTGGAGATAAATCCCTTGTATCCTGGGGAAAATCCCAAATTTTCATGCGCTACAGGCGGGAGTGTATAAACTCCAAGACTTAGAAAGGTGAAAACCTTTAAACCTTAGAGAGTATGAAAATACCCTTTCGTGAGAGAGGGTGATCAATCCTCATATACCTTTAGGATTCAGGATATAGCCAACAGTAACGAAATTGTCAGCCACTTTTACATGGACTGGTCCCGCCACCTTGAACTATCTCTGAATAACTTGCACTTCAGGCGGGGTGTTTAAACCCAATTCGGAAGAAAGGTGAATACCTTTAAACCTGTGAAGGGATCAGTATCCCTTAAACGTGAGAGAGGGGGCCAATCCTCTAATCTTTCGAGTTATCTTGAGTACATATCCTGGAGCTATATCCTGAAACATATCCTGCAAAACAATTGTAAACTAAGGTGGGTGTTAGCTTGGCTAACACCCCTCCGACGCTTAAGTCAGTATTGGGTTACAAAGAACAAATTAAACCAAACATATTTAAAAAAGGTAGAATTCATACCATCCTGAGTTAGAAATTAAATTCTAAACTCACTTGAAATAGAGCTTAAGGTGTATAGCATTCCAAGATCTCGGTAGCATATCCCCCTCCATATTCTTGAGTCTGTATGCCCCTTTCCCTGCTTCTGATTCAACTTCGTATGGTCCTTCCCATTTTGGAGCTAACTTGCCATCGGCAGGATTAGTAGTATTCTGAAAAGCCTTTCTTAACACCCAATCTCCAACCTTAAATCTTCTGGTCCTAATATTCTTGTTATATGCCCTGGATATTCTCTGTTGATATGCTGCCATCCTTAGCCTTGCCGCATCTCTCTTCTCATCTATAGTGTCTAAATCCTGACTCAAGGCTTCAGGATTCTGCTCAGGATCACTTAGGGTAGATCTTGCAGTAGGTATTGTCATTTCCGTTGGAATCATTGCTTCTGCTCCAAATACCAAGGAAAATGGGGTTTGGCCTGTTGCATTCTTTACCGTTGTCCTATCAGCCCATAAAACAAAGGGTAATTCTTCTGCCCATCTTCCTTTTTTGGCTCCAAGCCTTTTCTTTAAGTTATTGACAATTATCTTGTTTGAGGATTCTGCTTGCCCATTCGCTTGAGGATGTACTGGAGTAGATGTTATCATTTTGATTCCCCAACTCTTGCAAAAGTCAGTAGTTCTCTTTCTTATAAACTGAGAACCATTGTCACAGATTATCTCGGCTGGTACTCCGAATCTGGTCAGGATATTCCTCTTTATGAAGGATACTACTTCTTGGTCTCTAACTTGAACAAATGCTTCAGCTTCAACCCACTTAGAGAAATAATCCGTCATTGCTAGCATAAAGACTTTTCCTCCCGGAGCTTTTGGTAGCTTTCCCACTATATCCATACCCCACTTCATAAATGGCCAAGGGGAAACAATAGGATACAATGGTTCAGCGGGTTGATGCAGTATGTTACTATGTCTTTGACATGCGTCACATCTTCGAGCATATTCTGCGGCATCTTTTCTCATTGTTGGCCAATAATATCCTGTCCTTAATACTTTTGAGAATAACGACCTGCCCCCAGTATGGTTACCACAATCCCCTTCATGTATATCCTGAAGTACTTCTTTGGCTTCAGGATCCTCCAAGCACCTCAAATACGGTCCTGCAAGAGATTTCTTGTATAAAATATTATTTATAATAGTGAATCGTGATACCTTCATCCTAAATGCCTTAGGATTTTCATTTCCAGGGATGTGTCCTTCTTTGAGATATCTCATGATTGGAGCCGTCCAGGATTTAGGATCCTCTTCAGGATGCTCTGCTCCAGGATCCTGAATACCCGCTACTTCTTTATCCTGAGGATTCGTTGCAGGATATAAGACATGTAATATTGGTATTTGGGTCCCTTCAGGTATCCTGATCGATGATCCCAAATTTGCTAAGGCATCCGCTTCATCATTATCCTCCCTTGGTACCTGTTCAAGTATAAAAACATCGAAATATCCTGCTAATTTTTTGAGAATATCAAGATATTCGATTAATTTCTCACCCTTAACTGCATAGGATCCCTTAAAATGGTTAGTAATTAACAAAGAGTCAACATATACTTGCAAATTTTTGATACTCATACTCTTAGCCAATTCTAATCCTGCAATTAAAGCTTCATATTTTGCCTCATTATTAGTAGCAGGAAATTCACACCTAATTGCCTGGGGTAATATGTCCCCCTGTGGCGATTTTAGTAGTATTCCTAATCCTACTCCTCTTACATTAGATGCACCGTCAGTATATAATGTCCAGGATCCTGAGGATTCTCCTAACTGTTGAACTTCTAGGTCTACCTCGTCCTGAATGTCACTACTAAAGTCAGCCACAAAGTCAGCTAAAGCCTGAGATTTTATGGCATTTCTAGGTTCATATACTAAATCATAAGCACTTAACTTTACCGACCACTTAGCCATTCTGCCTGACATTTCTGGCTTCCTAAGTACATTTTTAACAGGATAATTTGTTTTAACATGAATCCTATGTGTCTCAAAGTAATGTCTAAGTTTCGTTGATGCCATGACTAATGCTAGTATTAATTTTTCTAAGTGAGAGTACCTAGTTTCAGCATCTAACAAACTTTTACTAACATAATAAACAGGATATTGCTGACCTTCATGGTCTTTTATAAGAACGGCACTTACAGCATTCCCTGATACAGCAAGGTATTGGGATAGTGGTTCACCATTTTCAGGCTTCATCAATAAAGGTGCTGTTGAGAGATATCGTTTCAAATCCTGTAGGGCCGCTTCATGCTTCTCACCCCATTCGAATTTTTTGTTCTTCTTCAGGATATCATAAAAATCTTTGCATTTCTCTGAGGATCTCGAGATAAACCTGTTTAATGCTGCTACTCGGCCTGTCAATCTTTGTACGTCCTTCATATTTGAGGGTGATTTTATATCCAGGATAGCTTTGATCTGCTCTGGGCTTGCTTCTATCCCCCTTTTTGTCACCATATATCCAAGAAACTTTCCTGCCCCCACTCCGAAATGGCATTTAGCAGGATTCAGCTTCATGTTATATCGATCCAGGATATCAAATGCTCCCAGGATATCCTGGAGGTGATCCTCAGCCTTTTTAGATTTCACCACCATACCATCGATATATACCTCCATGGTGTCCTCCAGTTTGTCTTTGAACATCATGTTTACCAATCTTTGGTATGTTGCACCTGCATTTTTCAAACCAAAAGGCATAGCTGTATAACAATAAATACCTGTTGGTGTCATGAAGGCAGTATCCTCCTGGTCAGAAGGCTCCATTTGGATCTGTTGAAATCCTGAGGATGCGTCCATGAAGGTCAGCATTTCATGCCCGACAGTGGCATCTACCATTGCATCAATGTGGGGAAGAGGAAATGGGTCTTTAGGACAAGCTTTGTTCAAGTCTGTGTAGTCTACACAAACTCTCCATTTTCCATTTTTCTTCTGTACTACAACCACGTTTGCTAGCCACCTTGGGAACTTAACCTCTCTGATCATCCTGGACTTTAATAATCTTTCAACTTCCTCCTGGATAATCGTGTTTCGCTCAGGAGCAAACTTCCTTCTTTTTTGCTGCACAGGCTTGAATGATTTATCAATTCCAAGCTTGTGAGTGATAATATCTTTGGATATGCCTGTCATATCCTCATGCTTCCATGCAAACGTTGACATCCTGCATTTCAAAAAGTTAATTAATTGTTCTTCAATATCCTGAGGGATATTGGTCCCTACGAGCACCGAAATATCAGGATTATCCTGGTCCAGGATAATTTTCTTCACATCCTGCTCCGGATCCTCCACGATATCCTGGGCCCGCGTCTTTAATTGCTATGCTGCACTAGGTTTGGTTGAGGATTTCATCGAGGATGAGTAGCATTCTTTCGCCTCCTGCTGATCACTATCAACTTTGACAACTCCCCAAGGGGTAGGTATCTTGATGCATTGGTGATATGTTGATGGCACAGCCTTCATATCGTGAATCCACGGTCTTCCCAGTATGATGTTATAGCAGGATAAAGAATCCATCACACAGAAACGTTGTATCGAGTTGACTCCTTCAATGTATATTGGCAACTTTATCTCTCCCACTGTGTTTCTAGCCTCTCCACTAAACCCAACAAGCACGGTAGACTTCGAAGTGATATCCATTGGGGATATATTCATTCTCTTCAGAGTTTCTAGTTGGATTATGTTGACGGAGCTGCCATTATCAACCAATATCCTGCGTACAAAATGGTTAGCCACATATAACGTTATTACCAGAGCATCATGGTGAGGATCCTGGACAGTATCCCTGTCATCAGCATCAAAAGTGATCACTTTGTCAGTTGTGAGGGTAGTCATCCTGACAGGTTTGTCTCCCCTTTCGGCCTTAGCTTCCTTTGCATGTCTCTTTGCTGCCAAATACGAAGTTCCACAAATTTCGGATCCTCCCGAAATGAAGTTGATTATCTTGGCATCCGCGGGAGGTGATGCTGCTCGCTCAGGATCCTTCTCAGTATCCTGACCCTTATTCTTCTTTCTTCCCAAGAGATCTTTCAGATATCCCTTGCTTAGAAGATAGCTTATTTCTTTCCTTAGAGCAATGCAATCCTCAGTTACATGTCCGAAATCTTCATGGAAAGCACACCATTTTGACTTATCTTTCCAGTCAGCCTTTTGTTGATTCTTTCGAGGCCACCTAGCCTTGTCTCCTAGACCCTGCATGGCATACATCAATTCAAGAATGTTAACAGAAAAGCAATATCCAGACAACTCAGGATACTCTTCAGGATCCTCATCTTCGACAGCATTCACTCTCTTGTTTTCATTTCTACCATATGGCTTAAGCCGATATGACTTGAATGAGGATTCTAACTTCCTGTTAGTTGACTCATAAGTGTTAGATGAGTTCATCCTTTCTTGCATCTTCCTGTCATCTTCCAGACGGATATATCTCAAAGCCCTGTTACGAGCTTCGTCGAGATTCCTGCAGGGATTCATCACAAGATCCTGATAAAACTGAGAATCCTTTTGTAATCCAATCTTAAAAGCTTGCACAGCTGTTGCAACATCAAGATGTGGGATATCCAAGGATTCTCGACTGAATTTGTTCACATAATCCCTGAAGGATTCCTGAGGCCCTTGAGTTATCCTGTAAAGATCACTGGTTAGTTTCTCAAAACTCCGACTACAAGAAAATTGACTGTTAAATAAATTAACCAAATGAGCAAACGAAGTAATTGAGTGAGGAGGAACGTTTAACAGCCATTTTAAGGCTGATCCTGTTAGAGTAGAACCAAATCCCTTGCACAAGCATGCTTCCTTGAGCTCCGGAGGGATAGGGTTAATCTCCATTTTTTCCCTATACTGAGCAATATGCTCTTCGGGATCCGTAGTCCCATCATAAAGCTTCATGTTGGGGGTTTGGAATCTCTTTGGGATCTCAGCATCACAGATAGGATATGCAAAACGAGATATCTTGTGGCTGTCCTGGGACACTTCCGGGATCGGCTGAACCACCCCAGGTACACTAGATATCATGTCCTTCAACTTCTGAAGTTCCCTAGTAAGTGCTGATGTTACACCTGTATCCTGCAAAGATCCACTATTGTTAGTAGCATGAGTATTATTATTATTATTTGACACGTTACCCGTTGGAGGATTTTGCCCATATCCTGAAGCATATCCTGAGCTCCTCATGGTTGACATCCTGACCGAGGAGGGTATTTTAGGAGTATGATTCTGAGGAAGGCTGGGCACAATATTCCCCCTGTTATCCTCAGTATACACAACTGAACTAAAGTTCAACGTTCTGGGATGTAATGGAGTGACATTATCCTCAACAGATCTGCTCGAGCCAGACTTCAGGAGTTGTATTTCCCTTAAAAGCATTTGGTTTGTTTCCTGTTGCTGCCTCATTTGTTCCTGCACACTTCCAAATAAAGTAAGAATTTCATCATTAGAAGCTAGAATGGGAGCAGATTCTTGAACGCTGCGAGTAGGGATAATATCCTGAGGTCGTGAAGAGGCAGGCATTCTTGGAGGAGGTGGTGGAAGCACCGAACCAGTAGTAGCAGAAGTCATAGCAGACACAGTAGAGGAACTCATGTTTGATCTTGAGGCCATTATGGACAATGTGGCAAAAATTTTTGAAAATAGAAAGCCGATTAGCGATTTTACAAAAATTTTTAGTAAAGAGAGCACCACTTGCCCCACGGTGGGCGCCAAATTGTTTTGGTCAAAAATTACCTAAGAAATTTAGTGATCAAATTAGTTAAGTGAGGTAGTGTGCTAGAAATATGTGTGAAAAATATGATTGTTAAGTTATATAGAAAATCAGTATTCAGGATACGGCTCAGGATATTGAGCTGTATCTATGATCAAACTATGAGCAAAAGTAAAGTAAACGACACGAGATGTACGAGGAAAGCCCTTGATCAATCTAGATCGCCGGCATAAAACCTCGGGAGCTGACAATCGCAGCTGCCTTGTTCTTCTTATTACTTCAAACGTCAGGATACAGCGCAGGATGTGGTGCGGATCGACTATGTGTTACAATGAAATTTGAATACAAGTGTGGTGTTTGCAATGAGCTAGAGAGTGAAAGTGTTCGAGAGTGTTAGTGAAAATTGTGTGCCTTAAACTGATCCGCCCCCATCTATTTATAGTAAAGATAATGTAACAAACTATCCTAAACTTCCGGGATCCACCGAATATTCCTTAATCGAACGTTGTAGACCTGGTCTTTTGGGTTCAACGTCTCTCCTTCAACAAACACGTCCGAGTCTTGAGGAGAAGAAGTCCACTTGACCGTTAGCAAGTCTCAGCCTTTGACCTGCACGTGGTTAATTCAATAAACCTCAGGATATCACCCAAGATGTTAGCAATATCCTCTTCCAGCATCCTGGTCACAAATAAACAAATAAAGGCAGGATATTGGTCAGGATATGTATGCTTAGAAAATGAGCCATAACACTATCAGATTGACATTTTCAAATTTTACATTTCCAGACTGCACTGTACCAGACCCCAGAACTTTCCCTTTACTATTATTCCCAAAGGATATATCACCCCCTCCATGGATTTTAAAGTCTTTGAGGAGGGCTTTACATCCTGTCATGTGCCTGGAGCCTCCACTATCTACATACCAAAGACTATCAAAGCATGCAGAAGCTCCCTGCACATGAAGTAAAAGGATTAGTTCATTAGGGTCTCCAAAGCCAACAGGGCTTTGGATGGGGTCTCAACAGTGTCTGGGATGGATGCAGATTGATGGACAGTGGTTAAGTCAGGAGTTTGGACAGTTTTAGTACTGTTTCTTGCTAACCACTGTTGGGGGTCTTGACCAATCACCTGTTGGTAACCAAAAGGATGCCTGTTCACTTTAGGTTTAGAGGGCCTTTTGTAGGCCTCATAAACGTGTGGAATCCTTTGGTAAGACTGTTTTTCCTTGCCTTTTCTGAACTGATTGGCAGGGGGTGCATCAGTAACCTGAACATCTCTTTTTACAGATGTTTGGTTCAGCTGTTTTGTGACAGCTGTTTGAACTGGCACAAACAGTGGTTGGTTCTTGGTGAATTTGACAGATGATGTTGATGAACTCAAGGATGTTTTAGCAATGTACTCATTCCTTTTCACATCAAAGTTTTTGAGATACACACATGCTTGAGTTTTGTGGTTTGTTTTACCACAAACAATGCAGCTTTCAGCTGAAACAATGACACTTGTTCTGTTCAAATCATAAGCTTTTAAGTGGAAACAATCTTTTGTTAGATGATTCCTTTTCTCACAGAATTCACAAAACAAGTTATCAATTTTTTCTTTCTTCTTTCTCTTTTCAGACTCCTTTGCAGCAGAGGTTTTAACCTCTGTTGGGATGTCCTTGAGAGGAATGACTTTAGCTTTTGGAGCTTTAACACCATCAGTTGATGTAAAGTCCATTGGCTTGAAATTTTCAAGAATATCACACTCATCAGACCATTTTGGGTTTAAACTGATAATCTTCAAGCTCCTCAAAAGTAGAGGATCCCATTGGTCTGTCAAGTGTGATTTTGTTACCAAGTTTGTCAGTGATTTTCACTTCTTGGCCATTCTTGTTTGTGGGGATGAACTCAGTGGTTACATCAGTGGTTTGAACAGATTTTCCAAAAGCAGTGTTTTCATCATCATGTTTTCTATAACCAACACCAAATTTCACATTGCTTTTTATCTGTTTTCAAGCATAACCTCATACCCTTTGCATGATTCCACCCATCTTTCACAGGTGATCTGGGTGGACTCCAACTCCTTTTTGCAAACTTGGTATTTTTCTACCATAGTTTGGAGTTGAGTTTTGGTTATGCTTTGTTCTTCTTTCAGACTGCTGATCTCTTTTTTCCTTTTCAGTCAATTTGTTTTTAAGTTCTTTTAAAGACCTTTCAAATTTGACTTCATCAGTTAAAATTTTATCCCGAAGGTTTTCATTTACCTCTTTGATGTTAGCAAAAGCAATATTGCAATTGTCAGAACACAGTTTTTCAAGAACTTGAGGTGATACCTTGGCAGCAGCCATCATTGCACAATCACATTGATGATTTTCTTCATCATCAGCTCTTTCTTCTTTCTCACCTGCTTTCTCATCTTTCTTTTCTTCTTTGTCATCTTCGGACCATGGATCTGTCAGTGGTTCAATCAGGGTTCCTGAACTTTCTCCCAGCAGTAGTTCACCAGCCACAGCAGTAACCACTGCTTCAGTCACCTCATCCACTGTTTCATCACTTAGCTGTTCACCTTCAGTTTCAACCCTCTCTGGTATTGACTCTAATGCCATCAAACAAAATTCATCATTAGAAGGTTCATTAAAAGCATAGAGTGCAAAATTTTCATCACCAAGCTCATCAGGCATGCTGCTCCAGTCAACAAAGCCTTGAGTGAAAAAGCTTTGCTGATCTGGTTGTACCACTGCTGGAGCAGCTGTTTGAGGTGCAACAGGTTGCACTTGTGCCTGGGAGACAGGGGTTTGAACATACTGAATTTGTGGGACAGTAGTTTGGACATAATGCACAGGCACATGGGCAGCAGCATAATGAGCAGTGTTAACATGTGCTGCAGGGGTATATTGGGTATAATGCACAGTGCTTTGATTTTGAGGTCTAGGGTTTGAGCTAGGATGAGTGATTATAGGACCAGTTGTTTGACTCCTGCATTCCCTAGCGAAATGACCTAGCCTATTGTACTTGTAACACTTGATTTTCGATTTATCCAACCCAACCCTTAGATTCCCATGTAAACCTGGGAATTTTCGCCCTGTTCTTTTGTAGAATTTGCTAGTTCTAACACTGAGCAAAGCCAGTTGGTGCAGGATGTCCATCTCTTCTAAGTCAGTGGGATCAAAATGCTGTAAATCATTGAGTTCAAAACACAAATTATCTGACATCTGGTTTTCAGTGTTTGCAGTAAAAGCATAATTTGCAGAGTGAGGATCAGGGTTGGTAAAGTTACCACCAGCGGTTATATCAATGAAATGATCATAACCCTGTTCCTTACTACTGCTACCAGATTCTTCCTGACCAAGAAGAGCTGTGCTACCGAATGAGTAATCATCAGTGGCTTTTCCAGACTCTTGGAACTTCTTTTTCTGGTTCAACTCCCTTTCATAAGTCAGGAGTCTACCATGAAGTTGGGTCAGGGTCAGATCTTTGAACTCAACAGAGTTTCTAGTCACAAATGCAATTGTGTCCCATTTATCAGGTAGTGATCTAAGAAACCTGCTATTTTGGGTTGATTTTGGAAATTCAACCTTAACAAGTCTTAGCTCACTGATGAGACAACTGAAACGTTCAAATTGTTGGGTCAATGTTTCACCCTTAATGTGACAAAAGGTTTCATACTCCTGATTCAGAATTTCCCTATTGTTTTCAATAACTTCTTCAGTACCCCCAAACTGTTCCTTCAATGCATCCCATAGTTCTTTGGCACTGTTACAATGTAACAGTCCAGCATAGATCTCATTTGGTAATGCAGATGCTAAATGCTTTGGCATCCAGTTCGAACTTTTGAAAATCAGTTTCAGTATAGTTTTCATAAGGTTTTGGTACGTTCTTCTTTGGATCCCCAGCACTTGGCACCATAGGAACATGGGGACCAAAAACAACAGACCTCCAACATCCAGTGTTCTGTTGAGCAAGGATGTGACCCATCCTTCTCTCCCAGATGTTGTATTCATTACGTTTAAGCATAGGTGGTTTAAAAAACGAGCCAACATTATTCTTATCATCTTGTGATTGTGACGTCATCCTGGTTGTTTTACAGGCACTGATTAATCAACTTTAATGGTGATTAAACCTTACTCTGTTTTTCAACAAACCGAACAAACTATCGATATCAACGATTTTGAGCTGAACTATTTATGTCAAAATGATTGTTAAATCAAATTTGACTGTCCAAGCTCTGATACCAATTGTTGGATCTGAGTTTGGTTTTGATTGTATTTTCTGTTTGAATTGAAATGGAAATGGATGAGTTGTGCAGCGGAATTAATATGGAAACAAACTTTGCATACAATCAAACGAGAGTATTGCTTTGATCAAGACATTTTCAACAAAGAATCGAATGATTGAATTTAATTTCAACAACGATTACAAAGTAATGCTTGAATACAAACTCCCCCCCAGCCAGAGCTCAGTGTTTGTTCGTGCAAAGAAGACGGTGTTGCAAAGAGCTAATAGAACAGTACAGAGCACTGTTCTATTTATAGGCACTAGCAAACCACTGAGCATCTTAAGCTGACGTCACCATGAAAATGACATCTAACCTCCTGACAAACTCTAACCTCTGATCAATACAAACACTGCTAGCTAACTACTGCTTAATACAATACATTACATAAAGGACAATTAAACAACTGCTGCATCCTTCCACTGCTGTGAACCCGGCAGTGCTTGTCCGGATCAGCAGTACTTGACTCAAGGCAGTAGATTGAGCAGCAGAGCTTTAGTCTTCCATCAGCCTTTACTAGAGCAGCAGTTTGACGGTCAGTAGCTTGTATGGTCAGTAGATAGGAGGTCAGCAGATGTTGAAATCACTTTCAAGGGGAGAGACTTGTATGTAAACATCTGCTTATTCTGGATCCACTGCTCTGATCCAGTTTTGGCTTTAATTATCTGTTCCTCTGGTAGGGTTCAATCCCAACATCGTTGTTTCATCCCTCGTTACTTGACCCAGCAGTGATCAAGTACATCAAGGAAAAGTGGCACTTTAACCGCAAACCGTTGCTCGTGGTGATGGATTCCCAGGGGAGGATCGTCAATACCAACGCGCTACACATGTTGTGGACTTGGGGAAGTGTGGCTTTCCCGTTCACTAGATCGAAGGAAGAAGCTTTATGGCGTGACGAAACTTGGAGGGTAGAGTTGCTCGTCGATGTCGATTCCATACCTGAGCCAAAGATTTCCAAGTGGGTACATCTAACTAACCTGTATTTAATTTTTTTACTTTATTATTAGGTTACTTTTGTCACTTCAGTCAAAAAAAATTTTTGTATCTAAATACCCGAGGTTTCATTTTTATTGTTATTTTCATCCAATTGGCAAACTAGGATAGAAATTTCTGTTGACCTTTCTCCTTAATTAAAATATATTCAGGCATAAAATGACGATTGTACCTTTCATTTAAATGAGGAAGACGACAAAAAGAGGACAAGTTAACAGAAATTTCTAACCCAGTTTGCCAATTAGATGAAAATGTTAACAAAAATGAAATCTCAGGGACCCAGATACAAAAAAGTTTAATCTTGTACTGAAGTAGCAAAAGTAACCTATCGAGGACCATTTTGGCATTTTACTCTTTTTTTAACAATAACTTTTTGTACCTAGATATTACATAATTACTTGTATAGGTTTGACAATCACCATACCACTAGACCACTAGGTCATGTGTGACAATCTTGTTGATGAGAAGTACATTTGTTTGTATGGAGGGGAGGACATCGACTGGATTCGAAAATTTACGAAAGCAGTAAAAGAGGTTGCGAAACAGGCTGGAATCCCGCTCGAGACGTTATATGTCGGGAAAAACAATCCTGGGGATAAAATAAGCGATAATAATGATATCATCCAGAACGAGAAACTTGGCGATGTGCTACCCGACTTGGCCCTGATAAGGGCCTTTTGGGTACGTCTCGAGAACATGTTGCACTCGAAGTTACAAAACGGGAAAGCTTTAGGCGAAGACCCGCTTTTAAAAGAGATCAATGTGATGCTTACTTATGATGGAAATGGTAAAGGTTGGGCTGTGATAAGTCGTGGGTCAAATGATTGGATGATAAGAGTCGATGGTGATACTATTTTAACAAGTTTTATCAATTATGATGAGTGGAAGGATCAGGTAAAAGAAAAAGGGTTTTTGCCCGCGTTAAACGGCTAACTTGCGGCTAACAAACCACCGCATCATTGCAACCGTTTAATCTTGCCCGGAACCACTGGAAGTGTTCCGGACATAGTGGTTTGCGCTGACTGTGGATGGTCGATGGAGTTGTTTTTCCTGTACCGTTGTTGCACTAACTAATTAACCTTATAGTATGCACTCCTAAAGAATAAACTATAATAAGGATGATTAATTTAGTCATATTCCGCCTACTGTATTTGTGATTACTAGTATTGTACCCACTTTTATTTAAAAAAAATTCGTTAAGGTGTGCTATAAATTTGGAGTTAAATGCTTGGTTGGCACCTGTGGTTACAGTGTGCTATAAATTTGGAGTTAATTGCTTGGTTGGTCCCTGTGGTTTTCAAAAATTGCAGACTTGGTCCCAGTGGTTTACTAATTACACGCGTGGTCCCAAAACTTGTCAAAAATGCACTCGGTTGGTCCCCAACCCTAACATCAGTTAAATTTCTCAGTTAAGTCCATGTTAAATGACCAAAATACCCTTGGTCCTACCGATGAAGATGATGATGGAAGTAAAACTAAACAAAAAATTACAAAGAGAGTTAAGTCCATCTTCAGAGTTTCTAGTTGGATTATGTTGATGGAGCTGCCATTATCAACCAATATCCTGCGTACAAAATGGTTAGCCACATATAACGTTATTACCAGAGCATCATGGTGAGGATCCTGGACAGTATCCCTGTCATCAGCATCAAAAGTGATCACTTTGTCAGTTGTGAGGGTAGTCATCCTGACAGGTTTGTCTCCCCTTTCGGCCTTAGCTTCCTTTGCATGTCTCTTTGCTGCCGAGTACGAAGTTCCACAAATGTCGGATCCTCCCGAAATGAAGTTGATTATCTTGGCATCCGCGGGAGGTGATGCTGCTCGCTCAGGATCCTTCTCAGTATCCTGACCCTTATTCTTCTTTCTTCCCAAGAGATCTTTCAGATATCCCTTGCTTAGAAGATAGCTTATTTCTTTCCTTAGAGCAATGCAATCCTCAGTTACATGTCCGAAATCTTCATGGAAAGCACACCATTTTGACTTATCTTTCCAGTCAGCCTTTTGTTGATTCTTTCGAGGCCACCTAGCCTTGTCTCCTAGACCCTGCATGGCATACATCAATTCAGGAATGTTAACAGAAAAGCAATATCCAGACAACTCAGGATACTCTTCAGGATCCTCATCTTCGACAGCACTCACTCTCTTGTTTTCATTTCTACCATATGGCTTAGGCCGATATGACTTGAATGAGGATTCTGACTTCCTGTTAGTTGACTCATAAGTGTTAGATGAGTTCATCCTTTCTTGCATCTTCCTGTCATCTTCAAGATGGATATATCTCAAAGCCCTGTTACGAGCTTCGTCGAGATTCCTGCAGGGATTCATCACAAGATCCTGATAAAACTGAGAATCCTTTTGTAATCCCATCTTAAAAGCTTGCACAGCTGTTGCAACATCAAGATGTGGGATATACAAGGATTCTCGACTGAATTTGTTCACATAATCCCTCAAGGATTCCTGAGGCCCTTGAGTTATCCTGTAAAGATCACTGGTTAGTTTCTCAAAACTCCGACTACAAGAAAATTGACTGTTAAATAAATTAACCAAATGAGCAAACGAAGTAATTGAGTGAGGAGGAACGTTTAACAGCCATTTTAAGGCTGATCCTGTTAGAGTAGAACCAAATCCCTTGCACAAGCATGCTTCCTTGAGCTTCGGAGGGATAGGGTTAATCTCCATTCTTTCCCTATACTGAGCAATATGCTCTTCGGGATCCGTAGTCCCATCATAAAGCTTCATGTTGGGGGTTTGGAATCTCTTTGGGATCTCAGCATCACAGATAGGATATGCAAAACGAGATATCTTGTGGCTGTCCTGGGACACTTCCGGGATCGGCTGGACCACCCCAGGTACACTAGATATCATGTCCTTCAACTTCTGAAGTTCCCTAGTAAGTGCTGATGTTACACCTGTATCCTGCAAAGATCCACTATTGTTAGTAGCATGAGTATTATTATTATTTGACACATTACCCGTTGGAGGATTTTGCCCATATCCTGAAGCATATCCTGAGCTCCTCATGGTTGACATCCTGACCGAGGAGGGTATTTCAGGAGTATGATTCTGAGGAAGGCTGGGCACAATATTCCCCCTGTTATCCTCAGTATACACAGCTGAACTAAAGTTCAACGTTCTGGGATGTAATGGAGTGACATTATCCTCAGCAGATCTGCTCGAGCCAGACTTCAGGAGTTGTATTTCCCTTAAAAGCATTTGGTTTGTTTCCTGTTGCTGCCTCATTTGTTCCTGCACACTTCCAAATAAAGTAAGAATTTCATCATTAGAAACTAGAATGGGAGCAGATTCCTGAACACTGCGAGTAGGGATAATATCCTGAGGTCGTGAAGAGGCTGGCATTCTTGGAGGAGGTGGTGGAAGCACCGAACCAGTAGTAGCAGAAGTCATAGCAGACACAGTAGAGGAACTCATGTTTGATCTTGAGGCCATTATGGACAATGTGGCAAAAAGTTTTGAAAATAGAAAGCCGATTAGCGATTTTACAAAAAAATTTAGTAAAGAGAGCACCATTTGCCCCACGGTGGGCGCCAAATTGTTTTGGTCAAAAATTACCTAAGCAATTTAGTGATCAAATTAGTTAAGTGAGGTAGTGTGCTAGAAATATGTGTGAAAAATATGATTGTTAAGTTATATAGAAAATCAGTATTCAGGATACGGCTCGGGATATTGAGCTGTATCTATGATCAAACTATGAGCAAAAGTAAAGTAAACGACACGAGATGTACGAGGAAAGCCCTTGATCAATCTAGATCGCCGGCATAAAACCTCGGGAGCTGACAATCGCAGCTGCCTTGTTCTTCTTATTACTTCAAACGTCAGGATACAGTGCAGGATGTGGTGCGGATCGACTATGTGTTACAATGAAATTTGAATACAAGTGTGGTGTTTGCAATGAGCTAGAGAGTGAAAGTGTTCGAGAGTGTTAGTGAAAATTGTGTGCCTTAAACTGATCCGCCCCCATCTATTTATAGTAAAGATAATGTAACAAACTATCCTAAACTTCCGGGATCCACCGAATATTCCTTAATCGAACGTTGCAGACCTGGTCTTTCGGGTTCAACGTCTCTCCTTCAACAAACACGTCCGAGTCTTGAGGAGAAGAAGTCCACTTGACCGTTAGCAAGTCTCAGCCTTTAACCTGCACGTGGTTAATTCAATAAACCTCAGGATATCACCCAAGATGTTAGCAATATCCTCTTCCAGCATCCTGGTCACAAATAAACAAATAAAGGCAGGATATTGGTCAGGATATGTATGCTTAGAAAATGTGCCATAACAGGGGTAGAAGCATAATTTTAGTTTGAACTTGGGACAAAAAATGTATTTTTAAAGTGGATGCAAAATAATAAACTGGTGTAAAAGCGTAATTTTGAGATAGGGGGAAAACATATTTTTATTTTGAGCTGGGCGAAAACGTAATTTTGGCGGAGGGTAAAAACGTAATATTTGAACCGAGGGCAAATTCGTAATTTTTAGCTGGGGGTAACAGGGTAATTACTTTTCAAACTTGGGGCGAGAACGTAGTTTTAAACTGGGAAGAAAAACGTAAATTTAAAGCGAATAAAAATTAATAAACTGGTTGCTCCAATGATGTATTGCTGGCCGCCCATTTTGACCAATGGCAGGGAAACACTATTCCCTGCCATAGTAAATGCAGATGTAGGAAATGTTAACTAGTTTATTTATCCGCCGCACGTTGCGGCGGCACCATACGCGTGATAAATTGTATATTACAATCAATTAACCCGACTCGTTTCAAAACTAAATTTAAGTTGAAACATAGAGTAATCCGAATTCATACTGTTGAATGAAAATATATTATATTTGCCCGACTTGTTTCCAAACAAAATTTATGTTTATGTTGAAACGTAGACCAATTCAAAACAAACATAAAATATACATGTGCGTTAGCATCGTACACGCCGTGATAAAGTATAGAATCCTATAGATCCGACTCGTATCCAAATTAAATTTATGTCGAAACGTATAGTAACTTAAATCTATATTGTCAAATGAAAACATATTATATTTAACCTGATTTGTTTCCAAACAAAATGCAACACAAAAGATACATTAAAAGTAAACAGTTTATATAATTGACTCCATTTATATAGAATAAAAGATTACATTAAACTGTATTCCATTTAGAAAACCCTTTTAAGTAAGATTCTAAAATAGTGTTTAATAAGGATGGAAAAAAAATGAACAAAGAAAAACCTCACATCATCAAAAACACACACGTGTCTTCCATTTAAAAAAAACAAACAAAAAGAGAGATGAAAATCTCAAATAAGCTTCAAGAGGGTAGGACAAAAGATAAATTTTATTAGATTATTATATAGGATGACCGTAATTCAAACATGTGACTTGAAGGTTAAAAGGAGACAAATGAAGAGAATTGTAGTCACCGACATTACTCTTTAATATATTACTAGAGGGTATGGAGAGCCCCATCCTCAAGAGAATGGGCTGCCACGTCACCGCCACGTAGGAAGGGCTTGAGGGTGATGGACCTAGGGGGTGGAGGATGGGTCGCCACATAATCGCCACGTCACCGCCATGTATGTATGTATAGGTATATATGAGAGAAGGAGAGAGGAGAGAGGCTCATCCTCTCCGTCTTGTGGGAGCCGGGGACGACGGAACGGAAGCATGGGGGCGGTGTGGGGGACCGGCGCCGGGCTTCGCCGGGCCTAAGCCGGTGTAACAACTCCTATCAAAAAGTCCTAATTATTATTTTAATTGTCCAATAGGAAACCCTAATTGAGACACCCAAGTGATTCTGCACAAACCCTAAAATTTTCAGAACAATCAGAATCAGGATCAGGGCCCCTAAAACTCAGGGGGGGGGGGGTAAAACCCTAGTTACGATTATCTTAAAATCTCGCTGTCAAAATTGAAATTTACGAATCTGTCAATTCAGCTAGGCTAGTCCAGGACGTGGCTACCCTATGGTCAATAGGTGTCCCTTACGGACCGTAAGGGATGAGTCTTACGGTCCGTAAGCGTGTCAAAAATTGTGTATAAATAGCGGACTTTGGGACTTGCATTCTGGAATTGAAACAACGAAGAAATTCGTTATTGGCACTGAGTTACGTTCTGTTCACTATCAAAACACACACGGATCACTAATCGTCGCCGCAATACAGGGTAATAACTCGATCGCTGATACGATTCAATGTCCGATCGATTAAACTATCCAATGGATGTTTAAGTGCTGCCCACATTAGGGTTATGCTTTGTCATTCGTCGTTAATTCGATGGATGTTTAAGTATCGTACTTTGTCATTCGTTGTGAGGATTGATCTCGTGAGTTATCGTAAATGCTGTATTAAGTTACTAACCAAATTAAGTGCCTGTTATTAAATTTAGGTTAAAAGGCTAATCAATAGGCTAGGCTCTGCTCAATTTAAATCTGCAATGTGAGTCATTCTCTTTTTATCAAATTTATTTACAAAAGCATGTTTATTTTCAAAGTTATAATTACAGGGATTAAGTCTTTGTAGTCACCATATTACAGCCGGTATGTGGGGTTTTGTATACATTACTTGATAATCTCCACCATTGGACAACGAGTTAGCCAATGGGTGATATGACCATAGTCACAGAAACGAGTCGAGTGACAAATACCGAGGGTAGTTGGTTGATATAAAAACATTGTAATCGCTCTTAATACTATACATTATAACAAATGAGTCGTAGCAAAATGAATGATTCACTCAGTATTTCCCGCTGACAAAACCTTTTTCAAACATATTTCAGGTGATCTGTTGTGATCCAGGAAAAGTGCCGAGAAGCACTACAAGCTTAAGGAAGTGGCTCAGTATAAAATAAGGAAACATGTTTTGTAAAAATAAAGATTTCTCCGTGAAATCATACAATTATAAATTACCGGGTTTTTATCCCGAGTTGTGAAATAAAATAATTGGGAAATATTACAGTTTTTAAAAGATCCTGAAGAAACTTCCGCTGTTAATTAAATACCACGGGATTTTCTGTCCCGCGGCTCCTGCAACGGGTCAAACCGGGTCGGGGGCCGTGACAGCCGGCCCCCATACCGCTTCTTAGTCTAAAGGGTTAAACTAAAATGCAAAAAGAGGGATCGATTGTAAACTTTAAAGTTTAAAGCAACACATGCACATATGCCAAATATACAATAAATAAACAAATATAAGATTAAAACTAAAATGCAAAATGAAGGGACTAATTTGGTAAATGTCACCGACATTTATCTTTCATATAGACTAGGATGGTGCCAGATGCCGCGCGTTGCGGGCGATATCTAGGTTTTTTTATAGTCGGCGGAATTATGGTTGTTTACGGTCTTAATGCATTTTCGGTCTTAACACCTACCTTAAAGGTACAGTAGCGAACTTTAGAGAATCTTCAAACAATCCCAGCCACCTAAAAAAAGGAAAAGGTTAAAAAGTTGTCCATAGAATGCCAAGGTCTACACATTGACAATTTCAATAGCATGTAGTTATACATATACGAACATAGCATTCTAAATTTTACTTATTTAAAAGAATAGGATATATAACGTACAAAATCCATTGTTGAAGTACTTAATCTGGATGAAGTCAGAATCAGAAATACCTAGATATAGAGGAAATAACATATTAGTAATGTGAACAGATGTCTTGTAAGTTCAGTTGTTAAAAGCTAAATTGTATTTGACGAATTCACACAAATTAAGCCTTCATGAACACTGTACATAACTTAAAACACTAAACAATCTTCTAATGTAGCGATTCAACCAAAAACTTAAATCTTTAACTAACCCTAGAAGTTAAAATTTCAAAAAACTATTTATACATTGTAACCTATATGCAGCCTAACCAGTCCCAAAAGAAACATAATTACATTTAGCCCATAAATAGACATACATTACAATTGACAACCCACATTCATTACACCGATATGGCCACTTATCCAAAATTGCAAAGATAAAAAAAAAGTGTATAGTTGATATATTGTAGAGATACAAATTATTATCAAATTTTTGAGTGCTATAAAATTAATAACGCACCTGTCAACCCTTCATATTGAGTGGTTCCTTATGATAATAGAAAAAAAATTTCGACTTTTATTTGGTAATTTAAATAACAAAAAAAAGTGTACCCCAAGTCCCAGTTAGTCCCAACTTTCAAAATTTGATTCAAATCACCGCAAAGGATGTCCTCATTTTTCTTAACTGCCCCCACCTTCATAGTCTTCTTTTCCCTTTTTAAAATTCTTAAACAAATTCAAAACCCAAAACTGAAACACCCCATTCTTTAATCATCTGCAAATCTCATGGTGCAATCTAAATTAGATTCAAAAGTCACTCAAACCAGGACTGAACAATCATGTATATTGTGGGAATTCCATTACTGTATTACCCTTTTAGGTCAACGTAATATAACAACTTTTGTTAAGGATTAGAAAGTAATATAAAATGTATAATTTAAGCAAGAAAATTGGGGGAATTCCATTACGGCAATTTCTCTTTTAAATGACCGTAATGTAACATATTTTGTTAACAAATTAAAATAAAAAAATAACAGAACGAAACCCTAAAATAATCCCCAAATAATTAAAACCAAAATTAGGGCATAATTCACAAACAGTTGTACCACAAAACATGAATAAATAATAATCAGCTTCAGAATACAAACAAATCGAATAGCATACGTACCAGAATAAGATCAAACAGAGTACCCTGATCGACTTTCACAAAGTCAGAATCAAAGGATTTAAGATCCTCTTCAGCGACCTCTCGTCGCTATTCAGTGTCTCCACATGCTTCTTACAGTATTCGATAACCTTTGAGAGGATCTTACTGGTGACGTTGGGCAGAGGGATGCTGGTGTCAGCACAACCGTCTTCGATCATGTGCTTGATCGTCTGAGACTCCACCGCAACAACCTCGTCAACCACGAATGTTTCACCGTCGGAGCTTCTTAACACGATGGTTTTTGATGACGACATATGAAGAAAAAAGAGAAGAAATTGAGACTAACCTAATGAGAGGGGCAATGGTAGCAGAAATGAGAGGAGAAGTAGAAAGATGCAGACATCTCGAAGGAAAAAAGTGGAAGCAAAAGATGTAAGAAAGGGGTAGGTGGTAAGAGACAAAAGGGTAAAATGGTAATTTATCGGTGGCACCGACATTTGTGTTAAGAGTATATAAATAACAATTATAAATATAAATATAAATTAGGTTAGAATCCCTTGTATTACACGGGTTGAATAAATGTAATTTTATATATTAAATAATAAAAAGTTATATCTTTATGAACTTTGTATATTGTACGGGTTAAATAAATGTAATTTTATACATCAAATAATAAAAAAGTTACATCTTTAAAAACCATGTGTGTTATACAGATTAAATAAACGTAACTTTGTATACTAAATACTAAAAACGTCGTATCTTTAAAAAACCTGTGTATAATCGGGTTGAATAAATCTACCAAATAATAAAAAATTACATCCTTAAAAACCTCGTATATTTCACATGTTGAATAGATCTAAAAAAGAGTTATATCTTTAAAAACTATGTGTATTACACAGATTAAATAAATGTAATTTTGTATATTAAATACTAAAAACGGCGTATCTTTAAAAAACCCGTGTATAGTCGGGTTGAAAAATGTACCAAATAATAAAAAAAAATATATCCTAAATAAATGTAATTTTGTATATTAATTACTAAAAACGCCGTATCTTTAAAAACCCCGTGTATAGTCGGGTTGAAAATCTACCAAATAATAAAAAAAATTATATCTTTTAAAACCCCGCGTTTTACACGAGTTGAATAAACATAATTTTGTATACCAAATAATAAAAAAATTATATTTTTAATAAATTAGGATAACATTTAATATTAATTTATTATTTATATATTTAATATAAGATAAGTAGATAAGAGAGATATTTGTTTTAAAAATATATTAAATTAACAATTTATATTTGAGGATAATATTTTATTAAAGTATGATAAGATTTAATATTAATTTATTATTTATTTTTTTAGATAAATATAGATTTGGGGATAACTCCAACGAATGGCATGTGTCCAAAACTTGGTTTATTTTAGAGTAAAGTCCTATTTGAGTCCTTGTGGTTTGTGCAGTTTAACCATTTGAATCCAAAAATCAAAACTGTCTTGATTTGAGTCCCTGTGGTTTCTAATTTTAACCATTTGAATCCAAAAGTAAACAACATCCAAATCAGAAACATTTGGTTTTTGGATTCAAATGGTTAAAACTAGAGACCACAGGGACTCAAATGGTTAAAATTAGAGACCACAGGGACTCAAATCAAGACAGTTTTAGTTTTTGGATTCAAATGGTTAAACTGCACAAACCACAGGGACTCAAATAGGACTTTACTCTTATTTTATTATAGTAGTTAGAGTGTAATTTATTGGTTCAATTTAGTATTGGTTCGTTGCATTAGTCAAAATATCAAAATCATTAAAGCAATTATTTTAATAGTGAATTACAAAAATCATCCTTTATGTCTACACTAGATTACATAATATATCCTTTATATTAACATTGGATTGCATATTATGCCCTTTATCTTCAAAAAGTACAAAAAATCGTACTCAGTGTTTGCAAACTCTTGCACGTTATGTCCTTTAGCTATAACTCGATTAGTTTTCATAGTTAAATCTGATCAAGTAGACCCCATTTAAAGGAAAATTAGTCTTTTTACCCATTTATTTTGAGTATTTTAATAGACAAACAAAATCAGATTTTAAAAATTATATATATACGCATAAAAATCTGATTACTTTTTTTTTCTCTCTCTCTCTCTTTCTGTCACATCCCTAAAATACCACATGTGGATTTCACTGCGGAGCGTGTGACGTACCAGGATCTAGCCACTAATTATGTCGAACTAATAGTAATTAACAATAAACACAAACATCATGTTCAACATGAATAGTGAATTTTAATAACAATCGCTTCAACAAAACAATGTATTCAGCTAAAGCAATGTAATAGTTTAAACACAATTAAAACCAAAGCGTTTTAGTATGTGAAGGGTTCAGTGTTTCCTCAAGTGATACGCCCCATGACACTTCCCGCTCTCCAGACAGCAAGTTCCAAAGCATTATGTATCTAACGACCTGCAAGCATGCAGAAAAGTGTGTCAACATAAAGTTGGCGAGTTCACAGTTTTGTTTAACGTAAATCAAGTAAGTGTTTAGTTTAAAGACATGTTACGAATAATAAACTCGGTACCGATTGACTGTTCTGTTTGTTGTGCCCTCATCATTCTCTATCATCATTGATAAAAGTGTTTAAGGTCATTAGTTCATGCCCGGCTCCTAGCACGGTGTGAGGTTTGTCAAGCCTAATAGTGCTATCAACTAATATCCCGTTGCCTCCCAGGCAACTAGCTCGGTATGTAAGTAGGGACTTTCGTGATAGAGTTGAGTTTATTAACTAACATCAAAATTAAACTAAAATATTTAAAAGTATTCCTCACATGAATATTAGTTTGTTTGTACCCCCGAGACGCACGCTTGTAAAAGAGTAGTGAACTCACCTTAGTTTGCTCGGTATATGTTACGTACTTTTAAGCGTTAATTAAGTGCTATGTCTGTTACACGCGACCTAATGTACAATAAGTGTTAGTACGTATACAAGTAGGGTTGTGCAATACCCTAAGTTTTCAAACAACCCGGTGCTTAATGTGGTCAGATTAACAATTTATCATACAGTAATGCACAGTTGGTGACATGTAGTTGATGACAAGCAATGTGACTCCAAGAAACACGGACACTACAAACTTGTAATTCGGTTATAGTAATTTGCTAAACATATTACACAATCATTTTGGAAATGGGTGTTGCTAAATGTACCCTCCTTTTTCAAATTTTTACTAGCTACACCTCCCCCCTGAAGTTTGTAAATAAAAACAATGAACCCTTGTGTTTTCTACTTTTTTAAAATTACATAAGAAACTATCCCTATTTTTTATAGGGGTTTATCAACTTCCCATAATTTGAATGCTTACCTAAACATGTTTTCTTTTACATTAGAACGGCTTCATAACAAATTCCTGCTGATTGAAAGAAGGAGATTAAGAGAGACCTTGAAAAACGATTTAGTGCAACTTTGATTTTCATCAAAAATCTAATTGATTGAGCGTTCTTGGTATGTATTCATCTTTCTCATTAATATAGTTCTTCTTCTTCTTCTTCTTCTTCTTCTTCTTCTTATTTTTTTTTTGGGTTCAAACTTTACCACAAATCGATTTGTGGATGTATTAAAGTCAATTCGTTGCAGTACATAACGTTTGATATATTGCGCATGAAGACTTCCTCTTTGTTAATATATTATATTTATGTATTAAAGTCAATTCGTTGCTGTACATAATGTTTGATATAGAGTATATGTACTATATTATTGTAATGTTAATAATTGTTTTCTAGTTTATGCCTCTGATATTAGTTATCACGGTTTATCACAGTTCGACATCAAGAGTTATACAAAAAGATGTCTGTATTTTCTACAGATCAGGTATAATTTTTATTTGAAGGATGAAGCTATGATTATAAGCTTGTATTGATAATGTCTGTAGTCATGTCCCAATCCTAATATTAGTTTATTTTTAGGAGTTCAAATCTCGTGAAGAGATGATGGAATGGGTTCAAAACACCGCACGCGATGTTGGCTATGTTATCGTCGCTAAGAGATCAAGAACAAAGCCAAATGGTTATTCTAAAGCCAAATGGTTATTCTACGTGGTTTTGTTTCTCATGAGGCGCTCGACATAATAGTGGAACAGCTCAAGGTAACCTCTTCTAATTGTGGTTGTCAAGTTCGTAGGAGTTGTGGATTACCATGTGCTTGTGTAGTATCAATGCATTTGAAAGAAGGTAAGTCGATTACACCACAGTAGCTTGATATATATATATATATATATATATATATATATATATATATATATATATATATATATATATATATATATATATATTCACTATTCTAATGCCTAGAAAAAAATTAATAAAGGGTGTATTTATTTTTGTACACAGAGCGGTGTATTCCATTGGATTTACAAATAAACATAGCCTTTATAATATTTGTCGATTTGTGGATGTTTGTAGTGGATGTTTCTCATTAAAAAATGTTTGTATTCGATTTGCGCATGAAGACTTCCTGTTTGTTAATATATTATATTTATGTATTCCTAAATTCCTTGCTGTACATGTCGATTTGATATAGAGTATATATTAATTAATATATTATCAGTTCGAGATTATTCATTGTGAATAATTTACAACGATTTCAGTTTGTTTAGGAAATCTTGTTCAATATATTTAAAAAAAATCAAACAATTTTGATCACTATTTAGGAGATCTGGATGTTATAAAAAATGTGAGTCATGGATTTTTAAAGGGTGAAATTTGAAAAGTTTTAAAATGTTTTTTATGGAAGGGGGGGAGGGGGGTGCATTTAGTAAAAACGGGGTGCATTTAGCCAACCCCTTTGGAAATATTCATAACATATATATAAATTCGGAGGTTCAGATCTTTTACATATAATGTTCGCTCGGACCACCTGCTCATAATTTATATCCTGAACACTTTTTCTTTCGATGAAACTCGGATACACATTTTTATCTATGGTTAATAAACACCGCCCCCCACTAGCAAAGCCGGACTCAACTATAAATTGAGACCATTTCATGTAATAAACACTTTATTCTTTTCTTATGTTCTTTTTTTTTTTTTTTTTTTGAATGGCCAACACACTCAATGGCATTTACCCAATCAATTACTATATGTGAATTGCCCAACTAGCATAAGTTCGGACCCTTGTATTACTTTTCCATTAGCCGGCCCAATCTAATGTCTGCGGCCCATGACATTAATTCAATCAAACTCCACTATAAACTCTGACATTAATTCAATCAAACACCACTATTAAGTCAATCAACTCTAAATGTCTACGGCCCATGTTCTCTTCTTTTATATTAATTCGGAACTCCATGTTTCTATCTTTATATTAACTAGGTTTTTATCCGCCCGCGCTCCGCGGCGGGGTTAATCAGCCAAAGGCAACTACCGCCATGAAATCCAACTTTTAAAGGTAATCCAAAAACCTGTACATTAAAAACATACAAACCCATTCTACTCAAATTTAAAATTATAATCATTGTCATTATAAAGCGAAAAGGCCTAGAATAACACTTCATCTTCGGCACCTGCAAATGAAATTGCCACGCCAAGTAGCAAGCCAACATCATTTTCAAATACCCAATAAATCGATGTACACACTGTCTGTCTGTGCTTTTCACCTCAAACATAAAAAGCTTGCCTATTCACAACTGTCAACACCCCAACCAACACGATCAAGACCTGTTTTTTCATCAAAACCTTCACAAAAGCCAATACCCCATTAAAACTTCACATAAGCAAAATCTATCCATAAATTAACCAAACATAAACAGTGAAAGGAAACATTAAAAAACATACAATTTCCTTGTAAACAGGTGTTGTCAAATGTGCAAGCGGCTTGACCTCTTCACCTCCACCAATTCTGTCTCAATTACACGCAGTTGTGTACTCTTCATCTGCCCTTATTACAACACAGAACAGGAAAGGTTAGGTCAATATTTCAAACAAAATTCCAGTTTTGAAACATTATATACAAGTATTAATTTCATCATATCTATTTTCTTAGTTTATGTGATGACGCGCTAAGGTATTAGCACAGAAAACGCACGGCAGCGGCGGTAGCGTGTTTTCAGGGGTTTTGGTGGCTGGAGAAGGTAGAGATGTGGCAGGTCTGGTTCATGAGGGTGCCTTTTGAGTAGATCTGATTCACAAAAAGGGCCCTTAATTGTTGTTTTAAAGCATTACATAGGTAGAGCAAATGATAAAAGTAAAGATGTAACCGCAATCGACTGGAATGTGACTCTTTACTGGAACACTACGACTTTTACCATCATGAAACCCAAATATGAACGCGACAATCAAACGAATAACACTCACCTGAAAAGTCGACGACCTGCAGAACAGCAGAAGCTTAAACCAACTGCAACGATGGCAGAAACTTCACGGAAAGGAACTGCATGCAGACTAAGAAAAGAAAATTCTTTTAAATTTCAATCTCAAAAACATCCACAACTTCTTTAATTTTAAGTTATACTCTTAATAATTATACAGATTATGGGTTGTAGGGTTCACATTTCTTACTGAATCATCAATGCAACCATTGGTTTTTCCTCTTCGATATCATTCTTCAAATGATGTTGATAAAATCCGTTCGTGAGCAAAAATAAACGCCATCTACTACCGCTAACAGAATTAATCTACTAAAAAATTAAAAGTAACAAAATTAGCATGCCTAGTTTTTCAAACCACAAAAATTAATCTACTAAAAAATGGATTATGAACTTGATAACAGTTCCGGAAAAAACATATTAACAAAAGAACATTGAATTGATCCAACCTGTTTTGACCCACTCCAAAATTTTACGGTCCTAACTCGTCACCCAACCCGGTTAGCTACCTATCTTGCATCATAAAAGCCACCTTAATCATTTTCTTTGAGAGAAGATACTATTAGTCAATCCCGACATTCCAGGTGGTCTCGCTTCTTTCGAGTTATGTGCCAAATTCTGTTATGGTATGACCATAACCTTAAACGCGTACAATGTCGTCAACGCTCGTTGTGCAGCCGAATACCTCGAGATGCACGAAACAATGGAGAGGGGAAATCTGATTTACAAAATCGACGTGTTCTTAAACTCAAGTATTTTTAGAAGTTGGAAAGATTCGATCATAGTACTACAAACTACGAGATCTATGCCGATGTTGTCGAAAAAAAGAAGAAGACTTTTTTAAGAAAAGAGACGTGAGTAGTTTGATAGCCTCCTTTTGGATTTCCATTTGGATAAGCCAATAAGGTTAAACTTTATAAAAAAAAATCATTTTCTCCGTTTGATGTTCAACAATCATATTGCCATATGTGCCAAGAATCATCCTGCCAAATAAAGTGTTTAGCAAGTCAAACTTTCACATTTTTTACTTCCAAGATACCCAATATCGCAGCAATCGAATCGGGGCTACACCCAATCATTAAAGTAAAACACCAAAAAATTTGGTTTTTAAGGTATAGAACAATGGCTCAGCAATGCATCACAACCCAACCATTTTTTGATTTCCAAATTGAAAATGCCACATTACGATAACATAGATAAGGTGATGAAAGATGCATATAATGGTTCTTGTTATTTTTACCTAAAAACATACAAATTATATGCTATAAATCAAGCACAATTAGACACATGTCACTACAGAAAAATATGTGTTATCAAGCAATGATTCAGTGACCAGACATATCAAAATCATTTGGTTGATAGCTTGGCTGTTGGTTAGAAAATTATAAAAGAAGAAGAGCATTTGAACCCAATTATGAAAGCAATTTCACAAAACTCATATATCAACTAAAAACCAACGTCACATTCCCAACGTACTAAACAATTTCTACAACTACTCATAGAGATAATTAAGAATAAATGGTGAAAATAATCCAACATTTCAACATCATTAAAGGGAAAAAAATACCTGTTCTTGACCCATCAAATCCTGCAACCTTGATTAAAGCTATAGACCATGCCGACCACCACTTTTAGACTTTATAAAAACCACCAAAGGACACTCAACTGCTACTACTTGTGTGTGATCCCCCGGCCACAGCCGCATCCTCTTCTCCTCTCCATTTTCTCTTTTGCTCTATTCCCGTTCTCTCTTTTATTGGGCAAAAAACCCCCAAAAACAGAAACACCACTGCGACAGTGGTGGTGTCGGTGTCAGTGTATCACAGTGGTGACCCTCCGGCTACCACCGCACCCTCTGCTCTCCCTTTTCCCAATCTCTCTTCTCATGAGGGATTGAATTGAAAAGGGTTTAAAAAGTGTCGGTTTTGACAAAGAACACGCCGCGTACACCATTGTTTCGTGGTGGAACCCTGGCCACCGGAAGATGAATATGACCACCAATAGCAACCACCACTGCCGCTAAGCACTGAGAAACACTTATCGCAGCCGAGTCAACCATCTCCGTCATCATCATCGCTTTCCAGCGACAGCGTCGTCTCCCTTGTCTCAGACCTCACCGTCATCTCCCGAATCTCACATCCCCTCTCTCTCGTATAGTTGAAATCTGATGCTGGGGGCGGTGGGTTTTTAGGGTGTTGTCAGGCGTGGCAAGTGAGGGCGCGTGTCACATGTGATGACAAGTTAAGAACCGTCCAAACCATCCAATGTTATCTTCTCAAGTTGATCAGGCATTGAAAAATTACCGATATGCCCTTCTTAACTGTTCATTCAGTTTCTTTATTATCATATATGAATTGGGACACTCCATGTTTCTATCTTTATAAATTAAGTTCTGATCTTTTCTTTTCTATATATGGACACTCCATTAATTCATCAACTCGGACTCCCATGTGTGAAAGAATAAATTCGGATGGCAACTTATAAACTCTGACTTTAACTAGATAAACCCTGATCCCCGTGTATCCTACTATTAAAATCGGACCACACATGTTGTAAACCCTGACAACTTTCTTGTTCTCTTCTAAAACTCGCACAACAAGAGAAGTTCGGACTCCTCATTTTTGTTATAAACTCTGATTGTAAACATTTAGCAAACTCTGATTCATGGTAAACTCGGACTTTATGGCTTCACAAAGTCTGACTAGTTTCATACGCACAAAACAAATACAAAATGAGCAAATCCTTCAATGTAACAGTTACAATTTGCAGTTCTACGATCAAAACCCTAATCTAGCATATGAATCAACCAACAGTTTAACAATTCTAGCATATCAATTGCATCCTAATAACAGGCGAACCATTACACAATCATTCACAAACCATTGCACAATCAATCAGAATGATTAACTAAACACAGAACCATTGTTTGGAGGCTAGGGTTTGCATGAAATCAAAAGAGCACAGATAACAACATACAATCATAAAACAATTACCTTCGGTTGATTCTAGATGGACTGAAAGATCAAGATTGATGTGTGTGAAACTTGTGTAGCCAAGAATGATTAGAGAAATGATTGAAGAAATGATGATTTGCAAACTGCCGTAGAATTATTTGTGAGAGTGGTTTAGGGTTATGCAGGAGTTATATTAAAGTTTCACTATTAACACTAAACACCCCTAACTATGTCATTATTGCACAAGGTACACAACAACTTGTAACTTACAATTAAAGCACATAATTCACGTATCAGTCATGCAACACATAAGTTTCGTATAAACCGTCCATTTATAAATATTATTCGCGTTAGTCACCAACGTTCGAGAGTTATCATGTGTGTGTTCCGGTAATTCCCCGAATTACCAAACTAGACTCATTTAACCAACCCTAATTAAATGCAGTGCTATGAATGTATGTCTAAATTAATTGTGGTTAGATTAAAGCAGTAACCTGAAGTTACGGGTTGTCACACTTTCTCTCAGCCACACCACCACAATCACCACTGGCCCTCCACCATCACCACCGTACGTGCACCACCATCACCACTGCACATCCACCACCGTATACACCTCCACCTTCGCCGCACAACCCCACCACCGGTTACCGACCCCCGCTGCACAACCCCCACCACCGCCCAACCACCACCATCCCCTAATCCAACCTAGATTTGAAAACCACCGCCATCACCCAATCCAACCTAGATATTCAAATCTGAAACATATTCAGATCTTGAAAATAAAAAATTTAGATCTGATTTTATCCTCTGAGGAACAAGTGAAATGGAAATTGCTTATGCCAAAAGCTTATCATCCATTGTTACTTCAAAGGACCATTTTATAACTCGCCCAAACATGCATGATGTGGTTGAGAGAAAAAGATAAGAATTTATGAATCACCCTTCTGTCGTTTTTTGTTGCTTATGAGTTCTGAAATTAGGAAACATGAGAATTACTAAAAGTATGTTTTCAAATAGGTGCGGCAGTGATGGTGGAGATGCAGTGGTGGTGGTGGTGGTGTGCTTGAGAGAAAAAGATAAGAAAGAGAGAGAGAGAAAGTAATTACATTTTTATGTGTACATATAATATATAATTTTTAAACTTAGATTTTGTTTGTTTATTAAAATACTTAAAATAAGTGGGTAAAAAGACTAATTTGCCCTCAGATGGGGTCTGCTTGGTCAAATTAAACCTTGAAAACTAACGAGTTAGGGTTAAAGGACATAATCTACAAGGGTTTGCAAACATCGAGTACATTTTTTGTACTTTTAGAAGATAAATGACATAGTTTGCAATTTTGTGTCAATAAAAAAGAGCGACGTTTGTAATTTACTCTCTCTATATGTACACATTGTTGATGAACGACGATGAATAGTAACTTTATTTTTATAATAATATATAACTTTTTATTCTTTTTTATTTAATATTTATAATAGTTTATTATTATATTTATTTTTAACAACATATTTTTTAAAACTATATATTCCCTTTACCATTTTTTTTATAATTCTTATATATATGAATACACACATTAAATTTTTATATAATATTTATATTTATTTATATCCCTTATACTATACATACATATAAATATATATATATTGTTGATAAATGATGATGAATAGTAACTTTATTTTTATACTAATATATAGCTTTTTATTATTTTTTATTTAATATATTATAATAGTTTATTATTATATTTATTTTTAACAACATATTTTTAATTTTTTTCCTTTTTTAAAACTATATATTTCCTTTACCATTTTTATAATTTTTTTTCTTTTTTAGAACATATATTATTTTATCGATTAATTTGATATTTCTTTAATAATTTACGTTTGTTACTTTTTCCTAAAAACTTAAGTATGTAGTTATGCTTGATTTTCCCTTACATTCCGTTATAAGTGTTGCTAAAAACGAAGTTGTACTCAAAATAAAGTATTTATTTGGTATCATAAAACGGTGCGATAATAAACTAAACCTTTCTAATGGTTTGACTTTTTAAAAAAACATGTTTTATTTTCAGATCACGTTTTGTTTTACATTATCATTTGCTCGGTTTCGTTACAACGCGCGACATAAAAAAACTAGTATTAATTAAGTATGGACAGAAAATTATTTATTTAAATATTTTTGTTAAAAAATGACAATAGTTTCACAAATTGCACTCACTCATTTATTGACTTTACAGTGGATTAAAGTAAAAAAAAAAAAAAAAGAAGCGAAACATGCACATATAATATCTTAACACTTGTGATGCGTGTAAAGTGTTATATATATTAGGTGTATATTTTAAGCCTCTTTAACACTTATTTTTAGCCAAGTTTTAAATTTATAAAACACGATATTTTACTAACACTAAACACACATATGGGCAAGTGCACACATCGTGAGCGTAGTATAGTGTTGGCAAGATACCGAGGTCGTCCAAGGACACAAGAGCTTTTAGTACCGGTTTATCCTCAACGTCTAATCAAAATAAAAAGTTTAGAAAAATGTTTTTAAACTAAGAAAAATAAAAACTAACTAAAATGCTGAAAATAAAAATAAAAAGAAAAACATATAGACAAGATGAATCACTTGGTTCCGACTCGTATCTAGTGTAACCTTTGATTATTTCCGCACTTTTGCACATAATTAAGAGATTATCTTAGTTATTGTAGTAGCCCCCTCTTTTGAAGGTGACGTTACCCTCACCCCAGTAGTTTGAGTCAGCAAGGATACAATCCTAAAAGGGTGGATTATTGGAAGATAATTAATTAAGTTATTATTCCAATATTATGGTAGGCCCCTCTTTTGGAGGTGACGTTACCCTCGACTAAGTAGTCTGAGTCAGCAGGGATACAGTCCTAAATAGCTGGGTTATAATATTAATAGTAGTTAACTTATGAGGGGATCAAAGAGTTTGGACCCCCGCCATCCAATACCGTTAAGTATTGAAGGAGGTCCAACTAAATTTGACCCAGGTCCATTGCAGGACCTCTAAACGCTGAACAATGGCAAGACCTTTACCAAACCGTTCCCTTAACCCCCGACCAGGTAGCCAACATACCTCCATATAGACCGTGGAGATATGAATGGTGAAAATCTTTTATTTTATATAGACAGTAAAATAATTTCAAGACACCACGGACAAACGATAAGGAAAGATCACCTTCAACATAAGCAACTAGTTATTAAAGTCATTAATACAAAACCAAATAAAAAGTGCAAAAGATTAGAAATAAAAAGTATTACACTAGACACTTTGTCTTCACCAAGTGATGTAAGAGACTTAGGCAAACATGGCCTTGATTGTCAAGAACTCTTACGATCAATCTTGGATCCCGAGACGACTCACACACTCTACGATGGACAATGGATGATGGTGGTGGATGATGGTGTTATGGTGGTGGTGGGTGGTGGGTGAAGTGTGAGAGAGGTGGTGTGCCAAGGGATGGTTTGAGCTTGAGCCAAGCACTTCTATTTATAGGCTGAACAGAAGCTCGGGCACGGCCCCGTGTCCAGTGGGCACGGCCCCGTGTCCACATCTTCTCTTTCTTCATTTAATGCAGCTTTGTCTTATTAGTTGACCACGCCCCCGTGTCCGCTGAGCACGACCCCGTGTGCAGAAGAATCTTTGTACTATGAAGATTAGCCTGGATTGTGCGAATCTTATAGTTGACCACGGCCCCGTGTCCGCTGAACACGGCCCCGTGGTGGGCAATAGAAGCTTCTACCACTTTGTCTTTTCTGCTGTCACTTGGGCACGCCCCCGTGCTGGCTGAGCACGGGGCGTGTTCAGGCTTCTGGTCTCTTGTTTTGCTTGGGAAGATGCTGTCGTGGGGTCGGGCATGTCACATCTTGTCCCTTTTCTTGTATTTATGTTAGATTTTGATGTCTTTTTGCTTCTTTTGTTAATTTGAGCTCATTTAATCCTGAAAATACAAAAGGAAGACAAAAGCACACTTTTTCCAACATTAGTACTAAAAAGGGTTAGTTTTATGCCTCATTTGATGAAATTTATATGTTAATATTTGAACACATCAAATACCCCCACACTTGAATCTTTGCTTGTCCTCAAGCAAAACTCTTTAATATGTGGCTATTTACACTCCCAAATGGAATGGGTAGAGAAGAAGGTTTTTGGGCTTGTCGTAGAGTGTCGGGATTTCCAAGATTCTTTATTTAATTTTATTTTTATTTATTCACAATCCTATTCGTCATGATTTATTTAAAACTTTTCATAAGAGAAATTACTTATTAGGGCATAACATGCCTTTGTAAAATTTTATTTATATACAAGTTCACATACCTCACGGGGATCACTCAACACTCGGCCGAAAATGTATTTTTGTGGATCACTCGAGAGCGGCATGGAACTTACTCCTACCATAGGCTTGCCAAGCAATCAATCCTCCTCCTTTTTAACTTATATACCTTTGTAAATATCAAGAGGACTTTGTGGGTAAAGGGTTAGGCTTGGGTTAAAGGTAGGTGGTTGGGTTGGTGGTTAATGGTTAGTAAAAAAGGGCGAAAAGCGTAACAAGTGTTGGTTTTCGTAAGACTCTCTATTTTTCGATTTTTATTTTTATGAAGCTATTTTTCAAACAAATTCATTTTTGATAAACTTGTTTGTTTATTTGCTTTTGCTTCGTAATCAACTTTTTTTTTTTCTCTCTTTTTTTTTTTTTTTGAATAATCATACGAAAAACCGAACTTGTTACTAAAACAAAGGGTTAAAAATGAAAAAGGTTTTGGTGGGTAAAAGGGTGTTTATTTTGGGTTATGAAATGAAAAGGTTTAGGCTCAAAGGGGCTAACTAGGGGGAGTTTGGGTAGTTGGTAAAAAAAAGAAAAATAATGGTGTAGAAATAAAAAAAAGGGTTAGTCCTAATGCCTCCATCATTTACTTACTCAGGTTTAAGTTGGTAAGGACCGGGAATGTATCGTCGTGGCAAGTTCTAGAGTTGTAAGAACCAAGCGGCTATTCACACAAGAAACGAAAAATGAGCATTTAGTTTAAAGATATGTATTTGTATGCTCAATAAAGGCTCAAAACTCACTTTTGTGGGAATGGGTTTTTATGTGATCAAGTATATATAATCAAATTTTAACTAAGCTTGTCATGCCGTTTCATAATTTTCTTATGTTGGTTCTTTTTATCACGACGCTATCGGTTGTAAATTTGTAAAAATATAACCTTTTTAGAACTTGAAATTCCCAAGTTAAACCTAGACAAGTAAAAAAAAATGAAAAAATTTTGAAAAAATTTGGGGTGATTAGCGGTTCCAATAGAGTTTTGTGTAAGGCTTGTAATTAGGACTTGCAAGATTCAAGGTTTTAGCATCCCCCCACACTTAAATTACACATTGTCCTCAATGTGTCCCAAAAATAACTTTTTCGGTTGATTAAAATGTGTAAAAGTGGGTTAAAAACAAGATTTTATGGTACTGGGTAGCTGAACACGGGGTAGTGTTGGCTGAGCACGGCCCAGTATCCAGACTGCCAGTACCAAAATTAAACAGAAGGCTGGGCACGGGGGCGTGTTCAGTGAGCACAGCCCCGTGTCCAGGTACCTGAACTGGGCATTTTCTACAGAACCTCGGGCACGGGGCGTGTTGGGGTGAGCACGGCCCCGTGCTGAACTTGCTGTAATGAAGAAAAATTGTCGGGAGGCTCTGTTTTTGTGCATGGGTTGTTGGTTCAAGCTTCCCTTAGTATCCTTCACCATCCCGAGTGTGTTTTATTCCTGAAAATTAAAACTAAACTAGAAAATATAAAAGTTAAGCTAAATTAAAACTACGGATAGTTCCGCGGAATGCCTCCGTGGTGAGCCACGTTTATAAGGGTCCTTGGCTAGACCCACCTTATCGGGTGGTTCTGGCTCATCTTCAATTAGGGGGTCGTCATTGCCGAATGGATATTTTATTGATCGCTCAAGGTCGACACTTTTTTTAAATGCCCCTAATTGAAGAGGTAGATTATTGAACTTCCGGTTTTTCAAAGCTTCGTGTGTTTTTACAAATGGTCGTCCCAACATTAGAGGAGCGTCATCGAGGATGACAAAGTCGGTCGGGATTATCATTTGATTTGTTTGAACCAAGACATCTTCAACTATACCGATTGATTTTATTACTTTCCGATTGGATAGAAAAATGGGTATTTGAAGTGGAGAAAAATCACTAATACTTAATTTTTCGAAAATGTAGTTAGGCATTATGTTAACACAAAGATCTTTATCGATTGTGACATTACTAATAAATGAATTTTGAAAGAAACATGGAACCGGTGTAATGTTAATTTCAAATGGGTCTTCTTTTATTAGCGAGGTTTGATCATTAGTTAACTTAACACTTACTGTTTCGTCAATTTTAGTGTTAGTGTTTAACTCTTTTAAAAACTTAGCATGAGTGGGTACTAAACAATGATTTTCGAAAGAAGGTGACAAGAGGTTAATTTCTTCAAAATTAGACTCTTCTTGTATTTTAACGTTGTCGGACTCACCTATTTCGTTGTTTAACTTATGTGTCAGTTTTTCACTTATTTGTTCTTCCATTTTTACAATTTCAGTTATCTTTTCGTTTTTTAATTCTTCTCTTGCGCGGGACTCCTCTTCCCTTGCGCGAGATTCTCTTATACAGCGATCGATAACTCTTATGTGTTCTAATATCCTCTCGGTTACTTCGGTTATAGAAAAAGAATCGGTATTTTCTAAGCTTGAATCCGGTTGTTCGACCCTTTGTTCCTCATAATACCCATATGAAGTAGATGGTTCGCACCATTGTTCTTCATTGTAAGCATATGATGGATAAGGTTCGTAATTTTGTTCTTCATAATACTCATATGAGGTGGGTTGTTCACGCCATGGTTCCTCATAATAAGCATATGAAGGTGGTGGCTCATATCTTGGTTCCTCAAAGTATGAGTATGAAGGCTCATACCTTGGTTCATCAAAATATGAGTATGAGGGAGGAGATTCATACCTTTGGTCTTCATAGGATGTGTATGAAGTTGATGGCTCGTACCTGGGCTCCTCATAGTAGGTGTATGCATTGGATGGTTGATATGAGCGATTATTTTGAACCGATCGTGCGTTACGACAATTAGTGCAATAATTACCCCTATAATCATCCTCCTCATAGGTGTAGTTGTAACCTCCTGAGTATTGATCCATAAGAATCACTCAGCAGACCACAACCGAGTCTCGAGATCAGAAAACAAAAATAAAAACGGAAACAAAGGCTGGACACGGCCCCGTGTTCAGTGGACACGGCCCCGTGTTCAGGATCTGTATCTGGGCGTTTTAATTAAATTTACTGATTTCGTTGAGCACGGGGCGTGTTCAGTGAGCACGGCCCGTGTTCAAGCTACTGTTACTGGGTGTTTTTGAAAAATCTGCAGCACGGCCCCGTGTTCAGTGAACACGGCCCCGTGTACAGGTTACTGTCAATGCAAATCTAAACTAAAATGCAGAAAATGTGCGCGAGTTTTAAAAAGGTTTTGAAAAACTGATTAGGCCGTCGATTTTAAGCTTTCTTAAAATCCTTGTGTCCCCGGCAACGGAGCCAAAAACTTGATGCGTGTGAAGTGTTATATATATTAGGTGTATATTTTAAGCCCCTTTAACACTTATTTTTAGCCAAGTTTTAAATTTATAAAACACGATATTTTATTAACACTAAACACACATATGGGCAAGTGCACCCATCGTGAGCGTAGTATAGTGTTGGCAAGATACCGAGGTCGTCCAAGGACACAAGAGCTTTTAGTACCGGTTTATCCTCAACGTCTAATCAAAATAAAAAGTTTAGAAAAATGTTTTTAAACTAAGAAAAATAAAAACTAACTAAAATGCTGAAAATAAAAAGAAAAACAGATAGACAAGATGAATCACTTGGTTCCGACTCGTATCAAGTGTAACCTTTGATTATTTCCGCACTTTTGCACATAATTAAGAGATTATCTTAGTTATTGTAGTAGCCCTCTCTTTTGAAGGTGACGTTACCCTCACCCCAGTAGTTTGAGTCAGCAAGGATACAATCCTAAAAGGGTGGATTATTGGAAGATAATTAATTAAGTTATTAATGCAATATTATGGTAGGCCCCTCTTTTGGAGGTGACGTTACCCTCGACTAAGTAGTCTGAGTCAGCAGGGATACAGTCCTAAATAGCCGGGTTATAGTATTAATACTAGTTAACTTATGAGGGGATCAAAGAGTTTGGACCCCCGCCATCCAATACCGTTAAGTATTGAAGGAGGTCCAACTAAATTTGACCCAGGTCCATTGCAGGACCTCTAAACGCTGAACAATGGCAAGACCTTTACCAAACCGTTCCCTTAACCCCCGACCAGGTAGCCAACATACCTCCATATAGACCGTGGAGATATGAATGGTGAAAATCTTTTATTTTATATAGACAGTAAAATAATTTCAAGACACCACGGACAAACGATAAGGAAAGATCACCTTCAACATAAGCAACTAGTTATTAAAGTCATTAATACAAAACCAAATAAAAAGTGCAAAAGATTAGAAATAAAAAGTATTACACTAGACACTTTGTCTTCACCAAGTGATGTAAGAGACTTAGGCAAACATGGCCTTGATTGTCAAGAACTCTTACGATCAATCTTGGATCCCGAGACGACTCACACACTCTATGATGGACAATGGATGATGGTGGTGGATGATGGTGTTATGGTGGTGGTGGGTGGTGGGTGAAGTGTGAGAGAGGTGGTGTGCCAAGGGATGGTTTGAGCTTGAGCCAAGCACTTCTATTTATAGGCGGAACAGAAGCTCGGGCACGGCCCCGTGTCCAGTGGGCACGGCCCCGTGTCCACATCTTCTCTTTCTTCATTTAATACAGCTTTGTCTTATTAGTTGACCACGCCCCCGTGTCCGCTGAGCACGACCCCGTGTGCAGAAGAATCTTTGTACTATGAAGATTAGCCTGGATTGTGCGAATCTTATAGTTGACCACGACCCCGTGTCCGCTGAACACGGCCCCGTGGTGGGCAATAGAAGCTTCTACCACTTTGTCTTTTCTGTTGTCACTTGGGCACGCCCCCGTGCTGGTTGAGCACGGGGCGTGTTCAGGCTTCTGGTCTCTTGTTTTGCTTGGGAAGATGCTGTCGTGGGGTCGGGCATGTCACATCTTGTCCCTTTTCGTGTATTTATGTTAGATTTTGATGTCTTTTTTGCTTCTTTTGTTAATTTGAGCTCATTTAATCCTGAAAATACAAAAGGAAGACAAAAGCACACTTTTTCCAACATTAGTACTAAAAAAGGGTTAGTTTTATGCCTCATTTGATGAAATTTATATGTTAATATTTGAACACATCAACTTGGACCACTAATACTCAAGTACAGTGCATCCAACTTACAAATATTAATTAGTATTAATATATTTGTAATTGTTATAAAACAAAGAGATTGAGATTAAATCTTTCTCAATATATCTTTCTCTATATTCCTCTCTTCTTTTCACAATTGTCCATTCTATTGGATCTATTACATTCGTTATATAGAAAAGAAAAAGAAATAAAACAAAACTGGTGGGGTCTACTTCCGCCACTTTCTCTAATAATTCATAATACTCCCCCCTGAGACATATGCCCATTTATTTACTTGATGAATAAATCGTTAGCTCTTTGTTTTATGTTGTTCTTCCGTTTTGGTGCTTAGCTTTGAAATACTATCTCGTTAAAAACCTTGCTAGGAAAACCCAGTGGGACAAAACCATAGCTAAGGGAAAAAGAGTGCAGCTTGCATTATACACAGTGGATCAGATATGTTGCCTCATTAAAAACCTTGCTAAGAAAAACCCGGTGGGATAAAACCATAGCTAAGAAGAAAAAAAATGTGCAACGTGTATAATGCTCCCCCTCAAATTGTCATGTGTGGGTTATCACATTTTTCGTACATGTCGCATCCCAATATCATGAACATGTTTCCTGAAAGTTGCTGTAGGTAGTGCTTTTGTGAAAAGATCGGCTGAATTGTTGCTGGATTGGACATATCTCATCTCGACTTGATTTTAATAAGGTCTCGAGTATATTCAAAGAATCTTGGTGGTATATGCTTTGTTATATCACTTTTGATATACCCTTCCTTCATTTGCGCGACACAAGCTGCATTATCTTCATAGATTGGAGTTGGATTTATGTTTTTCTCTAGTCCACAAGATGAGTATGTGTTGTGTCATAGATCTTAACCATACACATTCTCTTGAAGCTTCATGTAGTGCAATGACTTCGGCATGATTTGAAGATGTTGCAACGAGTGTTTGTTTCTGAGAACGCCATGAAATTGCAGTTCCTCCAGTCTTGAATATGTATCCAGTTTGAGATTTTGCTTTATGAGGATCAGATAAATAACCTGCATCTGCATAACCAACTAACCCTTCTTTTGAATCGTTAGGATAAAACAAGCCTAAATCAACAGTACCTCGAAGATATCGAAAAATATGTTTAATCCCATTCCAGTGTCTTTTAGTGGGAGCTGAACTAAATCTTGCTAACAAATTAACTGCAAAAGAAATGTCAGGTCTCGTACAGTTAGTAAGATACATAAGTGCTCCAATTGCACTAAGGTATGGTGTCTCTGGACCAAGAACTTCTTCGTTGTCCTCACAAGGACAAAAATGATCATTTTCAACATTCAGTGATCTAACGACCATTGGGGTGCTCAAAGGATTTGCCTTGTCCATATTGAAACGTTTCAATAGCTTTTCAGTATAATTCATCTGATGAACAAGTATTCCATTGTTCATATGTTCAATTTGTAAACCAAGACAATATTTGGTTTTTCCAAGGTCTTTCCTTTCAAATTCTTTCTTTAAAAGAATAATTGCTTCATGAATTTCCTTTTGAGTCCCAATTATATTTAGATCATCAACATATACAGCTATGATCACATATCCTGACGTTGTCTTCTTAATAAAGACACATGGACAGATAAGATTATTTGTATAACCTTTACTTATCAAGTATCGCTCAAACGATTGTACCACATCCTCCTAGATTGTTTCAACCCATATAAAGACCTTTGTAATTTGATCGAATACATTTCTTTGGGTTTTGAACTTAACGCTTCAGGGAGTTTAAATCCTTCAGGAATTTTCATATATATGTCACTATCAAGTGATCCATATAAGTAAGCTGTAACAACATCCATAAGATGCATTTCTAACTTTTTAGATATTGCTAAGCTGATTAAGTATCGAAAGGTTATCGCGTCCATCACGGGAGAATATGTTTCTTCATAGTCAATCCCTGGCCTTTGCGAAAAACCTTGAGCTACAAGTCTCGCTTTATACCTTGTAATCTCATTTTTCTCATTTCGTTTCCGTACTGTTATGGCTCATTTTCTAAGCATACATATCCTGACCAATATCCTGCCTTTATTTGTTTATTTGTGACCAGGATGCTGGAAGAGGATATTGCTAACATCTTGGGTGATATCCTGAGGTTTATTGAATTAACCACGTGCAGGTTAAAGGCTGAGACTTGCTAACGGTCAAGTGGACTTCTTCTCCTCAAGACTCGGACGTGTTTGTTGAAGGAGAGACGTTGAACCCGAAAGACCAGGTCTACGACGTTCGATTAAGGAATATTCGGAGGATCCCGGAAGTTTAGGATAGTTTGTTACATTATCTTTACTATAAATAGATGGGGGCGGATCAGTTTAAGGCACACAATTTTCACTAACACTCTCGAACACTTTCACTCTCTAGCTCATTGCAAACACCACACTTGTATTCAAATTTCATTGTAACACATAGTCGATCCGCACCACATCCTGCACTGTATCCTGACGTTTGAAGTAATAAGAAGAACAAGGCAGCTGCGATTGTCAGCTCCCGAGGTTTTATGCCGGCGATCTAGATTGATCAAGGGTTTTCCTCGTACATCTCGTGTCGTTTACTTTACTTTTGCTCATAGTTTGATCATAGATACAGCTCAATATCCTGAGCCGTATCCTGAATACTGATTTTCTATATAACTTAACAATCATATTTTTCACACATATTTCTAGCACACTACCTCACTTAACTAATTTGATCACTAAATTGCTTAGGTAATTTTTGACCAAAACAATTTGGCGCCCACCGTGGGGCAAGTGGTGCTCTCTTTACTAAAAATTTTTGTAAAATCGCTAATCGGCTTTCTATTTTCAAAACTTTTTGCCACATTGTCCATAATGGCCTCAAGACCAAACATGAGTTCCTCTACTGTGTCTGCTATGACTTCTGCTACTACTGGTTCGGTGCTTCCACCACCTCCTCCAAGAATGCCAGCCTCTTCACGACCTCAGGATATTATCCCTACTCGCAGTGTTCAGGAATCTGCTCCCGTTCTAGCTTCTAATGATGAAATTCTTACTTTATTTGGAAGTGTGCAGGAACAAATGAGGCAGCAACAGGAAACAAACCAAATGCTTTTAAGGGAAATACAACTCTTGAAGTCTGGCTCGAGCAGATCTGCTGAGGATAATGTCACTCCATTACATCCCAGAACGTTGAACTTTAGTTCAGCTGTGTATACTGAGGATAACAGGGGGAATATTGTGCCCAGCCTTCCTCAGAATCATACTCCTGAAATACCTTCCTCGGTCAGGATGTCAACCATGAGGAGCTCAGGATATGCTTCAGGATATGGGCAAAATCCTCCAACGGGTAACCTGTCAAATAATAATAATACTCATGCTACTAACAATAGTGGATCTTTGCAGGATACAGGTGTAACATCAGCACTTACTAGGGAACTTCAGAAGTTGAAGGACATGATATCTAGTGTACCTGGGGTGGTTCAGCCGATCCCGGAAGTGTCCTAGGACAGCCACAAGATATCTCGTTTTGCATATCCTATCTGTGATGCTGAGATCCCAAAGAGATTCCAAACCCCCAACATGAAGCTTTATGATGGGACTACGGATCCCGAAGAGCATATTGCTCAGTATAGGGAAAGAATGGAGATTAACCCTATCCCTCCGGAGCTCAAGGAAGCATGCTTGTGCAAGGGATTTGGTTCTACTCTAACAGGATCAGCCTTAAAATGGCTGTTAAACGTTCCTCCTCACTCAATTACTTCGTTTGCTCATTTGGTTAATTTATTTAACAGTCAATTTTCTTGTAGTCGGAGTTTTGAGAAACTAACCAGTGATCTTTACAGGATAACTCAAGGGCCTCAGGAATCCTTGAGGGATTATGTGAACAAATTCAGTCGAGAATCCTTGGATATCCCACATCTTGATGTTGCAACAGCTGTGCAAGCTTTTAAGATGGGATTACAAAAGGATTCTCAGTTTTATCAGGATCTTGTGATGAATCCCTGCAGGAATCTCGACGAAGCTCGTAACAGGGCTTTGAGATATATCCGTCTGGAAGATGACAGGAAGATGCAAGAAAGGATGAACTCATCTAACACTTATGAGTCAACTAACAGGAAGTCAGAATCCTCATTCAAGTCATATCGGCCTAAGCCATATGGTAGAAATGAAAACAAGAGAGTGAATGCTGTCGAAGATGAGGATCCTGAAGAGTATCCTGAGTTGTCTGGATATTGCTTTTCTGTTAACATTCCTGAATTGATGTATGCCATGCAGGGTCTAGGAGACAAGGCTAGGTGGCCTCGAAAGAATCAACAAAAGGCTGACTGGAAAGATAAGTCAAAATGGTGTGCTTTCCATGAAGATTTCGGACATGTAACTGAGGATTGCATTGCTCTAAGGAAAGAAATAAGCTATCTTCTAAGCAAGGGATATCTGAAAGATCTCTTGGGAAGAAAGAAGAATAAGGGTCAGGATACTGAAAAGGATCCTGAGCGAGCAGCATCACCTCCCGCGGATGCCAAGATAATCAACTTCATTTCGGGAGGATCCGACATTTGTGGAACTTCGTATTCGGCAGCAAAGAGACATGCAAAGGAAGCTAAGGCCGAAAGGGGAGACAAACCTGTCAGGATGACTACCCTCACAACTGACAAAGTGATCACTTTTGATGCTGATGACAGGGATACTGTCCAGGATCCTCACCATGATGCTCTGGTAATAACGTTATATGTGGCTAACCATTTTGTACGCAGGATATTGGTTGATAATGGCAGCTCCGTCAACATAATCCAACTAGAAACTCTGAAGAGAATGAATGTATCCCCAATGGATATCACTTCGAAGTCTACCGTGCTTGTTGGGTTCAGTGGAGAGGCCAGAAACACAGTGGGAGAGATAAAGTTGCCAGTATACGTTGAAGGAGTCAACTCGATACAACGTTTCTGTGTGATGGATTCTTTATCCTGCTATAACATCATACTGGGAAGACCGTGGATTCACGATATGAAGGCTGTGCCATCAACATATCACCAATGCATCAAGATACCTACCCCTTAGGGAGTTGTCAAAGTTGATAGTGATCAGCAGGAGGCAAAAGAATGCTACTCATCCTCGATGAAATCCTCAACCAAACCTAGTGCAGCATAGCAATTAAAGACGTGGGCCCAGGATATCGTGGAGGATCCGGAGCAGGATGTGAAGAAAATTATCCTGGACCAGGATAATCCCGATATTTCGGTGCTCGTAGGGACCAATATCCCTCAGGATATTGAAGAACAATTAATTAACTTTTTGAAATGCAGGATGTCAACGTTTGCATGGAAGCATGAGGATATGACATGCATATCCAAAGATATTATCACTCACAAACTTGGAATTGATAAATCATTCAAGCCTGTGCAGCAAAAAAGAAGGAAGTTTGCTCCTGAGCGAAACACGATTATCCAGGAGGAAGTTGAAAGATTATTAAAGTCCAGGATGATCAGAGAGGTTAAGTTCCCAAGGTGGCTAGCAAACGTGGTTGTAGTACAGAAGAAAAATGGAAAATGGAGAGTTTGTGTAGACTACACAGACTTGAACAAAGCTTGTCCTAAAGACCCATTTCCTCTTCCCCACATTGATGCAATGGTAGATGCCACTGCCGGGCATGAAATGCTGACCTTCATGGACGCATCCTCAGGATTTCAACAGATCCAAATGGAGCCTTCTGACCAGGAGGATACTGCCTTCATGACACCAACAGGTATTTATTGTTATACAGCTATGCCTTTTGGTTTGAAAAATGCAGGTGCAACATACCAAAGATTGGTAAACATGATGTTCAAAGACAAACTGGGGGACACCATGGAGGTATATATCGATGATATGGTGGTGAAATCTAAAAAGGCTGAGGATCACCTCCAGGATATCCAGGGAGCATTTGATATCCTGGATCGATATAACATGAAGCTGAATCCTGCTAAATGCCATTTCGGAGTGGGGGCAGGAAAGTTTCTTGGATATATGGTGACAAAAAGGGGGATAGAAGCAAGCCCAGAGCAGATCAAAGCTATCCTGGATATAAAATCACCCTCAAATATGAAGGACGTACAAAGATTGACAGGCCGAGTAGCAGCATTAAACAGGTTTATCTCGAGATCCTCAGAGAAATGCAAAGATTTTTATGATATCCTGAAGAAGAACAAAAAATTCGAATGGTGTGAGAAGCATGAAGCGGCCCTACAGGATTTGAAACGATATCTCTCAACCGCACCTTTATTGATGAAGCCTGAAAATGGTGAACCACTATCCCTATACCTTGCTGTATCAGGGAATGCTGTAAGTGCCGTTCTTATAAAAGACCATGAAGGTCAGCAATATCCTGTTTATTATGTTAGTAAAAGTTTGTTAGATGCTGAAACTAGGTACTCTCACTTAGAAAAATTAATACTAGCATTAGTCATGGCATCAACGAAACTTAGACATTAATTTGAGACACATAGGATTCATGTTAAAACAAATTATCCTGTTAAAAATGTACTTAGGAAGCCAGAAATGTCAGGCAGAATGGCTAAGTGGTCGGTAAAGTTAAGTGCTTATGATTTAGTATATGAACCTAGAAATGCCATAAAATCTCAGGCTTTAGCTGACTTTGTGGCTGACTTTAGTAGTGACATTCAGGACGAGGTAGACCTAGAAGTTCAACAGTTAGGAGAATCCTCAGGATCCTGGACATTATATACTGACGGTGCATCTAATGTAAGAGGAGTAGGATTAGGAATACTACTAAAATCGCCACAGGGGGACATATTACCCCAGGCAATTAGGTGTGAATTTCCTGCTACTAATAATGAGGCAGAATATGAAGCTTTAATTGCAGGATTAGAATTGGCTAAGAGTATGAGTATCAAAAATTTGCAAGTATATGTTGACTCTTTGTTAATTACTAACCATTTTAATGGATCCTATGCAGTTAAGGGTGAGAAATTAATCGAATATCTCGATATTCTCAAAAAATTAGCAGGATATTTCGATGTTTTTATACTTGAACAGGTACCAAGGGAGGATAATGCTGAAGCGGATGACTTAGCAAATTTGGGATCATCGATCAGGATACCTGAAGGGACCCAAATACCAATATTACATGTCTTATATCCTGCAACGAATCCTCAGGATAAAGAAGTAGCGGGTATTCAGGATCCTGGAGTAGAGCATCCTGAAGAGGATCCTAAATCCTGGACGGCTCCAATCATGAGATTTCTCAAAGAAGGACACATCCCTGGAAATGAAAATCCTAAGGCATTTAGGATGAAGGTATCACGATTCACTATTATAAATAATATTTTATACAAGAAATCTCTTGCAGGACCGTATTTGAGGTGCTTGGAGGATCCTGAAGCCAAAGAAGTACTTCAGGATATACATGAAGGGGATTGTGGTAACCATACTGGGGGCAGGTCGTTATTCTCAAAAGTATTAAGGACAGGATATTATTGGCCAACAATGAGAAAAGATGCCGCAGAATATGCTCGAAGATGTGACGCATGTCAAAGACATAGTAACATACTGCATCAACCTGCTGAACCATTGTATCCTATTGTTTCCCCTTGGCCATTTATGAAGTGGGGTATGGATATAGTGGGAAAGCTACCAAAAGCTCCGGGAGGAAAAGTCTTTATGCTAGCAATGACGGATTATTTCTCTAAGTGGGTTGAAGCTGAAGAATTTGTTCAAATTAGAGACCAAGAAGTAGTATCCTTCATAAAGAGGAATATCCTGACCAGATTCGGAGTACCAGCCGAGATAATCTGTGACAATGGTTCTCAGTTTATAAGCAAGAGAACTACTGACTTTTGCAAGAGTTGGGGAATCAAAATGATAACATCTACTCCAGTACATCCTCAAGCGAATGGACAAGCAGAATCCTCAAACAAGATAATTGTCAATAACTTAAAGAAAAGGCTTGGAGCCAAAAAAGGAAGATGGGCAGAAGAATTACCCTTTGTTTTATGGGCTGATAGGATAACGGTAAAGAATGCAACAGGCCAAACCCCATTTTCCTTGGTATTTGGAGCAGAAGCAATGATTCCAACGGAAATGACAATACCTACTGCAAGATCTACCCTAAGTGATCCTGAGCAGAATCCTGAAGCCTTGAGTCAGGATTTAGACACTATAGATGAGAAGAGAGATGCGGCAAGGCTAAGGATGGCAGCATATCAACAGAGAATATCCAGGGCATATAACAAGAATATTAGGACCAGAAGATTTAAGGTTGGAGATTGGGTGTTAAGAAAGGCTTTTCAGAATACTACTAATCCTGCCGATGGCAAGTTAGCTCCAAAATGGGAAGGACCATACGAAGTTGAATCAGAAGCAGGGAAAGGAGCATACAGACTCAAGAATATGGAGGGGGATATGCTACCGAGATCTTGGAGTGCTATACACCTTAAGCTCTATATCAAGTGAGTTTAGAATTTAATTTCTAACTCAGGATGGTATGAATTCTACCTTTTTTAAATATGTTTGGTTTAATTTGTTCTTTGTAACCCAATACTGACTTAAGCGTCGGAGGGGTGTTAGCCAAGCTAACACCCACCTTAGTTTACAATTGTTTTGCAGGATATGTTTCAGGATATAGCTCCAGGATATGTACTCAAGATAACTCGAAAGATTAGAGGATTGGCCCCCTCTCTCACGTTTAAGGGATACTGATCCCTTCACAGGTTTAAAGGTATTCACCTTTCTTCCGAATTGGGTTTAAACACCCCGCCTGGAGCGCAAGTTATTCAGGGATAGTTCAAGGTGGCGGGACCAGTCCATGTAAAAGTGGCTGACAATTTCGTTACTGTTGGCTATATCCTGAATCCTAAAGGTATATGAGGATTGATCACCCTCTCTCACGAAAGGGTATTTTCATACTCTCTAAGGTTTAAAGGTTTTCACCTTTCTAAGTCTTGGAGTTTATACACTCCCGCCTGTAGCGCATGAAAATTTGGGATTTTCCCCAGGATACAAGGGATTTATCTCCAGTACATCCTTGGGTTTTACCCTTGGGACGTAAAAAATTGCCTATACAATGGAAACTAACATTCAGTAGATTTCTAAAGTATTTGAAGACATTGTACACAGGGGACATCCCTGCCAAGATGGTGATGTAAAGTTAAAAGGATAAGGCTCGGAACTAATACACTAAGTACCTCGCACAGGGGACATCTTCATTGAAGAAGTTGCAAAAAGATTGAGGCTTGGTAATAGGGTTATATACTACTCCGGGTATGATCTTTCCTTTGTAAACATCGTCTAAGTTTATAGTAACATTTTGTTTTATAAAAAGTTAAGTATCCTGATATATTCTCAAAGTCCTTTTCGGGATATTTGATTAAGGTGTTTGAAACTAGTATTAGTTTGGAACTTTAATCATTTAAGTATTATCGAAAACTGGTTTTGGAAACGTAGATTGTTTTACAAAAACTTTCTACAAAGTTGAAGGAATGTTTGGAAGTTCTATCTAATAAAAAGTTTTTATAATATATCGCTGAGCATACTGATCAGGATATTTTCATAAGATGACAATACAAAATTTTTACAAAGCTAAGAGTTACACTAAGTAATGCAAGGCAACAGCAAATAAGTCAAAAGATAGTTATATTATTAACAAGTCAAAAGTTGTGCTTTTGGTTTCACCTCAAACCGAGGCCCATCCGCCAAAAGCACAATTAGTTTTTACCATACTTGTGTAACGGTTGCAGGATATATCTCAAAACAGGACCTGTCCACCTACAACCGTTATCGCATTCAAAACGAGTTATACTAATTGATGACCAAGGGCTTCGTCCTAAAACCTAGGACCCGTCCACCTTTGGTCATCACATTGTTCTAGTGCAGGAAATGTAAATTGTTCGAAGACAGGAAAAGTAAATTGTTTATGCGACCACAACCATGAAATTTAAAAGTGGGCTCCGGCCTTGGCACGTATATCCATCATCGCCCACTCCGCTGCCTAAGGGGCAGCACCCTCTTGAACAACAACCTCCTTCCAGCATTCGCCCCAGCATCAGCCTCAGGATTCTTCTCGGCATCATCATCAGCATTGGTCACTTCTTCAGCCGCCTTAGAGGGCTCTTCACCAGCATGCTTTGTAGGATGAGCAACGGGATGACCTCCGAGATCCTGAAGTTTCTCCTCCCAAGCCTTTATATTCCAGGAGGGGCATTCGAAGCCCAAATCCCTGGCTTCGTAAGACATCCTTATCCTGGCTTGGAGAAGAGAGACGACCACGGATGCTTTGAGGCTATCCCGATATGAACTCATATTCTGCTGGTATTGGAGAAGGGCGGCATCTAGTTTGGCTTGAGCATCCTCGTTGGGTTTGTGGAGAGTAGCTTGGTGATCCCGGATCATTGCCTTGTATTTGTCTTCATAATGCTGGGATTTAGCAGCTGCAATGGTTCCTTGGTCAGCTATGGTGGCCTCAGCTTTCTCCAGCTTGATCTCCAACATCTTGTTAAGCCCGCAAGCGTCTTCATACAAGTGCATAAGACGATCCAGACCCTATCGATAAAGACATATGTATTGATGTAAAAAATAAGCAGGATAAGGACTAACATACTTGTGCAGGATATCGAAAAGAAAATTCTACCTGTTTGAGGAATGAGGTGGCTTCGTTGAACCCATGATTCTCGAGAGAGAATGTTCCAGAAACAGCTGGGGAGTCCGTCTCCTTTCTCTTCCGAGAGCTGGATGCCCGGGTCCTGGATGCCGGAGGGCCTTTGGGAGCAGAAACAGTCTTCGAGGAGGTAGGCTTTGGTGTAGCAGACGGCTTTGGCTTGGATTCTTGTTTGATGGGTTCGAGGCTGGAGTAGCAATCCAACTCGTCAAGTTGGAAACCTTCAAGGTTGACAACCGGTACTGCACAAGGGAAGATGTTCTTGAACTCGTCATACTTTTGAAAAATAATTGATTTAGAATATATGTAACTACTGAGAATGTGCTTACCAGACATCTCTGAGCTTGATTTCTGGCTTGAATCTGTGAGAGACAGGGAGAAAGTTCTTTCACTGACAGGAAGTCAATAGATTTCTTCGATCTTGGATTCGGATTCTGCGCTGGGAGGTACTAAATCTCTGAAGTTCGCTGCATAAAAATGTCAGGATATAAGTCTGGGATATAGTTTGAGGATATAATTGGGGATATTCCTAAAACCCTAAATCCTACCCTTGGTTAACCATTTAACTGGCAGATCGAAACCCTTATCAATAGAATCTCTTTTTACGAAAAAGAATTTTCGTCGCCATCGATCCTCGTTCTTGGAGGCCTTAAGAACCAAAGGGTTCTTGGAGGTAGAAAACAGAAGAAAACGATGATCGCCATGGGATCTCAACCGGTATGCTATAGGGAGGTCTTCAATAAACAGTTTGGGAAAATGACGAGACTTGATTTGATCCAGCACTATTAAGACTCGCCAGACCATTGGCATAACCTGGGCGTAACTAAGGCCGGTGAGGTCAAAAAAGCTAGAGATAAAGGGTGGAAACGGGTACCGGAGTCCAAGAGAGAAAGGGTAAGCGAAAAAACAAACCCACTCGTCGGATGGCGCGTCCGATCGGGCTTCCCGGTCGAAAGGGCGAAAGACTGTTCCGGTGGGAAAGGCACCGGAATCTTTAAGAGCAGCGATGTCGGCATTGTTGAAACAGCAGACTTCCTTTGATGGGTTGCGAATAAGGTTTTGACTTACGAGGGCTGAGGCCGGTCGGTCCGATCGGGATTTCGTTCGTGGTGCCATGAAAAGTATTGAGCAAACTAAAAGAGATTCAAGAAAGAAGGATAGAAAGGAAAATACCTGATGTCCGCTTGAAGATAAGGATAACCGTAATAAGGAGTCCCTCAGTTAATATAGGATGAATATAGGGGGGTAAAGAGTAAATAATGCTTTGGAAGTTGCACCGCTGTCATTTCAAGGGTCTAGTCGTATTAATTGCCTTAAGTTATTTTTGAAATATATCCGTTAGATTGGTATCCCAACCGATATATTTGGGGACAATTGTTATGGCTCATTTTCTAAGCATACATATCCTGACCAATATCCTGCCTTTATTTGTTTATTTGTGACCAGGATGCTGGAAGAGGATATTGCTAACATCTTGGGTGATATCCTGAGGTTTATTGAATTAACCACGTGCAGGTTAAAGGCTGAGACTTGCTAACGGTCAAGTGGACTTCTTCTCCTCAAGACTCGGACGTGTTTGTTGAAGGAGAGACGTTGAACCCGAAAGACCAGGTCTACAACGTTCGATTAAGGAATATTCGGAGGATCCCGGAAGTTTAGGATAGTTTGTTACATTATCTTTACTATAAATAGATGGGGGCGGATCAGTTTAAGGCACACAATTTTCACTAACACTCTCGAACACTTTCACTCTCTAGCTCATTGCAAACACCACACTTGTATTCAAATTTCATTGTAACACATAGTCGATCCGCACCACATCCTGCACTGTATCCTGACGTTTGAAGTAATAAGAAGAACAAGGCAGCTGCGATTGTCAGCTCCCGAGGTTTTATGCCGGCGATCTAGATTGATCAAGGGCTTTCCTCGTACATCTCGTGTCGTTTACTTTACTTTTGCTCATAGTTTGATCATAGATACAGCTCGATATCCTGAGCCGTATCCTGAATACTGATTTTCTATATAACTTAACAATCATATTTTTCACACATATTTCTAACACACTACCTCACTTAACTAATTTGATCACTAAATTGCTTAGGTAATTTTTGACCAAAACACGTACGAAAACCCATTTATACCCTACAGGCTTTATTGCCTTAGGTGTGATAACAATAGGCCCAAAAACCTTTCGTTTGTTTAAGGAATTTAATTCAGCTTGCATAGCATCTTTCCATTTTCCCCAGTCATGTCTATTTTTACAATCATTGACAGACTTTGGTTCAGGAGTATCATCTCCGCTCATAATCTCTCTGGCAACGGAATATGAAAATATTTCATCCATATTTTCCATTTCATCTCGGTTCCATATTATATGTGTATGACCATAGTTGATTGATATCTCTTTGTTAGTATCATCAACATCTTCCTCATGATAGGTTTCGGTATTTACCGCTTGATCAAGATTTTTATCTTTTTGGTCAATTTCATTTATAAGAGCTTTTCTTTTTCGAGGTTTTTTATCCTTCAAACCAATTGGCCTTCCACGTTTTAAACATTTCTGAGACTCATGAGTCATATTATTATCTATTGCCTTATTAGGGATCTCAACTCGAGCTCGAGCATTAGCAGCTGGCATATGAGATTTAGTAACCCTATTTATATCAGTAAATGCATCAGGCAATTGATTTGCAATTTCTTGCAAGTGTATTATCTTTTGAACCTCTGTCTCACATTGTTTAGTTCTAGGATCCAGATATAATAATGAAGGTTCACACCATGTGACATCCCTTTCCTTATTTTTATCTTTATTCTCCCCCCTAATACAGGGAAAGTTGTTTCATTAAATTTACAATCAGCAAACCGTGCTGTAAAGACATCGCCTGTTAAAGGTTCAAGATATCTTATTATAGAAGGTGAATCATATCTAACATATATTCCCAATCTTCTTTGAGGTCCCATTTTTGTGCATTGTGGTGGTGCAATTGGGACATAAACTGCACATCCAAAAATTCTAATATGGGAAATATTTGGCTGTTGGCCAGATGTAATTTGTTGGGGAGAGCATTCATGATTTTCACTTGGTCTTATGCGAATTAATGATTCAGCATGTAAGATTGCATGACCCCAAACGGATACATGAAGTTTTGTCCTCATTATTAATGGTCGAGCTATTAGTTGTAGACATTTAATTAATGATTCAGCTAAACCATTTTGTGTGTGCACATGAGCAACAGGGTGCTCAACGATAATTCCTACAGACATGCGATAATCATTAAAAGCATGTGATGTAAATTCACCAGCATTGTCGAGTCTCACTCTTTTAATAGTATGATCTGGGAAATGTGTTCGCAATTTAATAATTTGTGCAAGAAATTTTGCAAAAGCCATATTGCGAGTTGATAACAAAGACACATGAGACCATCTACTTGATGCATCTATTAGAACCATGAAGTATCTAAATGGTCCACATGGTGGATGGATTGGTCCATATATATCTCCTTGAATTCTTTCAAGGAACATTGGAATTTCCTTTTCAACTTTTACAAGCGAAGGTCTTGTAATTAATTTTCCCAGAGAACAAGATACACATAAAGGAATTTTATCAGATTTTGGGATCTTTTTATACTTCAATGGATGTCCATGAGTATTTTCAATCACTCTTTTCATCATTGTAGATCCTGGATGGCCTAATCTGTTATGCCATAAGTTAAATGTTTCAGGATCACAAAAATTTTCTTTTACTGCCATATGTGCTTGAGGCACATCAATATATGTATAATGCAAACCAGATTGAAACATTGGCAGTTTTTCCAATATCTGATCTTTGCTCATGATATACAAATATTTTTCATTATCAACAGTCTTTGACTAAGTATCATATCCATTATGATATATGTTTTCGAAACTTAACAAATTTCTTGTTGATTTGGGGGAAAATAAAGCATTTTCTATATCAAGTGTTGTTCCATTTGGTAGTGCTATATTAGCTTTTCCCACTCCTTCTATCAAGTTCTTAGGACCTGATATTGTATTGACAGTTCCCCTTGTTGGTTTCAATTCATAAAAATATTTTTTAGATTTAAATATAGTGTGTGTGGCTCCACTATCCGCTATACAAATATTCGCTTCATTCATTCGATCTTGAGCTTCAATGATATCCATTTTAATCTTACAATTATAAAAAGAAAAATAATAAGAGTATGATTAACATATTATAATTATTAATAATAACTTTATTAAAAAAAAAACATTATATGAAAGAAAGACATAATAAAAATACACATTTAATTGTTACATAAAATCATTGAGATCAAGTAACATTTTGTTTAAATGTCTTCATCAAAATCCGCGGCGTTTAGCTCAACATTTTTATCGAATTTATCCAAATAGTTTACTTCCTTCTCTTTTCCATTAAGAGAGGCTTTGCAAAGCTCACATAGATGTGGATCTGTTCTACAAGTTTTTGACCAGTGATTTATACTTCCACATCTATAACAAGAATTATTATTTTTTTCGGACACACCGGCTTCATTCCTTTGATTATGAAAATTGGAAGTATTATCTTGTGGAGAATGATAATTTGTAGTTCTCTGATTTCGGCCACGACCACGACCGCGTCCACGACCTCGGTAATTTTTATTACCTTTGAAAGTATGGTTGTGACCATTATAATGACCTTTACCAAAATACCCATGACCGCGGCCATGGCCTCGTCCTTGGCCTCGCCCACGGCCTTGTCCCCTTTTATTTTGATAATTATTAACAACATTTGCTTCAGGTATAGTTAATGATCCTGTGGGACGGGCTTCATGATTTTTCATCAGAAGTATGTTATGCTGTTCTGCTACGAGGAGATGTGCATTCAAATCAGAGTATCTGTAAAATCTCAACAATCGATATTGTTGTGCTAAACTTATATGTGATGCATGAAATGTGGAGTAAGTTTTCTCCAATTTTTCTTCCTCGGTAACAGGATGCCCACAAAACTCTAATTTTGAGCATATTTTAAATAAAGCAGATGTGTAATCATTTACTTTTGTAAAATCTTGGAACCTCAGATTGTTTCATTCATTTTTAGCTGTAGGAAGTAAAACTTCCTTTTGATTATCAAATCTGTTCTTCAAATCCGTCCATAATTCATATGGATCATCAGAATTGAAATATTCATGTTGTAGTAAATTATCAATGTGTTTATGAATAAACACATCAGCTTTGGCCTTTTCCTGATCTGAACAATTATTCTCTTCATTTATGACTTCTATTACACCCATTGCTTTTAGGTGTCTTTTGACATTTGCTGTCCAAGTCATATAATTTTTTCCGGAGATATTCAATGCTGGAAATTCAAGTTTCGCGATGTTTGCCATTTTGTTACTAAATACAAATATATAAATATTAGGATTACATACTTATTAAAATGAGATAAAATATAACAATACACATAATTAAAATGTTAGTTGCATAAATAAATGTTAGCTTGCATAAATGAATGTTAGATGCGTAAATAAATGTTAAATGTATAAATGTTAAATTCATAAATAAATGTTAGATGGTTAGTAGTCCCATTATTATTATATTCCCATAGCAATGGGTACTCTGTACTCATTTTTATTTATCAAAGAACTATCTATCTCTTATATTAAAGCAAAATAGTGTTGACTATTTGAATTTGATGTGGCTATTCTCTTTGGCCAGAGAATTGTGATTTTGGGCGGCATTTTCCTCTCCTCTCTATTTCCTTCAATTCTTGAACCGCCTTCTTTAGATTATATATGGAAGGTTGAAATCTTATTCAATAATCGGAAGTTTTTTTAGGAAATTATGGAACCGTTTCCAATTCTACAGCCTATATACAAATTATTGCTTTTAATCGGATGTTTCAAACGACGACTGAAGAAGCTTGCTCTGTTTATCTTCATCATCAGACTTCGAAATTAAAGCATCGGTAAGTTGGATTCCACCTCTGTATTTGATTTTTTTGTTGCTATTAGAAAACCCTAATTTTGTTGTATGATTTCTATGATGTTGTTGATGTCAACGGATCCGCTAATTGTTGTTGATATGCGGATTTAACCCATTCATTGTTGTAATTTGTGTGTTTATTGAAGTTGCTAATTCTTTATCCAGATTTTTGCATCGAACGGTAACTTGCATTCTTTATCCAGAATGAAGGTGTGTTTGTGTGACGGCTAAACCTGATGAAGGTGTGTTGTTTGTTGATTTGACAGTGGTCGGAGATGAAGGGGATTCATCAATCTTAATCACAGGTATGTTCTTCCCTCTTGATCTTTGATTTTTTTGTTATCTAATTCGAATCTTATTAATCTTTTTTTTTTTCCCAAAACCCCTAAATACTCAATGTCTACATACGGTTTGAATTATGATATATCTGACTATCTAGAAGCTGGTTTGACTTTTGTTGACCTTGGTGCAGTGCACAAGAATTTTGTAGTATTCATGATGATTCTTATCTTATTCTGTGGGATGCAAGAACAGGTTCTTCTCCAGCAATGACAGCCAAGGTTCCGCTCATTGATCATCAGTTTTTTCGCATCATAATCTATGTCGTTTAGGTATCCCCGTATTATTGTTTGTTATATTGATTTTTGAGTTAATTGCCATTTTCGTCCCTGAGGTTTGGGCACATTTGCCATTTTCGTCCAAAATGAAGGTTTTATACCATTTTGCCTCCAACGTTTGTAACTTTTTGCTATTTTCATCCAAATACCTAACCAAGTTACTTTATATCTTATTATGGGTTATTTTTATCTTTCGAGGGGCTATTAAGTAAATAACTTATATAAAGGGGCTAATTATATATAAAAAAAATAAAGTATAAATAAAAAACCTGCTCCATCTCTCTCTCCACTCTCTCTATGTCACAGGTTCTCCTCTCTCTCTCTCTCTCTCTCTCTCTAAAAAAACTCAGCTCTCTCTCTCTAAAATACCTCACCTCTACAACCACCGCCATAAGCATCCATCTACAACCACCACTATCGTTCATAAACAAAACCCCCAAATCACCAACCACCACGGCACGAATCTGAGATCGGAGATGGCGACACAGGTCTGTGATCGGAGCTGGTGCAGCTGTCACTGAGCAACGTGGCGGCGTTGTCTTTCATTTCGTTATCGTATTTTGTGAGGATTTATGGGTTGAGGAGGTTCTTGTTCTTTGATAAGCTTTGTGATGAGAGTGAGATTGTGAGGAAGGGGTATATAGATCAGCTTAATGTATGAGGTTTGTTTGTTATGATTGATTGAATTTTGTGTGTTTTGTTGTGAATTGATGAGATATTTTCAATGAAGTTATGCTTTTAGAATTGATGATAAAGAAGATAACTGGTTCTGTTAGGTTTTATGTTGTTTGGACTTTTTGGTGCAGTTGCTTGAGGTTTGAATCTCTGGTTAGGAGTTGAATTGAAATTTTAAATGTCGTTTTGGTTTAGGTAGAATTTATGAAACGAAAATAACTGTTTTTGTTAGGTTTTATGTTGTTTTGCATAATTGAAATTTGGGGGTTTTGTTTATGAACGGTGGTGGTGGTTGTAGATGGATGCTTATGGTGACGGTGATGTGTTAACGGTGGTGGAGAGTAGTGACAGGTTATGTTAGAGAGAGAGAAGAGAGAGAGGGACTTTCAGTAGTTGGGAGAGATAGAGAGAAATAATTATATTTCTTTATTTTTTTCAATTTATTACAAACTAGTCCCTAAACATAAGTTTTTTACACAATAGTCCCTGAAGAGATAAAATGACAACAATGCCCTCATGTGCATGACCAGATTTAACCAAAAATTCTAACTAGGTTAGGTATTTGGATGAAAGTAGCAAAACGTTACAAACGTTGGGGGCAAAATGGTACAAAACCTTCATTTTGGACGAAAATGGCAAATGTGCCCAAACCTCAGGGGCGAAAATGGCAATTAACTCTTGATTTTTTATTATTTTTTGGGTATGAGCAGTTTTGTTATTATGCAGATAGTGTGTTTGTTGGTTTGTGATCTTTTAACCGGTTCCGAGAGGATAAAGATTGAAAATTTATGTGCCTAATTTGATAATTGAGGCGGGTTTTTGTGGATTTATGAGTAGATCATATAGATTTAGCATACAAAAGCATGGGAGGGAAGAGGATGATGTATTAAACAATAAAATCAAATACTTAAATACTCATTAAGAAACTCAAATAATGGAAATTTTGGGAGAATTCTTTTTTTATTATTATTTTTTTGTAGTATAATTTTGAAGGAAGATATGATTTGGTAAAGTTTGTAAAGTTGGTTCAGAAAGTTGGGATGTATATGCATCTAAGGATTGGGCCATTTGTTTATGCAGAGTGGAATTTTGGGTAATTTTATCAAGAAACACTTTGTAATTTTTGATGTTTTTAAATTTAATAACGATTTTGATGTTTATGTAGGGGTTTGCCTGTTTGGCTGAAGTATGTTCCTGAAATCAGCTTCAAAACTGATAATGAACCTTTCAAGGTATGTCGTTTACCGAAATCCTCTGTTTTATTGCATATAAATCGTTTGGTTAACATACTGGTGGTGTTCGGGTTCACCTATTTAACCCGTTTAATCAAACAAGATGACCATCAACACGTTTAAAATAAGAATATATGTTTATTAAGCTCAACCCGTCAACATGTTTATGACCCGTTTAATCGATTGAGCAGGAGCAAGTGCTGCTGCTGGTGCTGTTAGAAGAGTTACTAGAGCTGATTTTAGGAATGGTAATAGTTGATTTGTTGCTTGCTATACATACATTTTGTTGGAATATGAACTGATAAACAATTAAACATGTATGAAAAGTTATTTATAAAGGGCTTTTTAGTTCTACCATTCTTTGTTAAAGAAAAGAAGGTGAAGTAATTAAAAGTTATCTTTTTTTTTTCCTTTATTATTTCTATAGAAGTTGTCGATTTGTTGAAAAAACTATCATTGGGATCTCAATCCCAGACTTTGGAAGTTTCAAAACCTGCTAAGAAGGTGAGAACTAACCATATGTTGTAATATATGCTAATTTCTCTGTTAATTGGTAATTATTTATTTATTGGATTACTAATCATGCGGTTAATGTACCTTTGCGGCCTTTTATTTAGTCAGGGGACAATGGGAATGGTGCAAGTCAACCTGTTAATCGGCCGCTTACCCCTTTGATCCCGGATGTTATGGATCCAGTTGTTGCTTATTTTCCCAATGGTTATGCTTCTTCTGCGTATTACTACAGAGGTAATTTAATGTAAATTTGAATTATTGAAACTAAAACATGTAATTTTATTGTTTTTATGATGTAAATTTCTTATGGTAGCATGTATTTTGCTATAAAATGAGTGGCTACTTTTTAAAAACATCAAAATCATAATTAAATTTCTTATGACAGCACTGATAAGCATTCTTTTTTCATTCTATCTCTCTTTCAGTATTGTTTTACCTATAATCATATGGATTGTTTACATGTAATCCTATGTAGGTTTATCCTCTTGGCAGCCACAGGCAAAACACAAGCGTTCTGGTGACTAATCAATAATATCTAGGCGGATTCAGATTAATTTGTACAGTTTTTTCCCACCCGAATGAAGATAAAGTTTAACCCAAGTATCTCTTTTGTAGCTTATCATTGGAGTTGCTAATGGATTGTGGTCAGATAAAGCTTAATACCTAAGTATGTCAAAAAGTGTATTTCTTTATTCATTATGGCATTCTTGGCATCTGTATACTGATGAAATTTTAGTGCCTTAGCTCAGCAGGTGAGTTATTTTTTTGTGTCTACTCAACTCAATGTATTATTTTGAAACTTCTTGCATGCTTATGTTTCTTCTATTAGTTTGCTTGGGAGGGTTGTTTTTGTTGTTATTATTATTTACCAATATATATAACCAAAATGGGATTTAGGTAACATGTGCCCATTCACTTGCAATTTACAAGTGCTTTTATTCTTTAGAAGTACATAAGTTGCTTTAGACACTAGGTTTTCAGTTTTGTATTTCAAACAGGATTCAAGAAGCTTTTAGACTTTTATTCACAATTAGGAACTATTGTTTTGGAGGTCTTCAACTTTTTATACACATTTATGACGAGTAATTAACCTTTGGGTTTCGGGTTTTTGGGTCAGATTGTTCGGGGTTTCGGTTAGGAAAAAGTAACCCAGTAACCGACTCATTTAAAGTTTGGGTTGTTCGGGTTGGTTCAGGTTAGGTTGTTCGGTTTTTGGTTTTGGATGTAAAATGAAAAAAAAATAGTAAAAAAGTATTATAACAATTCAAACATCATTTAACAATATGGTACGATAATGTTCAAATGTCCGAAAGCTTAATGTTTCAAAGACAAAACACTCCAAATCAAATTCCATCTATAAAAAAGACAATAAATGTTTGAGTTTTTATTCGGGTTTCGAGATTTGGGTTTTTCATGTCGGGTGGTTCTGGTTTTGGTTAAGTAAAAGTGACCCAATAACTTAACCATTAAAGGTTCGGGTTGGTCAGGTTTGGGTTTTCCGGGTTTGGGTTTTACGGGTATTCTTTAATTTGGGTTTAGGTTTTTTTGAGTATTCTCTTATTCGGGTTCGAGTGGCTTCGAATTCGGGTCGGTTTCCAAATTTGGATAAGAGGCCTTTGTTTCAGTGTTTTGATCATTGATTGATTTGGTTATTAGATTTTTTAGCCTGTTAAAAAGATCATGGATTGGTATTTTCCTTTTTTTTTAATGTACTTCCGTTAAATTCTTTGTTTTATGAATTAGGTGTTCATGTAAATGGTCAACTTGACTACAGGTTTTAAATCTTGAATTACAAGAGCATTGGCCAACACTTGCGAGCCTAGGTGGCGACAACTTGAAATTTTGGCGTCACGAATGGGGAAAATGTGTTACTTGTGCAGATTCGGTTTTTGATGAGTGGGGTTACTTTAAGGCCGCACTCTCTTAAGAAAAAAACAAACCTTCTTGGTGCTCTAGAGAATGCAGGTGCGGGCACAATCGTTTTTTGAAATGATGAGTGAATTGAGGAAAAAATACAGAAATAGACAATCCATGCTTTAACTTTCTAGAACAACTTTTAACTTTTTAAGTCATTTTATCATCAAATGAATATTTTCAATAATTTTCAAAAGTGAGTTGCACATGTATACATGACATAATTCTGATATGATTATGTTTTGGCAAATTGGTATATGTCAATTTAGATTTTACTAACTGTGAAACTGGCACTTTAACTTTTCACTTTTATTGCTAAGGGCAATGCATAATCATAGATTTATGCTTGGTTTCCTTTCGATTTGGAGACACTGATTGGTGACTGGTCGGTTGGTGCATTTGGAGATGTTCGGAATCTGTTCGAGTCATTTATGTAAGGCAGTTTGGGATGAAGGCAACAATTGGCATGCGCGGGTCAATTGGTTTTAGACATTCGCATTTAACAAAACTAGCATGGGAACTGAGAGATCGCCAACTTGATCAGTAGAAACAAGTTTTACTCTTGATCTTTTCATCCTTTACCGAAAGAAACTAAATGATAATAACAATAATAATGATTTTGATGCAGCTTGCAAATGTGTAACACCCCGAAAATATAAAACTTTATATTAGAATTATAAAGTATAAATAAACAAGAATTTACTAACTAGGAATTTTAACCTAGTTAGCTAATTTCTAGAAGTAACTTATAATAGAGTTAAAAACAACCAAACTTTATGATAAACAAAAGTAGAGGGGCTTATCTTGTAAAATCTGAAACTTAATTAGATAAAAAAAATAACAAGGACCAAACATACAAAAGTGTGTCTGGTCGTACATGGGACGCAGGGGGCGACCAGAGCTCCTCACCAAGCCCTAGTTCATCACATAATTCACAAAATTGAGGGCTTAAATCAAGCTGAAATCGAAAATCGAGCATAGATTATTAATCCTCATCACAAGAGGATTACAAGGTATGTAAAATTTGATGAAAACTCTCAACTCGAAATTCTCATGAAGTTGGGAAAAACTAAAATTCATGGTTGCATGTTTGTTTTATGATGAATTAGGAACAATATAGTGTCTAGGGACAAACCCTAGACAAATACAAGTTGAAATCATGTGAAATTTTAGTAAAATCCATGAACACCATTGTAGGTGATTAGTGGGTTATGTAGAACTTGATAAACACTAGGAAATTGGGTGTTGTTTTAGTGTAATTTGACAATTGTGAAGTGACTTCAGAATTTTAGAAGCTAACAATTGTGTAAAATGGGTTGATTGATGTGAAATTCGGGCTAGATGATAAGCTAGGGATTTGCTAAATAATCATGTAAAATTCTGCCCTTAAAGTGTTTGTTGAAATGCCTCAAAGAAGGCTCGAAACTGGAATTTTGAAGTTAAAACACATAATTGTGATGTTTTGGCTATTATGCGAAACGTGCTTAAAAAAAAGAGTTCTAAATGTGATATAATTGAACTCTATAGGAAAGGATACCGGAACGTCGAGTGGACAAGCCGGTGGTGATTTGCGGTTGAAGGGCGTGCACTAAAGGTATGTAACTTGAACCGTTACATTAAACAAATTGTTGTAAATTTTGCGAAGTCTCATTGTAGGATAAATATGGTGTCAATTGTAGCGACTATGATCGTTACTTGAATTAATAGTCTAAGAGTGACAAGGAATCGTTTGGTAGTCATCATATTGGAGGATTCCATAAGATGAGTCAAACGGGTCGATTAGTTGTGTAAATTATTGTTCTAGTGTTTTAGAGAGTTAAGAAGGCGATGACAATCACAAGAGCATTAAGCCATGAGATTGGTAAAGAAATGCGAGTGATAACGAGCCCCGGATGTTGGGTATAAAGTGTCATAAGTTTACTAGCTAAATGATAGTAAATTGTGTGAAGTTGAAATGGGTCGAATAAATGCATAATGGCATATAGTCTTTCTGTCCGTAACTTAAACTTTTGGTATGAAAATTGTAATAGGCACGTTGGTAATGAATTTACAGACGTATAGGAAAAAGAATCACTAAAAACGGACTTACGAATCAAAAGTTATGCCAATTTTAAGTTGGGATTTGAATATACATTGAGCTGGGTATGTACAGCAACAGATAAACAAACATTCTGTGAAAATGAGGGCTACGCGTCACGCGATGCCCCTAGGCGTTACGCGGCGCCCCCCCCCCCCTTCCGGGAAAATTTTATTTTTCTTGTTTGTTGATCCATGGAACTTGTTTATATCTATTCTAGTATTATCAAAACTAACATTTGATGTGGTTTTGACCTTAGGTGACTATGGTGAACTTACGGATGGCGATCAAGCAAATGTCGAAGAACCGAACACGACTTTTTGAAGCTTCCGCTATATTTTAACCTTTAATAGACTATGTTTATGGGATGTAAACAAATTGTTAAACAACTTTTGAATGTTTTAACTTAGTCGTTAGTTGACTAAGGTTTTGCTACTTTTGAACTTTATTTATGGAATCGATGTTATAACTAGTCATCTTTTATCTAAAATGGTATGAATTACTATTAAATTCAAGTAGAATTAGACGGGTGTTACAAGTTGGTATCAGAGCTCAAGGTTGTTAACAAAGTGTTCGGTTCAAGCTTGATCGATCGTCCGGTAAGAATTAATTGCTTTAGTAGACTTACTAGAATACTAGAAAAAGGAAATTTGAATTGAGATGCACGGGAAGTGCTTGTTTACACACTCAAACCCGGAAAAGTGCACTAAGCATAAATGGTTTAAGCAAGTGGTGAACTTGGCTAGATCAAAATGAATGACGTATATGTCATAAATGAAATGTTTAACAATTAGTGTAAACATTTCAATTTCAAGATGACGGAAAGATGGGAGGAGTGTATGAATACGCTCGAACCCGGGAAAATACACTAAGTAAGAAAGGTAAGGCAATATATATACTTGACCAAACCGAAAAAGAATAACACATTATTTATGATTGAGTAAGAGTGATATAAATTTCCGTATAATAAGATGGAAATGAATTAAATAATTATTGATAAATCGTGATGAATGTTTCAGTTAAAGAAATGTCTGGAGTAACCGGAGACGATTCGACATCTCAATTGATTGAACAAATGAAAGCTAAGATTTCCGAGGAGGTCGAAAAAGCTCTAGAAAATAGTCTATCACAGTATATTGATATATTACAAACCACAATCGTGCCGGTGGTGAACGGTATGATGGCTAAATTGAAAGACAGCATACTACAAGAAATAGAAGAAAGGAGGGTGTTGGATATGAATCCAAGATCCGTAAAGAAGTCCAAGTCTAATAAAGCTCCCAAGAAGGGAGTTACAAAAAGTGTGTTACATCAGTGTAGATTTTGTGGAAAAATTCACAAGGGCACATGTGGTAAGCCAAGACATAAAAAGTCTAAATGTCCAGAGAGGCTTGGAACCAAGGACACAACCGACACAAAGTCTGATGCCCAGAAATCAAGGACAAAGTTGTTTTATATAGCAGCCACGGAGGCTAAAGCTGAACCTGATGTCGTTTCAGGTATACTCTTGTAAATTAAATTTCAGCATGAATTTTTAATTATTACGAGTGCAAATAAATCGTTTGTTTTATATCGATTTATTTAACATTCTACATTAGTGTTAACAAAATTACCAAGGCTTTGAAAAATAGAAAGAGGTAATAATAAAAGTTCTATTGTTTATAAGAGGTGCTGAAACTGTACGTTGAGCATCAAGGTAAAAATAATCATGATAAATATTGCCTTGGGAAGGGGTGCGCGCACACTCGAACCCGAGAACGTAATGAAAGATAAGCGTCATAATAGGGAGGAGTGTAATAACACCCGAAGCCTGGGAGTTTACAATAGTAATAAATGACAAGGACATGGTTATAGACTAAGCCAAACTAAATGAAACAGATAGAAACATCATTTATGTCAACAAACGATGTGGATAAATTCCATACAACGATATGAAACAATAACATGAAATGAATTGATTTTGTTATTGTAACAATGGGTTAAAGTCAGAAATCAAGAGATTAAGATTTGGATAGGAATATCCTCGAAAAAGAAACTAAATGGACAATATGTATTATTTGTTGTTGTAAATAATGAAATACCAATAAATTTGGATTTAAAAGCTCGGGTATGGGTAGATATCCAAGTAACATGTTATTAATAAATTCCTCCTGAGGAAGAACGATAATCACCTTGATGAGGGTGAATATGTAAAAGAATTAGTAAGACAAACATTATGAAAGCGTTAGAATAAGAACGAGTAAACCCCAAAGGTCGAATAACAATAACAGTAGTTTACCAAATAAGACTTGAGACATGGGCCTTCGGGACATTTGTAAAAGAAACAGACCTAAGGGTCGCTGACAAAAGAAAGGTGGTGTACGGATTAATTAAGTAAAGTGATTGATAATAAAAGTAAACGAAAGCCGGATAATGGGAGCATATTACATTAAGATAATGAGCCCAAGGGAAGGGATAAGAATCAAGTAAACAAAAATATGAATCGACAATTTAGAATCTCAAGGCATAAGGATAAAGTTGACTGTCATAGGCAATGGAACTCACACGAACAAGTCAAACCAGATGAGTGGAAGAATAAAAGACTTGGTTGAGTAAAAGCGGTGGATTTTGCTGATACGACCAAATAAATCGAGAAACAAAGTCTTAAGGAATGCCGGAAGGGTTGCTATGAAAATAATATCGATAAAATACTCAATTAATAGGTATGTTTTCAGATAAATGCATAACCAACAGTCAAGAACGCGAATTAAAAGTCAAGAGACTCGGATTAAGAGTTATGACTGATAAAACGAAAAAATTTTGCAAAAACAGAAATTTCGATAGTCATGTTCAACTACTTTAATGTTGGGTGGGTTGAATAAAGTATAGTGGTTGATATCCCAAGTAAGCGCAACCTGGATAATGGAAGCGTGAAATATTATTGAATCTATGGGATAGATCATAAAAGAATATGAAAGGGAAAATGCAAACCAATGAAACCGGAATGTTAAAAACATCAAGATCAAGAACCCGGGTAACATGTTGAAAGGAAATAGAGGCATAAACCAAATAACGGTATGAGTAAAATAAACCAACGCGAAGGACACATAAGAAGTCATAGAGTCGGAAAGATAATCCGAAAGAAAATGAGTGTAGCCTTAGACTACGGTCAAGGTCAAACGAATAGAAGATGATCCATGGGATCACCATAACCTCCAAATTATAAACAATGTAAAGGCCTACGGGAACAAAATGACCATTGGGTCGCAAATACAAATGGAACATGCTAGGGGGGGAGGTTTCACCCTAAAAAGGTGAAGACCTAATAGAATAGTCTACAAGGCTAAGTAAAGGAACCCGCGGGTCGATAATATAAAGCGTGGAGAACCAATTATGATTTCTCGCGTAAAATGATAATCCCGAAGAATAATCCTTGTCGTCAATTCCTTGATATGATTAATCGACATGGTTAAAGAGAAAAACATTAAACTAAAATTCAGTTTTAGTAAAGAAATGATATTCTAACACCTATGAATACCGAGAGAGAAATTAGAAAATGGTTAGTACTAAAGAATATAGGTCTAACGCCGAAAGCTGTAAGATGATGCATTCGGAGGAAAGATTCTTAAGAATGAAAAGTCGATGTAAAACTAAACATGGCGTGATGTGATCACAGACACAAAAGTAATATAGAATGTAATCACGTTATAGTGTGAATGACTAGATATGAAATTATAAGCACGCAAAGGGCCGATGACGGCAATATTGCATACCCGAATGACGAGGTATGAGGTAAAATGGTGACCAATTAGTTTAGGCAATAAAACAAGTTGTAGCCTAAATAACACTGTGACCTATGTAGAGCGCTTGTTAATATAAAACTAGCGTCAAGTAAGTATGCTGACGGACTCAGTGACTGAATGGTCAAAAGACAACCCGATTAAAAGGGCGACAAAGGATAGGAAATAGGTGATATAGTTATGCTAAAAGTTTTCCCCAAGGAAGGGTGTTATCCGATTCAGAAAAAGAGAGAAACTAACCCCGAGGTTTATCGGGCCATTTAAAATCATTAAACGGGGTTGGCAAGGTGGCTTATCGTCTCGAGCTACCGGAAGAGTTGAGTGGAATACATGGCACGTTCCACGTGTCACATCTCCGAAAATGTTTAGCAGACGACACTGCTCGTATCCACTACGATGATATCGAGGTGGATAACAGCCTCAACTATGTAGTAAAACCAATTGCGATTTTAGATCGTAAAGAGAAGAGTTTGAGGAACAAAGTGATTAAGCAAGTCAAGGTCAAATGGGAGCATAGGAAAGGTTCAGTCACTACGTGGGAGTCCGAAGAGGAGATGCGACGTCTCCACCCTACATTATTTGGTACGTACTTTGGTTTCGGGGACGAAACCCTTTTAAGGGGGGTGGACTTGTAACACCCCGAAAATATAAAACTTTATATTAGAATTATAAAGTATAAATAAACAAGAATTTACTAACTAGGAATTTTAACCTAGTTAGCTAATTTCTAGAAGTAACTTATAATAGAGTTAAAAACAACCAAACTTTATGATAAACAAAAGTAGAGGGGCTTATCTTGTAAAATCTGAAACTTAATTAGATAAAAAAAATAACAAGGACCAAACATACAAAAGTGTGTCTGGTCGTACATGGGACGCAGGGGGCGACCAGAGCTCCTCACCAAGCCCTAGTTCATCACATAATTCACAAAATTGAGGGCTCAAATCAAGCTGAAATCGAAAATCGAGCATAGATTATTAATCCTCATCACAAGAGGATTACAAGGTATGTAAAATTTGATGAAAACTCTCAACTCGAAATTCTCATGAAGTTGGGAAAAACTAAAATTCATGGTTGCATGTTTGTTTTATGATGAATTAGGAACAATATAGTGTCTAGGGACAAACCCTAGACAAATACAAGTTGAAATCATGTGAAATTTTAGTAAAATCCATGAACACCATTGTAGGTGATTAGTGGGTTATGTAGAACTTGATAAACACTAGGAAATTGGGTGTTGTTTTAGTGTAATTTGACAATTGTGAAGTGACTTCAGAATTTTAGAAGCTAACAATTGTGTAAAATGGGTTGATTGATGTGAAATTCGGGCTAGATGATAAGCTAGGGATTTGCTAAATAATCATGTAAAATTCTGCCCTTAAAGTGTTTGTTGAAATGCCTCAAAGAAGGCTCGAAACTGGAATTTTGAAGTTAAAACACATAATTGTGATGTTTTGGCTATTATGCGAAACGTGATTAAAAAAAAGAGTTCTAAATGTGATATAATTGAACTCTATAGGAAAGGATACCGGAACGTCGAGTGGACAAGCCGGTGGTGATTTGCGGTTGAAGGGCGTGCACTAAAGGTATGTAACTTGAACCGTTACATTAAACAAATTGTTGTAAATTTTGCGAAGTCTCATTGTAGGATAAATATGGTGTCAATTGTAGCGACTATGATCGTTACTTGAATTAATAGTCTAAGAGTGACAAGGAATCGTTTGGTAGTCATCATATTGGAGGATTCCATAAGATGAGTCAAACGGGTCGATTAGTTGTGTAAATTATTGTTCTAGTGTTTTAGAGAGTTAAGAAGGCGATGACAATCACAAGAGCATTAAGCCATGAGATTGGTAAAGAAATGCGAGTGATAACGAGCCCCGGATGTTGGGTATAAAGTGTCATAAGTTTACTAGCTAAATGATAGTAAATTGTGTGAAGTTGAAATGGGTCGAATAAATGCATAATGGCATATAGTCTTTCTGTCCGTAACTTAAACTTTTGGTATGAAAATTGTAATAGGCACGTTGGTAATGAATTTACAGACGTATAGGAAAAAGAATCACTAAAAACGGACTTACGAATCAAAAGTTATGCCAATTTTAAGTTGGGATTTGAATATACATTGAGCTGGGTATGTACAGCAACAGATAAACAAACATTCTGTGAAAATGAGGGCTACGCGTCACGCGGCGCCCCCCCCCCCCCCCCCCCCCTTCCGGGAAAAAATTATTTTTCTTGTTTGTTGATCCATGGAACTTGTTTATATCTATTCTAGTATTATCAAAACTATCATTTGATGTGGTTTTGACCTTAGGTGACTATGGTGAACTTACGGATGGCGATCAAGCAAATGTCGAAGAACCGAACACAACTTTTTGAAGCTTCCGCTATATTTTAACCTTTAATAGACTATGTTTATGGGATGTAAACAAATTGTTAAACAACTTTTGAATGTTTTAACTTAGTCGTTAGTTGACTAAGGTTTTGCTACTTTTGAACTTTATTTATGGAATCGATGTTATAACTAGTCATCTTTTATCTAAAATGGTACGAATTACTATTAAATTCAAGTAGAATTAGACGGGTGTTACAAAATGATCAAGATTTTGTTTGCAAATATGACCCACTCTTGATTCATCTGTATGATTGCTTACCTGTTTTTTTTACCAGGATGCTTTTGGGCAATGTGAAAACGCCTGGCGGGTAACAACCAGTAAATAAGTTATTTGTCCGATTGTCACATTAACTGCGCCATTTCTTCTATCATGGAGTGATCATGTAGAGGGCTTTAATGGAAAGGCTTTCTACTTTAGCTGCACTGAAACAAATAAATCTGCACATTCATGTGGTTTCGCTCAGGTGGTTTGGCAAGTCATCTCACAATGGTGTAAACTACAAGGTATATTTTCTACAAACTTGAGAGATGTTTTGGGGCTATCCAGCTTTGTTCCAGGTTCAAAGAAGAAGGTAATCAACATAAATTGTGATTCATTTTTTAAATTGAAATAGGTAACTTGTAAGATGGCCTATGGTGTGTTTTTAAACTTTATGTGAAGGTTTACCCGGCCGAAATGCGGCGTGTGCTACTTCTATTACTATTAACTGTGAAACGGTTCAGTTGGTTAAAGTTTTTCGGGAACAAGTTAGGAATGGTGCCTTCGACTGAAGTACGGGTTATTGAAGCCGAGGTTAAGGGGGTGGAAATACAAGTTTGAAAAATCAGGCTAAGTAAGATTAGGCCAAATCGTGATTTATGAAAACAAAGAACACAAGGAGCTGCTTATGAGCTTTAATGCATTAGCAACTTAAGTTTTAAGTTTTTTAAAATTTGTAATAGAGTAGTAGTTTTGTGTTCGTTTGTTTGAATCACCTTATAGCATGTGATTATAACCTTATAAAATAATTGAAGTGGTGGGGATTTTTTTGTTCTTTTTGTTTGTTTGTTTGTTTTTTTTTTTTTTTGTTTTTTTTTTGTTTTTTTTTTGTTTTTTTTTTTTTTTTTGTTTCTTTTTGCAATTTGCAGCTTTATAACAATATAAATAATTCAGGGACTTTTTCTAATGTAGCCAACATTTTTGCAAATTGAAAATGTAATCATCTTCTCAAGGTTGCTTTAAATCATGAAAATCAGTAGCACAACAATTGCAAATCCAAAATTTTCTCCCTTCAGAGACAGTGTTCTTGCATTACTCTATTATCAAAGAAAACAAAAAGGTCAGTAATTTATTATAATTCATGTGATTTTTTTTATATGTAAAGTGACATTTTTAATCAAGTAAGTTTGTGGGCAGTGGTGGAGCTTGAATGGAAACTCGGTAGGGGGCGGATTCTAAAATTCCAAATTGGTGGATGCCCGACTCTTAAAAATCCAATAGTTTACGCTAAAAAAACAAATTTTCAGTAAAATAAACATCAAGTGCAAAAAATCGATGGGGGCCGGATCACCCTCGGGCCTCCCTTATCCTTCGCCTCTGTTTATGGGAACTAACCGGATTAAGTAATCGAATGTTTCTTTAATTTCAAATTTTATTAAAACACTGTTAAATATTATATGATTTACTTTGAGTAACCCGTGTAAGTGTGAGTGAATTGGGTTAGTAGTGTTTTGTTTTGCATGTTATTTTGACAACTTAATACAGCTCTTCCTATTTAATTAAAGTCATAAGAGGTAAGAGGCTTTGTGTTGGCCAAAATGCCTCATTTACTTTTCTTCGTATTGAAAAAAAGAAAAAAAAAACTTCACTTAATAGATGAATTTGAAACTAAAAATATTGGAATGACACGTTTGATGATATGTAATAGTGTTTATGAGATATATGTAAATGAATTGTTGCAAGAGAAATATTCACTATTAACTAAGATTGTTTGAAACATTAGTTGTATAGATAACCAGTTGGAAACAAGCTCTAAAAGGGAATGGGTCAAATGTTCTGTCTTTATTTTTCTTTATTGTTTACTCAGTGTGTGTAAATAAGAGGTACGAAATGCGGATTTTGATGTGTAAGGTTTTTATCTTGAAGTTATTTAGCCTACCTAATTTGAGAACAGATCGAGATACCATGTAGTGTAGAGCAACATTCCCTTTACTATTCACACGTAGTTGATAATTCATTTCATCAAGATATAAATTCCTCAAAGTTATATTTCATCTCGCACAAAGTAGGCGCAAGTTAAGATCAATATGATCTATCACTACTTTGAACCTTACAAAATTATAAAAAGATGTGTTAATTTATTTAAATCTAAAAATGTTATTGTAAATGGTTGCAAAAAGGGCATATAATTTAGTTATTTTTTTCCCTTCGTAGGAGATATATTCCTCAATAGCATATAGTTAAATGTTTTTCCTTCGTAGGAGATATATACCTAGCATATATAAAAGGTTTAAAATGTGTGCCACTTCTTAAATCTTTCATCCTGGAGCCAAATGGGCCACACGAAAGTGTTGCCAATATTAAGTTGTATAAAATTCATGATTAGTAAAAAAAACATACAATATCTAGCATTCACTATATTAACTTTTAATAAACTGTTGGGTAGTGAAGAAGGTCTATTATCATTTTGCTTTTAAATTGTTGGAGCTTGGATACGATATTACCCTTAAATGCCCCCAAAAATAATAAACCAAAAGCATCAAATATTGAAAAAAATTGTGAAACGTCCAATATTTGATAAAATTTTACTATATGTTTGTTGGAAACATTGATAACTATTACCGACCCGATACTTTTGGTTTTTTGAACAACGATTAACCGACCTATTGTTTGTATGTTTTGAAACAACAATTAACAAAAGTCAAGGCTAATCACTCTCGAGGGTTAGTTAAAAGATTATGTTAATATTGTTAATTTATATAATTTACTGTGAGACCACCCGTGTAACACACGGGTACTTAGACTAGTATTATAAATATACATATATATAAAGGAGAAACAGGATCTAAAATATCATCCTAAAGGTGTATGGTTTTACAATCCACTGGTGCACCCTTAGGCTTTCAACCTATATATATATATATATATATATATATATGTACACATATGTATGTATTTAAATGTATGAAATTCTTACATTGAGTATGGTAATAGCTCATTTGCTTTTGTTGATTTGCTTGGTATAGAACCCTCGTGTTGATAACGTGTTATAAAAGAAAGAGATTGACATTAAATCTTTCTCAATATATCTTTCTCTATATTCCTCTCTTCTTTTCACAATTGTTCATTCTATCGAATCTATTACATTCGTTATATAGAAAAGAAAAAGAAATAAAACAAAACTGGTGGGGTCTATGTCTGCCACTTTCTCTAATAATTCATAATAGTAATTGTAATGTTTTTTTTTTTTTTTTTTTTTTTTTTTCTTTTTTTGTTGTAATTGTAATGTAATAACCAATCTACATTATATTTTTTGAAACTCTAATAGTCTAATTACACAGTTATTTTTAGTTTTCTTTTGTAAATGCTCTTAAATAAATTTTAATAAAAAAAAAAGTTGTCTTAAAAGTAAGTATTTTTAATGAGTGTAAACCAGTGTTGTAAAAAATCGCGACTAGTCGGTGATTAATCGCTAGTAACTGAGTAGTTTTTCGTTAATCAGTCCATTAATTGCTAGTCGGGCCTAGTCGGCCAGCCAAAAATCGGCCATTCCGGCCAGATTCTCGACAAAAAAACGATATATTCCGGCCAAAACCTCTAAATTTCAGTCATTTCCAACTAAACTATGTGAATTCCAACAATTAATCTTGTATACTTAAAAAATAAGTTGAGTAAGAGTTAAAACCTAACTACTTAAAATATTTACCTATAAAATATGTATATGTATACATAAAACTAAAAATTACATATAAGAACCCCAATCCGATTAATCCCGAGTAATCGCGAGTAGGCGTTAGTCCCCACCTCACCGGCCGACTAGCAAGTTCTACAACCTTGGTGTAAACTATTCCCTGTATTGGTACCATTACCAAACCAAACCAGCATTCATTTTTTAGGTTACCGGTTTTGATGGTATTTCATTTATCATTTAATTAATATTTCTCTAATAACTTGTGTTCATTAGTTTTAAAAAAAAACCCTCTAAATATAGATATTGATATTATCAGAACGGATACGGGCAATCATTCCATTGTTTTTATTGACGTATAAAACGTGTCAATATTCTTTTGAACATAGCTTTATTTATTTATTGGTTTTCTCTTTTGGTTGCTATACGTTTCAGTACTGTACTGGTACTGTAAGGAACCGGTATCGACCGAATTATCACCCCATCGCACAGAGAATCCCACTAGTTAATATATTAAAAATCGTCTCAGGGTTATAAGATTTTGCATAGTTGGATAAGTGATTTCTTAAAAATAAAACTCATGATGTCTCAGGGTTATAAGATTTTGCATTGTTTGAGATCACACCTTTTCTGGTAATCGTATCAAAACGCCGTCTTCAACATATCCAGTCTTGCTTTGCATTCCATGGATTATAACGGCCTTGGTTCCAAGCCTGGGAACCACCGGTCGTATGTTACACTGCCTTGGACACCAATATTCATAGAGGCCATATAACCAGTGGCGGACCCAGGAATTTTTCCATGGAGGTGCGGAACATTTTTAAAAATTTTAGGCCCCTAGGTATATAAGTAAAAAAATCGGTTCGTATCGGGTCGGGTCGGGTCATGTAAAACAAACGAACATCAAACTAAATTTATATAATCATCAAAAACATGTCAAACCTTGTTACAAACATAATTAAAACGTCGACGCCCTACGGGTTTTCATTTTTTGAAATCTATCCAAAACATCATCTAAAGCTAATTTCTTAAGCAATTCTTTCTTTATATAACATAAGTTCATCGCTCCATAACATAATGTTTCAATTTTAATTTTCAACTATTCAAGCCCTAGAAATCATAACGAAAGTTGTAATCACCCTAAAAATATATAAACAACATAATCACCCTAAAAATCATCTAAACAACCATAAACAACGTCAAAACATACAAAATTTCAAACCTATTTAATAACTTTATTACCCTTTTTTCTCCTATAATATCAACCAAAAGCATCAAAATAACAAAGAAACTTACCCGTGTTCGGATTCCGGTTAGATTTGGTGTCGAACGACGGTGGTATGGTGGCTGATTACGGTGGTCGCCGGCTGCTGGACTGTTGTCGCTGGGTGATGTTGTTCGTTGGCAGTGCAGGGATGCAAGAGAGAGAGCGGGATAGAATTTCTTAAGGTTTTGGGCTTATTTTATTATAGTTTGAAATATTGTTGGGTTTGGTTAATGAGCTAAGACTTAGTGGGCTAGCTAGTTAGGAATTATAAGTGGGTAAAGGTATGGGTTTTTGGGTTTAGTTGGGTATGTATTAAAAGTTATATAATTTAGGTAGTATATTTAAAAAAAAAATAAGAGTTTACTAAAAAAAAATTTAAAATATAAATTGATAACACTTTTTACCTAAGGGGTGCGGGCGAAAAATTTCAAAGGGTGCGGTCGAAAATTCCAAGGGGTGCGGACGAAAAATTCCAAGGGGTGCGGATAGGATTTTCGACGGAATTTAGCCCTAATTTTTTTCCCCCGGGGGTGCGCCCGCCCACCTTGGGGTGGGCTTGGGTCCGCCCCTGCATATAACAAGGCAAACTTAGCTCATACGGGATGTATGAGAGGCAGGGGCGGATCTATATGGGATCCAGGGGTTGCACGGGATACCCCTCAATTTTCTTCGCTAAGTACAGTTTTTCTTTTCTAATCTCCGTTTTATGTATTGGGATACCCCTAAGCAAATATTAGAATACTCCTAAATACAGATGATTATGAGATAGAAACAAAAATTTCTGGTCAATGAAAACATAATTTTCCGGTCGACGTAAAGTTGCAGCAGGACTATTTTAGGCTCGGAGAAGATGAAGTTATTATTATAATAGTTAGCATATGGGAAACATAAATAAAAAAGGAGTAAATTACAAGTTTTGTCCTTTATGTTTGTCCCAAATTTCAGGCGCTGTCCTTTACCTTTAAAATTGATGAGTTTTGTCCTTAATGTTTACAAATCTTGCACATTATGTCCTTTAGGCCAAACCCAGTTAGATTTTTTGGTTAAATTTGGTCATGTGCAAGGCACATGAGGGTATTTTTGACATTTTACCCTATTATTTAATTAAATATCTTAAAAGAAAATATAAAAATAATATATATTAACAATATTCTTTCTCTGCTCTCCATCTCTTTCCTAAAACCTCCATAACCTAATTACACCATCACCTCCACCTCCTTCCACCACTGCCGCCACCACCGCCACCACAACCTCCTTCCACCATCGCCACCACCTTCTTCCACCACTGCCGCCACCAAACGGTTCAATGAATCTTTAAAAGCTTCAATGTATTTTGGGACTAAAAATATAAAACAATAGCAGAATTACCTTATTCTTCGCGATAAACATCCCGGAACTTGTTCTGACCTCACTAAGCTTACTCTCACCAGAAACATTATCTGCAACTGCAGATCTTTTCAGCTCAGATTTAGCCTGTTACATAGCATCCCCAAATAAGCCCAAATGCAATTCAATCAAACCCTAATATGCTCTCCAAAGTCCAAACAACTACTAGCAATCAACTCATAACCAAACTGTTGTTATTTTTCCGATTATTAGTTTGAACATAAACTACAATAATAATAACCAAATTAATCCTTACCATCATCCACAAATCCAATAAAGAAGACAAATAAATCCGATCCATAATCTTATTTCACAAATTTAGAAACAAAAACTACAATTAAATTAACATATGAAAACCTAATGAAGGGTCAGAACAGATCTGGGAGTGGCCGGTACTTCTAACACCCACCACCGATTGAAAAAAACCGATTGAAATCCTATCTAGATTCAGCCATATCTTTTCGTCTAACACCCACCACCGATTGAAAACCTAAACCGATTGAAAACCTAAACCGCAACCACCCAAAAAAAACCCCAACCTGCAACCACCCAAAAAAACCGATTGAAAACCTAAACCGCTACCGGAGCCATCGATTCGTCTAACACCCACCACCGATTCCAGTCAGACCATCGTCAGAACACCACAGCACCATCACCACCGCAGTAGAAGACGGAGGACCTTTAGTATGTGATGTCGCCGGATAAAAAGAAGCGATTTACCCTGTACCTAACCCACCACCACCGCCGTGCCTTCACCACCGCACCTAACCCACCACCACCGCCGTGCCTTCACCATCTCAACCACCTGCATCTGCATCTGTGTTTGAGAGAGAGAGAAGACATGAAAGTTATTTAATAATGTTTTGTTTATATATATATTGTTTTGTTTTTAAGTTGTACAAATTGACCCTTTTATAAAAGTTATTTACAAACTAGCCCCTGGAAAGCTCAAATGACAAGAATGCCCTCATGTGCCATGCACATGATCAATTTTAACCAAAAAATCTAACTGGGTTTGCCCTAAAGGACATAACGTGCAAGATTTGCAAACATTAAGGACAAAACTTAACAATTTTAAAGACAAATGACAGCGCCTGCAATTTGGGACATACATAAAGGATAAAACTTGGGACATAAAAAAGTAAGGAAGTCTGCAAGTCAGAACTTATATTAATATATTAATTTGTTATTGTAAACATTTGTTTGTTTTGCTTTTCTTTTTCTGTTTGTTTAATTTATTTTTTTGTTTTTAAAGGCTTTATTTATTTACTTATTTGTTTATTTATCAAGTAATGTATTAGAACCATGGCTTTATAGTTTAATGGTATCTTAGGGGTGAGATAAGGTTTTGGACCACTAGGTTCTGGGTTCGATTCTTACAATGGGGTTTTCTCATATTTATTGGGTTTCTTCCTGAATTGGTGTATAGTCATTATGCCTAGTGGAAATGGATATGATCGGGTGGTTCCGCTGGTGGCACGATGATACTTCAGTGGTCTCTCAGTGATCCAAATTTGCCGTTAAAAAGTAATGTATTAGATTTCTTTTATTAATACTTTTTGGTTTTTTTGTTGTTAATATATTATTGTTACAAACTAAATATTATTTATATAACTCAAGAATAACATTTAAAGTTCTATAAAAAAAAATACGTTATCATGTGTGTTTGGTACACCCATTAATAATTTTTTTTTTTTGATAATCAACGTATGATTTAAAATATAAAAATAAAATTATATTTGGATACTATGATTAAATAGTTTTGGTTCTCTCACTTTATTAGGGAGTGACACTCTATTATAGAGTATGTACTATAGAGAGATAATTTTACTTTCAAAAATTAGTTTCACAACGCATTGGTTGGTTTGGGTTAACCCTAATTACACGCATTATTTGCATAATTACACATCGGTGGTCGCGTACTGTTGCATGTTAAAAGTCTTTTGGATTTAAACCTTTCATTATATATATTAAGGTCCATTTTTGTTAGCCGCTCAGTTCCCTAAGGGCTCTCTAGTTCTCAGGAACGACCTCCCTAGGTTAAAGAAAAATTAAGGGTCCATTTTACTAGCCGCCCCGGGATCTTGAATTCTCAAGGACGGCCCTGGGTAAAAAAAAAATAGGGATACCCCTGAATTTTTCTTCTAGTTCCGCCACTGATGAGAGGGCGATGGCTATACGACCCATTTGAGTGAGTGTTTCGTCCTTATAATATGATCGCCTGAATGTACAAACTGAAAAAAAAAATGATTGATCTACTAGTGATATAACCATATGACCCGTATCATCTTATTTTGCATGTTTATATGGTCCATATATGAAGTGACAAATTCCCTACTATCCATTGTTATGGAGGGTATATAGATAACAATCCTTAAAAGAATGAGTGGAGGAAGAGCATTAACATCCTAGCCACCAAAATATGTGAGAAGATATTTTCATATTATAAAAGGTGTAAAAGGTGGTTGTGAGCGGAGGAGTGAGAAAATATTACTGTTCATCTGTATATTTGAGGGGACACTCTTCACCCTCTACAATTTTTTAATATATTTTGAAAGTGGTTGTGAGTGGAAGTGAGAGAAAATGTAATGATAAATGTATAAAAAAATATTATTTATTTGAAAGAAGAGAGAAAAGATAGTTATTTTTAGTATAATTATAAGATAAAAATTGATGGATAGAATGTGAATGCTCTAACACGTTTGATATATTTGATGAATGGACAAAGCATAAGAGCATTCACATTCAATCCATCAAATTATGTGAGGAGGAGTTTTTATATTATAAAGGGTATAAAAAGTGGTTGTGAGTAGAGGAGAGAGAAAATGTTACTGTTTATCTGTATATTTGGGGGGACACTGTTCACCCGTTATAATTTTTTAATATATTTTGAAAATGGTTGTGAGTGGAAGTGAGAGAAAAATGTAATGATAATATTATTTAATTGAAAGGAAAGAGAAAAATTATTTGTTTTTAGTGGAAATATATTGATATAGGAGTTGTTTTTTAGTGGAATGTATGTATAATTTGATGGATTGAATGTGAATGCTCTAAGAAAGGTGAAATAACAAAAGGAAAAAGGACATGCATTCAAGCAAGTAACATGCACATCCACTAAAATAATCAAACACCATTAATTAAGAGTACACAAGGTTCATGCCCACGTGCGCTATAGAGTGTTAAATTGCACATATGGACGCTTTAAACTGTGGAAAAAAACTAACGTTCTCAAAAGTTTATACAAACCTACCCTCACGAGAGAAGACTATATTGGAAAAGTCCAAAATAAATATAAGAATTTAAATAAAAATAAAGTAGGGGTGCAAAGGAGTCAAGCAGCTCGCTAGCTACTCGAGATCAGCTCAAAAAAAAAAAAAAACTTGAAATGAGCCGAGCTTGAGCCTAAAATAAAACTCGTTTGTTTATTGAACCTGGCATGTGAAGCTCGTCAGGCTCGTCGAGCCTTAGTGTAACGAGCCGAGCTTATATAAACTTGTTTACAAGCCAAGCCTGGACCTAAAAATAAGTTTGTATAATAAACGAGCCCGAACCAGAGCTTCACTTATCGAGCTCGCGATCCCAAAAGAGTTTATTATTTATATTGTTTAATATATTACTTAATAGATAATAAACGAATCGAGCTCGAGGTAGAGCTCTCATAAGTTAATCAAGCTCGAGCTCAAGCCTGGTCGAGTTTGGGGTCGGCTCGGCACATATGCACCGCTAAAAAAGTTAAAAAAAACATTGATACTTGTACATTTGTGTTTCGATAACTTACACGTTATCACACACTACACCGTTTTAAAGAAAACATAGAATATACATAAAATAAACATATGTTGTAATGGTACTTTCAAAATTTAATATAACATCATATTTTATTTTATTTTAAAAGTTAGACTGCCCTCAAAGCTTCTTTTGGGGGGTTGCACTTGATGATGTGGAGGATGCATTTATAAAGGAAGCATTGGAGTATGTGGCATTTAAGGGGGTTTGCATGTAGGGAAGTGCACCAACATGCAGGAGAGAGAAGGTAAAGGTGGGCCCTTTAAATGTTTTTAAGATAGAAAACGAAATGGTGATGTGGAGGAGAGAGGATGCATGTGGGAAGGATAAGTTGGAGTTAAAAAGAGGAAAGAGAATGCATGTGGGAAGAATGGGTTAAAAGCTGATGTGACAGTGATGACTAGGATGCATGTAGTAAATGGAGGTCGTTGCATTGCGGGCAGTCTTATAAGAGATATTAAAACAATGTGAATGTGGCATGTGTCATAATCTTATTGGGTAGAAAAAAGAATAAATAAAAATGAACTATAAAGCTCAATGGTGTAATAGGTAATTGTGGAGGGGGCCTAACTGTAAGTTCATGAGGGTTGAAATTGTAACTTAAGAAAATAATGCATTGATTGGCTTGTATTATGTGGTTTTTTTTTGTCTACTGGCTATGGTGGAATTGGTAAAACTTTTTTATAGAAGACATTGCCTGCATGTATAAGATCAAAAGGCCAAATAGTATCGAATGTTGCATCAAGTGGAATTGTTTTATTGTTATCTTGCGATAGGAGGACACATTCAAAATTTCATATACCTTTGTATTTTAATGATGATTCATTGTGTTTTATTAATACTGGTAGTGACATTGCTCATCTACTCAAGGATACAAAATTAATTATATGAAATGAAGCTCCAATGGTTCATAGGCATGCTGTCAAAGCGCTTGATCGTACTATGAAAAACATTTTCAAAACAAATACTTCTTTGAATCCTTCAATGCGATTTGGAGGTAAGGTTATCATTTCGAGAGGTGATTTGATGCAGTTTCGCGTGCGATCAAATGGCTCAAGATCAATTGATTAATCAAAGACGATAAATGAACCAAAGGTTCCAAGAACAACGTTCTTTCTATTCAATAATCAACAAAAACTCCCTTACAATGAACCCTAGAGATCCTACTTATAGGATAAAAATTATAATTCAAAAAGGAAACTAAATAAAAAAAGATTAGGAAATCAAAATTCAAATAATTAAAAGATAATTTTGATGCTCCGCATCATACTCCCCGACTTCGAAAAAAACTCGTCCTCGAGTTTTGCATTCAGACCAAATCCACCTGGATCAAAAGGAACATCAACCCGATTCCGATTTATTATTACCACGACCCGCATAAACAATCCAACTTTACGGTTCATCTCGACCGACTCTTGACTTGTACCACCTGGGTCGAATGGAGCGTTGGACCATTCCTGTTGACTATGATTATTTGTTGGGTTTAGTCTTAATGTATGCACACCTACACGTTTTTCTTTATCTTCACTAACATGGGAGGCGACTACCATTTTTTTATCATGCGCACCTGGTAACTTAAAACGCCCACTATTAACATTGTTAATCCTTAACTGTGGATATATATTTGTTGTCGGCTTGCTCAAATAAACCACCAATCCACTAGCATTATTTGAATTATATCTTAGACCATATGATTTGGCTAGATAATTAGTAGGTTGTACACGTGCATTTCTCACATGCATGCATTCAACCAAATCTTGTATATTCGCTTTATCTATGGATACTAAAATATTTTTATTAATTTTATAATCTATGCCGATTTGAACTTCAAACTTTTTAGGAGATAACATGATGAAATCGGTATTGTTCCAACCTTCCAAATTAACCGGCAAGATTCTTGTGTCACCCAAGGGCAACTCATGACCACCCTTGATCAACGCCTCACAACCTACGGCCATAGTATCGCAGTCGTTGTCAACCACATTTTTATGAAAAAAATCAAATATACCTGACATAATCTCCGCATACTCATCAACATTATTTTCTTTTACGGGCTCGTCATCTTGACTAGTAATCCCGCTAAGAAGCGTTTGCACCAACGAACATTCTTCTTCATCGGGTTCAATTCCGTCTTCATCGAATCGGGGTCCCTCTTCCGACAAAATCTCTTGATAGATTGGTTCGTAGAACCAGGGGTGGGGATGGCATAAAGGATGCTCCTCTTCCTCGTTCACATCGTCCCGGATGATAGTTCCCGATTCGGTTTCCTTAACGCGCATCTCCCGTCGTAACTCAAGATCTCGGACTCTTTGGCGGAGCCGTTTGATCTCTTCAAGATCCCGGACTCGTTGTCTGAGCCGTTTGATCTCTTCAAGATCTCGGACTCGTTGTCGGAGTCTTTGGATCTTAATAATATCCCGTGGATCACGGTTTCTGATCTCGTTGCCTCAGTCGGCGGATCTACGGTCACAGTTTAATCGATCTCCACGAACACGTGAATCACCAATGTTCTTGTCGATGCCTCGGTCGGCGACTCTTCGAACAAGAAAACATTCGCCTTCACGTAGAGCCATTTGATAACCAAAGCTCTGATACCAACTGATGCAGTTTCGCGTGCGATCAAATGGCTCAAGATCAATTGATTAATCAAAGACGATAAATGAAGCAAAGGTTCCAAGAACAACGTTCTTTCTATTCAATAATCAACAAAAACTCCCTTACAATGAACCCTAGAGATCCTACTTATATACTTATAGGATAAAAATTATAATTCAAAAAGGAAACTAAATAAAAAAAAGATTAGGAAATCAAAATTCAAATAATTAAAAGATAATACTGATGCTCCGCATCATGATTTTAGGCAAATTCTACCAGTAGTTCATAATGGTAGTAGACAAGATCTGTTCTTTACACGTTTGGAGAACAAGTAAAGTGCTTCAATTAACTAGAAACATGAGATTGACTATTGGCAATAAAATTACTGAAAAGATCGAGTCTTTTGCAAACTGGCTAATTGATTTAGGTGAAGGGAATATTGGTGGTATCAACGATGGTGAGGCAACTACTGATATTGATGAAGATCTTATCATTCGGGAATTATTAGATCATCTACAAAGTTTAATTGATTTCGTGTATCCTTCGATTATTCATCGTTATAAATGTGAAAATTTCTTCCGTGAAAGAGAAATTCTTGAGCCTACAAACGAGGTAATTCACGAAATTAATGACAGATTCCTACAAGTGTTCCCATGAAATTTAGTAGAGTATTTGAGTACAGACAATTTGTGTGAAACAGAGAAGCCTAACAATCGCACACAACAAAACCTATACTCTCCTGACGTTCTTAATGGTCTAAAAATTTTGATATGCCAAATCATAGCTTGGTATTAAAGGTTGGTGTACCTGTAATGTTACTTAGTAACATCGATCAACAAAATGGCCTTGGTAATGGTACGAGACTAAAAATTATTTTTCCTGGGAAACGAGTAATTGAGGTTGAAATTATATCTAGTGGGATAATAAGGTTTCGTACATACATTCCACATATCATTTTGACACCTTCCGACAATAAAATTCCATTCAAGTTTCAATGTCGACAATTTCCGATATTGGTAAGTTTTGCAGTGACAATAAACAAGAGCCAAGGTCAGTCTTTATCCAGGGTTCAGTTGTATCTGAAATACCCAGCCTTCACACATGGACAATTGTATGTAGCTATGACAAGTGTTAAAAGCAAAGCCGGTTTGAAGTTGCTAATAATAGATAAGGATGACAATGTTACCAATAAAACGTATAACGTTGTGTATCTATGAATCACTCCAGTATGGTGTTAAATTATTGATTTACTTTGTATTACAATTTACAATTTTAAAATAATTTCGTATGTTTCTTATTTATTGATCATTCACGATATGTTCCTTTCCCAAGCCCGTGTATCACACGGGTGCTAAACGTAGTTTTATGTATAATGCAATTTCTATGTTATTCTAAATCTACTTTACCTTTTATTTTAGGTATTACTTATTTACTTATATTAATTAGTTAAATACGTTTTGATAATTTAAGTAATTACACAAATAGAAAATATGGTGATATCTACTCGTCCCTTGTTTTTATGTTAATTTGTGGGTTCTAAATAAAAATAAGCTAATCCTTTAATTAATTATAAAAAAATAAAAATATAGAAATGAACATTAAAAATCATACAATTAACGCCCGCTTGCGGTGTGCGCATATAATGTATATATGCGTGGGCCATCGGGTGGCAAAAGTGAAATTGCACTAATTTTAATGTTATTCGTGAAAATAATGTTAAAAGTGTCGAACGGTTGATCGTGCATCATGTGGTGGTGCTGATAGCTAAAGGACATGGCGATACATACACTAATTGGCCTTTGTCCTGATTGCTGAGTGTCATGTGTCTTATGTCCAAGGCTTGATGCAAAGCTAATATCGAGCCGGAGGTCTCATTGGAAGCAACCTCTCTATTCCTTCGGGGTAGACGTAAGGTTGTCTACATTTTACCCTCCTCAGACCCTACCTTAGTTTTGCTATTGATGGAATTTACTGAGTATGATGATGATGAGTTTTACCAATTAAGTGATTAAATTGTTTTGCCTAGAACGAGAAAACAAGGAAAAAATATGAATGAAAGAGTTAATGCATTTACTATTGTAATTAAAACGATATTGAAAGTTTGTGGACTAATTGGTTTCTTGTGAATTGATTTTCTTGTCGGTTGGCCGTACGAGGATTACTAAAGAAATATTAAATAGGCTTCAAGTGCATTAAAGAGGGTTTGTTGTTGGCTTCATGATTTGCTAAAAATTAAGAATACACGAAAGGTTAAATGAACGCAAGGCCAGGCCCACTTCATTTATTTTTTGTTTCGCTTCTCTTCTGATTATGAGTAGCTAAATTGGTTTTTTTTAAGTAACTTTCATTAATGAAACCGTCGACCCAAGCCGGGCCGACAACACACAACAAACAACAAGACTAGATTACATATTTACAAAAGAGCACCACTCTCCCCATCCTATCTCTTTAAACTTAGATCTATTCGAAAACCACATGAAACCCAAGACCTTAACTTCACTGATGATGTTTTCAATCTTTATCGGAGTATTCGAAAACTTAGCATTATTCCTAACACGCCAAAGATTCCAACATACAACCATTATGATGCCTTGAACCGCGACTTTCTTCTTCTCCGAGGCCCTGAGATCTTTATATATGAGGAACAAGTCTTTAAGCGAAAAAACATAAATACTAGGAATCTTGCACCAAGTACTAATGTTGTTCCAAACAATCGTAGCCGTATTACACGCAATGAATAAATGTTCGTCCGTTTCTTCGCTCGAGTTACAAAACGGACATGCGGAGTTGTCAACGAAAACATTCCTTTTTATAAGAGCCTCCGCTGTCGGGATTCTGTCCATTCCAGTCCTCCAAACATGAATATTACACTTCGCGGGTACCCAATTACACCAGTCTAACACGAAACCGAGATCATGGTCGTCAACTGAGCATGGTTGCTTAGGTTGATGAACTAGATAAATTGTTTGAATGATTAACTTTTGGTTTTGAATGAATGTGTTGATTTACATGTTATACCTTAGAGAACCTATTCTAAATAATTGTGTGTTGGTGTTGATTGGTTGATAATATATTTGTTGACTCCGTTGTTCTAAAAACTTAAAAATATACTTTAGAGCCGAGAGTCAGTCTAGGTTGTTAATCTTTCAGTCTAGACATTGAAGGTGAGAAATCTAATTCAAGTTTAATAATTAGATTTACCCTTGCTGATGCAGTTTATCTGCGCTTATTCCCTTTTTCCCTTGCTGGTCGAGCTGCAATTTGGTTCGACAATTTGCCTTAGAATCCTATCACTACATGGGAGATCCTGAAATCTAAATTCTATAAAAAGTACTACCCTCCATCTAAGGCTGCACGCCTTCGAGACCATATTCCTTTGTTCCGTATGGATCCCGATGAGCCTTACTCCATGGCATGGGAGCGATTCCAAACCTTGATTTGCAAGTGCACCCAGCATGGTCTTTCTAAATGGGCTCTAGTGGAGAAATTTTCTAGTGGTCTCACTCCCGACACTCAACTGATGTTTAACACTGACGCTGGAGGGTGTATCATGGATAAAAGGATCCAACTAAGTGTGAGGTCATGTTTGAGAGTTTCGCTATGGCCGGTCAATAAAGCGATCCCACGAGGAATTCCATTACTTCTACTAGGATCACCTCCACTACTAGAGATGTGTATCAGGTCACCCTGACACTAGTTTATCTGCTGAGATAGAGGCATTGAAGGGGGAGATGAAGATGAAGGATCACAAGTGTGAGATATATCGAGGAGGACACGAGACAACTGATTGCCCTGTAAGATCACAAGAGGATGTAGACTATATTTCCAACCCGAACCATTTCCACAATCCTTCATGTAACAACTCTTATAATTTGGGTTAGAAAAATCAATCCAACTGGAGGTCGGGGGAAACCCACCAGGGTTCCAATAACAACCTTCGAGTGGATCATTATCAGGTACTAAGTTTAAGGAGCCGAAGGACATTCTACTTGCTCAAAGTCAACATTTGAAACAGTATATGGCCTTCAATAATCAGCAACATAGGGAGCACGATCGTATGTTTAAAAATTAGGGAGCTTCACTACATAATTTGGTGAGGTTGATGGGAGATATGGCAAGACATTTACAGAAGAATCCACCAGGTGGTTTACCAGGTAACACCGTACCTAATCCTAATCCTCATGCTCATGCCAAAGCTGTCATGACTTGGAGTGACAGATGGGCCACAATTGATCAACCGACAGTAGGTGAGGATATAGAGATGGAGACTTCCACTAGCGAAGTACAACCCAGGCTAGCCCCAACAAGTATTGCACAGTCCAGTAAGTCTCAGTAGAAGAAGGAGCCAATTTGTGATTATTCATGTAATTCTTTTCCGGGAAGATTCAGGAGAGAAAAGGAAGCAGAGCAGTTATCTAGATTCTTATGTTTGTTTAAGTAGCTCCACATTAATCCTCCTTTCGTAAAAGCTCTAGCGGAAATGCCTAAGTATGCCAAATTCCTGAAGGACATTCTTGGTAATAAGAATAAGTTGGAGGAGTTATCACATGTGTCTTCGAGTGAGGAGTGCTGTTGGCTCATGCAACCAAGCCTGAAGAACAGATGATTGGAAAAGCCAAAACTGGTTCTCTAACAGTTGATCACAATAAGCAGAGCATGTTCTATTCTTCTCCTAATGGCAGTGATTTGCTATCAGCTGATGGTTTCTAAGAACTGATATTCTCAACAACTGTTAAGCCAAAGAACTGCCGAAGACATAAAGACTGAAGCTCTAACGATTGTTGATTCTCAAGTACTGTTGAAGAACAAAGCACTGCTAACTCAAGGTTTGATCACCCTTTGAAGAAAGCACTGATCACTCAACATCAATACTTAGGCTACAACAGTGGAAGCTGCATCAGTGTTTGTATTATCAGTGTCTATTGTAATCAGTGTTTAGATATATCAGTTGTTAGAGGTTGTTAGGTTATTAGATGTCATTGTCTAGGTGACGTCAGCTTAGATGCTCAGTGGTTAGATTTGTACTATAAATAGAACAGTACATGTACTCTTCTATTAGCTCTTGGCACACACTCTCATTCTGTAAGAAATAACTGTGAGCTCAGGCTGAGGGGGAGATTAGTTGCATGCATGCATAGTTGATATTTGTAATTAATACAATCATTCGACTAATGGAAATCATGTTTGCTTAAAGCTTTTCTTCTGTGATTGTGTTTACATAGTTTGATTATCATTTCCGTTGCAATTACATCTCTGTTCTTTCATCTTATATCATTCACAATTTAACAAACAAACACAATCTAAGAAACTAAGATCCAAGCAATTGGTATCAGAGCTTTGGACAGTCAAATTTGATCTAACTGTTGGCGCATGCGTCTGTCGACTTCGTCTTGTATCTAGTCTTGTATTAGAATGTTAGATCAGGGCATGTATTTCGAGATAAAAGTAATTCCGCTTGAACAAGGTAATTCCGCTTGAAAGTGTTTGATTGTAATTCCACTCGGAATTAGATTCCGCTTAGAATCTAATCTCGCTTGGAACCTCTTCAAGCGGAATCAGAACCTTATAAATACATGTTCAAACGAGATTAGATGTAGCTTTCCGGTCTTAGCAACGAAGTGCTGCCGAAGTGTCGTCTCGCTGTAAAACGTCATCAAATCAATATAATCGACAGTTAAAGTGTATATCTAGCTGAATTGACCTCGATACGTCTGTTTCCGCCTTTCGTACTGAGTAAAACTCTTCTGATCGACTCTTTCGGGTCTGAAAACGATCCTACAAGTGGTATCAGAGCTCAGGAAGAAGAGTTCTTACCAATTCAGCTGCATATTCTGATTTATAGGATCGGTTTGCGACCCAAACGAGTCGTTCAGAAGAGATTTTATCAGTTTCAGATGCGGAATATAAGAAACTGACTTTGAAACAGCTTGAATATCACTTTAAACACTGATTATATTTATATTATAGCAATTACAATCACTCTTCACACCGGCAGCACCTCGGTATGGAATTCACAAACTGTTACAAATGAAATGCATGAACCACCTATATATAGCCTCTTGGTTTCTCTTAAAAGTGACAAGACTCAGTTCAAGAGAAACCTCCTTGGTTGCTTTCTCTTGAAACTGACCTACTCTCTTTCAAGAGAAACCTATTCATTCAAGCTAAACCACTATATCTCGAACTACGCGCACTGATCTAACATTCTACGCACAAGACTCGATACAAGACGAAGTCGACAGATGTATGCACTAACATGATTTCTACACCTTCTTTTTCAAAATTAACAACTTTTCACGGTCAAAATGTCTTGATTTTCACACATCATACTCGGAATTCTGTTTTAACAAATCCTTGAGAAAATTAGACCTTAATTCGATCTAAAACAGATAAAAATTGTAATTTCGTTTGAAAAACCAACGCGAGATGATGATGTCAGCAGCTCTTCAAACGGAATTAGCTCTTAATTCCGCTTGAAATCGGTATTTCGCTTGAGAAATTGGGTTGATTCCGCTTGAAAATTTCTGTTGATTCCGTTTGAACAGCATATTCTGCTTGAGATTGTGATTTTGTTTGAAAGATTTTTTTGAGAAAATCTTGAAAACCGAATCATGGAAGAGGAATTTTTCAACGCATTTGCTACTCCGGTTACCCCAATTACTCTTGCACAGAACACGATGTTAGAAAATGAAACGGGGACTATGGAAAAACCGCCTAAGCTCATGAACATTGAGGAGTATAAAGGTTGGGAAGGACGTTTTGAAAACTGAGTTCAAGCAAATTATTTGGATGCTTGGGAATGTGTTGAAACGAAATATATTAGACCGATGAATGATGATGAAGAGATTGTTGCAATTAAAGATCTAAGTGCCGAAGATAGAAAGAAATACAAAGATGAAAAAATGATGTTAAGTTTACTACAACAAGCTGTGAAAGAAGATATCTTGGTTCCATTGCAACACAATGGAACTTCTTATTCAATCTGGAAAGCATTAAGATCGAAGTTTCATGGAAGCCAAGAGATGGTCAAGAACAAAAAATCGCTTTGGAAGAAAGAATTTGATTTGTTTCGTGGTTTGAGAACTGAGAGCACCAAACAGATCATTGAAAGATACTGCAATTTGCTAGCTAACATGAAGAGGTTAAGTATCAATAAAGATAATGAGGAGTTGATTGAAAAGCTAGCTGATGCATTGCCACACGAGACTTCGGGCACATATCTCATGATGCTAAGAAACAAGAAAGGGTTTAGCAGTCTGACACTGAGCAAGTTCATTGAAAAGATTGAGGCTCAAGAGATGGAACAGAGAAAGGTCTTAAGAATGAAAGATTTCGATGGTGAACAAGACATTGGGCTTTATTACAAAGCAGGGTTGAATGATAAAACCACCAACATGTCACCGAAGGTTGAAACGGCATTCAATGCAAAAAGTTCATCTGGAAGTTCTTCTAAAGGATCAAACAACAACACAAGTTTTTCATCATATCCATCATTTGATCCAAACATTTCATCAACTAAGAATGGCAAAAAGCTACAATGCAATATTGTATTGAATCTTGAAAATGATCAGGGTTATTCTGAAGAAGTTGCAAAAAGCCATATGTCTTTGTTGGGAACCGTGTTGGAATCATATGGTAGTTTAGTAGCGGGTAGGATTGGGAATCCTATGTTGACAAGAGAGGATTACGATCAGATCGATGCTGAGGAGATGGAATTGATGGATATAAAATGGTGTTTGGCTAGTGTGTTGAGACGAGCTGAGAGATTTAAACAGATCACAGGAAGAGATGACTTCCGTGATGCATTTATTTATAATTTAGGTTTTGATAAATCTAAAGTTACTTGTTTTCGTTGCAGGGAAAAAGGACACTTCAAGAGGGAGTGCACTAATCGTGAAGCAAGTGGAGCTCAAAATCCATTCAACAACAATGATTACTATCGAAAATCGATCTATCATCAAGTTACTCAACAGCAACAAGAACCACAAGTGGCACATGGTAGGAAAGTGATTGAAGAATCATCAAAGAGAGCATGTTTGGTGAATCAAGATGATCAAAAATCTTCAACAAGTTTCAATTGGGACAAATATATTTCAGCTGATAACAAAGCATGCCTGATAAACCAAGATGATGAAAAGTTACCAGAAGGGTTTAGCTGGGAAGGTTTTAGTTGGGATGATTATTGTCCGGATAAAGAAATACTAAAAGCCAATGCGTTTGTTGCTCGTATTGAAGAAGATAGTGATGATGATAGAGAATATTATGCAAGGAGAATGGCAGCTCATTTGAAAATGATGGCAGAAAGTGATAGTGAAGATGAAAAAGCTAAAAAGAAAAAGAAAAAGGTTAAAACACCAGTCAGCAGTGATGATGAAGATGTTCTAGTGATAAGGAAAAAGGTGAAGAACATTCCAGAGTTCAAAGTTGAAGCAGAAGCTAATGCTAAAAAGGTTCCTGTGACATGTGAAAACTGTGAAGCAGTGAAGAAGCAGAACAGTACCTTGGTATATAACATGAACAGATTGAAAGAATCTTATGATGTTTTGAACAAAGCCATTAATCAGTACAATCAATCAAGCGAAGAACAAGCAACAGTAATGAAAACACTTCAAGGAGCTTTCATGACAAAGCAGAGAGTCGTCAACAATTACATTGAGAAGTGTGTTGTGCTAGAACAGAAACTTGAAACCCAAAGAATTGAAACTGAAAGAGTAAACCGTTTGTTAAAAAGTTACTCATGTACTTCTTATGTCATTGACAAGATTTATCCAACTGTTGAAGGTATGAAGGCATTTGAGGATGATGAAGTACCTGAAGAACAAAAGGTATCTGAAGAAAAGACTCCTGAAAAGAAGAAAGAAAAGAAGAAGGATACTAAAGTGAATGATTCTGGTAAGAAACAAGGTTTCAGTTACAACATGTGTCCACCCCCGCTTGAAAATGGATATTCTCCGAGAAATCCAAATTCAGAAAGAGTCGAAAAGGCAACAAATTTATAGTGGGAGTCGGAGTCTTTAGTTAACTTGCCAGATAATATTGATGTCACGTTTACGTCATCTGACACTGATCATGAGTCCGAGTTAATAAAGAAAGTGGTCGATCAGGTGTTGGATAAAGATGAATCCGAGGAGTCAAAGTCGGAGTCTATGTCAGAGTCAAAGTCTGAGTCCAGCACTCTGAGTCAAACCGTCAAACAGGGAAAAAGGGTTTACAATAAAGAATTCCTGTTATCAAAATCTAATTTGAATGACGAAACATTCAAAGTTGCATATACATTGAATGATTCCGATAAATTATATTTTGATGAGGAATTTCCAATAAGAGGTGTTAAACCAGAATTGATCAAAAAGGTTTTCAAACTAACAGAAATTAATATTTCTGAAATAAAAGATGTATATCTTAATGATAAACCTAAAAAGTACACCTCAAGAGTTCAACAAAGAGAAAACAAGAAAAAGGGTTACAGTTCTGGTTTTGGTTATCTAAAGAAACCAAACCATAACGGTAATTTCAAAAAGAAAGGACTTGGTTTTATTCCACCAGAAAATCATAAAAATGAAAAATATGTTCGAGATTTTAAATCAAAAATGATATTTGTTTCAGGTACATCTTCTGAAGAAGAGAAAGAAAATCTATTCAGAAATCAGTCAAACAGGGAATTCCTTGCGAAGAAGCAAGAAGAGATGAAGACTGCTGATCAGATGAAAGAAACGAGAACCTGTTTCCAATGCAACACTGTTGGTCACATTGCCAATAATTGTTCCAAGGCAATACAATCAAAACAGGGAGTTTCTCGTAAACTGAAAGATAAAGAGATTGTGTTTGAACCACCAATTGATAGAACAAAACTTTTCAAAAATTCAACTTTTGAGATTGGTGAATGTTCAAACAGATTTTACAAGAAAAGGGCAAATCTTGACAACCAAAAATGGGTTGTTAAGAAATCTGATGATAGTTCAAGCAATGATTCTGATTCGTCAAAATCAGAAGAGCTATCTTCTGGCGATGAATCTGATTCCACAAAATCAGAGGAGCCACAAATTGGGATTAAATGTGAAATTTCAGTTTCTCCAATGGATGATGTCAATTTTCCACCATTGAAGGCTAAAAATTTTAAACAAAAAGTTGGTAAAATTGAAATTTCAAATCAATTTTTATCAGAAAGAAAGAGTTTGATATTGAAAAAGCCTTCAACCCCAAAGTGCAACATATTTTTGGTAAAATGGTTGATGGGAAGGTTAAAGGGGTGAAGGAGTTTTATGAGAAAAAATTAAAGAAACCAGGTAAAGTTGTTTCGTCCCAGGTTTGTGACTGGGATGGAACATATTATGAACAGTAAAAATCTGGACTTGCCGGAGCTCCCAGGTTGGTAAGAGTGGAGCAGGAATCGGCATCTTTCTTGAGAAATTCACAAAAGTGATTTCGTCTTACAAGTGGTAAATCAGGGACATTTAGTTGCACTTGATTTTCTACAAGTGATTATTTGATTAAAATCGGAAAATGTAAAATCTTACAAGTGGTTGAAAAACAATGTGATGTTCCCCTAACCTACAAATGGTTTTATAAAATCAACAAAACTAATTTTCCGGAAAAACCATTTGATTAAAACAAACTTAAGTGTTTTGAAATCACAATGGGAAAATAGTTTGTTGAAAGGGGGAGTTCTGATTGTTTATGCCAAGTGGATGGCGAATTGAAGCGATTCGATATCGGTTGTCAATTTACTTGTATAGTTTGTTTTCAAATTTCTTTAAATGTGTTTGCATTTTAGGGGGAGTAAGAATTTCTGAAAATCCAAAAACTTTTGAAAATTTGAAAAAGACAAAAACTTGATAAAATTAAAAATGAGTTTTGTTGTGAAAAAGAGGAAATAATAGTACATCAGTGGACTATCATAGCATGCTAAAGAATTGGAAAGTTAAAATGTGATAAACGGTCCCACTGATGATGTGCCAGTAGGTTTTTACACATTTAGTAGATTGTGACGAGATATAAACCTAAATTCAAATTTGCTTATATCGTGGGGAAACATCTCTTGGATATATGGGTAACCCCCGAAATCTTGTTTGAAAGGTCCCTCTTTCTGAGATACTAGGTCTTTATGCTCAGTGATATCTGGGGTATTATCCCGGGACTTCTGATTTTGCGGAAGCAATGGCCTAGTCCCCGGAGAATACTTTTCGCATGCTTGAAATATAGCTTACCCTCAGCATAAAAAATGATGAAACATTGAAAAAATGCAAATCATGTGCTGTTGTACAAAAGATCCTCTAAAGGGGACACACCAAAAGTCGAAGCCGTCATCTCTCTGCTGAACGGAAGTTCTGACCTGAGCTCTCACGGTTTTCGCAATTAACCCCTTATAGATATCATCTGTGGTATACTCACCTGTAAGACTGAATATTGGGATCTGGATACGGGAGTATATTCTGAGGTGGGACACATGATTAAGTTTAAGTGCTTAAAACATTAATCTCGTATCTCGAAACATTTGAACTTTGTGTGAAAATTTAAGTGGATCAGTATACTGACAATCTAAGTGAATCGTTTAGAACTTAAAATGTTTGAAGCTTAACGGTGTTGGTGATTTGTCTCAAAAACTGATATGATCCTCTTACACAAACTCACAAAAATATTTACAGACAATATAAACCTAGATTGTAAATATTTCTTTATCGCATTTTCATTTTGCTCAAAATTCAAAAAGATTTTAGTGTGTTTTAGCATAAATTTTGAAAAATATAAAAAGATTTTTGACAATTGATGTTGGAAAACTGATTTTTAAAATTCCAAGTGCTAGACATGATGAACAAATGGTTTGGGAGAGTGTGTTTTTGAAAAGAAAAATGATATTTCTGCAAGTGATTCATCAAAGATTAACATTGTAAAATCATTGTTTGAATATCTTATCTACAAATGGTCATCAGAAATGAGATTGGTTTTACAAGTGGTTAGAAAATTTTAAATTTGTGAAATTTATTTTTGGGTAGAGATTTGTGCAGGTTAAGAGCCAGTCACAGATCTTGGGATAAAAGATTGAGAGACAGGAATTGATCCTGAATCTGTGAAAAGAGTGTGAGCCAGCTTTCGATCCTGAGCAGAATTTGAGCCAGGTCACGATCTTGAACCTGTGGAAGACAGATTACGATCCCAGCTTATTGAGAGGGGGAGTCTGAATGACAAAGAGCCAGATTCAGAGAATGCTGATGCTGATGAATTTAAGGAAAGAGTATTTGTTCAAGGGGAGTCTGTTGGTGATGAAAAGAGAAGAGAAATATTTGAGGATACTTACAGTGTCAGATACTTCAAAAAGTTCGAGAGGATTGATAAAGACTGAAGATGCGAAGACTCGACATTTAAGACTCGTCAACATTCGAGGGGGAGTCTGTTGGTGCATGCGTCTGTCGACTTCGTCTTGTATCGAGTCTTGTATTAGAATGTTAGATCAGGGCATGTATTTCGAGATAAAAGTAATTCCGCTTGAACAAGGTAATTCCGCTTGAAAGTGTTTGATTGTAATTCCGCTCGGAATTAGATTCCGCTTGGAATCTAATCTCGCTTGGAACCTCTTCAAGCGGAATCAGAACCTTATAAATACCTGTTCAAACGAGATTAGATGTAACTTTCCGGTCTTAGCAACGAAGTGCTGCCGAAGTGTCGTCTCGCTGTAAAACGTCATCAAATCAATATAATCGACAGTTAAAGTGTATATCTAGCTGAATTGACCTCGATACGTCTGTTTCCGCCTTTCGTACTGAGTAAAACTCTTCTGATCGACTCGTTCGGGTCTGAAAACGATCCTACATTAACAATCATTTTGACGTAAAAGTTCAGCTCGAATTTATTGATACTTCAGTTGTTCGTATTTTGTTGAAAACAAAGTAAGGGGTAATCACGTATAAAAGTTGATTATTCAAGATCTGTAAAACAACCAGAATGACGTCACATTCACAGGACTCTCACAACACGGGAACACTCTTTAAACCACCTATGCTTGTCAGATCCGAGTATAATGTCTGGCAACGTAGGATGGGTCACATTTTGGCTCAACAAAACACCGGATGTTGGAAGTCGGTCATATTTGGACCGCACGTTCCAATGGTGCCTAGTGCTGAGGATCCCAAAAGCTTTGTGCCTAAAAGCCTAGAAAATTATTCTGAACAAGATTATCAAAAAATTGAATTAGATGCAAAGGCTTTTAGAATAGTAGCTTCAGCTTTTCCAAACGATATTTATGCTGGACTGTTACATTGTAACAATGCCAAAGAGCTGTGGGATGCACTTAAGGAACAATTCGGTGGTACAGAGGAAGTGATTGAAAATAACAGGGAGGTTTTGTATCAACAGTATGAAATCTTTTGCCATGTGAAAGGAGAATCACTAACACAGCAGTTTGAACGCTTTAGTTGTCTCATTAGTGAACTGAAAGTTGTTAATGTTGAATTGGCTAAATCAACTCTAAATAGTAGGTTTCTTAGGTCACTACCTGAAAAATGGGACACAACTGCTTTTGTAACCAGAAATTCCGTTGGATTCAAAGAACTAACACTGACCCAACTTCATGGTCGACTCCTCACTTATGAGAGAGAGTTGAACCAAAAAAAGAAGTTACAGGAGTCTGGAAAGGTTGCTGATGATTACACGTTCGGTAATACAACACTTCTGGGTCAGGAAGAATCTGTTGGTAGTAAGGATCAGAGTTATGATCATTATATTGACATAGCTGCTGGTGGAGCTTTTAACAACTCTGATTCTTACTCATCCAATTATGCTTTTACAGCAAATGGAGAAAACCAGAATTCTGACAACTTGTCCTTTGAACTCAATGATCTTCAACATTTTGATCCAACTGATCTGGAAGAAATGGACATTCTGCACCAACTGACACTGCTGAGTGTAAGAACCAATAAGTTTTATAAGAAAACAGGAAGAAAATTTCCAGGGTTACATGGGAACTTGAAAGTAGGGTTGGATAAATCAAAGATAAAGTGTTACACGTGTAATAGGCTAGGTCATTTTGCTAGAGAGTGTAGAAGTCAAAATAATGGACCAATTATCACACATCCTAGTCCTAGACCTCAAAACACACAAAATACTGTCCATTATACCCCTGCTGCTCATGTAAACACTGCTCATTATGCACACCCTGTAACACCTGTTCCAGTACAATATGTTCAAACCACTGTTCCTCAAATTCAGTATGTCCAAGCCCTTGTCTCTCAGGTCCAAGTGCAACAACCTGCACCACAACATGCTACATAAACATCCGCTCCAGCAGAGGCCAGTCAGCAAAGCATCTTTACCCAAGGCTTTGTTGATTGGAGTAGCATGCCTGATGAACTATCTGATGAAAACTTTGCTCTATTAGCTAAGAATGATGCTCTTGTTGATGAACTTTGCTTTGCAGCTTTAGAGTCAATTCCAGAAGGGCTGGAAACTGAAGAAGAAGAATCCAGTGCTGAAACAGTGGATCAAATAACTAAAGCAGTGGTTACTGCTATAGTTGGTGAGGAGCTGTTGAAGAAGAAATCAGAACCACTGATAGAACCTCTGTCTGACCCATGGTGTGTTGATAAAGAAGAGAAGAATACCAAAGCTTATGAAGATTTCTGTTACTGTGCCATGATGGCTGCAGCTAAGGTATCACCTCAGGTCCTAAAAAACTTATGTTCAGACAAACGCATCATAGCATTTGCTAATGTTAAAGAGGTGAATGAAAACCTTAGAGATAAAATTTTGAAAGATGAGGTACAATTTGAAAAATCTGTACAAGAATTGAAGAACAAATTATCATAAAAGGATAATGAGATCTGTAGCCTTAAGCATGAACACAGCATAACCAAGGACCAGCTCCAAGCAATGATAGAAAAATATCAAGCTTGTAAAAAGGAGTTGGAATCCACCTAAATCACATGTGAAAAATGGGTGGAATCCTGCAAAGGTTATAAGGTAATGTTGGAGAAACAGATCAAAAGCAATGTTAAATTTGGCATTGGTTTCAGGAAAAATGACCAAGTTGAAAACACTGCTGCAAATGAGTCTGTTCAAAACACTGTTGAGATAATACCAACAAACAAGGATGGTCAAGAAATAAAACTAACTGATAAAATTGGTAACAAAATCACTCTTGAAAGACCAGAGGGGTCATCAACCTTTGAGGAGATTGAAAAATATCAATTCAAACCCACCTGGTCAGATGAGTATGACATCCTTCAAAATTTCAAACCAATGGATTTTTCCACAATGGATGGTGTAAAAGCTCCTAAGGCCAAGATTATTATTCCTCTTAAAAATCTGTTTTGTGACTTTTGTGAAAAGAAAAATCATTTAACAAAAGATTGTTTTCACTTAAAAGCCTATGACATTAACAAAACAAGCATCATTGAGCCTGCAAAAAGCTGCACCATCTGTGGAAAATCAAACCATCTTACTCATGAGTGTGTGTACCTCAAAACTTTTGAGGTTAAAAGAAAAGAGTACACTTCAAAAACACCCATGAGTTCATCAAAACAACCTACCATAAAACAACAACCATTTGTGTCTGTCCAAACAGCTGTTACAAAACAGTTGAACAAAAACTCTGCTCCAAGAGATGTTCAAGTGACAGATGCACCACCTGCCAATCAATTCCAAAAAGGAAAAGGTCAACCTCCATACCAAAGGGTCCCACATGTTTATGAGGTTTACAAAAAATCTTCTAAACCAAAAGTGAACAGGCACCCCTTTGTGTATCAACATCTGACAGGAAATGGCCCACAACAGTGGTTAGAAAGAAATGCTTCAAAAGCTGTTCAAACCCCTAAGCTAACCACTGTCCATGTTCCTGGACTTGATTATGACACTGTTGTGACCCCATCCAAAGCCTTATTGGCTTTGGAGACCCTCATGAACTAATTGTTTACTTGATGTGCAGGGAGCTTCTGCATGCTTAGATAGTCTTTGGTATGCAGATAGTGGAGGCTCCAGGCACATGACTGGATGTAGAGCCCTACTCAAAGAATTCAAAACTCATGGAGGGGGTGATATATCTTTTGGTAACAATAGCAAGGAAGGGTGCTGGGGTCTGGAACAGTTCAGTCTGGAAAAGTCAAGTTTGAAAATGTCAATCTCATTGACAATCTAAAATTCAACCTCCTTAGTGTCTCACAAATGAGTGACAAAGGCTATGGGTCATTCTTTACTAAGGAGAGTTGCAAGATTGTTGGACCAGAAATAGTAAAAAAGATTGAAGAAATAATAGCCAATGGAAAAATTCAACTTGTTGCTCAAAGGAGTGGCAATGTCTATGTAGTTGATTTGTTAAAAGAGAGTCCCATGACTGATGCCTGTCTATTCTCAGCTGCCTCTAACAAAGAGACATAATTATGGCAAACAAATCTCAAGACAATCACTGTTTTGTCAAAACAAGGCCTTGTAAGAGGTCTTCCACCAAAATTGTTTACTTGTTCTGAGCATTATGTTTCCTGTTTAAAAGGCAAACAATATAAAAACTCATACAAGTCAATTGAAGAGTCCAAAACAACCAAGTGTTTGCAAATGCTGCACATGGATTTGTTTGGCCCAGTAAAAATCATGAGTTTGAAAAAGATAAGATACTGTTTGGTAATTGTAGATGATTTTTCTAGGTTTACATGGACTTATTTCTTACATTCTAAAGATGAGACTGCAGGCATTTTGCAAGACTTTGTCAAACAGGTTGAAAAGCAATTTGACTTGCCAGTAAAAGTCTTTAGGAGTGACAATGGCACATAGTTCAGAAATTGAGAGTTAGATGAGTTCTGTGTGTCAAAAGGGATTGTAAGGCAGTACAACATCCCAAGAACACCAGAACAAAATTGGGTGGTTAAAAGGAAGAATAGAACATTAATTGAAGCTGCCAGAACAATGCTAGCAGATTCAGGTTTACCCTTAACTTTTTGGGCTGAAGCTGTAAACACTGCTTGCTATGTGCAGAACAGAGTTTTGATCAAACCCAGGCATCAAAAGCCTACCTATGAAATTCTGTATAAAATCAAACCACTGATCTCATACTTCAAAATCTTTGGCTGCCCTTGTTTTATCTTAAACCTAAAAGATTCAATTTCAAAATTTGCAGCCAAACTTGATTGTGGTTATCACCTGGGATACTCAACCACTGCCAAGGCCTATAAAGTGTTTAACACAAGGACTAGGTGTGTAGAAGAGACTTTGAATGTAAAGTTCAATGAACTCTCTTCACTGAAAATCCCAGCAAACCCTGCTGAATTGTTTGATCTTGATAAATTTACTTTTGAAGATGTGTCTATCAAGACTACCCCTGCAGGTACATCACAATCTCCACCAGACAATGGATATGAAGTTGTAATTCCACAACAAAAATTCACATCCATCACCACAACACCAGATGTTCAAAACAGTTGTCAAAGCTCACCCACTGCTGCATCAACAGTTGTTAACCGAAGTAGCCCTTCAACCTCTGCCATCCCACCTTCAACCACTGTTGATAAAAATCTGCCAACAGTGGATAAAAATCAACACTATGACACACCCATTCCTCATATCCCTCCACCTCCATTTCAAACAGTTGTTGGATCATCAAAGTCACCAACAATTGTTAGCTCAGATGATTCACATCTGTAGCCTTCACCCTTTAATGCCATTGTTCCATACAAGGGTGATCTGATCTTCCTAAAGTCTCATCCACCAGACTAAATCATTGGCAACATCAATGAAGGGGTTCTCACCAGAAGTCAATCCCAAAACATTTGTCTTTTTGCTGGCTTTCTATCTCTCCATCAACCAATCAAGTACCAAGAGGCACTGAAAGACAACAGTTGGGTAGAAGCTATGCAAGAAGAGCTCCAACAGTTTAAAAGACAACAAGTATGGAAACTTGTACCACTGCCAGAAGGTGTGAGTCCTATTGGCACAAAGTGGGTCTTCAAGAATAAAACTGATGAAAGGGGCATTGTTGTCAAGAATAAAGCTAGGCTTGTGGTTCAAGGTTTCAGACAGGAAGAGGGCATTGACTATTATGAAACTTTTGCCCATGTAGCAAGATTGGAAGCTATTAGATCGTTCTTGGCCTTTGATGTCAACCACAACATCAAGGTGTTTCAGATGGATATCAAATGTGCATTCATCTATGGTAAGATTCAAGAAGAGGTATATGTTTGTCAACCTCCTGGCTTTGAGGATCCATTTATTCCAAATCATGTCTACAAGCTAAACAAAACTTTGTATGGCTTGAAACAAGCACCTAGAGCCTGGTATGAAACTCTTTCCACTTTTCTAATCTTTATTGGCTTCACAAGAGGCAAAATTGACAAAACACTGTTTTTAAAATGGAGAGGAAAAGAGTTGATGAGTGTCCATATTTATGTGGATGGCATCATTTTTGGAAGCACATGTAACAAAATGTGTGAAGAGTTCAGAAAACTCATAACAACTGAGTTTGAAATGAGTGCAATGTGTGAAGAGTTCAGAAAACTCATAACAACTGAGTAAAGCAACTACAAAATGGTACTTTCATTCATCAAAGCAAATATTCTAAAGAACTTTTGAACAAATTTGAGATGAATGATTGCAAACCATGTAGTACACCCATGGCAACCACCAAGCTAGCCATAACTGATGAAAAGGATGATTTGGTTGTTCAAACCTTATATAGAAGCATGATTGGGTCCTTGTTGTACCTAACTGCATCTAGACCAGACATCATGTTTACAACATGTGTTTGTGCAAGATCCCAATCAATCCCTAGGAAGTCTAACCTCATAACTGTGAAAAGGATATTCAGATACATAAAAAGTGCTCCCGTACTTGGTATCTAGTACCCTGCTAATGGGAATGTTAAGCTTTCAGGTTTTTCAGATAGTGACTTTGCTGGCTGTAACACAACAAGGAAGTCCACGTCAGGAGGTGCCAATTTCTAGGTGATTGCTTAGTATCTTGGCAAAGCAAAAAGCAAGCAGCTATTTCAACATCCACTGCTGAGGCAGAATATATTGCTGCTGCAAGCTGCACAGCCCAACTGTTGTGGCTTCAAAATCAACGGTTGGATTTTGGTATAACTGCTTTAAAGACACCTCTCATGTTGGATAGTCAAGCAGCTGAAAATATCATCAAAAATCCAGTTTCATATTCAACCACCAAGCACATTGACATTAGACATCACTTTGTGAAGGATTGCTATGAAAAAGGTTTGATTTCTCTGCATCATGTTCCAACTAAGGATTAGCTAGCAGATGTGATAACAAAAGCATTAGACACATCCACCTTTGAAAGTTTGATCTCTAGAATTGGCATGCTTAACATGGAATAACAAGCAAAATCTTGTTTTTCTATGAATAAAAAGCATTAAAATGTTTTCAGAAAATCAAAAATCCATCCTTAAAAATAGTTAAAAATGAAATTTTTCATTAATCCTTAAAAGTCTATCATAACAACTGATTGGTTCAAACATCTGATTGTTGAAAATCTTCCACTGCTGATAGACAACCTCTGTTTCCTCATTCTCATTGTTAAGCACTGTTGACCAAACATCAGTGCTTCTATCACTGATGACTATCCACTGATAGTTAAAATCAGCAACTGCTCTCATTTTTCACTATTGCCAACCACTGATATTGTCCATCAGTGGTTTCCTAAACAACTGTCTTCCACCTTCCATCAGAGGTTGTCACGTGGACAGTTCTTAGCCGTCCGATCTTTGTAACCGCTGCCACGTCAGCATTTACTTTTTCACCCTTATAATAACCCTGATAAACCCTCGTATCGAATTCAAAATTCCTTCAAAAGCGGTTTCCATCTCTCATTCATCTTCTTCCTTCATTCGCAATTTTTCAAAATCAAAATGGCTCTCACTCTCAAAAACCCACACAATTACCTTTGTACACTTGAGAAAATGAGTAAAAACAAAGATTTCTATTCCATCATTGATGCTCTCTCATCCTCAAAGTATAAAACTTTGTTGACCTGCAATGCACCCATCTACCACGATACCCTACGAGATTTCTGGAAAAATGCTAAATAGGAAGTTCAAGACAAAAAGCCTTGCGCTTTTACATCTAAAGTAGGAGAAATTCTGGTTTCGATCACACCACAATCCATATCTGAGGTTTTTGAGATGAACGATCTCACAGGTAAAAATTCTTTTCCTAAAGATGAGTATCAAATAGATTTGATCGAAAGAGGGTATGTAGGACAATTAACAAAAGCCACAATGCAAAAGGGAGAATTTCCACCTCCCATGAAGTTCCTATTTCATACCTTGCTCATCTGTGTTTCAAATAAAACAACAGCTTTTAATGAAATTCCATTGAAAATTCAATACTTGGGGTATGCTATTATGGCTAAAGTTGATTTCAATTACTCCCAAGAAATTTTCAATGATTTAGTAAAAAATGTAAATAACATCAAAGAAAAGAAAAAACCCTTCTTACTGTTTCCAAGGTTTTTGAGCTACTACCTACAACAGAAGATACCAAAAGACAGTGCACAAGTACTTGTCCAAGGTCAATCTTTTCAAATAAACAGTCTTTCTGATGAAACTTTTACAAGGTTGTCAGAGTCAAAACCTTCCAAAACACAAACAGATGAGTCAGAGTAAACTTTGGATGAGTCCACATCTGCTCTTCAGACTTCTGCTGTTGAGCCCACTGCTCATGGTGAACATAGTAGCACAACCTCTGCTGTGCAACCCCCACAAAAACTTCCTAAAAAGACCAAAAAGACTTCGAAAAAGCCAACCAAACCTTCTAAAAGGGACTTTCTGGAAGATGAGATCCCAGAAGTTAATCCAGTGACAACACAAATGTCACCAATAACCATTGTTGCTACTTCCTCACAACAGTTGGAAAGATCTCCACCAAAAGCCTTAACTCCTCCTGCTTCCTCACAAAAGGAACAGGTTGTAAGCACAGGGACACCACAAAATGAAGCATATTCCTCACTTGAGTATATGTTTAATAGCCCTTCTCCCTGGGCAAATTCTCTTTCAACTCATATCCCCTCATCACAACTACCACCATCTATAATACCCCTGTTTGATGCCATTGAGCTTCAGACACAAAACAACCCCTCTCACGAACACATTACTGAGAGTACAACCACAACAATGGTTGTGTCTGAAATCCCTCAATTGGTTATCCCACAAACAGCTGAGGAGGTTACACCATAGGAGTTTCATGAAATTCCTATTGGTAGTTCAAGTGGAGTAGCTACTACATGTTTTGGATCCACTGATCTACATCTGGACAGTAGTTACATAAGTAAGACTCCCTTGAAGGCAACCACTGCTGATGCTATCAAGGTATCCACTGGTGTGTTCAAGCTAACCACTGGTGTGATCACTAAGGTAACTACTGCAGAGGGAAGTCCCGAGTACTAAGAAAAAGGGGCATCAGTGAATGAACCATTGGAGACTCCTCCTGGTTCAACTACTGATACAACTGACGGAGAGTTTACTCTGACTCCTCTGTTTGTGTTTTGGAAGGTTTTGACTCTGACAACCTTGTAAAAGTTTCATCAGAAAGACTGTTTATTTGAAAAGATTGACCTTGGACAAGTACTTGTGCACATCAGTGAATGAACCATTGGAGACTCCTCCTGGTAGGAAATCAAATGATCCCATTACCTTGGGTGATGGTTTAAGATATCAAAAATTGACGGAGAGACTTAATACAATTGAAATCACTCTCAACACCATGCAAGATATGATCAAACAGTTGGTAGAAGTTTCCAAAAGTCAACCCACTCCACAACAGTATTCCCAAGAGCTTTGGAATGCAATTCAGCCAATTATCACTGCTCAAAGGGAACTTGCAGAAACCCAACACAACCATCTAATGGCTTTGATTAGAAACATGGTTGATGCAAGGTACAAGGATACTCAGGCAGATATCAAGGCCATCAAAGAAGCCTTGACAACAAAGTCTGGCACTGCTCTTACATCCATCTACAAAGACGATGATGATGATCAAGATGATGATGCCAAAAAGGGGGAGAAACATGACATGAAAAAGTTTGGCAAACCTACCCCTAAGCAACAACCAACTAAAAAGCCAGAGCCTGAGAAGAAGTCTTCTGGAACCACTGATGAAACATCTACAAAAGAAAAGAAAAAGGGAGTTGATGAAACCCTAAACATTCTGGCAGATGAAGTGGAGACAAACAAAAAGACTGCTCAAAATCAAAAGGAAACCAAGGAAAGGGAGTGGAGAAAGGAACAAAATGTAAGAAAAGCATGGGAAATGAAAACAAAGGATGTTGGTACTTCCACCTAGAAGAAATCCTTCAAACATAACAAACCACCACTTACCAAATTCTCAAAACCACAAACAAGAAAACAAACACCCAAAAAGCCAACCACTGTTGGTCTCAAAACCACTGATGGTTCAGAAAAAACTAACCACTAACACACCCAAAACTACACCTTCACCACAAAAACCACCTACCAAAAAGCAGAAGACAACTGTTGACACTTCAACAATTGTTATGACAACAGTGGTTGAGACACCAGTTATTTCAACAGCTGTTAGTCAGCCACCTACCACTTTCAAAGTTCCTTCCCAAGCTATAACCATTTCTGTTTCAAAATCCCAAACAAAAATCCCTTCTCCTACAAAGGTTTACACCAGAAAAAGGAAGTTCCAGGTGCATGATGATGACATACCAGCACCTACTCCTATATCATCCACACCTTTCATTCAAACTAATCCTGAACCATTCATTCCTCTACCATCACCACCACCAAATCTACTTGTTGACCCAAAAGTACTTGAAGGTCATGATCCTTCAAGAACTGTTCCTTTAGCAGCAGATCATCCACTGGAACTGCATGCAGTAAAAAATGAAATGAAGCAATTCTTTATAGTGGATGATCCTGCAGAAAGAAAATGTCCTTCCCTTCATGGCTTTAGACCTCCAAAGAACTTGGATGAGTATTTAAAACTCAAGGCAAAGCAAGCTGAAATACAAGCTAGATATGAAGGTAAAGGGTTGGGTGATAGTAACATCTCAAGTCGAATGCAGTGTGGGCTGAGTAAAGTCAAGAAATTGGAAGACTATGCAAGAGATTTAAGCAAAGAGATGTCTAACCTACCACCAAATGCTGAGTTACAAAAGAAGCTGAGGAAAGATCTCTTAGAGCTGATCATGAGTGAAAAGTTTTATCCTGCCAAAGTTGAACAATTCAAAGACTGGCCACTCATTGCACTCAAAGCTGAAGTCAACAGAATTGAAAGAATCAAGAATAATCCTCAGATGAAAAGATTTGCACCAAACTGGAATAAGTATAAAAAGACCATTGCAGATCTTACATTAGAATACAAGAGGAAAAAAGCTGAGTTGGTTACAGCAAAGTATGGTTCAGCAAAGACCATTTCAAAATGGTCAAGCCAGTATACTGACATGGTTTATGAGAAGCTAGAAAAACTATGAGAAACAGATCCTACAGCACCAAAGAAACCAACATACAAAAGCAAAACCACTGATGAGCCAAAGCAGCAGACTCTCTCTATAAAAACTTTGTTCACATCATCTGACTTATCCACCATTGCCTTAAATCAAAGAAAAAGGCAAAAGCAGATGGATGAGGAAGATGCACTGAGAGAAGCTGAAATCATGATAGAGGCCACCAAGAGGATATCTGAAGAGGTTCCTGCTTCAAAGCAGCAAGAAACTGCCACAAGATTGATAAGCAGGCCTCCTTCTCCAAACTCTCATAAAAATAAAGTCCATCCCAATAAATCCATTGAACTCAAAAATACTAAAGTGGAAGTCTGATAAAAAGACCCATGTATTGACTCTGCTCAAGTCCAATGGAAGAGTTGAACACATTTCAAGGGAGGATGCATTAGGTCTGAATGCAGCTGACCTCCTAGATCTTTTAGACCTTCAACTCTGTAGGGATGAGGATGATGAAGATTCCCTTAACTTTGAGCTGCAATTCAAGGGCCAAGTTAGGGAAAAATTAATGAGAGAATAAAGATAAAAAATAATGAAGTGTTTTGGTATCCTCTGTCCTAGGGGGAGATTGTTGGCTCATGCAACCAAGCCTGAAGAACAGATGATTGGAAAAGCCAAAACTGGTTCTCTAACAGTTGATCACAATAAGCAGAGCATGTTCTTTTCTTCTCCCAATGGCAGTGATTTGTTATCAGCTGATGGTTTCTAAGAACTGATCTTCTCAACAACTGTTAAGCCAAAGAAATGTTGAAGATATGAAGACTGAAGCTCTAACGACTGTTGATTCTCAAGTACTGTTGAAGAACAAAGCACTGCTGACTCAAGGTTTGATCACCCTTTAAAGAAAGCACTGATCACTCAACATCAGTGCTTAGGCTACAACAGTGGAAGCTGCATCAGTATTTGTATTATCAGTGTTTATTGTAATCAGTGTTTAGATATATCAGTTGTTAGAGGTTGTTAGATGTCACTGTCTAGGTGACGTCAGCTTAGATGCTCAGTGGTTAGATTTGTACTATAAATAGAACAGTACCTGTACTGTTCTATTAGCTCTTGGCACACACTCTCATTCTGTACGAAATAACTATGAGCTCAGGCTGAGGGGGAGATTAGTTGAATGCCTGCATAGTTGATATTTGTAATTGATACAATCATTCGACTAATGGAAATCATGTTTGCTTAAAGCTTTTCTTCTGTAATTATATTTACATAGTTTGATTATGTGACAACTGTCAAAATTTCGGGTATCCGTACAATTATTAAACAATGATTAGTGCTTAATGATTAGTGCTGAATTACAATTAATTACTTGAATTGTTTTCTGATTATTGTCATTATACATACATGTGCATCATATATTGCAAATGACATAACATTACTGCATGCAAACTTTATTGATTCAAATAGTGCACGAAACAAAGATAGCACAGTTATCCGATAAATCACAAAAATGCTGACGGAGTTCAGTGTATAGGCAGACATGGTGTTGAGACACAGTGTGAGCCAGAAACCAAGTATTACACTAGTATAGTGTGTAGGAAAGTATGGATCACAAAACTGCCTGCCAAGAGATAGTTTAAGTGCCGGAAAGTGCCTAAAACTCACCTAAACTGCAGAATTCTGTAGAAATCAGCAAAATTCAGCATTTAAACACTTTAATATCATGCAGAAATATGGTTAAATGGTCCTGAATGCTTTGCTAAGTGTCAGGAATCAAAACTGTCACAAAACGTAACATAAAGCACACTAAACAACATAGTTTAGCACCTTAACAAACCGGTAACCAACCAAACAACCGGACACTACCCGAAACACCAAATTTTCACTAGAAACATTGTTTTAACATTACCAAGCTAGTTATGGTCCCCGAACATCATAACACACTATATATCATACAAACAACTAAATACCTAACTAGATTACTTGAAATCTAACCATAAACTAACTTCTAGTTACAACCTAAGCCTAGACCCCCCTACCTAGTTCACGACCAACAAGGGCCCCACATGTAGATTTTTTTGTTATTTAATAAGATTAGGTTTCATCCTTACTAAACATGTTAACCAATAGTTAAACTTGTGTTGGAGTGTTATAAGATGATCCATTAGTTCACTACTTTCATTTTCACACAACACCTTCAACACCACACTCTCCTCTCCTCCTCCCTTCACTCACGGCCGAGAACACCCTCACACATATCCATCTTCAACAATCAAGTTACATCCATTCCATTACTACTCAAAGGTGTTAGAAGCCATATAAGGAAGCTTGGAGCTTGTGGAAGTTGAAGGACCTTTCTCTTGTGCTTTTATCCACTCCATTTCATCTAGTGGTCATCCCTAGCCTTGAGCTAGTAGTAAGAACACCATACTCTTCATTTTACATCTTATTTTAGTGGTTAAAAGAAGATACAAGTTGTTGATCATGATGAACACTAAGAATCTTGAACTTGAAACTTGAACATAAGCTTAAAATCATAAGAAGTCATGAAGTTTATGTGTTGTTATGCTTGTTGAATGTTGTTTCCTCATGTTTTTGATGTAGATCATCATGTGATCTTGCAAGGTAATGATTAAAAACATAATCTAGCAAGATGAGAGGATGAAAATGTTAAAGATCCATAGATCATCTTCATGTAAATCATGAACTTGAAAGAATAAGTTGTTTTCTTGTTAAGTGATGATCAAAGTAAGGTATAAGTCTTGTAAATCTATGATTTCAAGAATGGTTTTTCAAGAAATCAAGTTAAAAAATACAAAGTTTACTTAATCAAGTGTAGGATCATGTATTTAACAAGAAAAATCCAAGAAGAAATATTTTTAGAAAAATGATATACAAGTTGTAAAGAACTAATTCTTTCAAAAATGAAGTTTTTAAATAAACAACCACACTTTAAAGGGTAACTAGACTTACTAAATACACTAGTAAGTTACTACGCATTTTTATAAATTTTCAAGTTCATGAGGTAGTAGTTTATGCTTGATTTTGGCAAATTGGTAAGTGTAGATTGATTTGTTGTTGATTGTGTTGATTTACAAAAGAAAATGATATGCCTTGAAGACGTGGAAACCTCTATTTTTTGAGGGGAAACTATGGCAAAATTTTTCTAAAAATTAAATACTGGAAAAATTTTAAACCTCTGAAGAGAAGAAGGAGACTCATGCAGAGTCATCTGGGAAGAACAAAACGAAGCTCACTGATTTCCAAAAGGGTGCTTGGGCGAATAACAACAACAATGCTAAAAAGGGAAAAAGATATATGGGTACCCTGCCTATGTGCAACAACTGCCTACTTCATCATGCTGGGCCATGCAGGTATGGAAAAAGTGATGTATGCGGCAAAGTGGGGCATGCGAAGGAGACGTGTTAGTACGGTGCTGGACATGGAAATGGAGGTCAAGATGGTAGTGGAAATCGCGGAGGAAACAACAACAACAACAACTACCAAGGGGGAAATAGTGATGATCAAGGATGTGGTCAAAGTTGTTTTGACTGTGGCAACATAGGGCATTTCAGGAAGTATTGCCCTAAAAACAACCAGGCCGGTGGTAAGATTTACTTGGGGACTAAGCCAAGATGTGATGAGTGCAAGTTTCACCATGAAGGTCGATGTCTGAGGCCTAAGTGCGATAGGTGCAGAAAGGAAGGACACAACAAGGATGCCTGCTGGGCGAAGTATCCCAGACAAGGAGGAAATGATGACGGCAACCAAGACGGAAACGATAATGATAGTGTTCCAGGTTGCTTCAAATGTGGGAACGTGGGGCACTTTAGAAAAGATTGCCCTAATAACCAAGCTCATGGAATAGTGTTCAACATTGGAGCTCGTGAAGCACGCCAGGATCCGAACGTAGTCACTAGTACATTCCCTACTAATCAACACTTTGCATCTGTGCTATTTGATACCGATGCTGATTATAGCTTCGTATCTCTAGAGTTTAAGAATATACTTGGTTTAGTAGCAAGTAAGTTAGATATCCCGTACTCGATAGAACTAGCTAAAGGGAAGCTAGTAGAAGCTAATGAAGTGATTAGAGGCTGCGTTATAGAGCTTGGAGAGCGTGAGTTTTCGTTAGATCTTCTGCCAGTTGAATTGGGAAGCTTCGACATTGTAATTGGGATGGATTGGTTGTCGAATAATTGAACGGAGATTGTATGCCACGAGAAGATCATCCGCAACACGATGGCGAAGGAAGGGACGATCGTGATTCATGGAGAGAAGCAGGATACGCCTCTATGGATTATTAGTTGTTTGAAGGCACGAAAGTTTTTGCATAAAGGATGTGTTTCCTTCTTGACTCATGTCGTGGACAAAGAAGCCGAAGAACCGAAGCTCAAAGATATCCCTGTGGTAAGGGAATATCCTGAAGTCTTTCCAAAGACTTGCCAGGATTACCTCCTTAACGACAAGTCGAGTTCCACATTGACTTGGTTCCAGGCGCCGCGCTTGTAGCTAAGACACCTTACCGACTTGCGCCTTCAGAAATGCAAGAGTTGTCATCACAGCTTCAGGAGTTGCTAGAAAAGGGATTTATGAGACCCAACTTCTCGCCTTGGGGAGCTCCAGTACTGTTCGTCAAGAAGAAGACGGTAGCTTGTGTATGTGCATCAACTACCAGGAGCTAAACAAGTTAACCATCAAGAATCGGTATCCCTTGCCGAGGATTAATGATTTATTCGACCAACTTCAGGGTTCAAGTTACTATTCCAAGATCGATCTTCGATCAGGTTATCGCCAGCTGCGGATTTAGGAAGAAAGTATACCGAAGAACAGTGAGACAATAATTCGTTTTAAACACACGCTAGTGTTATGTTTTATGCATGGCACACGAACAGTTAGACACAGAATACAAAACTTGGAGAATCTAGGAGACATGTACTTAGGACCTTCGGGAACTTAGGTCAAAACTCATTAAAGGTTGTCACTTAGGAACCGCGTCCATTAACTAGGGCAAACACCATTATTCTATCGTATATGCTATTTTAGTTAACCGAGCAGGTGAAGTACTCGAAATTCTTATATTGAAATTTCCACTTTTGCTTTTAGCAAGTAGATTTTTGCATCTCTACTCCTCTTAATGGTAGTTGAATCACGACAATTTTCTTCATTAGAGCGAACACTCATTTGCCTCATTTCTTGATCATTTCATATGATACACATACATCATTTATTACGCATGTGGCTTCCCCTCTAATGATCGTTTTCATCAAAGTTACAAATATCATTTCACTATATCCAGTTATTGCCTTGTGTCTCGAATAATCTGCATTATTGTAAGTATCAACTCCTTGATATTAAGTCAACAGAACCCTCTTGAAATTTCTTTTCCTTCAAGTTACATACATGGTTCATCTTTGTAACATTGCCGAAATCTCATGGTCGATACATGTATTTATTGTCGGATTGCGCTGAAACCAAGTTCAATTGCTTGAACTTGTCCATTTCGCATATTTAATTCAAGACACTGTATGATGTATTGAGAGCATCATATTCAAATTCATCTTTGTAAGTGTCTCTTTTGTTCCGATTTCGTAGTAGACTTGTTTGCTCTACGGCAACATTGAAACGCCTGTTGGTTCCGACACCTTGTGGTGGTGTCTCGTTAATTTGAAGCCTGCGTTAATCTCCTTTACGCATCTCATACACGGATTTAATTATTTATTCATTGGCTTTCTTTAAATTCGTTCTGTTTTACCATGATTAAAGCAGTCTTAACACAATCGTGTGTTAAGACAATGGTACATAAATTCATTTTATATCCCAGTGTACCTCTTAACGGTTCTTTCATTATCGATCAAATACTTTGAAGTATTCATTATTTTTCATATTCGATCGGAAACATTAGTTCTTTGGTGTTCTATATTCAATTGAAAAATCCTACGATGCCATTTGAATCAAATTTTCAGGTTTGCTTCATTACACTTTCATTTGAATTCAAAAACGGTGAACTTGTTAGGTCATCGCTATTATTGAACTATGTTATTACGACACCTTGTGGTGTCGGTACAAACTTGTAGCTTGTGCTAATCATGGTCAACCGTTTCATACGAAACTACACATACTTTTGTTTGACTTATCATTTAAACATTCTTAATGCAACTACGAATTAAGACAATGATACACCAGATTCGATTGTATTTCATTTTGGTGTATTCTTGCAATTCAATAATGTCAACACACTAATTCTATTCATTTATTTGTTCGAAAGTTGACGGATCACCTTCATGTTAAAGTTACCTTTGAGCTTGCTGGCTCTAAGTTCATCTAGCGGGATGTTATTGTCGCTAGAACTCATTTGCATATTGTGAACAATCGTTTGGAATTCTATTGGTCAAAACTCCTCTTTTGTTGAACCCCTGTTGACTAAGTTACACTAGGTTATACATCTATACGTCTCGTATCTTTTGACATCCAATTCGGAAACACAAACCTTTTAACCGATGGGTTCCTATTGTTGCAATATGTCCCTGAATTCACCTGATTCAAATAAGTCTTGTTTCGGTTTCGTGGTTAATCACTTTGGTATTATTCGTACCCATACACACATAATGTAATCCTAAGGAGTTAATGTAGTTTAAATTTCGAGGACGAAATTTTCTTAACAGGGGGAGAATGTTACAACTGTGAAAATTCCGGGTGTCCGTACAATTATTTAACAATGATTAGTGCTTAATGACTGTGCTGAATTACAATTAATTACTTGAATTGCTTTCTGATTATTGTCATTATACATACATGTGCATCATATATTGCAAATGATATAACATTACTGCATGCAAACTTTATTGATTCAAATGGTGCACGAAACAAAGATATCACAGTTATCAGACAAATCAGAAAAATGCTGACGGAGTTCAGTGTATAGACAAACTTGGTGTTGAGACACAGTGTGAGCCAGTAACCAAGTATTGCACTAGTATAGTGTGTAGGGAAGTATGGATCACAAAACTTCCTGCCTAGAGATAGTTTAAGTGCCGGAAAGTGCCTAAAACTCACCTAAACTGTAGAATTCTGCAGAAATCAGCAAAATTCAGCATTTAAACACTTTAATATCATGCAGAAATATGGTTAAATGGTCTCGAATGCTTTCCTAAGTGTCGGGAATCAAAACTGTCACAAAACGTAACATAAAGCACACTAAACTGCATAGTTTAGCACCTTAACGAACCGGTAACCAACCAAACAACCGGACACTACCCGAAACACCAAATCTTCACTAGAAGCATTGTTTTAACATTACCAAGCTAGTTATGGTCCCCGAACATCATAACACACTATATATCATACAAACAACTAAATACCTATCTAGATTACTTGAAATCTAACCATAAACTAACTTCTAGTTACAACCTAAGCATAGACCCCCCCCCCCACCTAGTTCACGGCCAACAAGGGCCCCACATGTAGATTTTATTTTGTAATTTAATAAGATTAGGTTTCATCTTTACTAAACATGTTAACCAATAGTTAAACTTGTGTTGGAGTGTTATAATATGATCCATTAGTTCACTACTTTCATTTTCACACAACACCTTCAACACCAAACTCTCCTCTCCTCCTCCCTTCACTCACAGCCGAGAACACCCTCACACATATCCATCTTCAACAATCAAGTTCCATCCATTCCATTACTACTCAAAGGTGTTAGAAGCCATATAAGGAAGCTTGGAGCTTGTGGAAGTTGAAGGACCTCTCTCTTGTGCTTTTATCCACTCCAATTCATCTAGTGATCATCCCTAGCCTTGAGCTAGTATTAAGAACACCATACTCTTCATTTTACATCTTATTTTAGTGGTTAAAAGAAGATACAAGTTGTTGATCATGATGAACACTAAGAATCTTGAACTTGAAACTTGAACATAAGCTTAAAATCATAAGAAGTCATGAAGTTTATGTGTTGTTATGCTTGTTGAATGTTGTTTGCTCATGTTTTTGATGTAGATCATCATGTGATCTTGCTAGATAATGATTAAAAAAATAATCTAGCAAGATGAGATGATGAAAATGTTAAAGATCCATAGACCATCTTCATGTAAATCATGAACTTGAAAGAATAAGTTGTTTTCTTGTTAAGTGATGATCAAAGTAAGGTATAAGTCTTGTAAATCTATGATTTCAAGAATGGTTTTTCAAGAAATCAAGTTAAAAATACAAAGTTTACTTAATCAAGTGTAGGATCATGTATTTAACAAGAAAAATCCAAGAAGAAATATTTTTAGAAAAATGATATACAAGTTGTAAAGAACTAATTATTTCAAAAATGAAGTTTTTAAATAAACAACCACACTTTAAATGGTAACTAGACTTACTAAATACACTAGTAAGTTACTACACATTTTTATAAATTTTCAAGTTCATGAGGTAGTAGTTTATGCTTGATTTTGGCAAATTGGTAAGTGTAGATTGATTTGTTGTTGATTGTGTTGATTTACAAAAGAAAATGATATGCCTTGAAGACGTGGAAACCTCTATTTTTTGAGGGGAAACTATGGCAAAATTTTTCTAAAAATTAAATACTTAGAGAAATATTTTTAAACAAATATTTACAAGAATATTTTAAACCATGAATTTTCATATAAAGTTTGCCATAATTTTTTTTTACAAAAATTATAAGTATTGGAGGTTGGTTTTTCATAAATAAAAGTGACTAAATATATATTTAGGAAATATATATTTAGAAGTCACCATGTGTGTGATTATTTGTATATTATGTGTATTAGTTATATTATTTTAGGACTTGAAATAATATAACTTATCAAAATACCAAGAAATTACAATCCAAAATATAACCAAAATTCCAAGAGAATGAATATATAAATTATACCCACAATATTGGAAAAACCGAACAAAGGAATATAACTCACAAAAATATTCCGGAAATTTTACTCGTAAGTATATTTTGGTAATTAATATTTTGGACACTAAGAGAATGAAAATATGATTTTACAATTATTACAAAATATATCATATTTTTTACAAGGAGAAAATATATTATTCTTGGCAAGTAAAAATATATATTTTTCTTGGAACTATTAGAAGATGTGTTATTCTTGGAAGAAAATATATATTTTCTCAAACAAACATGAAATACATTATTTTTTGGAGAAAATGTATTTTCTTAAATAAACTTGAAATATATTATTTTTGGGTGAAAAATGAGTTTATACATATTTTCTAAGTTAGACTTGGAAATATACTATTTTTGAGACTTGTATGAGATTTATAAGTATTTTGCCAAGGAAAAATTATAAGTAATTTTTCTATGTAATATTTCTTAAAATATATATTTTGGAAATATATATTGATGTATTTTTATTGGAAATATTATTCCAGAGAAATTAATACAAAAATTAAGTATAAGGATACTTAATAAACACAATAAAAATACGTATTCTTGTACGTATAAATACACCGGAATACGCCACCGATACTTGGCAAAAATATACAAGTATAAGAATACGAATACAAATGCACCCATCCTTAGGAATGATATACATGTATAAACATATAAAAAGTAACATGTCAAAATATATTATTTTAACTATTATTCCAAAATTTAATAAATATAATTTAAGTTAAAATATTTATTATTTTAACAGATAATTATATAACTTGGAATAATATTGAAGACACAATGAAACATAACTCAAAGACACTAATTAATACTAAGTCAAGGCACGACCCTCTCGTCTAATAGACCGTAGTACGTTGTAGGTAGTCGTGTACACCAGAGGAAACTTTGAGTTACAGTCGGATTCAAAGAACGCAAAACTGTTAGTTCATGTCCCCCTTTTCTTTGTACTGTTTTTGGTTTTATAACTTTAGGGGTGAAGTACATGTTACAAACTGTTTACATACGATTGCAGTTGGTATGGTTAGCTAAGGAAATGTACTGCTTGATCATGTGAGTGGTGGGTATAACGCTTAAGACCATTAATCCTCGTAGTAGGACCGAGGGACATGAGTGATAGATCTATTTGGGTGTAGCGAGCCCACACCCAAGTGGACCGGGGTTTGGCCCATGGGGTGACTATGTCTTCAAACTGAAGCCCGGTGCAAAATCTGCTAGGTTTGAGCCTTCCTGCATCACGTCACACATATTAATGGCCTTGCAAACCATTAATGGTCTATTTTTCCTTGTTTGCTTTCATACCAGGGTTTACAAATACATACTTACTCATAATGATTACAAGGTTTACTCGAGCTCACACACTAAACAAATGAACTCGCTCAACATTTGTTGATGTTTTCAAACTACATGTATTTCAGGAAACTAAGTATGGATCTGGCGGGCGTTGGAAGTTTTCAAGGGTTGTTTGGAATAAAAGATGTCATCTGGTGTCGAATGGTCCGGAGTGTGTATTCTATCCTGGATAGGATACATATCTCAAAGCCTAGTTTTTATTAATGCCTTTTGTCGTGTCCTTTTGGAACTCTAAAACAATTTGTATGGTTTGTTATTTGGATTTGAAGTCTATGTCTGGATTCTAAAACAATGTTGTTGTGATGTTTTTAAAACTTAATCAATGGATGAACATCTTGGTTTTATCATATAGTTGTTTGTTATGGTTGAATGCAATGATATTAAGCAAGTCAGACATAATCACGCTTCCGCAAAAGTCAGGGTGTGACAATTTGGTATCATTTCCACTGAAATTACATCTCTGTTCTTTCATCTTATATCATTCACAATTTAACAAACAAACACAATCTAAGAAACTCAGATCCTAACAAGTGCTCAGGGGTTCTCCAAATTCGTTTTCCCAAGAAGATGACTGATCCGGGTAGCTTTACTATTCCATGCTTGATTGGTGATCTATCAGTCAACAATGCTTTGGCCGACCTGGGAGCTATCATAAATTTGATGCCCTATACAGTGTTTCCTAAGCTCAACCTAGGCGAGCCTTCTCCTACTCGTATGAGTCTCTAGCTTGCGGATCGGTCAGTGAAATATCCACAAGGGATTATGAGAACATGCTAGTGAAAGTCGATAAGTTTGTCTTTCCTGTTGACTTTGTGATTTTGGACATGTATGATGATGCTCATGTACCTTTGATTCTAGGTTGACCATTCCTAACTACCGAGAAATCATTGATTGATGTTTATGATGGTAAGCTAATACTTCGCGTAGAGGATGATAGGGTCACCTTTGATATTAATATGTCAATGACTCATACTAGAGAGCACGACGATACTCTCTACTTCGTTGACACCATCATGTCACATGTGGTCGTTGCTTGAGTCAGGTTTGTGTGCATGATGCTTCGGACACATAAATTATGGATACGTTTACCCCGGAGTTTGAGATGATTACTACATTATATGGGGACTCCAAGATTCTTTCAGAGGTTTTTAAGGTAGTTGAGAGGAAGGAGCCTGAGGAAAGGCCATTTGTGGAGAGTCCCTCGTCCCTGGAGCTGAAGGATTTACCATCTCATCTAAAGTATGCCTTTTTAGATGAAGGTTCTTAGTTACTTGTCATCAACTCTTCAGAGTTGACAGAGGAGGAAAAGACGAGACCGAGGAGTGTGCTTAAGGCACACAAGCATGCAATCGCGTGGAAGCTTGTTGACATAAAGGGTATTAACCCTTCGTTTGGCACACATAAGATTCTGATGGAGGATGAGTTTAGCCGCACCGCCGACTAAACCTGAACATAAGCGGGCCTCATTTACCCGATCTCTGATTCTGCATGCGTTAGTCCAGTCCTGGTGGTGCCTAACAAAGGGGGCATGACATTGGTTGTGAATGAGAGGAATGAGTTGATTCCCACCAAGATTGTTACAGGCTGGAGAGTCTGTATCGACTATCGCAGACTCAATGACACCACGAAGAAAGACCACTTTCTTCTTCCTTTCATTGATCAGATGTTGGAGCGTATGTCAGGAAAACAGTTCTACTATTTCCTTAGTGGCTTCTCAGGTTATTTCATGATCCCCATTGCACCGGAGGATCAGGAGAAAACCATTTTTACATGCCCGTATGGCATTTGCTTATCACAATATGCCTTTCGGGTTATTTAATGCTCCAACCACATTTCAGCGTTGCACGGTGGTGATATTTCATGATATGATTGAGGACTCGATGGAGGTTTTCATGGATGATTTCTCTATTTTTGGGAGTTCCTTTTATCTGTGTTTGCGAAATCGTGATCGTATGTTGGCTCGATGTGAGGAGACAAATCTGATGCTGAACTGGGAGAAATGCCACTTCATAGTGAAGGAGGGCATAGTTTTGGGTCATAAGATTTCATGGGCGGGTATTGAGGTCGATAGAGCTAAAATCGACACGATTTCTAGACTTTCATCACCGACTTCTACGAAGTCTATTAGTAGTTTTCTAGGCCACGCAAGATTATATCGTCGGTCCAACCGTGATTTTTCTAATATCACGAGGCCTATGACCCGATTGTTGGAGAAGGACGTTCCTTTTGATTTTTATGAGGAGTGAATGCGGGCGTTTGAGTTTCTTAAAGACAAATTAGTGAGTGCGTCGATCCTTATCACTTTCGATTGGAGCTTTCCTTTTGAGCTTATGTGTAGCACGAGTTATTTCGCGTTATGAGCTGTTCTAGGACAACGTAGGGACAAATTATTCATCTGATTTATTATGCGAGCAAGACCCTGAATGATTACCAGGAGCGTTATACCACCACTAAGAAAGAGATCCTTGCAGTGGTCTTTGCACTTGATAAATTTCGTTCCTACTTGGTCCTTTCTAAGGTCGTAGTCTACACCGATCACGCGACATTGAGGCATTTGTTCGCCAAGAAAAACGGGAGACCACACTTGATTTGGTGGATTCTGCTCTTGCATTCGAGATAAGAAGGGAGCCGAAAACGTTGCAACAGATCATTGTGTTATGTCAAAGTAGATGTAGTTAAATCCGTTTTGCCCTTAGTGCTAAATACAATAAGCAGTAGATGACTAAATCATAATCATCCTTATTATGGTTTATTCTTCAGGAGTGCATACTATAAGGTTAACTAGTCAATGTAACAACGGTACAAGAAAAACTTCTCCATCGACCGTCCAAGATTAAACGGTTGCAATGATGCGGTGGCTTGTTAGCCGCAAGTTGGCCGTTTAACGCGGGCAAAAAACCGGTTTTCTTTTACCTGATCTTTCCACTCATCATAAGTGATAAAACTTGTTAAAATAATATCACCATCGACTCTTATCATCTAATCATTTGACCCACGACTTATCACAGCCCAACCTTTACCATTCCCATGATAAGTAAGCATCACATTGATCTCTTTCAAAAGCGGGTCTTCGCCTAAAGCTTTCCCGTTTTGTAACTTCGAGTGCAACATGTTCTCGAGACGTACCCAAAAGGCCCTTATCAGGCCCAAGTCGGGTAGCACGTCGCCAAGTTCCTCCTGTAAGATTAAATATATTATGTATTAATATTTAATCTATAGCCATTATAATCATTTACATTATATAGATCAAAATATATAATAACCTATTAAATAATTAGTTGGTAATTGTTGATGGACCATATTACTCTTATTAACTAATTAGGTTTCCTCCTGGGTGCTTATATAAGGAGAATTATGTGGAGGTTAAGGGGTTACTCAGTTACACAATCAGATACACCCCATAAGATCATAACATCATAATTCGACCTCCATCTCCTACAGCCGATACCCTTTCGGTTTTCTAAGTCCCCATCATTAGATTGCACCCTAAGGAGGAACCAGACCAAGATGACAATCATGTCAAACACTGTTGCTGCGTTTTCATCTGGATTCTCTGCTGGTTTATGCTGATGCAATCAAAGGTATGTTTTCATGTTTTCCATTATGATTAAAACAGAACTGATCCAACACCTCCTTCTGGATAATATCATTGTTATCGCTTATTTTATCCCCGAGGTTGCTTTTCCCGACATATAATTACATCACGAGCAGGATTCCAGCCTATTTCGCAACCTCTTTTACTGCTTTTGTAAATTTTCAAATCCAGTCGATCTCCTCCCCTCCACACAAACAAATGTACTTCTCATCAACAACCTGCCATACAATAAAATTGTCACACATGACCTAGTGGTCTAGAGGTATGGTGCTTGTCAAATCCTTACAAGTACTTATCTAATATAGGTATAAAAGGTTATTGTTATAAGAAAAACCAAAACTGTCATACAGTAAAAAAATGAAATATAGGTTAGTTAGACGTACCCAATTTATCAAATCCTTACAAGTACTTATGTAATATTTAGGTATAAAAAGTTATTGTTAAAAAAAATCCAAAATTGTCATAAAGTAAAAAATGAAATATACGTTAGTTAGATGTACCCAATTGGAAATCTTTGGCTCAGGTGTGGAATCGACATCGACAAGCAACTCGACCCTCCAAGTTTTGTCACGCCAGAAAACTTCTTCCTTCGGGCTAGTGAACAGGAAAGCCCCACTTCCCCAAGTCCACAACATGTGTAGTGCGTTGGTATTGACGATCCTCCCTTGGGGACCCATCGACACAAGCAACGGTTTACGGTTAAAGTGCCACTTCTCCTTGATGTACTTGATCACTGCTGGATCAAGTAATGAGGGATGAAACAATGAATACCATGGCATGTTGTTTCTTAGCCCCTCAAATTTGTTTTTCTTATATTCAGTCAATGGTACCGTCAAATTGGGCACCACCGGGAGCCAAACCACCTCGTATTGATTCTCAAGTAAGTCAAGGTCGGATATGAGTAGCAACACGATCTTCTTCCTTAATATGTCGATGGCCACCTAATTAAGTGCAACCTTACTTTAGTATATCAACATAGCTATTATAAGAACTAGTATTCGTTAACATATGTTTATTCTTGCCATTATATATATATATATGCTTTTTATACATTCGTTAACATAGCTCTTATAAGAACTAGTATTCGTGACCGAATATAAGAAAAACAAGTTTGAGGGGCTAGGAAACAACATGACATGCCATTATATATATATGCTTTTTTTCGTTAACATTTCTATGTTTTTCTAAATCTACTTTACTTTTTATTTTAGGTATTACTTATTTACTTATATTATTTAGTTAAACACATTTTGATAATTTAAGTAATTACACTAAAAGAAAATATGGGTGATGACGTGGAAAATGTAAATATATGTAAGGATGTTTGTATGGTAGAAGGTGAAATTAGGGTTTTTAGGGATTTATAAGGATATGACGTTGGGTTGATTAGACAACTAAAGAATGTTTGTATGTCTCATTTCTTCTTTTTCTTGTTACATTAATATTTTCTCCAACGTCATATCAAAAAGTCCATCCGAGATGATATAAATTTTATCCGTTAATTCAAACGCAGTGGAGAAGTTTATAAAGGGAGATATCCGAAGAGAAAATCATTCTACAAAGGCTTGCAAAATTTTATTAGTGTGCCATTTCTTTTATTTTTTTGGTTTTCTTTAGCAACTTTGATTTTTATTCAACAAACATTTATACACCAACCTTTCAAGTTCACTTAATATGCATTTATTTATCATTAACGCCAACTTTCTAATACAATTTTTTTTTTCATACGGTAATTTTTCAAAGACCATTAAATTATTTACCTACCTATCAAAATACTTAATTTCATATATGTATTTTACTATTGGTCAAGAAATAATTTTTGGGATCTTAGTTAAGTTACTCCACCATCTTAAACGTTTTAATATATAGCATACTCACGGACTTCATTTTTTTTCAACAATTCCATTACATTCAATAAATCCATAATTAAAAGAAAAAAAAATTAGAGAGTAGTTTATGTTTATTTCTAATATGATATGTTTTTAAATCTAGTGTATTATATAATGCAATTTCTATGTTTTTATGTTTTTCTAAATCTACTTTACATTTTATTTTAGGTATTACTTATTTACTTACATTAATTAGTTAAATACATTTTGATAATTAAAGTAATTACCCTAAAAGAATATGAGTGATGACGTGGAAAATGTAAGCATATGTAAGGATGTTTAAATGATTGGAGGTGAAATTAGGGTTTTTAGACATTTATAAGACCATGTGTAGTGGTTAGCTCAATAATGCCCTCACCATGGGGCGTTTTGCGACACGTGGCAGTCCAGTCAGAATGGGTGCATTATTGGGGTTATTGCAAAAGTGCCGTAGTGAGAATAATGCCCAATAACGTCCATGCAATCATTTCACAATTATTTTTTTTTAATTTAAAACATAAAATTCTTCATTAATTTAAAATAAAAATTACACTACTTGAAATAAAAACAAAACAAAAAAAAAACAGAAATATAAAAGAACCGAAAAAAAATAAAGTTAAAAAAAAGAAGATGATATAGAGTCCATATTTTTCCCGAATTTTTTGGCGATGCATTTGCGCAAGTATCAACGCGTCGCCTTGGAGGTGGTCGATCGGTTTGGACAAAAACTCAATGTCTTTTTCCATTTGCCTCGCCTCTTGCATCTCGTTAAACTTTTTGGTTTCGGCCACTCGTTCTTTTATAATCTCACAACGTTGATGGCCGAGGTCGCGAATGTCTTGGAGACGACGGTTCATCTCCTCGAAATCTTCCTTCAACTCGAGATCGGAAGACGACTCCACCGTTTTTTTCCCGGTTCACTTATCCTTTCTTCTACCTGGCGGTCAGGTCAACTCTTCTTCAAGTTCCTCGTCAACGTCCACCACCTCATTTAGATCGACATTACGGGCATCCGATGTCGGTATTTCAGGGTTAACGGAGGATGATGTTTTTGACCGTTTAGCTCGACGTCTACTACTAGACGTCATGGTACCTACTACCGCCCACTTTGGACTTTTTCGTAGTAGATCCCAACACTTATAGTACGGGAAAGGGCATTTCGTTTTCTCGTACTCTTCCAAAGACTTCGTTAAAATCCCGACGTCACCTTCTCCGCTCGGGCGATTATCGTAGTTACGTTGGTACACTTCTTGGAAGGAGTGACACTTGTTGTTGATGTCGGTCCATTTGCTAGAAATGGAATCTTTGTCCCGATGCTCGCCTTTACCCCACGTATCCCAAAAGAGTGCACGAACTCTATCCCAAAAAACGGGGCCGGTTTGAAAGTTTGCTACAAATTGAAAAAATAAAAGTAAAATATAAGTGGCGTGTTAAAAAATAACTAAAAAAAATAAAAGTTACCAATTTCGGGGTCCTCCGAAACCTCGACCCACGACCGAGCCAATGTGTATTCCTCCTCCTTCGTCCAATTAAGGTAAGTATTTTTACGTCGAGGTTCGTTCGCTTCCTTCTTCTTATGCGACCTTCTGCCGCGTTTCGATTTCTCTGGCACCGGTTTGGGTTGCGTCTCCGGCACGACATCGACATCGGGTTCGGCTTGTTGTTGTGAAGGTTGCGACCAGCCGGCTTGACCAAAGCCGAAAGTGGGAGCCACGAACGGAATGGCGCCACTCAAGTAAGCCGCGTAAGTTAACATGCTCGGGTCCATGTCTTGAAAGTTAAACGGTTGTTGCGGTTGGGTTGTGTTCGGGTTCATGGGTCTTGAGGGGACACCAAATGGGGGTCGGAATGGATGCATGTTTGTATAAAATATAGAAGTAGGAGAGAAAGTTTGAGAATGTTTGAGTTTTTTTATAAAAAATATGGAAAAGTGGGTAAATATATATAGTAGGTTAATATTGGAATTAAAAAAAATATTAAAGAAATGACCGTTTGGCAACGGTCATATCTCCCCCCAATACAAAATTGAGCGTTGTTAAAAAAACGCGCAGCAATTTTTTTTCAAAAAAACGCTAAAAAACGCCGGTATGTAATGGGCATGGGGCGTTTTTCGGCTTTATTTTTTAATTTAAAAAAAAAACGCCCCACTACGGGGGGTCTAAGGATATGATGTGACGGTTGACAAATAAGCTAAAGGATGTTTATATGTTTTATCATTATGTAATTTCTTCTTACATTAAGATTTTCTCCAACGCCGTATCAAAAATTCCATTCTAGATGATATGGATTTTATCTGTTAATTCAGACTTAGTAATAAAGAAGTTTAAAAAGGAAGTTATACGAAAAGAAAATCATTATGCAATGGCTTGCAAAATTTTTATTAGTGTGCTATTTCTTTTGTTTTTTTGATTTTCTTCATCAACTTTGATTTATTTAATAAACATTAAATTATACACCAACCTTTTAAGGTCACTTAATATGCATTTATTTATCATTAACACCAGCTTTTAAAAGAATTTTTTTTTCATACGGTAATTTTTCAAAGACCATTAAGTTATTTACCAACCTATCAAAATAATTAATTTCATATTTGTATTTTACTCTTTGTCAACAAATAATTAATTGGGATCTTAGTTAAGTTAATCCACCATTTTAAGCCTTTTAATATCTTCACAGCTACTCAATATTTGGACTTCATTTTTTTTGGAAATTAATGTATAAGATGAGTCAATATGGGTAGGATCAAATAAAAAGTGCAATTTGCCTAAGTAGAATAAGTAAATCTTAGCCTTTCATTTTAGGCTGGACGGTATGGAGGTTCGTCCTCCACCGTCCCAGCCCGACGCCGACAATCCCTCCATCTCGCCCCCCCCCCCCCCTCCGTCACGTCGTGTCCGTCTTCTCCTTGCCGTTCTAGACGGTCCAAATGAGGACAACTTCTCCTCACAGACATATATATACATACAATATATAATATATATATTTTAGGATCATCCCCTATTTTCATACCTCCATCCTCTTTGCCGCATCCTCATGCCCATCCTACGTGGCGCTTACGTGGCGGACCATCCTCCAAGGGAGGACCATCACCATACCCTGTAGCCTTTGAAATTAATGTATAAGTGTCATGTAAGAAAAAAATGTGTATGAGATGAAAATTGTTGGAATAACCTATTTTGTTGATTTTCTATCTCCACATGCAAGACACATGCATATTCTCCCTCATTTTTTAAACGTTTATAACTTTTCTATACGATATTCAAAACAAAATTGCACCATAAAATCGAGTATCTTTTTATCTTTAATTTGAGTACTCTATTGATATAGAAAATATGAAAAAAAAAAAAACCCAAAAAATGGTGTTTTATTTCTATATTGTACAATAATTTCGTGTTGGATTTTTGTTCTGAATTAATTATACTAAATTTATTGGTGCTGAATTTTTTGTACTGATTTTTTTTGTTGGGTTTTTTTACTGAATATTTTGTACTTGATTTTTTTTTTGTGCTAAATGTTTTGTACTAGATTTTTTTGTGTTATATATTTTGTACTAGATTTTTTGTGTTGTATTTTTGAGAAAATAAAAAGGTGAAAGTTTATGTTGTAGGACCAAAAAGCCATTCCATCCTACTTATAAAGGAGTGACACATGTCATCTTCACAATTCTTTTTAGGCTACTTAGACCATGTGTAGTGGTAAATTGTTATAATGCCCCCACCATGGGGCATTATCCGACACGTGTCATCCCAGTCAGCATGGGGCATTATAGCAAAAGTGGTGTAGTGGGGCATTATTCCAATAACGCCCATGCAATCATTTGACAATTATTTTTCTTTTAATTTAAAACATAAAAATCTTCATTAATTTAAAATAAAATTACACTACTTGAAATAAAAAAAAAAAAAACCGAAAAAAAAAACCGAAAATTAAAACACCGAAAAAAAAACAGAAAAAAAAAAACCGAAAAAAAAAAAAGAAAAAAAAAACCGAAAAAAAATAAAGTTAAAAAAAAGAAGATGATCTAGAGTCCATATTTTTCTCGAATTTTTTGTCGACGCATTTGCGCAAGGATCAACGCGTCGCCTTGGAGGTGGTCGGTCGATTTGGACAAAAACTCAATGTCCTTTTCCATTTGCCTTGTCTCTTGCATCTCGTTAAACTTTTTGGTTTCGGCCACTCGTTCTTTCATAATCTCCCAACGTTTGTGGCCGAGGTCGCGAATGTCTTGGAGACGACAGTTCATCTCCTCGAAATCATCCTTTAACTCGAGATCGGAAGACGACTCGACCGTTTTTTTCCCGGTTCGCTTATCCTTTCTTCTACCGGGCGGTCGGTTCAACTCTTCTTGAAGTTCCTCGTCAACGTCCACCACCTCGTTTAAATCGACGTTGCGGGCATCCGATGTCGGAGTTGAAGGGTCAACGGAGGATGATGTTTTTGACCTTTTAGCTCGACGTCTACTACTAGACGTCATTGGATTACTAGCGCCCACTTTGGACTTTTTCGTAGTAGTTCCCAACACTTATAGTACGTGAAAGGGCATTTCGTCCTATCGAACTCCTCCAAAGTCCTCGTTAAAACCCCGACGTCACTTTCACCGCTCGGGCGATTATCGTAGTTACGTTGGTAAAATTCTTGGAACGCGTGAGACTTGTTGTTGATGTCGGTCCATTTGCTAGAAATGGAATCTTTGTCCCGATGTTCGCCTTGACCCCACGTGCTAAAAAAGAGTGCACGAACTCTATCCCAAAAAACGGGACCCGTTTGAAAGTTTGCTACAAATTAAAAAAAGTACAAAAATAAGTTGTATGTTAAAAATAAAAGTAAAAAATAAGTAAAAAAATAATAATAATAATAAAAGAGTTACCCGTTTCTTCGTCCTCCGAAACGTCGAGTCACGCCCGAGTCAACGTGAATTCCTCCTCCTTCGTCCATTTAATGATAGTTTTTGTACGTCGAGGTTCGTCCTTATCCTTCTTCTTATGCGACCTTCTGCCGCGTTTTGATTTGTCTTGCACCGGTTCGGGTTGCGTCTTCGGCACGACATCGACATCGGGTTAGGATTCGGGTTGTTGTTGTGACGGCTGCGACCCGCCGGCTTGACCATAGCCGAAGGTGGGAGGTACAAACGGAGTGGCGCCAGTCAAGTAAGCCGCGTACGGTAAAAAGCTCGGGTCCATGTCTTGAAGGTTATACGGGTTTTGCGGTTGGGTTGTGTTCGGGTTCGTGGGTCTTGCGGGGACACCAAAAGGGGGTCGGTATGGATGCATGATTCTATAAAAAATAGGAGAAAGAGGGTGTTTTTTTATAAAAAATAGAAGAAAGTAGAAGAGAAAGTAGGAGTTTTTTGTATAAAAAATAATGATAAAGTGGGTTGATATATATAGTGGGTAAATTTTTAAATTAAAAAAAATTAACTATTTTGACCGTTTGGCAATGGTCTAATCTCGATCCCCACAATTTTTCAGCGTTTTAATTAAAACGCCACATCCATTTTTTTTCAAAAATAACGCCCGGTAACGCCCAGTGTAATGGCGGCCGGGGCGTTATACGGCGTTTTTTTTGAAAATTTTTTAAAAGTCACGCCCCATTACGGATGGTCTTAGGCAAAACTTATTTTTCAGTGGATCTTCATATATAAATCCTTAAAAACCCTTATTTGATCTTCAACCCTACAAATATTCTTACCCTTCTTAATTTTCACCTCATTACCTACCCATTACACACAATATTTAAATAAAACATTTTTTGCTTTTATTTTGGGCCCACCCGCATGTAAAAACCAAGAAAAACAAGGCCCTTGTGGAAGGGCTTAGACTATCTCTAATGCTACGTGCGTCCTTAGGCGCCCTTAGCTGTCACGCCAACCGCCATATCATATCCTTACAAACCATTAAAAGCCCCCATTTCATCTTCAACCCTACAAATATCCTTACCCTTCTTAATTTTCACCTCACCACCTACCCACTACACACAATATTTAAATAAAACCTTTATTTTTTTACTTTGAACCCACCCTAAATGCAATAACAAAGAAAACTCATGCCCTTGTAGAAGGGCATGCTTGCTACAGGCTCCTATGGATAAAGATATACTAGGCTAAGGACAAGTAAGGATTTTGAAGGGCATGCCTCCAACAAGCCCATTGAAGATAGTTTTAGATGCTAAGGGCATCCAAGGACAAAACCTCACAAAGCTATGAGCTCGTAAGACCATCCGTAGTGGGCGTGATTTTTTTCAAAAAAAAGCCCCCAAACACGCCCCAACACGCCACCTCCCCACCCCCTTGGGCGTTTTTCGGCGTGATCTCGCAAAAAAGGCCTCCAGGCGTGCTTTAAATCACGCTAAATGGCAAATTGGTTGGCCAATCAGATGATTCCCTCTTTTACTTGGCCAATCCCCTTTTTTTTGTTAGTTTTTTTTATTTAATTCTTTACACCTCTTTTTAACATAATACTCACATCCCCACTACACCCATTTAAAAAAAAAACGCTCAATAATGCCCTTGCTGACTGTACTGCCACATGCCGAAAAACGCTCAAAGGTGGGGGAATTATTCACCTTACCATTACGCATGGTCTAAGGACTTTAAGGGCATCCTCCAATGGATGCATTTTACACTTGTGGCATTAATTTTTTACTGAGTTATAATTTTTCGGTATTAATGTTTATCAGGAGAGATTTATTACATGATTGGACTACCAAGATTTATATATATATTTTTTTTTGGTAGTAAGGAGACACCCTTACTAGTTCAAACATGAGACATGCCTCATGAAAGTGGAAACTAAAACAAAAACAAGTAGACCCAACTAAACAGAAACCACTAGACTAGAATCTAGAATCAAACAACAAAAATCATTCAGCCACCATCATCCACAACTGAATCGCCATGAATCTCCCACTTGTCGAGCAACCTCCTCACTTTAAGCGTGTTCGTGAACTTCAAACCCATCAGTTTATAACGGACCATTTCAAAAATCGAACCACAAATGTTTTCTGGAGGCCTGGCATTTATATTTTGTTACCATTTCAAGATTTATATTTTGTTACCAAAGTAAGTGGGGTCAATAAAATATGACCAAACGCCACAATTTAAGAGTATATTGTGTAATAATAATAACTAGTCATAAGTTGCCCGCATTGCGTTGCGGTGCAGGGCAGGGGGCGTAAAACTATGTTAAGAAGCAACCGTACAAAAACCAAAATCAGGAAAACACGTAAAATAAAAACATGAATTTTAACACCAAGTGACTCTCATGACGTAAAACTTTGACTAAAGTCAAGGAGGTCAAAGTGATATTGTATAGAGTTTTTAGAAATTGGGGCAAAGTTGACCACTTTGAAATATGACAAACAAACACTGTGCTAAGTAGAAACCAAACGACAACCAAATCTAGGAAAAAACGTAAAACCAAAATACGAATTTTAAAACCAAGTGACTTACGTAACGTTAATTTAACCGAACTAAACTAAGCTCATGTAACTTTTGTGGCCAAATTATAAAAAAAGAAAGGTTTTTTTTGTTGAAAATATGAACTTTAGTTTGCTAAATAAATAAACCCACTAAATGACAAAATAGTAGCTATTAAGTGTTAGAAATTAATATATATATATACAATAATAATAATAATAATAATAATAATAATCTAAATATTAATAAAAGACTACAATTAATGACACGTGTCAATTTCTCCTTCAACTTCACAATAATATTTTTATTTAAAAATTAAAAATATTTTGTTATTATTATTATCTATAAATCTCTTAATTTCAATATAAAAAGTATTTTGTTATCCTTATCCTCCTTATTATTATTATTATTATTATTATTATTATTATTATTATTGTTGTTGTTATTATTAAAATCTATTAATTTTAATTTTAATAACATACGTAAGAATAATATATTTTTTTGTCTTCTTATGTTTCCTTTTTTTTGCATTATGATTTTTCATTTTATAACAAAACTTTAGTTTTTATAATTTGTGTCACAAAGGCTAAATAATTTTAGTTTTTTTATTAGTTTTTGTTTTACGTTTTTCTCGGATTTGTTCGTCATTCGTTGCTATTTAGCACAGTGTTTGATAGTCACCAGTGGCGGATCTAGAAAATTACTTAAGGGGCAACCTTTCAAAAAAAAAATTTAACGTACTTCATACAATGTAAACGAAACAACGATAGTAGCGCGGTAATAAATAAATTTAAACACGTACCTAAATGAGTTCTCCTCTTCGGTTTTTGAAAGCTTGAAACCAGGCCATGACATCCTCTTCTTTTACTTTACAAAAACTTTCTTTTTCGACCGCACAAATTAGAGCGTTGTTTAAAAAGACTACTAATGAGAGTTTGTTTTTTCATCTTTCAACTTCCAAATTCCCTAATTTTATAAGACAAATAAAATTAAACAATAAGCCCTAAATCAATTTCACATAAACCCTAAAAGGCTATAACAATTGCACATAACTATAACTAAAAAACTAAATGAAACATTTGTAATTTGCAATTAAACAAACATAAATTATTCAATTTTCATGAGGAATAAAGCACTAACTACAATACCCAATTGGAATTTGGAAAAGCACTCACTTGAGATGGACTGCAGACGGAGTGGCGGACGATCGATGATGACAATAGACCCAGCAGCGGCGGCAAAGGGAGGAGGGACTGAGGGAGGGGAGGTCGGCGCCGGCGGCAAAAGGCCGAGGGAGGGGAGGTCGCTGGTCGGCTCTGCTTTTGCTCGACTGGAGTGGCAGTGGGGAATGGGATGTGAATGTCCAACCCTGCTTCTTTTCTTTTTACTTTCTTTGTTAAAAGAATGGGTATTGGGCTATAATAATTGGGCTTACAAGTCTTGGGTAATTAGTTGTGTGGTATAAATTTTTTTGGGCTTTCAAAAGAGGTAACATAATATTTATCAAGGGGCAACAAAATCCGAAAAACGCAAAAAAAAAAAAATTTACACTATCACGGCCGAGCCAAGGGGGTAACCCGGGCTACCCGTTGACATGGGGTATGTCCGCCCCTGGATAGTCACATTTGGCCCTTCAGGTTTTTATTCATTCATATTTGGTGGTCACATTTGGTCTTTTAAGTTTTTTCCCCTCCACTTTCTAATACGCATCGTTATAAATTCGACTTCTTCTACGTTTTACGTCACGTAAGTCACTTTGTGTTGGAAATTCGTGTTTTTTTACGCTTTACCGGGTTTTCGTCTTCGTTCGATGCTACTTAGCATGGTTTTACGTCCCCATCTCCTCAACGTTGGTAGCACGTTTTTATGCCAACTGGCCTGTAACGCGGGTAGGTTAAGACTAGTAATAATAATAATAATAATAATAATAATAATAATAATAATAATAATAATAATAATAATAATAATAATAATAATAATAAGGTTATATAAATTACGGAAATGGGGAAAATGTAAAGATGATGGTTCAACAAATTCAAAAATGTTTTCTCGGTCGCTTCTGTTAAAGCCCTCTTGTATGGAGATATGAATTTAAGTAACAACTATGTGATGAAGGTATGTGCCGAACAAATGTAACATCTTTATGTGGAGGGCGGAGATAAATCAGTAACCGGTGTTAGACGTGCTAAAAGGAAGAAATATTCAAACAGATTCTGCAAGTACACCTTTTGCGTTTCGGATGACGAAATGGTGGAGCATTTATTTATTGGGTGTGACCGTGTGAGGCCGCAACTGTGGTGTGGAACTTGGTTGCTAGATGGTGCAAAGTGCCTCCCATCTATGCATTCTCGTTTCGTGATCTTATGAAGTCCTATCTTCATGTGAGTTTATGCTCATAAAAAAATCGCGTTTCAAGGGATTATCGTTGTGGCTTGTTGGTACTTATGGAAGGCGAGGAACGAAGTGATGTTTAAGTATAAGGAGGTGAAGATTGAAGATATAACTGTTAACATTAGATCTTTTGTTTTTTTGTGGTTTAAACATATGTCGAATTATTTTTTATGGAAGTACCGATGCTCGTTTGAGCTGATGTAAGTTTTGTGGTTTTCTGTGTTGTTGTTGTTGTTGTGTGGTGGTCTTATGAAATTTACTGTTTAAAATTAAAAAAAAAAAAAATCAAAGACAAGATTGCATTAATTAGGTGTACACGTAATTAGGCACATGATTCATTCCCTCTTTATCCCAAACATGTTTATATAACATCTTCCGGTTCTTGTTATGTCACAACTAAAACATCCTTTGTTCTAAAAACTTACAATTCTCTATAATGGCTAAAAACTTACAATCCTCTTTGTCCACTCTATCTGCGAGAGCGGACAAAAACGTGTTTCCTTCCTCTGAAGACGTTGCCATGATGAAAAAGATAATCGCCACCCACTCTCCAGATGGAACCAATATTGATGTCAAACGGCTTCTCCAAATCACCGAGGACATCATGAATATAGCCAATCCAGAGGTAAGTAATCACGTATATTAGATTATTTAAGTATTAATTATGATTTGTAGAGAAATAATGAATTTTGATCATCGATTCTTAATTATAGGGCCCTCAAGCTAAAAAAACCACGACAGCGGATAGTGTGTTTAACTACAATTCTAGTGAGAAGTCTGAAGGTTTGGCGGAGCCCAAAATCAATAAGGTTGCATGCGAGGTAACATTGAAGCTCTAGTCTTTTAAGTGTTTTTAAGGGAAAATTACAAAAAAAAATGGTCATTGAACAAAATCACTTTCAAATTTGGCCGCCAATGATCTCTAGATCAAGTGGTGGAGGGCTTGCATTTCTCTTGAGATATGCAGGTTAAACTCCCACTCCAGAGTGAGGGTTGGTGGGCAATGATTGAAGATCCAGGGAAACCTGGGTTGGATCCTTGAACCAAACGGGTTTTACCGGTAATTTCATTGTCGTGCCTACGGGCGGGTGGCTTACCGGGTTTTCCCTGGAATTGGTGGTGGACTCGGGTTACTCTCGGAGTACTCCGTTTGTCGCGTGGGTGCCCCGAGAGTGCTCGATCGGGATTGATTCTGTTGGCTATTCAAAAAAAAAAACTTTCAAATTTGGCCACCTACCACGTCCTTGGAGCGGCGCATCATGTGCGAGATGCGTTCACATGCAGACTTCTCAAACACCCGATAAAAATAAAAATGGACACGTGGCGGTCCAACAACACAACACAAACCCTAAGATTTGAAAGAAATCCAGCTGTTGTCTCTCTATCTCTCACAAAATCAAACCAAAACCCTAAATTTCAAATAGCTTTCAACCGCCACCTTCTTTGTCAATTGTCTCCTCTCTAAGATTCAACGAACAACAACACAACAACTCCAATATTCTTCTCTTTTTATTTTTTTGGCTGTTTTGAAAAACTGAAGATATACGAAGATTGTGGGGATGGTGAGAAGGTGGTCCACGGTGGAGAATGAAGGTGGTGGAGCGGAGGTAAGGTTTGGCTGAAAAAGGAGGGGAGGTGGAGCCATGGTGCACGGTGGAGAGTGAAGGTGGTGGACCGGTACTTGATGCGTTTAGGACCACTAGCACTTCCAAACGCATCCTGTGCACTTCCACACGCATCAATTAAGGGATTTCCAAAGACACATCATGTGCACTTCCCAGACGCATCCCATGCATGATGCGTCACTCCAAGGACGCATGAGGTGGCCAAATCTGAAAGTGGTTTTGGTCAACGGCTATTTTCATATTTTTCTCTTTTTTATATGAGTTTAGTGGTTTATTTAACCTTTAAAATAAATTGTAGATTTCTTGCAAGTGTACTGGAGGGGGAGATAAAGATACAACTGCCATTGGGATTTTAAAAACGCTTTCCAACTACGGGTGGGATGCAAAAGCTGCTATTACTTTAGCAGCCTTTGCAGGGAATTACGGTGAGTTTTGGTTGGTCGCTCAACTTCACAAGATCAATCCACTCGCCAATTCGTTGGGTCTCCTCAAGCAACTACCTGATATTTTAGGGCATGGTGAATCTCTCGAACCATGGTTTGACGGTGTCACTTACCTCGTCCAGACCACGCTTGAGGTCACTCGTATTATCATCGAACTCCAGGAGTTACCAGAACGCTATATTAGCCTTAATACACTACTCGAGACCAGAGTAGCGGTTTATTGGATCATTAGAAGCATTCTGGCTTGTGCATCCGTGCTTACTAATCTCATTGGAATGGTTGACGAGTATGTTATCATTTCGTATTTTTAATGATTACAAAAACTATATAATTAAACTAATAAGATACTATAGTTATGTTGAATTTACATTACAAAAATTTGTTGGCTTGTTCGACCCATTTAACTTTTAGCATGTCGGGTCACTTACATTGTTACAAACGTATATGATGCATAATAGGCATTTCACAGCAAGCACGGAAGCTTTGGAGCTATCGAGTTTGACTATTAAGATCAACAATATTCATGGTTACCTGAAGCAACAGTTAGATCTATGCAATCAACGCATTGGTAAGAACAAGAATGATACTTGATCAATGTATATGCATACATAAAATAATCATTAATTTAAAACTTTAATTATACACAGGGGAGATTGAGCTTATGGAAGTATACCAAAATATTATTGACACCCTGATCACTATACATCGTGATAACATGAAGCCGCTCCAACAATTGATTTCCTTGAAGGATGATCAAACACCATTATACGAGAGTTCTACAAAAATTCGGGTGCGTGATCATTGTTTATTTACGTCTATTTCGTCAAAGCTAATATTTTTTTAACATGTTCATCATTAGAAAGGATCTTTGATCCTTTTGACTGGTTATAATGTACTTTAATGAATACCAAACGAGTCAACATAATGACCAAAAGGGTACAAAAACTTGGTTATGGAACACATACAAATAAAAAGATCACTTTTAATGACTCAAATGTATAAAAAGCATATATGATGGCTAGAATAAACATAAGTTAACGAATACTAGTTCTTACATGTATGATTATGCGTAATTAGGTGAGCATCGAGATATTAAGGAAGAAGACCGTGTTGCTACTCATATCCGACCTTTACTTACCTTCGGAAGGGCTTTTGGTTCTTGAAAAGATATACAAGGAGGCAAAGCAAAACCCAACAAAACCTGAGAATCAATACGAGGTGGTTTGGCTCCCGGTGGTGCCCGATTTGACCGAAGATAAGAAAAACAAGTTTGAGGGGATAAGAAACAACATGCCATGGTATTCATTGTTTCATCCCTCATTACTTCATCCAGCAGTGATCATGTTCATCAAGGAGAAGTGGCACTTTAACCGCAAACCGTTGCTTGTGGTGATGGATCCTCAGGGGAGGATCGTCAACACCAACGCGCTACACATGTTGTCGCTTTGGGGAAGTGGGGCTTTCCCGTTCACTAGCCAGAAGGAAGAAGCTCTATGGCGTGATCAGAAAACTTGGAGGGTCGAGTTGCTCGTCGATGTCAATTGCATAGAGCCAAAGATTTCCGATTGGGTACGTCTAACTAACCTCTATTTCATTTTTTTACTTTCTGACAATTTTGGTTTTGTTTTGTTTTGTTAAACCATTACTTTTTACACCTAAATATTACATAATGACTTGTAAGGATACAACACAAGCACTATACCACTAGACCAATGCGTGATGACTCATGGGTGACAATTTTGTTGCATGACAGATTGCTAAAGGGAAGTACATTTGTTTGTATGGAGGGGATGACATCAACTGGATTCAGAGATTTAGGACAGTGGTACAAGCATTTGTGAAGCAAGCTGGAATCGAGCTCGAGATGTTATATGTCGGGAAAAGCAACCCCGGGAATAAAGTAATTACAATAAACAATGATATCATCCAGAAACACGGCGACGTGCCACTCGACTTGGCTCGGATAAGGGCCTTTTGGGTTCGATTAGAGAACATGTTCCACTCCAAGTTTCAAAGCGCGAAATCTCTTAGCGATGATCAGCTTTTAAAAGAGATCAATGTAATGCTTACTTATGACGGAAATGGTAAAGGTTGGGCTGTGATAAGTCGTGGGTCAAATGATTGGATGAATAGAGTCGATGGTGACACAATTTTAAAATGTTTGAACAATTATGGTCAGTGGAAGGAAAAAGCCGGAAAAGATTTGTTGCGGGCGTTAAACGACCAACTTAAGGTTAACAAGCCACCGCATCATTGCAACCGTGTAATCTTGCCAGGAACCACTGGGAGTGTACCGGAGATAGTGATTTGCGCTGACTGTGGAAAGTCAATGGAGAAGTATATCTTGTACCGTTGCTGCACTGACTAATGTACCTTATATTATGCACTCCCGAAGAATAAACTATAAATAAGGATGATTATGATTTAGTCATCTACCGCCTACAATAAGGATGATTATGATTTAGTCATCCACCGTCTACAATAAGGATGATTATGATTTAGTCATCTACCGCATGTTTGTATTTGTGATTACTAGCTTGTATTTGTGATTACTAGCATTGTACGTACCCACTTTTATTTAAATGTATTATTGTTAAGGTGTGCTATAAATTTGTTTCTTTGGTAAGTCAAAAATCATCACTATTGGCAATATAAAGCCAAAAGATTTTGTTCATGATGGGACACATAAAGATGCTTGCTAATAGTGATATTAGTAATCATGTACACAAACATATGCATTACAAATTGCGTTACACTTAAAAACCATAGGCACAAAAGTAGTCATGTGACCACTTATAGGTCACCTATTAAAAAATGTGTGTTACAATCGCCTAAAGCTCGAGAGAGGCGAATAGAAGAGAGAATGGCGGTAGTGATCGCGTCGGTTGCCAAGAAAACATGTGTCGACGTTGAGGAAGAAACCCACCATCGTTGTTAAATTCTATAATTTCTATGTGACCGGTCCCAAAAATTCAGCAACTTTTGATTACCTCATATCAAACAGTTGCCGATTGGGACCGATTGCTGAGAGGGGGAGGCGGATCAATCGTTAGACGTGGTTGCGTGACTGTGTGAGGGCTGCATAGATCTTGATGGACAAATGGAGATGTGGCCGGATCGTAGGTATGGGATGCAAGTCGCCGATGGAGGTTGGCTGGTGTTTTTATTTATTTTTACTTCTTTTATTATGGTTGTTTTAGCACCAAGGGTAAAATGGATTTTTCTACATCTGCTTAACATAATACTTCAATTATTTTTTAACGAGTTTTTAGGACCCCCCGTACGGTGCGACGGGATCACTAAAGCAAATAAAAAATAGACGTAAAAACATTGAAACACATGCACGTATTACGTAAAACATTATCGTATAAAAAATAACTAATTCGAAACGATAACAAAACCCACATAAAAAGAAATAAAAAGCTATAAAAAGTACAATACCAATACTCCCTACAACTCGAAAATAAAAATGTGATAATATTAATAACCACATTATATAGTTTTACTTATATTTTCTATTTAAATCTCTTGATTATGTATGCAATAATGATAAATATATTAAGATAGTTAAATTTTAGTAGTGTTAATAAGAATATTCATAATAAAAATTATTCACGAAAACAGTATAAATAAAACAAAAAGGTGAATAAGTTGTTAAAAATAAAACGTATAATTTAAAGAGAAAAATGCAATTTGCTTCCCTGTGGTATGTGTGAAACATCAACCTGAGCCCCTAAATTCATTTTTTTGTTTTTTGAGCCCCTGAGCTTATGAATTCATAACACTTTGAGTCCCTCCGTCACACTTCCGTTTGTTTGACTGTTTGAGCCAGGGGTAAGACCGTCTTTTGGCATATATTCATAACACTTTGCGTCCATGTGGTATGAGTGAAACATCAACCTGGGCCCCTAAATTCTTTTCTTGCTTTTTTGTTAAGAAATCATTGATTTAATAATTCAAATTAACTCTTTTTAAATAAATGCAATCTAATAATTAAATGGTTTCATTTTGGATCACATAAATGGAATATATAAAACATTATTCAATTTTATAAATAATTTTATTTCAACTTTTGTATTAATTGCATTCATTTTTCAAACAGTTCAATTGTATAATTAATATAAACTTATATACTTGTTAAGAAATCATTAATTTAACAATTCAATTAACTACTTTTTAAATAAATGCAATCTAATAATTAAATGGTTTCATTTTGTATCATATAAATGGAATATATAACAAATATTCCATTTTATATATGCTACATTAGTACTGCAATTCTTTTACACCAACTAATTTTGAATTTATAAAAAAACATGTTAAAAAAGTAGTCATATGTATGTCTAATAACTATGTCTCAAAGTATGTCTATTTCATTTGATACTTGATACAAGACTTACAAATATTTTACTTTCTTTTTATTTTATCCAATGTATTGTAAGACTAATTAAAGGGTGTGTAAACAGTTAAACACTAAACGGTATAACATACATGCATTTCAAAATTAAAAAAAAAGAATTTATCTTGGAGATACTTTAGTTTCCAGTAAAATTTTTATTAAAATAATGATAAAAGCCAAACTAAATGGTATATTTAAATGTATACTATATATAACAAATTATTAAAGCCTAAATTGTATATTAAATGTAAACTTTTATAAAGTGTCAACTGGAATTTAGAATTCAAGGTTAGCAGACTTGGAAACACTCGTTTTAAGCAAACAATATAAACATGTTAAGCAAACAATATAAACATGTTAAATTTTCATTGATTACTAGGTGTAGGACCCGTGTAACCACACGGGTAGGTTTAGTAATGATCGAAATCAAATACTAAAAAACAGATTATAATATATCATTTAAATTTTGGTCTTTAGTTCTATATCTTTATAAAAGTAATGTTAAAGACAATATGTGTGACCACATGGGTAGCTTTAATAACCATCGAAATAGATTATAATACATCATTTAAATTGTTTGTATTTAATTCAAATAATCAAATGTTATTAAACAGTTCAATAAAGCCCCTTATATTTGATCCAATTAAGCTTAACTGTTGTGTAAGATTTTGTAGGCCCGTTAAAACCCTTATATTAAATCCAGCCCCAAATTCTAATCACTCATCTACCGTTCCATTTCCATCTCCGTTCTTCGAAGGGCGACAAACCAACGACAGGGAGTGTTAAAGATTTTTCCTTATCAGCAAAAGGTAATCGAAAACGTATTGATTCGATTTTGTTTTTCTGAAATCTTTGCTTCATGTAATTTTTTATACCGCGCTTGCATGTATAATTTTTGATCTTAGGTTTGTTCTTTTATATGAACTGTAATTTGTGATCATGTTTGTTTATTTGATTTGTTATACTTCAGATTCCATCATATGAATGTTCGTATTGATGTTCGATTGAAGTTTATACTTTTGTATGGATGTTCGATTGAGGTTTATATATTTAGGGCTATGTTAAAAATGATTGTTTATCAGTTGTTGTATAAAGATTTTTTAAGATTATGATGTTTAGTAAACTTTCAGTTGGTGTTCTTGACAGATTTTATCATATTATATTTCACATGTTTGGGGTTTTGTATCACACTGTCAAGAATAGAAACATATTAATAAGCCTTAGAAACTCTCTGCATCGAAAATAACATTTGGTCGAGTATGCAAGTGAATAATATTTTAACGTTTGGGGTTTTGTATTTGTTTTGTATCACCTTTTAACGTTATATAATATTTTAGTCTATTAGTTATACTCTTTTTAATTGCAATAATTAGAATAATCTTTTAACGTTTTTCATAAATAATGCTCATCAAGTTAAAACCATTGTTGTTGACACATCTGTTGACTTTGGTTAACAGATGGATGAAAATATATGATTAAAATCACTGTTAGGTTAAACAGTGTTTTGAGGAGAAAACAGTGGTTTGTCATTGGTCAAACAGTGGTTTGACCATGGTCAAGCAGACCTTTGAACCACTAAGAGTCATAGTTTTGCAAACACTGGTTTGACTTTGGTCAAACAGGCTTTGGTCAAACAGATTTTTTTTAAAAATAGTGGTTTGACTTTGGTCAAACAGTGGTTGCATACTAATACTATTTCCTTTCATCATGTTCTCTCAGTTACTTACCATCTTTTAACGTTTTTCTCTTTTTATAGAAAGATGTATGGTTTTGCTTCTTACATGACCGACAACCAAAGGAAATCTTTGGTTAGTATTTTAATCTCAGTTATGGCGAATTTATTTTCTTTATAACATCATGTTAGACAATTCTGATTTTAATATACTTATACATAGGTTCTGCCAAAAAAATATAAACAATGGATAAAAGAGTTTAACTATCCTGTTGGGTTTGTCAAAGTACGGACAACTAATGGGCAAGTCTTTGAAGTCAAGATATATGATATAGGAAACTTCTATTATCTCTACAATGGGTGGTATTCCGTAGTTCAAACTTTGAAACTACAATCTGGATCATGGCTCGTATTTCAGTATGAAGAAGCATTACAAAGTTTCCGGATCTTTTATTTCTATGACAATATTGCATTTGCTCCATCTGATTATTTTTACTACAGACCCAATGGCGATTTTGATAAACCTGATGCTATGGTATGTAGTTCGCAATCTGGGTTCGGTATATTTATTATTGTTTATTATTTATTATGGTTTCGTATATGAAACTACTAATATTTTTTTCTCATTGTAGCATATCAATCGTTTATTTGTACATCACAAGATGGACAATACCATTCCAAATTATCCGGTTGCTATTAGAGGTCCTGGGAAGCATAAATTTTTTGTTCGAATGGATGTTAGTGACAATCAGCTTTACATAACAACTGGATAGGGACGGATTAAGAAGAAATTTTCACTAAGTGATGAACATCTTCTTGTGTTTGAAATGATTGATCTTCACACTTTTGATATGTCTGTTTTCAATTGTTCCAATGATGCTGATTTAGTGTTGCCACCGGAATTATATGCTGCTATTAAGGAAGAAGTGGTAGAAGAGGTTATCAGTATCTCTGATGGTGAAGATGTGGATGACATAACTAAGGACAATGAAACTGAAATGCTCGCTGTAACTACGAACAACGAAACTATTCAAGTAGTTTTCCGTGTGGACAATCATTTTGTAACTTTCTGTAACCAAAAAGTACTAACAGGACCTTACATTGTGTTAACCATATTATAATATTATCTTTCTTAACATTATTTTTTGTTTGTTACAGCGTATTAAAAAAGTTCTCGCTAAAAAACTTGGCTTGGATAGGAAAAGAACTTTAAAGATTGTAGATGCTGCTGGAAATGTTTGGGTTATTCGAGTTGGTATCGAGTCTCCTGATGATCGGTTTTACATAAAAAACATGAAACAGTTTGTGAAGGATAAAAACTTGGTTCCTAGTGAAGAATTTACCCTTAAGTTCATCATGGGTAAAGGTATTTTCTTGTTTGACTAAATGGTTGTGGGGCTCTTTCAGATGATGTTATTTTGTATGGAAACAATGTTTTTTGTTTGTGGTTGCTGGTTTGCACAAAACACTTTTGTAAAGGTTGGTAGTTTAGTTTTGATCTTGGTGGTACGAAGGGTTAGCTACTCAAAAGTTTTTAATTCATATGTTACTGAACCACTGCAGGCTATATATTAAGAACATGAAGTGTTCCTAATGACTAACGGTTGAAAGTATTACTTGTATTAGTTATTTCTTGTCTTTTAGATATATGTTATTGTTATTTACCTTTCATTATTTTATAATTGTTAAAGGTATCACTTTTTAAAAATGTATACTATATTATAAAACAATTCTGTAAAATAACATCCATTATTATTAGATAAAAGGAACATGTTGATAGGATGTGCAAAACATAATACCAAATAACTTCAAACATTAAAAGACTTTTCTTCAAAATGCTATTTCTACAACGACTATAGATTTTGTAGAACTTCTTTGTAGACCACGTTAGTTGTGGTTTTACACACTTGTTTTCCCCTGTCACATATCAAGATCTTCAAACCCTTCCTGCTCTTTACTCGTGATACAGCAACGTATAGTTGTCCGTGACTAAAAACCGGCCTTGGAAGATATAAGCCTACACGTTCAAGTGATTGTCCCTGGCTTTTGTTGATGGTCATTGCAAAGCATAGAGATAATGGGAACTGTCTTCGTGCAATTTTCATCGGTAATCTTTTATCGGACGGTGTCATTTTCAATCTTGAAATCAAAGTATGATGTCCTATATTATTTCCAGTAATAATCTTTGCTTCGATTACAAGTTTTCCAAGTTTTGTTACTTAAAGTCGTGTACCGTTACACAGACCATTTGTTTGATCAATGTTTATAAGTAACATTACCGGAGCTCCAACTTTGAGAACCAATTTATGGTTAGGTAATCCTGACAGATGCAATTTGTTTAATACATCCGGAGGAAACAATGCCATGTTAAGGTCGGTTTGATCCTCAGACTCACATAAAGTATCTGAACTGAGATATATCTTTTCTTCACCAGGCATACTATTTAACAGTTCTGTATTTATTGAATCCACAACTTCATTTGTGGGTGCAAGAATGGCTCTTTGTTGGAAGTAATTTGAATTGCATAAAAACTTTTGCATATCCGGATATGTGAAAGCGATCAATGAAGATATAGGATTGACTGCATCGAGTATAAGTAAATCATCTGGAATTTCAATTTCCACTTCTCCATCATTTGGACCACCAAGTAGACCATCACCAAGCCTTAAAATCCATTCACAAATTCCTTGGTCTCGTTAAAATTACTTGGTTTGGTACCCATTTTTAACCTCATGTTTTCAGTTAACTTGAGTAACTGACAATCCTGCCATATATAAGAAGAATTCAATGAAGAATTTACAATCTTGCTTCTGGTACCTTTTGGAATGACTGGAAGGATTTGTCTAAAATCACCGCCAAAAAGCACAATCTTTCCACCAAAAGGTTTGTTCTGCAAGGACGGATTACTGGAACGGGCTATATCTCTCATTGTTCTATCCAGAGCTTCAAAACAATGCTTATGTGTCATTGGCGCTTCATCCCAGATTATCATCTTAGTTTCTTTGATTAAGCCTCCTAGCTCACTGTTTGGTTCAATAGAGCATATAGAATCCTCGTTAACATTTATCGGAATTACAAACCTGGAATGAGCCGTTCTACCACCATCTAATAGAAGTGATGCAATACCACTGGATGCAACATTCAACACAACTTCACCATTGAACGTAACGCAGCTGCAAATGTTTTCCACGGAAATGTTTTACCAGTTCCACCGTAACCATATAGAAAGAAAACTCATCCACTTCCTTTAACAACTGCATTCATGACGGTTTCATACACTTTTTGTTGTTCATCAGTTAAAGATTTTAGGGAAGCTGCAAGTTCCTTTTTTAAGATAGCCCGATCATACGAAAGTTCCTTCATTATCAATTGATTGTTCAATGCTGAAGTGTAGTTGTCAGGAACATTTGGCATGTCAGTAAAGTTGCTTAACGTACTTCCATAACCAAGTAACAGTTTTTGGATATGTGCTAAGCAAATGTTTTCAATCTCTTCCTCTTTAAGAACCAAATCTAAAAAATATAACAGATGTTTAGTAATTAGATTTTTTAAATACTTGATTAAACTAAAATGGAATCTGAAATTTTATTTAAGTTTTTAAAATTACCAGGAATACCAGTAATCCTCCGTTGCTGATATAATATATCTTCACATAATAGAGATTTTGTTTCCATCCAGAAAATACCCGGCCTAGAAATGGAGTTTGACATCAAGAGCATTACAAAAAATGTACGCAAGAAATCAGAAGTAGCCCATGTACTTGCTTCATTAATGGCCATTAAATACACCTTATCATCGTCCAACAGACCGCGAGCGAAACATGCATCTTTAAAAGTATGATATATTTTTCCATCAACTGTTTTTATATCGTTGAAACTCATTGGTCCTATAACGTGATTCAATAAAATTCTCAAGAAATAACAATCACCAAGTGATGGAGGTACATAATGTATCCTACCAACTGCACCAAAAGGTTTTTTTCTACGTACCCACTTTCATGTTTTGCGTATCCATACAAAGTATCTGGGGAACTCTATATACTTTAAAGTTCTAGCAAATGCATCCGTTTGATTACATTTCATCCATTCTGTGAACATAGACATTTTCACAGTTGGGTTACTGACCACGTCACACAAGTCTGAATTATCGTCATAAACAATAGCCTGACCATCTTCACAGTGAAAAGGTAATATTTCAACAGATGGAAACCGATAGTGTATGTCAAACTTAAAGATTCTCCAAGCAGCTTCACACGCTGAAATATATCTACAATCAAGATATGCTTTAACTTCATCTACTTCTGTTTCGTTTGAGAGATTTTCATTATTTGTCATTTCCTTGTTTTGAGGGTTCACATTAGCAGTGGTAGTACTTTCGTAAACAGAAGCTGTCACTCTATCCGGACCCTTATTAATGTATTTGAAGAGATATTTGATGGATCCTGTTTGGTTACACCACTCAACATTTATGTGGCACTGATACTTTTTGAGTAGCATAGCATTGTACAGAACGACAAACCTATTATCAAGTAAGACGCCATTTTTTTTCTACTGTGTTGCATGATTGACGACATCGATAGACATGATATCCTTCAGAATCAACACAAGTCTCATCTACATATTTTTTCGGAAACTTCTTCGAACATTTTAAATTAACCATGCATGGAGAATGAGGATTGTCTGTACCACAAGGACCATGGATCATAAATTGTTTGACAAGTTCATACAGTGAAGCATCCATCTCTTTGTCAGGTATTTCAGCACTAATAACCAAATCGATTTCTTTAGCCGTTGGAAATTTTCTCTCGGCACTTAAGAACAAACATATATGAGCATGAGGTAGACCACATTTCTGAAATTCGATTGTATAAATAACTGAAATATTACATCCAAAAAAGTGTTAGTAAAAGTATTATTTGAGAAATTAATTAAAACAATTTACAATGACTTACTTGCTTATATCTCACCAAAGAATTTATGTTTCTTGAAATCTTGAATTAGATGATTGATTTTAATTTTGAATAACCGTGCGATAATATCCGGTCTATCTTGAGGGTTCAACCGTTTGTCTTTTAAACATCTATAAATCTCAGGCCAATTGGGATTACAAGTGATTGTTATGAAGAGATCCGGATATCCAACAGCTTTGCAGATTGCCATAGCATCTAGATACTTTTGCATCATATATCTCGCTCCACCGGTAAATGAAGATGGCAACAAAATTCGTTTTCCACAGTTTGACGCATCGCTTTAGCCACTTTGAACACTTTGATTTAAATTCTTAAACGTTTGACTTCTAAGTTTGGGTTGTTGTGTCTTTATGTAAGCTAACCGTGCAGATTCTATCATTGTATACGCATCAACTAAAAACTGTTGGAATAGCTTTTGGGCATTGAGTAACAACGAAAATTGGTTGGCTCTGTCTTGTATTCTGTAACTAAAGTACTCTCTAATTGTGGTGCTGGTTCTAAGTATATCACAATCAACTGAAACACCTCGATGTTTAATATCAAGTCTAAATCCATCTTCTGCATATGGGAAGATAAGTGGATATTGCAATGCAAGATAAGAGGGATTGTCGCCACCCCCGATCCCTGATCCCCGGGAACGGGCGGACGCGAGCTCAGTAACGGTGGTATCAGGTTATTTTAATTTGGCAGCGGAAATTTTCATCAGGACCGTAGTTAGGAAATGTTTATCAGAGTAAAACCACCATATTTGATATTAATAATCACATGGGTAAAACCCAAGTTTCTTATTACAATACATTCATAGGGATAAACCATATTTTATTGAATTTAAAACATCATCTTTTAGGTAACTTTTATAGCCACATTTTTCCCAAGCCTTCAGTGCTCTCCAGCTGGCTTTTTACTAATTGGCTGTCACATTTTGTTACCTGAAACATGTTTTAAAAACATTTGTCAGCGGGAAATACTGGTGAGTGAATCCCAGTTTAATCAAGAAATATTTTATCAATTAAAACAGTATTGAGAGCGATCACATTGTTTATTTCTACACAATTACTCATTCAGTACTGTCAATCCTGACTTGTGGGTCATATTACTCATTGGCTAACTCATCGTCCAATGGTAACGTCCTGTCATCCCCGACTTACTACTTTACAGAGTAGTAAATTTTGTATACAAAACCCCAACATACCGGCAGTAATTGAAGAACTACAAAGACTCAATCACTGCTTAATCGCATTGTAAAACATTTAAGGTTTTGTAAACAATTACAAAAAGGTTATCAAAAAGAGGATAAACTCACATTGCTATCTTAGACTTCGCGTAAGGGTTTCCTGGATATAATCTATAATTTATACAAATGTACTTAGGTTAGTATCATAACCCTTTGAAAATATTAATAATACCTTCCCCGAGACGGCATTCCAACAACTACGTCGAGCAGAACCACGACAGTTGTTACGGAACCCTAAATAAATCGGGCAGCGTAACTATTACGAAATTGGGGTTATAATACTTACAACGGAGTAGAACCTCGCTAATTAGGGGGTATAATACCCGAGTATTATAACTTTACTACAGAAATTGTGATTTGAGAATTGAAATGAGCGACGGAAAATGAAACCCGAGGCCTCCTTTATATAGTTGTTGTACTGGACTCTCACGCGGCCCGCGTGAAAGACAAGCGTCGCTTACGCGGCCCACGTCAACCCTGGTCAACAGGGTAGCTTGTCTCGGTCATCTACTAGGCTCGACACGATGTCGACACGTGTCAGCTCAGGGTGTCTCCGCGTTTGATGATCTCATACGGCCCGCGTAAGAGTTAAGGTGAGCTTACGCGGCCCGCCTTAACTTATAATTTCACCGGAATCAAGTTTCAGCCTTGATACCGCCCGCGTGAGATTGGGGTGTGGTCCTACGCGGCCCGCCTCAACTTACTATTTATTGTTTTTAATTTATTTTAAATGCTATAACGTATTTCGGGCTCGGTTTTCACATACGGGGTGTAATAAAAGACATATAAGGGTATTTTAAAATATAATAGGGTGTCAGAAATATACTGAGGTTGTTGGTTTTACTGAGGGTTGTTACATTCTCCCCACCTTGTTTTAGAGCTCGTCCTCGAGATCTACTGGAACAAGTGCGGATATTTCCTTTGCATTTCCGATTCAAGCTCCCATGTGTACTCAGGTCCTCTTTTGGAGTCCCACTTCACTTTGACTAGAACTAGTCTTTTATGTTTGAGATTCTTGACTTTCCTGTCTTCAATTTGTAGAGGTCTTTCTACAAACTTGAGTTGTTCATTTACCTCTATATCCTTAAGAGGTACTATCAGTGATTCATCAGCTAAACACTTTTTAAGATTAGATACATGAAACACATCATGTATTCCTGCCATTTCCTCTGGCAGTTGTAGCTGATAGGCTACAGATCCTATTCTTTTAATAATCTTAAAAGGTCCAATATACCTGGGGCTTAGCTTTCCCCTTTTTATGAATCTTACTACTCCTTTCCAAGGAGAGACTTTCAATAATACTTTATCCCCTACTTGAAATTCCAATGGCTTGCGTCGGTTATCGGCATAACTCTTCTGTCGATCACGTGCTGCTTTCAGTCGTTCCTTGACTTGAATAATCTTATCAGTTGTTTCTTGCACTATCTCAGGTCCAGACAGTTGCTTTTCCCCAATCTCTGCCCAACAGACTGGGGTTCGGCACTTTCATCCATAAAGTGCTTCGAATGGTGCAGCATTGATACTTGTGTGATAACTATTATTATAAGAAAATTCTATTAAAGGTAAGTGATCATCCCAATTACCTCTGAAATCAATTACACAAGCTCTAAGCATGTCCTCCATTGTCTGGATTGTTCTTTCGCTTTGTCCGTCCGTTTGAGGATGATAAGCTGTGCTCAATTTTAACTTAGTTCCCATTGCCTTTTGGAAACTTGACCAAAAATGAGAGGTAAATCGGCTATCCCTATCAGAAACAATTGATAAAGGAATACCATGTAAAGAAACAATTTCGTTTACATATAACTTAGCTAACTGTTCCATACTAAAAGTTTCTTTCATTGGTAGGAAATTAGCTGACTTGGTTAGCCTATCTACAATCACCCAGATTGTATCATTTCCTTTCTTTGTTTTGGGTAATTTAGTAACAAAATCCATTGTTATTAATTCCCATTTCCACACTGGCATTTCTAATTGCTGTAACAAACCTAAGGGTTTCTGATGTTCGGCTTTGACTTGTGAACAGGTTAAACATTTAGAAACATAAGATGCTATGTCCTTTTTCATTCCTATCCACCAGAAATTTTTCCTTAAATCCTGGTACATTTTATCACTTTCTGTATGCATCGTATACTTAGACTTATGTGCTTCTTCTAATATACGATGACATAGGTTTCCTAATTTAGGTATCCACATTCTCTTTTTATGGAATCTCCAAATTCCATTTGTTCCTTGTTCTAATTCTTTTAGCATACCTTTTAATTTTTCAGCATCATCCTTGATTACTGATTCTTGTGCTTCTCTTATCTGATCATTTAAATCTATTTACAGATTTAATTTAAGAGAACGTACTCTCTTTGGCTTTTCATGATACTTTCGACTTAAAGCATCTGCTACTACATTTGCTTTTCCTTCATGATACTGGATATCACAATCATAATCACTAAGCATCTCCATCCAGCGTCTTTGTCTCATATTCAACTCTTTTTGTTTGAGAATATACCTTAAACTCTCATGATCAGTGAATATGGTAAACTTACTACCGTAAAGGTAATGTCTCCAAATTTTAAGAGCAAAAATTATAGCTCCTAACTCTAAATCATGGGTTGAATAATTCTCTTCATGATTCTTAAGTTGTCTAGATGCATAGGCTATAACCTTCTGACGTTGCATTAATACACATCCATAACCTAACTTAGAAGCGTCACAATAGACTACAAAGTCTTCAGTTCCTTCTGGTAACGCTAGTATGGGTGTATGGGTTAATCTTTGCTTAAGAATTCTAAATGCTTCTTCTTGTTTAAATCCCCATTCAAACTTAACAGATTTACAGGTTAATTTAGTTAAAGGAATGGCTATTCTAGAGAAATCTTTAATAAATCTTCTATAATAACCGGCCAATCCTAAGAAACTTCTAACCTCGGTTGGTGACTCAGGGGTTTTCCATTTGGTAATTGCCTCGATTTTTGTAGGATCCACATGAATTCCTTCATGGTTTACTAAATGTCCAAGAAATTGTACCTGTTCTAACCAAAATTCGCACTTTGAAAACTTAGCATAAAGCCTTTCCTTTCGTAGTAAACTCAAAAGTGCGTGCAAATGTCTAGCATGATCCTCTTTACTCTTAGAGTAAATTAGAATATCATCTATAAAGACAATTATGAATTTATCCAAATATGGCTTACATGTTCGGTTCATCATGTCCATAAATGCAGCTGGGGCATTGGTTAAACCAAATGGCATGACAGTAAATTCATAATGACCATACCTTGTTCTGAAAGCGGTTTTAGGAATGTCCTCTTCCTGTACCTTTAATTGATGATATCCTGACCTTAAATCGATTTTAGAAAAAATCGAGCTCCTTGCAGTTGATCAAACAGATCATCGATTCTCGGTAATGGGTACCGATTCTTAATCGTGACTTTGTTTAATTCACGGTAATCAATGCACATGCGCATCGATCCGTCCTTCTTTTTAACAAATAAGATGGGTGCTCCCCATGGCGATGAGCTTGGCTGTATAAATCCTTTTTCTAACAATTCGTCTAATTATTTCTTCAGCTCCTGTATTTCGGCGGGTGCCAAACGGTAAGGTGCTTTGGCAATTGGTGTTGTTCCTGGCAGTAGATGGATTCTGAATTCAACTTCTCTGTCTGGCGGTAGTCCTGGTAATTCTTCTGGAAATACTTCTAAAAACTGAGACACTACTGGAATGTCTTTTAGTTCTTTTCCTTTAGTGTTAGTGATTATAGAAATCAAATATATTAATGACCCTTTTCTTATATAACTTGTAGTTTTCATCACAGAGATGAATTTTGTAATTCTAGCTGGTTTATCTCCTTTAATTGTGATCATTTTACCTTTTGGTGAATTTACTTGGATTAACTTTTGATCACATAAAATGTTGGCTTTATTGGCTATCAACCAATCCATTCCTAAAACAACATCAAATCCTGCCAGATTCATGGGATATAGGTTTGCTATAAATTTCTGATTTAAAATTTCTATTCTTGCTCCCTGCAAGATTTCAGAAATTCTAACAGTTTCTCCATTAGCTGTCTCTACTAAGCATTCTAGTGGTAGTTTAGTTAATGATTGATTTAGAAATTTGCAAAATGATGTATTAATAAAACTTTGGTTTGCACCAGAGTCAAATAATACTTTAGCAAAGACATCAATAACTAAAAACGTACCAGCTATGACATCTGGAATCATCTTGGCTTCATCTGCAGTCAGAACAAATGCTGTAGCATTTTGAGTATTCTTGTTGTTTGTAGCTGGAGTTAATTTTGGGCAATTAGGCTTGATATGACCTTGTTCTCCGCAGTTGTAACATATCTTGTTGTTAGCTTTCTTCCTGCAGTCTTCTTCCTTGTGTCCCGATATTTTGCAAAAGTTACAGTATATGGAGCATCTTCCTGAATGCTTTCTTTTGCAATGCCTACAGTAGGGTACAGAGGTAGAACCTACATTTTTCCCACGGTTAGAATTTCCAGAACGAAATTCTTGAGTCAACTTCTGGGTTAGGTTCCTCCTTTGATCCTCTTCTCGGGTACGGACTAACTCATTAGTCAAGGTATTGGCTAGTTCTACAGCTTCTTCTATAGTTTGAGGTCTAGCTGCCTTGACTACATGTCTAATCTCTCCGATTAATCCCCAGACATAACGGGAGATTAACACTGGTTCTGGTGAAGCAAGAGTTGGCACTATTCTAGCATATTCGAAAAATATTTTAGTGTACCCCTTACTATCCACACCAGTCATCCTAAGGTTTAGGAATTTGTTTGCTATCTGTTCTTTTTCATTGGGTGGGCAGAATTTCCTTTCTACCTTGTTTTTAAATTCTTCCCATTCCATATTATAGGTTCTATCACTTCCTCTTGATTGGAGGATAGTGTTCCACCATTCTAGTGCTACATTCTTAAATAGATTAGAAGCAAACAATATCTTATCTTCTTCAGCACACTTACTTATCCTTAAGACTACCTCAGTTTTCTCTAACCAGCATAGGGTTGCAATGGCCCCTTCGTTGCCCGAGAATTCCATTGGTTTACAAGACCAAAATTCTTTATAAGAACAACCATAAGGCATGGTTCTTCTTCTTTTGGGAATAGGCAATTGAAGTATAGGTCCATTGTTCACGCTGTTTTCTGGTTCAATCGGTCGCTTACTACTATGTTTACTTTTATTATTCGCTTCTTGAATAGTTTGAATAATAAATGGCATAGCATCTGTGATTCCTTGTGCCACTATGTGTTGAACAGCACTATTATCCATCTGGTTTCCATTGTTATTGATGCTCGGATTCTCATTAACCACGTTAATGTTACTCTGATTATCATTATTCAGATTTCCTTGATTTCCTTCATCGGCCATCTGAATTTTAAACATTTACCCCATATAAATATCACAAGATAATAGGTAATATAGTTAATCATATGACACTCAATCTAGCCAAAAACGTCGATCATTGCGACTTGTACTCTATTTCCATATACTATGCATCTAGGGTTGTAAACGAACCGAACGTTCAGCGAACAGTTCGTGAACCGTTCGGCGGGAAGTTCATTTATGTTCGTTCGTTTAATAAACGAACGAACATGAACAAGAAATTTCGTTCGATTAGTTAAATGAACGAACATGAACAGAGGTCTCGTTCGTTCGATTGTGTTCGTGAACGTTCGGTAAGGTGTTCGTGAACATTCGTTGATTTGCGTTCGTTTATGTTCGTATGTTTATGTTTTAATTGAAGATCTTTGTACTTTCTTATATTTTATTTGTACTTTTCATATTATTAAACTTTTATTTATTTTATTTCCCTAACAATTAAACTAGGAAACCCACTTTCACATTGTTTATGCATCATTTTCCTTTCATTTCTCATTATTTACATCCACGAATACAATCGACCTCAGTTCCACAATAAGGGATTCAAGTTCGAGTGCTACTCTCTGGGCCATCTATCTTTATCCTTTGTCGCGTTCGCCAAATTTATTTGTGTTCGTGAACCGTTCGCGAACACGCTCCTTTCCTTAATGAACGAACACGAACATAAAATCTCGTTCGGTAAGTGTTCATGAACCGTTCGTGAACACATTTATTTCCTTAACGAACGAACATGAACAAGGCCTTGTTTGTGTTCGTTCGGTTCGTTTACAGCCCTATATGCGTCTATTACACACTAGTACTGATATAAAGATTACAATACCAACAGAAAGAAAATTACACTAATAGTAATATGCATCCGTACACACATATTTTATTTTATTTTATTATTATTATTACTATTACCAACTTTTCTATCACATCACGGATATGGATTTCTCCAAAAATCCATATTGCGCTCATCGTATTTCCATACGAGACGCTCTCCCACCTGTCTCAATCTCTCACTGCTTTCTAAAATTTCCTCCCCGAAAGTCCTAAGTTCTTGCACGTTTTCTGCACTCATTGGGGGTGCAGGTTCTAGGACTGGGTTCGGAATCTGGGGTGCGGGTTCCTGATATGGGGGTGAAAGTGCCTAAAATTGGTAAGGATCTTCTAAGATCTCCCTAATATAATCATCTTGGTAATAGGGATCTAAAGGGTCCATACCTGGGTAGGCTTCTATGTTTTGTATGGGGTTGTCTTCATGGATTGGGTAACGTTGCACATAGTCCCTATTGTCGTCCCACCAGGGGTCGCAATTTGGGTCTAGGGGGTTTGGTGCAGGTACCCTAGGTATTTCTTCTGGGTTAAAGTCATGCATCTCCACTTGGTTTTCAGGGTTTTCTATCTCCATGGGTTGTTCTGGGATTTATGGTTGTGGGGCTACTAGTTGTTCCAGACTTGGGTCAGCAGCAGTTGTAGCTAAGATATGGAAATTAGCTAGGCTTCTATTAAGCATATCCTGTGTATGGGCATCTGTCTTTCGCTTAGCAGCTGCTAAAACTCTTTGCTGTTGCAAGTTTCGTATTCTTTTCCTACGAGCAAAAGCTTCCTTACTGAACCATCCTCTCTTTTTATTAGGAAATGGCTCCTCCGACTGAGCTCTAAAGGCAAATATTCCTTCTTCCTGATCAGCAGAATACCCAGAAAGGGCAGGATGTGAAGAGGTACCTTCACTCCTAGGTGATTCAGACAACTGAAGATTCATGTCTTAGGGTCCTTGATCACTCATACTGTAAACTAACAAATAGTCAAATAACACATAACAAATAAATACAGTTATGCACGTATTTTCGTAATTTATTTCCTAACACAAATTTAGGATTTAAGTGTCAGCAGAACACTTCTTTGGCTCAGACCAGTGGCTAGGCTCTGATACCACCTCCTGCCGCAACCCCCGATCCCTGATCCCCGGGAACGGGCGGACGCGAGCTCAATAACGGTGGTATCAGGTTATTTTAATTTGGCAGCGAAAATTTTCATCAGGACCGTAGTTAGGAAATGTTTGTCAGAGTAAAACCACCATATTTGATATTAATAATCACATGGGTAAAACCCAAGTTTCTTATTACAATACATTCATAGGGATAAACCATATTTTATTGAATTTAAAACATCATCTTTTAGGTAGCTTTTATAGCCACATTTTTCCCAAGCCTTCAGTGCTCTCCAGCTGGCTTTTTACTAATTGGCTGTCACATTTTGTTACCTGAAACATGTTTTAAAAACATTTGTCAGCGGGAAATACTGGTGAGTGAATCCCAGTTTAATCAAGAAACATTTTATCAATTAAAACAGTATTGAGAGCGATCACATTGTTTATTTCTACACAATTACTCATTCAGTACTGTCAATCCTGACTTGTGGGTCATATTACTCATTGGCTAACTCGTCGTCCAATGGTAACGTCCTGTCATCCCCGACTTACTACTTTACAAAGTAGTAAATTTTGTATACAAAACCCCAACATACCGGCAGTAATTGAAGAACTACAAAGACTCAATCACCGCTTAATCGCATTGTAAAACATTTAAGGTTTTGTAAACAATTACAAAAAGGTTATCAAAAAGAGGATAAACTCACATTGCTATCTTAGACTTCGCGTAAGGGTTTCCTGGATATAATCTATAATTTATACAAATGTACTTAGGTTAGTATCATAACCCTTTGAAAATATTAATAATACCTTCCCCGAGACGGCATTCCAACAACTACGTCGGGCAGAACCACGACAGTTGTTACGGAACCGTAAATCAATTGGGCAGCGTAACTATTACGAAATTGGGGTTATAATACTTACAACGGAGCATAACCTCGCTAATTAGGGGGTATAATACCTGAGTATTATAACTTTACTACAGAAATTGTGATTTGAGAATTGAAATGAGCGACGGAAAATGAAACCCGAGGCCTCCTTTATATAGTTGTTGTACTGGACTCTCACACGGCCCGCGTGAAAGACAAGGGTCGCTTACGCGGCCCGCGTCAACCCTGGTCAACAAGGTAGCTTGTCCCGGTCATCTACTAGGCTCGACACGATGTCGACACGTGTCAGCTCAGGGTGTCTCCGCGTTTGATGATCTCATACGGCCCGCGTAAGAGTTAAGGTGAGCTTACGCGGCCCGCCTTAACTTATAATTTCACCGGAATCAAGTTTCAGCCTTGATACCGCCCGCGTGAGATTGGGGTGTGGTCCTACGCGGCCCGCCTCAACTTACTATTTATTGTTTTTAATTTATTTTAAATGCTATAACGTATTTCGGGCTCGGTTTTCACATACGGGGTGTAATAAAAGACATATAAGGGTATTTTAAAATATAATAGGGTGTCAGAAATATACTGAGGTTGTTGGTTTTACTGAGGGTTGTTACAGGGATGAAGCTCACTGATTCTCTGAAGATCGCCTGATTTTGTTTGAACTATGATATCCCTTTTATCAAATGCTCCATCAAAATCACCAATTATTAAGGCAGCAATTTCTTCAGCAGTAGGCAAGTTAAAAATTCTACCATCCTTATCCCTTACTCCAATGAGCTTGAGTCTTACATTTTGCCAATCATTTTGTTTAAAACAATCTCGTACCATTCTAAATGACTTCACAAGTGGATTGCATGAATCCAACTTACTTTATGGTTATCGATGTGCATTCTTTATCACATTTCGGACAAACCAATGAAGTAGGTGACAGATTCATGACCTCATCAGAAATGGTTTTAGCATATTGTAAGTACTCAATTTTGGTCAACACCTTCTTGTTACAGTCTCGACATGCCAGATAAAACCATCCATAGTTTTGTTGAACAATTTTGATCGTTGCAACTACCACATATGACATTGCCTACAATATCACAGATAAAGCTTTATTAACATGCTCAATTGATAAAACATAAAAAACATTAAACAAATTAAAATGCCTATGAATGTATATAGAATTATTCGTACACTATCAATCTCAATAATTTCATCAACATGTCTCTTAGGAGTCTCAATTAGAAACTCTTGACGGACTAGAAATACACTCTGAGATGAAAGAATGGTTTGAGAAGAAGAAGCACCAGCTTCAAATTGTTTCACTAAAAGACTATAAAAATAAAAACACAATTAGCGTTAATACTCACACTTATGTTAATAAAAATATGAAAAATATGAAATATAAATCAGGGATAGTACCTCTTGCGAAGTTCATTAATCTCATCAATTTCTTGGTTGAGAAATAGACGACTTCCAAACTTATCACTCTGAACAGTATATTGACCTGCAAGAAACAATATACATATCCAACAATTCATTACAAATCACTAAAGAAATAAAAAAATGTTCTTAAAAAATGTAACAAAATGGAGATTGGGAAAACTAAACGAAATAAATCAGTCAAATATAAATTACCCTGCCACTTCCTAATCCTGGCATGCTGAATGACAGCCACACAGTCTCATTCGGAGAGTTTTGAGACAAAAAATCATTAAATTCTTGTGCATACGCATTCCACAAAGTACAACGGACTACCTCTCCCCTAAAAGAAAAAGATAAAAGAACAGCATTAAAAGTTAATACAATCATTAGCGTTCTTGTGAGAAACAGATAATAAGAGCCAAAACTGGTTCACATCAGTGTATATCTCTTAAGCAGCTGTTTGCATTAGACTTTCCACCTTAAAGTGTTTATAACATCTGATGGCCCTCATCCACTGTTTGTAGACTACAACTGTCACACCCCCAAAATCCACCTGCGGAGTACCACCGCTTGGAGGCGTGACTGACCAGGATCCAGCCACCAATCATATTGAACAAGCATGTAAGTGATTATAAAAATCCAACCAATACAATTGGTGTCCAACCAAAACATAGTTTAAGTTGCAAGCGGAAGCATAACGTCTAAAACCAAAACATATGTTTAATTGTTTCAAAGTTTAACATGGCACACAGCTGTCCATGTCCCACAACGACTTCCTTCCATGCAAGCTCCAGCTAAGTACCTATTGACCTGCAAAGCATGTAGTAACGAGTCAACAACAAGTTGAGTGAGTTCACGGTTGGGTATTCATTTTTAAGTTGTTCCAAAAACAGTTTCCTTTAACTGGCATCCTGCCGTGGGGGTTACCCCATAGTTGAAAACGTGATTTGTTTACCCATTTACTCTGGCCATACAGCCGTGGGGACTACCCCATGTTAGTTATCTGGCATTTCGGCCGTGGGGGCTACCCCATGTATACACTAGACTCGTTACCATATCGACTGCTGACTGTAGTCATGTTTATGTGCCCTGAACTGTCAATGTCTATCATCATTGGCGTGCCCAGATCCATTAGTTCACGCCCGTCCTCTGCGGCATGGTATGAGGCTTGTCAGACCTAAATAGCGCTATCTAACTAATGACCCGCTCGCCATTGGCCCGGCGATTAAGTCGATATAAAAGGAGGGACTTCGTGATAGAGTTTTGGTCTAGTACGAGTTATCTGTCCATGAGGACGAGGAATTACATTCCTGAACCAATACTGTCCTACCCAAGAAAGGACGAGGAATCCATGTTCCTTAACCCCATTCCCAACCCTGGGAATCCCATGCTTTGAAGAAAGTGTGAACTCACCTTGGTTTGCTCGGCAGATACACAGAAAAGTCAAGTCTAGATGCTAGTGGTCAACCACGTCCTAACATGGTTATCATACATGTCAGGTTCAAACCAAGAAATGCACGTATGTTTTCTACACGTACTAGCACGTTGCATACAAGTATTATTCATGGCAGTCCACATCAACAGTGCACAAGATACACATTCAATAGTAACACATAAGGTCCATATGTTCGGCCCAAAACTTAGGCCCGTAACCATGCACGCTCATCCAGAATGTACATAATCAGGTGGTCTCGAGTCGAGACTAGAGATCTCGAGTCGAGACGGTGTTGTCTCGGTTTGTAGCTTTCATCACTCGAGACCTGGTGGTCTCGAGTCAGGTCTCGAGTCGCAACAAGGCCAGCAACCTGGTTTCGAGTCATGTTGATTGTGTGCTGGTAATGCGTGGTCTCGAGTCGAGACTAGGGGCTCTCGACTCGCAACCTGTGTCGCAACCGTGGTCTCGAGCTGTCACGTACATGGTCTCGAGTCGAGACAGAGGGTCTCGACTGGCACACCTGCTAATTGCCAGCACATGTACTAACCAATAGAATTTCGATTTCATGCAACAGTGTGTACTATCTATACAAACATGTTTTCTTGTCTAATACTCAAATAAAACGGATCAAACAAGCATTTTTCAAATGTTCATAACATGTTCAACCTATATTCAATTAGTTTATCAAATATTCATATCACAATCAACCCTTATTCATCCATTTCATCATTTACAAACATGTTCATTCAAGGCAACCTAAACCTCTAAACAAATGCATGATTCGGACATCATTAAAGGCTATCATCGGTTTCTATATCTAGTATGTTCAATCAATACAATAGCATGCTTACATAAGACTTATCATATTTAAAACACATACACTAAAACAAATTGTCCAAACATATCACACTTAGCTAGTGCATCAACATCCGATTATTCAAGGAGGATACATATTCATCATGCATAAAACTTAACAAGTAAACATATTATCAAATAACTTCATCATACCTCATCATCAACCGAAATACCACACATCATCATTAACCGAAATACAATACATAGCATGAATCACTAACCGGTTAGGTTTTCAAGGTGCGAAGATATGAAGAAACCGATGAATGAGCTTTCAAAGAAGATCCTAAGCTTGAACCGAGAGCCCTTGTTGTCACCGGTTGAATCCGAAAGAGAGGAGAGAAGGCTTTTGCTTCTAGGGTTTTAGTGAGAGAGAATGTAGGAGAGTGTGTGTGAGAGTGAGTGTGAGTTGCCCAAAGAAATGGCAAAAATGGCTAGGAGCATGAGTTATATACTAAGTTAGTTCACCCTAGTGGGTTTTCGAGTGGGGTGAAGAGGGGCATGGCCCAACCGGCCCAACAGTTACATTGTTCACTCGAGACCGAGTGGTCTCGAGTTGTGTTCATGGTTTCGGCTTATTACATACCCACGTATACATAACCACGCCCTATACGTACGTATTATCAACACATAGCACATCAGGATGATTCACAACTTTCATTTGCTAATATATAAACACATAACGTTCAAGCATGTTATATCAAGATACAATGAAGGGTTCTAAATTACGAGTTGTCACATTATCCCCAAGTTGAAAGAAATTTCGTTCTGAAATTTGGTAAGTACTCACTGAGGAAGCTAGTTAAGTTGTATGGTTTTCACTGGTTTTCCTGGGGTGTCACATCCTCCCCCCGTTGATCTGGAATTTCGTCCCGAAATTCCGTAGCTTCAGCCTCAGTAGTGGTTGTACCGTTTGCGAATAGTTGGGGATACTTTTGTTTCATCTGCTCTTCGCGTTCCCAGGTGAACTCTAGGCCGCGACGTGAGTTCCAACGAACTCGAACGAGAGGTATTCTAGTGTTCTTGAGGACCTTAACATCCCGGTCCATGATTTCAACTGGTTCCTCGACGAATCATAGCTGCTCGTCGATAGTGAGTTCCTTCAGAGGAACTATGTGGGTCTCATCTGACAGACACTTCTTCAGATTCGACACGTGGAAAACGTTGTGAACTGCACTGAGTTCTGCTGGTAAGTTCAGTTTGTAGGCCACCTTGCCTATTTTCTCAATGATTTCAAAAGGTCCGACGTATCGTGGGTTAAGTTTGCCTCGTTTACCAAAACGAACCACACCCTTCCAGGGTGAAACTTTGAGTAGTACCCGCTCCCCAACCTGGAGCTCTAGTGGTTTCCTGCCCTTATCGGCGTAGACTTTCTGACGGTCACGAGCAGCCGCCATGCGTTGTCGTATTTGAGCAATTCGTTCGGTTGTGTCTACCACATGTTCCGGACCAGTGATCTGACTATCCCCCACCTCTGCCCAACAAAGAGGTGACCGGCATTTACGCCCGTACAATGCCTCAAACGGAGCAGCTTTAATGCTGGTGTGGTAGCTATTATTGTACGAGAATTCCACAAGTGGCAGATGCTTTTCCCAGCTGTTGCCAAAGTCGATTACACATGCACGAAGCATGTCTTCTAAGGTTTGAATAGTGCGCTCGGACTGTCCGTCCGTCTGAGGGTGATACGCCGTGCTCATGTCTAATCGTGAGCCAAAGGATTTGTGCATTGCTTGCCACAGCTCTGAAGTAAATCGTGCATCACGATCTGAGATAATGGAGGTGGGCACCCCGTGCCTCGAAACAACTTCCTTGAGATATACTTCTGCTAGAGTGGAGAATTTATCCGTTTCCTTGATAGCCAAGAAGTGCGCAAACTTTGTGAGTCGATCCACGATCACCCAAATAGTATCGTTTCCACGCTGAGATCTAGGCAGGCCAGTAACGAAATCCATGGAAATTTGCTCCCATTTCCATTGAGGTATCTCTAGTTGTTGGAGTAGGCATGAGGGTTTCTGGTATTCCGTCTTGACTCTCGCATAAGTCAAACACTTGCTGACGTAGGTTGCTATGTGGGCCTTCATGCTAGGCCACCAATACGTAGTTTTGATATCGTGGTACATCTTATCCGAACCAGGGTGTACCGAGTAACGAGACTTGTGTGCCTCATCCATCACAAGATCTCGTAAGTTGCCATAGAGTGGGACCCAAATACGTCCCGTTACGTAGTAAGCACCGTCTTCCTTTTGTTCTAAGCGTTGCCTTGAGCCGCGTAGGGCTTCATCCCTGACGTTTTCCGGTTTCAATGCTTCAACCTGAGCGTCTCGTATTTGGGAAGGAAGACTAGAATGTATAGTGAGTTGCAAAGCTCGCACGCGCTTAGGCGCGGTGTCCTTTCGACTGAGGGCGTCAGCCACAACATTGGCCTTGCCCGGGTGATACCTAATCGAGCATTCGTAGTCGTTCAGTAGTTGTAACACCCGTTCTTATTATTCAAGGTTTAACGTAAATTTTACGTAAAACAATCATGTAATTAAGATTACATAAACATTTGGAAATACGGGTTTATTAAAACTTTTACAAATCATAAGTTATTCTACATAACGTGGTTGAATTCGTTGTTTAAAATTTACTAGGTGTCAAAGTGCGGAAGCGTGTGTCTTTATCGTGTTCGGTTCTTCGTTGAGCTTGATCGTCGTCCGGCATCCAAGGTGTACCTACATTTCATAAACATGAAATGCTTTAGTCATACAGGGCTTAAAACGTGTCTAAATGAGTCCGAGAAACAATTGATAACAAAAACAAAATTTTCAACCTGGCCTCCACCGTAACTTACGGTGGAACCGTAAGTTACGGTGACCTCTGATTTAATATGTTTCTACCGTAAATCAGCAGGTTACCACCGTAACCATATCAGCTCCACCGTAAATTACGATGGCACCGTAATTTATGGTGGACCCTGCATCCAGTTTTCCATTTTGCCGTAATTTGACACGAAATCTTTCGTATCTTTCAAACCGCTTATCCGTTTGACCTTCCGTTTCTTCCTACATGTTTGTAATTTGATTCTCCATCAAATGGATTTAAAATCCGACTTCCAGATTAACAAATTTATAGAGTTTTAAGCTTTTGGCTTAAACTAGAATTTACCCATTTTAACCCGTTCATGTATTTATCAAACAAACTTGTTTGTTCGATTCCAAATTCTCGTGAACCTTCTAAGTTCTATATCGTCTATCATATTTGGCTCAAACCATGGGTTTTCTACGCATTTTAAACCCGCTTATACTCAAGTGCTTATTTTGACCCGTTAAGGACATTTAAGCAACTTTTACGCATAACTCACACCCATTTCTTTCTAGCATTTTATTTCCACATTAATTATCAAGTGACCTTCCATCACATCTATATTTGTGATGGTTTTAATGTGACGATCTATTTAATCCGAGTTTTACCCTTCGGATTATCAATTTACGGCAAAGACTCATATAGAGTCTTTTGACCAAGGATTTACATCTTACGCTATTAGACTTATTCTAAGTATTAACTTGATTATAAAACTTGTTTTCAAGCGACTTCTAAGAGTTGTTTGCTTAATTTTGTTTACAAGGGCGTTTTGGTCATTTTTAACCCTTCTTTTACAACGAAGGGTTTGCTTAGCCATGTACACCCAAAATCTCGTTTTTAACCAAATCTTATTTTCAAAACACTCTGTCTATAATTTAAATCCTTCGGTTTACCTTTTAAGGTAACCGAATGTTTCTTTTTACTTTGCCTAAATCTCATAGATCTCCAAGTTCTAAATGAGGAGTTGATCTATTATACATACCTGGCCCGGGTCAACTTATTAACCTGGTTTTAATACCTTGCTTTATATTCGCTAATTTAGAACGATACGAATATCCATTGGATATCTATTCCTGTAAGCATATAACTCGACAAAAGAATCATTAGTCGATATTGTCAAAAGGTGATGTCTACACCTTTTGACCCGTTTGGCCGAAATGGTCGTTTATCTATGCGAGATGATATTTATTATCGTCTCGTCTACATGACCCGTTCCGTTTAACATCGTACGGTCATTTTACTTATAAACCGTTTATTACTTTCGACATAATATGACCAAATTATTGATTTACTTCTTTTTAACCATTATTATGGTTTCTTTCATCTTTGATTTTCTTGTTCCGTTCGACTACACGACGGAACATCATATTTCAATTGTTTAGATATCTCATTCATAACTTATATGATAAGAAAATATTCCACAATTTAAGACTAGTGTAAGCTATACTTACATTGCATCCGAATTACGCTTTTCCTTCATACTTGCTTCGTTTGACCCGCTTCCTTTCCAAGCCTCCACCTAGCTTGTCAAGCGTCAAACTATCATCATAATTCGTAAGACGGTTATATTAGTCATCATTAATTATGACTATTCCATCTTACATATTTTCTATCACAATTACCATTCGATCTTATTAATGGTCGGTTTGACTATTTAAAAGTCAAATCACCAATTAACACATATGATTGCACTATCAAGTTCACAAGACTCAATTAGGCACATTATCAACACTTAGTTCTCATTTAGGCATTTTAACAAACACCTAATGTGCATAATTTTACATATTTACTAACTAGTTCCTAACTAGTTATTTTTACCAAGATTAACATCAAAATTCACCACTATCACTTATGATCAATTACTCAAACTTGCAAATTGTTCAAGTATCTTGTTCCTACTAGCAACTATGATGATTTTAAACAAGTGTACATCATCATCTTTACTACATAATCAAAACCCACTTGACACATGAGTGTATGATCATGAATTCACAACCATGAACATCAATTCAACAAGTACATGACTAGGGTTTACTCCTAGACATAGTTTCATCATTAATTTCATCCAAACAACAAACATGCAAGCTCAGATTCGAGTTCTCTAGGTTTGCTCAGAATTTCAACTAGATATTTCTCAAGAAATTTACATACCTCGTGACTCCTTTTTCAATGGAGATCACTAATTCATACTCGGATTTTGATTTGGACTTGATTTGCCCCTTCAATTTGATGAAATTGTGTTGATTAGGGTTTGACCCTTCTTGGTCGCCCCTGAGCTCGATCCAGAACACACACTGTGCGTGTGTGTTTGTGTTTGTTTTAATTAAATAACTTTTCTAGTTATCCCGCTTTAACCCCTCGTGTTTGGTTCGTTATTAAGTAGGCCACAACCTACTTATTTCTTTTAACAATTTTCCCACTTATTAACTAGGTTAAATATTCCTAGTTAACTTAGCGGGTTCGGGAATATTTATGACTAAGTTTATTTTAGGTCCCGTTAGGTCGGGCCTTCTTAAACTTTATTTCCTCCAAAAGCCAGTGTACTACTTTTATTTAATATTAGGTTTATTTATTTAAAATCCTAATATTCACCGGGCTATTTTTACCACTAACAGTACTTTACCCGTCTTTTAGTATTAACGTGGGTTAATTACCAAACCCGTTTTCGGGGTGTTAGAGTAGTTCGACCCATCGTCGTTGTCGCATATTCAGTTCCTTCTGTTTGAAGATATGCTCGAGGCTCCTGTGGTCGGTGTAGATGGTGCACTTGGTACCGTACAGGTAATGTCGCCATATCTTAAGCGCAAAAATAACAGCTCCCAGCTCTAGGTCGTGCGTAGTGTAGTTTCTTTCATGAACCTTGAGTTGGCGTGAGGCGTAAGCTATAACTTTATCTCGTTGCATCAATACACAACCAAGACCCTGAATTGATGCGTCGCAGTAAACCACAAAGTCGTCTGTGCCCTCTGGCAAGGAAAGGATAGGTGCGCTGCAAAGTCTATCCTTTAAATGCTGAAATGCTAATTCCTGTGCATTTCCCCAGCGATAGACAATGCCTGTTAGGACCGGTTTGACTTCGAACGATTGCGAACCGACTCGTACGACGTGCGGAATCCGTGTACGAGTTAGACCGAAACACACGAGACGTACAATAAACGTGATTCTTTGATAGATCTGAAATGATACAAGAACCGTGAATCACCTTGGACAAGCTTTCTCTCTCTACTTTCTCTCTCTAGAACTCTAGCTCTCCAAGTCACAAATGGCAAAAGTCCCTAAACTAAGCCCTAACTCCCCTATTTATAGGCCAAGGCTTATAAGAGCTTTCCTCTTATTTACATTATTGCCACCTTGCCTTTTCTATCTAATATTACAATATAAAGCCTAGAATTTAACAGTTTCCGCTACGGTTTGAGATGACGGAGGCGATAGACATAAATGCACTAACAGACTCCCCCTTGGATATTGCCGCAGTCAATCTCAAACATTCAGACTCGTAGCTTTTGGTCTTTTTCTCTCTAGCTCGAACAGAATTCCGGTGGATCTGTCTTCAGCTCCAGCTCCTTCCTTTCGGTAGACTCTTCAGGCTCCCCCTTTCGTCAAGCTTCCGTGCTTTGGGATCGACACCTGGCTTTCCGGTTACAAGCTCTTCTAGAATAGTTCTTGGGTCCTTGAATGCACGCTTCCCTTTGCGTTGAGCTTGTCTTCAGACTCCCCCTTAGACTCGGCTATCGGGATCGTAGTCTGGAATCTGCAACACTCATACATTTATAAGTAAAACATTTTTAGATTTCCAGGTATCGTAACCTGGCTCCATCAAACTTTCTAAATCAAGATCCTGGGACTAAGATATAATAATATGAAATAAATCTAGGATTACTTGATACTCTCCCCCTATCAACAATCTTCAAAGATTTGGCAGTTTCAACGAACCGGATCGGAAACTGGCTACTGGCTCTTTTACAGATTTTTACAGTATAAGCATCCAAATCCCTCACAGTTAATCATCCAAGTCCAAATTAATGACCTTGGAGATATCACAAACTGTTTTTGATTTTTGATTATAAAACTTCAAGTTTCAAATTAATGAACATGTTTTATTTTCAGAAACACGATCAGCTTACTTAGATTTTGAAACTCAGTTCTCAGACATCGGTTGTCGAAAATAAAGCAGAATCAAAAATCTTTTTGTATTTTTCTGAAAATATAAAGCAGTAAAGAAATATTTACAAACATATTTACAGACAATATTTTTGTTTGAATTTGCGTCAGAGGATCATATCAGTTTATGACAAGTCACAAGTACCGTTGAGCTTAATAATACTTTAAGAATTAAACAATTCACTTAGATTGTCGATATACTTGTCCACTTTAAATTTTCATACAAATTTCAACTGATTTAGGATACGAATTAGGTATTTTAAGAACTTAAACTCATTCATGTGTCCCACCTCTTGAATATACTCCCGTATCCAGAATCCCAATAATCAGTCTTACAGGTGAGTATACTACAATGATATCTGTATATAAATTAGGTATGCGAGGGCCGAGGGATCTCAGGTCGATACTTCCGTATACGCATAGAGATATCAGCTTCGACTTTTCGGAATGTCCCCTTTAGAGGATCTTTTAGCTACAACAGCAGCGACTATCAATTTTATTGTTTTATCGGCATGCTGAGGGTTTATGCTATGTTTCAAGCATTTGCAGAAAGTATTATCCAAGGACTAGGTCAGAACTACCGTTCAGCAGAAGTCCCGGAATAATACCCCAGACATCATTGAGTATAAAGACCTAGTATATCAGATTATGAGACCTTTCAAACAAGATTTCAGGGGTTACCTATATATCCAAGTAGTGTTCCCCACGAAATAAGCAAGTTTGAATTTATGTTTATATCCCGAAAAAATTTACTAAATGTATAAAAACCTACCGACACATCCACGGTGAGATTGTTTAACACATTTAAACTTTTCAATTCTTTAGCGTACTGTAACTGTCTACTGATGTACTATCATTTCCTCTTTTTACACAAAAACTCAATTTTGAATTTTATCATGTTTTTGGCTTTTTCAAATTTTCTAATGTTTTTGGATTTTCTGACAATTTCTTACTCCCCCTAAAATTCAAAATCATTTAAAGAAAATTTGACAACCAATACTGATAGCTTTGTCTCGCCATCCATTTTCTGCTTCACATGCACTGATTTGCAGAAAAATATAATGTACCCCCATGATTTACAACCCATTGATTTTCGACAGTTTGAAAACCGTTTTTCAATCTTGTGAAAATAATCATGTTTGTTCAGCCGTGAGGGTTTCGGCGTATTCAATCAACACATATTTTTGTATTTTTGAATATTTTTTACAGAAACAAAACATATTTTTGGTTTTTCAATTTTTTAACTTTTAGGGTTTTTTTTTTTGAAATATTGTTTATTTATGTACAGAAAAAAAAATAAACTCCCTGTTTCAACCAACACAGGGTTCAGCAGCCTCTTATTCTTGTGCCAGGCTGCTCCGACTTCCATTCTCACAGTCTTCAGTTTTCTTGAGTACCTGCACATTTACACTTACTCAATCACTTGAACAATTTAGCCCAGGCCTGCTTGACCTTAGGCATTTCAACACAATAAACTTCATTCAATGCCGGAAAGTCTTTGTCGTCTTTCACAAAGACCTTATCAACTTTGACTTCAACTTTTTCATCTTTTACAAAAATCATCGGTTTCTTAATACTCCATGTCTGTCCTTTCGGAGTACCTCTTTTGTAAAAATGTGACTTGTTTTGAACTTTTTGATTTTGAACAACAACTTTTGGTTTCCAAAACTCTTGGGGTTTTGTCATATCAACTGATTTTTGCCAACTTTGTGTTGTTCTAAATCTGGGTGTGTGAGAATTCCAGGTCTGTCTAGAATCGAATCTATACTGGTTTGACTTCCAATTTTGAGTCGAAGCAAACTTGTTTGTATTGTACATCCAAGTTTGTTTTGAGTCAAATCTGGTTGACCTTTGTCTCACAGTCTCAGATTTTTGTTTTTCAGCATCAATCTTCTTTTTGTCAACATCCACAGGTTTTAGATTAGGACACTTGCGTGCAAGATGTCCTTTTTGATCACATTTGAAACATGTTCTCATGGACACATCTTTGACCTGTGGTTGTTGCTTTTTCTTTTTAGCAAAGAACTCATCATTAGACTGTCTCATTTTGAGCTCTTTTTCTTTTGCTAAACTGTCTCCTTGAACAAAACTCATTTTTGCCTGATAATTTGGCGTTTCATTTTTGTTTCGATTCTGTTTCTTCTTATAACCCAACCCAGCCTTCATGTTTTTCTTCTTGTAATCAGGTTTGTTATACGAACCTCTATGACTCTTACCAGCAAACTTTGGAATTTCAGATTTATCAATCTCAACCATTTTGAAAACTTTATCAACCTTTTCTGAAATCACATTCTGAATCGGGAAAATAACATCTAAAAATAGTTTGTCCGATCCAATCATGGTGTAAACCAATCCTTTTGAATCATCATCCACAACTTTTTCAGATCTTGAGTGTTTAAGATAACTATCATGAAAATTTCCCTTATTTTCATCTTGTGATTCAGCTTTACCTGTATTGACCGACTCTTCTTTTAAAACACTTTCAACAACCTTACCAACCACCTCTGAATCACTGATATCATCAGATTTGGTGTAAGTCACATCGATGTTGTCGGGTAACTGATCAACCATGTTTATTGCTTTTACCACCTTCTCGCCATCATAGAATGTATAATTATTCTCCAACGGTGGTGGAACCTGATGGTATTCAGATCCAATTCCCTTTTTATTCTTTTCAGACTCTTTTCCATCGGGTGTGATGTTGAAAATACGTTCCAGAATATATGAAGATGAATGATAACTTTGCAATTTATTGACCAACTTTTCTTTATCTGCCAATTCTTGTTTAAGCTTAGCAACGTCATCAATATATTGATTTAAAACTCTTTGTTTATCTTCAAATCTGGCTTCAAGAAATTTAGTATTTCTCTGACAAGCACACAATCTATCATCTAGACTTTTAACTTTACTTTTCAAAGTTTCATACGCTTCTTTTACAGTATGATATGACAATTTCATTCCATCATATTCTTTTTGCAACTCTTGAATTTTGTTATCTTTTGGAATACATTCGTTGCAAACAGCTGAACATTTTTCTTTCAATGTATTATTTTCTTTTTCAAGATAATCACATTTTTGTTTCAGCTTTTCATTTTCTTGTTTCAAAAACTTTTCATTTTCTTGTTTCAAAAACTTTTCATTTTCAATCATCTCATGACATTTTTCTTTGAAAATCTTTTCTATTTTTGTGAATTCAATGTCTCTTATTTTAAACTTTTCATCCTTTTCAGTACAAGCACTGCACGCTTCCATGCATTTCTTGCACTGTTGTTCAGCTTTTTTACCAATTTTATCAGAAGTATCAGTTTGAGTAGTTACCTCAGCGATTGGCACTGTAGTTTCCTTTGCTTGTGAACTCTGAACTTCCTCAAACACCTGCTGCTTCTCTTCAACAACTTCCTCAACTTTCTCATCAGTTTTCTTCACCTCATTTACCAACTTTTCACTCTCGTTCACAATCTCCTCAACTGTCTTCTTCTTCTCCAAACTAGCATATATCACATTCCGAATGCCTTCTTCAACTTTCTCCTTGTACCTTGGAATCTCCCTAAGGCCTTTGCACCAGACACTTACAGTAGGTATAGCAGCAACTAATGCATCAAGGTCAACCTTCTTTGGATCAACCGTCGGGTTTCCCTGAGGATCAACATAGCATTCCTTTTCTTTGCTCCACCTGCCTGCTAGTGTTGCTTCTTTGTAAGCATCATACACATCATCCAATCTAAGACGAGCATGTCTTTCTTCACGAGTAAGTTTCACTTCAGCAACCATAGCTTTAGCCTTCCCAACATCTTTATCATGTTGACTCCAATCATATCCTTCATCATCATAAATTCTCCATTTTTCTTCTGTCTCATCAACAAATTTGTTCCAATCAAAATTTTTATACACAGATGATACAGATCATTCATAGTCTGAATTATCTTCACTTTGGTCACGAATTGACAAAACAGCTCTTTTCTCTCTAGAAGTTCCTTCTTCAATCTGCTTTCCGGTTGGCTGCTCGTTGTTCTTGTGATAGATAGCCTTTTTGTAGTAATCTTCATAGAACGGATTCACGCTATCATCAGCTTTGTTGTTTGTGCATTCTCTTTTGAAATGACCCTTTTGTTTACACTTGAAACAAGTAACTTTGTTATTATCAAAACCTATCTTCATTTCTGGGCCTTCCAAACATCTTTTGCCAGTTATCTCCATGAATCTTTGAGCTCTTCGAATGACACTCGCCATGCACCAGCGAATATCCATGAGTTCCATTTCTTCTGGATCCACTTGATCGTAATCCTCTTTTGTCATGTTAGGATTTCCGATCTTTCCTGCAATTAAACCTTCGTAAGATACCAGAATAGAAGCTAAGAAGCTCATATGCTGTTGAGCAAATTCATTATTCAAGAGTGGAGAATTCTTCCAATCAAAGTTGGAATTTGATTTTGATGATCCTGATGTGGATGAAGAATGATATCCTGGATCATAACTTGAAGACGTGTTCTTTGATGAATCACCATTCTTCTCTGCAGTAAAACCAGTTTTGATCCTTGGAAATTCATTGTTCTGTAGCAACCCTCTGCGATAGTACAGACCAACATTCTGTTGATAATTAGAACTAGACACCTTGTTTTGTTTTTCAATCAACATATCATGTCCCTCTATCTTTTCAATCAGAGTCTCTAACGTCATTGTATCAAATTTATCATCATTTTTCAACACAATCACATAGGTTTTCCAATCGTCCTCATTTGGTAAAGCTTCCACAAGTTTATCCACCATTTCTTCTCTCTCTTTGTGAATTTTAAACCATTCCAATTCAATTTTCAGATGACAGAACCTTTCTATCATTTGACGAACTGTTTCATTCTTCATGCAGCTAAACAAGTCAAACTCTTTCTTTAACAACGATATTTTGTTTTTCTTGATATCTTTCCCACCTTTAGCTTTCAATTTTAACGCTTCCCAAATTGATTTGGATGTCTCACCATACTGAAGTAATGAGAAAATATCCTCTCTGATAGATTGTTGAAGTAGAGTTTTCATTCTCAATTCAGCTGAATGTTCCTTTTTATCATCTGCCGTGAAATCTTTAAGTGTGATCAATTCACCTTTTTCATTTTTCGGTTTTTCATATCCAATTGTTAAACAAATCCAGCTATCATATGCATAAGCTTGCACCCAGTTTTCAAATCTCTCATACCACCAGTGATAATCTTCGATATTCATGAGCGTTGGTGGTCTCTGATGATTTCCGTACACCTTATCATGATTCAAACTCTCCGAGATTACTTTTGTAGCACTCTTTGGTGTTACTGGAATATCTTCAGAAGTAAACGCATTATAAAAAGTGTTATAAAACTCTTCGCCAATTTCCGACATCTTTGAAATACTTCTTGAATTTTCGTTCCTTAGATTTTTGCTTTGTTTATCACTTCGAATCGCTTCAAATCACAGCACCTTTTAATCACCTGAATCACAAACAAACAAACACAATGAGTTTAAACAATATCAAACAAATGAATCGGACGGGTACTCGAACGAGTGAGTCGACACAAGTCAACAGTGAAAATAATTGCGTGATAACGTTGTCCGTTCGGATGAGATTGCTATCCGGATGGAGATCCGTGCGGATGGGAATCCGGGGAGATGTTGTACGCACGGGTGGTGATACGCACGGGTGGTGATCCGGGAGATGTTGTACGCACGGGTGGGGATCCGTGAGATGTTGTACGCATGGGTGGGGATCCGTGAGATGTTATCTGAATTGTAATATTCAACAAATTCGCTGCAACACGTGTACTGATGCACAATGTCAGTTCACATGCATCAAATATTAAACAATTAAAGCTGGCACAAATCTCATGCAATCAACAACTTCACATGCAAACTTGCAGAATGATCACGTGAAAAGATGATTAAGCAAAGCAACACTTGATGACACCTGTACCTAGTCACATACTCACCGAATGAAAATGATTACTTTGACTGACAAACATAACAGTGTTGACTTAATAACTCGCTTGGATGAAATGCTCAGACGCTGATTGTAGTTCGTGCGGACGAGTTGTACGTGCGTACGAGTTGTACGCGCGTACGAGTTGTCCGTGCGTACGAGAAATGATGCTATCTGCACGCACAAGTTGTCTGTGCGTGTGGCAAGTCAACAAGTCAACACGTATGGCTGAAAGTAATCCGTGCGGGTGGGAATGATGCTATACGCACGGGTGGGCTATCCGTGCGTATGAAGTTGACCTTTTGACCACAATTAATAACCGACAATCTCACTAACAACCTGTTATCTATCACATGCACTCACTATGGTCACGTGCAAACTTATTGAAAAAGACAAATTCACATGGAATGATTATCGAATGCACAAGTTCACTGATTGCAATTAATGAATCAAATGTACTACTGAAAGTGTTGATTGACAAGTCTTGAAAGTTGACTAAAATGACAGACACGGTCTAGTGAAATGAATTAACACGTATTGTTATCCGTGCGTGTGACAGGGTCAACAAAAAGTCAATACGTATTATGTCATCCGTGCGTGCGACTTATGCGTACGGTTAGGTCAACAATCAGTCAACGCGGATGGTCATACGCACGGATTGCCATCCGCGCGGAGAACAACAAACGTAACAGCAGCACCTTTTATCATTTTTCGATCAAAAAATCTCAAATTTCTCACAAAATACTTTGAATTAAGGTCTGAAATTTTATAGGCTTATTGATTAGTTGTTTTCGCACTTTATATCAAAAAATCATCCGATTTTAACCGTAAAATCCTTGTTAATTTTGCGTTTTTCTGTTTAAAACGTGAAAAGATGTAAAAGTGAAGAACTTAGACAAATCTGAGTAAAATTTCGATCTGAATCTGCTGAATTCAAGTGCGAAATCATGTGAATGATCCGAGCAATCGAGCTCCTGCTCTGATACCACTTGTTAGGACCGGTTTGACTTCGAACGATTGCGAACCGACTCGTACGACGTGCGGAATCCGTGTACGAGTTAGACCGAAACACACGAGACGTACAATAAACGTGATTCTTTGATAGATCTGAAATGATACAAGAACCGTGAATCACCTTGGACAAGCTTTCTCTCTCTACTTTCTCTCTCTAGAACTCTAGCTCTCCAAGTCACAAATGGCAAAAGTCCCAAAAGTCCCTAAACTAAGCCCTAACTCCCCTATTTATAGGCCAAGGCTTATAAGAGCTTTCCTCTTATTTACACTATTGCCACCTTGCCTTTTCTATCTAATATTACAATATAAAGCCTAGAATTTAACAGTTTCTGCTACGGTTTGAGATGACGGAGGCGATAGACATAAATGCACTAACAACGCCTTTCTGCGTTAGTGAGGTGAGAGGCTGTGCAATCTTAGAAAAATCCTTTATGAATCTCCTGTAGTAACCTGCCAAACCCAAGAATTGGCGAATTTCCGTTGGTGTACGAGGTGCAGGCCAGTTCTTAATCGAGTCTACTTTGGATGGATCAACGTGAATCCCATCCTTGTTTACCACGTGGCCTAGGAAATGGACTTCACGAAGCCAGAAGTCGCATTTCGAGAACTTTGCGTAAAGCTGTTCTGTTCGTAGGAGTTCCAGAATAAGTCGTAGATGCTGCCCGTGTTCCTCCTGACTCTTGGAATAGATCAGGATGTCGTCGATGAAGACTATAACGAACTTGTCCAGGTAAGGCTTGCACACTCGATTCATCAAATCCATGAAAATCGCAGGTGCGTTTGTCAGCCCAAAAGGCATGACCAAAAACTCATAGTGTCCATAACGAGTTCTAAAAGCTGTTTTGGAGACGTCCTCTTCTCGGACTCTCAGCTGGTGATATCCCGATCTCAAATCAATCTTTGAATAGTAGCTCGACCCTTGCAGCTGGTCGAACAAGTCGTCAATGCGTGGTAGAGGATAACGATTCTTCACCGTCACCTTGTTGAGTTCACGATAGTCGATACACATCCTAAAGGTACCATCCTTCTTCTTCACAAATAGTACTGGAGCTCCCCAGGGCGATGAACTAGGACGAATAAAACCCTTATCCAAGAGTTCTTGTAGCTGCGTAGAGAGTTCCTTCAACTCTGATGGAGCTAAACGATAAGGTGCACGAGCTATAGGCGCAGCTCCAGGAGCTAGTTCAATCTGAAACTCAACTTGGCGATGAGGCGGAAGGCCAGGTAATTCCTCCGGAAATACCTCAGGATAGTCGCGTACAATTGGAAAATCTTCTATCTTCTTCTCTTTCTTCGAGGTGTCAGTAACAAGAGCCAAAATGGCAGTGTGGCCCTTTCGCAAGCACTTCTGGGCTTTAAGGAAAGAGATGACGTTCTCAACAGCACTCCTCTTGTCGCCATGAATCATGAGAGGTTCACTACCGGAACCCGGAATACGAACAACCTTCTCGTTGCAAAGAATCTCTGCTCGGTGTTGGGATAACCAATCCATTCCAATGACAACGTCGAAACTACCCAAGATGATAGGAATAAGGTCGATAGAGAAGGTCTGGTTAGCGAGAATAAGTTTACAACCCTTGACTACGTGTGCGGCCTCTAAACTCTTACCATTTGCTAGCTCTACAGTGTGCTTGTTGTTCAAAGGTGTTGGAATACGCTTAAGCATTCGACTAACTTCTAGTGACACGTAGCTAGTATCGGCACCCGAATCAAATAAAACTGTAACATAAAAGTCGTCGAGAAGGAACTTACCCGTCACAACATTGGGGTCATTCCTCGCTTCGCCTTGACCGGTCACGAACACCCGCCCCCTGGCACCATTGTTGTTGTTGTTGTTCCCATTGTTACCATTCCCCTGATTATTGTTGTTGTTGTTGTTGTTCTGGTTCCTGTACAGTTGGGGGCAATCTTTCTTGAAATGGCCTTCAGCTCCACACTGAAAGCACCCTTTGTTGATACCTTGCTGCTGCTGCTGTCGCTGGTTCTGTGGGGTTTGTTGTTGACGATTCTGGTTTGCGAGGTACAGGCTTCTGCAATCCTTGGCGGCGTGACCTGGCTTGTTGCACTGATGACAGTTACCCCTGGTACATGGCCCACTGTGGTGTAGGTTGCAGCGATTGCATTTTGGGTGATTCCCTTTGTACCCACCATGACTTTGACCACCAGATGATTGCTGACTGGGGCTCTTATAGTCATCAGTTTTTCTCTGCTGAGGCTGAGACTGAACAGAAGTCGAACCCTTGCTTGAAGCTCCATCCCATTTCCGTTTGTTGTCACTAGGGACATCTGGAATAGTTGCGGCACCTATGCGCTTTGGTAACTTGTTCTGCTCCACCGCCTGATCAGTGAGACGGTGAGCCAGCTGAACAACTTGCTGGATGGTGGCGAGGTTAGCTGAAGTCACATGACTTTGGATCTCTGGCACCAAGCCCTTGAGAAAGAGTTCGATTCGCTTAATTGGAGGGTCCACCATAGTAGGACACAGTAATGCAAGCTCATTCGATCTCTTAGTATACACCTCAATTTCTGACCCCGTCATCTTGAGGTTGTAGAACTCGACTTCCAGCTTATGAATGTCATCCCGACTGCAGTATTCTTCCTTGATCATCTCTTTAAAATTGTCCCATGGGGTGGCATTAACAGCAACCAACCCCAGCATTTGGACCTGAGCGTTCCACCATGTGAGGGCTAAACCCTCGAGAGTACCGGTAGCATACTTCACCATGCGCGCCTCAGGGCATTCACACATTTCGAAGACTGACTCGAGCTTCTCAAACCAGTGGAGGAGACCTACAGCTCCTTCAGTGCCGCTAAAAGTAGTGGGTCGGCAGTCCATAAAAGTTTTAAAGGTGCACACAGGTGGCTGAGCATGTTGACCTATTGTGGGTGAAAGAAAGACAGAGTTTAACACAAAGGTTGGTTCACGAGAGTAGGATCTAAAGATCCTAGAATGAGTTTGGACTGCAGGATATACCTCCTGCGTGTGCAGCTGCAAGTGCCGCAGCAACTCGTTCGTTAATCAGAGCCGTCAACTGGGCTTGAGTCATGTTAACGCATCCACTCATGATCTTCATATAAGAGGGGAAACATGAGTGAGAGAGGTTCGCGAAAGTGCGACGGCAGAAGGGAGTAAGCACACACGTGTTCAAGCAACAGTAGTCATACTAACCAAGCATACCATGAGCAATGTACTATGTAACTAACAAGTAGGCAATATATACACAGATCATATCACCTAGAATGTTGAGCCTTGCATGTGGAGTGAAGCGTCGTTGTGGACCGTAGATCACTGTACAGGTTATAGTCTGATTTTAATAAAACTTTTTCCCTTATTAAAACCAAGTTCACTATAACCAATGGCTCTGATACCAATCTGTCACACCCCCAAAATCCACCTGCGGAGTACCACCGCTTAGAGGCGTGACTGACCAGGATCCAGCCACCAATCATATTGAACAAGCATGTAAGTGATTATAAAAATCCAACCAATACAATTGGTGTCCAAACAAAACATAGTTTAAGTTGCAAGCGGAAGCATAACGTCTAAAACCAAAACATATGTTTAATTGTTTCAAAGTTTAACATGGCACACAGCTGTCCATGTCCCACAACGACTTCCTTCCATGCAAGCTCCAGCTAAGTACCTATTGACCTGCAAAGCATGTAGTAACGAGTCAACAACAAGTTGAGTGAGTTCACGGTTGGGTATTCATTTTTAAGTTGTTCCAAAAACAGTTTCCTTTAACTGGCATCCTGCCGTGGGGGTTACCCCATAGTTGAAAACGTGATCTGTTTACCCATTTACTCTGGCCATACAGCCGTGGGGGCAACCCCATGTTAGTTATCTGGAATTTCGGCCATGGGGGCTACCCCATGTATACACTAGACTCGTTACCATATCGACTGCTGACTGTAGTCATGTTTATGTGCCCTGAACTGTCAATGTCTATCATCATTGACGTGCCCAGATCCATTAGTTCACGCCCGTCCTCTGCGGCACGGTGTGAGGCTTGTCAGACCTAAATAGCGCTATCTAACTAATGACCCGCTCGCCATTGGCCCGGCGATTAAGTCGATATAAAAGGAGGGACTTCGTGATAGAGTTTTGGTCTAGTACGAGTTATCTGTCCATGAGGACGAGGAATTACATTCCTGAACCAATACTGTCCTACCCAAGAAAGGACGAGGAATCCATGTTCCTTAACCCCATTCCCAACCCTGGGAATCCCATGCTTTGAAGAAAGTGTGAACTCACCTTGGTTTGCTCGGCAGATACACAGAAAAGTCAAGTCTAGATGCTGGTGGTCAACCACGTCCTAACATGGTCATCATACATGTCAGGTTCAAACCAAGAAATGCACGTATGTTTTCTACACATACTAGCACGTTGCATACAAGTATTATTCATGGCAGTCCACATCAACAGTGCACAAGATACACATTCAACAGTAACACATAAGGTCCATATGTTCGGCCCAAAACTTAGGCCCGTAACCATGTACGCTCATCCAGAATGTACATAATCAGGTGGTCTCGAGTCGAGACTAGAGATCTCGAGTCGAGACGGTGTTGTCTCGGTTTATAGCTTTCATCACTCGAGACCTGGTGGTCTCGAGTCAGGTCTCGAGTCGCAACAAGGCCAGCAACCTGGTTTCGAGTCATGTTGATTGTGTGCTGGTAATGCGTGGTCTCGAGTCGAGACTAGGGGCTCTCGACTCGCAACCTGTGTCGCAACCGTGGTCTCGAGTTGTCACGTACATGGTCTCGACTGGCACACCTGCTAATTGCCAGCACATGTACTAACCAATAGAATTTCGATTTTATGCAACAGTGTGTACTATCTATACAAACATGTTTTCTTGTCTAATACTCAAATAAAACGGATCAAACAAGCATTTTTCAAATGTTCATAACATGTTCAACCTATATTCAATTAGTTCATCAAATATTCATATCACAATCAACCCTTATTCATCCATTTCATCATTTACAAGCATGTTCATTCAAGGCAACCTAATCCTCTAAACAAATGCATGATTCGGACATCATTAAAGGCTATCATCATTTTCTATATCTAGTATGTTCAATCAATACAATAGCATGCTTACATAAGACTTATCATATTTAAAACACATACACTAAAACAAATTGTCCAAACATATCACACTTAGCTAGTGCATCAACATCCGATTATTCAAGGAGGATACATATTCATCATGCATAAAACTTAACAAGTAAACATATTATCAAATAACTTCATCATACCTCATCATCAACCGAAATACCACACATCATCATTAACCGAAATACAATACATAGCATGAATCACTAACCGGTTAGGTTTTCAAGGTGCGAGGATATGAAGAAACCGATGAATGAGTTTTCAAAGAAGATCCTAAGCTTGAACCGAGAGCCCTTGTTGTCACCGGTTGAATCCGAAAGAGAGGAGAGAAGGCTTGTGCTTCTAGGGTTTTAGTGAGAGAGAATGTAGGAGAGTGTGTGTGAGAGTGAGTGTGAGTTGCCCAAAGAAATGGCAAAAATGGCTAGGAGCATGAGTTATATACTAAGTTAGTTCACCCTAGTGGGTTTTCGAGTGGGGTGAAGAGGGGCATGGCCCAACCGGCCCAACAGTTACATTGTTCACTCGAGACCGAGTGGTCTCGAGTTGTGTTCATGGTTTCGGCTTATTACATACCCACGTATACATAACCACGCCCTATACGTGCGTATTATCAACACATAGCACATCAGGATGATTCACAACTTTCATTTGCTAATATATAAACACATAACGTTCAAGCATGTTATATCAAGATACAATGAAGGGTTCTAAATTATGAGTTGTCACAACAACTGTTGTCCATTAACCACTGCTTGTGTACAACAACAGCTGAAGAGAAAGTGATGCTATTTAATCTACTGCCCTAAGTCAAGTGCTGCTAAAGACCAAAGCCCTGCTTGGAATGAAGCAGTGGAATGAAGAAACAGTTGTTTACTTTGTCTGTTGTAATAATATCAGACCTTAGCTAGCAGTAGTTAGATGTAACAGTGGTTAAAGGTTGTTAGGTTGTTAGATGGGGGAACAACACAAAGATACTGCCATGGATCATTATAACAGTGGTTAAAGGTTGTTAGGTTTTACCAATCTATTGGTTACTGCAACAAAGTTACTATAACGCAACCAAATAGCCAACTTATAAAAACAGCATATAGTAGATGATTTAACTCAAAGAATAGCATTAAAAGAACAGCATTGAAAGTTCATACAATCATTTACTGTGAATATAGTATATGATTTACATAATCATTTACATTAAATAATGAAAATGAATTACTATGAATATACCATTAAATGCAATAAAGAATCTTATATATAAAATATTCTAATCATTGGTATTGTATTAAATAAGAACAACCATTTAATGAACTTTTATATAAAATAAACTAATCATTGGTATTGTATTAAATACAATCATAACACACAAATAAATTTATATAAATGGCAAATTAGAATTTACTGGACATCTTGAAGATCCAAATTCATCTTTTTTCTTTCGTTAGGAAAGATTTCCATAGCTCCATACCAGACAACAATTCCAGCAACATCTAAAATGGTAAACATAGCAACAGAAATTATTGACACTGAAAAGGGAGGTAAAACATATATCAGAAACAGTCATACCGCACGTGAGCAGATCCTTTCCTTCTCCATTAAGAATGTGTGAATGTGCGATGAAATTAAATCCGTAATTAACACCTTGCCAACCATTCGCACGTGTAACAACCGTACATCGGTAAAAGTTAATCTTGTAACCATGGTTAATAAGTTTGTAAGCATCAGTGTTTTCTCCAACACCAAATCTGGAGAGAATAACAACTTCATCCTCATGAAGCTGTGAGATAAACACAGGTATCAATGGAGCCTTAATCCCTGCCTGAATCTTACGACCCTGGCAAATAAGTGAAAGCACATACTTTAGAAACAAACAAATAAACAATATCTCAAAAAAATATAAAATGTACATGTGGCTAAAGTCTCCACATATGAAGGATCAATAAGTAACTAATATTCATGTTTGTTTCATTGTGCCCAATCCTATAACAGGGAAACAAACAGTAAGTATCTATAAATTACCAAAAACCAACCAAACTATTAGTCTTTTTATCATTATAACTAACCCTAAATTACACAAAACAGAAAATAAATAACCATATAACCCTAAAACAAACTTACAAAACAGTAAACAATAATCATATATGAATGACCATAAACAAACCAAACAAATATTCATCTTTGGTTCTTTATATCTAACCCTAAATTATAAAGGATCCAAAAAACAAACAAAAAACCATCTTTCTTTCTTTAAACAAACAGTCACTTTACAATAATCATCTATTTCGGATAAAAAAAACAAACAAATAGATTTTCTTCTTTGTTTCTTTTTGTCTAACCCTAAATTACACAAAACTCAAAATGCAAAATGATAAAAAGAGTAAAAAAAAAACATCAAAGATTCTTGACAAACACTAATACATTCTCATCGAGCAAGATCAGATCCATCCGAAAGGACTGAACCCATTTCCGGATGATTCGACACTTGAGATTCCACATATCTTTGGACGGATTCAAATCATCAATGAAACTGAGTGACAAAGATGGTGGTTCACCGTCGGATTTCTTGCCGGATGACATAGTTTGCACAGAAGATGCGGACATTTTGAAATGAGAAGAAAAAAGCGAATGGAATCGGTGAGAAGAAAGTTTGAATAAGAAAGAGTGAAGAAGAAGGAGAGAGAAAGATATGATTACTTTGCATTAATGGCAATTTCTTCTCCCCATGCAATTTCAAAGTTCCCTCCTAAATAAAACATTTTTTTACTAATAGTAAAACAGATTATATATTTGACATAGATTTATGTATATATAAATATTGAAACCGGAATTATGACATCAGCAACGACATGTGGCATAGCTTAGAAGTTGACAAGTAAGCAGATTTACATCAGCTAATAATCTCTTATTATAGATAGTATAGATTTACTTTTAGTGCGACATTTAAAAAAATCTATTGATTATTTACTTTTAGGTACGACATTTAAAAAAAATTCATTGTATGTTGTACTTTAATAGTCAAAAGATGCATTTAATTTATTTTTGAATTTTGATACGAAAAAATCTTAATCTCCATGCACATACACTGAATCCAGTTATGAAATAAAATTATTTATAAAATTGAATAATGTTTTATATATTCCATTTATGTGATCCAAAATGAAACCATTTAATTATTAGATTTCATTTATTTAAAAAGAGTTAATTTGAATTATTAAATCAATGATTTATTAACAAAAAAGCAAAAAAAGAATTTAGAGGCTCAAGTTGATGTTTCACTCATACCACAGGGACGCAAAGTGTTATGAATATATGCCAAAAGACGGTCTTACCCCTGGCTCAAACAGTCAAACAGACGGAAGTGTGACGGAGGGACTCAAACTGTTATGAATTTATAAGCTCAGAGGCTCAAAAAACCAAAAAATGAATTTAGGGGCTCGGGTTGATGTTTCACACATACCACAGGGATGCAAATTGCATTTTTCTCTAATTTAAATGTTAAAACTACAAAGCCATAAAAAATATCTAGTTGTTGTGAAACAACGACCTACTAGCCTAATAGCAAACAATAAGAGAAAGAGAGTAGGGAGAAAAGACTGGTATTTCATTGATAGATATATCTAATACAAGAGATACAATGTGGTATATATATGAGAAAAAAACTTGGAGAAGAAGTCAGTCTATTTTAGGAGTTGATAACCATAATAATATATTTATAACACTCCCCCTTGGTTATCAACTTAATACGCTTTGAGATGCTGTCTCGTTAAAAACCTTGCTAGGAAAACCCAGTGGGACAAAACCTCGGCTAAGGGAAAAAGAGTGCAGCGCGTATTTTCTTCTCGTGATACTTCTGGATCATATGTGTTGCCTCATTAAAAACCTTACTAAGAAAAACCAAATGGGATAAAACTTAGTGAGGGAAAAAGAGTGCAACTTGAATAAGTCTCCCCCTCATTTTAACATGTATCCTGATGTGTGTCTATCTTTCTTGAAAGTTGTACAAAGCTTTTGTAGAATGATTTGTCGTTTGATGCCTTGAAGTTCAATCCTTTATATTGAGTAATGTTGTAAAATCTTCTTGTGAGACTTGTAGTGCTTCCTCTTGCGAACAAATACCATAAGATCCACGACTATGTTGTGTTATATTCTTTACATCTACAAGACTAACGAAACTAGTTTTCATGGGTTAGTAAAATATAGACACATATCATTCTTACCTTTAGGCATTCGATATATCTACTTTACCATTCGAATGTCTCCTAACTGGACATGTGCTATATGATGTTGATAAAGTTAAATAAAAGATATATATAATCATGCATAGCTAGAAAGAAATAACAATGCACAATTGCACTTTAGCCATGGTAATTTTGGAATGAGAATCCTTACTTTGGTTCGATGATGATAGGCATTTCTTATAAAACTATCTGAACAACCTTCAATATACTTTAAGATTCATTTATCCATAATAAAAATGTCCCAGCATCTTCTGGATGTAGTTGATCAATGGATAAAAATATGATCACAAATATACTCGAACTGTAGGTTGAGTAATAACTAGATTGTGTTAGAGTCATTAAAAATTCTCCATCTGAAAGCTCGACAGTTTCTCTTGACGATGCCTAGACATCATCACTGTAAACTGCGATTATAGTGAACTTTTGGAGAGGACTTTCGACATTCGATAAAGATGGATAATATTATCAAACTTATATTGCTCTTTATCTGAATATCTCAAGTTATACAACACTCGACTCAACTATTTTAGTCCATACTTTTTTTATGAACATGATATAGTACGTTCTTGAGGTTTTGATACCAAAGCTTCTTTCATTATTAATCTATGAGGAAATTATTTCCATCTTATCCAAATATGCATATGCATTCACTCTTCTTTCATCATGAATACTTGTTTTTATTTCCAAAATCCATATTGTATTATGCTTGTACACTTTTTATTGAGATATCATAATCATCATGTACAAGTTTTCTATGTATCTTTATTGGTGCACAAGAATTACATTGTTAAGATGTTTCAATTCACCTTTAGGTAACTCATCAGGAGTTCAATCGTATTCAAATATGAATATGTATACAACGATCATATTGTTCTCGAGAACTTTATTTACATGATTTTGATAATTTAAATCCTCCAGGGACTTTCATGTAAACTTCCAGTATCAAGTGATAAATATCATTCATAAGACGCATGTCAATTCTCTCTTTAATATTATTACCAGACTAATTAAATATTGGAAAGCTATTGTATCCACCACTAGAGAATAAGACTCCTCATAATCAATTTTAGGTCTTTCCGAAATCCTTGTGCCACCAATTTTGCCTTATACCATTTTCTTCTCATTTATTGATTCACATAAAAGACCTGTTTGTTTCTAATATGTCGTACAACCTTCGTTGTATGGACTACTCGTCCTAAACTTTCCATTTCAATACAGAATTTAACTCTGCCCCATTTGCGTCTTTTGTTTTGGCCAATTATTTCTTTGTATTCATTCATAGGCAGATCTTAAATCTTGATCCTCATCATTTCATCATTACAAGAGCTATATTATATATAAAAGTATAACGACGTCGATTTTATTTCGATTCCATATACTTTTTAGACATGATGCTATTTAACGAGATCTCTTTACTTTCAGGTACCTGAGGTCCTTCTTGAACCTTCATGTCTAATATTTCTTTAGGAGACCCTTTTACATACCTCGAATTGACCATCTTCATTACTTGCTCCCTTTCTCGAGGATTTTTTTTGGAATCGACTAGTCTATCACGATTCGGGCGTGCCATAGACTCCTTACCAATATATGTTGTCCTTTTGAGACAATTATCTTAGTCGGAGCATTAGCAGTTGGTATATATGACTTAACTAGTCATTCTTTAAGGCCAGTGAATGCGTCTGGTAATTGATTAGCTAATTTTTGTGAATGAATTATCCTTTGAACTTCTAGTTCATAATTTTAGTTTTGAGGATCAATGATAATTCATACAAACTCAATTCTGTTCCAACTGCTTTTTATCTCCCCTGATGTTGGGAATGTTAATCCATTGAGATAAATATCAATTAATTGAGCCATAAATAAATATCTCATGAAAAGCGCTATTCGTTATCATATATTCCCAACCACCTTTTAAGGTCCCATCTTTGTGCGTAATGGTGGATCAAATTTCAATATATACCGCACAACCAAAATCTTAGAAGGGATATACTTGGTTCCTGACCAAAAACCAACTATAATGGGGAGAAACTACTACAACACGTTGGCTTGATGTGAATTAACGTTATCGCATTATTAAAATCACATGAACTCAAATTTAAACATAAACTTTTGCTCTCATGATTATTGACTTTGCAATCAATCGTCGACGTTTGGTTATCGTCTTCAACAAAAGCAATTCGTGTATAATTTATAGAAAGTTCAACACTTATTCCAATAATCATTTATCACTTGGGAATTAAATTTACCAAAACAAATATGCCAATGTGGAATAACATGCTTGCTATCTTCGTAGCTAAGACAGATCATGCAAACTTCAAGTTGCATACATGATAACCATTTATACGATGCATCGATTTAAAACACTAAATGGTATAATGATAGGATATTCATATCCTTTTATCATTTCCAAACTTTATCTAGGGATTCACACCCTACTTTTATTGGTATATACTTAACTTCCCTTGAGAGCAAATATTGCATGTTAATTACCAACTTGAAGAATCTTCTAGTTCTTCAATACGTTTCACATCATCATTGACACAGTGTGGTCTAACCGGTCATGCCAATAAATTAAATAATTATAATCTATAAACTCCTAGCTTATGATCGTATCTGTAATACTTTCTCGTATGTAATACAAAACATAAAATAAGAGAGAATATATCATAACTTCAAAGTTCAAACAATCATGTTGCATTTCTAATGGTCGGTCTCATTTTAATATGACCATGATTATAATTTTCTCAATTATGTGAACGATCACAATGGTCAATATATATTTCTTTCATAGATCAGAGAACAACCAAACAAGTTACATGATTTTTCATTATTTTCTCATCCATAATCATATCAAGCCATTCATGGTTTTTCATTAATTTCTCAGACATATGGATATAAAGTTATGACAAACCTTTATACCGTTTTAATGATATTGCTACTTCAATAGTAAATCTCATGTATAACAAATGAAATATTCTAGCCAATTTTTCATCATAAGATATATATTTTCATGACCAAACCATGTAAGAATACTCTATGCTACTTAATGGTGGATGCTTACAAAAGAGCGTCTAAAAACAAGTTGAAATGGAACTCAAAGAACTATTGTAAATTACTACGATTAAGAATGTAACAAATATATAGCTTCTTAAAAATATTTGATTTATCAAATATATATAGTGGCAATCGTATAATGTGATCATATATTTTGGAGACTGTGTACACTGTTGTCATGAAATAGAATATATACATATGTTTATCATATGTATATAATCATAATTATGATAGTACTTTACATTATACTACGATATGATTCCGTAACTCAAACTATCATTCTTACCAGAAAACCGGTAACTATATCGAGTGATATAGTGGAATGAATTTAAATATCTGTAACTCTAAGAGCACATATATACATGGTCCTATTATCATTGATATTGTGTAACTTGGCTATCATAACATATAAATTATATATAAGTATCATGACCACAATACATAACATGTATAAGTGTCTTCACATATACATATCTCAATGATTCTTTATTAAAGTTAAAACCTTGTTACCATGGTCATAAAGATTATTGATAGTTATATATATTAAGAATCTATTATGTGCAGAGCATGCATATATATACACTAGATTTACAGTGATAACTATACATATATATGAATATATAAAACTATACATATATTTAGTTGCTTTAATTAAATATATACATATGAACGATATTAACTAAAATCATGCCATGATAGTTTTCCTCTATTATATATGAATATTTATTTCTTTGTTTATACAAGGATTATGTATATTCATTATGAGTTGCTTATAATATATATGATACTTTAAAATTGTTCATATATAAGAATAATTTAAACATAATCTTATGGTAATAAGTTCCGATAGTGTAACACCACAATATGCTATCATGATGAATTGATATGCGTATTTATTATCCATTAATTACTCGAATATTCATGAGGACTTATTGATAGATTATTCATCTTTTTGATATCAGTTGTGATTAGTCATATAAAGAAACTAGTGGGAAACCCGCGCGTTGCGGCGGAGTTAACAATACGTCACTTGAAAAAGAGCAAACATGCGAACTTGGGTTGGGATGAGTTAGGTTTGTCAACACCTGAACACATTTATCTATACGTGTAACCTGTTTATCTATATGGTTGCCGGGTCAAAACGGGTTGGCAGGTTACAAATGAGTTGTAATGATGGTAAATGGGTTGACGGTTCACTAACTGGTCGATGGGTCAACTTGTTTAATTTTAATACAGGCTGAACACAACATGTTTACCAAACTGGCCAACTCAACAAATGATTATTTTTGCGTCGTGTTTGTGTTAAAATCAAAGCAAGTTCAAAAATACCATCAATTTCAATGGAACGATTATGAAATAAACTGTCAATCCGAAGCATAATCCCAGAATTCTAACATCCTCAGTCATCCACAAAATACTCGATAAACTAAACTGTAATACACAACGTAACAAGTTTCAGTATGATCACCTGACAAAAGTAGAGCTTAACAACTATAAATCTTGATCTGTTATGACCAAACCTTGTTCTGGCCATAATTATCTTAAAACCTGATCACTTCTTCTTCCCCGGCTTCTTCACATTTTGTTGCTTTTGTGGTTTAGGAGCTCGTGTTGGTGCAAACTCTCCCAACTTGTGTCCTACCATAGCATCCTTGATCTGAATCCGGCGATGTTTCTTACCATTATGAATAGCGATACGATGGCCAACCATTTCTGGAATAATCATAGATGCTCGAGACCATGATTTTATAACGTGCTTTTCTTCGTTTGCATTAAGCTTGGTTATCATTCGCTTCAAATGATTAGCAACAAAAGGGAACCTGTTTATAAGCTTCGCCATTGCGAATCGAGCTTCTTTCTTTCTGTACCTGAGATCCCCCCAAGAACATGATAAAACAAAAACAATCATATCAAGAAACCACAAAATTTGGGGAAACGACTTTTGACCCAGTTTCGCTTGTCCCGTTAAGAATCAAACACATCCCAAATCAACCCATTCATACTGATCTATATTGAAAGCAACATCATATTTAGAGTAGATTTACCTCTGATCTTTGTTTTCGTTCATGGTTGACATAAGCAATTGTAGAATCAAAATCTTGTTGAAAAACTCTCCTATCAAATATTATAATCAGTATATCAGTAAGTTGAAATCCAAAAAAAACATCAACAAAGGTCAAAACACTCTATCTTATAACAGAGTTACTGCAATTGATTTTTCGGTTATGATTAATTAAATGACATAATCACTCTCTTAAAGCACATCCAAACGCTAAAACGCCTCCGAAAAGTTGATATGTTCCATCATAAAACTAAGCATTCTATTAAGAAAATAACTCACTAATGAGAATTATAGTTATGGAGATGCTGGTGTCCATCAGAAGGGTTTTTTTTTTTTTTTTGCATTTAGATTTCCAGATATACTATCTAGTGTTTGGATCTTTCACAATGGTAATGCTTTATTTGCCCAAAAAAGTGGTTTGATCAGTATATCAATAAATTAATAAGAGAATTGGAAACTTCAAAATCCTTTAAAAAACAGACCATACCAGCTTGATAGCAACTTCTCCACTACGTTGATTGTTAAGGCCTGCATATCATGTAAAACATAAACTTAGTTAACTATTTAAAAAATTATAATAATAATAATAAAAAGATACGACCGATCATGGTCGATCTGTTTCCTCTTCCCATCATTAAGATTGTCATAAAAAGATTGTCATCGAGCCATTCAAGAGCCTCCTTTGTTGACATAACTCAAACCTTAAACCTTAAAATGATGAAAAAATCATATAGAAGTTGTATATTTTTGTAACTACAACCGCTCATATCCTTATCAACGAGCTCATCAACCATACTATCTTTCATATCTTCCGACCCTGCAATCTCTCGGTACACTTCTTGAGCTAACCGCTCCGGTTTTCTAACTGTTGCTAATCCTTTAGCCCACACCCTGCACCGCGTCTCCATACATTCACTCACACAATTGAACACAAGCTCGCATCTTATCTTAGCCGGTTCTTCGTTGGGTCTACCGAACTCTAACCGGTCAAACACACGTGGGTTCACGATCTTTCGAGTCTTCCCTATGGTGAAGTCGACGAACATTGTTTCGATATTTGCAAGCACTTCGGTTAGGTACTCAGGTTTCCATTTGGTAACCATTGTGATGGAAGAAGTCGAGTCTAGTAGATCGGTATCGACATCCATCGGGCTCGGGGTTGTTGAAAATTTTGGAGGGGTTAGCTCTCGGGCTAGAACCGAAGCTGAATCTTGCTTGCAGGTATCGGCAGTGTCTGCAGAGTTACAGCTTTCGGTGTTAAAAGATGGTTCGAGCACCGAATCCGGGCTCGGTTGTCTGCCAAAGTTACCAAAGAGATATTTCCGATACGCGTAGTCATGAAACATCAGTTCTCGAGGATCGTTAACAGAAAACCCGTAACCTGAATCATCTGTATTCATTAGATCTTGGCCCTAATAAGTCCATCGGCAACCACCATATTTCGAGCGTCATCCCATGAAAATCCAACTTGGCCAAGCATACTATGTAATCACCTTTTAATATGAAAAAGGAAACAAGTTTCAAAAAATTGCAATTAGTACCTTGTGGTATTTATGGAAAGAAAGAAATGCGAGAATTTTCAAAGGTCTTAAGCGTTCGGTTGAAACTGTATTTGAGGAGATCGTGTCAACTGTCTTCAGTTGGATCAAGAATAGGGCAAAGATCGATGTTTGCAGCTGGGAGATGTGGATCTGGGGTCCGATCAATAGTTTCATTTAATGTTTTGTCTGTTTTGTTTTGCTTTTCAGTTGTCGTTTGAACGCTTTCTTTTGTATCCAGCTCTTCGCTGGAGTTTTTCTTGGTTTTTATTCAAGTTGCTGTTGTTCAAAAAAAAAAGTAATCACTTTGTCAGTCCTCCTATGTGACTATGTATCTGAACATTCAGAATTCAAACTGACCTTATAATCAGTGGCGGATCTTGAACTGGCGGAGCTTAAACGGAAACTCGGAGGGGGCCTGGATGCGCCTGTAAAAAGTTGCCATAATAACTATCTATAATATTAAAAAGTTGGAATATTTAAATAAATTAGTTCATAGTTCATACCTTGATGCAAGCATCCCAAACATAGTCATCTGCAACCACCATATTCGAGCGTCATCCCATGAAAATCCAACTTGGCCAAGCATACTTTTGATATCGTTAAACTGCTTCCACATGTTTGTATAGCGACTTTTCAGTACATCCTTGTCATATTGTGATCTAAATTTTGCGTTAAAGACAGCAAGCATATCGTTCCAAGCTTGTTTGTTAAATGTATGCGCAACCCTGTTGCCTTTTTGCATATGATCCAACATCAGGTCTACAAAATAACGCTCCATCGTTGGAGTCCAGTAAGTTCTTGATCGATCAATGCCGTTGGGAATTTGACTACCCATTATCTAAAGTAATAATATAATCAAACCATGTATCTGAAAAAAGCTAAGCTCATTATTTCAAGTAGGAAAAACATGTATCTGAAAAAAGCTAAGCTCGTTATTTCAAGTAGGAAAAACAGCATAATATTCGGTCCCAAAAAACAGCACAAGATCAAAACCATATATAAATGATTCATCAAACATAAGAACATCATTGCATTAAATATAATTATCATATCCTAGTGTAAATCTCTTTCTTAAATTCAATTTGTCCGCCAATTCGTTTATCGTCCCTCTTCACTCTTACCATTCTTACTTTCAATCTTAAAAGCTTTCTATTATAAAACTTTCAGTTTTCACTAACTATGTGTGATTAAAAGCCTAAATGTTATTATTTTGCAAGATCTACAATATTCTTCTCATATATTGCAAGATTTATAAACAGATGCATAGCAAAGACTAATCTTAATCTTCAAGTAACCACAAAACACACAGGAGCTGGTGATACAATATCAATTACATAATCAATTAATAAATCATCTTTTCATTCAATTAAACAACTCTATACAGTAATATACTAATATTTCCCACCCTAATTACACATAGATCTACATAATATCAAAAATATCATACCCATATTTTACTCTGCACAGATCCAACAATCCAGTATATCAAAAATCCGGTAGGGATGGATGTAAAAGATCCGAATATGAATCCAGATTTCCTCTTACCAATTCCGGCATCGGCATTCACCGCCGTAAAGTAATAAGAGAAAGTAGAAGAGATGGAGACCAAAAAAATCAAACCGCAAAAAACAAGTCGAACCTGTTTGACGGATTCAGCGATCTCTGGACCGATGCCATCGCAGGGAAAGAGAGTGGCGCGAATCAGATCGGAAGAGGTGGAGGAAAAGCTCCGATCAACGGCTGAGAAAAGCGCGACGGCAGGGGTTGTGGCGTGGGTGCGGAGGAGGCGTTTGGCGATACGCAGAACCATCGGAATCAGAAAAAGTGGCCGGATAGATGATGGATGGTTTCACGGCCGATGAAGATAGGATTTGTCTTATGGTTTTCTTTCATAATGGCCGATGAGGAACCAGAACATGAATCATTAGAAACGGAAGCATTCAATATTTAGGCTGAAATCCCCTAATTAACCTTCTAGTGTCTTAAAACATTGGATTTAAGACACTAACAATCAAATCATCCACTATAATAGATTATCATATAAACGTATAATCAACAATAATAACAAAAATTCAAGTTTACCGGAGATTCTTCAAAATGAGGATGACCTGTAGGCTGTGTATAAGTAATTTTCTCCTATTTCAACACCACACCTGTGTATACACAAACAATTTGTAGTCACTATATCTTCGGTATGATTCTCGCACCGCACCTATTTGAATTTAACATATCAAACTGCAAACAAGTATAAAAGAAACTTACAAAAGCCGTCTTCGAAAATTTCTGGTGGTAGATTGATATGTACGAACAAGAAGACCAACTCCAATTCCGACACCAAGACAAATTCCAAGGCCTAACCAACACCAACCCTAACACCAGGAATGGATTTTAATAATTCGATTTCATTTTTTATGCTTGGAAAATGTGTATTTAACACATGGCAAATCTGATGAAAAAATTAAAACAACTTACTGCATCCATAAGCTGTCTAACTGGTTCCGCAACGCGAAGACAGGGCCGGTTGCTGGAATCACGACACTGGTGTAGGTTGTTCGAAAAATTATGAACTAATTTAGGGCTCAACATCAACATCCTGATCTTAACCTACCCACACACATGCAATTAGTACAGAAAATGATCCATACAAATCATAACCAGATGAACGTCAAATAATCACTTACATCTTTCTCTCGTAGTCCAAGCTCTACATGAATCGAACAGCTAGATTACTGGAGAAATAAAGCATGTAGGATGGGGGATTTAGCCCTATTGTTCACCATATCTTGAAATACAAACAAAACCTACCCCAAAAAAAAACAATAACTTTATGCGAAATTAACCAACAAATTCGTATAAAGAAATGGTGTGGAAACCTAACAGATGTAATTTGCCTGGTTCGAGTTGTGATCTATTGATTTCAATTGATAATGGGATATTCAATCAGCCATTTCATTTGATAGTTGGGATTCGGATCTTAAATGCAGGAGGAGGGTTTGTCGAGTTTACCCCCAGGAGCGTCTTAAAAAACTGTTCAATTTCCTATTCTATCCGCTTGACTTATTTGTACATATTGTATCAAAACTTGTATAAGTGGTAAAATTACTTCTTTGTCCATCACTTCTCCTTTTTATAATAGTATAGACACTGGAAACCATATTCTGTTAATGCTATAGTAATTTGTTTCATTTGTCATATAGAATTCCATTAAATGTATGAGTCACATGTGGTACGTTTAATAATATTGAAATGTGCAATCTAAACCATATTAATATTGTCATCTTTTAGCAAGTTAATAATATATATATTCAAATTAATATATGGACAAATTCAGTGTTACATTGTTTGATATTATACTCTTATACAAAAATTAACTTGGGTTAACTTAACTCAATCATCGCATCCCTTCATCTAAACGCACCTATTCTCTCAACCTAGGCACCGAACCATGTAACTAAAATATATATACACATCCCTTGTTACATATAAAATCTAACATAATTAATTGTAAAGATAAACTTACTGGGGTATTATTTAATATTTTAGTATTACTTTTTTTTGTGGGTTTAAGGCATAACCGAAGTCTCTTTGTGTAGAAAACGTAGGAAGGTTCTATAGTGACAAATATATGCATAGGTTATTGGTACTTGCACTTTTTTTTTATTATACAATTTACAATGAGTGAGGGCTCAAGATTTGTTCTTTTTTTAAGTCTTAAGGAAGCTTAGCCAAATTTTTAGTGGGGATCGGGGTAATATAGGGGTTTTAACCACATATTCGCTTCCTTTTTTTGCTTAAAAATTATAGTAGATTTTTTCTTCAAAGAGTTAAGTATTTGATTTCCTACAATTATGTAAGAAAAAAAATTGATTCTCTACGATTACATTCATTTAATTTAAATTTTAAGAGTTTATTAACTAAAGTATCATATAATATTTCTCATATACTATATTGAGAAAAGTATGTGTATATAATGATATTGTAGCAATCTATAGAACTAGCCATTGTAAATTACTCACATAAAAACCAAATTCCATATTATGTAGTAAATGATTAGAATAATACCTTGGACAATATGAACCACCCAGTTTTTTGTGGGTAAAGTTGCTCCGTTAGAAATCCGGGATGACCAGGGTGTCGTAGATCTGCGATGATTTCGTCAACGGAATAGAACGCCAAGTACCTCTTCTATTTGTGCCTAGGGAAAGTGAAACGATTCCTCTAAAACGAAATCAACGAACGAACTCGTGCTGATAACGTGTTGTGAAACAACGACCTACTAGCCTAATAGCAAACAATAAGAGAAAGAGAGTAGGGAGAAAAGACTGGTATTTCATTGATAGATATATCTAATACAAGAGATACAATGTGGTATATATAGGAGAAGAAAACTTGGAGAAGAAGTCAGTATATTTTAGGAGTTGATAACCATAATAATATATTTATAACACTAGTTTAATAATACTTATTTATTTTATTAACATAATTATTTTTACGTTTGAACAAATATTAAGAGCGTATATAAGTCTTAGCTACTTACTAAAATCTAGCATTAATATTTAGTAATCATTTATATATTTGAACAAATATTAAAAGTGTATATAAGTCTTTTGTATGGTTTCAATTTTATCGAATGTCCCTAAAGAGATTATTAGTCTTAGCTACTTACTAAAATCAAGCATTAATTGGAATGCTTTGAACACATTTTTACAATTTTACTTACAAAAATCAAGCATTAATCGGAATCCTAGACTCCTAGTCACATGAGAGAGGCATTTCTTCTTTGGAGTCTACATTTATGTGCTTGTGCTACTGGCCTTTTAGAAAAAGCTACATTTCTTCAACCCAACGACATTATCTGCAGAAGCAATGTTAGTGAATGTTTTGGGTGTCTTGATCATTAACTTGGGTGGGTTTGTTATTCTTGGCATCATATCACCGCCAAATAGCAAAGGCGATGTTCTCGGAGGATCAGTAGAGTAAACATAAGTCGTATTTATCCAACTAAGAGCCGAAGTTGGTGATATAAAAGTACTAATCGGTTGATAATTTATTAGTAGTGTTTTTTTAGTGTGTAAGGAAATCATCTTCTGGTAATTTTCTTGCATATTTAGTAATGTACTGTTATCGGATCAAAATCGTATTATCGATTCTTGTCTGCAGTCAAGGGTCTTGCATTTCCTGCAAGTTTTTGGAAAGAGGAGTTTCCTGCTCTTCATGGCTTCAAGTTAAACAGGAGTTATCTTAAATCTTAAAAAATATATATATATTTTGACTTTAAGCTGACAAATAAAATGTTATGGATTTGATTACTAGACAATTCACATAGTAATCACCAGGATCCTTTATCTTACAGACGAGATTGAAAATGCGAAAGCTGATCTTTTCTCACGTGACTTGGATTTAACATTAAGATATTTATAAGACTTTTGGAATTTATAAGATATTGCACACATGGACTAAAACCGTAATTTACTCTTTTATTTATTTTAACAGAAAACCCATTTTAAATTAAGCCCATTACTCTTTTACTCATCAACACCAATTAGTAAAGTTTAAACCCATTTAAAATTGGCCCAATAACGACCCCTTTTTTTCTACTTGCCCTGGACCCAAAATTTTTCAAAGATTCTCCAAGACGACTCTGGTTTTAAACGTTACAAGTTTTATTTAAGGAAAATGGTAAAACGACTAAATTACCCTCATATAAGATGCACGTGATCACACCTAAGGTTAAAAATTTTGAGTTATGACTAAACATATGAGTCAAAAAATAGGAAATTGGCCTGTAATAATCCTTAGAAGACGTCACTGGCCACTGGCAGTCCCAATTTTGAATATTCACCCTACTAGTCCAACATTTCACTTATTTTTCCTCCACCAGTCACCTGTTAAAAAACTTAACGGAGTTAAGTTTTTTTCCGAATTACAAACAGATGTTTAGGGCTTTTGATCAGAACGACGATACATGTCCAATGATGTAAAACTTACCTCAAAACGGTGCTCCAAACGACGAAAACGGTGCTTCCATTCGGGTGTTTAAACTTCCAATTAACAAATATCAAGTCGTTTGGAGCACCGTTTCGATGTAAGTTTTACATTATTGAACTCGTATCGCCGCTCTGATTAAAATCCCTAAAACATCTATTTGAAATTCGGAAGAAAAAAAAAACTTAACTTCGTTAAATTTTTTACGAAGAACCCGTAGAGAAAAAATAGGTGAAAGGTTGGACTACGTTGTTACAGACCAATCTCCAGTAAAATACAAAATATAAAATATAGTAATTTTTTTAGTTAAGAGGGCATAATACACCTTACAGAAAGCTAGGGCTTGGAAGGAAATAGCGATTGGAGTTGGATCTGATCGAAGAAGAAGAAGATGGTGAACATGACGACGTTTTTCGGGATGTCGCTTGGAGCATTTGTGTTCTGGCAATCAATGGATAAAGTTCATGTCTGGATCGCTCTTCACCAGGACGAAAAGGTCTCCCTCCATATCTTCTACCTTTTTCTCTCTAGATCTCTCATTTTATGCACACATCTACCCTGTTTCATTTTTTTATGTTAATTTTCAGTTAGGGTTTTCATATTGTAGTTTGCAATACTTTCATCTGTTTCTGGTTAGATGAACAGTTTAGAGATTGAAAACATGGTTTAAAAAAAGGTTGAGGCGTGTGCATCGAGGCAAGGCGGTAAGAAAACGTGTTTGAGGCGTGCCTCATGGGGTTATGTTTGTACCTATGCCTCTAAGGGCCGAGGCGGTAAGAAAACGTGCGCTTCAGGGTACATCATGGGGTTATGTGTGTTTTTTATATTATTTTAATTTTTATAAGTTATATAATTTTATATTTATTTTTTAATTAAACCTCACTTTGCCTCGAGGCTTACACCTCGTGAGGCGAAGAGAAAACGCCTCGAGGCTCGAATCGGTTCTTTTAAACCTTGAGTGCAAATAGTATGTTAATGAATTCAGTTTTACTTGAATGCTCTAGATAAGATAATATTGATCATTATTTTTATTTTATTTGTTTGTTTCTAGGGTCTAAGAAAATAGATTATAGATTTTGTTCTTTGTTACTTCAGAATCTATAATTTTAGCATTGTAAGATCTCTATTGGAATATATAGATTAGGGCAGGCAATTTTACACGAATACACGACACGAACCTACACGAAGTTAACAGGTATCGTGTATGGCCTTAACAGGTATCGTGTACCAAACAGGTAGACACGAGATTACCTGTTAATTTTCGTGTATAAACAGGTTAAATACCTGTTTACCTGTTAATACCCGTTAGTACACGATAAGAAATTAAATTAAATAAAACTCATCAGCCATGTGCGTGTGGGTTTCTTAATTCCTTTCTATTTTCATTCCTCATTCAATTCAAAAAAAAAAAAAAAAAACCCTAAACTCCCTCTGTAACTCTCAGATAGCATGTCATGTTCGTGTTTTTGTTCGCGTTAACAGGTATTAACAGGTAATTTTCGTGTATAACAGTCGAACAGTCGTTTTAACAGATATTAACAGGTAATTTTCGTGTATATCGTGTCGTGTTCATGTTTGAAAAAAAGGACACAATAAGTTATCGTGTCGTGTTCGTGTATGGGGTTTCGTGTATCGTGTCTTATCGTGTCGTGTCTTATTGTGTACGGGTATACACGATATGCCAGCCCTAATATAGATAGTGGTCCGGGTGAGAGGAAGTGAGGAACTTGTAATGATTTGAATCTACTTTCTTCTCTAAAGTGCATTTTTGTTGGCATGCATAGTTCCATACACGATATGCCAGCCCTAATGCCATCCGCACACACAACATCGGGAGCTAGGGTTTGCAGAGCTTGAACCGATCGAAGAAGATGGAAGAGGTTACAGAGGGATTAAACAACATAAACATCTCCAGCTAGGGTTTGCAGAGCTCGAACAGGAGATGAAAGAGATGGGTTTTAGGAGCTTACCGGGGTGAGAAAGTTCGAAGATCATGGCTGCCGTGGTTGATTCCAGCGGATTTAGCACCGCCGTCGTTCGTCAGTCACCACCGGAGTGAAGCTCCTGTGAACCACGACCATCACCGTCAAAAAGAATACACCCCCATTGCTCCAATCGGAAAGCAGGCGCCGGAAGTAGGTTCAGAAGGGTCGATTTGAAGGGTGTTCGTCACTGAACCACCGTCAAATCCACGATCGCCGCTAGTCCGCTACGCCGTTGCCGGAGCACCGTCGGCTCCGCCGCTCTCCGGCCGAAAACAATGTGCGAGAGAGAGAAAACGAAGGGGATGGGGGTGTCATAGGAAGGAGAAGAGTGTTTGGGGTGTGTGCGTGTCGCCTGACCGGGTATACCGGCGCCGGAATCCCTCCTCCGGCGACCGGGGGTGTGAGAGAGCAGAGAGAAGATGGGGGGAGAAGGCAGATGTTCATGGTGTCCTCAGGTTAATTGATATATATAATAACTATTAAAATACTTATCTATAAAATTACCAACATACCCTTACTTGTAACATACATTTTAGACGGGGTTAAAGGCGGGGAGCAAAATAGTGATAAGTTAGAAAGATCAGGGAGTAAAATGTCCGTTTTTAAAGGTTTGGGGCAAAAGCGTTAAAACCACCAAACCACGGGGAGCAAAATAGAAGTTTACTCTTTTTTATATTTGAGTGACCAGAAGATGGCTTTATTTCATTCGGGTTGGATCATCATGCAGATTTTTTGTATGGTTTGCGTTCTTATGTGGACTTGTAGAAGTTTTTATTTGTGTCGTCATCTTTTAGTGACTTAAATGTATGCATAAAAAAATCTAAAAGCTTGGCAAAATAATGTTCTTTGTCAAATGTCAACCCAACCCCACTCGTTTCAATAACTACCTATTCTGATCCAAACTATGTATTAGTTTCTTTAATAAAAGACTGTTATCGATGTAAATATAATATCTGTAAAATAGCATAATATTTATAATTGTCTCGATTGTTGCAGAAAGAAAGACTGGAGAAGGAAGCGGAAATCAGGAGAGTTAGAGAACAGTTGATACAAGAAAACAAAGAGAGAGACCCACTCGCTTAATATACCTAATTGCGTGACCAATGCTTCATTATCTGCAATACATTTCGCTCAAATTGTTGTTTGGTTTGCCTGAATATTGATCAGGATATAACTTCTATATGAACACGACATCGATGATTGTTGTTGGTTATCGTCATCTTTTTGAATAACTATTTGTCTATTTTGGATAGAAGTTAAGTGTCTGGAAAGTGTTATAAATAACGAATAGAGGTTACATATCCCATGAGAAAACAAAGAAGTCATACAAGTAACGGATAATTAGCTTAGCCAGGTAAACTTGTTTTCAAACAAGAAAGTGTAAACAACCAACTACAGACCAAAACAAAAGTGAAACATAAGCTTGTACCATAAACCAAGCGGTACTTGTATCATCCGTGAGCACATCCTCGTTAGAAGCCGACTCTGAATGTGACGCAGAGTGGAAGCTAATAACAAGAATAACTCGTGAAGAAGAAAATGATATATTTTTGAATGAGTGAAATTAACACCATAAATATGAGCGTAAACCGTGCTAATCAGATATCTACCATAAATATGAGCGGAAACCGTGTTAATCAGATATTTACGCGTTATTGGGTAAAAAGGAAAGTACGGAAAATTGATAAAATTGGGGAAAATCTTTGTTGACGAAATCGGAGCCTTAAATCATGGAATTTGAGTGACAGCTGGGCTACAGTGGTTTGTCACAAGATCCGGCTCGTTGAGACCTTTCCGTCCGTTGGCCGTGGGCCCCGTAACTCCAACTGTAGCCCAAGTTACGTCCGTTTAAAGTTTGGGCCTTTTTTGCCATGTTTTCTCCTATCAAGTTGGTCCATGTAAGAATCAGCTAATTCTTGGGGCCGCACCTCATCAGAACGATAGATGTGTACTTTGTGCCTTTCAACAATCGGTACATTACTTGCTATACCCAAATATTCGACTTCTTACAGTAAGGTCATCAATATATCCGGTTTCATTTATACTTATTTTGTGTTACTTATAATAATTGTAGAAGGTGATTTATATGAAAAAGAAGTTATACGTATATGAAGTCCTATTAAAAATCGTTTTGCCTTATTATGATTATATCATGTAATCATATGTGAATCAACTTTTTTCGTGTGCAAAACATCTCGCTTTCACTATCGTATCCCGTCTCAAAAGTCTCAATAAAAGTGTCCATTCCATTTCAACACGTTTTCTATATACATAGTGTCAAAATTGTTAAAACTAGTTTTAACAATTTTGACACTCTGTATATAGAAAGTATAAGTGTTACAAACACGATTTTGAAAAAGATTTTGAAAAAAACACAAACACCATAGCTAGAGACAATGATTTGATAGGGCCATTCCTTATGACCCAATATTTCTCTGTTCTCTGATAAACGGAACATTATGGATTTGCCCAAGGGGTCATTTTCCTTAAGATTCATTTAAGCATGGTTGTACTAGTCAACGACCATGAACAAGAAATTTCGATCATTTTTGCTTATTTGTTTAGTTACGCTTTAAACAACCCAACCGGAAGATACATAACATCACTATTGTCGTCAACAGGCCGATACCACGAAGAACGATCAAGAATCTAAGATCTTGTATTCATTGATGCAATCATACAATCGATGGGGGAATCAAAATCGTTAAGAAAACATATGACATCAAACGGTTTCAAACAACATGATCACGTTTTATTTATAGGCTTTTTGAAGGAATTATATACTTGATACCCTCACTCAATATAGTCTGTTTGAATACCTTGAAACATCACTCTTGGTTTTCTTCTTCTTCTTCTTCTTCTTCTTCTTCTTCTTCTTCTTCTTCTTCAACATGAACAACATTCTGCCCAAATATATCTGGAATTCCCTTCCAATCTTTCTTCTCTCTCGTTTCCCAATATCCGCCCACATAACGGAAACAACCATCTTCGTCTTTTTCAAACCACATCGGTCGCCATCCTCTTTCTTGCAGTTTTCTTGCCTGTCCACACAAATAAATAGCTGGGATCTAAGTTGGTACTGCTAATGTGACACTTCGTTTTCATGTTCAAAAACCATATATACTTGCAACTTTTTATGTAAATTGTTTTGAGGGTGTATGGAATTACTTATTCAAATTGCTAATATGATTATCTGTGAGCGGAGGAATACTAGGGGGTGTAAACAAGCCCAGAGGCTCGAGAGCTACTCAGGATCGGCTCGGTTAAAAGCTCGAACGAGGCTCCCTGAGCCTGAAATACAGCTCGTTTAGTTATAGAGCTCGAGCCTGAAATACAAAGCTCATTTAGGCTCACAAGCCTAAACGAGCCCAAAGAAAATTTTAGTTTTTTTTATATATGTTATAAAGATAACGATGATTATAATATAACCCAATCCTAAAAAGCGCAAGCTGATTTCAACTTAGGCCCATATCATTTAAACTAATAACATTGGTGAGCCGAGATCGAGCCAAGCATTGGCTCGTTTAAGCAATATCGAAGTGAACTCGAGCAAAGATTTTAGCTCATTTGAGATTGTTCTCAAAATAGCTCGAGCCGAGCTCGAGCTTTGAGTTTTACTCGCGAACCGAGCTAGAGCTCAAATAAGTAGACTCGAATCGAGCCGAGCTCGAGCCTAGTCCGGCTCAGGCTCAGCGCGGCTCGTTTACACCCCTAAGTAATAATACTATGTTTTAAATAAACAGTTTGACGATACAAAATCAATTTTAGTAGATAACCACGAGTACCGTACATGATAAGCACTTGCACGTAGTGCTGATAAGATGTAGTGAGTGAGAGAATGATTGGTTGTTACATAAATGCTTTATCATTTAAAACAATATGTACAAGTAATTATACGGTTCTCGCAGTTTTCATTTAACTGAACCATACCTGTCTTTGTAACTGCTCAAGTCTTAGTTTTTCTTTATTTGCGAGCTCATATTCACCGTTTTCCAAGTGGCGTTGATCTGGTCTAAGCCTAGAGTCAGTCGGTGGCAATTTCTCCCTTAAACCAGGTGTAATTTCATTCAAAGATATCGCAAATGGTGTGAGATTATATCTTGTCTTAGTAGCAGATTTATCTCTTTCCCATAATAACACGGCTTCTGTCATAGGATCATATCCTTTTGGTTTTGTTGTTGGATCTCCTAGTACATAGTACATAGCTTCATCCCATTTTCCTATTAACATCGCAACCTTTTCTCGTGTTGTGTTATCATGCACAAACCCATGAACCTGTGTCAAAAAAAAAAAAAAAACCGTTTTAACCCGGAAAATTTGACAAATGAACTGAACGAACATGAACGTGTTCATGTTTATTCGTTTAAAACCTAAACGAACAGTTCACGAACATAATTTAACAGACAATAAATAACACAAATGAATATAATTGAAGAAACATAAATGAACACAAGTGAACGTAATTTACTAAACATAAACTAACATAAAGAAAAAATTTTATTAAAACAAGTGATTAATAACGATAAATTCCATTGGAAAATCCATTTTTATTACTAGAAAGCCCAATTATTAGTTATATTTATACAAGTAGTTAGAAAGTTTCTTTTATGTTTAATATTTAATATTTATATAAATATAGTTAAATTGAAACGAACATAAACGAACAAACATAAATTAACGAACATAAACAAATGTAAAAAAACGAAACATAAATGAACGAACATAAACGGACGTTCACGAACAAAACGTGTGTTCATGTTTGTTTGTTTATTAAATAAACGAACTTCCCACCGAACAAGTTTACAAACAGTTCATGAACGTTCAGTTCGTTACAGGCCTACATGTTACCCAACAATGTTGACCCATTTGGCTCGTATTAAAAAGTTATAAGTTATAACTACCTGATGCGGATTTCTGTCTATAATCGATTGCTCCTTGAACTTGAGTTTGCAAGAATATTTACCGCTACCCGTGATTCTCATTGTACCGTAATGATCACAGTAAATTTTACCAAGGATAATATTGTATATAGAGGTGGTTACTTTACTCCACTGAAATGTTTCACCGTCTTCAAACTGCAGTTTAAGGACACCCACAGGATCGAGTTGTATAGAACGCCCCCAAAATTTTCCCTTAAGATTGGAATCTGCCCAAAATTTCCAACCTCTGCCCTCACAGTGGCATGCAACAATCATAGGGTGGTGACTCACCTATAAAATTCAAAATTCATTACTACCTCAAACATTAAAAGGCAGAGTAAAATGCCATTTTCGTCCCTGAAGTTTGGCCAGTTTTGCAACTTTCGTCCAAAGGTTTGTTTTTCCGCATCTGGATCCAAAAGGTTTAAATCTTGCCATTTTCATCCGGCTCGTTAACTCCATCCATTTTTCTCCGTTAAGTCGGGGGTATGTCCGTTTTTTTTTTTTTGTTAACTTATAGGGCATTTCGGTCTTTTTTCACTTTATATACATGCATTTAGCATTATGTGCAAGTACGCATAATGTACAAGTATTCAAAAGACCGAATTGCCATTTGAGTTAACAAAAAAGACAGAAATACCCCTGAATTAATGGAGAAAAATGGATGGAGTTAACGAGCCGGATGAAAATTGCAAGATCTCAAACCTTTTGGATCCAGATGCAAAAAACAAACCTTTGGACGAAAGTCGCAAAACTGGCCAAACCTCAGGGACGAAAATGGCATTTTACTCTTAAAAGGCAATTGTCGCCAAAACCCTGTGGATTTGCAAAATTTGGCCTATAAAATTGTTTCAATATATAAGTGGCCTTTTCAAAATAAGTTGATACTTAAGTGGGCCTTATATAGTTTTTTTAACTAAATATTTACCTTTTCAGAAAAGAAACGTAGGCCCTTATCTGGATAATCTGCTTCATAGGTCTCGCCAAGAAGAGGATTGAAGGGTTTGCATTGTCTACCTTCTGTCGATGCATAACCAGAAACAGCAAAAGCCGCAATGCTTAATATTCTCATCAAATCATTCCCCTGCGTGAATACAAGTTTGAGGTCAGTCGAATTTCAGAATATAAAATACGTTTACTTTTTTCAGGAGCAAATGGCATAATGCTTAAATTAAATAAGTTTATATGTACATAATAAAAGGAATGAGCCATTACATTCCATCATGCTTGGTTGACCTATCATACATTTTTTGGCATGCTTTTTACACATACAAACGCCAGAAATGTTTTTATACAAACAAATTTTAGTTTTATTTGTGCGATGCCATACCATTTGTTCTTTCTTATTTTTTCGTACTATATTTAAAATGTCATGTGTAAACTTCAGTCTTGGTAATCTAGTATATGTATAACTTAAAATAAAAATATAAAAAAATAATACAAAAATAAAAAGAAAACAGAGAAAAAAAACTGTCAAATAAGATTATATAAGTCCATAACCTAACTGAATCATCAAAAATCTTAAAGGTTATCGAAGATTACTCGGAAATAATTACGTTTCATTTCTTTCAATGATAGAATGCAAAAGAAAAAAAAAACGGCTCTTGCCACTGGAATGAAAATTAGCAAAGTGGAAGGAATCATATGAAATTTGACAACATAAGCTTGTTTGCAAGCAATCTTCAATAAACTTGAAGCCTCTAAGGTTTTCGATACTTAATTTGAATTATTAGTCTTTTTATCAAAATATATATTTTGGTGATCTTTGTTCTGTTTTATAATGTTTCTTTTTTTAGATAATAAATCAAGTAGAACTAAAGCTGTACCATTCCATTCTTTCTTTGATTCCTTCAAACCGAACAGTGAATTTAAGAAAATTAGCAAATTATCATAAACTGATAAACATAGCTTGAATACCTAACCTGCTTTCCCCATTCCAATGCTCGATCAACCAAACAAGAATACTCCAAATCCTCAAAGCATTTTTGTAATGAAGAAAGCGGTTCATTAAAATAAACAGGAAGACAAACACCAGATAAATCCTTTCCAATGTTATCTTTGATAATAGACCATAATCCAACCGGTTTTTCTTTTTCTTTTGGTTCAGGTAAACTGTCCCTTCTTGTAATATGAGGATACTGAATCAAATTAATTTCAGTTCCAGCTTGACCCAATAAGAAAGACTCCTTTTCATTTGTTCCGGAATTTTCTCTACTTCGATAGGAAGCACATCTTAAAACATCAGCTGACATGAATTCATTTGTGTCAAAGAAAGTCCCATTTTCTTCATCTGATTCAATATCTACTCCGTATCGGCTTTCGTTGTCAGCATCTGAATCGGTTCCACTGCCTTCTGACATGATAGAATAGAAATCTGTTGCAAGTAAAAGAAAAGGGTTTTGTACCATCAATAGTTGAGAGATAATTATATAACATACAATCAAAATTCTTTAACTCATTTGACCCGCTTCTGTTTAGTTGTTTGTTTGCTGAAATTTAGCAAAGGCTTACTAATGTCAAAATTTGTAGCAACATGTGTATCTATAACCTAGTTAACGAGAAGATGAACCATTAAAAAATAAAATTACCACTGAATCTTCTATCTTGCCCACAAGAAGAATCCCTCTCTTTTGTTTCATCAACCACAGTTGTTTCCAGCTCGATTTTCTCAGTCTGCAAATCAAAGGCTTAAGCCAATCAATCCAACATTTTTGACACTCATCTTTCATGATTCATGAAGCAAATGTGTGTGTGTATCATTGTTGTATTCTAATATATAAATATTATTTTGCATCCGAACTTTTCATGACTTATATGTAAATGCATATATGTTACTTGTACTTATTACATAATGTAATATTAAAAAAGGTTGGAGCAATAGTATTCTAAAAAAACTATAGCAAACATAAATAAAGATCAGGAGAGCTTCAAATGAGATTAATTCAAAAATAAAAAATTTAGTTAAACAAATAAAAGAACTATTTCAGCTACGTTCAAAATTTTTCGAGTAACTAGTGTTATCATAACTTTTTGAAGGAAAAATAGATTAGACTGAAAACTTTCATTCCATTCCTTGCAAAATGAAAAGAAAAAAAAAACACCCCTAAAATTGAAAGGAACCACACTCCTTATATAACGGCTCGTTAAGTTCCTGCGTGGTCAACAAGCACCTTTTTTCACATTTTCATAATGGTCCATTCCGTTCTTGCATACCAAATACTACTCAAATAGCCAAATGATTATGTGTACCTCTAACTGTCTTAATGTGTCTAGGAGAACTATATGTTTATGTTGAAGAGCCTTCATTTGGTTTTGCAGGGCGGTGAGTTCACTCAACATAATTGATTCACAATCCTTGATTACTTCCTCTGCCATTCCTTCTTGTGATAATCTGGTTCGTAATTTTTCGGTTGAAATAACCAATTCTTCTGAAGGAACAAGATCCCCTGTAGATAACCTTGGGAATTTATCCTTAGCAGCTAAAAGGAACTCAATCCATGCATGTCTATCTTCTCTAGATATGCACCTTAAATGCAGAGTTTTTGTTCCAGAAAATATAGACAGTCTTTTGTCGTCTGACTTGCTTGCTCTTACGGATGACACCTGTATAAACAGAGTTATCATATGCAAATTGCACAAGATAGAAACAAACTTTACACTTTTCCTGATTTTATCAACTAAATTAGGCACAAAATGGAAACCGTGTAACACTTTATTACTGATTTTAGCAACCAAGTTATACTTTAGTATTGGTTGTAGGAACTAGGAAGGAATTAAATGCTCAAACGGGAATGGTAGTAGGTCATTTCTTTTTGCTGATCTAAAAAAATGTTGACATGGCATCTAATCTGCCATTTTGGTGCATATCTATGCATATGTGAAGTGGCATTTGATTTGATATTAAATAATGTTTTTTATATATGATGTTTTTGTCAAGTTGTAAATAAATAATTTTTATTTTTTTAAAAGCCATTTTTAGCATATGTGGCATCTGATGTGGCGGAAACACTTAATTTTTTACTGATTGTATTTGTAGGAACACATTACCTTTTCAAAGGGTAGCAATGTAGCATGTCAATTTTTGCCTATTTTTTAAAAATTAATTACATGGCATTTATTTGTCAATTTAGTGGGAGTATATCCACATGGCATCTTATGTGACATTTAATAACTATTTTCAAATCTTTAGCTGTTCGAAAAAAATAACTATTTTCAAATATAAAAGAAAAAAGGTCATTTAACAAACTAGTCAATAAAGTTTTATTTTGTTTTTTCATGCCATGTCGCATCTTATGTAACTTTTAATAATTATTATTTACAAAATAATGTCTTGAAAAAAAAGATATCTTTTCTAACTCATTAATAACTTTCTTATTTTTTTTTCTTCACATAAGCAATTCTTGCAGGTGTGGCACCTAATGTGGTAGCTGACATGGCATTAACCAGTGCCACATCCCCAAATTTCGGTAAGATCAGTTAAAATGAGGTCGATTGCTAAGTCCAGCGAGAAAAATGTAAGCTGTTAATTTCTGCATAATTTAAAGTTGATTGCTAAAATAAGGAAAAAAATGTAAAGTTTATGCATGTGGCCCTTAAAAAATGTTGACACCGTTGCAAGAAAAAGAGCATCTACAATTAATATATGATTCCAGGCTAGTTCCTAGATGTTAATTCAAATCTTTTAGATTCAAGAATCAGATTACAAAGAGTTCCTAGTAGTTTACACATAAGATATTGCTATCTACTCTGCAAAACAGAAAATTGAGGATGTATTTTCTATAATGCAGGGCATCTAATACGGTTTGGTCAACACATTGAAGTTATCCCATTTTGGAAAAACATTTAACGAACTTATAACAAAACAAAAAAGCATATGAAAACAAAACCGTTTCGCCTTGTCTGTTTTGCTTTAAGTACAAAACTTTTGTTTTGGAGGTCAGAAGCTCAGAACCATCAAATACTAGATGACATGTCCACTGGAGAATCTTGAGGTTTTCCATAAAGTCCAAACAACTAAAATCGTATAAGGCTACCTAACCAAATGTCCTTGTTGTCTATGGTTTAATAGTAGTAATTGTATATTGAAATTTCAAAATTACACCAGACAATTGCACAAAAAGTTAACCATTGTACTTGTCCATACATTGCAACCTAACAACTTTAATTGCTATAATGGAAAGTGATTTTCTATTTTCTCTTTGAAATCTTAGAAACTAGAATTGTTAAAATGTCGATAAGATATTAAGATCTAGCTACATTGTAGATTAAACAATTGTTTTATTAGTATGAATCTATGGAAATGCAAAATTCACATGAATGATTAAAGAAATTATGCAAACCTTCAAATGTATCTCCCCATATGGCTTCCATTGTTTCGATCCAAATCGATTATGACTGCTGCCGTTACTGCATTTCCGCATGTACCTAACCGATTCATCTCCGATGACCTTAAACCCTTTCTCTCTCCCCGGACTGAGCACGATCTTATCCGGTCCATGAGTTTTGTAATAAGACAGCACTCCATCCTCCAATGTAAACCATCTAGATCTCCATCCTTTACCATAGTTCACCCATTTATACAATATCCCAGCCACAACACCACCACCATTTCCACCAAAAACCACCGGTTTCGAAACCGAAGATTCCTTCTCCCTCACTTCAACCTCACAATCCTCCACCTCATGAATCACATTCTCCGATTCAGTACCGACAGACGACACCTGAGCTGAAAAGCTTGCCGGTTTCACACTCCTCACCGAACTCTCAAACCCTAACTGACTCTCCAACTGCCGTTTCTCAACTCCAGACACTGGCGAACCAGTCCGATCCTTCTCAATAGACACCGGAGCAATACAACACAACGGATTCATCTTTTCCTTAACCTAATTGCACAAAATCGATCAAATCAAAAAAATTAACCTAAAAACACTCGAATCAAATACATCATAACAGATTCATCGTTTCCTTAACCTAATTGAATACAATCATCAAATCAAACACAAATTTAAGCTAAAACACTAAAATCTACAATCTCTAAACGACACTGGAGCTATACATCATAACAGATTCATCATTTCCCTAACCTAATTGAACACAATCGATCAAATCAAACACAATTTTAACCTAAAAACACTAGAAGAAGTAAAATCAACGAGCTCTAAACGATACCAGAGCTATACAACATAACAGATTCATCGTTTCCATAACCTAATTGTACACAATCGATCAAATCAAACAAAATATCAAAATTCTAACCTAAAATCACCAAATGCAACGATCTCTAAACAATACCGGAGCAACACATCACAACAGATTCATCGTTTCCGTAACCTAACTGAACACAATCAATCAAATCAAACAAAATGTCAAAATTCTAACCTAACTTCACCAAAATCAACGATCTGTTAACAATACCGGTTCGAAACGGAAACCGCAACGGCGAAATGCACGACGGAGCCAGATCGGAGATCAAATCAACAACGGCGATGAAGTAACTGGAGATTATGCGATTATGATGTAGTGACATATAGTAGGGTTTGTATAGTGAAAATGTAGATCAGAGAGTGTAGGTACAGTGCAATTAAGCTTGCAGATAAAGGTGTATGAGTGGAGAGAAGTGATTCATTGCATTAATTTCACTTCTGCAACTGCAACAAGCAAGCAATGGTGGTAGTGTGTGTTTTTGGGTGTTTGTGGTGTGTGAGAAAGTGTTGTGTGTCAGAGATCAAGCAGGAGGCGTAGGTTAAGCGAGAGGCGCATTAAAGAGTGAGGTGTATGCATGGTTTGTGATTCAGTTAGAGGGGTTGTTATCAAGGATATGGCTAACCTACGCATTGGAGTCTTTGTTGTCCATTGGGTACTTCAAGAGTTCAAGGACATTTGAGTGTCTTATTTTATTTGTTTTTCGAATCGGATTTGTTTCATTTTTATTTTATTTCTTTTGTTTTCTGATTAGCTAAAGCTGGATCTTGGCAACAACTGGTATTTAGGATCTGTGCTTTGCAGCGGAGCGTTAAATCGCGCATGCCTATTGTAGTGCGTTAATACAAAAAATTAGACTGAAACGTAAAATATGAAAAAGATTAATAAGTCGACTTAGGATCTTTACGTTGCGACTATGTCATTAAACGGGCAATATATAGATGTAAAAATGTTGTACCACACACCCGTGTTGCAGCTTATTAACTTACAAAATTTGGACCGAAATGTAAAACGAAAATTTTGTGGCAATTTTGTAAAAGATGAAAAGTGTAGGGCTAAAAGTAAAAATAATAGTAAAAGTCGTTGAACCACGCACACGCGTTGCAGCATGTTAACTCGCAAAAATTTGACTGATACGTAAAACATAAAAAAATAACTAAGTCGATGTAGGACCTGCATGTTGTGATTGGGTTGTTAAACCATAAAAAAATTATGACCATAAACTTTTCGTGACAAACATGTAAAGGCTTAAAAGTATAAGGGTTATAAAGTTTAAAAATGAATGAAAAGTATAAGGGTTAAACATGGAAGTTTTGAAAGTATAAGAGTTAAAAATGTAAAAAAATGAAAAGCATAAGGGTTAAACATGGAAGGTTGAAAAGTTGAAAGGGTTCAAAAGAAAAGAAAAGGGATTAAACATGGAAGGTTGAAAATTTAGAGGGTTAAAAACAAAAGGAAATTGAATAGTGTTTTTGTGAGAGGAGGTATATTTATAAATAGTAAACTGCAATTTTACCCCCCGGGTTTAAGCTAATTGGCACTCCGTCCCCCTCCTTGGAAAATATTGCAATTTGCCCCCCCCCCCCCAACATTGTTGTTATGTCGCAAGATTACCCCCTGCCGTTAAATAAGTTAACAGATCTGTTAAATGGAATGTGAAATGACTATGTTACCCTTTCATTTTACCCCCGATGGTTTGTTCTAAGCAAACGTATTACCCCCAACTGTTAAATGACTAAATTGTCCTTTCTTATTACCCCCTATACTTTGTTGTAAGAAACAGTATCACCCCCTGTTTTAAGTATTTCATTGCTTCCTTACCCTTGTAGTAACCAAAACTGTAAGGACCTGCAAAAATGTCCATAAACGACCCGTAAGTGAAAACCCGGACCCCTGAAACCCTAATACGCATGAAAAACCAAGAAAACATGAAATTTGGTTTTCACGCGGGCCGCGTAAGCCATAAGGTAAGGCTACGCGGGCCGCGACAACTTAAAATTCTTCCGGATAAGCGCTTAGGCCACGTGTCGCACACGTGACGGACCTACCTATGACACGCTAACCCTACACGTAGACTAGGGGGCCCTCGCGGGCCGCGTAAGATTCAAGCGAGGGTTTACGCGGGCCGCGTAAAACCCAAAAATCAGCTATAAATGGGTCAGTCATGAGCAGAACGTTTGTGTGCGAGAAATTTATCAAAAATCACATCTTTCTGTTCGAAAATCACATTCACAATAGCAAAACGCTGCTACGATCAAGGGTAATAACTCGATCACTGCTACGATACAATGTCCGATCGATTGAAACAAATCCGATGGATGTTTAAGTACTGCCCGTATTTGGGCTATACTTTGTCATTCGTCGTGAGGCTTTTGATTTCGTGAGTTTATCGTAAATGTTGTATTAAGTTACTGACCTAGTTTCGTGTGCATTGTTATTTAAACTAGGTTACAAGGATAAATCAGTAGGCTAAACTCTGCCCAATTAAACCTGCAATGTGAGTCATTCTCTTTTTATCAACAATGTTTTACAATACTCAAATTGTTTTCAAAAGTTATAATTACAGGGATTAAGTCTTGGTTATCTTGAATCACTGGCAAGTGGGGTATTGTGCACATTACTAATTTCTCACGATTAGGTTCACCAACCTAACAGTGATAATCATCACTACTTGGGTGAAAGGACCCAATAGTGGTATGACCGTCGTCACCAGGGTGTGACACGGCGCCACACAAAAATAAGATAGTAGCCATTGTAATCGCTCTTATGCTGTAATTTATAACTAGGAGTCGTTTTATTTAAAATTGAGTGACTCGCCAGTATTTCCCCGCTGGTAAATTATTTTTAAACATGTTTCAGGTGACTTACTGTGAATCAAGGAAAAGTGCTACGGAGCACTAACAGGCTTGAAATGGTGGCTCATTAAAATAAATAAACATGTTTTGTAAAACAAGGGATTTCCTCGTGAAATTCCCTTTACTGTAAATTATGGGGTTGGTCCCAAATTGTGAAATAAAATAATTGGGCATTTTCAAGTTTTAAAAGATCCTGTTAAACTTCCGCTGTCAAATCAAATAATAAATACCACGGGTTTCTGTCCCGCGGCTCCTGGACTGGGTAACACCGGGACGGGGGCCGTGACAGAAAAAAGTGGTATCAGAGCCAGTGATTTAAGCTAATTAAGTATTTAGAAATACTTAATTTTTTTCAAATTATTATTCTGTGAAAATTCAATTTGATAAATAAAATATTAACCTAAGTTTGTGTGTTTCTTCATATATGCTAACAGCATGAATGAGTTGTCTGAAGCTCTTCAAAATCTCACTATCTATTCTGCTGACATGGAAGTTTCCGGGGGTTTTTCTGGTTATTGGGCCGACACTGAGAAACCTATGGAATTCCAAGCCCAGCCTCAGGAGAAACCCAAGTCGAAAAAGAGAAGAAGAATCATAGGCTGGAGACGCGGAAGGAGGAAGAAGCCAGCTGCACAGAAGGTTAAAAAGACTGAGGATCCCAAGGATAAAGGCAAAGGAAAGGAGATCGGGGAAAGTTCAGGGCAAGCCCAGGAAATGCCACCGTGGGAGGAACTAGACCGCAAATTGGCAAATAGTGACCCCATCGGACCTGCCGATGAAAACCTCTTCAATTACCCAGCTGAGTCACAACTTCCAACCAATCTGGAACCTTTTATCCCAGATCCTATTGTCAACCCCCGACCTCTACAAGGAGAGCTGGAAGAATGGTGGATAACTGACTGGTAATTTCAGAATCTCTTGAATAACCCTAACACCTTTTTTCCCCAGTTTGACCCAGAGCCTGCACCAAACCCACCTATGAGCACTGAGAACTTGGCTGAACTCCGCCACTATGGCGAGGAGCTGGTGGACGCAGGAAATAAAATCCGGGAAGTGGGGGAGAGGATATCATGGAAATACGATGAAAGGGAACGCCGTTTCTAAAGTGCCAGCTGACGGGGATCCATTGTGGGTGTGTGGTTACGTGTTTAATAATAATAAAATAAAAATAGAATCATGTAAAATAACTTAAAATAAAACTTTTGTAATATAACTGGGGTGTATGGATGCATACTAATATATAAAAATATCAACGTTTGGCTATACGTGCTTGTGTGTGATTGCTTTATTATGTTTGGTTGATAATTATTTTGTGTCAATAACATATATATATATATATATATATATATTGTTAACTAACAGATGGAACACGCTATTAATGAACCAGTTAACGAAGTTAACCAATCTGAGCAAAACAATGAGGATCACTTTCTTAATAGGCAAGATATAGAAAATATCGTTGCTCAAGGAATAGCCAATGCTATTCCAGCAATCCTTGCTGCTACCCGAAATCCAGTTGAACCTCCACCATCTACTCCCAGCAAACATACTCGTGATGACAACTTCAGTAATAGTGTAAATGGAGGCGGTAATAATAATGATAATGATGGGATGCAAGCCCCATTTCTGAAGAAAATGAAAGCTGCAACCCCTGGTTGCACTTACAAGGAATTCCTTGCCTGTAAACCAATCGAATTTGCAGGCAATGAAGGGGCAACTGCTGCACTGCATTGGTTAGAGAAAACCGAAGCAGTAATTAAAATAAGTAAATGTGCCGAGGAAGACAAGGTCATGTACGCGTCGCATCTTTTTAAAGAAGGGTCACTAGAATGGTGGAACACAGTACTACAAGCCAAGGGGAGTGATGTGGCTTATGCCATGAATTGGGATGAATTTAAGAGATTGGTGGAAAGAAAATTATGTCCTGAATACGAAAAGGAACAAATGACAAATAAGTTCCTAAACCACCGAATGGTGGATGTTGATTGTCGAGGGTATACTTCGACATTCTTCGAGTATGCTAGAATTGTACCTACCCTGGCTTTGCCAGAACCGGTACTTATTTCTCGCTATATTTGGGGTTTAATTAGCGAGATTCATTATATCGTCAAAGCTGCGAGACCCCGCACAATTGACGATGCGGTGGAATTAGCCAACACTTTGACTGATGGACTGGTACGCACAAGAGAAGAAAACCGGAAAAAGGAAGTGGCCCAAAAGATTACCCAAGGATTTCGTGTGGGTAATAGTAGTAATTTCAAGAAAAAGGGAACTGGGCAATCTTCCACTGCTCCATTTTACAGTACCTGTAAAAGAAAGCATTTTGGAAGATGCAAAGGGTATTGCAATTTCTGCAAAATTCCATGGCATCAAGAAGAAGATTGCAGGAGGAAGAAATCAACAATCTGCTTCAACTGTGGAGAAGCTGGACATTTTAGACCAGATTGCCCCAAATTGGTCAAACCAGCTAACAACAAAGCCAAACCTGCAGAAGGAACTACTAAAAAGAATGTAAGAGCCTTCCAGTTAACTACCCAAGAAGCAGAACTAATCCCTGATGTGATAGCTGGTACGTTCCTAGTTCACGACGTTTATGCAAAAGTATTATTTGACTCTGGTGCAAACCAAAGTTTTATAAATACTTCGTTCTGCCAAGCTCTTAATCTACCTTTAACCAAACTTAGGCAGATTTTTACGGTAGAAACCGCAGATGGTAATTCTGTTCACATAGATAAGGTTTTGCAAAAAGGAAAGATAGAACTCTTAGGCCATAAATTTTCTGCAAACCTGTTACCTATGAATTTAGCTGGATTCGATGTAGTGTTAGGAATGGATTGGTTGGTAGCCAACCATGCTCGAACCTCTGTGATAAGAATTCCATAGAAATTCTTACATCCACAAGAGAAATAGTGGTAATTACAGGAGATAAGCCACGTAAGCCAATGAAATTCATTTCAGTAATGAAAATGGCCAGTTATTCAAGAAAACAAGGAATAATGTATATGATTTCGGTAATCATCAACACTAAAGGTAAGGAACTTAAGGAAATTCCAGTAGTATCAGAATACTCAGATGTATTCCCAGAAGAACTACCTGGATTACCACCCGATAGGAAAGTAGAATTTAGAATTCATCTAATTCCTGGAACGACACCGATAGCTAAGGCACCTTATCGGTTAGCACCCACCGAAATGTTAGAATTGAAAAAGCAGTTAGATGAATTGCTCAATAAAGGATTTATACAACCTAGTTCATCCCCTTGGGGAGCGCCCGTGTTGTTTGTGAAAAAGAAAGATGGTTCAATGTGAATGTGTATCGATTACCGGGAATTGAATATGGTTACAATTAAGAATCGATACCCATTACCTAGGATTGATGATCTTTTCGATCAACTTCAGGGGGCTAGATATTTTTCTAAGATAGATTTACGCTCCGGATATCCTCAGTTGAAGGTACAAGAAGAAGACATACCTAAAACCGCTTTCAGAACTAGGTATGGTCATTACGAGTTTACAGTCATGCCCTTTGGGTTAACAAATGCTCCTGCAGCATTCATGAACATGATGAATAGGATCTGTAAACCGTACTTGGATAAATTTGTGATTGTCTTTATCGAAGATATACTTATTTATTCCAAAAGTCAAGACGAGCAATGTGAGCATTTACATGCACTCTTAACTTTGTTAAGAAAAGAAAAGCTTTACGCCAAATTCTCGAAGTGTGAATTTTGGCTACAAGAGGTACAATTGTTAGGACACATGGTGAATCACGAAGGTATTCACGTAGATCCCTCCAAAATAGAAGCAATCACCAAATGGAAGGTCCCGCAATCAGCTATGGAAGTTAGAAGTTTCCTAGGATTAGCCGGATACTATAGACGATTTATTAAAGATTTTTCCAAAATAGCGGTGCCATTAACTAAGCTAACCTGCAAAGTGTAGGATCGTTTGCACGGCCAAAACGAGTCGTTCAGAAGAGATCTCATCCAATACGAGAGGCGGAATCAAACGTATCAGAGTTATTTCAGCTGTATACACACTAGAATCACTTAATCTATCTTTTGTATTGATTTGATGACGATTACAGACCTGGAGATACCTCGGCAGAGCTTCGCTACCGGAATGACCAAGTTACAAATGAAAGACTCAAGCTCACTATATATAGGCCAGCCACTTCACATGAAGTGGACATGTTCCAGTCCACATGAAGTGAACATGTTCCAGCCCACATGAAGTGACCTTGTCCAGTTCATGTGAACTGGCCACTTCGTGTGAACTGGCTTGTTTTGGCCAGTTTCCAGTTTTTCTCTTTCTATGTGACTTGATCTATCAAACCTATTACAAGACTCGATACAAGAGGAAGTCGACAGACATATGCACCAACAGGCTCCCCCTTGGATGTTGACGAAGTCTTCAGTGTCGAGTCTTCAGTATGTCAACTCTTCAGTCTTTATCAGTCTTTTTGCTCTTTCAAAGTATCTGACAATGTAAGCATCCTCAATCTCTTTCTTCTCTCTCTTTCTCTTTCACTTTCTCTTCCAGAATCGCAACCTGGCTCTATACTCCTCTTAATCAGGTCTCTTGATTCCTTAAGCTTTTCACAGGATCAGAAACGTATCCTGGCTCTCCGTAGCAACAGGATCTGAAACCTGGCTTTAACGTCTTCAGAATCCCCCTTTCGATAAGCTGGGATCGTAGTCTGGAATTCACAATCTACAGGCTTTGCATCGGAAACCTGGCTCTTCCAAAGCTTTTACCTGCACCATCTCTACCTCAAAATAAATTTCACAAATTTTAAAAATTTGACAAATTTAAATTTCACTTGTAGATATCGCTTTTATCATCAACAATTTATAATCTCTGATGATCACTTTGTAAAAATATCATTTTTCTCATTTCAACAAACTCTTCCAACCCTGTTGTTCATCATGTTTAGCACTCGGAATTTTGAAAATCAGCTTTTCAAACATCAGTTGTCGAAAATAAGATGAACTAAAATCTTTTTGACTTTTTCAAAATTTTATGCTAAAACACACTTAAACTCTTTTTGGATTTTTGTTTTAATGAAAAGCAGTAAAAAAATATTTACAGACAATATTTTGTGAGTTTGTGTAAGACGATCATATCAGTTTATGACAAATCACTGGCACCGTTAACCTTTAAACATTTTAAGTTCTAAACGATTCACTTAGATTGTCAGTATACTGATCCACTTAAATTTTCACACAAAGTTCAACTGTTTCGAGATACGAGATTAGTGTTTTAAGGACTTGAACTTATTCGCGTGTCCCACCTCAGAATATACTCCCGTATTACAGCACATGATTAGCATTTTGCAATGTTTCATCATTTTTTATGTTGAGGGGGTGCTTTTATTTCAAGCAAGCGAAAAGTATTAGGCCATTGCTTCCGCAAAATCAGAAGTCCCGGGATAATACCCCAGATATCACTAAGCATAAAGACCTAGTATCTCAGAAAGAGGGGTCTTTCAAACAAGATTTCAGGGGTTACCCATATATCCGAGAGATGTTCCCCACAAAATAAGTAAGTATAATATTTAGGTTTATATCTCGAACACAATCTACTCAGCGTGTAAAAACCTACTGGCATATCATCAGTGAGACCGTTTATCACATTTTAACTTTCCAATTCTTTAGCGTGCTGTGATAGTCCACTGATGTACTATCATTCCTCTTTTTCACAACAAAACTCGTTTTTGATTTTTCTCATGTTTTTGGCTTTTTCAAATTTTCTAATGTTTTTGGATTTTCTGAAATTTCTTACCCCCCCTAAAATTCAAAACCATTTAAAGAAAATTTGACAAACTGATGAGAATCACTTCAATTCGCCATCCACTTGGCATAAACAATCAGAACTCCCCCTGACAACAAACTATTTTCCCATTATGATTTCAAAACACTTAAGTTTGTTTTAATCAAATGGTTTTTTCGGAAAATAAGTTTTGTTGAAATTCACAAACCACTTGTAGGTGAGGGGATATGATCAACACTTTGTATCTCAATCATTTGTATGAAAGTTAAATCAAGTTTAACTTAATGACCTTGATTAACCACTTGTAGGTGAAAACCTCTTTTTCAACCACTTGTAGGTTCACCCATCAACCAATACCATTTGTACAATTGAAATATGACAATTTTCAAGAATACTACCACTTGAAGGTTTTTCAAACAAACATATTCAAGAATGATGCCGATTCCTGCTCCACGATTACCAACTTGGGAGCTCCGGCAAGTCCAGAGTTTAGTCATGATAGGTACTATCCCAGTTACTAACCTGGGATGACCCATCTTCATCTGATTTCTTCGTTTTCTTTTCATAAAATTCCTTTACCCCTTTGACCTTCCCGTCAACCATTTTTCCAAAAATATGCTTCACTTTGGAGTTAAAAGCTTTTTCAACATCAAATTCTTTCTTTTCAGAAAAGAATTGATTTGAAATCTCAACTTTTCCAACTTTTTGTTTAAAATTTTCAGTCCGCAATGGTGGAAAATTTGCATCATCCAATGGCGGAACTGAATTTTCACCTTTTATCTCAACTTGTGGCTCCTCTGACTTTGACGAGTTAGATTCATCGCCAGAAAATAGCTCCTCTGATTTTGACGAATCAGAATCATTGCTAGAACTATCATCTGATTTCTTAACAACCCACTTTTGGTTGTTAAGCTTCACCTTTCTTTTGTAAAAACTTCTTGAACATTCACCAACCTCAAATTTTGAATTTTTGAAAACTTTAAAAGGTTTGGTTGGTGGTTCATTCTCAACCATCTTCTCTTTCAGTTTAAGAGAAACTCCCTGTTTTGTTTGGATTGCCTTTGGACAGTTCCTGGCAATGTGACCAACTATTTTGCATTGAAAACAGGTTCTCGTTTCCTTCTTCTGAGCAGCTACATTTTTCATTCCCTCTTGTTTCTTAGCAAGGAATTCTTTGTTTGTTTGCTTCCAGAATGAGCTTTTTCCTTCTTCTTCTGAACTTGCTCCTGAAACAAATACAATTTTTTATTTATAAGTTTTCTCATTTTTATGGTTTTCTGGTGGAATAAAACCCAATCCCTTCTTTTTGAAATTACCATTATGGTTTGGTTTCTTTCGATAACCAGAACTATAACCTTTTTTCTTGTTTAATCTTTGTTGAACTCTTGAGGTGTACTTTTTAGGTCTTTCAGTAAGATTTACATCTTTTATTTCAGAAATATTAATTTCTGTTAGTTTGAAAACCTTGTTAATCATTTCAGTTTTAACACCTCTTATTAGAAATTCTTCATCAGAATATAATTTGTCAGAATCATTCAAAGTATATATGCTACTTTGAATGTTTCGTCATTCAAATTATTTTGTGATAACAGAAATTCTTTATTATAAACCCTTTTGCCCTATTTGACTTTTGGACTTGACGTGTCAGACTTTGACTCTGACTTTGACTCCTCTGTTTCATCTTTATCCAACACCTGATCGACCACTTTCTTTATTAACACAGACTCATGATCAGTGTCAGATGATGTGAAAGTGACATCAATGTTGTCTGGCAAATTTTCTGAAGACTCAGACTCCCACTGTAAGTTGGTTGCCTTTTTGACTCTTTCTGAATTTGGATTTCGTGGAGAATATCCATTTTCAAGCAGGGGTGGACACTTGCTGTAACTGACACTTTGTTTCTTACCAGAATTTTTCACTTTAGTCTCTTCTTTTGTTTCGAACTTCTTCACTTCAGATGTTTCTTCTTCAAATGCCTTCATGCCTTCAACTGTGGGGTAAATCCTGTCAATTACATAAGAAGCACATGAGTAACTTCTCAATAATCTCTCAACCCTTTCAGTCTCTATTCTATGGGTTTCCAACTTTTGTTCAAGCTCAGCACATTTACCAATGTAATGATTGATGCCTGACTGCTTCGACATGAACGCTCATTGAAGTGTCTTCAAAGCAGTTGTTTGTTCACTACTTGATTCATTGTATTGATTCACAGCTTTGTTCAGAATATCATACGATTCTTTCAACCTGTTCATGTTGTGAATCAACTCGTTGTTTTGTTTTTTCACAGTCTCACAATTTTCACAGATTTCAGGTGTCTTTTCTGCAACAGTTTTCTCATCAACCTTGAAAGCTGGAACTTCTTTAACCTTTATCACTCGGACTTCTTCATCGTCATTCTTACCTCTCATTCTTTCTGCATCTCTCTCAGCTTGAAATTTTAAAAGCTCTTTCATTCTTTCTACATCATAATCATCATCACTATTAACTTGTTTTTTAGCCTCCTGTTTTGCCACTCGAGCATTTTCAGCATCTCTCTCGGCTAGATATTTTAAATGCTCTTTCATACTATTTGCCCAATAATCATCATCATCATCTTTAACAACTTGTGCAACAAAAGCTTTAGCCTTTAAGAATTATTTATCTGGACAATAATTGTCCCAGCTAAAACCTTCTGGCAATCTTTCATCATATTGATCTATCAGACATGCTTTACTATCAGCTGAAATATATTTGTCCCAACTAAATCCTTTTGACGATCTTTCATCATCTTGATTCATCATACAAACTCTCTTTGATGACTCTTCTATCGCCTTCTTAGCATGTACAGTTTGTGGTTCTTGTTGTTGATATGGTTGTTGATCAACTTGATGATAAATTGCTTTCCGATAGTAATCATTGTTGTTGAAAGGATTTTGAGCTCCACTAGCTTCGCGGTTTGTACATTCTCTCTTGAAGTGTCCTTTTTCCCTGCAACGAAAACAAGTAACTTTAGATTTATCAAATCCTAAAGTAGAAACATTTGCATCACGAAAATCATCTCTTCCAGTAATTTGTTTAAACTTTTCAGCTCTTCTCAACACGCTTTCCAAACACCACTTGATATCCATAAGCTCCATCTCTTCAGCATCAACCTGATCGTAATCCTCTTTTGTCAACATTGGATTTCCGATCCTTCCTGCAACTAAACTCCCATACGACTCTAACACGGTCACCAACAAAGACATATGACTTTTGGCTACTTCTTCAGAGTAATTTTGATCATTCTCAAGATTTAAGGCAATGTTGCATTGAAGTATTTTGCCACTCTTTGTTGCTGAAAAATTTGGATCGAACGATGGATATGAAGAAAATCCAGTTTTGTTACTTGATCCCTGAGATGAACTTCCAGATGAGCTTTTTGCATTGAAAGCAGTTTCTATTTTTGGTGCAATGTTGGTCTTATCACTAACACCACCTTTGTAATACAGACCAATATCTTGTTCTCCATCATAGTTCTTCATTCTTGCTATCTTTCGTTGTTCCATCTCTTGAGCTTCGAGTTGTTCAATAAAATCACTCAGCGATAGATTGTCAAATTCTGGTTTATTTTTCAACATCATAAGATACGTTCCCCAAACATCATGTGGCAACGCATCAACTAACTTTTCAATCAATTCTTCTTTATCTTTATTGATGCTCAATCTTTTCATATTCTTCGCCAAATTGCAGTATCTTTCTATAATCTGCTTAGTGCTTTCATTTCTTAATCCACGAAATAGATCGAATTCTTTCTTCATAAGTGACGTTTTGTTCTTGATCATCTCTTTACTCCCAACAAATTTTGATTTCAGTTCTTTCTATATTGATTGTGCACTACCGTTGTGTTGTAGTAAGATCAAGATTTCATCCTTTATAGCTTGCTACAAGAGACTAACCATCAACTTTTCATTTTTGTATTTCTTTTTCTCATCAACCTCTAGATCTCTTATGTCAACTTTCTGTCCGTCGTCCTTAACCGGTCTAATATATCGAAATTCAGTATATTCCCATGCATCTAGGTAATATGCTTGAACCCAATTTTCAAACCCTTCTGCCCATCCACTATGCTCCTCAATACTCATAAGCTTGGGCGGTTTTTGCGTTGTACCCGTTTTATTTTCTAGCATCGTATTCTGAGTAATAGTCATCTGAGTAGCAAAAGCGTTGTAGAATTCGTTGTCCATGATTCAGTATCCAAAATATCACAAACACAGACTTTCAAATGAAATGGATTGCTGTAACACTTTCAAGCGAACTGAAATGGTCTAAGCCCACTTCATGTGAACTGATATGGTATAAACCCACTTCATGTGAACTGATATGGTCTAAACCCACTTCATGTGAACTGATATGGTCTAAACCCACTTCATGTGAACTGATAAATTCAATCCATACGAACTGGATCTTTTTCACTTCACGTGAACTGGATCTTTGTCACTTCGTGTGGACTGGGAGGTTCACTCCATGCGAACTGGAGATGATGTCATACTATCGGCTCGGTTTTTGACAAAATTGATCAAGTTCTAGATCGAATTTAAGTCTGATTCTTTCAAGGATTTGTTAAAACAGTGTTTCGCACGTTATATGTGAAAATCAATCCATTTTATCCGTAAAATCTTGTTTAATTTTGAAAAATATGAAGAAAGTGAGTAGAAATTAGAAATTTTCGGTGAAAAACGGCTGAAATCGGTAAGAACTCTTCCTCCTGAGCTCTGATACCACTTGTAGGATCATTTGCACGACCAAAACGAGTCGTTCAGAAGAGATCTCGTCCAATACGAGAGGCGGAATCAAACGTATCGGAGTTATTTCAGCTGTATACACACTAGAATCACTTAATCTATCTCTTGTATTGATTTGATGACGATTACAGACCTGGAGATACCTCGGCAGAGCTTCGCTACCGGAATGACCAAGTTACAAATGAAAGACTCAAGCTCACTATATATAGGCCAGCTACTTCACATGAAGTGGACATGTTCCAGTCCACATGAAGTGAACATGTTCCAGTCCACATGAAGTGACCTTGTCCAGTTCATGTGAACTGGCCACTTCGTGTGAACTGGCTTGTTTTGGCCAGTTTCTAGTTTTTCTCGTTCTATGTGACTTGATCTATCAAACCTATTACAAGACTCGATACAAGACGAAGTCGACAGACATATGAACCAACACAAAGTAGTGAAGTTTGAATGGGGATCTAGGCAAGAAGAGGCTTTTAAGATTTTAAAACAAAGGTTAACAAACGCCCCAATTCTTGCCTTACCAGAAGGAACAGAAAATTTTGAAGTTTATTGTGATGCTTCTAAGCTAGGATTAGGATGTGTGCTAATGCAACGTAAAAAGGTAATTGCATATGCATCAAGACAATTGAAGAAGCACGAAGACAATTATACGACTCACGACTTAGAATTAGGAGCAATAATTTTTGCCCTTAAGATTTGGAGACACTATCTGTATGGAAGTAAGTTTACGGTCTATACGGATCATAAGAGTTTAAGATACATATTTGGAAAAAAGAATTAAACATGAGGCAAAGAAGATGGATGGAGATTTTAATTGACTACGACTGTGATATTCAATATCACGAAGGAAAAGCAAATGTAGTAGCAGACGCCTTAAGTCGTAAGTATCATGAGAAACAAAGAAGAATTCGTGCTCTTAGATTAAATCTTCAAGTAGATTTAATGGAACAACTAAAGAATGTTCAAGAAATAGCAATCAAGGATGATGCTGAAGGAATGAAAAGAAGAATAAAAGAACTAGAGCAAGGAGTTGATGGAATTTGGAGATTTCACAAGAAAAGAATTTGGGTACCTAAGCAAGGAGACTTAAGAAACAAAATTTTATAGGAAGCCCATAAATCTAGGTATACCATGCATCCTGGTAATAATAAGATGTACCGAGATTTAAGAAATAATTTCTGGTGGATATGAATGAAAAAGGACATAACTAGATATGTATCTAAGTGTCTAACTTGTTCGCAAGTTAAAGCAGAACACCAGAAACCTTCAGGATTACTCCAACAATTAGAAATGCCTGGATGGAAATAGGAGCTCATAACAATGAACTTTGTTACTAAGTTACCCAAAACCAGAAAAGGTAACGATGCGATTTGGGTAATTGTGGATCAATTAACCAAATCAGCTCATTTTCTACCCATGAAGGAAACCTTTAGCATGGAAATATTAGCCAAGTTATACGTAGACGAGGTAGTATCCTTACATGGAGTCCCACTCTCCATTGTATCGGATAGGGATAGTCGTTTCACTTCCCATTTCTGGACTAGTTTCCAGGAAGCAATGGGAACCCGACTAAATTTAAGTACTGCATATCATCCCCAAACAGATGGACAAAGTGAAAGGACGATCCAAACCCTGGAAGACATGCTCAGGGCATGTGTGATAGACTTTGGAGGAAACTGGGACAACCATTTACCTTTAATTGAATTCTCCTATATGGTTATAACAATAGTTATCATTCAAGCATCGAAGCTGCCCCGTTCGAAGCACTGTATAGACGAAAGTGTAGAACTCCAGTTTGCTGGGCAGAAATAGGAGAAAGCCAGTTATCAGGTCCTGAAATCATACAAGAAACCACCGACAAGATAACTCAAATCAAGGAAAGACTGAAAACGGCTCGAGATCGTCAGAAAAGTTATGCAGACATTCGACGCAAGCCGCTAGAATTTCAAATTTGAGACAAGGCACTCTTGAAAGTTTCCCCTTGGAAATGAGTAGTTCGGTTCGGTAAGAAAGGAAAGCTAAGTCCAAGGTACGTAGAACCATTCCCGGTAATCCAGGGAATAGGACCGGTCGCCTATCGCTTACAACTACCAAAAGAGTTAGCCGGGGTACATGACGTATTTCATGTATCCAACCTCAAGAAATGTTTATCTGACGAATCCTTGGTAGTACCTCTTCAAGATATAGAGGTAAATGAAAAGTTAAAGTTCGTAGAGATACCACTTCAGATAGAAGACAGGAAGATTAAATTCCTTAAACACAAAAGATTGGTACTTGTCAAAGTCAAGTGGGATTCGAAAAGAGGACCTGAGTACACCTGGGAGCTGGAATCGGAAATGAAGCGAAAGCATCCTCACTTATTTCTATAAATCTCGAGGACGAGATTTTAAATAAGATGGGGAGGATGTAAGGACTTGCAAAAATGTCCATAAACGACCCGCAAGTGAAAACCCGGACCCCTGAAACCCTAATATGCATGAAAAACCAAGAAAACATAAAATTTGGTTTTCACGCGGGCCGCGTAAGCCATAAGGTAAGGCTACGCGGGCCGCGACAACTTAAAATTCTTCCATATAAGCGCTTAGGCCACGTGTCGCACACGTGGCGGACCTACCTGTGACACGCTAACCCTACACATAGACTAGGGGGCCCTCGCGGGCCGCGTAAGATTCAAGCGAGGGTTTACGCGTGTCACGGCCCCCGGCCCGGTTTTACCCGTTTCGGGAGCCGCGGGACAGAAACCTCGTGGTATTTATTTAATTTGGCAACGGAATAATTAACAGGATCATTTAAAACTTGAAAATGCCCAATTATTTTATTTCATAATTAGGGACAAACCCCGTAATTTACAATAAGGGAATTTCACTGGGAAACCCCTGTTTTTACAAAAACATGTTTCTTTATTAAGCCACTTCTTCAAGCTTGTAATGCTATACTGCACTTTTTCCTGGATCACAGCAGATCACCTGAAAGATGTTTTAAAAAGGTTTTATCAGCAGGGAAATACTGGCGAGTCATTCAAGTTGCACAAAACGACACGTTGTTATAATATACAGTATTAAGGGTGATTACATTGTTTATATCAACCAATTACCCCAAATCGGTATTTGTCACTCGACTGTATCTGTGACTATGGTCAGATCACCCATTGGCTAACTCGTTGTCCAATGGTGACGGGAAACAAGTAATGTATACAAAACACCACATACCGACAGTAATTGAAGATTACAAAGACTTAATCCCTGTAATTATAACTTTGAAAATAAATAGGGTTTTGGAAACAAATTTGGTAAAAAGAGAATGACTCACATTGCAAATTTAGCGAGCAGAGTTTAGCCTAGTGATAAGCCTGATAACCTAAGTTAAATAACAATGCACACGAACTAGGTCAGTAACTAATATAGCATTTACGATAACTCACGAGATTAAAACCCTCACAACGAATGACAAAGTGCAATACTTAAATATCCATCGAATTCACGATGAATGACAAAGTATGGCCCTAATGTGGGCAGCACTTAAACATCCATTGGATATTTTCAATCGATCGGACATTGAATCGTAGCAGCGATCGAGTTAATACCCTGTATCGTAGCAGCGCCTTGATCCCTAAAAGCTTGTTTTCTGCAGAATTTGGTAGTTTTGAAGTGAAAATTTCGAGTGCAGGTGAATGCCACATGCACAGGCTACTTATAGCCTGATTTTCAGTCTTACACGGCCCGCGTAAGATTTAACAGATTCTTACGCGGCCCACGAGAGCCTCCTAGTCGTAGATTAGGGCATCCGTGTTACACCTAGGTCTGCCACGTGGCCTGTTCGCTTATCCGGAGAATTGATGAGTTGTCGCGGCCCGCGTAGACAAACCTTATGTCTTACGCGGCCCGCGTGAAGACCAAATTTCACATTTTATTGATTTTTCATGCACATTAGGGTTTCAGGGGTCCGGGTTTACACTTATGGGTCGTTTAGGGATATTTTCGCTTCATCTCCGATTCCAGTTCCCAGGTGTATTCGGGTCCTCTTTTCGAATCCCATTTGACCTTGACTAGTACTAATTTTTTGTGCTTGAGAAACTTTATCTTTCTGTCTTCTATTTGAAGTGGTTTTTCTACGAACGTCAATTTTTCATTCACTTGTATGTCTTGAAGAAGGACTACCAGCAATTCGTCTGATAAACACTTCTTGAGGTCAGATACATGAAATACATCATGTACTCCTGCTAACTCTTCTGGTAGTTGTAAGCGATAGGCAACTGGTTCTATGCGTTGAATTATTGGAAATGGTCCTACATATCTTGGACTTAGCTTTCCTTTCTTTCTGAATCGAACTACTCCTTTCCAAGGAGAAACTTTCAAGAGTACCTTGTCTCCAACTTGAAATTCTAGCGGCTTGCGTCGATTGTCTGCATAACTCTTCTGGCGATCTCGAGCCGTCTTTAGTCTTTCCTTGATTTGAGTAATTTTATCGGTGGTTTCTTGCACAATCTCGGGACCTGATAATTGACTTTCTCCTATTTCTGCCCAACAGCCTGGAGTTCTGCATTTACGTCCGTATAGTGCTTCAAACGGGGAAACTTCAATACTTGAATGATAACTATTGTTATAGAAGAATTCAATTAAGGGTAGGTGGTCATCCCAGTTTCCACCAAAATCTATCACACATGCCCTGAGCATGTCCTCCAGGGTTTGGATTGTCCTTTCACTTTGTCTGTCTGTTTGAGGATGGTATGCAGTACTTAAATTTAGTTGGGTTCCCATTGCTTCCTGGAAACTTGTCTAGAAGTGGGAAGTGAAACGACTATCTCTATCTGATACAATGGAGAGTGGGACTCCATGTAAGGATACTATCTCATCTACATACAACTTTGCTAACTTTTCCATGCTAAAGGTTTCTTTCATGGGTAGAAAATGAGTTGATTTGGTTAATCGATCCACAATTACCCAAATCACATCATTACCTTTTCTGGTTTTGGGTAACTTAGTAACAAAATCCATTGTTATGAGCTCCCATTTCCAAACAGGCATTTCTAACTGTTGAAGTAATCCTGAAGGTTTCTGGTGTTCTGCCTTAACTTGTGAACAAGTAAGACACTTAGGGGTTGTTTGGTAGCCTCTGAATGGTCATTAAGAGGCTACCTCTTAATGGAACCATTAAGAATTTTACCAATGAGAAAGTAGAAGAATGTGACATGTGATGATTTACCATTCAGAGGTTACCTCTTAACCATTCAGACTTGAGGCTACCTCTTATTCATTCAGAGGTTTTAAACCATTAAGAGGTAGCATCTGAATGATCATTAAGAGGCTACCAAACAGCCCCTTAGATACATATCTAGCTATATCCTTTTTCATTCATATCCACCAAAAATTACTCCTTAAATCTTGGTACATCTTATTATTCCCAGGATGCATGGTATATCTAGATTTATGGGTTTCTTCTAAAATCTTATCTCTTGAATTTCCTTGCTTAGGTACCCAAATTCTTTTCTTATGGAATCTCCAAATTCCATCCCTTCCTTGCTCTAATTCATTTATTCGTCCTTTCATTTCTTCAGCATCATCCTTGATTGCTGTTTCCTGAATATTCTTCAGTTGTTCCATTAAGTCTAATTGTAAACTTAATCTAAGAGCACGAACTCGCTTTTGCTTTTCATAATACTTACGACTTAAGGCATCTGCAACTACGTTTGCTTTTCCTTCGTGATATTGAATATCACGGTCATAGTCACTTAGAATTTCCATCCATCTCCTTTGCCTCATGTTCAATTCTTTTTGCCCAAATATGTATTTTAAACTTTTATGATCTGTATAGACTGTAAACTTACTTCCATACAAATAATGTCTCCAAATCTTAAGGGCAAAAATTATGGCTCCTAACTCTAAGTCATGCGTTGTATAATTTTCCTCGTGCTTTTTCAATTGCCTTGAGGCGTAAGCAATTACCTTCTTGCGTTGCATTAGCACACATCCTAATCCTAGCTTAGAAGCATCACAGTAAATTTCAAAATCTTCTGTCCCTTCTGGTAAGGCAAGAATTGGGGTGTTTGTTAATCTTTGCTTTAAAATCTTAAAAGCTTCCTCTTGTCTAGGTCCCCATTCAAACTTAACTGCTTTACAAGTTAGCTTAGTTAATGGCACCACTATTTTAGAAAAAAATCCTTAATAAAGCGCCTATAGTACCCAGTTAATCCTAGAAAACTTCTAACTTCTGTAGCTGATTGCGGGACCTTCCATTTGGTGATTGCTTCTATTTTAGAAGGATCTACATGAATACCTTCGTGATTCACCATGTGTCCTAAAAATTGCACCTCATGTAGCCAAAATTCGCATTTCGAGAATTTGGCGTAAAGCTTCTCCTTTCTTAATAAAGTTAAGAGTATATGCCGGTGCTGACAATGCTCATCCTGACTTTTGGAATAAATAAGTATATCGTCGATGAAGACAATTACGAATTTATCCAAGTACGGTTTACAGATCCTATTCATCATGTCCATAAATGCTGCAGGAGCATTTGTTAGTCCAAAGGGCATGACTGTAAATTCGTAATGACCATACCTAGTTCTGAAAGCAGTTTTAGGTATGTCTTCTTCTTGCACCTTCAACTGATGATATCCGGAGCGTAAATCTATCTTAAAAAAATATCTAGCTCCTTGGAGTTGATTAAAGAGATCATCAATCCTAGGTAACGGATATCGATTCTTAATTGTAACCTTATTCAGTTCCCTATAATCAATACACATTCGCATCGAACCTTCCTTTTTCTTTACGAACAACACTGGTGCTCCCCAAGGGGATGAACTAGGTTGTATGAAGGCTTTGGTATGGCAAAAACAAGTTAATTCGCCTACAGGGACTAAATTCGACAAACTGCGAAAGTATGACGATTCGTACTAAAACAGACATTCCGGAACATGACCATAAGTTAAACATACCATAAATATCCTTAACATAGCTTAGAAATAGGCTTGGAGGTGTTCGGTGTGCTAAAACAAACTTTTGGGTCATTCAGGGTCTAAAAGTGTCAAAAAGTGCACAAGTTTGCACTTTCGCGCATAACTTACGTTCTGAAAACATCCAGACATCCAAAAATTTATGTAAGCACTAAAATACTTTGTTTTAGTGTTTGGCATGAGAAAAAAATACATTCGTCACGCCATTTGGATCGTTTTTCGCGCTCATGCGCATTCCGTCGTTATTAACCGAACATCGCGATCATACGACCAAACGAACGTTGGTGACCGACCGGATAATATTTAAATCCCACAAATATTCTGTTCTGATAGGTCCGTGTTGAAAAATAAATTAAAATGCCTAAAAACGTTATTTTTCAAAGTTTAAGCGCGTACCGTGTGTTTCTGCGCAACACAGTGCTTCTACTGCAAATGACAATAATACCCTTACATATAACAGTCGGTGACATTCGATCGAAAAATAAATTAACTCGCCGGAACCACTCGATCGAATGACCATTCGATCGAATGGTCATCATCCGAACGGATGACCATCCGATCGGATGGCCATCCGAGCGAGGTGCCATCCGATCTGCTCCTTGCTCCCACTTTCCCTTTTTGGCAACCTATAAATACCCCCTTGTCACATCACTTGTGATGTGACAGCTCCTCCTCAGTCGACCAGCACGCGCAAGCCCTTCCCTCTCTCGATTTCTCGCGATTCTTGTAAGTTTTCAACTCAAATCTTGTACTTCTATGATCTACACGCACTTCTTCATCTTTTTCACCTTTGAATCTCAACTTTCAACCGTGAAATCACCGGATTTGAGGTGTTTCAGGATGATGTCATCATGGAGTTCTTATGAACTTCAAGTTTGGGCATTATTCCACCAAGAACAACTCAGATCTACATGATTTCCCCATGATTCAACACTATTTTCTACTAGATCTAAACTTTTTCATGATTAAAAGGATTGAAAGATGGTTTCTAACTTTCTTTCAACTATTTTACACTCAAAACCGATAGAATCGGAGCTCATCCAGATCTTCTACTCATTTCTTAGTGAAGCATCAGGCTGCGATCCGGTTTCTATCAAAGAGACAACCGATTTCGGATTGAACATGAACAACCGTCACGAATCAGTAAACTGATCGGGTTAGGGTGATTCCTGTTCGATCGGGTGACTTAGGACTTGACGAGGTTCCGTTGTTTAGTACGTGATCATACCGTCTCGAACAAACCGCAAAACTTTCAGATTAATCAAGTCAAGACGATCAGATTCGTGGGAACGGATTGTCGTCCGATCGGATTGCCATCCGATCGAACCGCAATCCGATCGGATTGCCATCCGACTGAACCGCAATCCGATCGGATTGCACTTGGTTCCATACTTAATCAATTTCATAATTTTCAAAGAACATCAGTTCTAACGGAATGCCATCCGATCGGATTGCTATCCGATCGAGTGACTGTCCTGCTGTGAACTTGTTCTCAACTGAGAAGCCTCGTCAATCGGATCATCGATCGACCGTCCGATCGAACGACCGTCCGATCGAACGACCGTTCGATCGATCGACCGTTCGATCGATCGACCTGAAGGGTAGAGATACTTCCCTGCTTTCAAAATGCTACAACGAAAACTTCAAAGCCATCATACACAAACACATCAATCCCAAATGAATGTCAATCCTCCCGAATGGCCATCCAAACGGATGGCCATCCAAACGGATTGTCATCCGATCGAATGACCATCCGTTCGGATCGTAATCCGCTCGGATGATCGTTCGTCACTTGCTCACTCTTCACCGTTTACCGCACCGTTCAGTCGCTTATGCTATCGTTAACTGTCCAGGCTAATCACTCTAGCGCTCCCTTTAATCCATTACTTCCATCGCTGTGAGTATACTCGATCCCTTTTTGCTTTATGCACTTTTTGGTGTTACATACGTTACGTATTCTAAATCACATCGACACACAACACAAACACTATTTATACGTTGACCGTTATTGCATGTTACTTGTTACTCGATGAATGCTTGTATGTTATGTTAACACAGTGATTGTTGCCTGACGCCTTAGCAACGATAGTACTATTTGTTTGGACTCAACACCTATCGTGGACAGAGGTTGTTAAGGTTACCTCTTCACGTGTCACAGTGGTGATATGTGTTGCGCATTCTACAACTCGCAGTCTACTCTGTGCATATTTCATTGTCGATAACCTACCAGCTTCACATTATGCATGTTACATGCTAGTTATGCGTAAACGCTTTTGAACTCTACTATTACTATCAAACTTGTATGCTCACATTTACAATATGTGTATTGACCTCTATTTTAACGTATGTGACATGTGCTTAGGATGTTGCTTGCTGTTTGATGAAATCGAGCTAGGATGGAGTCTAGAAACAAACGAACAATTTATTTATTTTTGAGTTGTCGGAACAGTCTTTATTTGTCTTGAGATAACTATGTCTGTAATAACTGATATACTTGATGAGTTATGGTGTGGGACATAATATTAACTATCCGGTAATTTAATTGTTATGGAATTTCTCTTGGAAAATCTGTTTCGCTCAGTGCCGCGCCCCGATGTTTCCGTCATCGGTTGGGGTGTGACAGTACCGTCTTTTGGATTTTTAAAATTTAAGTTTGTATCAGTGTAGATTTTACGAGTTAACACGTCGTAATGCATTTACGTGATTCATCGCTTTTAAGTCTTTTTTTTTTGTTTTAACGGTCCAGTCGCAACGTAAAAGTCCAAAATACTCGTATTCATTATTTTACAAATTTGAAACAACTAGGGTTAAGACCCGCCCGCGTTGCGGTGCGGGTACATCGTAAATATTGAATGCATTAACCATATGAAAATACACATTTCGACGTATCCAGTTGAACTCAGTGTAACCTGTATAAACATTGTGATTGGATCAAACGTAAAGTAAATGGAATTCATATCGAACAATCATAACGTATTATATGTGACCCAACTCATACATAGAAAACGTAACAGGTATGAAGGAAAATATGCACATGTAATCGAAAGGGATTAATTAGAGCTTTCGGAAAAAAAGGGAGAAAAAGAAACCATAATTTGACTCCACTCGGTTCGAAACAAACTTTACGAAACATACATAAAATAAACACGAAAACATATTATATTTGACCTAAATCATTTCCCAAAAAAGTTTACATCAAAACGTAGAACAACTTGAATTTATACCAAAACGTACGTAAAAATATGCACGAAAAAATGGTTTCTTTAAACGAAAACGTAATATATTTGACCTGGCTCGTCTATAAAAAAAGTTTACGTCGGAATATAGAACATATCATATTTATACACACCCGTACATAAAATATGCACATAAAAATAGTTTTTAAGTAAAGGAAGAATAGGGGTAAACCGAAAGAAAATATTAGTAAAAAATTTAATAGGTTAAAAACGTTCGTAAAACAGTGCCAAGTAGCACCAATGCCACGACATCGACTCTCAACATCGTAAAAATAAAATAGATAAAATGGTAAAAATTACACAGAACGAAAAGTAGACTAAAATCGTTGAACCACGCACACCCGTTACAGTGTCTTAATGCGAAGAAATTAAACGGAAACGTAAAACGTAGAAAATAATAACTTAGTTGATCTACGACCCGCCCGTTGCGGCGAACTTTTCAAAAGAGGAGAAATGGATGTGTTGCGATGGGTCTGTCAAATATGAAAAAATAGAGCAAAAACGTTGAACCTCACATGCACGCTACGACATGTTAACTCGCAAAATTTAGAACGAAACGTAAAACGAAAAACTTGCGAAAGATAAAAAGTATGGGGGACCAAAGTTGTAAATAACAAAGTGTTGTGTTAAATTATAAAAGATGGAAAACTTTAAGTTAAAAGTAAAAAAAAATTAAAAGGGGTTAAAACGTAAAAGATAAAACTTTTGGGTTAAAAGTGGAAAAGTAAGTGGTTGAAAGTGGAAAAGTAAGGTTTTTTTTTTTTGAAAAACTCTCTAAACACAAGTTACAAGTGCTAATGCACAAAAAACTTACTAACTTATATATGGAATAATAATTCCTCATTCCCGAGAGAAATAACGTATCTTGTTGGATTCGTTCATTTGTACTTTTCATTATATGTGATTGTAAAATATAATGATTGTGTTCAAAGATCTTTTTATTTGATGTTTTCAATCATTGTCCCACATTTTGGCCAATTTTCCCTTGGATTCTACTGGAAAATAATGTCACCATCTTTCAAAAGGAACGATTTTAACATGTAATAACTCAACCTTTCATAGTTTTAAAATACACTTTTAAATATGTAAAAGTAAAAAAAAAAAGGGGCAAGAACATCAAAATGTGTACACGTTGTTCATTTGTTATATTCTTCGTCTCGGATTATGATCAAATACAAAAACTTCTAAAAATAAGAAGGGTACAAAGACTCCTAAAAAAACCTACTACAAAAAAAAACCTAAACACCCACCATCACATATACTCAACACCTCATAACTATTATTAACCAAGGTGTATTGAAAAATAAAACACTCAACAAACATGATTGTGAACAGTAGAAATTTTTAAACAAGGTGATTTGATAAATAAAACACACAACAAACATGATTGTGAATCGTAGTAATTTTTAAAACATAGAAGTATGTGTGTATATATATATATGCAATACATGTTTACATTTCTTTTAAACATAGTGTAGATTGCTTATGAAATTATGCTCAATAATAAATAATTTTTAAAACTCACTTGCTTACACACACCAATACAACTCGATACAAGAAAAATCATTTACACGTACAAAAGAGGTTAATTGTCATTTTCGTTCCTAATGTTTGTCCAATTATGACAGTTCATACTAAATTTCAAATTTGTATTATTTTCATCCCTGACATTCTTGAAACATGTCAGTTCCGTCCAAAAAACCATCTGTATGCCAGTTTCGTCCCTGTGATTTTCCAATTATGCCAGCAGGTTCTAACAGACGCTAATTTTTTGGATGAAACTGACATATTTCAAAATGTAAAAGACGAAAATAGTACAATTTTAAAATTTGATCTGGACTGGTATAATCGGACAAACCAGAGCGACCGTTAACTCGATACGAAATAACAAATAAGTGTCTTAAATAATCTTTGTACGGAGTCATCGAGATTAGCCCATCATCACACTTTCTTTCGTGTTAACCTAATCGCACCAGAACAACAACGAGAGCAAAGTTCCGATCGTGTAAAACACTTTTCGGATCTCCAACCGATCACACAAACAGACGACGATACAAGAAAGAACGAAAGAGACACCAAACTAATGAGATCAAATGGATGTAGCTACACCCATTAACAACAATATTGGCTACTGTTTGTTGAATTGCTTGCATTCCACGTTCTCGTTGTTTTCAATCGATTTCCCCCAACGACCATGATCATTTCCTCACTAAAACCCATCATCGGATCTCAATTGCAGATCCCCTTTTACTCCAACAACATCGTCATCGTTTTCTTTTCTTTTTGCTCACTTTCAAATCATGGATCCTTCAACGTCTCGTCCCGCTGTAGTGATCGACAACGGCACCGGGTAATTATGTCTTGTTTGATACTTGTTATTGTAATTGACCACCAAGTGTTTGATGAAAATCCTGAATGATTTATATGCACACCACCTGTTTGATAAAATTCCCCAAAGAAGACATTGTTTATATCACTAACTTTTTTATTGGATTATCTGCTTGATTAACAGAATTCATGATCCAATACTCAGTATTTTTGTTGATCATCAGCTGTTTGATGAAAATCCTGAACGATATTTATGCACACCACCTGTTTGATAAAATTCCCAAAAGAATATATTGTTTATATGATTTAAACTCTTTTTTGGTTATCTGCTTGTTTACATTTCGTACCGCTTGATTAACAAAATTCATGATCCAATACTTGTTAGTGTTATTGATCACCAACTGTTTGATAAAATTCATGAAATGTTTGTGCACACCACCTGTTTGATAAAATTCCCAAAAGAATATATTGTTTATATGACTTGACTCTTTTTTGGGTTATCTGCTTGTTTACATTTCATACCGCTTGATTAACAAATTTCATGATCCAATACTTGTTAGTGTGACTGATCATCAACTGTTTGATAAAATTCCCCAAAGAAAACATAGTTTCTTTACCAATTGTTTATTGATTATCTGATTGTTTACATGGCTAAAATCAATTGGATATAACTTATGGTGGTACTGCAGGTATACTAAATTGGGTTTTGCAGCTCATTGTTCTAATTGATCACCAAGTGTTTGATGAAAATACTGAACAGTGTTTATGCACACCACCTGTTTGATAAAATTCCCCAAAGAAGATATTGTTTATATGACCAACGTTTTTTTTTAGATCATCTGCTTATTTACATTTCATGCCGTTTGATTAACAAAATTCATGATCCAATACTCTTTATTGTAATTGGTCACCAACTGTTTGATAAAAATCCTGAACGATTTATATGCACACCACCTGTTTGATCAAATTCCCCAAATAAGACATTGTTTGCATCACTAACTTTTTTTTTTGCATCATCTGCTTGTTTACATTTCATACTGCTTGATTAACAAATTATATGATCCAATTCTCATTATCCTAATTGATCACCAACTGTTTGATAAAAATCCTGAACAAAATTTATGCACACCTCCTGTTTGATAAAATTTCTCAAAGAAGATATTGCTAACTTTTTCTGGACTATCCGTTTTTTTTTTTTTTTTTTTCTGGCTAAAATCAATTGGATATAACTTTTGGTGCTACTGCAGGTATACTAAAATGGGTTTTGCGGGTAACGTGGAGCCCTGCTTTATTACTCCAACTGTAGTTGCAGTCAATGAATCATTCATAACTCAGCCCGCTCGTGGCTCTAGTAAGGGAAGTAGCAGTTGGATGGCACAACACAGTGCTGGTGTAATGGCTGATCTTGATTTCTTTATCGGGGAAGAAGCATTATCCAAATCAAGAACTAGTAGTACTTACAATCTAACCTACCCGATCAAATACGGACAGGTGGAAAATTGGGATGCGATGGAACGGTTTTGGCAGCAGTGTATCTTTAATTACCTGCGATGTGATCCGGAGGATCATTACTTTTTATTGACCGAAAGTCCACTAACTCCTCCAGAAAGTAGAGAGTATACCGGCGAGATTATGTTTGAGACGTTTAATGTTCCAGGACTTTATATTGCAGTGCAACCGGTGCTTGCTTTGGCTGCTGGATACACAACATCTAAGGTATGTTTTTTATAGTTATTGTTGATATTATTGTTATGGACGTTCATTTATTTTGATTCTTTGATGCTGCTGCCAATTTCTGAACTCAAGATTTTAGGATTATCCTTAGACATATGTGACAAGGAGAACAATGAACGCACAATAATGCTTAGAAAGATTTGTGAAATTACAAGAATGTAGAAATTGAGTGTGGCTAGTTAACACTCAAATAACTTAAAAAATTAGGATATCTGTGATTTAAGTGTTTAATGATTTTAACAGTTCTAGGTATGTCATATACTAATTGTAAACCTTAGACATTGAAACTTGGTTACGTAGGTAAGATTTTTTTTTCATACTTAAATTAGTGTGGGTCAAATCATAGTCACAGGATTCGCTGCACCCCCTGCGTACCACGAATCAGATCGTATGTACCGGAATCGGGTACAAAGGTGACCTGAACGCCATGGGTTCGCGATCCGGGTCGGGAAATTAGGGCGTACCGATTTTCAACAAATTCAACCCAAATCACTAAAAATCACGTACCCGATTGATTAATTTGGTGTTTGGGAACGATCCGATACGCATACCGGAAACAAAAAGGCAGATTCAAACCTGTAATTGGACTTTGACGTAAATTAATTACTGACTCTTCGGTTCCTACGTATGTGAGCTTGTTTTTTCATGCGTATCGCATCGTTCCCAAATGTTTTGTATATGATACGTAGAAGAAAGAGTTAATAGGGTGGCAATGTTCTGTATATTAAGTTGGAATTTCTTGAAAAAAATTCATTGTAAACTGTTTTGCATATGCTACGACTTACCAAACTATATAGTACGCCGTACCGCGTACCGAATTGGCGTTCCAAAAATCCCTTCCCCCACTCGTACCGAATTTTAGAAATGCATGAACCGCGTACCCATTTTCGTTCTGCGATCCATGTGATTACGGTTCAAATTTTTGCAAGTGCAAGGTTAGGTGTAAAAGTTGTCCAATAAAAAATATAGCTTTCTAAGGATTGCCTTCTATTTTGTCCCCTCTCAATTATATGATTTGGTTCTAATCTTTGTTATTTTCAACTCTTTAAGTGGGTGTATACCTTATGTCATAGATACCTCCTTCCTAATTTTAGGCATGGAAACTACATAGTCAAACATATTCTTTCTCAATGATGAAGGTTTTTGAGCTACCCCTAGTCAATCTTTGTGACTACAGATTGAGTGTTTGAATAACACCTCAAGCTCAAAGTGATATTTTAGCCTATTAAGTCCCAAATAAACATACAAGATAGTGGGCTTTACTAGTAGCCTAGAATTTAAGGGTTGTAAGCTCAAACCTCTCACTTCTCTATACATGTGGTACACATGTTAGCAGTTCACAAGTAACATCGAGTAAAATGATATTGGTTGCTAAATCGGTAAAAGGGTGGAAGGGGCACCCATCACATTCATCACACTATCACGCCCAATCACAATATGACACCTCATTCTAATCACATTCTATCACACCATTACTAAAACACTTGCAGCACCCATCACACCATCACAAAACTTTTTTTTAAATAAAATATAAACTAAATTAAAAACAATTTTTATTGCATAAAATTAAACATTAAAACTAAATAAATAAAAGAAAGTAAAAAACCAAAAAAAAAATTGTTATGAACATAGAAATGTTATAATTTTAAAAATATTTTAAAATGTAAAAAATTAGAAGACAGAAATTGTTATAAATAGAGAAATTTTATCATTTTATAAACTTTTGAAAAAATATGAAAAAAGTATAAAAACAAAAGATGTTTTAAACTAAAAGGGCTGGTTATGTTAATTTTAAAAGTTGAAGGCATTAGTGATTTTAATCTTCTCCAATCAATCTCCTCCCTTTTTTTAATCTTTTTCTTCACCTACAAACAACATGATTTTTTTTAAACATGGCTTCATCGGTAGCATGGTGTTAATCACGGAAACAAACATCATCACCGTGAAATAATCGCTTGTGGCGGTGTTTCGCGGTCTTCACGCCCATCACGAGGGCGCCCGACCCCCCTAAATAGAGTTATAGAAAGACTCAAAAGACACATTAAAAGCAAAGTTAGAGTAATGACTGAACATTGTATTTGTTTTGTATGACATCAAACAGCTCACAGAAAGACCTTCTCTTCATTTTTTATCATTTGTAGTAGGTCTATACTTGTCTTTTCTTTGGAGCGCGTATTTGTGAAACTAAAAAGGTTATGGTGGTACATATATAATTGTTTTGATGATGTAAAATTGTACAAATCACCTTCATTTTTGAAAAGCTAGATATTATTAAATAAATATCTAAATGGCAGATGGAATATTCATTTTTTTATTTTTCCTTTTACATTAACCTATACTTTTGCATAGTGTGAGATGACAGGTGTTGTAGTAGATGTTGGAGATGGGTCCACTCATGTTGTACCTGTGGCCGAAGGTTATGTTATCGGTAGCAGCATTAAGTCACTACCGATTTCGGGAAAAGACGTTACTCTCTTTGTTCAACAACTCATGCGTGTAAGTTGACTTTGACTTTTGTTTGCATTTTGTTATTGCAAGTTTGATAATTTTGTGTTAATCTCTCGTGAAATTTCCAGGAAAGAGGGGAGCATATTCCTCCCGAAGATTCACTTGAAGTAGCTCGAAAGATTAAGGAGACTTATTGCTACACAAGTTCTGACATTGTTAAGGTAGTTATGATTTGTGTACTAAATGTCAAGAATGTTGAAGTCATCTTTAGTGTATTTATATTTTCAATTGTATAAAAACCTCTTAAATCACCTTTGTTTTGGAAGTTTTGATTTATGTTTAGAGTAAAATGCCATTTTGGTTAAGGTTTGGCCAGTTTTGCGACTTTCATTCAAAGGTTTGTTTTTCCGCATCTGGATCCAAAAGGTTTGATATCTTGCCATTTTCACCTGGCTCGTTAACTCCATCCATTTTTCTTCGTTAAGTCAGGGTATTTCTGTCTTTTTACCTACTTTGTTTTGTTTTGAATGCTTGTATATTATGCTAAATGCTTGTACATAAAGTGAAAAACACCGAATTGCCCTTTAAGTTAACAAAAAAGACGAAAATACCCTTAACTTAACGGAGATAAATGGATGGAGTTAACGAGCCAGATGAAAATGGCTAGATATTAAGTCTTTTGGATCCAAATATGGAAAAACAAACCTTTGGACGAAAGTCGCAAACTGGCCAACCACAGGGACGAATGGCATTTTTTTTGTAATACATATTTACCACATCGATCATTTATGAAAGTCAAAATACGGATTAAAGGTTTGACTATACCTAACCCGTCCTATCCGCTCATATTTCCACCTCTAGTTAACGTCTACTAACTTCTTTTTGTTATATTGCTTCGAGTTTTCGTGAATTTATAACCAGATTTTATATTTTTCTTGAATTGTATAGGAGTACAATAAGCATGATAAGGAACCATCCAAATACATTAAACAATGGCGAGGTATTAAACCGAAGACCGGGGCACCGTATTCATGTGATGTTGGCTACGAGCGGTTTCTTGGTCCCGAGGTTTGTTCCCCTTTTTATTGTGTTAATTTCGCTTGTTATAATACATATTTCATGTGTTAATTACATTACCATTGTATGCATGTAACCATTTATAGCATGTAAATTTTGTCATGCAGATTTTCTTTAATCCTGAGATATACAATAGCGAGTTTACAACCCCTTTACCTGCTGTAATAGACAAGTGTATTCAGTCTGCACCAATTGACACAAGAAGGGCTTTATATAAGGTACGCTTAATAAAGGTCAAGTAAGAGAGTTATAATTATGAAAGTACATAGTAAAGGATGATTTAATATTTTTGGATGATTATTTCAGAATATAGTGTTGTCTGGAGGATCGACCATGTTTAAGGATTTTCAGAGAAGGCTGCAAAGGGATACAAAGAAGATTGTCGATGCACGAGTTCTTGCATCTGGCTTGAGGCATAATGGTGAAGTAAAAGTAAGCATGCTTGTTTCGTAATTTTGTTGTGTCGAAATAAAGTTTGCTAATGAATAGTAATTATATAATTCTAAAGATGTTCAGAAGTATGATTTGAAACATAAATGTCTAATTTTTTCCTATTTAAATTTTCAAACGATTATCATTATTGTTATTATTAATTTTATTGTTATATGATTATGATGACTATAATAAAACAATCATTATTATTTTGATTATTATAAGCATCTGTATTATTGTTATTATTATTTGTTTGATCAGTCAGGTTCTAAGTTGCTACTTTTAAATAAGTATAATTTGAAAGGAAAATTGGATTTTAGGGCATGCTTGGCTAAGCTTTTTGAAACAACTTATTGACTTATTGGCTTTTTGAAAAGTCATAAGCTCCAAAATGATGTTTGGCAATGAGGTTGTATGTGAGGGGAAAAGTGACTTTTCCAAAAAGTCACTTCATCCTGACTTTTCCGAAAAGCCAATAAGTCAATAAGTTGTTTTCAAAAAGCTTAGCCAAACATGCCCTTAATAATCCCACCTGAGAATATCCCCGCTAGCAGTCCCACCTTTTAGACTATTTTTTCTTCTTGGACCTCCGTTAAAAAAATCTAACGGAGTTAGTTTTTAATGACGTGGATGCTGACTAGGCAATGATGTGGGATTAATATTGGCCAACAAACAAAAGGTGGGATTATTAATCCCACGTCATTGCCCAGTTAACATCCATGTCATTAAAAACCAACTCCATTAGATTTTTTCAACGGAGGTCCAGTCAAAAGATGGGACTGGCGGGGATATTCTCAGTTGGATTATTATTGGCCGGCAGACAAAAGCTGAAATCAATAAAATCCAATTTCCCCAATTTAAACAAGTGTTTCTGGATAAAAACAAACAAAAATCCGGGCCTAAATGAGGAAAAAAGTCTTGTTTTAGTTGCACTCATATTAATTTTAATAATAACATTATCAATATTCATAAATCATAATAATAGTGGTAATAATCACATACTAGTAATATTAATTTGAAAGCTATTATCTTATTACATATGAGGAAGAAGACGTTAATTTTGATTCCAGGCACAGCCAGTTGAAGTCAATGTAGTCAGCCATCCTATCCAGAGATATGCTGCGTGGTTTGGAGGATCGGTTCTTGCATCCACGCCAGAATTTTTTACGGTATATTTTTATTTTATTGTTATTACTTTCTTTGCATTTAGCAAGCACGTTGGTTTGTTTCCTACAAAAACCCAAGTATAATTGCTTGAAAGCTCTGTAAATGCTAAAACGATGGTTTGAATGCGTTGAAAAGTGTTTCGAAAACTCAATAGTTCTATAGCATTCTAGAGCTAAGCAATTAATGCGGTAAAATATCGGATATCGGTCAAGGACCGATATTTGAGGTATAGGTTATCTCGGTGGGATATCGGTAATTTTAATATCCTGCAAAATTTATATATATAGCAATTTAACACTAACAATTCAGTATACTCTCCTACCATTAACAAATTAACCTTTTGCAACTTGCAAAACACTGACAATTGTAGCAAGCAGTAACTGATTTAAGACTTAAAACACCAACTTATAACACTAACAATTAAGACTTAAAACACGAATTGCAGCTATAAGAAGAAAGACAAATGCTAGAACTAAGAAGAAAGGTACTAATATCGGTGAATTACGACTTAAAACACGAATTGCAGCAATATGAAGAAAGACAAATGCTAGAACTAAGAAGAAAGGTACTAATATCGGTGAGAAATATCGGTCAATATTGCCGATAATATCGGTACTGATATTCTGTCCGATATTTGACATGGATATTTTACATGGGGGCCGATAATTGATATATCACCGATATTAACTGCATAGGTCTAGAAATGGCAAAGTGGGTGGGTTGGATGATGGCCAAACGGATAATTCAGAATATGGTCTGAAACGGCCGGGCCGACACGCACACCCTTTTTTTCATTTCATTAGATAGGGTTGTGTGACGAGGCAAACCGGGTAATTCATATTCCAGACTGAAACGGGCCAGACCAATCCGTACACACTTCTTTTAATGTTTTTCTTAAACATATTAAATAAAAAAATTTCATGAACAGGCTTGCCATACTAAAGCGGAGTATGAGGAATACGGCGCAAGCATATGCAGAACAAATCCTGTTTTCAAGGGAATGTATTGATCCGGGATCCCTTTTTTTTTCTTCTTCATGTTTTGTGTACATTTTGCAGAATAGGTGTACACTAGTCGTTTCGTTTCTTGTAAGGAAAAAAAAGATGAACTTTATTGTATTCTTTCATTAAGAAGCAAATAGGTTTTGTTTTATAGGATTTCCCAGTTAAGTATTTGTTTCTGTAAGGATAACTTATAAGGTGACACTAAGTTGAGCAGATAAAGGTGTCTTCAAATTGTTTCAATACTTGTTTTCTGCTGTATTATTTGTCCTCGTGTTTTGTAGGCTGACTTCATTTAGTGGGCTTATAAAAGAACTTTTTTTTATAAATATATAATAACCGACTTATAAAAACTTCCTTTAGATATATGTGTAAATGTGTTTTATTTTATCAACGCACCAATAATAATCACTTTGAATCAAAGTTCACCAAATTATCAAATTAGGGGAAGGATCCACAATGGAGGTGTCGTTTATGTGGGTTGTTTAGCTATTCAGAGCTAAGGCCACATGGTGTGGCATCGCGCCACCCCGCTGGATCAGCAATTTTGGTGCCCAAAGCCCTCCCCCTCCTCCTGCATGTTACCAAGGGGGTGCTACCCCTTGTCCGCCAGCACGTTAATGGCCAGAAAATGGCTTTGAAGGTGGGGCCATTCTTTTCAACCAGTCAAATCTCTTCTCTTTATTTCTATTTTTTATTTTGTTTATTAGGGGGCTTTAAACCATTGTATGCAAGTTAAAGGGATGAGTTTTAAAACTTCCTATGTGACATGGCGCTGATGTGGCGTGATAAAGCCCCTAGGACTTTATACCACACCCTCTAGCCTAATAATATGTTAAAATTTCAGGAATCATATAAAGCACTTGTATATAGTGCATGGAAAATAAACAAAGTAGTGAGAGAAAGAAAGTGTAACAGTTATGTAAATGTTTGATGTATCACATTCAAAGCATCATGTATCATCATCATCATCGTACTCAGTATATCCCACCTATAGCAAAGCTAAGGTAGGGTCTGAGGAGGGTGGGATGTAGACAGCCTTACCTCTACCCCGTAGGAATAGAGAGGCTGCTTCCAATGAGACCCCCGGCTCGATTGTGGTTTTGCATCAAGCCTTGGACATAAGGCACATAACACTCAGCAATTGAGACAAACGCCAATTGGTGCATGTACCCCCTTGTCTTTCGGCTATCAACGCCACCACATGATGCCTGATTAACGATCCCCTCTTTTTAACGTTATTTTCACGAAATTAGTAAAATAACGTTAAAAATTAGTGCACTTTTGCTTTTGCCCCCCCGAGCGCCCACACATATATTACATTATATGAGCAGACCGCAAGCGGGGCGTTCAAAGCATCATGTATATGTGTATTATACGGTACTTTTAGTTCTCAATATATTTTTAGTCCTGAAATGAGTATCCTTCTAGCGTGTATGGTCTATGTATACACTAGAATCTCACTATCTCATTAGAATATGTGTTACCCTCCATGGCCATATGTGGTTAGGGGTGCAAACGAGCCGAGTTACTCGCGAGCTACTCGAGCTCGGCTCGAAAAAAAGCTCGAACGAGCCGAGCTTAAACGAGCTCGAGCCCGAGCCTAAAAACAAGCTCGTTTAGTAAACGAGCCCGAGCCCGAGCTTCGCTTATCAAGCTCGAGCCGGCTCGCGAGCCTAAACGAGCTTTCTGTTTATATATTTTTTATTAATATATTAAACATATATTTATATAATAATAATTACCATTTATATAAATATAAAAAAATAACTTAATTATATGTATAATACTAATTATAATTAATATAAATTAATTAATAAATACTAAACGAGTCGAGCCCGAGCCGAGCTCGAGCTTGAAAAAGTTACCTTCGAGCCGAGCTCGAGCTTTAGAAATAAAGCTCGAATCGAGCCGAGCTCGAGCTTTCATATGTTAAACGAGCTCAAGCTCGAGCCTGGTCGAGCTCGGGCTCGGCTCGGCTCGTTTGCACCCCTATATGTGGTCAAACAACTTATTATATAAACTAATAACTTGGATTATGATAGATGTTAAATAATTGTTCATAGGTTAAAAAAACAATTATTCGACATTTTTTATTTAAAAATGTTAAAGGTGATAATTTTCACTTAATATTATTATATATAAAAATTCTAACCCTTATAGCTACAGTAATTTATCATACGATCCCTCAACTTTAATAATTTATATATATATTTTTTAAATCTATTTACACTACAACTCCCGAACTTTAATAAAGTAACTTACATCCCTCACACTTTAATCATTTTTTTTTCAATACCCTTAATTCTTTTCTTAATTTCTCTTTAGACATGTTCACCTAATTGTGCAACTTACTTATTCTTATCATCGTTTCTTCGTGATTTTTTTTCCACCGGATGAATGCTAATGTACATGTTTAGACGTATAAAATTCGTTTTCATACAACGTTCAAAACGATCCATTTTTAAAACACTCTCTCCCTTATTTCCCACTATAACGCCTGTTCCCGTTTGTTATATATAATTATTTTCTTTTACAACCCCCCACCCACACACACACAAAAAAAAAAAAAAAACTTTTTGATAAAATAATAAATATTTTTTAAATATCCTAAAAAAATTATAAAAACTTGGGCTCCAAGGAAACTAATGCTTATATAACGTATAAACCCAAACTCATTCCTTGAACATCCTAAACAAACCCTAATCTTAAATTTGACGAAGATTACCTGACGCGATCGATCATTCAACAGGTTTGACGGTTATTGCTTAATCTTCTTCTGGTTTCGTACGTATATCAATCCATCTATCTGTATGTATCTCAATCAATCCGTCGGTGTTATGTTGCTATTCTTCCCACTACCACGGATTATGGGTTCATCTGATTATTACGATTCAATTTCAAGTTGGTGGCCGCATAGATAGTTTTAGGGTTTCGAATTTTGCTTTTCTTGTGTCGATACATCGTTACGGTTCGTAGAATGGTCCGGTTGTTAGGAACGTATGAATTGTTTCTGCACTTTTGGAGTTTTGGGCCTCGAATAGTGGTTATCTTCTTCTTCTTCTTCTTCTGCGAATGATTACTAATCACCGGCGTTTGTTTTATTATTTATTTAGTATGGCAGTAACAGCAGCAGCTAGACGATTATCGACGAAGCCAAACACCCCGGTTTTTAAGAGAACAAACCAACAAAATAATAATATTGTAACAAGAAATCATCATCCCAACTCTGCTGCTGTCTGCAAGTATTGGTTGCAAGGAAGATGCACTAGAAATCCCTGCAGATTTTTGCACCCGAATCAACATGATTATGTTTGGAAAAATCCCAACAGTTCGCCACCTAAGCGCAAATTTATAAACAACAAAGAGAACTGTGACTACAATCGGACAGAACAAAAGGCGATCGCAAGTAAAAACATAAACCACAAAGAGAACTGTGACTACAATCGGACTGCCCTGAAGACGGAACAAAAGGCGATCGCAAGTAAAAACGACACAACGGAAGAAAATGGTGTCAAAGGTGAAAGTGTTAAGTGCCACAATTTGCATTCGTGGTTCGGCGATAAGGGGCTCTCGGTGCTTGCCCGGTTGGAAGGCCACTCGAAGGTGTTTCTTCGTTATTATGATCCTGCTTATGGTTTTTGGAAATTACCCGTCTTTGGTTATCGAGTTATTGAGTTACCGATTGGATTTTTTGTCGTGTTTAGGATGTAACTGGGATTGTCTTACCATCTGGATCCAGTAATCTTTATTGCGGTAGCAAGGACAAATCTCTTCGAGTTTGGGATTGTAATAGTGGACAGGTCGGTTTCATTTGCTTCGAAAACGTAAGTTTTATACTCGTATGACTTATGGTGATGCTTATGCTGTCGTGTTTGTGTTTCCAGTGTGTGGATGTAATCAACTTTGATGAAGAGTGTGGGACTTTGGTTGAAGAAGGTCCATGGATCTTTGCCGGGCTTTGTGATATGATCAAGGTAGATCTTGTGTATACTAATTTGTTTGGCGTATGTAATGCTTGTTTAACCAAATAGTTAGCAACTAATTTGGATCTTGATTCTTGTAGGCTTGGAATCGTGAGACGCAAAATGCCGTAGTCATTCGAGCAAGTGGTGGAATGGTTAACGCAATTACTATGTTTGAAGACGTTCTTTTTGCTGGGACGGAGGTGAAATACGAAATATGCTCTTGATGCTCTTATGGTTCTCGTTTGTTTATTAACGTGTCGATCAGGTTATGTTACATCTCAAATGGGTTAAACAGTTAAACGAGTACGATTAAAACAGATTTTTAGTGCAAAACGTTAGAAGACTATTGCTTAACTAATATAAGTGTTTTCTTATGTTTAACAAAGTAATTGTAAAAATTTTTAACCCTTATTTGGACTAGAAGGTTTACGGGTCAATCTAACATGGCCCGACGCATATCCCATGAGGCGATAAACTTAAAGTTATTTTCCATTACAATTTAAACTTTATATTTTGGTGCAGGATGGAACCGTTTTATCATGGAAATCTACTTCTAAAAGCAGTTTTTCCGACGAATCAACATCTTTGAAGGGCCACACAGGAGCTGTACTTTCACTCATCATAGGAGCTAAAAAGCTCTTTTCGGGTTCCGCTGACTGCACTATCCGAGTACGTTACAGTAATCATTTGAGTAGATATTTCGATTGTATAGGTGAAAATCGTATCAACCTTTTTACTGATAGTGGCTCCTTTTTCATTGAAGGTATGGGATGTTGAGTCCCTAGAGTGCAAACATGTTCTAAATGGACATAGTGGCGATGTGACAAGTGTTATATGCTGGGACCAGTATTTGTTTTCTGGTTCGTTGGATAAAACAATCAAGGTTTGGGGTGCAACTGCAAGTGGCAACATTGAGGAAGTTTATCGACATGACGCTGATGATGTACGCATATTTTTTTTTTTGTTTTTAAATTAGATGATATGAGATTATTATACATACATGATTTGATGGTTATACTTCTTGATTGTTGCAGGCTGTTCTTGCATTTTGTGGGATGCATGATTCAGAAGAAAAGCCAATATTGCTATGTTCATGCAAAGACAATGGTGTTTGCATATACGATTTGCCATCGTAAGTGTCGTGCCTGCATAGCTAGATTTATATGGTTGTTGGTTCCGAAATTAAATTTGTTTTTTGGTGTTTTTTTTTGTATAGGTTTGGTGTAAGGGGTAGAATATATTCGAGACACGATGTCAAAGCGATCCAAGTTGGTTCCGAGGGCCTATTCTTTACAGGCGACGCAGCAGGATTAGTCTCGGTATGGAAACCGAATGGAGAATCAGTTAGCAAATCGCAATGATGGCAAATGAGAACGAGTTTAAAACAAGTTACAAATTTTTGAGATTACGCGAAACATGTACACTCCCCTTTGAGGAAGTAAATTGTTGATTGACAATTTGTTAAATGAATGCAATTCAGATTTGAGTATATGTGCCCAATACACAACTTATAACGTTACTAGTGACATATGATAACTAATCAGTTTTCAAATATAGTTGATACATAAAAAAACAAGTGATGGATTAACTTTTAGATGTTACACATTTAATAAAAAAAACAAGTGTTGAATTAACTTTTAGATTTTATACATTTGGTTTTGAATATAATTAGTTGTGCAAACTAAATAAAAGTAGAGTTGTATAAAAAGTTATAAAAATTAAGTAGGATTTGGTTTAGTAAATAAAAAGTAGTTTGCTATTATATATATGTGATCTAAGACCATGTGTAGTGGTACACATGAATAATGCCCTTACCCATACCCATGGGCGTTGTGCGTCATGTGACAGTCCAGTCAGCAATGGGGCGTTATCGGACGTTTTTCTAAGATGGGGATGTGGGAATTGTGGGGCATTATGTTAAAAAAAAGGGTGTAAAGAAAATTAAATTAAAAAAAATCAGAAAACTTTATTGGACAAACCTGTAAACACTACCTGTAATTGGTCAAAAGAAATGAAGAAAGGCGTGGAAAAAAGAACACTTTGGGCAATTTTTTAGTAAAAAACGCCGACGGTCACGGGGCGTGGATGGGCGTTTTTTTGGGGGAAAAACGCCCAAAAACCCTCCACTACAGATGGTCTAAGATCATTTCACAACTCTAACTCGGAAAAGTCCTAACAACCAATAATTCTATTTATTTATTTTTTAGGCTAGTTGATAAATAAAACATCACGTATTATTTTATTATAGTGTTTTAGCAATGGTTAAGACACGATCTTTATGGGTCAAGTTATTCTACAAAGGCTTCTAATTGTAAGAAGTGTAAGAAGGATTTATAGAGTGACAAGTGTCCAATAACCTAAAACTAAACTCACTACATCACCACCAAAAACCTAAACACTCACCCCCACCCCACCCCACCCCACCCCATCACCACCCAAAAACCTAAACCCTCCCCCCCCCCCCCCCCCCCCCCCAAACCTAAAAAAAATAAAAACTAAACACCCACCCCCACCACCACCCAAAAACCTAAACCCCCACCCCCTCGGGATTTTTTTATTTTTTTTTTGGGTGGGTGATGTGGTGGGGGGGGGGGGGGGGGTTGGTGGTGGTGGATGTTTAAAGTTTTTTTTTTTTTAGTGGGTTTTTTTGTGTAGTGAGTTTTTTTAAGTTATTGGACACTTGTCACTCTATAAATCCTTCTTACACTTCTTACAATTAGGATCATTTGTATTTGATCCTAATCCCGATCTTTATTATTTGTTTTCATTGTTAAATTTACCAAAATGGCATTCAATGGTTTTTATTTATCTTTTTGTATTAAATTCTTCAATCTTTAGTATTGCCACTTACACCCTCTCAGCTTTCTAAAAACTTTATAAAATGTTATTTTGACTCCCTTGAGTTTTACGTGCTTAATTTATGTATTTGGATTAAATATAATACGTTTACGTGCATATTTGTATGTACGTTTTTTTGTTGGTCTATGCATTGTTCGAAAACAAGTCGGCTCAAATATAATACATTTTCACTACACGATATAAATTCGAGTTACTTTACCTTCTGACTCCGCCGTCACGTGTGGCACCATCCTTTAACGTAAAAAAAAAAATTATTTTCTTACGTGCTTATTTTTTAGCACGTTCTGTTATAAATCCAAGTTGGTTTACATGTTGACATAAATTTTCTTGGTAACGAGCCATGTCAAATATAATACATTTTTGTGCTTATTTTCATCTGCAATTTCAGTTAGTCTACGTTTTAACTTAATTCTTGTCTGAAAGCGAACCAAGTCAAACATTTGACGGTATAAGCTAACGTTATTTTAACTTTCGACGTTGCCGCAACACGCAACTAGTCAAAATGGTTGTTAAATTGGGTAGAAAACAAAAGGTGCAAAAGAAAATAAGAAATTAGGTATACGGTTTTTCCATATTAAAGAAGAAGCTGTAGAAAGATAAGATCCTGAATTTCCTTTCAACAACACCCCCCACTGTAATCTACAAACACACACACACATATAGATACAGATTTCCGATAACGGTATGCATCGTTTCATCCTTTTTATCGCCATTTTTGTTGCTAATTTTCTCCATTTCCTGTCGGTTTTGCATCGATCGAGCTTCGATCCGGTTGTTGTTTTGTTCTATTTACTTTTTCCTTGTTGATCGTTAGAAATTCATATGTTATGCAGGTGTTTTTACTTGTGAATTGAGGAGATTAGGTTTGTTTTATCATATTTTTGTTTATTTTTTATATTATTTGTAATTAGGTTAGATGAACTGAGGAAATTGTGATAATAGAGTCTAATTTTGTATCTCATGATCTTAGATCTATTTGTTTATGATGAAATTTAGGTTAAGTTTTGATTGGATTGGAGAGAGAAGTTTTTGCACCTTTTGTTAGTTTAATTTCATTATGCCTCTGTTTCGGAGAGATTTGGTAAAACAGATAAACGAATCGTTAATTTATGCTTCTATTGTTGTTGATTTGCATATGTTGAATCACATACAAAGTCAAGCTTGAGAGTTTAAAACAGATCTATTTTGATCATATTTTTGTTTCTGTAGGAGATATTTAGTTTGATTTTCTATTTTTGATTTTATTTGTAATTACTAATTAGGTTAGATAGAACTAAGGAAATCGTGATCAGAGAGGCCAGTTTTGTACCTTAGATCTATTTGTTTGTGATGAAGAATTTGTGTTAGGTTTTGATTAGAGAGACAAGTTTTCGCACCTTTTGTTAGTCGGTTTCGTTAGGCCTCTGTTTCAGAGAGAGAAGGTAAAATAGATAAACGAATCGTTGAACTTTATACTTCCGTTGTTATTTTCATTTGCATATGATCAGTCACATACAAAATCAAGCTTGAGAGTTTAAGAGAGTTTTATCTATTTTGATTTTGAAGCATAATTAATAACTTGGCTCTTTGATTTATGAAATTTAGTCCGTGTGGCATTGACTGTATTCTAACCTGTTGCCTGTGGATCATGGGGTAAGCTTGGAGAATTTTTGTAGATTATTATGAAACTGGGAGATAAAAACTAGTCACAATTAGTTGACTTGAAAGTTAGGCTAAGAGGAAGGGGACAGAAAGCAAAACAACGAATACATATTACTCGATCTTCTGGGCTTGTGAACATAACTTGTTTATCGTGTATATTTGATTAATCGATGATTAGCCATTAGGTATAACATCTCATTTTCTGTCTGTTGGGTTTTAAACTATTATACATCTGTTTATACGAAATAAAGAGATGATTGAGGGAAGGTAATGAATCACAAAATTAAAATGCATTTGTAGGGAATTAAAGCATAGGATTAGGAACCAAGTGACCTTTGGCCCAATGTTACCGATGAATTGCTACAAGTTTTAGGTTGTGAGTTTGAATCTCTTTTCAGACATCAATTATCAGTTTGCTAACCGTTTGATATATAATTAAGAAAGGGCTTTTAGATTTGAATAATCCCACCTTAATATATAAGAAGAATGTATAGGATAGTGATAATATAAATATGTCACTACCTTTACTTTAAAGAAGATATTTTGGTCTTGTTTGGGCTATCATCATTCTGGTATTTGATTTATGTCTATCAGGATAAATTCTTAAAATCTTTTTTTTTCTATTATACCATGCAGGTTAAGGTAATCTGGTGTTGACTCGTCAATTTAGACGGGGTGTTGACTAGATGGCTGAAGAACAGTTAGATTATGGAGATGAGGAATTCGGTGGGTCCCAAAAGACACGATATCATGGTGATGGAGCAATTCCTGCACTTGCAGATGATGAAATTGGTGGTGAAGATGATGAATATGATGATTTGTACAATGACGTTAATGTTGGTGAAAATTTCCTACAAATGCAACGGGCTGAGTCACTACCATCCGTTAACGTTGGAAATGGAAAGTTCCATGATCAAAAACCGAATTTCCCGGAAGCCCAGCCTGAAGCCCGACCCGATTCTATGGTGTCACAAGACAAAAACATACCCGGTGTTGCAGCTGAAACTGTTTATCCAACTACTGGCTTGAACAAAGAAGGGTTGACTGTTGACCTTTCGCAAAAAAGGATGGTTCCTGAAGCGAGTAACGATATGGGGTTTCATGGAACCCAAAAACCAAGTGAGCCCATACCCATCGGAAACGAGCAAGCGCCAATGATAAATTCTAATCCAGGTAACGGTCCAGGTGGCGTTCCTCCAATGCCAGGTCAGCAGATGGGTGCAAATCAAGTTCGAACACCGGCGGAAAATGGTGCAACGACTCTTTTTGTCGGAGAGTTACACTGGTGGACGACAGATGCTGAGCTAGAAAACGTTTTATCTCATTATGGAAGGGTGAAAGAAATAAAGTTTTTTGATGAACGGGCTAGTGGAAAGTCAAAGGGTTATTGTCAAGTTGACTTTTATGATTCGGTTTCTGCTGCTGCTTGTAAAGACGGGATGAATGGTTACGTTTTCAATGGTCGGCCTTGTGTGGTGGCTTTTGCTTCCCCACAAACTATAAGGCAAATGGGTGCTTCTTACGGTAATAAAAATCAAGGACCGGTTCAGTCTCAGGCAGACGCACCGGGGCGGAGACCGATGAATGATGTGGCTGGAAGAGGCGGTGGGAATAATTTTTCTGGCGGAGATGCAGGGCGGAATTACGGGCGGGGTAACTGGGGCCGAGGTGGAGGAGGAGGACAAGGGGTTATGAATCGTGGCGGTGGGAATATGAGAGGAAGGGGCGGGATGGGACCGAAGAATGTTAACACACCCGGGTTTGGAACCGGCGGCGGTTATGGCGGTCCAGCTTTCGGTGGTCCCCCGGGTGGGTTCATGCCGCCACAGGGGATGATGGGTGGCGGTGGGTTTGATCCGACATATATGGGTCGCGGGGCGTACGGTGGTTTTCCGGGAACCGGTTTTCCCGGTATGATGCCGCAGTTTCCCGGGGTTAATGCCATGGGTTTACCTGGGGTGGCGCCACATGTGAACCCGGCTTTTTTTAACCGAGGGATGGGCGGCGGTGGTGGTGGGGGGATGGGGATGATGGGGGGCGGTGGCGGCGGCATGGAGGGACCACAAGCGGGGATGTGGGGTGACACTGGTATGGGATGGGGTGCGGAAGACCACGGTCAAAGTCAAGGTCAAGGTCAAAGAACTCGAGAGTCAAGTTACGGTGGTGAAGACGGTGGTTCAGAACATGGGTATGGTGGTGGTGGTGGTGAGGGTAGCCATGAAAAAGTGACCACCACCCGGTCAAACCGAGAAAAAGATCGTGATTGGTCGGAAAATTCCGAAAAAAGGCACCGTGGTGAGCGGGACCGGGACCCGAAGGAACACCGTGATAGGTATGATAAAGATTACAAATACAAAGAAGAAAAGGACAGTTACCGGGACCGGGACCATCACCGTCAGAAGGACCGCAACGCTGGTTACGATGATGATTGGGACCGTGGTGCTCAGGGTTCGACACGGTCCAGGAGCCGGTCCCGAGCTATGCCAGAAGACGACCGTCACCATCACCGATCCCGGTCCAGGTCTCGAGATGCGGATTACGGTAAACGGAAGCGCATGCGGTCAGATTAACCGGTGGTCAACCAGTTCGTTTGACCAATTCTTCAACTTGTTGCTGTTTGTCATTAAACCAGTATATGCAAAAATCAGCTTTGGGATTTTAAAAGTAAGTTCTACACATTTGGATGCAAGGCGTAGATTATATTATTATATAACTCTACAGACTTCAGTTCTCTAATTATTGTGGTAAAACTGACTTAAACCATGATACATTTATAGTCATTTGTGTGTGTGTGTGTGTGAATTCAGTTATGTTGGTTACTAATAGTCCTCACACTACCTTTATTTAAAAGTAACTTGTGGTGCTTTTGTCGTTAACCGTGTTCAGGGAACAGTTAATGACCTGGACGAAGCTGACTTGATTCATTGGATTCTATAAGTTAAATTTTCCATCAACTGCTGGTCTGCACCAGAATTAGTTTATTTTTTATTTTTCGTGTGTATCATATGTTGCGTTGTAACATCATCCCCACTGTGTCATGCAGTCATTTAGTATCTGATTTGTTGTATCGGGAATCTGTTTATGTTTTCTTAGATTCTAGTATCGGGTATATGCAACCCATTTTATAGTTGTAAATACCGTTGTAATATGCAGAGCATGTAGGCCCGTGTTTTGTCGGTAAGCCCCAAAATGGGGATGTAATGTGTAGATCGTGTTAGTTTAGGCTTTCTTGTTGTTTCGGTTGCTGCTGTGTTTTAGAGGGGCTGCAATCGAAAAAGTTTTCTGCATGCTTGTATGCTGTTGTTTTCTAGCTGTTCATTGTAACATAGTATAGTCTAACAGGACAGACATTTTTGTACTAAACCTTTTGTACAGACGGTTAGATTTTCCCAGAATGTATCCTAATCCTATGTGGTTTCATACTGAATCTCATATTATAGATTTTTGAACTTGATCAACCTTAGCTTTAATATATTGCTTTGATTATGGTGTGTTTTGGTGTATTAACTGTGGATGAGAGCGGAACTCCAAAGTTAAGGGTGCTTGCTTGAGAGGGATCAGGATGGGTAACATTTTGGAAGTCTTCACTAAGACCACCAAAACAAACCTATGAGTTCATTGTGGGTAAAACAAACATTATTGGTTGGTGTGAGGGATCGGATGTTACAGTGAGATTCATGGCATTATTGCATTTTAGTTTTCGATAGGTAATAGTTGTCGTTAGTTCAAGGTGTCGACTTTATCACTCGCTTTTTGTCGTTTGTCAGGTATAGTAATTGGTACGTTATGGCTATGTGCTTCATTGTGGTTTTTCTTGCTATATGTGGCAAGTATGTCGATATCACTCGGTTTTTGCCGTTCATGGTTTTTTGATACATAATAAACTACTTTATGATCGTTTGGATTGCTTGTCAAAATTGTTCATGTGACTATTTCTTAGTGAAGTACTTTTAAATTTTTCTTTGCACAAGTATGTATTAGGTAAAAGCCTTAAGGAGTGTTAGAGATTGTTTATCTAAACTGTTTTTTGGTTATCTTGATATCAGGAAAGATAATTAAATGTTAAAAATATTTGTTTATTATAATAGTAAACTTGTAATTCTAAATCCAGATAAAATAGTAGCATTCAAGTGGGTGATTTAAAACAGTGTACTCATCATAAGATAACTAAACCAGTATATCCCCTCTTAAGCCTCCTAGATACCATATATACTTGTTCATCGTACAATGCTCTTCAAATCTTTTGATATGTTATGTGTTCATGTGTTATCATTCCTGCTTGTTTCTTTTTTTATTCTTGAGCACCCAACGAAATAAAAGCCCGCTACCCAGGTCAACTCAATGGTAAAAGCGACCCTATACGCCTACGATCGCAGACAGTGCTAGATAGATCAAACTCACCATCTCCAATTCGGGGGAAAACCCTCCGTCCGAAGGCGCACTGCGATAAAATCCGGTCGGGATCGGATCCAAACTTGAGACCTATGGGTTATGGCCTCAAACCCAGATTTCCACTTTCCCTCTAATGCCAGATAAGCTATAGCTCATTGGCTATATGCTTGTTTCTTAAACGTTAAATGTGCATTGTGGAGCTACTATGTTAAATGTGCATTGTGGAGCTACTATAGAAGTGTGCTTTGAATTAGGATATGATCATTGTATCAACATTTCTGATCCATTCATCATTGTCTCTTTTGATTTGTACTAGGAGAAAAATGTGGATGTTACTCAATCACTCCTTGACACAAAGGTTAAATGGTTCAATCAGCATACTCGAGTACATTATGACTTTTTCCTTGCTTTATATTTTGGTAAAGTTAAAAAACTTGTAATTGTACAAGAACTCTCAAGTTTGAATCGATTTTTTTTTAAAGGATATCATTGTTAAAGTATAAACTGACATATAGAGACTACTTTCTGTTAGTTGATAACTCATAGGAAACAATATTGTTTTGGCTTTTCAAAAGTGTCTATACATTGGGGCTGTAAACAAGCCGAGTCAGCTCGAGCTCGACTCGGGCTCGAATTTTTAATCGAGCTGAAATTTAAGGCTTCAGCTAGACTATATTAAAATTCGAGCAAGATCGGCTCGGCTTGATCTAGCTCAAACTTACAAAGGACTGCAAAATTTTACTAATCAAAAAGCCCTCAAAGATGAAACTCTTCATAGACTAAGGGCCATAATTGTCCTGTAATTAACTAAATAGCTAAAAAATATGCAAGTATGAATAATTAATTCACTTTGTACATTGTTTTTACCTTCTTGGTTAAATTACACTTTTCGTCCTTCATGTTTGTATCGAATTGCAATGGATAACATTTAACTTCAATAATTACAATCACAGTCCTTTATTTGGAAAACATATTACATATTTCGTCCTTTAGCACTAACCAGGTTAAAATTTTAAGTTAATTATGGCATGTACCTTGCACTTGTTATTTGTGGGTTTGGAGTGTGTTTTATGTCTGAAATTGTGGTGTTTTATGACTTTGTACACTTTCTAGGAAAAATGGACTTTGTAGCCAAACCCCACCCTATATAGGGTTATAGAGTGAACAACCTCCCAAGAGTGAACTGTGTGAACTGATCTGAACCCTTGATTTCCTTTTTAGTTGTTAAGGGTAGGATTGTAATTATATAAAAATCAGATTTAAATCTTTATTTTAATAATTGAATTAAGTTACCTCTTTCCTATTTTAATTCATTATCCACAATATCTTTTATTTTTTAAGAAGATAATTATCAAACAAACAACAAATCACCTGATTTCAATTTCAACTTTTAAGATCAACAGTAACTTTCAGATTTCATCACCAGAATTCAAATTTTGATTTTTAAGATCCACGTAACCTTCATATTTCAACGGTATGCACATGTGTACTTATATATGAATAGAACAGTACGCATGTATACTCAGCATCGTACATATGCGTACAGTAATTCACAAGTGTACATCAACAAATTTACACATTCAATACAAAAAAATATGAGATATCACAAAAACAAACGATATATACATGTGAACATCGCATTAAAAACAGAGCAAAATAGAATACACATGTGTACATCGCATTAAAAACAAAGCAAAATCAGAATACACATCACACATGTGTACATCGCATTAAAACGGAGCAAAATCAAAAAATTGAACAAAAAAACTCAACAACTAATTTCGCCGGATCAATGCTGGAGAGACCAAAAAAACTCAGCAACTTTTTCGATTCAGATCTGAAAAAACGATCCGGTGAAGATCCGAAAACCTCTGCAACTAATTTTCGATTCGGATCTGAAAAATGATTCGGCGAATATCTGAAAAACGATCGGGCGAAGATCTGAAAAACTCAGCAACTAATTTTCGATTCGGATCTGAAAAAGGAGATGAATCGTTCTGGATATTCGGATCTGAAAAACGATCCGGCAACGATCAATTTTGGCGATGAAACGGCGATGAATCGGACCACCGTCGAAGCCTGATTTCGTCGTCAACTTCATCATCGGCGGCAGTTTGTTCTTCATTGAGATGGAGAGACCAAAAAAACTGGATTTGAAACTGACTTCATTGTGATGGATTCTGGATATTCATCTTTGTTCTTCATCAAGATGGAGAGACCAAAAAAACTGGATTTGAAACTGACTTCATCGAGATGGAAGAGAGACCAAATTTACTGGATTTGAAATTGATTAGATTTTAAATAATGGAAAGAATTTAGGTTTCTTTTTTGAATTATTTTGATTGTGTAATTACGGATATACCCTTATGTTTTAATTAAATGGAAAAAATTAACCAACTAATTATTATCATGCCACTCATTTAAATCTCAAGATCATAAAAATCAAGGTCCCAGATCAGTTCACACAGTTCACTTTGGAGAAGTTGTTCACATTTGAACCTAATCCTATATATATGTAGGGTAGGGAACCTAAGAGAAATACCCCCTATTTGAGAAACTTGAGAACAAATCTCAGCCACATATTTTAATCAACCTAATTTAAATAAAATAAAAGGTGGAGGGGCAATATGGTAAATACACGTTTCTAATTTCATCGAACGTACAAACAACTCAATAACAATCACTTCGTTTCAAAATTCCCTCAAAAACCTTTCACTCTCCCTCGTTCTCTCTCTACAAACAGCTTAAATCTAGGGTTTCGACGGCGATTTTCATTCAATCACTCAGTTCCACTGCTCTATTTCGAAGGCGATAAGCATACGTAACATTCGAAGGTTTGATTACGAGTTTTCATTTCTTATTTTATAAAAAAAGCTGAAAAAATCCGAAAATTCTAGCTATTGTGCGATATGAAATGTTCTTCTTAGTCGTAAACATAAATTTGATGTTAGTTATTTGAATGTATTGTCCGAAATCATAAGTGTTGAGTTAGGGTTTGATAAATCGATTTTTCGATTTCATTTTCAACTAAAAAAGGTGTGGTGTTATTTAAGGTTTTAGATAGATAGACATATAAATTAATACAATCGGCTGGTATTTTACCTAGGGTTTACTTATTTTCGAGTCAATGTATGTGTGATTTCGGTCTAAAACTGATATATGTTTTATTTTGTAATGGTCTACACTCTGTTATGATTATGTATATACATATATGTATAACTGTTGTGTCGCAACCCCCGACCCCTGCCTCGGAAGGCGGGCGGCCGCGGTTTACTCAGAGATGGTGGTATCAGTGTTTATCATTATTTGGCAGCGGAATTTTCATCAGGACCGTAGCTAGGAAATATTTTATCAGAGTAAAATGCCACCTTTTTATATTAATAAACACATTAGGATAAAACCTAAATTTTCATTACAAACATGTTTATAGGGATAAACCCTATTTTATTGAATAAAACGTCTTTCTTGATTAGGTAACTTTTATAGCCACATTTTCCAAGCCTTCAGTGCTCTCCAGCTGGCTTCTATTTGGCTTTCACATTTTGTTACCTAAAACGCGTTTTAAAAATATTTGTCAGTGGGAATACTGGTGAGTGAATCCCAGTTTAATCAAAACATGTTTTATCATTGTACAGTATTGAGGGCGATCTCGCAATTATATTTGTTTCCAATTCTTACTTTAATTATCACCCACGGTACTGTCAACCCGACTTGTGGTCATGTTACTACTCACAGTGTAGTAACAAATTTTGTATACAAAACCCCAACATACCGACGGTAATTGTAGAATTACAAATACTCAATCACTGTTTAATTATAATGTAAAGCATTGAGGTTTTGTAAAGTAGTTTGCAAAAATGTTTACAAAAAGGAGATTACTAACATTGCTAGTTTAGACTTTTCCTGGTGGTGTCCTGGTTATAATCTAATAAATTAAATAATGCACATGCGTTAGTATCATAACCCAATATTTACATTAGCAATACCCTCCCCGAGACAGAACTCCAACGACTACGTCGGGCAGAACCTCGACAGCCGTTACGGAGCACTAGATCAATCGGGCAGCGTATCTAATACGTAACCGGGGCTATAATACTTACAACGGGGCATAACTTCGTTAATTAGGGGGTTATTACCCGGAGATTACTTCTACAATATAGAAATTAGAGAGAGAGAGTTTGAGATTTGAATGACGAAATTTGAATGCCGTTCGTCCCAATTTATAGGGTTGCTTCGGTAGTCCCTCGCGCCCCGCGTAAATAACACAAGGGGCCTTCGCGCCCCGCAACATAGGGGTGTAGGGCCTAGCTTTGCTTATTCGTCGGATATAGCTTTGACACGAGTGAGCCACGTGGCAGCTCCGGGTGTCGCCTGGTGAGTTGGTTGCCGCGCCCCGTGTAGGCAGAAGGCTAGGCCTTCGCGGCCCGCGAGTGCAACCGGAATTTTGTTTTTATTTTATTTTTATTATATAAAGGTATTTAGGGTTAAATATCGTATACGGGACATATTTTAAGACAATTAGGGATATTATAAATATATTAGGGGTGTCGGAAATATTTTAGGAGAGTTGTTATATGTTGTGTTTTGGAATGTTGTACACATATGCATACTATACTTGTTCTATTGAAATTGTTAACAAATGCGTTATAATTGTAGTTAAACATAGAAATATACTATGTTCTGTAGTATGTATACATATCCGTATAACTGTTGAGTTTTGAAATGGTGTACACATACGTATACCTGTTATTATACGTGTTTTGTAATGGTATACACATACATATACTTATGCTATTTGTAATTGTTAGAAAATATGTTTTAGTTAAACATAGAAAGGTACTCTGTTCTGAAGTATGTATACATATCTGTATAACTGTTGTGTTTTGTAATGGTGTACATATATGTATACCTGTTATTATACGTGGTTTGTAATGGTATACGTATATGTATACCTATGCTGTTTAAAATTGTTAAGAAATTTGTTGTAGTTAAGCTTAAATATACTTTGTTTTGTAGTATGTATACATATCTGTATAACTGTTGTGTTTTGAAATGGTGTAGACATACGTATATCTGTTATCATATGTGTTTTGTAGTGGTATACACATACGTATACCTAAGCTCTTTGACATATTATTTTTTTAATATTGTTGTGATTAATATACTCTGGTGTACATTGCAGCTGTGATGGAAGAAATAGTAAAAGCAATGAAGGAGACAAGCAATAAATCTGGAGGTAAAATTTGTTGCTAATTACATTATGTATGTACATCTTGTTATGATTAACATATTTTGGTCTCAATGCAGATGAATTGAAAGATAAAAGTCCTCAAAAAGGTGTCAGTGATGCAAAATCGGAAGAAGGTACCGTTTAATAGTACATTTATCATTGTAATTTAGATATATGTATATAATACACATGTGTACAGTTGGTAATGTTTGTTTTTATTACAGCTGAAAAGAAAAAAAAAGAGAAGAATTTATAAAGGATTTGGCGAAAACACTATTAAATATCGATGTGGTGAAAAAAGGAACAAAAAAAAAAAGAAATTGAAGCGAATAAAAAACAATAAAAAAGTTAAAGAAAGCAAGGTTGAGGAAACAAAAGCATCAACAAAAATCTGAAGGTACTAGATATATTTGTTTGTTGTTTTTTTCTTGTTTTTATTATATGTATAAATATCCGTATAACTGTTGTGCTTTTAATGGTTTACACATGCGTATACCTGTTATTATATGTGGTTTGTAATGGTATACGCATATGTATACTTTGTTATGTAGTATGTATACATATTGGTATAACTGTTGTGTTTTGAAATGGTGTACGCATACGTATACCTGCTATTATACATGTTTTGTAGTGGTATACACATACGTATACCTATGCTCTTTGACATATTATTTTTTAATATTGTTGTGATTAATGTACTCTGGTGTACATTGCAGCTGAATTGAAAAATGGAAGTCCTCGAAAAGGTGTTTCTGATGCAAAATCGAAAAAAGGTATCATTTAATAGTGCATTTAGGTTTGTAACTTACATATATTCGTTTGCTGTTTTTTATTGGAATTTATCATATGTACATGTCATTTATACATATTTGTACAACTCTAGTATAATGTTAGAATTGGAATTATATAGGAGCTAAAAAAAAGAAATAAAGAATGTGGAAGAAAAGAACATTGCAGCTGAATTGAAAGATGGAAGTTCTCGAAAAGGTGTTTCTGATGCAAAATCGAAAAAGGTATAGCCAAGCCTAGCTCGAGCTCGGCTCGTTTACAAACCGAGCCGAGCCCGCTCATTTACAACCGAGCCAATTTCGAGCTTTTTTCGAGTGAGTTACGAGCCGCGAGCCGTGCGTTTTTTGAACACCCCTATTATACATTAACACATTCACATACAACCCGTTGGATTTAACATTTGTAGAAATACATTTTTGCACTTAAAGCAAGAAGGGTGTTCATGAGTTTGCCACTCAAGGTTGGGTTGTGATGACGTGGGTAGCTCAAACCTTAATAAATTGGTTAGAGTACACAACAGCTTAAAAGGTTAAAAGGTTAAAATGTTCGGAAATGGTCAGCTGTCATGAACAGTAAAAAGGACAAGTCAGAGCCTTGTCACATCACCCTTTGCGTGTGAATCCTCCTACCCAGCCGCAACCAGAGCATTTGGGAGAGCACACTCTTTTACCCGCATGTCCAAACCCTTCAACCTTCCAAAATGGGCAAGTCCCTCACTGTAGCCAAGGATCACTGGTCAAAGGCTTTCTCTTATAGAAGATCATTTCCCTATAAATCACAACCTCTTTCCATTCAGGAGGGGCATTCCAGATCAACTCAGATCACCCTTGATCTCTGATCTTACTTCTCCTCTCTAGAACTTGCTCCATGCTTGTTCTATTCTCGGACCACTACAATATTATCTCACTTAACATAGACATTCTGGGTTGAACATCCTTCAATCCAGAATTCAAAGTGAATAATAACAAAGTGATCCACCTCCACGTGCTACAAACGTGGGGGGACCTCACGACCTGCGTTAGACTAATCGAAACCTTGAACCCTTTTACCCCGGAGATATCGCTACAGGCCTTGGTCTTATATTTATTGTAACAACAGGTTGCTAGTGTGGTTGCTCACAAGCTAACATATGATGGGATGGGGGTCTATGTTACAGGGTTGAGATCCTGTACAACAGTGCTAACTGTAAGAACCGTAAGAACAGATCTGAACCATTGATAGTTTAAATCAAGGGTTGGGGTTGATTATAAATAAAACCCTTATAATTAAAAATTAGTACTAACAAGTTAGGGGTAATTTCGTAAAATTGCTAGTCATTTGACCATTTTCAATTAAATACAAATTCCACCAAGGTTTTTTAAACTAAAATAACTTTTATATACTTCATTATTTAAAAAAAAAATATACCATAAAATCAAGTATTTTTTTATCTTTAATATGAGTACCATATTGCTATATCTTTTTTTATTTATAAAAGTAACTTTTAAAAAAGTTACCAAAAGTTGTTTTATAATTGTGTTGATAATGTGCTGATTATGTGTTAATTACAATATAATACAAACAAACAGCAAAAGTAGATATAATCAGCACATCTGATGTGCTGATAATGGAGAACGATTGAGGATGTTGTGCTAATGTCGTTTATGTTGATAATGGAGAACGATTGAGGAGGATGTGCTGATAATGGAGAACGATTAATGATGTTATGCCAATTATATAGTTTTGTGCTGATTATATTTTTTTTGTGGTGGTTCCTACAGGTTGGTTCGATCATGGAGAGTTACTAGATCATGGATATGTTAAACAATTCAAACTTTGATTTGAATTAAAACTTGTATGGATTTAGGGATGTTTTAATAATTATTTTTAATTAGTTATAGATAAATATGGTAAAAATGTCTAAATTAGCCCTAAACTAATTTTTTATTGAGGGACACTTGTCAATTATGTGTTGGTTCTTACGTTTCTTACAAACATAAGTGTTTGTATTTGATCTCATTCCCTATATTACATATATTAGGAAGTGGATTTTGAAAAAAACACTACGTTGATACATCTTAGTACATATGAAATTAAATCTTATAATTCGTAAATATGAAATTATAAATTTTTAAGAAAAATAAGTCTAAGTAGTTATATTATGAGTTATTTTTTAGTTAAATAGATTATAACGAACGATAATGGTTTTTTAATTTTAGTAAATAGTTTGTTTGATATTTTAAAGTTTTTGTTGGTATATATAGTAATGCGTGTCTACAAAATTCCCCCTTAAATAAACATTGATATTTTTGTTCATCTAGGTAGTCCCAAGTTTTTACTTGTAATTGAAAAGAAATATATACAAGCATTTCATGTTTATAAATCTGTTACTTTACGTCGAATCCCCTAACTCCGGTTGGACGTCAATGAGACCCGTCAATGCTCTGATGGGCTTTCCTGTTGGCCTACAAAACAGAACACCCTTAGCCTCGTCACGGAGGGCCCCAGAGGGGGGATCCGTGACCAAGCTCCAACGTGAGAATAAGAAAACTTGCCGGAAAATTGGAGTTATTCCGACGAGTAGAGGTCGCCGGAATATCCTGGTGTGAATCCTAGGTTTGGTGTGTTTAATGCGATTCGGAGAATGTCCGAAGTAAATGGAGCATGTGTGAGTAAATGCTTAGGGTATTGAATGCTTACCTTGGATAATCATGGGATCATCTTATATAGCCAAGTTGTCGTATCAGCTGTCGAGACCCCTTTCAACGATCCAACGGACTTCCATATGCCAGCCCATATCTTGGGTTACGTGTCACCCGTTTGCCGGAGGAGAGATCGTCACCATTAATGAAGCAAGTACACATCTTGTACTTCACAGGCCGTTACCTTCTCTTTCTTCTTGCAGGTCATTAATGACCCCGCAAAGAAGACAACCTTTGAAGGTTCCCGCCTTTTCTATACGTAGTCCACTAAGAGTAGTATTTGGGCCCGTTATAGAAGCCCAGTGAGACCGGCCCGGCCAGGGAGCCCAGTCAGGGGCCCCTGTCGACACTTTATATGTACAAATTAGTATATAGTTGATTCGTAAAACATGTGTGTTGATGCAACAAATAATAGACCAAGGATAGTAGCGGGGATGGTTAGGCAAAAGGGTTAAAGGGTTTAACTTTGCCTAACGCAGGTCGTGGGGTCCCCCCACGTTTGCAAAACGTGGAAGGAGGTTCACTAGTTTATTCTTGTTGTTTGCTAAGGATCCATCTCTGAAGTGTGTTCGGATTTGGATGAAGAGGCAAACAGAATGTGTGTGTTGGATGTGAAAGAGAGTAACTCGTATGAAGCATGTACTCGGAGTGAATAACCAGAGATTGAAGGAATCTTGACTGGCCAAGCATGTCTTCTGAAGTAAATGAAGTGTCAAATATATAGGAGAAGACATCTCCCAAAGAAGAATGCTTTTGACTAGTGACCTTGCTTGCAGTGAGGGGCTTGCCCTTTCGGGGGTTGAAGCCTTTTGACCCCTGGGTAATAGCGTGTGCTCTGCAGACCTGCATTGCTTTTGCGGCTGGTGGGTTGGTGAAGCAATCCCGGGATGTGACTGGCTACTGTTTCCGTATTGCTTTTTCCCACCTCACAGCTTTTCAACCTTCGAACCATTTAACCTTTTGGACGTATATGTACTTAAGTCATTTTATTTGATCTTGGGCTACCCCCGTCATCAGCCCCCCAAGTCAGAGGTTTTTGTGGAATGAGTTCAAAGACGTCTGACTTTTGTACATGTATTTTATTGCCTGAAAGTTTCAAGGGTTCAATGCTTGAAGGCTTGGAGGGTTGTAGGCAGTTAATATTTGAATTTTAAATAACTGACAACCGATTTGATTTATGTGTGGCAGTTCATAGGGTGGCGGTTTTTGCAGGAGTTACTGTTTGCAATTATCACCCCTATTTTAGGTTATTATCTTTTATATTTACATTTTTTCATTCACTTTCTACATATTTCCATCAAGTTACTTCATGCGATTTCTTTCCTCCTCTCCAAGGTTAGTTTCAGTTTCCTTTGCATTTTCCTTACATTCCTCGTATTTTCAAAAATGGGTGCTCGTAAGGATTTAGCAAAATCCTTTTCCCGATTAACACAAGAAGAGGTAGACTTATTTTGTTTGGAATATGGTATTGATAAAAAGTTTAAACCAACTGCTCCTGCTTGTGATGTTCCTGTTGATAAACCGTCCCCAGGTTCGATTGCTCTTTATTGTCGTCACTTTGAGTTCTCGAATCTTCGTTATCCCTTTTCTCTCTTTGTTTTGAATCTGCTAGAGTATTATCGAATTTCCTTTGGGCAAGTTCATCTGAAGGGCATGGCTAGGGTTTTACATTTTGAGGTTTTGTGCCATGCCCTCGGATATGATCCTTCATTGTTGCTTTTTCGCCGGTTTTTTCGTTTGGCCAAAAATGGGGATTGGTTCACCTTTGAAACATCCAAGGTTGATTCTTGCCTTATTTCGTCTATGGTTACAACACTTGGGACTTGGAAGGATCGTTTTTTCTGGGTTTCCGATGCTATTATCCCATTCAAGATGGTGTGGAGGCACCCGGATGCCGTTCTCAATGATCCGGAGCCCCCTGAATCTAAGTTGAATGATGTTTTTCTCAAAGCCATCCGGGAGTGCCCTTCGAGGGTTCGTCCCTTTCCTGAACATTTACTAGTTCTTTTAGGGGTTAGTAAAATCTGGGGAAATGCCGATCGGGATCCGGTTCTAATGAGAAGTGGCATGGGTATGCATTTTTCTTTTTTGCCCCCTTTGCATTTTTCTTAACTTATGCCTTATGTGTTTTTGTTTTGTTATTTGCAGTCATGTCTGCTCTGGATTTCATTAAGAGTGACGACACTTCTGATGTTGTGTTTGGGGATGTTCCATCTGTTCCTGGTGAAAACGTTGTAGTTAGTACTTCCAATGTCAAAGGTTTTTCTAAGCCTAGTGCTCCCAAGTCCTCAACCCGTCGATCTACCCGCCGTTTGTTAAAGGCTGCTCCTCAATCCACTTCTACTGAACCAGTGGATTTGAGAGATGATATTGAAGCTTCTGATGATCAAGGTGTTGAGGCAGGTGCTGAAAAGGAGAAGGAATTGGTTGTTCATGGTAAGAAGGCTTCAGGCAAACTGGTTATTGTGACCCCTATTCAGGGTTCTTCAAGCAGGGATGTTGAAGGGTTGGATCCCGAAGAGGTTTATGTGCCTGGTTGGTCGGTGAAAAATGATGACAGCTTTAAGGATGCTGCTGTTTGTGAAGATGCTTTGAGTCACATTGCTCCTCCCTCTGTTCACAATACTATTGTTGGGATGGATGATGATTTGATGTTGTCCCGGATGATTTTGAGCACCTGCAACCTTGCTGCTATGCTTCCTCAAAGGATTGCTCGTTTTCGCAAGAGGATGCAAGAATATGAAGACTTTTCTAAGAAAAAGGATAAAATGAAATCTTCCATGGCTGCGATGAAAAAGGAGATAGCTGGTTTTGCTGAGAAGGAAGAGGCGTGGGACAAAAAGGTTAGTGAGCTTACTAGGGTGCATGAGATTGAGATGAGTAACTTGAAGAAAAGCTTTGAGGCTGATCGATTGAAGCTTAAAGCTGATAGGGAAGCCTTATTTGTTCAGCAGCGGGTTTTTGATGAGGAAAAGGAGGGGTTGAAGGCTTCGGTTGCTCGATCCACCATTGATAATCAGTGGTTAATTGAGCAGGGTTTTCATCAGGTTGTTACTTACCTTCTTCATTCCAAGGAGTTTAACTCTGCCCTTGGTGAAGTTTGTACTAAGTTGCTCAACCTGGGGAAACACCAAGGCCTCATCGCTGGTTATAAGCTTCATGAATCCGGCCATCCTTTGGAGAAGTCTCCTTTATTTCGTCCCGAGGCTTCCGATGTTTTCAAAGGCTCCGTTGAGCAAATGGAGAAGCTGACCTACCCTTACATCCATCAAGTTTCTGCTTGTTTTGGTAAGCCTCTTGCTGTGTTGCAGGACTTGAAGCCGGAGGGCCTTAATGAGAAGGTATGTGCGGAAATCTTGGGTTCCCTTTCAAGGAAGAGGTCCTACTCGGGAGATAGTGATGACACCTTTTCGGCAGAACAAGGTGCTCCAAAGGATGCAAGCTTGGAGGCTTTAGCGGTAGGCGATGCTGAGGGTGCAAAGACTAAGAAGTCCAAAAAAGCAAAGAAGGCTAAGGGTGAAGGTTCCGGTGTTTCTAAGTCCTCTGCTGATGCTTAATTCGTAGCTTTCTTAGCACCCAAAAACAATTTGTGGTTTGTAATGTTAACTTGAACAATATTAGGTTTCCAGGACCCCTTAAGGTTCCTGTTGATTGTGTTTTAGGCCTATATGGCCGTTTGAACAATATCTAAACTTGCAAGTCACTAGGACTTGCCTTAACTTGTGTTTGAAAGTCTTTCGGGCTTTCTTTGATATGGTATGATGTTTAACTATTTTTTTTTGTGTTATGTTTTTATACTTATGCATTTTTTGTTAAGGCAGTTTGATTGACTTTAACCTTTCAAGCTTTTTGGCTATTTGTAGGTAGATTGAAGCCTTTGAGGTTTCGAGTTGTCACCTAGGTGGCTTAAGCCTTGAAGGCTTTTTTTAGCTTTGTAACTTGATTTAGTTTGTATTTTGTGTAATTCTTTCGTTTGTATCATCTTTTGGATAACCTTTTGTTTTCTTGTAACTTTGTCTTTGTCGAGTTTGTGTTGTCTTTATGTTTTTTATACCTTAAAGGGTTCAGTGTTGCAGTCACTCAGCCTTGGTATTTTTATCAAGAAGACATAGCACCTATCCTTTTTATCTTTCCGTTTTGTTTGATTTTGTAAGCCTGCTTGTTGGTTATTTTTCTAAGGCTTATGGAACATTTGGTGTAGGCTGTTTGAACCCGTCTATGAGACAATTTTGCTTTTACTTAATAAGTCTCATGGAGTTGTATTAATTTAGGAACTCACCCCTTATATAGGTTCATTCAACCCTTGAACCTATTGAGCGATGTGGCCTGGGAGCTCATCCCCTTACATGGCCCTTGCCATGGAGTTTTTTGCTAGGTTCTCAACCTGATCTTAGGATAGAAAGACAAGTTTGATAAAACAACTTCATTCATTTAAGCAATACTTGCTTTTTACAAAAGGTATTCATAGTGCTGTTCGAAATACATTTTGATACAAACCAAACTTTCCTGTCTAAACATGGAACCTTTTCAGGGTTTTGCCATTCCAATGCCTTGGAAGCCTCTTGCCTTATGAATCTGCTAGCTTGTAGGATCCGCCCTTGTGTGCTTCGAGGATGGTATATGGACCCTCCCATTTTGGGCCAAGCTTTCCTTGATTTTCTTTTTTGCTAGCTTCATTGTTTCTGAGGACTAGGTCCCCTGGCTTGAATCGTTCGTTCTTGACTTTCTTGTTGTAGTAGGCTTCCATTTGTTGCTTGTATTTGGCCTCTTGGATTGCAGCTTGATCTCGTGCTTCCTCTAGGAGTTGTAAATTCAACATGGTCTCTTTTTGGTTTGTTTCGGGATCCATGTTGACGATTCGCTGGGTTACAACTCCTATCTCAGCGGGGATCACAGCCTCAGATCCAAATACCAAGCTATAGGGTGTTTTCTTATGGCTTGTTTTTTCGGTTGTTCTAATTGCCCATAGAACACTAGGCAATTCTTCAAGCCAGTTGCCTTCGTATCTTCCCAATCTTGTCTTGATACCTTCCACTATACTTCGATTTGCCCTTTCAACCTGACCGTTTGATTGCGGGTAAGCCACTGAGCTGAAAACCTGGTTGATTCTGTATTCTTTGCACCAAACGCTGAAAGGCTTCTCGGCAAATTGCTTCCCATTGTCGGTGACAATTACTCCCGGCAATCCATAACGGCAAATAATGTTTTCCCAAACAAAGTCGATGACCTGTTTGCCTGTGATTTTTGCAAGTGGTTTAACCTCGGGCCACTTGGTGAAATAATCTATTGCCACCAGCAAGAATTTAACTCCTCCTTTGCTTGGGGGGAATGGCCCAACAATGTCCATTCCCCATTTATGGAATGGCCATGCCGAGGTTATTGGGACAAGGTCATGCTTGGGATTTTTTGGGATCGGTGCATGAATCTGGCAAGCATCACATTTCTTCAATTGCTCAGTGGTATCACGATGCGTTGAGGGCCAGAAATATCCAAGGTTCATAAGTTTTGCAACCACCGACCTAGCTCCAAAATGAGCTTCGCATATGCCTTCGTGAATTTCTTTGATCAAATACTTACTTTGCTCAGGACCAACACATCTTAGCAAGGGGGCAAGGTAACCCCTTTTGTAAAGGGTTTCTCCTTGTAGTACATACTGCCTTGCCTTGATTTTAACCATTTCAGCTTCTACTTGATCATTGGGTAATTCACCATTTTTAAGGAACTTTTTGATGGGAGTCATCCAGTTTGGATCTTCCTCGGTGACTACGTCTTGAACTTCCAATTCATCGATCGATGGAGCCTTCAACACTTCTACCAACACCTTCTTGGTGAGGTGGGCAAAAGTGAGAGATGCTAGCTTACTTAAGGCATCAGCCTTTTTGTTTTGGGATCTGGGAATTTGCTTAATGTGGCATGCTTGGAAGGTGCTCATCAGCTCCTTGGATTTTTCTTTGTATTTTTTCATGTTGGGTTCTTTGGCAATGTAGCTATCATTTACTTGGCTCGAGACCAGCAACGAATCTGTGAACACTTCAAGCTTTTGGATCTTCATTTCTTTGGCCAGCCTTAAACCGGCAATCAGTGCCTCGTATTCAGCCTCGTTATTGGTGGTCTAAAAATCAAAACGGAGAGCATATGTGAATTCCAACCCTTCTGGGTTGATCAAAATTAGTCCAGCCCCTGACCCTTCAACGCTTGAAGCCCCATCGGTAAAGAGCTTCCAGGCTTCGGGGTTGGAGGGTTCAATGGTGGTAGTGTTCACTTCAGTGATTGCTTGGTTTGGGACTTCTATAATGAAGTCGGCCAAGACTTGGGCTTTGATAGCTTTTCGTGGGACGTAGGTGATGTTATGTTCACCTAGTTCCACTGCCCATTTGGCCAACCTTCCCGAATTCTCTGGTTTTTCAAGCACACTCTTAATAGGTTGGTCAGTGACCACTTGTATAAGATGTGCTTGGAAATACCTTCGAAGCCTTCTAGCTGTTTGAACTAGGGCTAAGGCAAGCTTTTCAAGGGGAGGGTATTTGGTTTCAGCCAATTTTAGAGTTTTGCTGAAGAAATAAACGGGTACCTGAGCTTTGTCCCGTTCGATGGTGAGGACTGCACTTATGGCCTCTTCAGCAATTGATAGATAGACTGAAATTAATTCCCCTGTTTTAGGAGTCGCGATGTCTGGTAAGGAAGCGAGATGTTGTTTCATCTGGTTGAAGGCTTCTTCAGCCTCATCAGTCCATTTGAAGTCCTTCTTATCAGAGCAATTCTTGAGTGTTCTGTAGAAGGGTAGAGACCTTTCAGCCAACTTGGAGGTAAAACGCTTCAAGGCTGCAAGCTTCCCGTTTAAGCTTTCAACCTCCTTCTTAGTTTTTGGTGGTTTGGTTTCGAGGAAAGCTTTCACTTTGTTTGGGTTAGCCTTGATGCTTTGTTTCCCAACAATGTGACCCAAGAACTTTCCTTCTTCAAACCCAAATGAGCATTTTTCAGGGTTAAGCTTCATGTTAACCTTTCTGAGATTCTTGAATGTCGTCGAGCATTTGATACTCCGTCTTGCTTTTGATCACCAAGTCATCGACGTATGCCTCCATGTTTTTACCAATTTGGTTTGTAAAGGCTTTGTCTACTAGACGTTGGTAGGTTGCTCCTGCGTTCTTGAGTCCAAAAGGCATCTTCTTGTAACAAAAGATTCATTTATCAGTGTGGAACGCTGTCTTCTCTTCATCTTCTTCTTTCATGAGTATTTGGTGATACCCTTTGTAAGCATCAAGAAAGCATTTGAAAGGGTAACCGGTGAGCGAGTCAACCTTGAGATCGATTTTCGGTAGTGGATAGCAATCCTTAGGACAAGCCTTGTTAAGATCCTTGAAGTCTATGCACATCCTCTAAGAGTTTTCTGGTTTCTTGACCATAACCGGGTTTGCAACCCATGATTGGTACTTGACTTCTCGGAGGATGCCAGCCGACACAAGCTTTTCAACTTCTTGGCAAGCATCCATACTTCTCTCAGGTGCTAGACTCCTTTTCTTTTGGACCACTGGCTTGACATCCGGTGGTATTCTTAACTCATGCTCAGCAATGTTCCGGGGGATTCCTGTCATGTCCTCCGGACACCAAGCGAAGACATCACTGTAATGTGTTAGCAACTTTTCTAGATATGAGAGGGTTTCTTGTGAAAGGCTTGGATTGACCCTTATTCTCTGTTCAGGGTACTTAGGATTTATGATTAGCCTTTGCTTGTCTTCTTCATTTTTGGAACTTTCCCCCTCAACCAGGTAGGCTTCTTGAGAGGGTTGAAGGGTTGCTATCCCCCTCTCGGTAGGAAATTTGACTGTGCCATGGCCAACAGACACGGCCATGTAGAATGCACACTGCCCTGGTCTTCCAATGATCACATCATAGTTTGAGGGGATGTTGATAACCACAAAGGTGAGCGGTTGAATTCTTTCCTTCTGCCCTTCACTGAAACGAACATTAAGTGTCAGTTGCCCTAAAGGCTTGAGGGGTATATCGGCAATACCTTTTATGGAGGTTCCAGAGGGTTGAAGCCTTGAACGTTCTTCATTACTCAAACGGTTGAAGAATTTCTCGAACATGATTTTCAGTGGCTGCCCCAGTGTCTATGTATGCCCTATATGTTTGCAACGTTCCCACATTAGCTTCTACCACAAGAGGGCTTGAAAGAGGGTCTTTTTCTGTTGGGGGGAAGCAAACACACTGAAGTTCCCAAGCTTCCAACCGCTGTCTCTTGTGAGGAACCCTTCCGCCAAAATCCACCATATTGACTTCCTTGCCCTTTCCTTCAGCCATTTTGTCTCGTACCCCCTTCACCAAATGAGCGAGTTCTCCGGACTTAACAGCTTCTTCAATTCTTTTCTTGAGCCGGAAGCAATCATTGGTGTGGTGACCTTTTTCTTCATGAAACTCACAAAACTGTGTGGAGTTCTCATTTTTTCTGCTTTTGGGGAGAGGCCTAGGAGGCCGAAAGTTTTGCTTGACTTCTTCAGTTGCGAGGATTTCTTGAGGGGTCTTTGTGAGGGGTGTGAAACTCATGCCTTTCTCCCTGCTTGAAGGGTTCCGGCCTTCAGACCTTCGAGGGTCTGAACCCTTTGACCGCCTGTCATAAGAGTTGAAGTTTCCCCTTTTTCTAGCTGGACTATTGCTTTGCCAGCTGGATCCTCTTTTCCTTTGTTCTTTAATGTCTACTGCCTCCTCTCCCCGGATGTGGGCTTCTGCCCTCTCGAGAACTTCTTCCAAGGTTTTGGGCAGAGATTTGTTGAAATCTCTTGTGAGATATTTTGAGGTGATAGCGTTCATGAAACCGACTACCCTTATTTTCTCATCCGCCCCTACATATGTGAGACCTTCCTTCTTGTATCGTTCAATAAACTCACGAAGACTTTCATTATCACGTTGTTTTATCTGAAAGATGACAGTCGCATCTTTGACATATCGCCTTTGTTGGGAGAAGTTGGCTAAAAAACCCTTGCTGAGGTCATCGAAGCTTCGGATGCTTCGAGCAGGTAAATCATTGAACCAAATCCTGGCTGATCCGACAAGAGTTTGCATGAACATTAGACAACATTCAGCATTAGACCACTTCTCAATCCTTGCTGCACCGGTAAAGATCTAAAGATGGTCCTCAGGATCTTCAGTCCCATCGTATGTTTTGATGTGAGGAGGCATCTTGATCTTTGCTTGAAAATCATAATCAGATATCTGTTGTGAAAAGCATGAAAGGTTGCTTGGCTTATATGGTTTGGCCAAGTCTTCTTCAGCCCTTTCACCCACGTTATTGCCGTTGCCATTGTTTCCCTGGGTGGCCAGCACTTGATTAATAAAGTGCTGCCACGGGAAGCTGGCCATCATCTGGGCCATCATTGGGGGCATGAGGTCGAAGCCTTGAAGGCTTCCGGGTGCAGCTGAGCAGCTTACTCCAAGAGGGGTGCTCATAACAGCACTTCGTGCCAAGGGAAGCACGGATAGGGCCTGTTCCCACGAGGTTGTTGTAGAAGCTGGAATGCTGGTTATTGGGGACTGTAGGAGCTGATCCAGGGTCAGCTCATGGCCCAAGGGAGCACCACTTGTAATTGGTTGGGAAGAGAAGATGGGATGCACTGTGGGATTCGTCATTTTGGATAGATATGGATGAGGGTTTGGAGGATTACTGGGACCAGCCTCATTCCTAGTTGTAAAAGGAGGGATAGGAGGTCCGGGAGATAACGTTGGTTCCGGCTCGTCATAGTCTAGACGAATCCTTACTCCCTTTTCTCTTTCTCTACTCACATGTTGGTTGAGGAGAGACCTCAACTCAAGGAAATTGTTGGCAACCCCCTCAGGGGTAAGTTCAACACATGCTGGGGCGTCAGAGACACCGATATTGGGAGAAGGAACTCCGGATCTGGACGGAGTTGGTGTGTTGAAGGTGAGGAACTCGGGTGTGCTTCCCGGAGTTGAGAAAGAAGTTGGTATAGCTACATGAGCTTGGCTACTACCTGGGGTTGAGGTGTTTGGAATCTGATTTACTTCACCCGGGGATCCACTTTCAGACATGGTGATTTTAAGTGAAGAGAGCTACACTACTAGGTCTTTTTGAGGAGAAATAGCGGCGTAGCCTCACGGTGGGCGCCAACTTGTTGATGCAACAAATAATAGACCAAGGATAGTAGCGGGGATGGTTAGGCAAAAGGGTTAAAGGGTTTAACTTTGCCTAACGCAGGTCGTGGGGTCCCCCCACGTTTGCAAAACGTGGAAGGAGGTTCACTAGTTTATTCTTGTTGTTTGCTAAGGATCCATCTCTGAAGTGTGTTCAGATTTGGATGAAGGGGCAAACAGAATGTGTGTGTTGGATGTGAAAGAGAGTAACTCGCATGAAGCATGTACTCGGAGTGAATGACCAGAGATTGAAGGAATCTTGACTGGCCAAGCATGTCTTCTGAAGTAAATGAAGTGTCAAATATATAGGAGAAGACATCTCCCAAAGAAGAATACTTTTGACTAGTGACCTTGCTTGCAGTGAGGGGCTTGCCCTTTCGGGGGTTGAAGCCTTTTGACCCCTGGGTAATAGCGTGTGCTCTGTAGACCTACATTGCTTTTGCGGCTGGTGGGTTGGTGAAGCAATCCCGGGATGTGACTGGCTACTGTTTCCGTATTGCTTTTCCCCACCTCACAGCTTTTCAACCTTCGAACCATTTAACCTTTCGGACGTATATGTACTTAAGTCATTTTATTTGATCTTGGGCTACCCCCGTCATCAATGTGTGTTGACGTGTTGTAGAGTCACTATAGATTTCAAATAGACCAAAACAACACTAGAAATGGAAATGACTATATAACAGAATCTATAATTCTCGTCAATGGTTTCCATATAATGCATGGTTTTCGGGGTACATGATGATTTTAGATATGTGTGATGTGTCTTTGTTATGGTTGATATAATTGATGCAAATGAATATATAAAAAACCTAACAAAATTGTCATCCATAATCCTACTACTTAATAATATCTTATTATATATTATTTGCCGTTTACATCTTATTATTCTCAATGGTTAGTCTCATCTTGTTTCTAGCCACAAGTAGCGGGTTTTTCTTTTTAACGACGAATTTGTTTTAATCTATGCCGTCTGTGAAACTTGAATTCAAAACCTTCTCATCTCAAACTTAAGTGTTTAAAGGTTTTGTCTTTGCCAATAAACCACCACTTCATTGGTACAAGTAGCGGTTGTTATCACCGTTAACTTAAAAATAAAACATTAGATTTTGACCGTGTCTTGTCACCATTCAATTATTAATATATTGGTATCAAAATGCAATTGTGAAACAATAAAGTTGTGGTTAATAATCTTTTTTTCACTTTCTATATTTACATTGATAATAGATGTCCAAGATAAAACCTAAAAAATAGACCACAAATGTTTTAGCATATATCTAGCTATGGATTCAACATGTGTGTGGCCTAGCGACATAACAAAACAAAAGGGCCATTAAACTACCGAATTAAACGGTCAATAACAAATTAACAACCATTTTTCAACCTCTTCCACTATATTAATCTCACATTGTATCTCATTCAATCTCATCATACAAAAGAATAAATAAAGACCACATCCCATTTGATTCAAATAAAGAAAAATAAGATGGCCATCAACCGATTTGTTGTTCTTGCACTCGTCTTCGTTGCCATGGTGGCATATGTCTCGGCTGCTGATACACCCGCCGCCGCAGGGGGTGACGCCGCTGGTGGCGCTCCATCAGAGACGGCGGGGGCACCTGATGCTGCTGGAGGTGCTGCGGGAGCTGCTGGGGGAGATGCAGCTGCTGGGGCTCCCGGTGCAGGTGGTGCAACCAGCGGCGCTGATGCTGCCGCTGGTGATGCTCCGTCCTTCAAGGCCTCTGCTGTTTATGCCATTGTAGCAGCCGTTGTTGTTGTCGGGTGTTTCTTTTAAATAGTTTTTTTTTATTGTTGTATAAGGTATAATAAAGAGTGTAACAAATGGACCTTGTATGTGTCCATTGAAACCATTGTTTCAATATCAGACATTATGATTAATGTTGCAAAATAATGTTACCCTTCGGATGTATTTTTATATGACTCTCATGGATGTATATATGAAGGGAAAAAGCTAATATAGTTTCATTTCTTCGTAAAAACCATCTCTTGCATCAAATTATAAACAACGCGATCTTCATGATTCAAACATTAACTTAAGTACGGATATTTATATAATCGTTAGAATCAAATACAAATGGTTTACTTAGTGCGAATCATACTTATCAAAGAAAAAAAAAGAAGTTGCGACAAACTATTAAATAGGTTACATAGCGTGACTTTTGGCAAAGCGTTTTGTTACCAGATCTTCAACTAGCGTAATTATTCCTAGTGTAATTAATTTAGAATAGAATAACTATTTTAATAACTAGGGTAATTAGTTAAGAAACTAAGGGGCTGTTTGGTAGCCTCTGAATGGTCATTAAGAGGCTACCTCTTAATGGAACCATTAAGAATTTTACCAATGAGAAGGTAGAAGAATGTGACATGTGATGATTTACCATTCAGAGGTTACCTCTTAACCATTCAGACTTGAGGTTACCTCTTATTCATTCAGAGGTTTTAAACCATTAAGAGGTAGCATCTGAATGGTCATTAAGAGGCTACCAAACAGCCCCTAAGCACAATAACAATAGTAATAGATTTTAGAACATCTTGTTCTTTTTGCTTCATATTTCTTTACAAACATTTAAACCATTAAAGGACTAGCCTGAAAGCATAAAAACACAAACAACTACATAGAAGAAGACATTTACATTCTTTCGCCATTATGTCAGTTGGATACATCATCGATAATCAAGTACTAGTTTTTTTGTCGACGCGCGTTGCGGCGAAACCGAGCAAATGATAATGTAAAACAAACATGATTTGAAAATAAATCATGTTGTTTAGAAAGCTAAACCATTAGAACGGTTTAGTTTGTCATCGTACTGTTTTATGATATCAAATAAATACTTTACTATAAGTACAATTTCGTTTTTAACAAAACTTATAACGGAATGTCCAGGAAAAAATCAATCATAACTACGTACTTAAGTTTTAAGAAAAAGTTATAAACATATAATATTAAAGAAGTATCAAATTAATCGATAATATATGTTCTAAAAAAGAAAAGAGAATTATTAAAAAAACAGTATAGGAAATATATGGTTTAAAAAAAAGAAAAATAATTAAAAATATGTTATAAAAAATAATAAAAAAACTATAATTTATTATAAAATTAAAATTACTATTCATGAAGTTTCACTAACAAAATATATATATAGTGGAGAGTTCAAATGAAAAGAATTAAAAATTAAGAATAAAAAGAATAAATGATACAAAGGTAATTTGAACAAATCATTTAATGAGTCTATTGATTATTTTTGTTATTCAAATTAATAAACTCTAATCATTTAATGAGCCTATTTTATAAAATAGTTGTGCACCTTACACAATAAAAACAATCCTGCAGATGATCTTAAAGTTTCAACGTTTCTACACCATTAAAACAATATTTTGGTGTAGGATACAGAATGTGTACAACTCAAACACTTTTAAATAATTTTGCGACTCATAATAAAATATGTGTAGGACACAAAATTTTTAAATAATTTTGTCACTCCTAATAAACTTTGTGTAAGAGCCATTACATTAATGATGGTGAATGAGAAATTTATAGTTACATTAATAAGAATTGAGTAACTCTTTAAAATATTTATTAATATTCCACATCAAAATGTCTATACTACCCTTTGTAATTAAAGCATTAATTAAAAGTTGTCAAAAATGATATCTTGATTCACAACCATTGATCAAAAAATATATGGTCTAGATTAATTCATTTTTTCTTCTTTTAAAAAGATTCTTCTCGAACGAACCTCCCTATATATATATATATATATATATATATATATAAACGCCTAACTTTAATTTCTTTTGTTTTTTTTATTAGAGATGAAAGATTTAATAGCATAGCTATCTAGAAAACAATAGCCAAAGAAGAATAAATATAAGGGTGGAAGGGGCACACCCTAAGGGTGGAGGGAGTGGTCTCGGTGAGTGGAGCGGGGAGGGAGGTTTACCGATTGGGAAACCATTACCGGTGATTGAGTGGTGATGGAGGAGTAGGAGGGAGGTGGTGTGGGCGGTGACTACTCACCGACTTGGTGAAGAAGAAAAAGGTGGGAGAGTGAGGGTGAATGGTGGGCCCAACTCCTTTCAACCAATCACATTTTTTTAAATTCTTTACCACTTTCCATGTGTTTGACCATTGTCAGTGATTGAGTGCAAAATGTGGAGTGGAGTGGGGACTTGACATGATGTGACAACCCGAATCTTTAAGGTTAACACTACTTAAATTCCATAACCTTTGGCTTATGTCTTTACGTTTTAATTGCCTATATGCTATACTGCGACCATGTGAGACTTGTTTGGTTACACTCGTGCACCATTAAACGTTTGTATGTGTTGGTTAATTATCATCGAACCATTAAACGTTTGTATGTGTTGGTTAATTATTATCGAACCACTAAATGTTTGTATGTGTTGATTAGTTATTATCGAACCATTAAATGTTTGTATGTGTTGATTAGTTATTTTAGAAACCTGATACCAACTAAAATGGGTCGCAAACTTCCTTGAGACACACACACACTTCTTGGCCAATGGGCCCCTTTCATCTCGGCCCACTCGTTGAATCAGACCCAAACTGAGCCCAACTTGGTTTAAGAGCATTACATGCACGCACACATCCATACGATTTCTGTATTCTAACAACACACACATTGGACATCAAACCCTAATCCCCTCTAATTTGGACGTCGACACCCTCTCCTTCCTTCTCTCGGATCGACGGCAACACACCTTTGACGAAGCTTTCTCCCCTACGAGATCCCTTTCTTCCTCCTTCTAACAGTTGTCCCCACACCAACATTCGGTTAGTATATCCATCTTTGTGTGCTTGCATTCTTTAAGGGTTAAGTTAAGAATAAATGTGTTGCTTGATATCGATGTGTGCATGTAATCAATGGGTGATTCATAACCAATTTTGATGTATCAGTAGTCTTTAACGGTCCAATAGATTTGAAGGTAAATGGTTTGATAAGTTTGATAACCTTGAATAAAAAGTGGCGGCCCATGTGTTGTAGTCTTGATCTAATCAAACAAAGTGGATATCCTAATAATGTTGTCAGTAATAGTTAAGGGTATTATGTGAATTAATTAATGAGATGATGTTTTGTTTGTTGAAGTTGGAATCTGTGTACATAGGATATAGTATTAATAGTTCTCATGTCTTCATAAATGGTGATAATGATAATATACGATAACTTATATAATGAATTATGCTCATGAACTCAATGATGGTGTGACAATAACTAATGGTCCAATTTAGTAGTAATTGAAGAAGTAATTAATGGGGCATTCAGATTCATTGCATGGGTAATTTGGGCCTTACATGCTAACAGTGCTACATTAGTGAATAAATCATACATAGACTTGGATTGGGCTGTGCGCTATCTTGGGGACAGCCGCATACTCGATGCGGGCTGGGCTCCAATGGGTCATTCACTCCTTTTAGATTGCACGTCATTTTGGGCCATAAGTTATAGTTGGCTCGGAGTGTGCAATGGATCACGTAAACTGTAATGGGCCGCACAGTTAATGGTAGTTGGACTCGGTTGGTTTGGGTATTAGGGGAATGGACCACGAGTTAATCACAATGAGTATACTATCATCACAGATTGTACCAAGTTTAGGTGGATCATTAAATTAATTAATTCTCATATTTTTGTGTTGAAGAGTTAAGTGTATGGGTCTTGGAAACATGAAATCATGGAGTGAATCTGCTTTTGAACCAAATGCATGCTAAGTGACTACTTGATGATATTAGGCTGATGTCTTAACCGATTATGACTTGAACTATATGTGTGCTACCTGTGCAATAATTGTGTGGTATGTGATCAAGGAATACAAGAATTAATTGTACGTGAAATATGTTGCTTATGTGCACATGAAACTGATTGTTGTCGGTAACCATGTTAGGACGTGTTTGATCAATTATTAAACAAGTAACTAATCTTACTGAGCAAACCAAAGGTGAGTTCATTCCTCTTGAGCATGCGTCCCGGTGGGTGGGACAGTCATTGGGTATTCCGGAGAGGAATAAGTCATTTGGGTAAAACTGGGATGTTAGATAATACACTATTTTCCTATCACCTTAAGTCCCATCTTATACCGAATTAGTTACCTGAGAGGTAACGGGGTATTAGTTGATAGCGCTATTAGGCTTGGCAACCTCACACCGTACCTGAGAGGACGGACGTGAACTAATGACCTTAATCATGACCAATGCTTAGATAGGGGGCATTGGAGACGGGCAAAACAATCTGGTAGCCATCTTGTACGGTACTCGAGTTATTATCAACATTATTATCAATGAACTGAACTAAACACTTGGTAATTAACGTTTTCGTAAAACTATGAACTCACAAGCGTTGTCTGACATACGTGTTGCATGCTCGCAGGTCGTTATATTTCTTGGATATGGGACTTGCTGTCTGGAATGGCTGGAGTGGTCATGGGTCGAACTGATTGGATACACATGACAGGCCTACTGATTTTCATACATTTGGTTTTGAAACATTTAAACAATGGTTTACTTATTGCTTCCGCTGAACTTGTTGGATTTTATTAAACTTATTGTTTGATACATTTTTATTTATAATTGACAACTCCATTTGAAATCTTTTTATGAGTTCAATATGATTAGTGGCTAGATCTTGGTATGTCACACGCCTAGCGGGGTTTCCGCATGTGGTATTTTGGGGGTGTGACAGTTTGGTATCAGAGCCACTGGTTATAGTGAACTAGGTTTTAAAACGTTTTTATAAAACTAGACTATAACCGAACAGTTCAAAAATCGACCATGACACTCAGCTCCAGATTGCAAGGTTCATCTCTCCTTTACTTATTGCATAGCATATCTAGTGTATGCTTACGTATGATGTTGCATGCAATTGCACACTTAGCACTACAGACTGAATTCATGTGTTACTTGCCTATGTTATGTGGATGATAGAGTCGCACTGCGACATTCCTCTAGACTTTCATGGCCCGTATTTTGTGATGTCTTTTATCTCGTTACTCAAATTTGAGGAACCTTTTAGCATGAGTTGGGAGGAGCTGAGATGAACATGCAAATTGCATTATCATTATGGGTGCACACATAATAATAATGTGTGGTGCATGTGAGTCCCAGTGATATTTAACGAGTGTGAGAGGGGTTCTGCTCTGTTGTCTGATGTAAACTTGGTAGTCTATAGAAGTCATCGTGATGTTTGACTCTTACTCAAGTCTGACCCTTAACCTTTTTCCCCTTCTTTTATATAGAATCATGAGTGGACGTAATGGTGGACGTGGTGGTGGTCGCGGCGGTGGACGTGGCAACATTGCTATGACTCAGGCCGAGTTAACCGATCTGATCAACACTCGTGTGGCTGAAGCCCTAGCGGCTTATCAGGCTGGTACGATATGTGCCAATTATTCCTTATCCCTGTGTTGCGTACCCAAATTTTAACCGTGTGTTGTACTCTCTTTCGTTTTTAGGTCAACCTGCGAATCAAAACAATCCGCCTGTTTGCACGTTTAAGACGTTCATGGATTGTAAGCCACAGACATTCAGTGGGACTGAAGGAGCCGTGGGACTACTACGTTGGTTTGAGAAGGCTGAGTCAGTCTTTGCTATGTGTAACTGTCCCGTGGGGGACCAAGTGAAGTATGTTACAGGCACATTGGAGGATGGTGCCTTAACTTGGTGGAATGCCCAGGTACAAATGTTGGGCATCGAAATGGCTAATGAAATCGTGACGAGATTTAGAAGCTTGAGAACGAGTACTACAATTTGAAGATGGAACCGCAGCTTTAGTCAGTCATCTTCTGTTAATCAGAACCAGAGCAACCAGGGGCGGACATAAGGGTGGCCCAAGGTGGGCGGGCGCACCCCCGGGAAAAAAAATTAGTGCTAAGTTCCGTCGAAAATCCCGTCCGCACCCCTTGAAATTTTTCGTTCGCACCCCTTGGAATTTTCCGTCCCCACCCCTTATGTAAGTGATGATATTTTTCCTTTTTTTTATAGCCGCATACACCACAACGATCAGACCTGGTAATGTAAAAATACCCCTTAACTCCGTTTCCGTAGTGTAAAAATACCCCGCAACTTCGTCTCCGATATACAAAGGATACCCCTGGTCTAAAAATAAAAAAATGGAATACCCCTAAATTTTTGGGCTAGTTCCGCCGCTATTTATATAGAGAAATAGTTGCTTAAGAAAGTAGGTTTAGATGATGTTTTGGATAGATTTCAAAAAATGAAAACCCGTAATGCGACGTTTTAGTTATGTTTGTAACAAGGTTTGACATGTTTTGATGATTATATAAATTTAGTTTGATGTTCTTTTGTTTTACATGACCCGATACGAACCGATGTTTTTACTTATATACCTTGGGGCCTAAAATTTTTAAAAATGTTCCGCACCCCTTTGGAAAAATTTATGGGTCCGCCACTGAGAGCAACCATTCGAATCAGGGTTCTTACGTAGGGAAGCAGCCAAAGTGTAACAAGTGCAACTTTCATCACCGTGGGCCGTGCACCCGAGTCTGTCACAGGTGCAACAAGGTGGGTCATATGGCTAGAGATTGCAGGGGCTCCACTCCCAAGACAGCAACAGCAGCCAACCCCCACAGCAACAACAGCCACAGCAACAGGATAGGTAGCAGCCTCAGCATAATCAGGGTAATCGCAAGGGTTGTTTTCAGTATGGTGACGAGGGTCATTTTAGACGGGATTGCCCTCAACTGAATCAGAATGCCGGTATCAACAACAACAACACTAGGAATAACAACAACGGGAACAATGGTGGGAACGGTGCACGTGGGAGAGTATTTACCTATCGCAACCCCCGATCCCTAATCCCCGGGAACGGGCGGCCGCGAGCCAAATTCGGTGGTATCGTGTATTGTCTAACTTGGCAGCGGAAATTTTCATCAGGACCGTAGTTAGGAAATATTGGATCAGAGTAAAATACCACATTTTTCAATGTTGAACACATGGGATAAAACCCAAGTTTGCATTCCACGCATTTACATAGGAATAAATCATATTTTATTTAATAAAAACATCTATTTTATTTTAGGTAACTTTATTGCCATTTTTCCAAGCCTTCAATGCTGTCCAGCTGGCTTCTATCTGGCTTTCACAGTTTGTTACCTAAAACGTGTTTTAAAAACATTTGTCAGTGGGAAATACTGGTGAGTGAATCCCAGTTTAATCAAGTTTAAGTAAAACCCATTGTACAGTATTGAGGGCGGTCTCGCAATTACATTTGTTTCCAAGTTATATCAATTAACATCCATGGTGCTGTCAGACCCGACTTGTGGAAACGTTACTCCTTGACCAGGTGGTAATAAATTTTGTATACAAAACCCCAACATACTGATGATAATTGTATTCTTACAAATACTCGATAACTGCTTAATATGCATTTAATTGTATGAGGTTTTGTAAAAACAGTTAAAAAAAGGTTTACAAAAAGCGGATCAACTCACATTGTTGTCTTAGATTATCCTTTAGGGTTTCCTGGTGACAATCTAGAATTTACACAAATGCACACACGTTAGTGTAATAACCCATTTTAACATTAGTAATACCCTCCCCGAGACGGCATTCCAACGACTACGTCGGGCAGAACTACGACAGCCGTTACGGAACCCTAGATCAATCGGGCAGCGTATCTAATACGTATCCAGGGGTTATAATACTTACAACGGAGCTGTATCTAATACGTATCCAGGGGTTATAATACTTACAACGGAGCAGAACTTCGCTATTTAGGGGGGTATAATATCCGTATATTATGTCTACTATTCAGAATTGAGAGAAAGATTTCGAATTTGAACGAGCAGACTGAAGATCTGAGGCCATCTATTTATAATTGCTGAGTTTGGGTTCTACACGGCCCGCGTAAATGTAGCCAAGGGGCTACGCGGCCCGCGTCAAAGCTGGTCAACGGACTAGCTTGTCCGGGTCAGCAACTAGCTTCGCCGTGTGTTGGGCCACGTGGCGGCCCAGGGTCGTGCCAGGTTTTATGTTTTTGCGGCCCGCGTAAAGGTTAAGGGGTCCTTTACGCGGCCCGACTAAACCCCAAATTTGATTTTTAATTAATTTTTAATACTGTTTAAGGTATTCGGGGCCCGTTTTCACGTATGGGGTGTATTTTTGGACATATTGGGATATTTTAAAATAAATTAGGGTATCGAAAAATTTATGAGGGTGTCGGTTTAGAGTTGTTATATCCTCCCCACCTTGTTTTAGAGCTCGTCCTCGAGATCTACTGGAACAAGTGTGGATATTTTCTTTGCATTTCAGATTCAAGCTCCCATGTGTACTCAGGTCCTCTTTTGGAGTCCCACTTCGACTAGAACTAATCTCTTGTGCTTGAGGTTTTTGACTTTTCTGTCTTCGATCTGTAGAGGTCTTTCTACAAACTTGAGTTGTTCATTTACTTCTATGTCTTTTAGAGGCACTACCAGTGATTCATCAGCTAAACACTTCTTGAGATTAGATACATGAAACACATCATGTATTCCTGCCATTTCATCTGGCAGTTGTAGCTGATAGGCTACAGGTCTTATTCTTCGAATGATCTCAAAAGGTCCAATGTACCTGGGATTTAGCTTTCCTCTTTTAATGAATCTTACTATTCCTTTCCAAGGAGAGACTTTCAATAATACTTTGTCTCATACTTGAAATTCCAATGGTTTTCGTCGGTTATCAGCGTAACTTTTCTGTCGATCACGTGCTGCTTTTAGTCGTTCCTTGACTTGAATGATCTTGTCAGTTGTTTCTTGTACTATCTCAGGTCCAGATAGTTGCTTTTCCCCAATTTCTGCCCAACAGACTGGGGTTCGGCACTTTCGTCCGTAAAGTGCTTCGAAGGGTGCAACATTGATACTTGTGTGATGACTATTATTATAAGAAAATTCTATTAAAGGTAAGTGATCGTCCCAATTACCTCCAAAATCAATTACACAAGCTCTAAGCATGTCTTCCATCGTCTGAATTATTCTTTCGCTTTGTCCGTCAGTTTGAGGATGATAAGCGGTGCTTAGATTTAACTTGGTTCCCATTGCTTTTTGGAAACTTACCAAAAATTAGAGGTAAAACGGCTATCCCTATCAGAAACAATTCATAAAGGAATTCCATGTAATGAAATAATTTCATTTACATATAATTTGGCTAATTGTTCCATACTGAAAGTTTCTTTCATTGGTAGGAAATGAGCTGACTTAGTTAGCCTATCTACAATCACCCAGATTGTATCATTATCTTTCCTTGTTTTGGGTAATTTGGTAACAAAATCCATTGTTATCAATTCCCATTTCCATACTGGCATTTCTAACTGTTGCAACAAACCTGAGGGTTTCTGGTGTTCAGCTTTAACTTGTGAACAAGTTAAACATTTAGAAACATAGGCTGCTATGTCCTTTTTCATTTCTATCCACCAGAAATTCTTTCTTAAATCCTGGTACATTTTATCACTTCCTGGGTGCATCGTATATTTGGACTTATGGGCTTCTTCTAATATACGATGACGTAGGTTTCCTAATTTAGGTATCCACATTCTCTTTTTATGGAATCTCCAAATTTCCTTGTTCTAATTCCTTAATCATACCTTTTATTTTTTCAGTATCATCCTTGATTACTGATTCTTGTGCTTTTCTAATTTGATCATTTAAATCTACTTGTAAATTTAATTTAAGAGAACGTACCCTTTTTGGCTTTTCGTGATACTTTCGGCTTAAAGCATCAGCCACTACATTTGCCTTTCCTTCATGATACTGGATATCACAATCATAATCACTAAGCATCTTCATCCAGCGTCTTTGTCTCATATTCAACTCCTTTTGCCCGAAAACATACCTTAAACTTTTATGATCGGTAAATATGGTAAACTTATTACCATAAAGGTAATGTCTCCAAATCTTAAGGGCAAAAATTATAGCTCCTAATTCTAAATCATGGGTTGAATAATTCTCTTCATGATTCTTAAGTTTTCTAGACGCATATGCTATAACCTTTTGGCGTTGCATTAATACACATCCATAACCTAATTTGGAAGCGTCACAATAGACTACAAAGTCTTCGTTTCCTTCTGGTAATGCTAGTATGGGTGTATTAGTTAATCTTTGTTTAAGAATTCTAAATGCTTCTTCTTGTTTTGGTCCCCATTCAAACTTAATGGATTTACAGGTTAACTTAGTTAAAGGAATGGCTATTCTAGAGAAATCTTGAATAAATCTTCTATAATAACCGGCCAATCCTAAGAAACTTCTAACCTCGGTTGGTGATTCAGGGGTTTTCCATTTAGTAATTGCCTCGATTTTTGTTGGATCCACATGAATTCCTTCATGATTAACTAAGTGTCCAAGAAATTGTACCTGTTCTAACCAAAACTCGCACTTTGAAAATTTAGCATAAAGTTTTTCCTTTCTTAATAGACTTAGAAGTGCGTGCAAATGCTTTGCATGATCCTCTTTACTTTTAGAGTAAATTAGAATATCATCTATGAAGACAATTATGAATTTATCCAAATATGGCTTACATATTCGGTTCATCATGTCCATAAATTCGGCTGGGGCATTGGTTAAACCAAATGGCATGATAGTAAATTAATAATGACCATACCTTGTTCTAAAGGTGGTCTTAGGAATGTCCTCTTCCTGTACCTTTAATTGATGATATCCTGACCTTAACTCGATTTTAGAGAAAAATCGAGCTCCTTGCAGTTGATCGAACAGATCATCGATTCTTGGTAATGGGTACCGATTCTTAATCGTGACCTTGTTCAATTCACGGTAGTCAATGCACATACGTATTGATCCGTCCTTTTTTTAACAAATAAAATCGGCGCTCCCCATGGCGATGAACTTGGCTGTATGAATCCTTTCTCTAATAATTCATCTAACTGTTTCTTCAGTTCCTGCATTTCGGCAGGTGCCAAACGGTAAGGTGCTTTGGCAATTGGTGCTGTTCCTGGTAGCAGATGAATTCTGAATTCAACTTCTCTGTCTGGCGGTAGTCCTGGTAATTCTTCTGGAAATACATCTGAAAACTGAGATACTACTGGAATGTCTTTTAATTCTTTTCCTTTAGTGTTAGTGATTATAGAAATCAAATACACTATAGATCCTTTTCTTATATAGCTTTCAGTTTTCATCATAGAGATGAATTTCATGGATCTAGAGGGTTTATCTCCTTAAAGTGTGATCTTTTCACCTTTTGGTGAATTTACTTGAATTAACTTTTGATCACATAAAATACTGGCTTTGTTGGCTATTAACGAATCCATTCCTAAAACGACATCAAATCCTGCCAGATTCATGGGATAAAGGTTTGCAATAAACTCTTGATTTAAAATTTCTATTCTTGCTCCCTGCAGGATTTCAGAAATCCTAACAGTTTCTCCATTAGCTGTCTCTACTAGACATTCTTGTGGTAGTTTAGTTAATGACTGATTTAGAAGTTTGCAAAACGAAGTATTAATAAAACTTTGGTTTGCACCAGAGTCAAATAATACTTTAGCAAAAACATCATTAACTAAAAACGTACCGGCTATGACATCCGGAATCAATTTGGCTTCATCTGCAGTCAAAACGAATGCTCTAGCATTTTTAGTGTTCCTGTTGTTCACAGCTTGAGCCAATTTAGGACAATTTGGCTTGATGTGACATTTTTTCTCCACAGTTGAAGCATAGTCCATTACTGGATTTCCTCCTCCAATCTTCTTCCTTGTGTCCTGGCATTTTGCAGAAATTGCAAAGAGTGGAGCATTTTCCCGAATGCTTTTTCTTGCTGACCTTGCAGAATGGTGCAGAGGTAGAACTCATATTCCTACGGTTGTAATTCCCAGAACGGAATTCTTGGGTAAGCCTTTGGGTTAGGTTTCTCCTCTGGTCTTCTTCCCTAGTACGGATTAATTCATCTGTCAAGGTGTTTGCTAGTTCTACAGCTTCTTCTATGGTTTGGGGTCTAGCTGCCTTGACTACATGTCTAATATCTCCAATTAATCCCCATATGTAACGGGAGATTAATACTGGTTCAGGTGATGCAAAGGTTGGTACTATTCTAGCATATTCAAAGAATGTAGTAGTATAACCCTTACTATCTACCCCGGTCATCCTAAGGTTCAGAAATTTGTTTGCTATATGTTCCTTTTCATTGGGAGGGCAGAATTTTCTTTCTACCATATTCTTAAATTCCTCCCATTCCATGTTATATGCCCTATCACTTCCTCTTGATTGGAGGATAGTGTTCCACCATTCTAAGGCTGAGTTCTTAAACAAATTATAGGCAAACATTATCTTGTCTTCTTCAGCACACTTGCTTATTTTTAAAACAGCCTCAGTCTTTTCTATCCAGCGTAGGGCTGCAATGGGTCCTTCATTGCCCGAGAATTCTATTGGTTTGCAGGACCAGAATTCCTTGTAAGAACAACCATAAGGCATGGTACTTCTTCTTTTGGGAATGGGTACTTGAAGTACGGGTCCATTGTTCACGCTGTATTCTGGTTCAATTGGTCGCTTACTGCTATGTTTACTTTTATTATTCGCTTCCTGAACCGTTTGAATAATAAATGGCATTGCATCTATGATTCCTTGTGCCACTATGTGTTGGACGACACTATTATCCATTTGGTTTCCATTGTTATTGACGCTCGGATTTTCATTAACCAAGTTAATGTTACTCTGGTTATCATTATTCAGATTTTATTGATTTCCTTCGTCGGCCATCTGAATTTTTAAACAGTTACCCCGTATTAATATCACGAAATAATATTTAATATAGTCAATCACATGACACGCATTTTAGCCAAAAGCGTCGATCATTGCGACTTTACTCTATTCATATACTATGCATCTATTACACAACAGTACTGGAATTAAAATTACAATACCGACTGAAATAAAATTACACTAATAGTAGTAGGCATTCGTACACACATATTTTATTTTATTTTTATTTTATTATTATTATTATTACTATTACCGTCTCCACCATCACATTCACGGATATGGATTCATCTAGAAATCCATATTGCGCTCGTCATACTTCCAGACGAGTCGCTCTCCCACCTGTCTCATTCGTTCAATACTCTCTAAAATTTCCTCACCAAATATCCTAAGTTCTTGTACATTGTCTGCACTCATTGAGGGTGCAGGTTCTAGGACTGGGTTCGGAATCTGGGGTGCGGGTTCCTGGTATGGGGGTGTAGGTGCTTGGAATCGGTAAGGATCTTCTAAAATCTCCCTAATGTATTCATCGTGGTAATAGGGATCTAAAGGATCCAAACCTGGGTAGGCTCCTATGTTTGGCATGGGCATGTCTTCATGTATCGGGTAACGTTGCATATAGTCCCTATTATCGTCCTACCAGGGGTCGTAATTTGGGTCTAGGGGGTTTGGTGCAGGTACCCTAGGTATTTCTTCCGGATTGAAGTCATGCATTTCTACTTGATTTTCAGGGTTTTCTATCTCCATGGGTTGGTCAGGGATTGGTAGTTGTGGTTGGGGTGCTATTATTTGTTCCAGGTTAGGGTCAGCTGCAGTGGTTGCTAGGATGTGGATGTTGGCTATACCCCTATTTATCATATCCTGGGCATATGCATCGGTTTCTCTTTTGGTTGCTGCTAGTACTCTCTGTTCTTGTAACTTTTTCATACGCTTTCTACGCTCGTGTGCCCCTCAACTGAACCATCCCCTCTTTTTCTGAGGAAATGGCTCTTCTGACTGAGCCTTAAACACAAAGATTCCTTCTTCCGTATCAGCATAGTACCCTGAGAGGGCAGGCTGGGAAGGGGAGGTGCCTTCGATTCTAGGCGAACCAGACAATTGACGATACGCGTCAGATGGTCCTTGGTCGCTCATACTGTAAACTAACAAATAGTCAAATAACACACAATAATAAAATTCAATTATGCACGTAGTTCCGTAATTTATTTCCTAACAGATTGAATTTTGATGTCAGCGGAATGCTTCTGTGGCTGAGTCAGTGGCTTAGGTCTGATACCACCTTCTGTCGCAACCCCCGATCCCTAATCCCCGGGAACGGGCGGCCGCGAGCCAGATTCGGTGGTATCGTGTATTGTCTAATTTGGCAGCGGAAATTTTCATCAGGACTGTAGTTAGGAAATATTGGATCAGAGTAAAATACCACATTTTTCAATGTTAAACACATGGGATAAAACCCAAGTTTGCATTACACGCATTTACATAGGAATAAATCCTATTTTATTTAATAAAAACATCTATTTTATTTTAGGTAACTTTATTGCCACTTTTCAAAGCCTTCAGTGCTGTCCAGCTGGCTTCTATTTGACTTTCACAGTTTGTTACCTAAAACGTGTTTTAAAAACATTTGTCAGTGGGAAATACTGGTGAGTGAATCCCAGTTTAATCAAGTTTAAGTAAAACCCATTGTACAGTATTGAGGGCGGTCTCGCAATTACATTTGTTTCCAAGTTATATCAATTAACATCCATGGTGCTGTCAGACCCGACTTGTGGAAACGTTACTCCTTGACCAGGTGGTAACAAATTTTGTATACAAAACCCCAACATACTCATGATAATTGTATTCTTACAAATACTCAATAACTGCTTAATATGCATTTAATTGTATGAGGTTTTGTAAAAACAGTTAACAAAAAGGTTTACAAAAAGCGGATCAACTCACATTGCTGTCTTAGATTATCCTTTAGGGTTTCCTGGTGACAATCTAGAATTTACACAAATGCACACGCGTTAGTATAATAACCATTTTAACATTAGTAATACCCTCCCCGAGACGGCATTCCAACGACTACGTCGGGCAGAGCCACGACAGCCGTTACGGAACCCTAGATCAATCGGGCAGCGTATCTAATACGTATCCAGGGATTATAATACTTACAACGGAGCAGAACTTCGCTATTTAGGGGGGGTATAATATCCGTATATTATGTCTACTATTCAGAATTGAGAGAAAGATTTCAAATTTGAACGAGCAGACTGAAGATCCGAGGCCATCTATTTATAGTTGTTGAGTTTGGGTTCTACGCGGCCCACGTAAATGTAGCCAAGGGGCTACGCGGCCCGCGTCAAAGCTGGTCAACGGACTAGCTTGTCCGGGTCAGCAACTAGCTTCGCTGTGTGTTGGGCCACGTGGCGGCCCAGGGTCGTGCCAGGTTTTAAGTTGACGCGGCCCGCGTAAGGGTTAAGGGGTCCTTTACGCGGCCCGCCTAAACCCCAAAATTGATTTTTAATTAATTTTTAATACTATTTAAGGTATTCGGGGCCCATTTTCACGTATGGGGTGTATTTTTGGACATATTGGGATATTTTAAAATATATTAGGGTATCGAAAAATTTATGAGGGTGTCGGTTTAGAGTTGTTATATTACCATTGGTGCTGGGGAAGCTAGGAATGATGGCAACGTAGTGACCGGTACGTTTTTAGTAAACAATCTATTTGCTTCTGTTTGATTCGACTCTGGTGCCGATTGGAGTTATGTATCTTTGGAGTTCAGTCGTCAGTTAGAGTTGAGTCCTATACCCCTCGTAACCAAACATATAGTAGAACTAGATGATGGTAAAACAATTAAAGTTTCACATGTTCTTGTTGGGTGTAAACTCGATCTTATGGGTCAAGCGTTCGACATTGACCTACTCCCCGTTACTCTTGGAAGTTTTGATGTGGTTGTTGGCATGGATTGGTTGTCTAAGCATCAGGCGGAAATTCTTTGTTTGGAGAAAATCGTGCGTATCCTCTTCCCAGTGGGGAATTCCTGACGGTTCAAGGTCAGCGTAGTGGCGCAATGGTCGGCATCATCTCAGCCTGAAAGCCCAGAAGTGTCTACGAAAGGGCTACCCTGCTATCCTAGCTCATGTTACTGATTCTTAACCTGAGGAGAGAAGGATCGAAGACCTTCCAGTTGTTCGTGAGTTTTCTGACGTGTTTCCTGAAGAGCTTCCTGGTTTACCTCCACACCGTCAGGTGGAATTTCATATTGACCTTACACCAGGAGCAGCCCCGATTGCTCGTGCTCCTTATCGTCTTGCACCAGGAGAGTTGCAAGAGCTGTCAAACCAACTCCAAGAACTGTTGGATAGAGGTTTTATCTGACCCAATTCTTCACCTTGGGGAGCCCCAGTTCTGTTTGTGAAGAAGAAAGACGGGTCATTTCGAATGTGTATAGATTATCGTGAACTCAACAAGGTGACCGTCAAGAACCGTTATCCTTTACCACGTATCGACGATCTGTTTGACCAGTTGCAAGGGTCAAGTTTCTACTCAAAGATCGACTTAAGATCGGCTATCATCAGGTGCGAGTCCGAGAGGAGGATGTTCCAAGAACGGATTTTCGAACGCGGTATGGCCATTACGAGTTTTTGGTTATGCCATTTGGGTTGACTAATGCACCAGCAGTTTTCATGGATCTCATGAACCGCGTGTGCAAACCGTATCTCGACGATTTTATTATTGTGTTCATCGATGACATCTTGATCTACTCTAAGAGCAAGGAAGACCACGAGCGACACTTACGTCTTATCTTGGAGCTCCTGAGGAAGGAACAACTCTACGCGAAGTTTTCTAAGTGTGACTTCTGGATACGAGAAGTGCACTTTCTTGGCCACATTGTTAACGAGATGGGGATACACGTGGATCCTGCTAAGATTGATGCTATCAGAAACTGGGCGGCACCAAGGAATCCTTCAGAGGTGCGACAATTTCTTGGTCTCGCTGGGTACTATCACAGATTTATTAAGGATTTCTCAAGGTTCACTCAACCTCTTACCTCATTGACACAGAAGGGCGTTGTATACTCTTGGGGAACGAAGCAAGAAGATGCTTTTCAACTCTTGAAACAGAAACTCTGCAGTGCACCGATCTTGTCTCTACCTGAAGGTACCGAGGATTTTGTGGTATATTGTGATGCTTCTATTCAGGGTCTCGGTTGCGTGCTAATGCAACGCGAGAAGGTAATAGCTTACGCTTCTCGACAGTTGAAAGTGCACAAGAAGAACTACACGACTCACGACTTGGAGTTGGGGGCCGTGATTTTCGCACTAAAGATTTGGAGGCATTATCTGTACGGTACCAAATGCACGATCTATACAGATCACAGATTCACAGGAGCCTCCTGCATATTTTCAACCAGAAGGAATTGAATATGCGACAATGTCACTGGGTAGCACTATTGAACGACTATGATTGTGCTATCAAATATCATCCAGGCAAAGCAAACGTTGTAGCTGATGCCCTTAGTCGAAAGGAAACGAAACCCAAGCGTGTTCGCGCTCTGCAGCTCACTATTCACTCAAACCTCCCTGACCAGATCCGTTCTGCTCAAACCGAAGCATTGAAGGAAGAAAACTATAAACCTGAGTATTTACGGGGCAAGGAAAAACGACTTGTAGAGAGAGCTGATGGTATTCTCTACTTCATGGAGCGAATATGGGTTCCTTTGTATGGGAATCTTAGAGAGATTATGATGGACGAAGCGCACAAGTCTCAATACTCTGTTCACCCGGGTTCAGATAAGATGTATCAGGATCTGAAAGTCATGTATTGGTGGCCAAAGATGAAAGCTCACATAGCGACATATGTGAGTAAGTGTTTGACGTGTGCTAAAGTCAAAGTGGAGTACCAGAAACCCTCAGGCCTGCTGCAACAACCAGAGATACCCATGTGAAAATGGGAACAAATTGCTATGGATTTCGTCACTAGTTTGCCAAAACTCAAAGTGGAAACGATACCATTTGGGTGATCGTTGATCGTCTCACGAAGTCAGCGCACTTTCTCGCAATAAAAAAAACGGATAAGTTTTCACAATTAGCTGCTGTTTACCTAAAGGAAGTGGTTTCTAGGCATGGGGTGCCAGCCTCTATTATCTCTGATCGTGATCCGCGTTTCATATCCGATTTATGCCAGTCGATGCATAAATCATTCGGTTCACGTCTCGACATGAGTACTGCTTATCACCTACAGACGGATGGTCAAAGCGAATGAACCATCCAGACACTCGAAGACATGCTGCGGGCATGTGTGATCGATTTTGGTAAGGGATGGGAGAAACATTTGCCGCTGATAGAGTTTTCTTACAACAACAGCTACCATACCAGTATTCAGGCAGCTCCGTTCGAAGCATTGTATGGGCGAAAATGTCGCCCTCCTCTTTGCTGGGCTGAGGTGGGTGACAACCAGATCACAGGTCCTGAACTTGTACTTGAAACTTCAGAAAAGATTGTCCAGATCAGAAACCGTATGGCGGCAGCACACGACCGTCAGAAAAGCTACGCTGACAAGCGTAGGAAACCTTTGGAGTTCGCTGTAGGCGATCGTGTTATGTTGAAAGTCTTGTCGTGGAAAGGTGTAGTACGCTTTGGGAAGCATGGCAAACTTAATCCACGCTATGTTGGACCATTCAAAATCCTGGAACGAATCGGAAAAGTGGCTTACAAGCTCGAGTTACCTGCTGAGTTGGGTAACGTTCATGATGTCTTCGATGTTTCGCAACTAAATAAGTGTTTGTCTGATGAAACACTTGTGGTGCCGTTTCAAGAGCTGAAGATTGACGACAAGTTGCAGTTTGTCGAAAAACCTATCGATATTATGGATCGGGAAGTCAAGGTTCATAAGCATAGTCGAATCCCGATTGTGAGGGTTTGTTGGAACTCAAGACGTGGACCGGAGTTCACGTGGGAATGCGAGGATCAGATGAAGCTCAAGTATCCTCAACTCTTCCCTGCTGACCAATCTAATTCTGGTATCACTGGTGAATTTCGGGACGAAATTCCACTTCAAATTGGGAATGATGTGGCACCTGCGTAAAATCCGCAATCATTCTGATCTATCATTTCGCTACTCTATATTGCTTATCGAATTTCGGGACGAAATTCCTTTCAAGTTGGGAATGATGTGACAACCAGAATCTTTAAGGTTAACACTACTTAAATTCCATAACCTTTGGCTTATGTATTTTCGTTTTAATTGCCTATATGCTATACTGCGACCATGTGAGACTTGTTTGGTTACACTCGTGCACCATTAAACGTTTGTATGTGTTGGTTAATTATTATCGAACCATTAAACGTTTGTATGTGTTGGTTAATTATTATCGAACCATTAAATGCTTGTATGTGTTGATTAGTTATTATCGAACCATTAAATGTTTGTATGTGTTGATTAGTTATTTTAGAAACCTAATACCAACTAAAATGGGTCACAAACTTCCTTGAGACCCACACACACTTTTTGGCCAATGGGCCCCTCTCATCTCGGCCCACTCATTGAATCAGACCCAAACTGAGCCCAACTTGGTTTAAGAGCATTAGATGCAAGCACACATCCATACGATTTCTGTATTCTCACAACACACACATTGGACATCAAACCCTAATCCCCTCTAATTTGGACGTCGACACCCACTCCTTCCTTCTCTCGGATCGACGGCAACACACCTTTGACGAAGCTTTCTCCCCTACGAGATCCCTCTCTTCCTCGTTCTACAGTTGTCCCCACACCAACATTCGGTTAGTATATCCATCTTTGTGTGCTTGCATTCTTTAAGGGTTAAGTTAAGAATATATGTGTTGCTTGGTATCGATGTGTGCATGTAATCAATGGGTGATTCATAACCAATTTTGATGTATCAGTAGTCTTTAACGGTCCAATATATTTGAAGGTAAATGGTTTGATAAGTTTGATAACCTTGAATAAAAAGTGGCGGCCCATGTGTTGTAGTCTTGATCTAATCAAACAAAGTGGATATCCTAATAATGTTGTCAGTGATAGTTAAGGGTATTATGTGAATTAATTAATGAGATGATGTTTTGTTTGTTGAAGTTGGAATCTGTGTACATAGGATATAGTATTAATAGTTCTTGTGTCTTCATAAATGGTGATAATGATAATATATGATAACTTATATAATGAATTATGCTCATGAACTCAATGATGATGTGACAATAACTAATGGTCCTTTAGTAGTAATTGAAGAAGTAATTAATGGGGCATTCAGATTCATTGCATGGGTAATTTGGGCCTTACATGCTAACAGGGCTACATTAGTGAATAAAACATACATAGACTTGGATTGGGCTGTGCACTATCTTGGGGACACCCGCATACTCGATGCGGGCTGGGCTCCAATGGGTCATTCACTCCTTTTAGATTGCACGTCATTTTGGGCCATAAGTTATAGTTGGCTCGGAGTGTGCAATGGATCACATAAACTGTAATGGGCCGCACAGTTAATGGTAGTTGGACTCGGTTGGTTTGGGTATTAGGGGAATGGGCCACGAGTTAATCACAATGAGTATACTATCATCACATATTGCACCAAGTTTAGGTGGATCATTAAATTAATTAATTCTCATATTTTTGTGTTGAAGAGTTAAGTGTATGGGTCTTGGAAACATGAAATCATGGAGTGAATCTGCTTTTGAACCAAATGCATGCTAAGTGACTACTTGATGATATTAGGCTGATGTCTTAACCGATTATGACTTGAACTATATGTGTGCTACCTGTGCAATAATTGTGTGGTATGTGATCAAGGAATACATGAATTAATTGTACGTGAAATATGCGGCTTGTGTGCACATGAAACTGGTTGTTGTCGGTAACCATGTTAGGACGTGTTTGATCAACTGTTAAACAAGTAACTAATCTTACCGAGCAAACCAAAGGTGTGTTCATTCCTCTTGAGCATGCGTCCCGGTGGGTGGGACAGTCATTGGGTATTCCTGAGAGGAATAAGTCATTTGGGTAAAACTGGGATGTTAGATAATACACTCTTTTCCTATCACCTTAAGTCCCATCTTATACCGAATTAGTTACCTGAGAGGTAACGGGGTATTAGTTGATAGCGCTATAGGCTTGGCAACCTCACACCGTACCTGAGAGGACGGGCGTGAACTAATGACCTTAATCATGACCAATGCTTAGATAGGGGGCATTGGGGATGGGCAAAACAATCTGGTAGCCATCTTGTACGGTACTCGAGTTATTATCAACATTATTATCAATGAACTGAACTAAACACTTGGTAATTAACGTTTTTGTAAAACTATGAACTCACCAGCGTTGTTTGACATACGTGTTGCATGCTCGCAGGTTGTTAGATTTCTTGGATATGGGACTTGCTGTCTGGAATGGCTGGAGTGGTCATGGGTCGAACTGATTAGATACACATGACATGCTTACTGATTTTCATAGATTTGGTTTTGAAAAATTTAAACAATGGTTTACTTATTGCTTCCGCTGAACTTGTTGGATTTTATTAAACTTATTGTTTGATACATTTTTATTTATAATTGACAACTCCATTTGAAATCGTGTTATGAGTTCAATATGATTAGTGACTAGATCCTGGTATGTCACACGCCTAGCGGGGTTTCCGCATGTGGTATTTTGGGGGTGTGACACATGACATAATATTATTGTCTAGAAAATAACTTAAACACTCATCATTTTGTGACCACTCCCTCCACCCTAAATGGGGAGTGGCAAACTTTTCTTCTAACCAATAATATTATGACATGTCAACTTCCCCCTTCACTCTCCATTTTGCACTCAAACACTAAGGGTGCTCAAACACAAACACATGAGGAATAGTAAACATTAAAAAAAAATCGTGATTGGTTAAAAAAGGGTGGGGTCCACCATTAACCCCCTATCTCTCCCCTATCTATTCTCTTCCCGCATCGGTGAGGAGTCACTGTATTGATCCTTCACCGAACACTGAATGGGGAGTGGCGGCCCATTGCCGCGCGGTGAGTGTGGGTTACCGAAGGGGTCACCGAAGGTGCCCCTTCCACCCTAAGAAGCATCATGTGAGAAAACAATAGCTAACCAATTTGCTAATCCAGGAACCGGCGAGTTTGATGGAGCCTCGGTCCCGAAACGACGTGTTCGGTGCGTTTATTACGACTAAGAAAAGAGTAGAAGATAGATACGACACCGAGCAGTCACTTATAATCTGGTCTCTTATTCATATCTGAAGGTTACAGCACCACGAGACCAGTTGGACACCATGTCCCCTCTGGGAACCAAAAGCTTGTCCAAATGGGAACCCCAAGTCCTTATTTATAGACAACTACCTACACTATGTCCATCCGTCCGGATGGACCTTGACATTATCAAAACCGTGCCCAACTTCTCACTATTTTATATAATATTCAACACACTCTATCTAGCTATTCGCATAGTGGCAGACGTACGAAATATGCACCAAGTTAGAATCTAGGATTGCCTTAGACTTTCGCGCTGAGAGGTAGATTGTCATATTAGGGCACTTTTAGAGACGTTAGAGGACTGCGAGGAAGTCTAACAACCGGTGTTCATAACAGCCTTGTAGGGTCTCCTAGGTTTCTTCCTGAGAAGGGTCGGGAGGTCTTAGCATGAGATACCTTAGGGTTTAGTACTTTAAGATCCCGGTTCCATACCACAGTAGTACCGTTGGAAATCTATTGCTGGTTAAACTGGATTCAAGCCTAGGTAGTCGTTAATCTCTATTGAATTAAACCTTAGTTCTTATTCGTGTCGTAGTCTAGTTTTAATTTAAATTCAATTCTAGGATTTTAGAACCCCCCCCCCAAACACAAAATCAGTTAAGTTAGTGTCAGTGTCTGTCTAAATAAAGTCGTTAACGTAGTTAATTAGAGTCCTTGCGGGTTCGACATCCGGACTTGCTTTTCTTTACTAGAGTCGACCGGTACACTTGCCGGTGAGTAGTTTAGTCGAGTTAGAGAGTCTAGATTATTATTACTTGAGTCTAATTTTAGGTTTATTTTAGTTGATTTTATTTGAACTACTTCTAGCACATCAATCCACGATCTCTCTCAGATCTCCGATGCTTTAGTCCACGGCCAGATATCAACACCTCAGATCATCTTGATCTCGGAAGCTTTCACTCATGATCAGATTCACATTCCCCCTGGCAATCTGAAGTCGAAACTACCCGAATACTGTTGTAGTGTCATGAATTTCAAAAATGCCGGAATTTCATTGAAATTTTTATTCCCCCTCATTTTTGAAAATTCTGAAGTCTCTATCACTGAATTCCCCCTCAAACTAGGCACTCAAGTCCTCTCTTATCTCTGAAAAACTCGACTGTGCCGAAAGTATGACAATTTTCCTCAAAACGTCAGTTTTTCATCATTGCGGATTTTACGTTTTGGCCCATAAATAGCCAGATAACCCAGAAGATAAACTTTATGCACCATTATCATGACTACCCCACTAATTTTCACAATCCATGATCGCATCATGAAATCTGTACACTGAAGCCCCAGATGGTGTCCCCGAACAACCCAGCTTGGTTGTTAAAAACCCGAAAAAATTGTCAATCACCAAATTTTTTCTGGAGACTCTCCTCGTCGTTGCGATAAAAAAATGCCTTTTTTTAGGCATTTGATCATCTGGTCGAATGGCATGTTGTCGGATGGTCATCCGATCAGATGGGTCTTCTTGTCCGGATGGTCGTTCGACCGAATGGCAAAAGAGACAAACTTGTATTTGTGGATCGGATGGTCATCCGATCAAATGATCATTCGAGTGAAAACCAACTGATATTTCAAACACAAGATAATGACATGGGTCGGATGGTCGTCCGATCGGATATGTTCTAACAGCTCTAGAACACCCCGAATCACGTTTTTTCGATCCAGAATATTTATTTGTGTGAATTTCATGATGAAACTTCATAGGATTGTGCGCGAATCAATTTCGAACAGAATGATGTCTTTAATTCCAAAATCCATCCGTGAATTGACCTTTATTTTGATGATTTTCTCTGTTTTAACATCAAAACTCCCATTTAACCCAAAAATTGATGATCTTTGGGTGATTTAACCGAATGTTAGATCGATTAAATCGGTACCGTAGCTCTGATACCACTGCTAATCCAGGAACCGGCGAGTTTGACGGAGCCTCGGTCCCGAAATGACGTGTTCGGTACGTTTATTACGATTAAGAAAGGAGTAGAAGATAGATACGACACCGAGCATGTCCCCTCTGGGAACCAAAAGCTTGTCCAAATGGGAACCCCAATTCCCTATTTATAGACAACTACCTACACTATGTCCATCCGTCCGTATGGTCATCCGTCCGGATGGACCTTGACATTATCAAAACCGTGTCCAATTTCTCACTATTCTATACAATATTCAACACACTCTATCTAGCTATTCGCACAGTGGCAGACATACGAAATATGCACCAACACAATTACATTACTCTCACCAACTTTTTTTTTCTTATCTATGCGCTTCATACGTTTTTTTAGAACAATACAATATGGAAAAATCTCCATAGTAACCTTTGACCCACCTAATTTGCCAAAATAAACATCGAAAAAGGAAATCGGTAGGGGCTTCACACAAAAAGAGAGTATGCAGTGGTTCACATTTGTGGAAGAGTCTTTCTTGTAGCCGTTTCATTTTTCTTATGGACCCACATTTTAACCAATTAAACTTTAACATGAGTCCATTTCATGAGTTAGCGGATGGCCTCTAGAAATGGGTAGCGCGTAACTTATAGCCTTTAGCACTGAAACATCTGGGTTCCAGACTAAAACGACTAGGGTAAACTCAAATGGCTGGGCCCTAGCTGTTTACTTAGGCTTAAACGACTCCACTTTCCTAGCTGTTTCTTGTTTTCTCAAACGACTATAGTCATTTCCCCTATTTTTCTCAAACGACTCACCTCTTTCAAATTTAAGCCGTTTTCCTTGGTAGGGCCACGTGTGGTCTTTTCCTTGCTTAGGGTCTAGACTTAGTCCTTTCCTCTAGCTTTAGCCGTTTTCGTAATTTTTTTTTCTTTTTACCCACACTAGTTGTTTCCTCTAATCCTGTTTGTAGCGCTAACTTTGGAAAATTAACTCGTGCCAAATATATCAACCACTGCATCCTTGCTTTTGGTGTGAAGCCTCTACCACCACCGGTAGCCCTTTCCAATGTTTATTTTGGCAAATTAGGTGGGTCAAATGTTATTATGGTGATTTTCCCCACCTTGTACCGATTTGACCTCATTATATATATTTAGAAATTAAATATACTATAAGTATGTTATTTTGTCACATCAATCAACTCTGGTCCCTTAATTTTGGCATTAACCAACTTTATCTCATCAACTTTAATAATATATGTTTAGCCTCTCAACTTTGTTAATGACATGTTTAGCCCCTTAACGAAAACAACTTTAACCTCTCAACTATAAACAACTTTAGCCCTTAACTTTAATAATGACATATTTAGCCCCTCAACTTTAATAATTACGTGTTTAGCCACTCTCGCAATTTGCTTATTTTTATCTGCATTTCGAACCCGCTATGGAGCACGGGTGGTAACCCACTAGTTATAATTTAAATAAAAAATATATTAAAACACAAAAAATTAAGGCCCAAGTAAGTTAGCCCAACCCGACCTGACTTGAATCGGAGAAAAACGGGTAAAACCAATCAGCAACAAGGGTTTATAAGTTAAAAATCTAGGGCAAATACAGCAGCATCCTCTGGAAGCACACACACACTCACTGTGTGCAGATCTCATTCACAGTTGTTCTTCGATCTGCAAAAATGGCGTTAGCGTTCGATGAATACGGGCGGCCGTTCATAATACTTCGGGAACAAGAAAGCAAGAGCAGGTTAAGAGGTATAGATGCTCAGAAAGCCAACATTTCCGCCGGCGTTGCTGTTTCTCGCATCCTCCGTACATCTCTCGGTCCTAAAGGCATGGATAAGATGCTCCAGAGCCCCGACGGCGACATCACCATCAGTATATATACTTTTCTATCTCTTATTATCTGTTTTGTCATTGTATTTATATATATGTGTGTGTGTGTCTCTGTGTGTGTGTTGAGTGTGTTTTTACGTGATTAATTGTCAGTTAGTGCTTGATCTGTGTTCTGATGTTACTTTTTGATTCATATAGAAGAAATTAGGGTTGATGTGATGTGAAGTAGGTTTTCAGTGGCTGAACTATGGAGTTGTTTATATTGTTATAGATTGTAATCTCTAATCAATAGTTCATACTGGTTCACCTAGAGATGATATTTAAAATTTGATATGAGTATTTAAGTTTTTGGAAGTAAAATAGTGATTACTTGAAGACGTAATAATGGTTCTGTAAGATAATAAGCAGAAATTGTACAGATTTGTAGAGTTTTGTCTATTTTGCACTATTTCTTTTTTACTTGATTAATTATCAGATAGGGCTTGATTTGATTTTGGAATTTGGATGTTACCTTTTTTAATCAAATGTGAATTGTGAAAGAAATTAGGGTTAATGTGTTCAATGGAGCAAGTGCAATGCGAACTAGATTTCTGATTTTTGTGGGTGAACACTTTATGGAGTCGTGTATATTGTATTATTTGAAAATTTTAAGCTGAGATAAGCTGAGACGGTTGTAATGGTCTTTGTCAGTAATTAATAGTTCATATTGGTCCAAGGATACTTCAAATTTCAAGTTTGATATGCATATTTTAATTTTTGAAAATAAAACAGTAATTACTTATAGACAAAACAATGGTTTTGTAATTTTTTTAGCAGAAATTGTACTGATTTATAAAGTCCAACGTGAAGTAGATTTCCAGTGTCCGAACATTCGATGGAGTTGTTATATTATTAGAGACTGTGAGCTGAGACTGTCTTGATGTCCTTTTTCAGTAATCAACATTCAACAGTTCACATCGGTTCAAGAATACTATGGTTGATAACTTGATATTTAAAATTTGATGAGTATGTAAATTTATAAAAGTAAAATAGTGTTACTTAGAGACAGAACAATGATTTTGTAAGATTTTTTTAGCAGAAACTGTACTGATTTGTGGAGTTTTTTGTCTATTTTGCAGTATTTTTTGTTGTTTTTAGTGAATTTTTATTTGAGGCTTGTATGTGAAAATATGTTTATGGTTGGGATATGGTTAGGGTGGGGTTGAATGGTAGGAGTCCTGAGATGTTTGGACTCAAGAATCTTATGTGTTATAGAACGTTGCTTTTTAATTGGGATATAGTTTTTTGCTCGATAATAATTGGAAGCATTTGTTAGTTTAATTATTGTTTTCCTTACAATTTACTTTATTTCCAGCAAACGATGGTGCAACAATCTTGGAACAAATGGATGTCGACAATCAAATTGGGAAACTTATGGTTGAACTGTCACGTAGTCAAGATTATGAAATCGGTGATGGAACAACTGGTGTAGTTGTTCTGGCCGGTGCACTTTTAGAACAAGCTGAGAAGCTTCTAGAACGTGGAATTCATCCCATTCGAGTTGCAGAAGGATTTGAAATTTCTTCAAAGATGGCTGTTGACCATTTGGAAAAGATATCACATAAATTTGATTTCAGTGCTACCAACATCGAACCGTTGGTCCAAACTTGCATGACCACCTTATCCTCCAAAATGTAAGTTCTCGCTATTTTGTATTTCATGAAACAATCATTTATTAAAAAAGTGAAACTAAATAGAGCTCTACTTTTTAGTGTGAATCGATGCAAGCGTAGTTTGGCGGAGATTGCGGTAAAAGGTGTGATGGCTGTTGCGGATTTAGAGAGAAAAGATGTTAACCTAGATTTGATCAAAGTGGAGGGAAAGGTTGGTGGGAAATTAGAGGATACGGAACTTGTATACGGAATCATTGTTGATAAAGATATGAGTCACCCACAAATGCCAAAACAAATTGAAGATGCAAAAATTGCGATTTTGACCTGCCCGTTTGAGCCACCGAAGCCTAAGACCAAACATAAGGTTGACATTGATACGGTCGAAAAGTTTCAAACTTTGAGGAAGCAAGAACAGCAGTACTTTGATGACATGGTTCAGCAATGCAAGGTAAGTTGATATATATGATATGTAAAGTAGAGGTGGGAGCTACCACTCGTTTATATATTGGATAAGTTTTTAGAAGGAAATCGATCAAATTGGTAGGGGTGCAAACGGGCCTAGCCCGAGCTCGACCAGCCTCGAGCTCGATTTACTTATGAGAGATCGAGCTCGAGTACGGCTCGTTGGTAGTTTCTTAAGCTCTGGCTCGGCTTGTTTATTATCTTTTAATTAATATATTAAATAAAAACAATATAAATAATATACTCATTTAGGCTCGCGAGCTTGATAAAGTGAAGCTCGGGCTTGTTTACTAAACAAGCTTATTTTTAGGTTCGGGCTCGGCTCGTAAACAAGTTTAAATACGCTCGGCTTGGCTTGTTTATTAGACAACTTTAAATAAGGGGTAAATGTTATCAAATATTAATAAAAACTAATATTACACCAAGGCTCGATATGGTTCGACGAGCCTACAAGCTTCACATGTCATGCTCGAGCTCGATAAATAAACGAGCTATATTTTAGGCTCAAGCTAGGCTCGGGCTTGATAAGGCTCGGCTCGTTTCGAGCTTTTTTTTGAGCTGATCTATAGCAGCTCGCGAGCTGTTTGTCTCGTTTGCACCCCTACAAATTAGTGAGTGGGACAAGACTCAAGAGTAGCCCAGCGTTTATATTTAATGTGTAAAAACTCCTAAATAACTTTTTTTTTTATAATATTCAAACTTCAAACAGCTTAAAATTATACACATATCAAATGGGTTAAAGTGGCTCAAAGTTTGGTTTTAATGTGTGAAATCTCCTATATTTTTTTTAAGAAACTACATTATTGTTCACACGAGTCAAATAAAAAATGTTAAAAAGCTAATGGATTAACTAGGCAGAATGGGTCCAAAGTGGTGTGAAGTTCGTATTTAATGTGTAACACCTCTTGAATTATTTTTATAAAGATAAAAAGAGTTTTGTTTAAATGGGTCGCTTTTAAAAGAAAATGTTAAAAAGGAAATGGATCTAAACTGGCCAGATTTTATTCTTAATGTGTAATTGTTGAAATAGGACAGTGTGTATAATCATATTTGACTCGTTATTTATCTAAAAAAAATAGCTACAAATTGAAGACAAAAAGTGTGGGGTTGATTTGATTCAATTTGTTTGAACTTTATGTCTTAATAACTCTGATCTTGATCTCTTCAGGATGTAGGGGCCACACTGGTAATTTGTCAATGGGGCTTCGATGACGAAGCAAATCACTTGTTAATGCACAGAAATTTGCCAGCTGTCAGATGGGTTGGCGGTGTAGAACTGGAGCTAATAGCAATCGCTACTGGTTTGTGCTTATTAGTTAGCTGTTTATAACGATTTTGCTTTAATACACACCGTTACTATAGTTTCTAAAAATCTTTATATTTATCTAATCTTGTGCAGGCGGTAGAATTGTTCCCAGGTTCCAGGAACTAACAACTGAAAAACTAGGAAAGGTAATTTTGTTTCATATTTCTATCATACTTATTTTTAATACACAAATGGCATTGTTGTAATTTTTTTCTGTGTGACAGGCTGGTTTGGTTAGAGAAAAGGCATTTGGTACCACAAAAGATCGAATGCTTTATATTGAGCATTGTGCAAACTCAAAGGCTGTAACCGTTTTCATCCGTGGAGGTAAGTTATATCAGTCATGTTCTGTAGCTAGCTGTATATATACTGTTTGTTTCACCACATAAATTTATTTACTTGTATTATTTATTATGAGAATGCAGGTAACAAGATGATGATCGAGGAGACAAAACGCAGCATCCATGATGCACTATGTGTCGCTAGAAATCTTATTCGTAATAACTCGATTGTATACGGTGGCGGAGCTGCAGAAATTTCATGCTCAATTGCAGTTGAAGCTGCTGCTGATAAATATCCAGGTGTTGAACAGGTACGGTAGATAACCCTCAAGACATGTGAACGTGGGTCCCATTTATGTAAACCGTTTACTGAATGTGTTGTTATTTTTGTTGACAGTATGCCATCAGGGCGTTTGCAGATGCATTGGACTCCGTACCCATGGCTCTTGCAGAGAATAGCGGTCTGCAACCCATAGAAACAGTATCCGCAGTTAAAGCACAGCAAATTAAGGTATTTATGACGGTAGTTAGTAGCATGTACATATTACGAATTGTTGCATTTGGTTGTGTTCTGAAACATGCTTTGGTTTAAATATATAGGAAAACAATCATTGCTGTGGCATTGACTGCAACGATACTGGTACGAATGATATGCGTGAGCAAAACGTATTTGAAACCTTGATTGGCAAGCAACAGCAGATCTTGCTTGCCACACAAGTCGTGAAAATGATTTTGAAGATCGATGATGTTATCTCTCCCACAGAATACTGAGTTTGTGGTTCCTACCGACTTTCAAGTTTTGGTCAAACGTAGAACATTGCGACTAGTTATTTGTCGGAAAACCTAGCGTTGTTTGGTACTCTGTTTATGTGACTTGCTGTCATTTGTTTGGTGTTGGTGTTTGTTTTATTTTGAGAACCCTACGATCTTACTCTTTATGTTTACGGTTCTTGAGCGTCTTCTCAAGTGATCACGTGCTTTCAGCATTTTCTTGTTAAACATGTTTTTTTTCAGGCTGATTAACAACTTATAAACAAACAATATGAAAATGTATATTAATCGGTTAAACAGTTTTAACTAAACAAACAAATTTCATGTCATGTAATAGAGTATGATAAACCGGTAAAAAAAAACCTTTCAAAGTAACAACGCAAGGTGTAGGTTGTGCGTATTGTCTCAGCTTAGACTGTACAAAATCCTGTTTGTTATAGCGGCAACGGTGTGTAGGGATGAGCTCGGTACCGGTACCGAAAGAACCAGTAAATACCGGTACCGAAAATCCTCAAAAGTGGGTACCGGTACCGAATATACCCGGTTTGGTACCGGTACGGTACCGGTATTTGAGGGTAAAAACCGGTAAATACTGGTACCGTACCGGACCGGTACTGAAAATCCTAAAAGTCGGTACCGGATCGGTACCGAAAAAGTACCCAGTTCGGTAAATTCGGTACCGGTACCGGTTCGGTACCGGGAACGATTTGCTCATCCCTAACGGTGTGTGACAGTTGACTAGCGAGGGTGCAGCAGAGGAACAGAAGCGGGAGAGCCTATGGGGACCGATGTTGGTGTTTAATCAAATTTAAAGGTACAAAAAGTCGACTCCTAGGTCAATTGGATCATATTTGCTACAAACTCCAAATCGAGAGCAGGCAGATGCTCCCAAAACAGACCGGGCATTTTCTTCTGTTGGAGCTTCTCGATTTCCATCTGACTTATTTCTTTCTGAATTGTTGTGAGTTTCCCGATGATATCCGTAAGAGTGTTTGTTGTAAGAATAAGTGTTGTTGAAAGTTTTTACTTTCTGACTTCTACCTCCCTCTTTGAAAATATAGACCGAAAGAAGCTTCTACTTATAAGCCTTAGAGGCACCTAACTCTTATTATTAGTAAGATAATCTGTCTTAGTTTCGTAACATGTTTCAACCCCAGTGTTTCATAAACATGGAACTAGATTCACTAGATTTTAGTGTGCTGAAGAATTCTCTTTTTACTCCAATCCGTACAAAAGACCCCTTTTTTGGGTGTGTGTGTGTGTGGGGGGGGGGGGGGGGGGGGGTACTTGCCAAGTGGCTTAGTCCCGGATCACTCCTTCAGGAATAGGACACGATAATATAACGCACACCAAAGATAGAGGGTACCCCCTTTATTATAAATTAAAAGACAGGCTCTCACGTCCTTTCTTAATAGATGGAGCAATTATCACTCGACATAGTAGAAAAATGTAGCGGGCCGTTATAGACCCTCACTGTCGTGGGCCCCATGTTAACAAGCTAAATCCGGCCAGTTGTAGATTACGGGCCACTAAATTAAATTTGAGAACAATTTCTCGACACCAATCTAGCAAAAGTTGAAAATGTAAGCATTAGGGAAATTAGAAGACGACTAACCACCGATCATCGTAAAGTGTTCAACAAATTCAACCCACCCAATCCGAGCACTAAAAGGTCGTACACCCGACCATTTCGGCTTGGTGTCATGACCCGTCGTGCTTTTACCTGTAACTAAGTTAAGAACGTTGCACCACTCGCATAACCACGATCACCGATTGAACCTGAGAGAATTTCCTTATTTCTAGCAAATAAACCATAATACACAAATGCAACTGAAATATTTACTCATTTAGAAACAATTAAAAGACATTTACTTCAAGCCCCCAACATTTTTCTAAAAAGCACTTTCTACCCCAACTATTTACATCCTTCACAAATCCTTCTTTTGTTTCTATGTACACAAATAAACCAGGAAAGAACAAACACCAAACTGAAAAGAAAACATAAATAACTTGACTTGATCATATTCATCAATTTATCATCATAGGATTCTGCTAACTGAGATCAAGTTCGACCCGCTCTGGTGCGGCCCTCTCAGTTTGGTTGGCAGCGAGTTCCACTCCTAGTTGACCCTTGTCACCCGCCCCAAATGCATATAACTTCCCCGTTTCTGTCAGGGCAAATGTGTGTGCATTCCAGTAGATCGAGTTTGTGAGGCTGATTTGCACCACCCTTTCGTTAATTTGCTTTAATGATGTCACTAGCGTCGGCGTCAAGATATTAACATGTTGAAGTCCCTGAGTCAAGTATAAAAATGACGTTAGTAGTTGGTCAAACTCGTAAATTACCCCACACGTTCCCACGGCGTTCCGAAACAAAATTACGTCAAAACGTAGTGAAACTGAAAACGTACATAGGAATAAGCATGAAAACGTATTATATTTCACCCGATCATTTCCAAAAAAATAAAATAAAATTTACATCAAAACCTAGACCAACTGAAAACGTAAATAATATTATAATAAGCACAAGAAAATATTATATTTGACCCAACTCATTTCTGGGAAAAGTTTACGTCGAAACGTAAATCAACTTGGATTTATACTCACATGTACATAAAAATAAACACGTAAAACTCCATTAAAAATTCTTTAGAAAGTTAAGGGTTTGTAAGCGTCAATGCTAAAAGTTGAGGGGGAAAAGTAAAAAAATTTAGAAAAAGACGAACAAAAAGACAAAAAAGAAAAAAGAAAAAAGAAAAAAAATCGAATCACTGTTCACGTATTGTTGATAATTGGAGCATATATAATATAATACAATGTGACCAATATTAATAGAACTTAATATTTGTAAAAGATATATAAGGCGAACCTGTGCATCGACATCTGCAGTATTATGTCCAAGACTCGACGATTCGCCACACCCGAAAGAATAAACATCACCATCATCAGAAACGACAAAAGTTGTATAATCTCCTGTAGCAACATGTATAGCTTTAACACCGCTCAAAGATTCGACCACTTTTGGTACCGAATCACATTCTTCATTCCCATGGCCTAAACAACCGTACCGACCCCAACCCCATGTGCACACCCTACCATCGGTCCCAACCACAGCTGCATGCCATGCTCCGGCTGCAATCACCATCGGCTGCAGGTTCAATGTCCGAAACTGTTCTATCAATCTTGGTTGTTTTTCGTCGGTTTTCGTCCCGTGCCCTAATTTTCCTCCTAATCCACATCCAACCGAGTACACCGCCCTGTTTGAGAAACCAAAATAACATGATAAGTATTCGTTTTGACCCCAACCCATTAGACCCGTTACTAAAAGGGGTCGATCCACCCGTTTTTCATAGTAAAACTAACGGACCAAAAAGCTATTAGACCCAAAAGTAGGGGTGCTCATAATTCGTTCCGAATTCGAAAAATTCAATTCGATTATCAAAAATCCGTTTCGATTATCAAGAATTCGAATTCGATTCAATTCAAGTCCAGTAACTTTTATTGGGCTATAGTATAAATTAATCTCTAAGTTTATTCTAAATATTAAAATAACCCATTACAGAGCCCATAACTTAAACAAATTTATTACATATTTTTACTAAATTTGAATCAAAACGAATTTATTCGAATTCAAAATTTTAATCGAATTCGAAATGGGATTTTAATTCGAGTACGAATTCGAATTGGCTGTTTGTTAATCGAATCCGAAAGTTTGTTGAAACTCACATGCCAGTAGGTTGACAAGCCAAAGCAAGAAGGTAACAATATCCGGCTGCAATTTGAACCACTGGTATGTTTTCAAGTGGGCCCAACAACGGGCGTGGTTCAAGATCAGTCGGTTCGGTTTGGTGACCGAGTTTATTCTCGTTTCCCCAAGAAAACGTGTAGACCCGTCCTTCTCGTGATAATACAGCTGTAAAAAAGTTTCCAATTGCAGCTTGTACGACAAATATTCCTTTTAACGACTCAACTATTTGAGGCGTGTTGACTTGTTGACTTCCTTGAACTCCGTATTCAGCTTCCCCAAATGAGTCTTTCCCAAAGGCATAAACCTGCCCAGAATCACTGATTAGCATTGTTCGGCCCGCTCCTGCTGCTGCATGTATAATACGTATGCCTGCCAACGATCTGCACGGTACAAAAAAATGAGTCGATTCAGGAATCCGTAAAAAAGGGTCAAAACTTAGGGCTGCAAACGCACTGAACGAACACGGACAAGACCTTGTTCATGAACGAGATTTTCTGTTCGTGTTGATTCGTTAAGGAAATGAATGTGTTTGTGTTCGTGTTCGTTTGTGTATTTTAGGTAATGGACACAAACGAATGTTCATGAACACAAATGAAAACAAATGAACACAAACACGTGTTTATGAACAAAATAAATCATACACTAATATTAAATATTTTATTTGTCGGAATTTTGAAGTATTCAAGTATAATATAAAAATTAAAAACATTAATGAACTATCAAACACAAACGGACATAAACAAACACGTTACTGAATGTTCACGAACATAAATGAACGATCCCGGCCTCTGTTCATGTTCGTTCATTTAACTAAACGAACGAAATTTCTTGTTTGTGTTCGTTCATTTATTAATCAAACGAACATAAACGAACTATTCGCTGAATGTTCGGTTCGTTTGCAGCCCTAGTCAAAACTTTTACGAATCAAGAATATAAACCTGATTATGCGAGGCTGCGACTCCTCTTCGGTGGTGCCATGACCTAATTGACCCGAGCTATTTGAGCCGAAGGAATAAACGGACCCTTTTGAAGTCACCGCAATACTATGGCCCGGCCCAGCTATAGCCTGAGACTTTTCCCTTCTAGAACATGTTTCACCTGACAACAAGAATCTTAGAACCAATTTCCAGGATCCCCCACATCTTAATTTCATTTCGTCACGCTCTTCTAACGTCATCGGTTTAAAAATTGCTCGTTGTTGGCACATATCGAGAGCTGCAAGCTCAGATAAACAGAGCTCATGATCAGGGGCAAAATGGGCAGGTTGCCTAAAGAAAGAACATGTAGCCTGCAAAATAAAAAGAATTCACAAACAATCAGCAGCACCATCAATTCTAAATGTTGGGTTTGAATCTTTTTATCGGTTATATATTAAAAGGTGGTAACTTGCCTCTAATTTGGCTAGATCTTGTGGGTCAAGATTACAACCAGTGAGAACATGAAGAACGATTGAAGGGTTTGCCGATAATGGGAATTCTCCTGGTGTTTCATCTCCGAAACAATGTCGGGTTTGTCGATTAAACGATGGACTAACGGGAATGGGAATGATTGGTTGATCGGGAATGTTGTGGTATTGAATGCTTGGGGTTCCACTCGTGGAGGCATCCATGGGCACTGCTCAGTTCTGCAGTGCCCGAATTAATCAAGATGAGAAGATTTAACTGCTAGAAATTACATAAGAATATGTTAAAAACCAAACACATTATTGTTTTTTGTTCCTTTTCGGTCCAAAAACTTGTACAATCGCATCATTCTCTCAATTCAAAACCTCAATTACACAACTTAAAAGGGGTGTGCAAATAAATCCGAATCCGAACTATCCAAAATTCCGAATCCAAACTATCCAAAACTTTGGATATCCGAAAAATAAAATGTACGAATTTCGGATATCTGAAAATTTTTGGAAATTTCGGATATTTCGAATAAAGCTTCTTAAAAGTTTCAGATATTTCGGGTATCCGCAATATATATATTGTTTAATTAATAACTATTTTTTAAAAAGATTCTTAAAGTGATAATCACTTTTTCATATTTTCGGATATGCGTTTCACTATCCGAATCTGTATCCGAAATTTCGGATAAAGATTTGGATAGCGAAATCAACTATCCAAAATTTTCGGATAGCGGATCTTGAACACCCCTGGTTTTTACCAGGGAAACATAATAATCCGTTGCAAAAACGCACATCCAACCAATTCATAAACATTTAACTGCAAGAAATCATATAAAGATATGAGAAAAATCAAACAGATTATCGTTTTCCAATCTTTTTCGGCCTAAAATCTTGTCCAACCACATTATGCTCTTAACTAAAACCTTAAATTCACACAATTCAGAGGGGTGTTTAGATGTAAATTTTTGCAAATATCATAAAAAATTTGTTGCCAAATAACACAATCCAAACACCCCATTAGTAAGAGTACAACATAATACCTTTGGAATATTGCTTAATCCAGACCCTCCATGCCCCTAAAACTACAAAAGCAAGAAGATCAACATCAGAAACAAATAAATTCACTTAAAGATACATTCATTACATAACAAGTCCAGAAATTTCACTAAATTGATCAAATAATTAAAGGGAAAACAATTCACATTCATCAGAAGTGTATGATCGAATTCGTGTAACATGATTGCACAAATTTAGTAAAAAAGAACACATTTTTCTATTAATAAACAAAAAAAAAGAACCAAACCCATCTAAAGGAAACAATATTATTGCTTCAAGAAATAAAATTCCATCATGATTTTTCCTAAAAATAAAACCTTGATTCAAGGCATCTGATGAACAAGAATGATTGGATTATTGGCAAAATCAAGCAATCAAAGTATCAAACCACACCATTCAAGAATCTGAACACAAAAGCATGATCAACCATAAAAATATGATCTTGATCATCAGATTATCCAGAAAACAAGTATAATCAATCACTAAAGTTCATAAAAACAGACAAATAATAAAATATAGAACATGGGCAACTATGATTTTCAATTAAATCAGATAAAGATCATACATTTATGATCATCATAGATCAAAAAAAACAAAAAATAATTTTTTTTTTGCATGAATCCAGTCAACAAGTATGATCCACCGCTAAAAACGAAACAAAAACCAAATAAAGTTAAAAAAAAAAAATAATCAAGATAGACAATATGGATAACTTGGAATTTTTATTATGTCAGATAAAGATTGTAACTTTTTATCAACAAAAGATCAAGAAAACCAAAAGAATTGCAAGATCGGTCAAAATTTGTGGATAATCAGCAGTTTTATGAAAAACCCACCAAGAAAAATCAGAACTTTTATCCGATGAACACCGATTGGATTGAGATTGTGGATCGTTTTGTATGGATAGAGGTTGGATGGGTAATTAAATAAAGGTGTTAGGAGATGGTTCTTGTTTAATTGCTGGAAGAATTTAAGAGAGAGAGAGATTATATTATTGATTGAATGAAGTTGAAGTAATAGAAAAAGGGGTGAAAGATGAGATAAATAAGGAGCTTCTGTTGTGGATTGATTGTCAATTCTGATCTTGGGATCAATCAATAGATGGGTCAAATCCAGTTTTGGGCTTTTTTTTTCTTATACATGTTATTTGGGTTTGGTTCGGTTCACTAAGCCCGTTATATATTGTTATCGTTGATCGTTCACTATTCTATGTTAACTTAGAGCTATGTTATCGCGGCCTTCTTTAATCATATTTCTCACACTATGTTAGGGTTCGGGGGGGGGGGGGGGGGGGGGGGGGGGTATCACGCATCACACTAGTACTGCTCATTCCGTCGGTTGTCCAGAATGTGAGGGTGGTGTTCCTAGCTCATCCCGAAGTATCATATTGCGTATTCTCATTTCCTTCTTTGTTGTTTTTATAATTTGGCATGGAGATGTTGTAGTTCCTTCAACTATATGTTTGTTCGCCATGTATATTTACCATATAATCCTCTCACGCCATTATCTCTATTTCCGAGTGTAATCCCACTATCTTTATACAAATTATTCATTAACTAACATTTTTATTTTATTTTTTAATACATGTAATATTTACTAAATCTTATATAATTACCTAATAAATAAACTAAAAACTAAAAATAAGATTATTTATAACTTCCTTGATGATAAAAAAACATTGCATAATAAAAAGATGATGAAATATTAAAAATAAAAAACACCACTAAAACTATTTTTTTGGCATTTTTTTTTTTTTTGATAATCACTTTGCCTCACGGATTTTTTCATCTTATATCTCTGTTAAAATGGCGTTAATATTATCAAACCTACCTACAAAACCATCCAATTTTCAATCGTTAAACTTGATGTTGTTGCTCTTTTCCGTTTATTCCTACCAGTTGGCATTGTGGTTCCACACTTCCACACTAGATCTAGCTCGGCATTTGATGTGTTTGCAAATCGTATATTTTTTTTTGTTTGATAATCTGATTACACAATCAGGCTTTATAAAGATGCTTTTTATCATCAGACTAAACTACATACAAATAGACAAATGTACAAATCAAACCGCACATGAAAGCTATCTATACCAATTCATTATAGATATCTTGTTTAGTTTGACCATTTTGTTTGTTGTCTGAAGAACCAAAGAATCGAGTTTAGGCCGGAGCCTGTAAACGAGGGTTTGGGTCTTGTAAATGAGCTTGGAGAACAGTCTTACAAAACAGAAAACCGTTAGGCTCGTCGCAGAGATGGGAGGGCCCCTCTGCGACCACCCTCCGGCGTGAGGATAAGTATTGGTAGAGAGAGAAAGTAGAGAGAGAAAATAGGGACGAAGGTTCAGAAAATCGTACTTGGCTTTGTACTTTGAAGGAGTATTTATAGTAGTCAACTGAGATGACGTCATCCGTCCAGACGCACTTGGATGGAGGTTCGTCTTCGGAGGTACTCGATAAGGAGTGGACACGTTTCAGATGTCCATTCAAGCGGAGTCCGGTTCGTCCCCAGGATCATGTCCGGTCTCGGATATGTATCTTCATTGTCAATAAATACTATTTTGTTGTGTACTTGTTACATTATCCATTAATTTCTCATGTAAGTGTACCCATCATCGCATTGTTTATCTATAGACCTTTATAAAACATTTCCTATGGACTAAGATGTAATTTTACCACTTATACAAGTTGTTAAACAGGATCTACAAAAGAGTTTAAGCCATACAATGGGAACTCAACAGCCATTTTAAGACGCTTGCAGGGTTAATTGGGGGATTTCACCCTTTCTATTGAATGCTTCGGTTTCTAATCGATTCATGTTTCAATTGTTCAATCGATTCATTATGTGTGCAGAGATTACTTCGTCTTCCCCTGTATAATCTCCGTCTGCCATCGAACTCCAGTTGTCTCAATTTCTCAAACCAAATCAAACCCTGAATTTGAAATTCCGGTTATAACCTTTCGACGAAGTGGAGATGAAGATGTTACGATCTCCGGCACCGGTAAGAGAAGACGATTGGTGCTTCCGATTATCATGTCAATTTGTTGTTTATGTGGTCAATAAACAACAGTTCGATCTCAGATCTGAAGGTTAGAACTCATAATAATATATTCGTCTGTTTGATGTTCTATAAGCTTACGTAATCCACCCTACCCTGTATAGCATCCTCTAAGTTTCCCACTCGGATTTTTTAATTTTCTGGTGAATTAAGACTCATGATCTTAATCGGCTTGAAGCTCAGCGTAACAAGCTCAATTCTCGAGGTAGGGTTTGTAAAATCCCCAATTTTTTTTGAAGTAGAACCCTAATTTTGTTGTGTTGTGCGTTTGTATTGATTCAATGTTTTGTGTGTTATTGGAATATAATATTTGTTTCATAATAATTATGTTTCTTCAAATCATCTTCATCTAATTAGATCTTGTTGCTTTATGAAAGTAGTGTTTGTATTAGAGTTCAATTTATTTTGATCCATAAGTTTTTAAATTTTGTCAATTTATAACAGGCGATGGGTGATTAAGAGGGCAAGAGTACAAATCTACAAGAAGTTTTGAAAAACGAATCTGAATTAGCTAAAAAAATAGAAAGAGGTTAAATTCATTTTGGAAATCTTGATGGTTTTAATGTTGAAGTTGTTTCGTTTCATCTTATCCATCATGGACGATGGTGCAGTCATCAGTCACTGATCGATTCTTTTGACTTTTAATTGCAGAAGTTAAAGATGAACTACCGTGCATGGAATCATCGTTGTTGGTTAGTTTCTTACATGCCCAAAAATCAAGTGTGAACTTAAAACTTCTTGGTCTATTAATTTTTTAACTGTTATTTTAATTTTGGAAAACTGTGTCATGTTGTGCTAAGTATCTTCTTGAAATAGTACTTGTGTTAATTTCTTCGGTTTCAAACTATATATCTTTATCTCTACTGCAGTTTGTGACTGTTAATAGGTTTTTCTTGGTTCTTTCGGATAATTGACGAGTTGGTTAATAATCGAGATTGGGCTGGATTGCATGTTGCTGATTACTCTTGCTTTCACTACCAAACAGTAAGTTTAAATTTCAATTAAGGGGTGTTTGAAATTTCATTTTGACTTTTGAAAGTAATTATTTGACTGACATTTCGTTTTGACTTTTGAAAGTAATTATTTGACTTTTGTGTTTTGAAGTATATTGTTTGGCTATGGAGAAACTGATTATGATCCTCTCATTATATAAAAAACAGTATTGACTATTGACTAATCAGTTTAGAAGTGTTTTAATTTTCTGTTGAAAAAATTAAAGTGTAGTTTATTCTGGTTTTGTTTTTCATTGGTTATGAGTTTTGATGATATGCTCTAATGATGTGATGTTATTGGATCTTGGTTCTTCTGACGCATTACTCTCTCGGAAGGCCAAGAACTGGTTCATCATTTGCGACAGCAGACCAGTCAAAATGACCATGTCTCATTGGTTACATCTTGATGACTTGCTCGTGAATGTTGGCTGGGTATGGTTACTACAAGCAGGGGCGGATCTTAGTGGAGCCGTGGCAGGGCCACGGCCCTGGCAAGTTTTTTGGCCGTAGTGCTAATTTTTCGCATTTCGATCGAAATTTTGTATATATACTATGTTCGGCCCTGGCAAGTTTTTCGGCCGTAGTGCTAATTTTAGTGCCCGTGTCTTTCGGCCCTGGCAGGTTCAACGGGCAAGATCCGCCACTGACTACAAGCTGCTTACTGGATCGTGTCTCACTGGTTATGCATCAGGGTCTGCAATGGGTGGGATTGGGTTATTTTGATTTGGCCCAAGCTGACGAATCTGAATACTATAAACATGCTGCACAAGTGGAGGGATCAGAAGTCTGCTGCTGTTATTCTGCATAATATGTGGCCTTTACTGGTCAAGGCCACATAAAAAATGTTAATGAATAGCCTATTGATATGTTATATATACCTTTCATAAAAAATGTTAATGAATAGTTCTGTCATGATTGGTAAAGGCATACGCTTCTAGGCTATGATGGAGGTGGAATCTGTTTGTCCATTTTTAAGTCAAGTTTTTCTTTCCTTTCCTTTCATCGACACCTAAATCGATCCCTCACATGAAATCATGTGAAACCTAATCATCTAGACTGATTTCTCACATGAAATCGCTAAACTTTTGTCTCCTTTTTAAACCATGAAAGTCATTCCATACGCGTATGTTTTCCGCTCGACTTTAGTTCCAACCGAACCATGAAAGTCGTTCCATACACACGTATGTTTTCCGCTCGACTTTAGTTCCATCAGTAGGTGATCAAGGTGTTGTTTGTTTTTTGATAAAACGTCTGCGCAGGCTCTTCTGTCTGCGCGGCGCAGACCACGCGCAGACATTGCCATGCGCAGACTGTTTGTTTTTCCGAAGACGTTTCATTAAAAAAGGTCTGCGCGAGATCTTCTTGGTGCAGACTTAGTGTTTGTTTTTTTTTTTCGAGAAGTGCTTTTCACCTCTCCCCAACCTCTTCTTGGGGAAGTGATGAGAGGTAAGCTTCTCCAAGAAGAGGTTTACCTCTTCTTGGCACCACCTCCACCTCCACCCCTGCACCGACACCACCTCCACCTCCGCCCCTGCTCCGCCACCACCACCTCCACCTGCACCGACACCACCTCCACCTCCGCCCCTGCTCCGCCACCACCACCTCCACCTGCACCGACACCACTGCTCCGCCACCACCACCTCCACCTGCACCACCACCTCCACCCCACCTCCGCCGACACCCATCGACCTCCACCTCCGAAACCCTAAAATCGATGGCAAACAAAACACCCCAAATCGAGCTGTTACATCATCATCATCATCATCGATCTGTTAGAGAGAGAGTAGAGAGAGAGTAGAGAGAGAGTAGATGATGATGATGGCGGTGGTGATGATGACGGTGCTGATGATGATAGCGGTGGAGATTATTGCGGTGGTGAAGTGGTGGTGATGATGGCGGTGGTGATGATGGCGGTGGTGAAGTGGTGGCGGTGGTGCAGAGGTTGTAGAGAGAGAGTAGAGAGAGATCAGTTTGTTTTGTTGTGTGTGTGTTTTGGGTGAAGAGGTTTTATATAAAAAAAAAAAAACAAACCCTCTTCTCCTTGCAGCCTGCAGACATTTGGTCCACCTCTTCTCCTGCAGATGCCTGCAGATGTGGCCTGCAGCAGAAGAGGTTTTCCAGCAGAAAAAACAAACAGCACCTTAGTCCAACCACTTCTAAGATCTTCTAAGGTCTGCAGAGGGTTAAACACCACCACCCGCCACCACCCACCACCACTGTCTACCACCGTCTACCACCACCATTGTCCACCACCACCACCGTCCACCACCCACCACAACCGTCCACCACCCATCACCACCGTCCACCACCCATCACCACCGTCCACCACCCCCGTCCACCACCACCACCACCGTCCACCACCACCGTCCACCACCCCCGTCCACCACCACCACCACCGTCCACCACCACCACCGTCCACCCACCATCACCACCGCCACCACCACCGTCCACCACCCACCACCCGCCACCGTCCATCACCACCACCACCACCGTCCACCACCCACCACCACCGTCTGTACACCTCCACCAGTTTATTTTAGAAGTCTACATATGTTAAAAAAACAAACAGTCTTCTTCTTGCAGACTGCAGACATTTGGTCCACATCTTCTTCAACAGATGTTTGCAGATGTGGTCTGCAGACTGCAGACATTTTACCTCTTAAAAACAAACAGCACCTAAATTAATTTTTGTATCCAAGACGACACTGTTTTTTTTTTTTTAGCGACAAATTTGGATAACTGACGGACCACTAGAGTAGCATTGTGCCACCAGTGGAACCACCCGATCATATCCATCCCCACTAGACAATAATGCATATACACTAATTCAAAAGAAAACCCAATAAATATGGGAAAACCCTCATTGTAGGAATCGAATCTAGAACCTCATGGTCCCTAAACCTTATCGCACACCTAAGATGTCATTAGTCTATAATGCTATGGGCAAGACGGCACTATTTATATTCAAAATTCCTAAGAATCTTCTAAGTAGGTTAGCGCTAAATAGATTTTAGAGTAAATTGCCAAAATTGTCCATGAGGTTTGGGCATGTTTGTCATTTTCATCCAAAACAACTTTTTTGTACAATATACTCCTTCACTTTTGAGATTTTTTGTCATTTTTATCCAAACATCTAATTTGCTTTATTTTTTTGGCAAATTGGATTTAAATAATCCCAACTCACTGTTATTGACCAATAATAATCCCAACTCATTTAATCACCAATAATAATCCGAACTATTCACTTTTGTTTGTAAAATACTTCCAGTTAAAAAAACACTAACTAGGTTAAAAAATTGCTGATGTGGCCCTTTTAGCTGATGTGTCATATGACGTGGCAGTCTACGTGGCTTTTTTCGATGATGCGGCAGCTGATGTGGCAGTCTACGTGGCATTTTTCGATTACATGGCAACTGATGTGGCAGGTGACGTGGCAAGCCACATCAGCAATTTTTTAACCTAGTTAGTGTTTTTTTAACCAGGAGTATTTTACAAACAAAAGTGAATAGTTCGGATTATTATTGGTGATTAAATAAGTTGGGATTATTATTGGCCAATAACAGTGAGTTGGGATTATTTAAATCCAATTTGCCTATTTTTTTTATCAAGCATTTGGATGAAAATGACAAAAAATCCCAAATGACGCTTGGATGAAAATGGAAAAAAATCCCAAAAATGGACTATATGATACAAAAAAATTGTTTTGGATGAAAATGACAAACATGCCCAAAACTCATGGATGATTTTGACAATTACTCTAAATTTTATTTAATATAACTTTTGTTATGATATTTGTGACACATGTTTCTTATCATCTACTCTTCCAATTTTTCCAAGCATATATTTTTTCTTTTAAACCGTTCACCAAAATCCATAATCTTCCAAATTTCTTATAAGACTTCCAATTTTCTTACAAGAACATAAGATCTCAAAACTTTATAGTGGAGGGAAACGAAGATAGTGGAATTATCATATACAAGTCTTAAATCATCTTATACACATTATATAAGCTTTCCTATTGATACGACTCGCGGTTGACTATTCTTACTAAAAATAAGGTAGTCCTAGTTAGTTTATTATATCTGTTGAGCAAATAAAAAAATTAGCATTTATTAATTTTATTAGTTACATATTGCATGATAATAAGTTGAACACCTAGAAATTAATTAACGTCTTCACATATCTTACACGAGGAAAGTAAGTAATATTTGTAATCATGGACACAACGCCAAAACTTCAAAATTCCATATTTGATTATTTTACACAATTATTGGAATTAATTATCTCTTTCACACCCCTTTAACTTTTAGTTCTCCTACAATGGCACCCTCCCTCTTCTTGAAAGAATCGAGCAACCCCAAAATTGTCATTATCCATCTGCCCATGTGTTATTTAGTTAACTAGTTGATTTTCCAACCCCACGTTGCGGCGGGGATCCAATGTCTGCAAAACGCGTGTCGACAACGGCAAACGGATACCGAATATCAAAACATAGATAAAAATGATGTAGTAACGATAGTTACTCCGTCCTAAAAACGATTTTAAATAATCTAATATATAATAGTAGGACCCACACGTTTTACACGTTGGAAATTCGGTTGTTTTCAGTTCAGTTATGACATTACTTACACGTTAAAATATGGATGAGCTCGGTACCGGTGATGACATCGAAATTACCGATCCCGAAAATAATCGAAATTAGGTACCGGCATCGAAAATGCTCGGTACTATACGGTATGGTATTTGAAGGTAAAAATAAGTAAATACAGGTATGGTGCTAGACCGGTCTCGAACTGAAAGTAACGATTCTGAAAAACGCCAAAAGGTGGGTACCAAATTGGTACCGAAAATGATTTGGTATAGTAAATTTGGTACCGATACGATACCAGTTTGATTACAGGATTTGATACCATTTGCTCATCAGTAATTTAAATATCCAAGTTAAATTTACATACAATTCATTCATTATAGAAAAAGACAAAAAAAGAAAATAAAAGAAGTTGTGTATATAAAACCTCATTTAAACGAAATACAATTTATTTACCACGTGTATGAAAATCAATCTAAACGATACAATTACTTGCGTTGCTACGTGGCATGAGCTCAAAGGTGATGTTAGGGATGAGCTCGGTACTAAAAACCCCCAAAAGTTGGTACCGGTACCAAATATACCTGGTACGGCACCGGTACGATACCAGTATTTCAGAGTAAAAACCGGTACCGAAAATGTCAAAAGTCGGTACCGAAAATGTCAAAAGTCGGTACCAATGCGGTACCGAAAATGTATCCGGTTTGATAAATTTGATACCGGTACCGGTACCATTTATTTATCCCTACGTGTGTTACTGTTCATTTAGTTGTGGTTTTAATATATAGGTAAATTAACACACGTCCTAATTCTAAGTATATGATGAAACATTGGTTAACACGAGGTTACCCCAGCTGACTGGCTCGTATATTAAGGGTTCAATCTCTCCCTCTACTCGCCGTTGGCTGATATCCTGCAAAACAGAACACCGGTGACTTGCCACTATGAGGGGAATATGGGGGTTCTCCTTGTGACCACCCTCCGGCATGAGAATAAGTACTGCTGAGGAGAATAGTATGTGTTAAGAGTAAATTGTGAGAGAGCAGAATCCTTAAACCTGAAGGAGGAGTCCTCTATTTATAGCCGAAGGAGGAGGAGGAAGAGACCTGCCGCCAGTGGGTACCAGCTGTCTGACCAAGAAGAATATCCTCTTTGTCCCCTCTGCTGTCGCCAGTGCAGTGGATGACGTGATGCGCGCTCATTCGTCCAGCTGGGCGTTCACTGGTACTAGTTGTCGGCTTGTCCTCTAGAGATCTTGCAATGAAGGTTGGCGTCCATCCATTGGTGCGGTGCCACGTGTCATCCTTCTTGTCCGGAGAAGCATCTTCTTTGTCACCTGCGATTTTTTCAAGAAGTTTCTGGATGCACACGGATGATATGGACGCCATTTAGGAAAAGTGGTGCGATCCCCATACCATATGTACATTGATTTGGGACCATACTTTCTAAACTTGTTAATATACTTTCTAAACTTGTTCGGTGATTTCTGTAACACCCCGAAATTTATAAAACTTTATAATAAAAATATAAAGTACAGAATAAACGAGAACAAGCTAACTAGGAAATAAATAACCCAGTTAGCTATGAGTCTCGTAGTAACACATGAAAGAACTAAAAAAATGCCCAAGTTATAAACCAAACCAAAGTTGAGGGGCTTATGTTGTTAAATTTGAAACTTAATTAAATAAAAACAAATTAAAACCCACCAAACACACACAAATGGTGTGTCTGGTCGATCAAACAACAGGGGCGACAAGGGGGTTCTCCTCCAAACCCTAACTTTCACAAAAAACCATAAATAAAAGGCTCAAATCGAAATCTGAATATAAATTAGTGATCACCTTGTTGTAGGGAATCATAAGGTATGTAAATTTTGGTATTTTTGATTCATCTGAAGTTCTAGACAAATCATGAAAAGTTGAAATTAGCTTGATTATATGATGTATAGATGGAACTTGTAATGAAAACAAGTATAAGGCTGAATCCTAGTGATAATTTGTAGCAATCTTGCTTAGAACTATGAAATTTGTAAAAAACCCACTTATAAGTTAAATGGGTTTACTAAGTAGATGAACACAAGCATTATGATTGTCAAAATTTGTGTTACTTGACATCTCTAAGATGAATTGGGTGATTGCATGCATGTTTGGTATGGAGAAATAGAAAATGTGATTGAAATTGGTAAATATAACAAATCATGAACTTGATTCTAGCTATGTAAAGATTAGACCCGCTAGGTGTTCGTTAAAATGCCTAAGTAGGGATTAAAAGGTTAAAAATCAGATGAAAACGCAGATTTAATTTATATAGAAAATTATGCGTTAATGACTATGAAAAGAGTTCTAAAATGATTATGAATTGAACTCTTTAGGCAAAGAATCCGGGTCGTCAAGCGGACAAGCCGGAGGGGATACACGTTTAAAGGGTGTGCTTTAAAGGTACGTGACTTTAGTCTCGTTAAATTATGCATACATGTTTGGGTTTAATGTATAAGTGGAGTCGTAGTGTAGTAGATGAGTTTGATGTGTCTTTAAAGTGGCGAAGTTCACTCGACAATCAAACGGATCAAAATAAAGGTTGGAAGGGGGTTTCGCTTGTCAATAAAGTGATGGTTTTCACTAGATAGTCAAACGGGTCGAATTGATGCCTTAAAAAGGATCACGTGAGTAGAGACTTGAAAGTCTCGTATTTTGTTAAGTGTAGGATTGCACTACGCCAATGAATTTGGCGATGATACTTTAAGTTTGTAAATCCGGGATGTCGGATCAAACAATAGAATTAAGTTGCAAATGTCGCTTGAAACGGAATGCTTGAATTCCGAGGAAACAAGTTTGTAGCTCCAAGGGAACACAAAGCCATGAATGGTGCAATTATGCCAAGGTTATAAGCCCGGGGAATTGGGTAACTATGTCTAAAAGCATTAAGAAACTGAAACGTGGTAACATGCAATTATAGCTAATGGGTCGGATAATCGAAATAAGGAAATCGTGAACAAATCGTTAGTAACTCGATTTCCGTGATATGAAATTTACATGGTTAGATCCACAATTTTATTACGGACTCATAGGAAAAAGAATCGACTAAAACGGACAACCGAGTAAAAAGTTATGACTGTTTAAAGTTAGAAAATTGTAAATTTCCGGAGCTGGGTAAAATGCAGGTCCAGAAACTGGACCTGCTGGAAAACGCACTCCCCCGCGCCAAGCGAGGGAAGCATAAGGTACTAACGCGACACGCGGGGCCGCCCCGCCACGCGAAGGAAGGGACCGAGTCTGGCGCGTGGCGAGACAGACATAAAATTAAAATTTTATTATTTTTGTCATGTATTTGACATTAGGGCTTGTCTAGGCTCGATATTCATTGTCAAAACTAATTATTTGTGTGGTATTGACCTCAGGTGATGCTCGTTAGCTTCGGATGCCGATCAAGCGTGAAACCAAGAACCGAATACCATAATTGAAGCTTCCCCACTAAACCTAACCTGTCTAGAAAATGATGTTTTGTAAACTCTATTAGTTGTGAATACTTTGAACTAGGTGGTCGCTTATGTTGACCCACTAAACTATGTGTATCTTAACTAAGTTTTTGCTAAGTATGCGTTTTGTTTTAAAAAGCCCTTAATTTATAATTAAAATAACAAAGATTTAATACGAGTGTTACAAGTTGGTAATCAGAGCTCAAGGTTGTTAACAAAGTGTGTTCGGTTCAAGCTTGATCAAGCATCCGGTAAGAGTAAATTGTGTTAAGTAGATTTGTTAAATATAGAAAGGAAACGTGAATTGACGTGCACGGGAAGAATGTGTTAACACATTCAAACCCGGAAAGTGCATTAAATAAGAACGGTTAAAACAAGTTATGAACTTGATTAAACCGAAGTAAATAAACCATATGCTATAGATGAAATGTTTAACGCTTGATGTAAACATTTCAGTTTAAAGATGACTGATAGAGATAACGATGATGCGGTGCCGAGAGTCACCGAGCAAGTGAGAGAAGTGATTGCTGAGGAGGTAGGAAAGGCAATCGAAAATAGTTTGTCGGGTTTCATCGATGAAATCCAAAACACGATATTATCAGTGGTGGATGAGAGAATCAAGAAATTGGAGGATAATACCAATTTAGCAAAGGAAAAGTCGGGAGGACGAAAGCCTTGTTCATACAAGGAGTTCATGGCGTGCAAACCGCCAATTTACAATGGGGAAGTTGACCCGATAGTATGCCAACGATGGCTAAGCGATATCGAGGGAGTGTTCGAAAGGACCCATTGTGATACAGATGACTACGTAGCCTATGGCACAAGTCAGTTAAGGGGTCAAGCGAAAGACAGGTGGGATAACAAGAAGAAAGAAATTGGAAGCGAAGCGGCTAAGGCTATGACATGGGATGAGTTTAAGACGCCGTTTCTTAAACATCATAGCCCCAAGGCAGTCATTAACAAGATCAAAGAAGAATTTATGCAGCTTAGACACAAGGGTGAGTCCATCGACAAAATCACGGGAACGTTCATGGATAAAATGAAGTTTTGTGATGAATTGATAACGAATGAAGAACAGAAAATATATTATTATTATAACATGTTGAGCGCCGAGTATAGGGAATTTATGACTCCTTCAAAGTATGAGACCCTCACCGAGATCATAAATGTTGCTCGGGAACGGGAGATAGAATTGAAGAAGCAGATTGAAAGGGGTGAAAGAAGGGCGCAGGTGGTTAATCCAAGCCCTACGAAAAAGGCACGCACGACTGAGTCGTCAAAGAAACAAGAGGGAAAAAGCGGGTCACCAAGCTGCAGGGTATGCGGGAAAGGGCACAAGGGCGAGTGCCGGTTTAAAGATAAACCATGTCCAATATGTGGGAAAACAGGGCACACGACTGCATTATGCCCCGGGAAGGTATCGGTGTGTAGGGGTGTGCAAAAAACCGAATTAACCGACCGATAACCAAAATAACCGAAAAAACCGAACCGAATGGAAAACTGATGGGTCGGTTTTTAATTTTTTGAAAACCGACAATCATGGGTCGGTTATGGTTTTGTACGTTTCAATAACCGCCATAACCGAACCGACCCGCTAGTTAAATAAAGTCATGGTTAACCGACCCATATGCATAACTGATCTAAATCCAACATAGGGGCGTGCAGGAATACCAAAGGACCATTTTGAATTATTAAACCCAATAAAATAAAATTCTTATTCCAAAATCCAACGTAGGGGCGGTTACTTATTAATATTACTATTAGGGTTCAAAGTTCTAAACTTCTAATCGTCCTTTCAGTTTTCTGATTTCTCCATCGTCTCCAGTACAGAAGCGAGAGTTCAACTTCAATCTCAAAGTTCTACTTCCAGTTTTCCTTTCCATCGTCTCAAAGTTTTCCTTTCCATCGTCTCCTCTCTCCAATACAGAAGCGAGAGTTCCAGGTTTGTTTCTGATTTGGTTCACGTTTAGGTATTGTTTATGATTTTGTTCTCTATTACAAATATTGTTTCGTTATGAAGAAGATGATCCAACCAAGTAATAATACTAGCAATAAATGTAACAATGTTTTTATATTTAGTTAGTGGTTTAGTAATATGCATTTGAATGTTTAGCCACTCGTAGGTAAACTGTATATTTATTAGGTTATTGCTCTACTAAATTTTATGTGATGGTTAACCTATGGATATAAGTGCCACGACACCTACATCTTGCTATTTTAATAATTTAGTATATGATATTTCATGGGGAGCTTGTAATTTGTTTTTACATGTGTATTACTGTATTATATGTTTATAGTATACAAACTTTAATATCTTAACTCTTATGAGTTGAGTAACTAGTTCAAGATTTATTCTGTTAACACTTCTGTAATCCAGTTTACAAAATATGAAGTCTGTTAGAAATACGAAGTCTATTAGAAAGAATATCCAGTAGCGAAACAAAATATGAAGTCTGTTAGAAATACGAAGTCTATTAGAAAGAATATCCAGTAGCGAAACAAAATATGAAGTCTGTTAGAAATATGAATTTTACAAAATATGAAGTCTGTTACAAAATATGAAGTCTGTTAGATTTATTCCCTTAACTTTTTTTGTCAAATGTACATGGAAACACTGGTTAACTGACCCATAACCGACCACCATAACCATCAAAACCGCCATAACCGAAACCGCCATAACCGAGCGATTATGGTTATGACTTTTCCATAACCAACATCTCGGTTATGGTTATGGTTATGACCCAAAACCGACCCAAACCGACCCATGCACACCCCTATCGGTGTGCTATAAGTGCTATCAACCGGGTCACAAGAAATCAGAGTGCCCGGAGCTAGTCGGGAAAAAGGAAGGTAAGGATTCACATACGGAGACTCCGAAAGCAAAAGCCAGATCCTTCCAGTTAACGGCAGCCGAGGCGAAGGTGGAGCCCGATGTGGTCTCAGGTATATTCGCCATAAATTCAATTCCCGCACATGTGTTATTTGACACAGGTGCGAATAAATCCTTTATTTCACATGGATTTATTCGACATCCTTCATTCGAACTGACAAAATTACCTATGCCTTTAGAAGTAGAAATAGGTGATAATAAAAGCTTTATCGTATGTGATGTATGCCAAAATTGTAGAATGAATATTGATGGCGAAGAATACTTGATAGACTTAATTCCAATGTCGATGGGAGAATTCCAAGTAGTGGTCGGGATGGATTGGCTATCCCGACATCACGCGAAGGTCGTGTGCTTCCGCAAGGAGATTAAATTAACATCTCCAAGTGGAAAACATGTTACCATCTATGGAGAAAAAGAGGGTAACCCCGTTATGTGCTCGATGTTAAAGGCTCACAAGCTCATGAGGCGTGGATGCAAAGCGTTCATGATATATGCGAATGAACCAGACAAAGGATCGCCAAAGATTGAAGACGTACCAGTAGTACGTGAATACGCCGATGTATTTCCGGAGGATCTACCGGGAATACCGCCAGAACGGGAAGTAGAGTTCGGAATCGAATTGATTCCGGGCGCGAAACCTGTGGCCAAGGCGCCGTATCGGCTCGCGCCATCAGAATTGCAAGAATTGATGTCCCAAATTCAAGACCTCCTCGACAAGGGGTTTATTCGGCCAAGTGTGTCTCCGTGGGGCGCACCGGTGCTATTTGTGAAAAAGAAGGATGGGAGCATGCGCATGTGTATCGATTACCGGGAGTTGAATAAACTCACGGTGAAGAATCGATATCCGCTCCCAAGAATCGACGACCTATTTGACCAATTGCAAGGTACAAGTTGGTTCTCCAAAATCGACCTTAGATCAGGGTATCATCAGTTGAAAGTCAAAGAGGAGGATATACCGAAGACGGCTTTCCGTACACGGTACGGACATTACGAGTTCCTCGTGATGTCCTTCGGATTAACTAATGCACCCGCGGCTTTCATGGACCTCATGAACCGGGTTTGCAACCCTATGCTGGACAAGTCGGTGATAGTGTTCATTGACGACATCTTGATATATTCGGAGAATGAAGCAGAACACGCGAGTCATTTGCGTGAAGTGTTGGAGACGCTCAGAAGAGAGAAATTGTATGCAAAATTCACGAAATGTGCCTTCTGGTTACGAGAGGTGCAGTTTCTCGGGCACATCATTAGTGCAAACGGGGTGTTAGTAGACCCGTAAAAAATAAAAGCAGTGGCGAGATGGATCCCACCGAAAAATCCTTCAGAAATTAGAACCTTTTTGGGGCTTGCGGGTTATTATAGGAGATTCATACAAGATTTCTCCAAGATTGCTATGCCGTTGACCAAACTAACCCGTAAAGACGAAAAGTTTATTTGGGGAGAAGATAAAAAAGGCGTTCCAAACGCTTAAGGAAAAATTGACCCATGCACCGGTATTGGCATTACCGGATGGGGTTGATGATATGGTGGTTTACTCGGATGCGTCGCATTCAGGCCTTGGGTGCGTTTTGATGTAATGGGGCAAGGTTATAGCCTATGCCTCGAGACAACTAAAGACTCATGAAAAGAATTATCCTACACACGACCTCGAGTTGGCAGCGGTGGTATTTGCCTTAAAGATATGGAGGCATTATTTGTATGGGGTAAAATGCACTATCTTTACCGACCATAAAAGTTTGAAATATTTCTTCGATCAGAAGGAACTAAATATGAGACAGAGGCGGTGGTTAGAAACTGTCAAAGACTTCGATTGTGATATACATTACCACCCCGGGAAGGCTAATGTAGTGGCGGACGCGTTGAGCCGAAAGGCAGATTATACACCCATTCGAGTGCGATCAATGCAATTAATTGTAACATCGGGTTTACATGAACAAATCTGGAAATCTCAAATCGAAGCATTGAAGGAGGAAAATGTGAAGAAGGAAATGATAGTTGGCCAATTGAAAGAATTGGCGGATGGTAATCAAGGGTTAAAGACGCGCTTTGGGAGGATATGGGTTCCAAATTCGTGTGGAGCTAAGGCACTCCTACTTGATGAAGCCCATAAATCCCGTTATTCAATCCATCCGGGGGCAACCAAGATGTATAATGATTTAAAGCAAAATTATTGGTGGCCCGGAATGAAAAGGGATGTGGTAAAATATGTGGAGAAGTGCATGACGTGTTTGCAAGTCAAAGCATAACACCAAAAGCCATATGGTAAACTGCAACCATTGGATGTCCCAGTCTGGAAATGGGAACAAATCACGATGGACTTGTTGACTAAACTGCCCAAAACCAACCGCGGTTTCGATGCTATATGGGTAGTTGTGGATAGATTGACAAAGAGTGCTCACTTCATTCCGATTCGCGAGACCTATACGTCCGAAAAGATGTCAGAGGTGTATACTAATGAAATAGTGGCACGCCACGGAGTACCGATATCCATTGTGTCCGACAGAGATACTCGGTTTACTTCGAATTTTTGGCACGAATTCCAAGAACAAATGGGAACTAAACTGTTCATTAGTACCGCTTACCATCCACAAACGGATGGGCAAAGCGAAAGAACAATACAAACGTTGGAAGATATGTTACGAGCTTGCATTATCGACTTCGGGACTAGTTGGGATGTCTATCTACCCTTGGACGAATTTTCATATAACAACAGTTATCACGCGAGTATTAGAATCACCCCGTATGAGATGCTATATGGAAGAAAGTGCCGAACCCCGGTGTGTTGGGGAGAAGTGGGTCCACGTGAACTAGCTCATAATGATGTAATTCGAATCACGAATGAGAAAATCGACTTAGTCCGAACTCATTTGAAAGCGGCTCAGGATCGACAAAAATCATATGCAGACAAAAGAAGAAGACCAATCGAATTTCAAGTTGGTGACAAGGTTATGTTAAAGGTATCCCTGTGGAAAGGAATTATTCGGTTCAGAAAGAGGGGGAAGTTAAGCCCGAGATTTATTGGGCCATTCAGAATCATTGAGCGGGTCGGTAAGGTAGCATACCATCTCGAACTGCCTGAGTAGTTGAGTGGAATACATAGCACGTTCCACGTGTCATATCTCCGAAAATGTTTAGCCGACGAAACTGCTTATATCCCCTACGACGATATCGAGGTGGATAACAGCCTCAATTATGCCGTAAAGCCGATTGCAATTCTGGATCGCAAAGTAAAGAAGTTGAGAAACAAAGAAATTGATCAAGTAAAGGTCAAATGGGAGCACAAAAAAGGTTCGGATACCACATGGGAGTCCGAAGAGGAGATGAGACGTCTCTACCCCACACTTTTTGGTACGTACTCTGGTTTCGGGGACGAAACCCTTTTAAAGGGGGTGGACTTGTAACATCCCGAAATTTATAAAACTTTATAATAAAAATATAAAGTACAGAATAAACGAGAACAAGCTAACTAGGAAATAAATAACCCAGTTAGCTATGAGTCTCGTAGTAACACATGAAAGAACTAAAAAAATGCCCAAGTTATAAACCAAACCAAAGTTGAGGGGCTTATGTTGTTAAATTTGAAACTTAATTAAATAAAAACAAATTAAATGTAACACCCCGAAAACGGGTTTGGTAATCAAACCTCGTTAATAGTAAAAACGGGTAAAATACCGTTAGTGGTAAAATTAACCCGGTGAATATTAGGATTTAAATAAATAAATCTAATATTTATTAAAAGGATGGGAAATACTTTGAGAAAACAAAGTATATAAAAAGGCCCGAGATTTAACGGGACTTAAAATAAAACGGGTTTTTGAACAAGAACTAATTAACTAGGAAAAATTATAACCTAGTTAACTACAAGTCTAGAAATAACTTGAAATAAGGTTAGAATAACCAAAATTAAATGTTAAACAAAAGGGGAGGGACCAATGTTGTTAAACTTGAAACTATTATTATTAGTTTTAATAAAAAAAAATAAAACCAAACACCTCAATTGAGGCTCTGGTCGATCAAGAACAGGAAGGGGGCGACACCCTCACTTCCAAAACCCTAACATGTACTAAACTATCAAATTGAAGGCCAAAATCCAGTTGAAATCGGAATCTGAACATAGAATCGTGATCACCTCGTCAAAGGGGTCATAAGGTATGTTAAATTAGGTCATTTTGATTCGATTCAAAGTTCATGCATGTGATTGAAATCGAGTATAGAGCTTAATTATGTGTTGTAAACATGAAATTGGAAGTGATATAAGGTGTAGGGACAAACCCTAGATGATTTCTTGATAAATTCTTGCATGTTAATTGTAAGGATCAAAATCACCATAGTGGGTGACTAATATGTTAGGGGAACTCGATAAACACTAGGATTAACACTCTTGTTCTAGTGTAAACTGAAATTATGAGGAAATCTCTGAATTGTTGATGTTAAAATATGTGTATATAGTCTAATTGAAGTTAATTAGGGTGATAAACTCAAGTTATGAACTTGGTTTAGATTATGTAGAAATCTGACCCGCTAGGTGTTTGATAAAACGCCTAAATGAAGGTTAAAATGTAAAGGTTGGGTAAAACGCAGATTTGAATACGTTGAGAAATTGTGCGTAAAGACTTATAAAAAAGGGGTTCTAAACGGATTGCGAATTGAACTCTTTAGGCGAGGAATCCGGATCGTCAAATGGACAAGCCGGTGGAAATACACGTTTGGAAAGGATGCTTAAAAGGTACGTAACTACGGTTCCGTTACATTATGCTTGATTTCGTATTTTCGTTAGTAGACTTTAAATTATCATAATACATGAAATTGGCATTTAGTGGAAGTGACGAAGATCACTAGGTAAATAAACGGGTCAAAAGGTGAAATTATCACCCTTTGACAATATCGACTAATGGTTTGTCGAGTTACATGTTTATAGGAATGAATATCAAATGGATACGCACATCGCTATTGCTTAGCGGCTACTAAGGCAAGGTATTGAAACAGGTCAATATATTGATTCGAGCCAGGTATGTATAATGATTCAATTCATCATGTTGAACTTGAGGTTTTCTAAGAGTTAAACAAGGTCAAATTGGATATTTGGTTATCTTAAAGATAAACCGAATAATTCAAGTTATAATTGTAGTGTTTTAGAAACATAATGGCTTCTAAACAAGGTTATAGTTAAAAGATCGAATTTTTGGGTCAAACAAGTATCTGAAAGTCCTTTGTCGTAAAAGAAGGACCAAAATTGACCAAAATGCCCTTGTAGGTTAAATTGAACAAACAACCCTTAAAGGTTGTTTGGAAACGAGTTTCATGATTAAATAAATACTTAGAATAAGTGTAGAAGTTGAAAGATATAATACGTTAGTCAAATAGCTCTATTTGAGTCTTGCCGTAAAATAACAATCCGAAGGGTAAAACTCGGAACATATAGATATACACATTGAAATCCAACACACAAAGAGTTGTAGTTGAAGATTACTTGATAAGAAATGTAGGAATAAGATGCTAGAAATGAATGAAAGCGATTTCAAGCTTTAAAGTGCTTAAATACCCTTAACGGGTCAAAAAAAGCATACGAGCGAAAATGGGTTTAAATTGTGTAATAAACCTATGATTAGAACCTAATATAGTAGGTAACATTAACTTGAAGAAGTGTATGAGATATAGGAATCAAATAAATACGTTTGTTTGATAAAATGTATAAACGGGTTAAAATTCGATAAAAAGGTAATGAGTCGAAGGCTTAGAAGTCTCAAAATTTCTTATGTTGGATGTAGGATTTTAACTCCATAATATGGAGGATTAAATTACGGACACGTAGGAAAAAGAATCGGGTAAAACGGATCAATAACGAAGAAGTTATGGCCGTTTCCGTGAAATCAGGTCGTGCTGAGTATGTACAGCATCAGCTGAAGGCAACAGGCTATGAAAAACAGGGCTAGGCGTGACGCCTAGGCCCTTGGCGTCACGCGAAGCCCCCTAACTCCGAAAATTTTTAAAATTTTGTCATTTTAACCCCTGTACTTGTTTGAACTTAATATTTGACTATCAAAACTAACTTTTAAGTTGGTTTTGATCATAGGTGAATGCCAAGAGTGCACGGATGAAGATCAAGCGACGAGCAAGAACCGAACACGATCACGAAATAAGCTTCCGCACCATGTATCGTTATTATGTTAAACGACGAACGTACACTTGATATGTTGTATACTTTTAAATTGTAAAAAGTTTTAATAAACCCGTAATTTCCAATGCATATGTAATCTTAATTACATGATTGTTTTTCGTAAATGATACGTTAAACCTTAATTTATAAGAACGGTTGTTAAATTAAAACCCACCAAACACACACAAATGGTGTGTCTAACCCTAACTTTCATAAAAACCATAAATTGAAGGCTCAAATCAAGTTCAAATCGAAATCTGAATATAAATTAGTGATCACCTTGTTGTAGGGATCATAAAGTATGTAAATTTTGGTATTTTTGATTCATCTCAAGTTCAAGACAAATCATGAAAAGTTGAAATTAGCTTGATTATATGATGTATAGATGGAACTTGTAATGAAAACAAGTATAAGGCTGAATCCTAGTGATAATTTGTAGCAATCTTGCTTAGAACTATGAAATTTGTAAAAAACCCACTTATAAGTTAAATGGGTTTACTAAGTAGATGAACACAAGCATTATGATTGTCAAAATTTGTGTTACTTGACATCTCTAAGATGAATTGGGTGATTGCATGCATGTTTGGTATGGAGAAATCGAAAATGTGATTGAAATTGGTAAATATAACAAATCATGAACTTGATTCTAGTTATGTAAAGATTAGACCCGCTAGGTGTTCGTTAAAATGCCTAAGTGAGGATTAAAAGGTTAAAAATCGGATGAAAACGCAGATTTGATTTATATAGAAAATTATGCGTTAATGACTATGAAAAGAGTTCTAAAATGATTGTGAATTGAACTCTTTAGGCAAAGAATCCGGGTCGTCAAGCGGACAAGCCGGAGGGGATACACGTTTGAAGGGTGTGCTTTAAAGGTACGTGACTTTAGTCTCGTTAAATTATGCATACATGTTTGGGTTTAATGTATAAGTGGAGTCGTAGTGTAGTGGATGCGTTTGATGTGTCTTTAAAGTGGCGAAGTTCACTCGACAATCAAACGGATCAAAATAAAGGTTAGAAGGGGGTTTGGCTTGTCAATAAAGTGATGGTTTTCACTAGATAGTCAAACGGGTCGAATTGATGCCTTAAAAAGGATCACGTGAGTAGAGGCTTGAAAGTATCGTATTTTGTTAAGTGTGGGATTGCACTACGCCAATGAATTTGGCGATGATACTTTAAGTTTGTAAATCCGAGATGTCGGATCAAACAATAGAATTAAGTTGCAAATGTCGCTTGAAACGGAATGCTTGAATTCCGAGGAAACAAGTTTGTAGCTCCAAGGGAACACAAAGCCATGAATGGCGCAATTATGCCAAGGTTATAAGCCCGGGGAATTGGGTAACTATGTCTAAAAGCATTAAGAAACTGAAACGTGGTAACATGCAATTATAGCTAATGGGTCGGATAATCGAAATAAGGAAATCGTGAACAAATCGCTGGTAACTCGATTTCCGTGATATGAAATTTACATAGTTAGATCCGTAATTTTATTACGGACTCATAGGAAAAAGAATCGACTAAAACGGACAACCGAGTAAAAAGTTATGACTGTTTAAAGTTAGAAAATTGTAAATTTCCGAAGCTGGGTAAAATGCAGGTCAAGAAACTTGACCTGCTGGAAAACGCACTCCCCCGCGCCACGCAAGGGAAGCATAAGGCACTGGCGCGACACGCGGGGCCGCCCGCGCCACGCGAAGGAAGGGACCGAGTCTGGCGTGTGGCGCGACAGACATAGAATTAAAATTTTATTACTTTTGTCATGTATTTGACATTAGGGCTTGTCTAGGCTCGGTATTCATTGTCAAAACTAATTATTTGTGTGGTATTGACCTCAGGTGATGCTCGTTAGCTTCGGATGCCGATCAAGCGTGAAACCAAGAACCGAATACCATAATTGAAGCTTCCGCACTAAACTAAACCTGTCTAGAAAAATGATGTTTTGTAAACTCTATTAGTTGTGAATACTTTGAACTAGGTGGTCGCTTATGTTGACCCACTAAACTATGTGTATCTTAACTAAGTTTTTGCTAAGTATGCGTTTTGTTTTAAAAAGCCCTTAATTTATAATTAAAATAACAAAGATTTAAGACGAGTGTTACAATTTCGGATTCTCAGTCGGCTTTTTTGGGTGGTAAATTTATTCTTGATGGTCCTCTTATCATTAATGAGGTTTTTTGTGGCTAAAAAGGAGTAAAAAAAAGGCGCTTCTTCTCAAGATTGATTTCGAGAAAGCGTATGATAATATTAACTGGAGGTTCGTGAAGGATGTTCTTCGACAAATGGGGTTCGGGTCTAAATGGTGTAATTGGATTTGGGGTATTCTTTCTTCGTCCCGGGCGTCGGTTCTAGTCAACGGATCTCCTACGTTCGAATTTAAATGTGGTAAGGGGATGCGGCAAGGGGATCCTATCTCCCCGTTTCTGTTCATTGTGGTTATGGAAGCTCTGTCTTGTCTTATTGAGAAGACTGGTGAGGTGGGGATGTTCTTGGGGATCGGCCTTCCTAATGATGGGCATTTGTTATCTCATATTTTCTTCGCTGATGATGCTCTTATCCTTGGGGAGTGGGATTTGAATAATGTGTTAACATTGTTAGAATTTTAAGGTGTTTTTACATTTGCTCCGGGTTAAAAATTAACTTAGAGAAATCTTGTCTCTATGGTGTTGGGGTTGGGAATGCGGAAGTCGAGTCGGTGGCTGGCATCGTCGGGTGTAGTGCGGATTCGCTCCCCTTTAAATACCTCAGTCTTAAAGTAGGGGCGAACATGAATCGTATTAATAACTGGAGACCGATCTATGACATTTTTGAATCAAGGCTCGCTCTTTGGAAATCATCTTTGTTGTCCTTTGGAGGAAGGATTACGCTTATTCGCTCTGTCCTCGAGAGTCTTCCGTCGTATTACTTCTTTCTTTATAAGGCTCCGGTGAAGGTGATTGCGGATTTGGAAAGGATGATAAAGAAATTCTTGTGGGGTGGTGCAAGCGAGGTTAAAAAAAAACCCACTGGGTGGCTTTGGATAGAGTTACTTCTTCAAAGAAGGACGGAGGGGTTGGTTTAAGCAAGCTCAAGAATATTAATGTCGCTCTTTTAAGTAAGTGGGGTTGGAGGTACAAACGTGAAAAAGATAATATGTGGGTTAAAGTTGTGGACGCGATTCATTCTAGCAGCCAGAATGGGTCTTTTCTTCCGGTTAAGAGATTATGTAATGGGGTGTGGCATAATGTTGTGTCAGTTATTAATAAAAAAGGTGTTGGTAATACAATTCTCCGGAATTGGTTCAGAGGTATTGTGGGTAAAGGTGATCGGATCTTGTCTTGGCTTGACCCGTGGTTGAAGGAGATACCGCTGAAAGAATTGTACCCGAATCTTTTTTTGCTAGAATCGGTCAAGGATTCCTTTGTTCGGGATCGGATTCTTGGTAATTGGCTGTGGAAACATGATCCCGAGCTTGAGGACGAGTTGAGAGAACTGAGCTCTTTAATGTCGGACATTTCGTCAGTCTCATTGGGAATCAGAGATGATGGTTGGAGGTGGCTGGGCGATCCGACGGGTTCCTTTTCTGTCCGGTCAGTGAAGAAACTTTTGGCTGGTGCTTCCGTGAACAGGGTTAGTTATATTCTCGAATGGAACAAGTGGGTGCCGAGTAAGAGCAACTTATTTGTTTGGAAAACGGAAATGAACAGAATTCCAATCACGGATGTTTTGAGCAAGAGGGGTATTGAGGTTGGGGAAGGGCTCTGTCCTTTGTGCAAATCGGAAAATGAGTCGGTGGATCACCTCTTCACTTCGTGCTACACTGCGGTCATCGTGTGGCAAAAGGTTAGTCGATGGTGTAATATCCCGCCTATTTTTGCGTTCTCTTTCAAAGATCTTTTGGAAGTTCAGAATTCGTCTCACGTTAGAGCTTCTGTAAAGCCGATTGTTCAAGGTATTATGCATACGGCTATTTGGTGCTTGTGGACGGCTCAAAACAAGGTCATCTTTTCGAGTGTTGAGGCTAAGGTGGAAAGTATTTTTAGCGAGATTAAACCCTAGGCTTTCTATGGTTCAAGTATAGATCGAGAAACGACCACATCTCGTGGTTGGATTGGTGTAACTTTGCTATGTTGTAATGTGTTTTTTGTTGTTTGGGTTCCTGGCTCGGTTTTCAAGTTCGGGTGTGGTTTAATTCCTTTCAAAAAAAAAAAAAAAAAAAATCTCACATTTGAAATCAAGTACTCAACCCGAATCCTGCATTTATTGTTTATAGGTCGTATAAATTATAAACTAATAAGAATGAATGACGAAAGGATCAATACATACAACATAAAATATAACAAGTGCTACAAATCAAAATTTTGACCGTTTCTTTTTCTACAAAAAAAATATATGATCATATAATTATATTGCTACAGGAGTAGGATACCATAATTCCAATAATAGTAATAAAATTTAGGTTACATGGTGCGAGATAAAGCTCCTAAGGTTTTATCACGGCACATCAGTATCATGTATGCATCACATAGACAAGGGGGTTTATACCTCCCCGTCCTTAACTACCATGCGATTGGATAAAACCCATAATTCCATAAAGCTCCTTCATCATTACTCGATCATTAAATAAAAAATAGAAAAGAGAAAAAGGAAAAGAGAAAACTTTTGATTGGCGGAAAGGTGTATGTGGCCCACACACATCGATGGCACTCGCCGTTTCATTGGCGGAAGCTTCTTTGGATCTCCCCTTTAACTAAGGTGATTTAACGGATGCTATGAGGCGTTATGGGCTAAGATGGCATGAGACGCCACTCCACATCATTCAGCCTTAGAGTAAAAAATGTGTACTTCTTTGATAATGATACTTACTAATTACTAGTAAATTTCTTTTTATAATTCAAATAATCACTTGTATTAAAAACAAATGACCACCTATTTCATGTAGAATCATCCATTTATTTAGTTCGTATAAAAAAAATTAAAAAAAAAAAAAAAACTCTTTGGAAGAAATAAAGTACAATTTTTATGTTGTGTTTCTCTTATATGTATATAACTGGTTGATGCCCCGTCCGCGTTGTGGGGCGATGGCCGAATAATTCTCAATCAATTAAAAAAATACTACTATCATTTTGGTAGGAAAAAAAAACAAAAACGATGATAAGACCGTAATTTTGGGCTAATGGCAAAACGGTATTTTTTCAGGACTAATGAGCGAATGTTAGGTAGCTCATTGAGGCGAAAAAAATTAAATCGAGTAAACCAATTAAAACAAAAAACCTTTATAGTTTTGGTAAAAAAACTAAAACGATTGGAAAAACGTAATTTTTAACTGAGGGCGAAATCATAATTTTAATTCAGGGATAAAATCGTAAATTAAATGGACCAATGAGGGAGTGCCAGGAAGCTGCCGACATGACTGTAATTTTACACTGGGGGCAAAATTGTAATTTCACCAGGAAAACAAACAAAAACGATAGACAAAATGTAAATTTAAGTTGAGGGCAAAATCGTAACTTGTCAGTGAGAAAGAAAAACTAATGGCAAAACTATAAATTTATACGGGGCAAGATCGTAATTTTGAACCGAGGGCAAAATTGGAATTTTTAGCTGGGAGCAAAAGCGTAAATTTATTTTACATGGGGGTAAAAATATAATTTTGAACTGGTGACAAAATCGTAATTTTAAGGGAAAAAAAACTAATGGGAAACCTGTAAATTAAAACAGGGCAAAATCGTAATTTTGAACCAGGGGCAAAATTAAAATATTTAGCTGGGAGCAAAAACGTAAATTTATTTTTAAGTGAGGGTAAAAACATAATTCTGAACTGATGGCAAAATCGCAATTTTAAAGCGGGATAAAATCGGCAATTTGTTGGGCCAATAGAGGAGTGCCAGGCAGCCTGACACTATTCCCCTGCCGCCCATGTCAGCCAATCAACGGGAATCTCTATTCCCGCTGACATTGAGTTTTGTTGTTGTTGAAAATATATGTTATTTAGGGGTGAATCATGTTAAAAAGACTTATATTTATAAGAAGCGTTTAGAAGGTGTCACATGTTAAAAAAAAAGGATGAGATGTGATTACGTCCAACAAAAGATGTATAAACCCAACACATTGTTATATGTGTGGTAAACACACTTTGTACAAGGTATGGACCGAAGCTAAACGCATCTTTAAAAAACATGATCCACAGGTGAACTTACTCAATCTAGAAGGCAAAAAAAAAAAAAAATTCTTCTTTTAAATATAGCATTACTATATTCAAACTAAAAAAATATACAAATTATTGATGTCAAAAAACTTATTGAACACAGTAAAAAAAATAAATAATATGTTACAAGTTTGCCCGTTTAGGTAAATTTGAGTAGACATGGTCATGCCTCACATCTATATCTATACTATATAATAAAAGAAACCTGTTTTGTGACACTTGTCATTCTCTCATTTAATTGATTAAAATTATTAATAATACTAATAATAATAATAATATTTAATCTAATCTAATACAAAAAATAATAATATTTAATCTAATCTAATACAAATTCTTATTATTAATTCAATAACTTATTGTTAAACTAAAACTTCAATAGAATCTTAAATGCTAGCTAAACAAGTTTCGAAATTGATAATAATATTAATATGTTAGACTAAATATATTATTGATATATATATAAAATATATTATTGATATATATAACGAAAATTATTGTCAATAATATTAATAATAGGTTTGGAATCAAATACAAAGATTCAAAAAATAAGAAGTCGTACAAAGGGTATCAAATAGACTCTGATTGGCTCCATTCAACCGACCATTAGAGCCGTCTTATCGAACTCTACGAGTTGATGGGTTACATTTATATTAACTCATTTATGTCAATATGGTATGTAAATGTCTCTGTCTTTGTTTTGCATTTACAGGAAATATCTATACTATATAGTTTAAATTGTTCAACCCGTGTAACACACGGGGAACTAACCTAGTTTTATTTATTAATTACCCTTGTGAAGAAACACGAAACTAATTTTAGGGTTAATTAGTTTGGTTTGTATTTTAAACATGAGGGTTAATCTTCTTAAACTTTCCTGAGCTCCGATTTGATCTGATCTTCCTGCAAAACAGAACACCGTTAGCTCGTTAAGAGGGGAATATGGGGGTTTCCCTCTTAACCAGACTCCAGCGTGAGAATAAGTATCTGCTTTGAGGAAATAAGTGTGTGTTAAAAGTGAGAGTAGAGAGTGTAGAATGTTTAACCTGTGTATGAAGGTCTCTATTTATAGTCGGAGATGTGTAAGAGGAGATGGGCTGATGGGCCGAAAGGCGACAACCAGGGAATATCCTCCTTGTCTCACTGGTATCGACCGTTAGTGTCTTCTAGAAGAATCCCAGTGCTGGCGCACCATGATTGGAGCCACGTGTCCTAGTTGTCGGCCTTGTTGTCCCTCTGCCATCAGCTAGTAAGTGGAGATCATGGGGCAGTTGTCGCCACCCCCTGATTGGTGCCACGTAGTCGTCCTTGTGTACTTCTTGTCTCCTGCACGTCAGACGATCATAGAGCACGATAGAGCATAGCCTGGAGGACGCCGATTGGCTTATTCTTCTGCCACTTGTACCTTCTGTACTTTTTGAAGTGGCCTTGCGCTCTAGCTTCTGCGCGACCCTTGCTGAGCACGTAACTAGCCCGCGCAGGAGTGTAGGTGTTGAAGGCTCTTATTCAGAACACTAAGTGTTGAAACTGATGTCATCTCTTGTTTGGACCTCGCGCGAGGTTAGGCTCTGCTTAATCAACTCGCGCGGGTCTAAAGATTGATCAGCTTGCTGAGTAAGGAGTATGGTCCAGCGCGCGACCTAAATGGTCTGCGCGGCTTTTTGGGACCATACCCCTTCCCCTTAATTAATTGTTAAGAATACTTTTTGTATTTAATTTATAGGATTTATGGACTTTTTAGTAGTAGCAGATTTATGTTATCGAATAGTAATTAAGTGACTTTTGCTAAATGTGTCACACTCTAATAGTTTTTACTTAATGTACCCACTTTTTGACTATTAAACATTTAGGTTTCAATGTTGTCACATTATTATCAAAATTTTCATATATGGTTAAAACCTGGTGACTTAAATGTTACAATTGTGAAAAGCATGTTACTATTTTAGTGATTATTTTTTTCAAACGTAGCCCTAAGTTAAATATGTTAAAAAAGTCACTGAACCAAGTTTTAAAATTATTTAGCTTTTATGAAAATTTCCATAATAATAGAAATTGGAAATATATTGTGTTTGATTGAATTTAGTTGTAGTAACCCCGGTATATTTGTAATTAATTTTTGTAATAATACAAATAATAATTAAGTTGTTTTAATGATATTTAAATCGAAGTAAATACGTATAGCCTAAATTATTTTATACATATTTAACTTTGTATTAATTACAATAGTTTAACCCCATTAACAATAACAATACTCAGAAAACACTTTCAATTTTTGTTCGAACAATAAATTTGGATCACTGACGAACCCATTGGAATATCATTATGCCACCAGCAGAACCACATGATCATCCATCTCCACTAGACTATAATGCCCATAACCAATTCAGGAGGAAACCCAATAAATCTGGAAAATAAAACCCCTATTGTACGAATCGAACCTAAGACCTAATGCTACCTAAGTTTAATCTCGTTCTAAAATGCCACTAGGCTATAATTGCATTGGAAAACACTTTCAATTTGGTTTGCAGAATATATTACAAGTATAAAAGAAAAATGGACAGCAAACACTACTACTCATAGGGTCTTAGTGTGCGTGCTGTGACAATCATATTTTTCACATGGTATTAATAAATGATATTATGTGAGGATTTTATTTAGTTTGACCATGAATGAAAATATAATTTACAACTACCATCAAAATATTTAATTTTACTATGATTTAAAAATATTTCTCTAGCATGACCAGTTTCAATATACGTTAACAAAAATTAGTCATTCATTTGCAATTTGCTTGGCGAAGAAGAAGAAAGAATATGTTGATTCCAACTCATTTGAAAGCCGTGAGGTATAAGATTTGTTACACATGATTTTAATGTTAGAAAAGTCAATATTGTTGTTTAATTTGGAAGTTAAAGAAGCAACCTTTATGGTTGGCAACATAATATTAAATATTCTTTTAATTAAAAATAATAATTTACGCTTTATATTTTTATTATTGTAGTGAAAAATGAACGAAAAAAACGTAAAACATGAGACCCTGTTATCGAAAAACTTATGGAACATTATGAAATATTGAGAGTAGATAAAATGTAGCTTGCGTTGAGCGGTGAGTGTCTTTTAACCAATGAAAGCTGAATTCAAATATGAGAACTCTAGAGAGACTTCAACCACTTACCACTACGGTACCACTTTGAAAGTTTATAAAACTCCACTAATATCCGGCTCATAAAACTCAATGCTTCTTTTTTAGTGGTTTTACTTTTAGTGAAATTCAGATTTCAGAATAAAAATGAACAAATCTAAACTGAAGATTGGTAAAGGGGCTTCACGCCTTTAGGATGGGCTTTCTATTCAGCTTAGATTTTAGATCTTTCAAGAGTCCAAGACGCCAACCCCCATGAGCAATTTATTAGGCCCAAATCTGGCCCAATTAGTGTAACACCAACTTCACTTCACCCAACATACGAACTTTTAACCTGTTTGTTGAATCATCAAAAGAAAATTATTCTTTCCTTTATTTTCCACTTCATACACACCAAGTATTACATTATTATTATTATAGTTATAATTATCAGGGCCGGCTCAACCATTTTGGTGGCCTAAGGCGAAGTAAAATCTTGTGGCCTTTTTCCAAAAAAAATGTATGTAATTGAAAGTTAAACTTGAAGGGCCCAAGTGTAATTATTTGAAAGATTGTGTTAAAATTTAAAAACAAGAAAAAAAAATGGTGAACCAGGGATTCGAACCTGCATCTCACCGACACCAACATCCATACATACACAAAACCACTACACTACCAACCATCAATCTGTTGGTAAATCTTTTATAAATGGACTGTGGTTTCATCTAATTGTGGAGGCCCTATAGTTTTGGTGGCTCAAGGCCCAAGCCTCATTTGGCTTACCCTTGGGCCAGCCCTGATAATTATAATAAAGTACAACCTAAGAATTTAGATAAAAACTTAAAAAAGCAGGTATAAACCTTTGACTTTGAGTATGTTAAAAAAGGGTGTTAATAAAGGCACACATCAAAATCTTACTTTCACACTCTTTGTACGGATTGTATAACATTATATATGAGAGTTGGATCGTATAGATCAAGAAAAAAAATATATTTTATGACATTTTCTTGTGCAACATTCTTCTATACGTGAAACTCTATATGGGATGATATAGTAAATTTTTCTATAAAGTACAGGTAGTTATGTATCACTTTAGTGATTTAAAAAAAAATAATAATAATATCTAACTGATATATTAAGGAACAAAGTTATTTTTAGTTTTGAATCAATATATTTATCTGTGGTTGTCCGCATAATTCTATGTAAGCAGGCTAGCACTACTTTGTATTTCACGACATTGTTTTGTTGTCTCTTGATATTTCGAAAAAAACTATTGTATCATTTCTATCGAAACCAACTCAATCCACATTTTCCTTCATTACATACATACATACATACATACATACATACATACATACATACATACATACATACATACATACATACTATGTTTCCTGTTTTATGCATATATATATGCATGATGTATGCATGTGTGTATAAAATGTATGTATATATATCAGCCATCTGTCTGTTTGCTTTGAAACACACACACATCCCATGTATCAACAAACTAGAAAGAGAGAACATATATAGTTTCATGTGTGTGTGTATGAGATATCACATATATGTATTTAGAGATGAAAGATGTACCCATTAAACCAATTAAGATCACTAATACCCAGATGTTTCTTTCTCTCTCTTCTCCTTCCTCTATCTTTCTTCATCTTTCTCTCTCTAAAATCCACCACCTTTCTAAACAAACCCACCCTCAAGATCCGACCCGGATACACCTCATACGACAACTACATCCACCACCAACTTCACAAAACCACCAACCCAAAGCTCCGACAAATATGGACCACCCGAGATTGGGACCGAAAGATTCGGGTCTTCTCACAATTCTTTTCGGATCTAAAAGACAAAAAACTCATATCCAACTCATCTAAATCCCTTTGTGTAGGAGCTCGGGTCGGGCAGGAGGTGGAGGCATTGAAACGGGTCGGAGTGTGGGATTCAATCGGGTTGGATCTGGTACCATACCCGCCACTTGTGATCCGGGGTGACTTTCATTATCAGCCGTTTGATGATGAGACTTTTGACTTTGAGTTTTCGAATGTGTTTGATCATGCATTGTACCCGGAGAAGTTTGTGGGGGAGATCCAACGGACGTTAAAGGTTGATGGTGTGTGTGTTTTACACGTGGCGTTACGTAGACGGTCGGATAAGTATTCGGCTAATGATTTGTATAGTGTTGAACCGTTGGTTAAGTTGTTTGATGGGTCGGATTTTGTTTATTCTAGGAATGTTGATGGGTTTGGGTTGGATACTGAAGTGGTGTTTAGGAAAAGGAAGCCGATTCAACGGTCATGATTATGTTAACTTTTTTTTTTTTAATTTCTTTAATGTTTTTTGAGTTGCTAAAAATAGTGTCAAATATTGGACCCGAATGGATAAAACAAATTTTTTTTTTAACAACAAATTTATATCACTGACGGACCACTGGAGTATAATCGTGTCACGAGCGGAACCACCCGATCATATCCATCCCTACTAGGAATAATGACTATACACCAATTCAGGAGAAAACCCAATAAATATGGGAAAACCCCCATTGTGAGAATCGAACTCAGGAAAAGCTTTTATGTGATGCTTGAATATAAATCATTTAGAAGAAGTTAATATGTTTTATTAACATGTTTTTAATTAATGCTATCATGTGTCATGATTTTCTAAGTTTTTGTGTTTAGGGTGAAGGGAGTGGGGCGGTGAAGTGATCGGCAAACCGGTTTGCCGAGCGGCAACACCGGCGCCGTCCCTCTTTCCCGCGCGGCAATCTTGTGAAATCGGCTCACCCTCACCGATCGACAAACATGAAAAGTTGTTGACCGTTGCCACTTTAACGGCTATAATGCCGTTCAAAATAAAAAAAAATTAAATTTTCAAGTTTTACCCTATATATTCAAAACAAACCCATTTTAATCCTATTTATAGTACAAAATCACCCCCAAATCAAACCAAAAAATACAAAACACTAACCCAAGTATTGCCACGCAAAATGGCGGATGATTTCCCGTTGTGGTTTCCACCCGATAGTAGCGACGCCTCGTCCGATGGTAGCATTCTTTTTTTCCAAAATCTACTCGAAAAAGCCGAACTACAAGACACCGGTACATCAAACCAAAGGAGATACATTGAACGCCAGCGGGAGGTTGGGCACGAGACCCTCATGGCGGATTATTTTGCCGAAGACCCGAATCTACCCAAAATGGTCCGTGTTTGTGAAATCGATCCCATACCCTCAAGAAGTAGACGAAAAGATGTTCAAAAGGCAACACGAGGCGGCAAGAAAAGACGTCGAAAGGGCTTTTGGGGTTTTGAAGTCAAAATGGGGTGTCTTGAATCGGCCGATGCGAGCAAGGAAGGTTAAAAAAATTAGGAATGTTGTGTACACGTGTATTATTTTACACAACATGATTTTAAAAGACGACGGAAACGCGATTGCACCGGTACACATTCGGGATCCTCCGGTCGAGCCCGCGTTTGATGATAGGGTGTTGGGCGAGCTAATGGATGAAGATACGCATTGGAGACTTAAACACGATCTCACGGTTCATCTCGCAAGTCAAGATTTGCCCCACCTGTTGGTTGATTCTGACGAAGAGTAGTTTATTTTAATTGTTTTAGTGTAGTGTAATTTTTATTTTTTTTAGTGGTTGCGTTGTTTTAGTGTCGTGTAATTTTTATGAATTTTATGTTTTTTTTTTAAGTTTCATTTTAATGTAATTGTTTTTTTTTTTTTATTAATTTAATGTTTTATTTGTTTTTATTTAACATATAATTTAAAAAAAAAACAAAAAAAAAGTTTGCCACTTTCAAGTGTCTAAACCATTGCCAACACTTTTCAGCAAAGTTTAAACTTTTTACCCTCTCTGACGTGGCACTCTCTGATTGGTCCATTTTAAAGTTTGCCACTTTCACCTGTTTAACCACTCCCTTCACCCTTATAATAACAGACATATGTAAATTACAATGATAAATGTGATCATTGTATATGAAGAGACTGCGTAGAAAAGTTTTTGTTGACGTGAATGTCATGCAAAGTATTTTGAAGACATAAATATTGCCCTATCAACTTTGAATTGTTACAAATACAACTTCATATCACATTATATGATCAAGACGACAAAAAGCATGGTTGTAGAAATCTCACATAGTCTCCGATTAGTCGTCGATTAATCGCTAGTCCCAGGTCCAGAGAGTAATTTTCATCTAATCGGCCAATGAATCGCTATGCGATCAACAGTGGTCAGATCCGGTTCTAATCGGCAAAAAATCGGCGGCCGTCTAGCGATTCCAACCAAAATCTGTAAATTTCAACCAGATTCCGGCCAAAACCTGTAAATTCTGGCAATTAATCATATCTGCTCAAAAAATGGGTCGAAGAAGGTGTGAAAACACATCTACTTAGAAAAATTACATATAAGAATGTGTGTATACATATAAAACTGAAAGTTATATATAAAATCTCAATCCGGTTAATCCCTATTAACCGCTAACCGATACCCCGCCAGCCAACTCACACCTAACGATTATTATAACCTCAACAAACATCTACTTAGAAAAATTACATATAAGAATGTGTGTATACATATAAAACTGAAAGTTATATATAAAATCTCAATCCGGTTAATCCCATTAATCGTTAGCCGATACCCCGCCAGCCAACTCACACCTAACGATTATTACAACCTCAACAAAAAGTATTCATGACACATTTTTGAATGTCACCTCATAAACTCTAACTAATTTAACAGTATTATAAAGAAGAAAAAAAATATTATCAGAAACATAACAGTAAAAGATAACTTAAATCTACTTGTTTCAACACAATACCTACTTCAAGTTTGAAAAGCAAAAGTCCTAACCAAAAAGGTAAATCCACACAAATAACTTGAAAAGAAACAATAATTTAAATATAAAGTAACATAACTCACAGCTTCATCATCATTCTACAAGCTAAAGTTGCACATAAACTGCATTTGTTGCTAAAATTCCAGAAAGAAAAAAAAAAAAAAAAAACAACAGAGCACAAATATCATCTCACTCTTTCTTCCTAGAATCCTTAAGTTGTCCCCTCTTTCTGATTTTAAGACAGAAATTGTAACGCCACGCGTCAATTACAGATTCCGGTAACGAGTAAAGTAAACCCCAAATGAGTGAATGGGGCCAGTAAGGTGTGCACCGCGGCTCATGCCCTAACGACCTCAACCCTGCTTTTGCGTATCCTGTTGCTGACGGTACAAAAAAGGATGATCTCTTGATTGATGCCATTTTCGTTGCAACGTATAATGGGACCTGCCAAATAGTTTAAAATTTCAAATCTTTTGAACAGAAAAATACAAATAGGTACGAAACATGACACAAATAATCAGGTTTTGGGTTGTCATGTCTTAAACCTTTCAATAAAGGGATCATGTTTGGGTTGACATGCTTAGCTCGTTTAATCGAAAGAGTTGCGTTCAGGTTGACTTGTTCAATCCGCCAACCCATTTAGCCCATTTATTACAACCGGCTAGCCCGTTTAACACTTTTGTAACTTGATTACAACTTGTCAACCCGTTTGACTTGTTTAGATAAATGAGATATAAACGGGTCGAGTTCGAGTTTCATTGTTTTAAGTGTGTCCGGGACTCCGGGTCAGGGTTGATGTCTTTAACACAAATCAATATATGGGTTGAACGTTCAGTCATTCAATCTGCCAACCCGACACTATTCATACCCTAAGTTATATATGTATGATTCTTGTTTGCTATAACCATAGTGTTTGGTTATATAGATCATAGTTGTTAATGGCGAATAGTGACAAATAGCGATAAGGTACCTATATGCTACATAGCGATATAAATAGCGATACACTAGAAAAAAAATTTAAAAATTTTATATGTATGTTATATCAAAATACCACGGTATATATGCTATTTTACATGTATATTTAACAAAAACCTAAAATCCAACTATTTAATAGCTATATTTAATTGCTATTTATATTAAAAAAAAATAAACTGTCGCTATTATCACTACAACCCTAATAGCGAGCCTAGACCCATACGCTACATGGCGCGCTATAGCGATCGCTACGCTCACTATTGACAACTATGATATAGATCCTAACATAATCCAACCAAACACAATTGAAGTTATAAGTTCATGAAACTAACATGATCCTCATCCATAATATGCATTACCATAACAAATTTCTAATTTTCAAATAACATTACAAAACTTCGAATTTAATTCACAAATATCTTTAAAAAGATATGGGTGCTCATGATCCAGTTCGTTAGGTTCCGATGAAAATACTGATCCCAGCCGCAGAAACCAAACCCGCCTGGGTTGGGAGGGTAGGCTAGATCAACAAGTTTGAACCACTATTATTTCAATCAACATTTTTATGAAAAAAATAAAACGATAACGACGGTTATCCGACTTAGTGTACTACTAATTAATAAAATTTCTATGAAGTAAAACATTCAACAATGTACCTGACACTGCACATCAATGCCACTATTCTTGTACTCAACATAAAGACACCTTGAAAACTGATCAACATACCTAAACAAATCAACAACACCAATCAGCACTAATCAAGATCCATAACCCAAATTTCAAAATCAAAACTTTATACTAATAATAATTAAAAAAAAAAAAACACTTACGCTTTAGTAGCAGCATAAACAGCATAAAGAGGATCAGAAGGAATAACAATAGCAGCACCAGATCCAATATTCACAATAGCACCTTTCTTCCTCTTCACCATAGCAGGCAACACAGCTTGTGTCACTCTAGTAGTCCCCTCAACGTTGACTTTAATCAAATTAGTCAACAACTCATCATCCACTTCATGAAAAAACCTAGCATAAGGATACGAAACCCCTGCATTATTTATCAAAATCCCAACATCTAACCCATCAATTGCCTCACTAATCCTCTTGATCCCTTCATTTAAATCACCAGAAAGATCAAAAACCACTTCTTTGATCTGGGTTTTCCCAAATTTCGACTTAATCTCAGTTGAAACAGTTTCTAATTTACTAGGGTTTCGACCCACCAAGATTATATTAAGACCCTGTTTGGCTAATTCGAAAGCAAAAGCTTTACCAATACCGTCTGTTGAACCGGTAACAAGTGCCCAAGATCCGTACTTTTTCAGATTCTTTGCAGGTCTGAAGAAATTGACGTAAACCCATTTCAAGATTGAAGTTAAAGTTCGTAGAAATGAGAGGATTCCTAAAGTAAAGATGAAGTTGAGGTACAAAGGTTGGGTTTTTAGGGTTTCCAAGAAAGTGAGGACCATTTTGGGGGGTTTGAGTTGTGAAAATGGTGGAAAGATTGGATCTTGAAGGTGGGTTTTGTAGATCAGGGGGTTATAAATACGAGATGAAGTGGTTTGGCAGGTGGGTAAGGTTGGTTGGAACAATAAAATCTTTAGGTGGACCGGCAAACATGTTGCATTGGATAACATATAAATGTTGTGAAGTTTTAGGTTGTGGGAACTAAAAGATTGTATCTTGTGAAGTTACTTGTTTTAGATTTTTTTTTTTTTTTTTTTGACGGCTAGATTACCCGGTTAGGCTTTGGTCTTTTGATCATTCAGGTCACGAGTAGAAATCTCGTAGTTGGTATATTATTGTCAGTTTAAACCGGTGCCACAGTTCGCCCCCCGCAATTTAGTTTTACCAAACATGTGAGAAACATATTTTTTTATATTAGGGATATTGGAGTTAAATAACCCCAATTTTCATCAATTGACTGATAATACTTTCAACTTTCGATTTGTACCACACAACTCCTAACTTTTAACTTATTGGCTAATAACACTCCAAAACTAATTGAACCCTAACCCAGTTAGTTTTTCGCTGATGTGACACTTGTGTGTTGATGTGACATCTGATGTGGAATTTTTTTGATGATGTGGCAGCTGAGGTGGCCGCTGACATGGCAACCGACTTGGCTTTATTGATGACATGGCAGCCAAGGTGGCAGCTCATGTGGCCTTTTTGATGACATGGCAACTGATGTGTCACTAACTTGGTGACGTGGCATCTGATGTCAACAAATTGGGTCAATGTTGGCTTAATTTTGGAGTGCTATTAGCCAATAAGCTGAAAGTTGGGAGTGGTGTGATACAAATCAAAAGTTGAAAGTGCTATTGACCAATTGGGGAAAGTTGAGATCATTTAAATCCAATATCCCTCGATATTACAAAAATCATAATTTAGAATTTACTACTAAAATTCATATGTTGTCTACTTTGTTAGACTTGAACGCGTATCACTTTGACAAATGATACAAATTTTCGTTTTAAGACTCTTGTATATTCGTCATCTAATATCGTTTTAGTATTTTATACACGTTCTAAAGTATATTTTTCATATCACGCGTCAAAAAACATCATACCCTATATATTTCTCTGGTGTACCGCAGTTCTGGACATAAAAAAATGAGCTATTGTTATCCATAAATTATTTTTGAGTTAACTGTCATTTTCGTCCCTGTGGTTTTTTCATTTTTGCCATTTCAGGCCAATTTTTAAAAAATGCACTAGTTTCCTCCCTGACATACTGGAAACGTGTCACTTTAGTCCAAAAATTAAAACACAGTTAAGTCAGACATGTTAAATGAAGGGTATTATTGTCAATTCATAAAATAAGGTGAAAATAAAATATATATGAATTGACAATAATACTCTTCATTTAACCCTTCTGACTTAACTGTGTTTTAATTTTTGGACTGAAGTTGCACGTTTCCAGTATGTCAGGGAGGAAACTGGTGCATTTTTGAAAATTTGTATGAAATGTCAAAAGTGAACAAACAAAGGAACGAAAATATAGTTAACTCAATATTTTTTGAAGTTTGACGGAGCTTAAAGTTTGAGCGAGTTTGAATTTAAAGAAAGAAAGTTATAATTTGATAATATGCATACTTTAATAATATGCAAAACAGTTTCAATATAGAACGACTTTAAGAAAAGCTTATATTTATATTATCTTTCATATCACACCATATCATTAGTTCAATATTCAATAACTTATAAGAGTTGTTTCTAACGATTAAACAAGCTACCCAATAAATGAGATAACTTCTTTTCTGGAAGAAGTAAAATTTTAAAAATTGCACCTATATGAAAATGAAGGATTAGAACATGTTAGATATGGATTTATAATATATTTGATTAACAAAATAATCATATTTTGTTTGTAAACTTGTTGAAAAAAAAAGTTGAAACATGGTGGTGGAGGACTGGGTGAAGATGGTGCAAAGACAACAATGGTGGCGACGACAAAGACAATGAGGATGGTTGCAGCAGAGGTGAGAGGTTTAATGTTTGAAAGGAGTACCGAGTTCATTTACTTGGAGAATTTGAGAAATTCCTCATATTCTCTAACTAAACGCGCCATCCTTTGTATAAAGAACAACTTTTGTGAACCAAACGAGTAACAAATATAATTCACTGAATTCCAACTAACCAAACGACCCATCTATCGAATGAATCCTATACTTTGAGAATTCTTCTTACATTTATGGTCATTGTACATCTGTTTTCTGATAGTTGGGGTGTGTAAGGCGCCATATAATGCCGCCTATCAAATTATTAACTCCATGAGAAGCCATGGGCACAAGAAGGCTAGAGGATAAGATCGTTGCATAACCATAAGCAAGCCCAACAAAAGTTGCCCTGTCATTACAAAGTTAAAACCATCAACCATATTGATCGTGTGTAAATGTAGCAAAACGAGCGGGTTAGATAACAGGTCAAAACAAATAGATATTATACGGGAAAACTTGACCCACCAAGACTTTAGTCCTTTATTATTAAATTTCTTTTATATTAATTGTTTTAATAAAGTAATTTAAGACTCATTTCAGTTTAGTCAAGTACTAAAACTTTAGGTCCAATTCCACAAATAGATAAACAAACTTCATCAATTTTGTTCATTTGAGGGTAATTAACTTTTTTTTTATGTTGTAAGAATATCATTAGTTTTTTTTGGGACTTTTGACTCTTTTAGAAGTTTATTTTCAGTAGGTTACCTAAAAGAAGTTGGTTACCTTAAATCAATAAATACCAGACGTTGATATCTTCACAAAGCTAATAATTAAAAGTTGGTTACCTAAAAAGACATTACATATAAGTTTAGGGTAAAGTTCTTGTACAAATAATCTTAACATACTAAACATACAAATTGAAGGAAAACTCAAAAAGACAAGGTGGCATTTTTGTAATTGTCAATAACTATCAAAGTTACTCTACAAATATACCTAAAAAAAACCTAACCCCCCCCCCCCCCCCCCAAGCTAAAATGCTAAAAACTAAACCCCCAAAAAACCTAAAAAAAACACACAAATTATTTTATTTTTTTTAAACATTTTTTATTAAAAAATCGCTACTTTTAGTAGCAGCAAAAAAAAAAATATATATATATATATATATATAGGGAGCCGCTAGAATGAGAACCACCACGAGTTATGAGAACCACGAGAACCGCGCCCCGCGGGTGGCCGTTGACCACGAAATTTTTTTTACACCTAGATCCGTATATTTTAAGACCGGGTGTAAATTTTGGGTTCAAACGGCGCGCCCGAGGGGGTAGTTTTTTACGCCCAAAGTTTGGGTTTTTTTAATTTTTCTTTTTTTTTAACCAAACTTTGGGCGTAAAAAACTACCCCCTCGGGCGCGCCGTTTGAACCCAAAATTTACACCCGGTCTTAAAATATACGGATCTAGGTGTAAAAAAAAATTCGTGGATTTTTTTTTTTGCTAACAAAATGTAGCGATTTTTTAATAAAAAATGTTAAAAAAATTGTGTTTTTTAGGTATTTTTGGTTGAGTTCACATTTGTATAGTAACTTTGATAGTTGGTGGTAATTACAAAAATACCACCTTGTCTTTTTGAGTTTTCCTTCAATTTGTATATTTAGTATGTTAAGATTATTTGTATTTGATCTTTTGCCTATAAGTTTATATCCTCAAATGGAAAACTTAGTAAAACTTGTTAAACTTTTTGTGCCATTTGATCAATATTTTACCCATTTGACTTGCTGAAGATAATAAAGACTAAACTTTAAGGTTTAGGGTTTAATGGACTAAAAACAACGAGCTCATACCAGATTGCAAAGGAAAACTTCCGACCACTTCCCAAATGCAAAATCCCAAATAATGCAGCAACCGCGCTAGCACTTATCAAGTTGCTTCCGAATAGCGGAAGCAATGCACCCCGAAATAGGAGTTCCTATGAATTAACACACACAAAAGTTGTAGCTCTTTGTCAGTTGTATAGAAGTGTTAGTATAAGTACTTGTAGCTAATAAGTGTAAAATGACATAAAACTAACACATATTATTAGGTACATGATCATTGTGAAAGGGTATACAGGTATTTTGCTCTTAGTAGCTCCAAGCTTATGTTTCCTTAATTTTGCCATTCAGACAAGACTTTTCTTGATAGGAGCTTATTTTCAAAATAAACAAATGAGTAAAATGCCATTTTCATCCCTGAGGTTTGGCCACTTTTACGACTTTCATTCAAAGGTTTGTTTTTCCGCGTCTGGGTCCTTGAGGTTTCCAAATCTTGCCATTTCCGTCCCTGAGGTTTGACAATTGATTGCGACTTTTGTCCCACGAGGTTTGGCCCCCAGGGACGAAAATGACAAGATTTTGAAACCACGAGGACCCAGATGCGGAAAAACAAACCTTTGGATGAAAGTCACAAACGTGGCAAAACTTCAGGGACGAAAATTACATTTTACTCTAAATAAATAAATAATCAAGCTATGTGCCAAACATACCCATAATGCAAAGAGAAATGATTCAATGAAGATGTGTGTGTGTGTGGATCCCACTAACATAGAGTAAGAAGAACTGGAATGGGCCCCACAGTATGCTAAATGGAGGTAAATGGTGTAGATGAATAACATCCAAGTTTCTCTAGTCTAACCTCACTAATGCCGGGAAGAAATGCCACAAATGTATAATCTAGTGGCTCGAGTGATGTCAGGACCTGCACAAATATACAACAATATCAACATATGATTTTGTAGAGGTGACAATTTTGACCCTTTACTTATGGATAGCTCGATTCAGATCATGTTTTATCTTTAACGGGTCAACCCGGAAAAAAAATTTGTAAACAAAAAATAGCTTAAAAGGAGACTGGTCAATAGTTGGTCAAAAAGTGTTTCGGGTCAGCCCAACATGTTTCGACCCATTTTTTAGATTACTCATTTTTGACCCATCACCCAATACATCCATTTTGCCGCCTATAATATCAGAGTTAGGGATTAAAGAAAACCTGTTGATTGGATGCCTCACTAGACTCAGCAAAATCAGACCATGTTTTCAGTAGTAATAACCGAGAACACGATATGAGTATGACTAATCCCGCTATCACTTGCAGATGCCAAATCTCAAAATTAACTGTAATTACAAAAGTGCTTTTGATTAATCAGTTTGTAACTTTGTATCTTTATACAGTCTCTTTTGCGGGTCCCATTTCAGTTTCAACTGTAAATATGGGACCCACCTTTAGACATCCACTTCTTCTCATATCATATAATTCAAACATGTAATTTAAACATGTAATTATATTGGAAAGCCTACATGATATCTCAGAAGAGCAATCAGCTATAGGCCATCCTTGTGATGATGCCAAATGAGAACCCTGCAAAAGCCAGGAAGATATACATATATTTTTCAAATTTATTTCCTGAAGTCTTCACAAAGTAATAAGTAGATGTGGTAAGGATGGGTCTGGTCAAGGGGTAATCTTGGCCGGAAAATATATTGTTCTTTCTAAAATGAAATAAAAATATACTTAATGCCTTGACTATGATTAAAAAAAGTATATTATTTTTAATAAACATCTGAATCTTTTTAATATAATGATTAGGAGGTCGTGCATTAAAAATACATGTTGGGAGACTTTTGACCCATTCGACCCGTTAAATGTGTAGAAATTAGCACCTCTAATTTTAGCCGTAGCTAATAACAAATAGGATATCTGTTTTTGCCAAACTGATTATTACAACATGAATACATGATCACCTTAAATGCATACTTAAACACCCCTAAAGTGTGATATAAGCATGATCTTACTACAAAGATTGCACAACAAGATTTCACCTGTCGAATTATTACTCCCATGAAAGCTATAAAACCAGAAGTCAAGGTGCAAGCCTGTAGAACAGAACTTCTAGAAGCAATAGCAACTGAAGCCTGAGACTCCAAGTTATTAACCGAACTAGTTGGAGAAGATTTATCTGAAATTCCATTTTGTTCATCGAGTGTGCTTTCAGCAAGTTGTGGATTCACAACATTTTGTAATTCTTTTGATTTCTTCAACCTTTTAGGTGAACTTTTGCTTGCATAAATCCTCTTGTCTGCATGAAATTGCTGCAAAAGTAGTCAAAACACACAGGCAAAGCTATGTATATAGTCAAACATTGCGGTTTTGACTGCCGTAACGAGTAGAGTGTATGAAGATGATAGAATTAAGGTATATGGAAACATACCACAAAGAATTTTCTGGGTGGAACATTTTGGAAGCATAGGCGTTCATATTTCCTTCCTAATAAAAACACGAGACGTTAAACAAATTTACGACTTTTAGCAGAAGGGTTTACTATATCAAAATGGTAACGGATTTTCACGTGTTTGTCATTGTACGCAATGAACTACTTTTTTACCATTTGATGTTACAAACTTTTATTCCGTTACCATTTGATGAAACAGACCTGTTGTAACCGAGAAAAACTGTTGATACGTCACCTTTTTACAATTATGGCTGGTGAAAAACAGTTTATATTTCACCTTTTCCCCGGTTATAGCAGGTCTATTGCATCATATGGTAGCAAAACATATGTAACATCAACTGGTTATAAAAATCAGCCCTTAATCGAGCATGTACTACTTGTTAGGTATCACAGCTTAACTGAAAACGAAAACGATCACAGCAGTAATATGCAACAGTGACGGCGGCGGTATCTGCCTGAGGCAGCGATTGCTGACTTGTCTGTGGCTGTAGGGATCTCGAGCAGAACACAAAGCACACGAGAACAAACAGAAAAGAAAGAACACCGGAATTTAACGTGGTTCGGTCTAATCTGACCAACGTCCACACGCTGCAACTAGGGTACTTTTATTTCTTTACAAGTGATCAGAATATTACAATGCTTAGTTATTATATATAGACTGTATATAATAACTACATCATGGTTTACAACTTCAGGAACAAAAAACGTTAAATTTAGCAAATTGCCTATGTTGGAAATCAGGCCCTTGATTGAACACACAAACACCGGATGAACGAACAAACTCTTTATATTCTTTATCAATGAAAGCACACCAATACAATAACCCTAACCATATATTTATACTAAACTCATTCTAGTCCTAACCCGACTCAAACTCTCGCGCAAAAGGGCCGAAAAGCCTCCACAAACTCAACACTCCACACCTAACCCGCATCAAGGTTTATGCTTTAACAAGTTGTATGTTTTTGGTGCCATCCCATATTCAATACTCAAGATTTCAAACACACACACACACACACACCAATGTAAATAAAGTGTTTAGCTTTTTTTCCACAACAGCAGCAGGAACACAAGAACATCAAGGAAACAGAAATAAAAAATCTTGAAATTGGAAATGAAGGCAAGGCAGGGGAAAATGAAAGTTGTGGAAGATGGAAATTTACCCGAGTGAAGAAGATAGGGTAATTTGGTTATGCAGCAGCAGCAGCAATCCATGGTGAGATACGTCATTACTCATCACTCAGGAGAGGATATTTTTTGAAACTCCTCTTTGAAAATCTGTGCCTTTTATTTTATTCCACAAACAATAACTTTATTCATATTTAGAAAAAAAAATGATAGTTAAATCCAATAAATTAAAAAAAAAAAAAAGCATGTGATTAGTCGATTCTCATGGGCCATCCCTTCTTCCCTCTCTCACACTCCTTAGGCCGTTCACGGACTCCTCCCTTCACGCCACGGGGACATTGTTCCATTATATTAGTGAATCGTACATTGTTCCATTATATTAGTGAATCATTTGGCAAAAAGTTCATTTACGTTCTTTTGTTTGACAAATAAACGAACATGAATAAGGAATTTCATTCGGTTAATTAGATGAACGAACACGAACAAAACTGTTTTCGGTCAATTGTGTTCGTGAACGTTAGGTAATATGTTTGTTAATGTTCGTTTACATCTGTTCATGGTCGTTTGTTTTATTTAGTTAATGTGCTATCGTTAGAAACTTTTAGATCATTGAAACAACATTTTGGGATGATTATGCTTATTATGTCTAACTTGTGCCTTTATTTTGGGATAATTCCGTTTATGATGATTATGTCAAGTGTTTAACAAGAAGATTATGTCTAATGTTTGAATTAAACATTTCCGTTTTTTTTAAATGGTATTTGTTCGTATTGTTAGTCAGTTCTTTTAATATCTAATGGAAAACACTTTAGGGATCTTGATATACCTGACAATCCAGTAGCGGTTAGAGATGAAGAATAAGCCATCTTGATCGGTTCCCATTTAGGATGAGCAGTTAGGATGGAGTTGAATACGAATTAGGTTATTGCAGTGAGGGGGGGGGGGCGTAAACTTTTTGGTGTGTCTATAGGGTTCCCAATAACCTGTATTTATATGCTTCACCCAAGGGGAAACCCTAATTAACTAGTACGGGCCTTTATGTCCATCAAATAAAGCCCAATTAATTTTATAGGGATATTAAGGTAAATATTGATCTGGTTATTAGATAAATGATCAATAAGGGCACCATAAATTATTTAATAAATAATTAAATAAATAATTTACGCTAACATTCTCCCACTTGGCTGAGTGATCATTTATTATGAGTATTAGATAAGCCTGATCAGGAGTTAATACTCATTTTAGTTTTAAACCAAAATTGCAGCAGAAAAATACAGTCGTTGAGTCAGTTATTCAACTCAGGACCCCCATTAATCATACTACAATCCCAAATTTAAAACCTAAGCATAGTAAGGATCAATTTACAAGTAAGCCCTTAAACGATTATTTGTATAATAATAGTCTTTACGTCATTAGGCTAGCGAAACGTAGTTAGAGACAAACAAATCGAATGAGGAAATTTTATTATCATTAAAACGTAAGTAAGTACAATATGCATTTAAATAAGGTCTTTACAAAAGCCCATCTTCGAAACATGTTCTTCGAATACTTTAGGTGGGAGACCTTTAGTTATCGGATCCGCAAGCATATTTTTCATACTTATATACTTAATACAAAGCTTATTTTCCTCAACACGTTCACGTACGAACAAATACTTTGTATCAAGATATAATCCAGCTCCGGTCGAACTGTTACTGTTCGAGAAGTTAACGGCAGCTGAGTTATCACATTACAGCTTCAATGGTCTAGATATGGAATTAACAACTTTGAGTCCAGAAATCAGATTCTTTAGCAACATTCCATGACAGGTAGCGTTATATACAACAATGTATTCTGCCATCATAGTGGATGTTGAAGTTAGCTGTTGTTTATGACTCCTCCATGAAATAGGTCCGCCAGCTAACATAAAGATATACCCTGAAGTGGATTTCTTGTCATCTTTGCATTTAGCAAAGTCAGAATCGGAATAACCAACCACTTCCAAAACGTCACTTATTCTATAAGTCAGTTTGTAGTCTTTCGTCCCCTGAAGATATCGAAGTACTTTCTTCGCTGCTTTCCAGTGATCAAGGCCAGGATTAGACAGATAACGGCCTAGCATCCCTGTAACATAAGCGATATCTGGACGAGTGCAGACTTGAGCATACATGAGGCTCCCAACTACTAAGGCATAAGGTATCATTCTCATTTGCGACTTTTCATCCTCAGTTTTCGGACATTGAAAAGAACCGAAAACATCTCCTTTAACTACTGGAGCAACAGAGGGAGAGCTGTGTTGCATGTTATATCGACTAAGGACACGATCAATGTAAGCCTTTTGTGATAAGCCCAAAATTCCATTTCTTCTATCTCGGTGTATTTCGATGCCAATAACATAAGAAGCCTTTCCGAGATCTTTCATGTCAAAGTTATGCGAGAGTAAGCGCTTCGATTCATGCAACATATCTAAGCTATTACTTGCCAATAGAATATCATCTACGTAAAGTACAAGTATAGCAAAATTGCTCCCACTCATCTTGAGGTAGGTGCATTGATCCACTTGGTTCTTCATAAAGCATTGCTTCTTCATGACTTCATCAAACTTAAGATACCATTGACGTGATGCTTGCTTTAAACCGTATATGGATTTCTTCAGCTTGCATACAAGATGTTCTTGACCTTCAGGTTGCTTCATGAACACGTCTTCATACAAGTCTCCATTGAGGAAAGCAGTCTTGACATCCATCTGATGCAACTCTAAATCAAAATGAGCTACTAGGGCAAAGACGATCCTTAAGGAATCTTTTCGAGAGACAGGTGAAAAGGTCTCTTGATAATCGATTCCCTCTTTCTGAGTGTAGCCCTTTGCAACCAATCTTTCTTTATATCGTTCAACGCTTCCATCCGGATTTAGTTTTGTTTTGAAGACCCATTTACATCCTACGGGTTTAACACCGTCGGGTAATTCAACCAAATCCCAAACATCATTTTTCTTCATGGGGTCAAGCTCGTCAATCATAGCTTTGTTCCATTCAGAAGACTGATCACTACTAATGGCTTCATTGTAAGAGGTATGATCGGTAAAATTTCCATCATCAGATACGGCTTCAGCTAGGTAGGTTTCATAATCATCAAAATTAGTAGGCCTTCTCGCCCTAGATGACCTCCTAGGTTGATTCTCAACTTCGACATTTGAGGGTCCTTCATTCTCAGGTACATGCGGAGCAACATTTAATTCTGAATGAGTTGGAGGTGGTGCAGTGACATGCGGTTCAGCATCGAGTACAAGAGGAGTAGTAATAGGAGGTAATGAAATGGACGAGTGTCTCCCCCCGCGTCTTGTACTTCTTGTAAATCATTGTAAGGATTTTCACTGCTCTCACTGACCTTAAAGTCCTCAAGAAACGCGGCACGCTTGGTTTCTTCAATACGAGTAAGATGGGAGGGACAATAGAACCTATAACCTTTTGAGTGATCAGGATATCCAATAAAGAAACAACTTGTTGTTTTCATATCCAGTTTATTTAAGAAAGGGTTATAAAGTTTAGCTTCGGCAAGGCAACCCCATACTTTCATATATCTAAGACTCGGTTTCCTTCCTGTCCAAAGTTCATAAGGAGTTTTAGGGACAGACTTCGAAGGAACTCTATTGAGTATATGAACAACTGCTTTTAAGGCCTCGGTCCAGAGGAACAAGGGCAAACCTGAGTTGGCTAACATACTGCGTACCATGTCCATTAGGGTTCTATTTCTTCTCTCAGCAACACCGTTCTACTGAGGAGTACCGGGCATAGTATATTGGTTCATGATCCCCTGGCCCTTACAAAACTCATAAAATGGACCAGGAGCCTGACACACGTCAGTATGTCGACCATAATATTCGCCTCCTCTATCTGATCTAACAACTTTTATTTGACGATCTAATTGTTTTTCAACTTCAGCTTTATAGTCTTTAAAAGTTGTGAGAGATTCAGATTTTTCTTTAATGAGATACAAGTGCATATAATGTGAATAATCATCAATAAATGTGATAAATGAAGTATGTCTAGTTATGCCAGAGATGTTATAAGGGCCACTAATATCAGTATGAATGAGTTCTAATAAATTAGAGCTCCTAGTTGCACCTTTCTTATTCGCTGATGTCATTTTACCTTTAAGGCATTTGACACATGTTCCAAAATCATTGAAATCGAGAGGTGGTAAGACCTCATCCTTCACGAGTCGAGTTAAGCGTTCTCGTGAAATGTGGCCTAAACGTTGATGTCACAACATGGATGAAGTTTCTAAGTCTCGTTTGCGTTTTCTCTTTGTTAAGTTCTCATTAATATTATATGATAACAAAGACTTGGAAAAATCATCATCTAATTCTAATCGATAGAGACCACCATCCAAGAAGCCATAACCAAATATTTGAGAATTAAAACTGATAGTAAGTTTGCCATGACCATGAGAAACAAGAAAACCGTCTACGTCTAACTTTGGTCCTGATACAAGATTCCGAGTAATCTCAGGAATATATAAGGTATCATAAAGTCTAATAGTTAAACCAGTTTTCATAACTAAATCTAATGTTCCCACGGCCTCGACTACTAACGGCTTTCCATTTCCCAGCTTAAGCGTTCTTTGGTTTCTTTCCAGCTTCCGGATTGTATGGAATCCCTGTAAGGAATTGGTTACATGAACCATAGAACTATAATCAAACCACCAAGAATTAGATGGAACATTTAAATTAAAGGACTCAAGTATCACGAAAAAATTATCACCTTTCTTGGCTAGCCACTCCTTAAAGTCCGGGCAGTCCTTCTGCTTATGTCCCACCTTACGGCAGAACTTGCAGTGAATCTTCCCTTTAGAGTCATTAGAGCCAGAAGCACTTGCACCTGCATCCCGCTTTTGGACCTTTACATTAGGCTTCTTATTGTAGTTCCCCTTCCTTTTCTTCGAGTCAGCAGTCATCAGGTAAGCTACATCGGCTTTCTCTAGTTTCAGACGTTCTTCTTCTTGCACGCACATGGCAATCAACTCGTTCATCTTCCATTGGTCCTTCTGAAGGTTATAGTTGACTTTGAATGCTTCATAAGATGCGGGCAGAGACATTATGATAAAATGCACCAGAAAGCCATCACTAATCTCCATGCTTAATCCCTTGAGCTTTTGGGCCATGTCATTCATTTTCAGGATGTGCTCACGAATACCGCTGATCCCATCATACTTTGTAGTCACCAATTTCAGAATGAGGGTGCTGGCTTGCGCCTTAGACGTCCCTTGGAATTGAGCTTCCACATTAGTCAGATATTCCTTAGCTGTAGCAGTTTCAGGAATGGCTCCCCTAATATCAGGACTTATCGAGTTTTTCATGAAGATAAGAGACAAGCGATTAGCTATCTCCCACTTTTGATAGAGTAGTTTTTCAGCTTCAGTACTCTTATCAATAAGAGCAGGGGGAGCGTTTTCAGTTAGCGCACAGTCAAACTCCATGAGTGCGAGAGTAAGGTTAAGAGAATCCTTCCACGAAGCATAGTTAGCACTAGTCAAAGTATCAATAGCCATAACAGGAGCTGATAGTGGATTAAAATGAGAAGAATAAGATACATTGCAAAAGAAGAAGTTAGAGTGACTTATGGGTAACCTAAAACTAAGGCAGGCGAAAATCAAGACCATTATACTAAGGAAGCTGTGATAACGTTAATTATACACACCAATTTTAAATAAGGTTATACTTGAATGACGATTTTCGCTTTGGCTATGGCCAATCATACAAATATTATGAACAGTCAGATTGTGCAGATTAGGTGTAACACATCACCTTTGGGCAGAAGTTGAAACACCATAACTTTAGGCACAAGTCAAAGTTTGCGAGACATGAGTGTAACACATCACCTTTGGGCAGAAAATGAAACACTCATGCATCTTAGGCAGAAGTCATGTGTATATCATATGAATAAATGTAATAAGTTAAGTGTTACACTATGTTTGTTCATATAATAAGGACATACACCTAAGTGACTATGCTTAAGTTCACTAAATAACGCCACAAGTAAACACATCACCTTTGGGCAGAAGTGAGAACTTGAAAAATGTTATTTTAGTTAAGCAAATTTTAAATCAATAAAAAAAAATTTGAGTGATTATTTAAAAGTTAAGTTTACCCAAGTTAATTATTCGTTTATAAACTAAAAATAAAATAATGTTTATACGAAACTTAGAGATAAAGTTACGTAACTTTAGAAAACATAATCAAAATCTAACCCATCACAAAATTAGGTGATACCATATGAAACATTCATATCAATAACTATAATAAAAGTTAACATAATAATTAATTTAAAATTGTCATTCGATGGAAATTAACTAAATTATTTGTCGCCACTGAGAATCAATTCATCGATTGACACATTAAGATAGGAATCTGACAATCCATTGAATACATGAATTGCTTTTCAACAAAGTACTCATAATTGTGATAACTATTATTCCATACATAAGTTAGTAACTTTTTTGTATATTAGCACTTGTAATTTGTGCTTGAGGAGTTTTTTAAAAAAAAAAAACTTAATTTTCCACTTTCAACCTAAAAGTTTTATCTTTTACATTTTAACCCCTTTAAATTTTTTTTTACTTTTAACTCAAAGTTTTCCATCTTTTATAATTAAACACAACACTTTGCTATTTACAACTTTGGTCCCTCATACTTTTTATCTTTCGCAAGTTTTTCGTTTTACGTTTCGATCTAAATTTTGCGAGTTAACATGTCGTAGCGTGCATGTGAGGTTCAACGTTTTTGCTCTATTTTTTCATATTTGACAGACCCGTTACAACGCATCCATTTTTCCCCTTTTGAAAAGTTCACCGCAACGGGCCGGTCGTAGACCAACTAAGTTATTATTTTCTACGTTTTACGTTTCTGCTTAATTTCTTCGCATTAAGACACTGTAACGGGTGTGCGTGGTTCAACGATTTTAGTCTCCTTTTCGTTCTGTGTAATTTTTACCATTTTTTCTATTTTATTTTTACGATGTTGAGAGTCGATGTAGTTGTAGCATTGGTGCTACTTGGCACGCTTTTAGGAACGTTTTTAACCTATTAAATTTTTACTAATATTTTCTTTCGATTTACCCCTATTCTTCCTTAACTTAAAAACTATTTTTATGTGCATATTTATGTACGGGTATGTATAAATATTATTTGTTCTATATTCCGATGTAAACATTTTTTATAGACGAGCCAGGTCAAATATAATACGTTTTCGTTTAAAGAAACCATTTTTACGTGCATATTTTTACGTACGTTTTGGTATAAATTCAAGTTGTTCTACGTTTTGACGTAAACTTTTTTGGGAAATGATTTAGTTCAAATATAATATGTTTTCGTGTTTATTTTATGTATGTTTCGTAAAGTTAGTTTCGAACCGAGTGGAGTCAAATTATAGTTTCTTTTTCTCCCTTTTTTTTCGAAAGCTCTAATTAATCCATTTCGATTACATGTGCATATTTTCCTTCATACCTGTTACGTTTTCTATGTATGAGTTGGGTCACATATAATACGTTATGATTGTTCGATATGAATTCTATTTACTTTACGTTTGATCCAATCACAATGCTTATACAGGTTACACTGAGTTCAACTGGATACGTCGAAATGTGTGTTTTCATATGGTTAATGCATCATATAACGTTTGGACTAATCCATTCAATATTTACGATGTACCCGCGCCGCAACGCGGGCGGGTCTTAACCCTAGTTTGATTAAATATGCATGTTAAAATAACATGTGAAATCCAAAATTGAATTCCAAAAATTTTTTAGCATGCGAATTCCAAAACACTGACCGACATCATAATAAAGTATATTGATGATACTTGAATTTGCAAAGCAAAAGAAACTGGAATTGCAATAATATTATGTGAACAATCATATTATTTAACTGAGTTTGCAATTTTGAGTGTGGAATAGTAAGCCACTTCATCGGCAACAAAAAAAACGAGAAATACAAAGCAGATTATATCAGGTTTAAAAAAAAACTTAGTTTTTTTTTTTATTTTATTTTTTTTCGATTTCAATTCCAGATCATAAGGGAATTTAAGAACTGAGTAACATTGCTCTGATACCACATGTTAGTCAGTTCTTTTAATATCTAATGGAAAACACTTTAGGGATCTTGATATACCTGACAATCCAGTAGTGGTTAGAGATGAAGAAGAAGCCATCTTGATCGGTTCCCGTTTAGGATGAGCAGTTAGGATGGAGTTGAATACGAATTAGGTTATTGCAGTGAGGGGGACCGTAAACTTTTTGGTGTGTCTTTAGGGTTCCCAATAACCTGTATTTATATGCTTCACCCAAGGGGAAACCCTAATTAACTAGTACGGGCCTTTATGTCCATCAAATAAAGCCCAGTTAATTTTATAGGGATATTAAGGTAAATATTGATCTGGTTATTAGATAAATGATCAATAAGGGCACCATAAATTATTTAATAAATAATTAAATAAATAATTTACACTAACACGTATGTCTTTGTGAATTGTTTGTGAAAAAGTTCAATTCCTTAACAAATGAACACAAACACGAACACTTTCGTTCAATATGTGTACGCGAACAAGTTTAATGCTAAACAAACGAATATGAACAAGGCTCCATTCGGATCTCCGTTTTATGCATTGGATACACCTGAGCAAATATTAAGATACCTCTAAATGTTCGGTAAAAAAAATCACCGTTTTATTAATGTATGATAGTTTTTTGTCCCTGATTTTTTTTTCTAGATCCGTCACTGTCAAGCATCAAAAGTGTTCTGTAAGTAGTTATTTTCAAAAAGATTTAAGTGCAATTGCATCCCTGTGGTTTAACTGAGAACACACATTGAGCCCTAAAGTCTAAAATTGACCCCTGAGCCCTCATAGTTTCATTTTCTTGCACTCTGAGTCGTTGCGTTCCCCACCGTCAGCCTACCATTAGTATACAAGTTGTGGATAAAAGAAAATTTAGGGACACAACGTATGTTCTCAAATAAACCACAAGGACAAATTTAAAAATCAATTTTAAGGCTAGATTGGTGAACCTACGTTAAAACAAAAACAGAGAAATACAAAAGAAATTTTTAAATATTAAAATTTACCAAATAGTGACTTTGAGGGTTTTCTTTCTTTTTTTTTGTCTTTTGTCTTTTTGCACTTTTTATATTTTTATCTCTCAACTTTCAATATTAACATTTACGACCCCTTAACTTTCTAAAGATTTTGTAATCGAGTTTTACGTGTTTATTTCTATATGCATATGAGTATAAATTTAAGTTTATTTACGTTTCAACATATTTTTTTCTCAGAAATTAGTTGGGTCAAATATAATATGTTTCTTATGCTTATTAACACGTTTTCATGTTTATTTTTATGTATGCTTTTAGTTGGTTTACGTTTTGACGTAAAGAAAAATCGAATACCACGACAACGCGTGAGACAATTTACTAGTTGTTAATATTTTGAAAATTGGGTAAATAATGATTTTCAGCCCAACACCTGCCCCAATGATTCCTTCCACTTTAAAACCCAAACATCCTAAAACAAACAAGTTATTGTTATAGAAACATGTTTTAAACTTTTAATAAACAATCCCCTTAGATCATCAATTTTAATATAATCCGAAATCATGTTAACAGAAAATTCCTTAGAATTAGACTTTATGTACATTTTAAGGATCATTGTACCACTCTCTCTTACATTTTGCTAAGCCGAATACGCCTTTACATTACATTAAATATTCGTAAAACATAAAGAAAACTACATCAGGGTGATCTCTTGGGAGATTATTGATGTATGTATGGAAACGAACCAAGTCCTCGTCAGCAACCCGATCAGCATCCACAACCTCGTCATCACACGTCAAGACCCATAAATCCCGCGATTGTACTCTCTTTAAGTTACCTCTACAAAACGGGCAAGATGACGACCTTGTCTTCCTAAAAACATAAAACATGACATTTTAGTAGATAAACAGTTTGTTGGATATGAGGGCTGGATTTAAACTCCACAATGAGCGACATTTTTCATATCTTATAAATATAACAAGTACCATAACAACTTATTTGGGGGTATTATTGGACCAAACTATATTTATTGATAATTATTAATCCTAACAATCTTATTTCCCAAAAGTTTCAACCGAGTTACTTCTAAATGAGTCGATTGAGGTTATGTTTAATCAAAATAAATATAAACTAGTTAAATAGGAAACGGGTCAAATGATTCAACGTATTTTAAAGTCACCAACAGGGTCATATCTAAAGTATAAAAATCTCCTAAATTGTTCTATGTATAAATATTATATATATTTGATATAACGTCATTTATGTAACAATGAAGATTTTGGGTATTTAGCCGATTTGTGAAGATTCGAAGACGACGTTAGAATTATTTTTGAAGATCATTTGAAGAATTGATAGCATCATCGTATTTAACGAGCTAACCCATAATAGAAAAAAGTGTTTAGCCGTTTTAGTCAACACAACCTGACCCATTTCATCCCATACAAAAATTAATGTTTCGACCTGATACCCATTACACAACCTTATCGACCCGCCCATTTGGTCACGTCTACTTAAGCACTAGTTTTTAGATATTTGTGACATACCAGTCTCGATAGCAGTTGATGCACATCGCGTGGCAGCAATTAGGCAAAACGATCTTTGTGCATGATTCTAAGCAAATCCCACACTCGTTTTCTCGTTCTATATCAAGATTTTTGACATCACTTTCGTTTTCTGGTTTGTTTTTACTTGATATCTCTAAACTCGAGCTTTCGCCTTTAGAACCACCAACCATGGGATAATCAAGCTCCACCAAGTCAAGGTGTAGCCTTCTCAAAGATGGCAGTATAACAGCTGCGCATATATCAATTTTCATCAGGAAAAAAAATAAAACTTTTTTTTACTTTTCTATAAAAAATATTCCAAACCGTGGTAATTGACACTTCTTAGGCAAAAAAATATCAACTTATTTGCATAAAAACAAAGGGATTTTTTTTATTCAAGTAAAATTTTTACTTTTTTTATTGAGTGTTCTTTTCATTGTTATTTATCCATTATTAAAAGTATTGATTTTTTAAAGTAGAGTTGGAATATGCGCGTCAAGCAAATTGGACAGGTTAAACCGGGTCTGGGTCGTAATGGATATGAAACCGGGTTGGGCTGACCCGCAGATTTTTAAACAAAAATTAAAATAGTTTAGTGCTATAAATATATTTACAAAACACTCTATCACCAAAATAACGATTTGAATATTTAATATTATAAACTATTTAGGAGGTTGTATGCAATAAACATACATTTTGGTAATTTGGCCCAACCCACACATGTGTAAACGGTTCAAAACCGCCACCTCAACTTAAAAGGGAAATACCAAGTATAATGTATCTGCTCAAGTATGGTTAAGGTATAATAACAAACCGTAAAAGTCACTTATCGTTGCCTTCCTTCCATGTCTAGAAATCTTTGGTCTTCCATCTGTATATACCTATAAAACAATATATATTATGAACTACAAAAGAAAAACAAATTTATACTATAAATTAAAAAGCAGAAAAAAATGAATGATCACATCAAATGGGTGTGCTTTTGTAATTTTCTGGGTGCAAATAATTGGACCCTTTTCACTCATGTAGTTTTTATTGCAAATAGTGTAAAATTGAGATCCCTTTTAGTAATTTAGGCATAGTTTTGATTTTTTGTACTAAAGCATGTGTTTCTTTTTTGTGTGATATAATGAATGAGAATCTGGAAGTTATCAAGAACAAACCTTGTAGACAAGAACATGAACAAGATTCAAGTATCTAGGCAATAGGCAAGTGCAAGAGGAATCAATCCATTGAAGCAAGAACATAACAAGAGGTGCTAATTCATTGTACACTAGTTTCATTTGAAATCTTGCACCGTCTTTAGCTCTAGGAATTGCAGCTGCCCTGCAAATTCAGTATGATTAACATAAGAATAATCTACAAAACAATATAAATAAAAATTAAAAAAAAATGTGGTATTTATAAGTTCTTCTTCTTTGAAGCCAGAATCAGCAGTAAGAGACAAAAATATTCACTGATCATACCATAAGTTGCTAAAGCATACATTAGGTTTGTAGAAATTATAGTCCAAACACATGAATATGTATTTCTCAGTTTATACAACTTTTTTTAAAGCTAAAAACAAATTGGTTACATATGGGTGACATTTAGCTGGAATTGATTGGAATAAAGTCTCTCAAGTAGATACGGCATACGCGATCATGGATTCGCGTATCTTATGTGGCTACAAGCATAAATGTTTGCTATTGATGTATGATCATCCTGAAAAAATGGCTACTTTGGGGACTTTCTCATAATATAGTTCTTAACCACAAACCTGTCATTTTCCTAAATATTAATACTAAAAATTCCTTTTTTAACTAGCCACTACCTAATATCTAGCTCAGCCACTTGGTGTTTATTTTTGGGATTTCTAACAGCTAAAATCCTCTTTTTACCAACATAAAGTATGTTGAAAATTAAATATGAGCTGCATAATTCATAAACAGGTTTAAACTCTCACTTTGTTTCTATCTAAAGGACCAAAACCCCTCAAAGATTCTAGCTTTCCTAACTTCAAAACTCAAGAACTTCTTATTTTAATTTTTTTTTTTAATAAAGTTCCAAGATTTTCAAGAATCACAAAAGCCCTATTTTGGAAACAAAAAAGAATCAAAACCCATATCAAGAATCAAAGAAACTAAGATAAAAACAGCTTACAGAGCATTAGCATGTTGTATATCAGCCTCAAGAACCTTCAAAGATTCCTCATAAGAGCATCTACCAAGTGGGCAATACACCATATCCATCTTGATCTTCAATAAAACTCACCTATAACCTTCTTCACACACTATAGTCAGTCTATATACACACATGTGATGTGACTCAATTTCTTTGTTTTCTCAGAAGAAAGCATTAAAAGCTTAGACCTTTTCTTTTTGACAAAATAAAAAAAGCTACAAGCTTTGTTATAAAATAGGAGAAGTGACTAAAGGGAAAAGACAATAGTGGGAGGAGAAAGAGGAGGAAGACTTGTCTTTTCTTGTAACTTTCTTGAAATGGGCGGCTTTGAGTTGGATAGTTCTTGATGATAGTTAATGAATCCAATAGAAATTTGGTGACGAAAAAGATTGATTTTTATTTGAATATATATAAGATATGTGTTTGTTGGTTTTGGTGGGTTTGTTAAATGTTTGTGTTTTTTAATCAAATTTTCTTGTAAATCTATATTTTTTGTCTTTGATTTGTGTTTATGCAAATACTTCAAACCATGAGAAATGAAAAGTGGGTACGATTGAGAAATATGCATGTGTAAAAAATATGATTTTCATGAAAAATATTATTTAGTATCTTTAGTGGCAGACTCAATTTTTTTTCATGGGATCGAAAATTTTCCAGGACCCAGTGGCGGATCTTGCCCGTTGAACGTCCTAGGGCCGAAAGCCACGGGCACTAAAAACATGTCCGTGCCGAACATAGTAGGTATAAAAAATTTTGATCGAACCGCGAAAATTAGCACTTCTGGCCGAAAAACGTGCCAGGGCCGTGGCCCTGGCACAAGCCTTCTAAGATCCGCCCTTGCCAGGACCGTTTGTCTATTGTTAGAAAAATAAGATTTTTTTGTCCGAGTCAGATCATGTTACATAATAAAAAAGATAAAACATTTGAAACCTAGCATTTAATAAATATAACATATTACTTAATCATCTAATGTTTAATATTGCAAATATTTAAATAATAAAGTAACATATAGAGAAAAAAGTGTTTTCAAAAATACTTAAATGGAGGATTTGGGGTTGTTTATAATCAAATTTAAGAGAGTGAGGGCGTGAACTCCGCGGAGGGTGAACTGGAGGGTGGCCGACAATAGACACCTTCGGTCGCAACGATTCTAACAAACTGGTCGGTACAAGCCTTGAGATGACAGTACAGTTCTGGGTTCTAATCGATTGATAGTCCCTTTGTTCTTCGGGCTTCAATTGTCATTCAATCTAACAATGTTGTAGTTTAATTTTTTATTAGGTTAATTATTTAATTGTTTAAAATTGATATTGGGTTAAATAGTTATTGGACTAATGATGTAATGGGAGTAATCTTTTAAAATGGTTAATGGATTTATGAATTAATGAGGTAATGGGTGTTAGTCTAAATATATAATTAGTTTATAACTCTTTTATATGTGTTAATTTATAATAGATTTATATTTGTAAAAATTTAGAATCTTAAATTAATTTTTCTTGAGGTCAGCCTATATATATTTTAGGGTTAGTGTCAAGGTTTCATGGAAGTCGACGTGAAGATTTCTTAGGGGTTGGTCGGGATTAGTTAATATAAATTTTAAACAAAAAACAAGAATTAAGGAGGGGGGGGGGGGGGTTGGGCGACCCTGTCTCTAATATATAGGTCCGCCAATAGTATACGCCTCCGTGTTTTTAATCTATTTTTCTTCTAAATCTAAGTACGTGATTAGCTAAACCTACATATTTTATTGCGTTTATGACGTGACCGTGTCGTCCCGATCAGTCAAAAACCCAATTAAACCTAGGTAGCTAGGGTAAGTCGGGTATCGAATCCACGAAGAGCAGGTGGTCAGTATTGCACGACCCGTTCGATTAGTTAGACTATTTACAAATAATGTACAAGATGATTATGAAGATTGCTATTTTTATTTATTTGTTTGGTTTTTAAAATAAATCGGAATGAACCGACAAATTGATGTTATCGAAAACAATGATTTATTAACTAAACTTGTAAACTAAACTACTTAATTGAAAACAGGAATTAAGAATACGGATCACACCCGGTTTCGGTAATTGTAAGTCTTAGGGTTCCTACATGTTTTAATTCAACTCGATTGCATACGATTAGCGGATTTAGTGTACCGTGACTTAGGTGCCAATAACTATCAACGCCCCGAAGAACGGACAAGAATGCACTTTGTAATCAACACAAGTAAATCCTAACCACGACAACGCATAACTACACATAACCATTTCGCAAAGTCATAACTTTTAACATCGTTCGACAATTTACGAATACGAAACAAATGTAAACTATTGTCAATGGTTTCAAAAATCAATACAAGTTGTCACAAATTCGAATCAAAGAACAAATGCATAAACCCTAGAAAATACAACTACCTACACCGGGGTGAAACCGAAGAGACTAGCCGCTCATTGTTGAATGGACACGATCACAAGCTTCAGATAGTGATGAAGACATGATCATGTTATGATGATTGGTGGGAGATGTGTGTTGATCGATGATGTTCGTTGATGTGATTTGTTATACGGCTGCCCCTAATTCCATGATAATGGGCTGCCCATAATCGACCGAGAAGAAGCCCAAAAATCATAAAGATGGCTGCCAACCTCGATCCACCCAGCCCACACGTGCACTTCTTTTCCTTTCTTGTCGTAAGCTACGTATAAGTAATCGTAGGCCACGGTTTTTTTTCCACTGTGTATATGTATGATGATGGGTGATTGCTATTGTATATTGACTTTGTGTCCTCCTTCACGTGAGTTTTTGCTTCCCAAGATGCCAAAAGAAAAGTCTACATATGAATAATGAAGGTCCATCACTTTTTATGTCCTTCCACCTGTCCTTTTTAATAAAATGTATGATGATTATTAATTAATAACCACAAAAAATCCTTGTATGTCAGCAATGATTCCCTCCACAATAATACTCTCGTGAATATGTATGGCTGATGTAGTTGTCTTTTCGATCCGAATAACACCTTTCGCTATGTTTATTATCCACGGGTGTTCCGCATCATCTTTAACCTCTCCATCTTTACCGAATTAAGTGATTTACCTGTAAAACCACGAACACTACTAGTTAACATATTCACGACACATTATCACTTAAATTATAGTAAAACATGTATTATACCCACATTAGCGCACAAGATTCACACTCTACACCACATCCCCACACTTATCGTTTGCTTGCCCTCAAGCAAATCTGTTTCTCACTTTCACGTAGGTCGAATAAGAAATACACTTCCCATTCCCGAGACAAAGGTTAAGGTCGAACCACGAAGAGTATGTGGTTTGCTGTAACACCTCGAAAATTCACATCCTATAAGGTATTGACACGTGTCATAATCTTGAACGTGAGAAAGAATACTTTAGAGGGACTAAAGTTGACAAACATAGAAAGTATGTGAAAATAAGGGTTCAAAATGTCAACAATGGATAAATATACTTTACAATAACCCTACATGATGTTTATACCCTTAGACGGATAAATCATGGATCATACGAAGCTAAAAGTGAGAGATTTCAAACCACAAGGGTTAAATGTGTCAACATGCTTAAGTTATACCTCTGGGTGACCTTTTAGCAAACCCGAAGCTTTGTAACGGTTAATTATGCTCACTAGAATGCACGATTAAAATTTCATAAAGTTTCGTTATCGTATGAGAAAGTTATGATCAAATTCGTGTACGAGGGGTTAAAGCGTCAACGGTGAAAGTTATGACTTTTCGGGTTAACCGGAAGTGTCCAGGGACTTGGCAAAGTGAGTATAAGTCATAAAGCCCTTGTATATAAATAATAAGGGGTCAAAAATGCAAGAAATAAGCTTAGTTGACCTTTCGGAGTACCAAGAGCCAGGGATGCAAACTGAAAAATGGAAGAATTGCCCCTGAGGAGGGCTAGCGCACCGCTACAATGGGAGCGTAACGGTGCGCTACCAGTCACCCAGCGACCAGAAACTTGCTGTAGCCTGTTTTTCGCGATTGTGACCTATTTGGCCGGTTTTTCTCACAAGTGGATGACCCTTAGACTTCCCTAGGCACTAGTAACAAGTGTTGGATGGTTGTGGTTGATCATAGACTTTGTTGTCAACATGTTATGGTGTTTAGAACTTGTATAAAAGGCCATTAGTTGCAACACAACTCTTCACACTTCTCCTGCATTCTTGGATCATATCTGGAGCTCTCAAGCAGGTCCATTTGATCTTAAGTCGTGCATAGGACTCTTGTAAGTCTTCTAGCTCTTCTTTGTTTGAGTTTAGCTTGGTTAATTAGCTAAAAGTCAAACCGTCGTAATTACGGTTTGACTTCGAGATTAGTCAATAATGGCTCAGTCATATCTCGAATTAAAAGTAGTTATAGGTTGGTATTTATGTGGGTAATAAAACCCCAAAAGGGTTTCCCCTGATCACCACCCTAATCAGGTCAAATGTCGGGTCAAACATAGGATTAAAAAGTCAACATAATGCTTAAAATGTCATTTATGCATAATTAGCTATCTAGAACATATATAACTTGTTTGATCATTGCTATAACTTAGTAATAAGTGTAAGAACATGTCCAAACATGTTCAACCCGACTATTTCCTGTTTAGACCCGGTTCGGAACCGAAAGTCACATAGTTTGACTTTCACTTTGACTTTCAGTTCTGACCCGCTTTAGTATGATTTGGAAATGCCTTAGAGCTTCCTTAGGACCAGGCTACATGTTAGCATAACCCTCTGTGGTTGGTTCATTGATTGACCCATTCGTTTACGCGTTCCCATAAATTGCTCATATGTTGACCATTATGCCCTTTACACCTTAAAACGAGAATTATGAAAATGTAAAAGTGTAGAAACCTTAGTTACTGATATATAAACTTGTATGCGAAGTTTGACATCAGTTTGACTTATAGATTAAGAGTTATGCTCAATATCGCAAATTTAAAGCTTTATGTTAATAAAATGGCGTAATTAGCGTATAGCCTAGTTAAGCCTACTTTTTGGTATCAAACTTAATACCCACTGATGTAATATATTATTTTGGGATTTTTAAAGATTTTTAATTAATTTTAGGATGAGCATAACTAGTAGTCGTGGGCTTAATCCGGTAATTGTCGGTTTTGCCCTTACGGGCCATAAAATGAGTTTTACTTATCTAAACAACTCCAAACCTTTTGCTACTGATCACATATGATAAATAAATTATTTTAAGCCCTCTGGAAATATAAAAATATCAGATTTAAGTATCAAACCCGGAAATGGTCTTTAATCGCCTTAATTAGCGTTTTTAACGCATAGTATGTTTTTAAAATCATATTGGACATACCCGGGTTGATACCTACTGATATTTGAGGCAAATTAAGATGTTTTAACGGTAAGAAAAGGTTGATAAACTCAGACTCCAGTTTTGAGCTTTTCGGCTTATGTGAAATTACCAAAATGCCCCTACGGCGCACCGCTTGGTTATAATCTATAAATTTCACATATATACTTTACCCTACTGTTATAACTTAGAAAATTGAGTATGTTTGCTGTTTACATCAGACCTGTAACTCAGTTAAACATCTAAACTCTTTTACAAACTTTAAAATGACCAAACTATCCCTATGGGGCATAGTTTGTGTTTAAATTCGTTCCGGGCATAATGAAAGACATCTTACTGATGTCACAACATATTTGAGGCATAATTAACTTAGCAAACCTGTTTAGGACACATATGGTTACCCGTTACGCCTCTGGCGCGTTCGGTTCGGTTTATGTAACTAGTTTGCATAAATTAGCCGAAACGGGTCAAACCTTATCCTTTTTATCTTAAAATCCAGAATGTGTTTAGTTTACCCATATTATACAAGTCTTCAAACTTGTCGGGTCTAAATCACATTCTATTCCGGTCTTCGCTTAATCATGCGTCTGAACCGTAAACCTTCCTTAAAACTGACCGGTCTAAGTTACGACTTAAATAAGACCCGTTAGGAATCTAATAGGTTAATAAAACCTTCGTTCCAGATTGAGAGCCCCAGTAGAAGTACTTGTGCTTGCTGATTAGAATATACGGCTGAGTATAAGTTGCATTGCTAGCTCAGGTAAATACTTTTAACTTATTTTCCCTTATACGGGCTTGGGATACGGTATTATAAAAAATACCGCTTGGTCGGGTGTAGAAACCTTTTAATCGGAGATGATTAAATTGCATAATCCCGTTTTAATCTGTATTGATTGATAACAAATAACATTGGGGGTTAATGACCGTGTCCTGGATATCCTTGACTCATTTTAAAAAGTGAATGGCCACGACGTAAGCACAAGGTGTAGACATAACACCTCCTGTTGCATATGTATAACGTATACTCACTCGTAAGGGTGTCTTCTTGTGAGATCATATTTGTGGTGTGTCGATTAATCTTGTCCGGCTTGTATTGTATAATCACCGGCCCTAAATGTTGGACAACCATGTAAGTTATAAAAGATTAATTTTGCCTCTGTGCATTTTAATCAATGTGTCAAGATATTTTGTGCCGTTTGCACTCGAATCACTTTTCAAACTCTTTTTCCAAAATGAGTCAGTTAATTGTATTTACCAGTGTAAACTGACGTATTTTCCAAAAAAGGTTAAGTGACAGGTACTGAACGAAATCTGCTGGAAGCTCAGGGCGTTAATAAGGAATCTTGCAAGTTCTAGATGCCTGAAGTCTGTTGAACAGTTTTCTTTTCTTTTATTGATCCGCCTGTGGATCCTTTACTTTCCGTTGTAATACTTTGATATTACTTTATATTCGGAATGTAATATATTTATCTTTTGCTTCCGCTGTGCATTTATATATTGTGTTGTTTGACTATTATGTTGCCAACCACGTCACGATACTCCCCACCGGGCCCACCGGTGACACGTGGAAAAACGGGGTGTGACATTTGCAATCGTTAATTGGCCCGCATGAAGAAGAAAGAAGTGGGTGTGGTACAATATAGCGTATGTGAAGAATGTGGTGACATCGGTCACCGGACCGAGAATTGCCAAGCCACCGCGGATGTGAATCAAGTGTATGGAGACCGGAGCCAATACGATATGAACTCCAACACTTACCACCCCGGGTTGAGGAACCATCCTAACTTTAGGTATGGTAATGCCTCCAATCAAATGAACCCGAATTTCCAATTGGGAAATCAAGGTGGGTATTCGCACCAAACTCGTCAAGGAGGTAACCAAGGGGGTTACCAAAGGAATTACAATAATCAAGGTGGTATTGGAAGCGGGTCGAGTAATCAAACCGGTGGTGATGATTTGAGTGCCAAAATGGACGCTTTGTTAAATATGCAAAAAGAATCTCACAATGACATTAAGGAGATAAAGAAGACAAACGAGATTCGGGACAAAGCACACGAGGCATTGGCAAAGCAAGTGGGCCAACTCGCAGAGGAAATGGCTCAAATGAGGGGAAGCATGGGGAAGCTCCCAAGTGACACTACAGTGAACCCGAAGCATCAAGGTTCAAACACAAGCAACGTGAGGAATGCACGCGTTAACACGGTAAGTATTCTTTTAAATGATGAAGTTTGTAGTGTTGAAAGCATTCCACCACCACAATGCATTGATGGTGTAGTGGAAAATACAAGTGACGAGTCGGAAAGTAAAAATGAACAAGAAACGATTTCACAAATTAAAATTGAAAAAATGAATAAAAATTCTTTTTGTGAAAATTGTTTAAATCAAATTAACTCGAGTAATGCATCAAAGCTTGAAGAACGGTGCCCACCAAAGGACGAGAGGTGGGAAATTTTTAAACAAGCTAAAATTAATTTGCCATTACTTGATGACATAAAAAAAATTCCGGCTCATGTGGAATGCTTGAAAGAGTTGAGCATTGAAAAACGGCACAATAAATTACCCGAACCGATTGATTTGGTATCACATGTTAGTGCCGTTTTATCAAGTGCGCTCCCCCAAAAAGTTCAAGATCCGGGAGATCCTCTTATCCCAATTCAAATTGGAACATTTAAAATTGAGAGGGCGCTCCTAGATCTTGGAGCTTGTGTGAGCATTTTGCCCGGGAGTTTGTATGACCAATATGATTTTGGTCCATTAAAAAAGTTTGATACTCCCGTAGTATTGGCCGATCAGACTCCCACGCATCCACGGGGGATGGTGGAGGATGTGATTGTTAAAGTGGATGATTGTTACTACCCAGTTGACTTTTTGGTAGTAGACTATGTTGGGTGTGTTGAGGACACCCAACCGATAGTCATACTGGGTAGACCGTTCCTTGCAACAGCTAATGCCATAATAAATTGTGCAACGGGAACGGTAAGCATGAAGTTTGGGGACCGGGAATTAAATTTAAATGTTTTTCCAAATTTCACTAACCCGCTCGGTGAGGATAAGTATCCTAAAAAGGACATGAATCCAAACAAAAAGGTATGTGCTATGGTTGGTAGGTTTGGAGAAACAAAGAAGAAGACAGTCAATAAAAAGAAGGCAAAGAAGCCACCTCTAGAAAAGAAAAAGGAAGAGGAGGTGAGGAAGTTTGGACCATTTGGCAACAAATGGTATGAATCACCGGTGGGTGATTTCGAGGAGTTCGTAGGCGGCAAACACGCCATTCGACCACCATGAGGTGGTAAGTCAATTGTTGTTGTATATTTTCTTTCACAATTAGTTTTAGTTTTTCTTTGTAGTTTTGTTGTTGTTGTATGATGCTGTTATTTCATTTTAGTAGTTAAATGAACGTTGTGGGTGTGTTCCCTATATAACCCTCACGAGACCTTCTCGTCCTCCCGAGCTATCGGGAGGTTTAAAGGGCGTGCGTGCATATGCTAAATGCCGCCGTGATTCCTACGAAAGTGAGTTAGGATTGTTATTGTTGTAAATTATTTTCCACATAAATCAAGGTAAACTAACGCATAACTTGGTAACAATTTCATAAAAATGGTAGAACTAAGTAGCTAACAAATTTTAATGGTTGTGAGAAGCATACTTCTACACAAGGGTTTAGATTTGTAGGTACACCATGTTCGCGAGACAACCGTTTTTATGAAGAGAAGAAGAAGATATGGACATCAAGCGAAAAAAACAAAATCAGGTGCATGCGTTTCCTTTTTACCTTGATTCTTAGTTTAGTAATAAGTGGATTGTATATTGTATGTTATTTTTCCGGGGTGGAATTTTTGGGGAGGTTAGTCGTGTCACATCCCTTGTGCATTTTAAAACTCTAGTTCTTACACATTGAGGACAATGTGTACCTCAAGTGTGGGGATGGGGGAGTAGTAAAAGTTTTCGATTTTGACCCGTTCATTTAAACACTACACATTGAGGACAATGTTTACCTCAAGTGTGGGGATGGGGGAAAATTTCAAAAATTTTTCAAAAATGTTTTGTCTCGAAAGTGATCTTAAAGCACAAGTAACTAAGTCAACAAGGGATGACACAACCCATGTGGTCTTTTGTCATGGTCAAGTTCAAATTAATAGCATGACGGGTATTTAGCGGGTGGTTATTTGGGAATAATCCGCCTAAGAAACTAGCATATCATGCATGTCACATACCATACCCTTCATATATGTGAGATTTTGAGCCACTTTTACATCATAGAATTACATATTTATGTTTCTTTGTTTGAGTGGACCATTAGTCATGTATTGTAGAACTTGCATCTTTTGATACGTTCGAGACCATAGACCGAATACAAGCACGAGAATGATTAAGGCATTAGGTAAACCTTTTCCATTTTACACCATTTTTATATACTTACCCAAAAATTTATCCCTTAGTAGACAATTTTGAGCCTAATCCTTTCGTTTGACCACCCTATAGCCCATAACCTTTAACCTTTTTCTTTTAAATTCGATTATAGGAGTCAAGTTTGTATAGTTGTGAACTGTTTATTTGCATAAAAAAGAGAGAGAGAGAGAAAAATTATAAAATGTTGCGAAAAAGAATAGAAAGCCATTGAGAAAAGAACAAAAATATGTATTTCTAGTTGTTGAATAAAAGGCGAAAATCATTGCCTCGAAGTTGAAGTCTAGTTTAGTTGTTTAGAATAGTTGTCTTGTAATAAAAGTCGAATTTTCATCACCTTAACCACTTTAAAATATCCTATTTCCTACCCTTAGCCTAGCCCCGTTACAACCCTTACAAAGACCTTATGACTTGTGCTTAGTATTCGTGTTCGGTGGTGGAGAATGATTGAGTTGCAAACTTATGTGGGTACGTGTTCTAATCGGTTTTGAGCGATTAATTGTTGAAGTGCTAATACATTATACATATTAGCCAATTTATAAGTCGAGTGGAGAGAACATTGTGAGGGATGTGCATGACTTGTTAGTTTTACGGGCGGGTTAATCTTGGATAACCATTTTTTTGTGATTAGTCACTTCACCGTTAAATATGTGGAAAATTGTAAAGAGTTTGAACTTTAGTATGACAATTGACCTTAACCTTCGTCTTGGGAATGGGGAGTGTATTCGTTGTTCGACCCACATGAAAGTGAAAAACAGATTTGCTTGAGGGCAAGCAAAAGACAAGTGTGGGGATGTGATACGTGGTCGAAAAATGGTTATCGTTTGCGCTTAAGTTGATGTTTTTACATAGCTTTTAATCTTGAATAGCCTACTTTTAATGAGATTCGTGTTTTACAGGTCTAAAAGAGTTTAAGGAGCTAATCGGGAGCTAAACGGAGCACCGGGACGTGAATCGGATCAACCGGGGATGTGGAATGAACAAAACCAGGTTAATTACGAAGATTGGATGTGTTTTAGGAATGTTAATGGATTTAAAATGAATATATTGGAAGATGGCATGATAGAGGGCTGAATTATGAGTACGTAGGCGAAAACGGTGAGTAAAACGGAGCTATAACGAAGAAGTTATGAAGAAAACAGTTTCGGACAAAACAAGAAAAACTAGAAGCCGTCGGGGACGGGCTCTAGGCCGTCGCCGACGGGCTCTAGAAAGTCCCGTCGTAAAAAAAGTGCCCGTAAACAGCCAAACAAGCCGTCGGGTGATTTCAGCAAATGGGGAGGCCGTCGCCGACGGGTCCTGTAATCACAACCCGTCGCCGACAGCCTGGGACCCGTCGGCGACGGCCTCCCCATTTGCTGAAATCAGCCGACGGCTTGTTTGGCTGTTTACGGGCACTTTTTTGACGACGGGACTTTCTAGAGCCCGTCGGCGACGGCCTAGAGCCCGTCCCCGACGGCCTCTAGTTTTTCCTGTTTTGTCCGAAATTGTTTTCTTCATAACTTCTTCGTTATAGCTTCGTTTTACTCACCATTTTCGCCTACGTACTCGTAATTCAGCCCTCTATCATGCCATCTTCCAATATATTCATTTTAAATCCATTAAAATTCCCAAAACACATCTAATCTTCGTGATTAACCTGGTTTTGTTCATTTCACATCCCCGGTTGATCCGATTCACGTCCCGGTGCTCCGTTTAGCTCCCGATTAGCTCCTTAAACTCTTTTAGACCTGTAAAACACGAATCCCATTAAAAGTAGGCTATTCAAGATTGAAAGCTATGTAAAAACATCAACTTAAGCACAAACGATAACCAGTTTTCGACCACGTATCAGTTTAATAATTCAAGTTGATAATAAATAATTGAAAGGAAAATGGGGAAGACCACCTTTTGAATTTTTCTACACCAACATACATTATGTTGCATATATACATACGGAATAGATACTTTGAAAACTTGTTGTGATAACTTTGAGAACTCTTATCTTGTAATCAAATTTTTAAAGTTTATCTTCTCAAACCTTGTATTTACAATAACATAGAAATGTAAAAAAAAATAAAGTTAGTATGCGAAAAATTACATAAGTGTAAACTCAAACAAACGTAATTTTGATGGTGATTTAATTACGTAACTTTTCTTAGGGGCTGTTTGGCAACATCTGAATAGTTAAGTGTTGAACCAGTCAGGGGTGCAGTTTAGGCTACCCCCGAGGGGGCGCCCGTCCCCCTGAACTTATCGATGCGTAGTGTTATGAATAGTACTTTCGTATAGGTATATACGTTGCCGCCCCCTGTTTCGGAAAAAAATGTTGGGGGGGGGGGGGGGGGGGGCGTGGCTTCGCCAATGGAACCAGTAAGAGGTCTGAACCATTAAGTGCTGAACCAGTAAGAGGTCTGAACCATTAAGTGCTGAACTAGTAAGAAGTCTGAACCATTAAGAGCCTATATAATGCTTAACCATTCGGAGGCAAATGTTTGACCAATTCAGATTAGAGGTCTTAACTATTCAGACTCTGTATAAATCTTAACCATTCAGAGGCAAATGTCTGAACCATTCAGACATCTGCTCGTGAAACAAACAGTCTGAATCATTAAGTGCTGAAACAGTAAAAAGTCTGAACCATTAAGACCCTCATTAAAAGGTAAACAAATAACCCGTTACACTTATGTAAACCAAAAAACGCAAGTATAAAATTGTGCATGCAAATTTCTTTTACATCTCTAACTTGGAGGTAGGAAGTTTCGCGGTTACCACAATTCAATGGAGTTATTTATTTTATCATGATATATACTCTTTTATAAAGTATGCATTGGTAAGCAGATAAGACACGTATTAATATATGCTCATGGATTTTTAAATGTTTTATATGTTTAACTTATTATCGATATCAGGGTTGTAAGTTTGTAACACCATGAAATATTCTAGATATTGTAGCATCTATTTTTTAAAGACTACTTAAAAAAAACACCAAAAAGAGGCAAAAACTAGCAAGCTGCTAAAATCAATTAAAAGATAAAACACACACCTAAAACAAGAATGAAAGAAGACGCCTGAGACCAAAACTATCCTGAGAAAACCGCCCTAAAACTAGCAAGCTGCTAGAATCAATTAAAAGATAACTTCCTCCATTATAAAGTTTTTCTAAGATTAAAACTCTTCAAGTATAGAGCATAGACTCTTGTCTAACTAGGAACAAACATCGAAGACTAAATATAAAACTAAAAATCAAACTAGCATCGTTCAGTCTGACTCAAATTTTCTTCCTTCTGTTTTTGTTTTTTTTAACGTCAAATTTGGATCACTGACGGATCAGCGGAGTGACCTCATAGTCCTTAAGTCTTATCTCACCGTTAAGATGTCACTGGACTATAATGTCATGGACCTTTGCTTTTGATTTTAATGTGATCAAATTTCATATGGATTTCAAACAATTAAAACCAAAATTAATATTGTATTCTTTTATAATAAAAGTCCCCACACTACGTATTACCACCTACCTCTCTATCTAAGCCTAACACGTATATAATGGATGTTTGCAATGGTACGATATAATATAAAATTGTCAACTGTGGTGTAAATTTATATATAAAATAATAACTAATACACTATCAACCTTTATTACGTATGTCATAATGTTTTGTGTTGTAATATAACTTGCTCTTTAAATCATATTTTTTGATGTAACAATCATGAGTCATCACATCAAAAACATGTGCCTAACTTATTAAACATGTTGTCGTTGTATTAAAGTAATTAATTTGAGACACCTGTCTTTACTTATTTACGCTTATAATCTATAGAATCATAAAGTACACGATTTATAAATTACAAATTGCATATAAATTTTTTTTATAGTTGTAAATAGTTAAATTTTCACACTTGAAAGTCTGATAAATGTGTTATATTTTCATATACTTGTTTATGGTTATTATCAATAGAAACATGTGTGTGTGTGTGATATTAGAGCATCCACAATAAGGCCCATTAAAAACACCTAAAAACATGTCCAGTCAGCTGACACATCAGAAAAACACTCACCCTTCAAAAATATCAAAAACTCAGCCAACAAGAAAACACAAAAACACTTAAAAACATTACCACATCATCACCACCTTTTTAATTTTTAACCACACATTTACACCACTTATTCTCTCTCTCTATATTATATATATTAAAAGTACATAGGTCCTACCATTTTGTTGTTTTTAATCGTTTTTGCAGACAAACATATCTAAAAAATGAGGTACAAAAACAAGGTCCCCAATAAAAAAAAATGGATGATGTGAAAAAATGAGTAAAAACAACACCCAAAAATGTATTATTGTGGATGCTCTTAGTAGTTTGATATACATTCAAGTACCAAACAAATTTAAAACAGCTCAATTATATTGTTGCTTTGTTTAGAAAAGTGTATGATTTATTTATTAATCTGAAATGGTTGCTTTTAAAGTTTATATATAATATATGTAAGAGCATAGAATGGATGCCCCACATAACCACATTGATATGTTTGGCCATTGGTTGGATGGTCCCAATATTTTCATCACAACTTTAAACCTAACCTCAATCATGTTCATCTTTTTTTATAGTAACAAAAGTAATAAATGATATATTTGAACAAGTCAATATGCCCATTCATTTCATTTCAACTCAAATAAGTTTGGCACTTCCTAAAACCTAACAACCAACTAAATTCAATTTAGAAGGCCTACATAATTTCATTTCCATTTTCATTCTTTAGTTTGGTAATGAATAATACTTTATTTTATTAGTTTAACTAGCTTAAGAACCCGTGTATTACACGGGTTGATTAAAGATAATATCTCATCAACATCGTCGTTTTCATAAAATGTTATGAATAAATACACGTGTTGAAACGGACCAGGTAACAACCTTTTATTAACCATCAATATGCAGAAATCACAATTCGTTGAAAATCTTAAATCTCTTTATACACCTTTACATAAAATGTTATGAATAAATACACGGGCTGTATAAAGGGATGTTTAGCTAAACGGGTTCGTGGGTTCAACCTGAAACTGACCCGAACCTGATTAGACTAAACCCAAACCCTGGAATTTCGTGTTAGGTTTGTGTCGTGTTTACGGGTCATGTCAGATATTTACACCCCTAGAATGTCATCCAAAGTCTATTTTTAATGCATAAAACCTTCAAAAACAATTTATTAAAAAATAGATTATTGCTGAACTAATATAATTTTTTTTCAATCGCTTAAAAAATAGATTATTGCTGTACTAATATATTTTTTTTCAATCGCGTTTGACGCACTAATTACTTGTTATAAAAAATATGGATAAAAGGGGTTTGCGTCAACCCAATCCAGACCATTTTGACCCATACAAAAGTCAACCCATTTTGACCCATTTAAGACTTGAAGAGAAGAAACAGAACATAAGAACATTTTTTGTACTTATAACTATATGAGGCATGAACCTGCCATAACAACTGACATTACGCCTGATCCTAGCCCGAAGTTTCTTTTCCAGAACTTGGTCAAACCCGTCATACAACCGCCACTGTTCATCAATCTCTTGCCTGGTGCTAGTAATAACCACCTCAGATGAATCAAGACTCGATTCTTCCGCCTCTATCCTCCGCATGATTTTGTACGTAGCGTTAATTTCATCTTTCGTTAATCTTCCTTGTCTCAGAAGTTGTTCCAATTTATCTCGACCAAGCGAATGACCCGTGAAAAGCATTGGTATGTTTAACGCACCGGATAACCGGCCCGCTGAGTCACCAGCATCCGCATAATGACCGTGAATCGCAACGGGCCAGACCGGGTGCCCACTGTTTAGTTGCTCGCCTAAAACTTTCGACATTTGCATTACGTGGCTAAGTGCACCGTCAACGAATTCAGGGATGTGTGGCCAAAGAAGCTATTTAGCGATGTATTTCTCTCGTGGCCCAAATGGAATGCGAATTATGTACGCGCCGCTACTTTCTCCGATGTCGTCTATCATGTCATCAGGATTATGTGGACATAACATTTCTATTGGTTCACCGTAACTCGAGTCTACTTCGGGGCAGGCTACTTGTCTTGTAAGTAAATCGACTCGGTAGACACCTGGCATTGAAGCTAAAGCTCTTGCAAATTCTACAACATACGTAACCTGGAAATGAAAAAAAATCTTCAAAAACTAAAGATTGGCTTATTCCTACTTCTAGTACAGGTTGACCAACACTCATTTTTTCCCATATATCAAAAAAAGAGTTAATTACGTTTTTCGTCATGTGGTTTGTTGAAAATAACCATTACAGTCCATTAGTTTAAAAAAAATGCCAAAACAGTACCAGTGCTTTCACTTTTGTAACAATTATAATCCACCTCCGTAAACCCCAACCAATTTACCGTTAAATTGTTGATGAAAAGACTAAAATACCCTTGTGTTAAATTAAGGGGTGTTAAACCTATTGTTCATGAAGGGTAAAAACGTCATTTTCCTTTTTTCCTTAAAAGGGGTAGGACTTTAATATGTTATAAAAAAGACAAAACAAAAGAAAAATGGAAAATGATGTTTTTACCCTTCATTAAAGGGCAGATATTTAACAAACGATAGTTTTTTTGGATGGAACTGACATGTTTCAAGAATGTCAAGGATGGAAACGGTACAAATTTGAAATTTGGCCTGGACTGCCATAATTGTCGAGCAATACCTGACCACCTATGTCAGAATCACGACCAAGCTCCATATTTTCACCGCGTATTAACCCATGAAGGCTGTACCAAATAAACAATTTATCGATCATTTTGTATCATAATACTTCTAATAAATTGCTAAAAATTACAACTGGTTAAAAGAATAAGTGTAACAACTCTCATTAAAATTACAATTTCTTATCTTATTTTACCCAATAGGAAACCCTAATTGAGACCCCCAAGTGACACTGCATGACCCCTAAAATTTTCAGAACAATCGGAATCAGGATCAGGGCCCCTAAAACTCATGGGGGTATTCCCAAGTCGGTAATATCCTTACAGTTTTACGTGGAAATCGAATTTTAACGAACGGTCAACTCAGCTAAGCTAGTAACAGACGTGGCTACCCTATGCTAAAAGTGACCTCTCGCGCCACGCGAGAGCCTCTCGTGACACGCGGGCGTGCCGTATTTCCAGTATAAATTCAAGGGTTTGGCACTTGAAGTTTGGCGTTGGTTCGACATTAAAATTCGTTTTCTACACCGAGATATCGTCTGTTTACTACCAAAACACACACACACACAGCACGAAACGCTGCCACGACAACAGGGTAATAACTCGATCGCTACTACGATTCAATGTCCGATCGATTGAAACTATCCGATGGATGTTTAGGTGCTGCCCAAATTAGGTCTATACTTTGTCATTCGTCGTGAATTCGATGGATGTTTAAGTATTGCACTTTTTCATTCGTTGTGAGGGTTTTAATCTCGTGAGTTATCGTAAATGCTGTATTAGTTACTGACCTAGTTTTCGTGTGCATTGTTATTTAAATTAGGTTACCAGGCTAATCAGTAGGCTAAACTCTGCCCGTTTAAATCTGCAATGTGAGTCATTCTCTTTTATTAAAAGTGTTTTACAATACTCCAATTATTTTCAAAGGTTATAATTACAGGGATTAAGTCGTGGTTATCTTGAATCACTGGCTAGTGGGGTATTGTGCACATTACTAATTTCTCACAGTTAGGCTAATAAATCCTAACAGTGATAATCATCACTACTTGGGTGAAAGGACCCAATAGTGGTATGACCATCGTCACCAGGAGGTGACACGGCGCCAGATAAAAATAAGATAAAAGCCATTGTAATCGCTCTTATGATGTAATTTATAACTATGTGTCGTTTTATCAAATTGAGTGACTCGCCAGTATTTCCCCGCTGATAAAATATTTTCAAAACATGTTTCAGGTGACTACTGTGAACCAAGGAAAAGTGCTACGGAGCACTAACAAAGCTTGAAGTAGTGGCTCAGTTAAATAAATAAACATGTTTTGTAAATCAGAGAATTTATTTGTGAAATTCCTCTATTGTAAATTACGGGGGTTATCCCGAATTATGAAATAAAATAATCGGGCATTTCAAGTTTTAAAAGATCCTGTAAAATCTTCCGCTGTCAACTCAATTAATAAATACCACAGGTTTCTGTCCCGCGGCTCCTGGACCGGGTCAAACAGGGACGGGGGCCGTGACAGAAAAAAGGTGGTATCAGAGCCACTGATTTAAGCCAATTAAGTATTTAGAAATACTTAATTTTTCTAATAGCTATTCTGTGATTATATGTTTTTGTGTTATTTGACTATTTGTTAGTTTACAGTATGGGTAAGCAAAGAATTTCGGACATCTATCGTCAATTAGATAGTTCATCAAAAGATAAGGAAACTTCATTTCAATCAAATTCCTCAAGATACTCAGCAGATACTGAGGAAGGAATATTTGTTCGTAAGGCACAGTTTGAGAAACCACTTACCATTAAGAAAAGAAGTTGGATTATTAGAAAAAGTCAAGAGAAAATGAAGAAGTCACAACCAACAGAAGTAATAATTAATAAAGAGACTCAGGAAACAGGTGATAACCCACCATGGGAAGATGAATTAGACGAACAATGGGCAAATCTCTATATGTTAGCCACTACAGCAGTAAATGTTAACTTTTAATTAAGTTAAACTGCCAACACCCTGACCCAGTACTAGCACCCATATCATCCATAAGCCAGAAACTTGCCCAATAGATAAACAACTTAGTAAGAAAAGATAGACTAAAATAAATTATCCCTAGTATATTTTAAATTTCAGTTGTAATTTGTAATATATATATATATATATATATATATATATATAAATTGCAATATTTTATCTATTTGTATAAATTAGATATTCGTAATTAATACTTAATTTTTCTAATTTTCTTTCTGTGATTATTCAATTTATAAAATTTTAACCTAGAATTTTGTGTGTTTCTTCATATCTGCTAAACAGCATGAATGAGTTGTCTGAAGCTCTTCAGAATCTCAATCTCTATTATGTTAATGTGGAAGTTTCCAGAGACTTTACCGGTTATTGTGCCGATGTTGAGGAACCTATGGAATTTCAAGCCCAGCCTCCGGAGAAACCCAAGCCAAAGAAGAGAAGAAGAATTGTGGGCTGGAGACGTGTGCGTAGGAGGAAACCAGCGACACGGAAAGTTATAAAGAAGGAGGATCCCAAAGGTAAAGGCAAGGAAATAGAGATTGGGGAAAGTTTCAGACAAGACCAGGAAATGCCACCCTGGGAGGAGCTGGATCATAAACTGGCACTTAGTGACCTCATCGGACCCGCCAGTGAAAACCTTTTTAATTACCCAGCGGAAGCACAACTTCCAGTTGATCTAGAGCCTGATATCCCAGATCCCATTATCCACTCCCAACCTCTACCAGCAGAACTAGAAGAGTGGTGGACCACCGACTGGCAGTTTCAAAATCTCCTAAATAACCCTAATACCTTTTTCCCCCAGTTTGACCCAGAGCCTCCACTACATCCACCTATGAGCGCAGAAAACTTGGCTGAACTCCGCCATTTTGGCGAGGAGCTGATGAATGCAAGGAATCAAATCCGGGAGGTGGGAGAACAGATCTCCTGGAAATACGACGAGAGGGAACGTCGTTTCTAGGATGCCAGCTGACGGGGATGGTGTGACAGTGGTTATGTGGTTGTAGGAATATGTGTTTAATAATAATATAATAATAGAATATAACCATGTAAAATAACTAAAAATAAAACTTTTGTAAGATAATCAGTGTGTACGGATGCCTATTATAATATATATATCGAACGTCGAAAATCGACAATTTTGGCTATACATGTTGATATGATTATATGCGATTGCTTTGTTATGTTTGGTTATTAATTATTTTATGCAAATCACTTATATATATATATTAATTACCAGATGGCAAACGCTGGTAATGAACCAGTTAACGAGATTCATCAATCCGAGCAAAACAATGAAGATCAATTTCTGAATAGGCAAGATATAGAAAATATCCTTGCTCAGGGAATAGCCAATGCTATTCCAGCAATTCTTGCTGCTGCTCGGAATCCAGTTGAACCTCAAATTATTCCTAGCAAACGTACTCATGAAGACAACTTCAGTAATAGCATAAATGGAGGCGGTAACATTAATAATAATGATAATGATGTACTGCAAGTCCCAATTTTCAAGAGAATGAAAGCTGCAACACCTGGTTGCACTTACAAGGAATTCCTTGCCTGTAAACCTGTTGAGTTCGCAGGCAATGAAGGGGCGACTGCGGCGCTGCGTTGGTTGGAGAAAACCGAGGCAGTAATTAAAATAAGTAAATGTGCTGAAGAGGATAAAGTCATGTATGATTCTCACCTTTTCAAGGAAGAAGCATTAGAATGGTGGAATACGGTGTTACAAGCTAAGGGAAGTGACATGGCCTATGCCATAAGTTGGGAGGAGTTTAAGCGACTGGTGGAAAGAAAATTCTGCCCAGAATATGAAAAAGAGCAGATGGCAAACAAATTCCTGAACCACCGAATGGTGAATGTTGATTGCCGAGGGTATACTTCGAAGTTTTTCGAATATGCTCGAATTGTTCCTACTCTGGCTTCGCCAGAGCCGGTACTTATTTCTCGCTACATTTGGGGATTGATTGGCGAAATCCGTGATATCGTTAAAGCTGCGAGACCACGCACTATTGATGATGCGATGGAATTAGCTAACACTCTAACTGACGGGCTGGTACGCACAAGAGAAGAAAACCGGAAAAAGGAAGTGGCCCAAAAGATTACCCAAGGATTCCGTGTGGGTAACAGTAGTAATTTCAAGAAAAAGGGAACCAGGCAATCTTCCACTGTTCCATTTTGCAATACCTGTAAAAGAAAACATTTTGGAAGATGCAAAGGGTATTGCAATTTCTGCAAAATCCCGGGGCACCAAGAAGAAGATTGCAGGAAGAAGAAAGCAACAATCTGCTACAACTGCGGAGAAGCTGGACATTTTAGGCCAGACTGCCCGAAATTGGCCAAACCAGCTGATAACAAAGCCAAACCTGCAGAATGAGCTACCAAGAAGAACGCAAGAGCCTTCCAGTTGACTACTCAGGAAGCAGAACTAATTCCTGACGTGATAGCTGGTACGTTCCTAGTTCACAACGTTTATGCAAAAATATTATTTGACTCTGGTGCAAACCAAAGTTTTATAAATACTTCCTTCTGCCAAGCTCGTAACCTACCCTTAACCAACCTTAGACAAAATTTTACGGTAGAAACGGCAGACGGTAATTCTGTTCATATAGATAAAGTTTTACGAGAAGGAAAGATAGAACTCTTAGGTCATAAATTTTCTGCAAACCTGTTACCAATGAATTTAGCCGGATTCAATATAGTATTAGGAATGGATTGGTTAGTAGCCAACCATGCTCGAATTCTCTGTGATAAAAACTCCATAGAAATTCATACACCCACAGGAGAATTAGTGGTGATTACAGGAGATAAGCCACGAAAGCCACTGAAATTCATTTCAGTAATGAAGTTGGCCAGTTATTCAAGAAAACAAGAAATAGTGTATATGATTTCAGTAATCATTAACACTAAAGGTAAGGAACTTAAAAATATTCCAGTAGTATCAGAATACCCGGATGTATTCCCAGAAGAACTACCGGGATTACCACCCGATAGGGAAGTAGAATTTAGAATTAATCTAATTCCTGAAACTACACCGATAGCCAAGGCACCTTATCGGTTAGCACCCACCGAAATGCTAGAATTGAAAAAGCAGTTAGATGAATTGCTAAGTAAAGGATTCATACAACCTAGTTCGTCCCCTTAGGGAGCTCCAGTGTTGTTTGTGAAAAAGAAAGATGGTTCGATGAGAATGTGTATCGATTATAGGGAATTGAATAAGGTTACAATTAAGAATCGATACCCATTACCTAGGATCGATGATCTTTTCGATCAACTTCAAGGGGCTAGATATTTTTCTAAGATAGATTTACGCTCCGGATATCATCAGTTGAAAGTACAAGAAGAAGACATACCTAAAACTGCTTTCAGAACTAGGTATGGTCATTACGAGTTTACAGTCATGCCCTTTGGACTAACAAATGCTCCAGCAGCATTTATGGACATGATGAATCGGATCTGTAAACCATATTTGGACAAATTCGTAATTGTCTTCATCGACGATATACTTATTTATTCCAAAAGTCAGGACGAACATTGTCAGCATCTGCATGCACTCTTAACTTTGTTAAGAAAAGAGAAGCTCTACGCCAAATTCTAGAAATGTGAATTTTGGCTATAGGAGGTACAATTTTTAGGACACATGGTGAATCACGAAGGAATTCACGTAGATCCCTCCAAGATAGAAGCAATCACCAAATGGAAGGTCCCGCAATCAGCTATGGAAATTAGAAGCTTTCTATGGTTAGCTGGATACTATAGGCGATTTATTAAGGATTTTCCAAGATAGCCGTACCATTAACTAAGTTAACCTGTAAAGCAGTTAAGTTTGAATGGGGACCTAGGCAAGAGGAGGCCTTTAGGATTTTGAAGCAAAAGCTAACAAACGCCCCAATTCTTGCCTTACCAGAAGGAATGGAAGATTTTGAAGTTTATTGTGATGCTTCTAAGTTAGGATTAGGGTGTGTGCTAATGCAACGCAAGAAGGTAATTGCGTATGCCTCAAGACAATTGAAGAAGCACGAAGAAAATTATACGACTCATGACTTAGAGTTAGGAGCCATAATTTTTGCCCTTAATATTTGGAGACACTATCTGTATGGAAGTAAGTTTACTGTCTATACAGATCATAAGAGTTTAAGATACATATTTGGGCAAAAAGAATTGAACATGAGGCAAAGGAGATGGATGAAAATCCTAAGTGACTACGACTGTGATATTCAATATCACGAAGGAAAAGCGAACGTAGTTGCTGATGCTTTAAGTCGTAAGTATCATGAGAAACAACGACGAGTTCGTGCTCTTAGATTAAATTTACAATTAGACTTAATGGAACAACTGAAGAACATTCAAGAAACAGCAATCAAGGATGACGCTGAAGGAATGAAGGGACGAGTAAAAGAATTAGAACAAGGAAGTGATGGAATTTGGAGATTCCACAAGAAGAGAATTTGGGTACCTAAGTAAGGAGAATTAAGAAATAAGATCTTAGAGGAAGCCCATAAATCTAGGTATACCATGCACCCGGGAAATAATAAGATGTACCAAGATTTAAGAAATAATTTCTGGTGGGTAGGAATGAAAAAGGATATAGCTAGATATGTATCTAAGTGTCTAACTTGTTCATAAGTTAAGGCAGAACACCAGAAACCTTCAGGGTTACTCCAACAATTAGAAATGCCTGTTTGGAAATGGGAACTAATAACTATGGACTTTGTTACTAAGTTGCCCAAAACCAGAAAAGGTAATGATGAAATTTGGGTAATTATGGATCGATTAACCAAATCTGCTCATTTTCTACGTATGAAAGAAACCTTTAGCATGGAAAGGTTGGCAAAATTATACGTAGACGAGGTAGTATCATTACATGGAGTTCCACTCTCCATTGTATCGGATAGAGATAGTCGTTTCACTTCGCATTTCTGGACAAGTTTCCAAGAAGCCATGGGGACGCGATTAAATTTAAGTACAGCTTATCATCCCCAAACAGATGGACAAAGTGAAAGGACAATCCAAACCCTGGAAGACATGCTTAGGGCATGTGTGATAGATTTTGGTGGAAACTGGGATGACCACCTACCCTTAATTGAATTCTCCTATAATAATAGTTATCATGCAAGCATTGAAGCTGCCCCATTTGAAGCACTATATGGATGAAAGTGCAGAACTCCAGTTTGTTGAGCAGAAATAGGAGAAAGTCAATTATCAGGTCCTGAAATCTCGCAAGAGACTACCGAAAAAATCACTCAAATCAAGGAAAGACTAAAGACAACGCGAGATCGTCAGAAGAGTTATGCAGACAATAGACGCAAGCCGCTAGAATTTCAAGTTGGAGACAAAGTACTTTTGAAAGTTTCTCCTTGGAAAGGAGTGGTTCGATTCGGAAAGAAGGGAAAGCTAAGTCCAAGGTACGTAGGACCATTCCCAATAATTCAGCAAATAGGACCAGTCGCTTATCGCTTACAACTACCAGAAGAATTAGCTGGGGTACATGACGTGTTTCATGTATCTAACCTCAAGAAATGTCTACCTGACGAATCTCTGGTAGTACCTCTTCAAGATGTAGAGGTAAATGAAAAGTTAAAATTTGTTGAGAAGCCACTGCAGATAGAAGACATAAAGGTCAAGTTTCTCAAACACAAAAGACTCGTACTGGTCAAATTCAAGTGGGATTCGAAGAGAGGACCTGAGTACACTTGGGAGCTGGAATCAGAGATGAAGCGGAAATATCCCTACTTGTTCCAGTAAATCTCGAGGACGAGATTTTTATTAAGGTGGGGAGGATGTAACAACTCTCATTAAAATTACCATTTCTTATCTTATTTTACCCAATAGGAAACCCTAATTGAGACCCCCAAGTGATACTGCATGACCCCTAAAATTTTCAGAACAATCAGGATCAGGGCCCCTAAAACTCAGGGGGGGTATTCCCTAGTCGGTAATATCCTTACAGTTTTACGTGGAAATCAAATTTTAACGAACGGTCAACTCAGCTAAGCTAGTAACAGACGTGGCTACCCTATGCTAAAAGTGACCTCTCGCGCCACGCGAGAGCCTCTCGTGACACGCGGGCGCGCCGTTTTTCCAGTATAAATTCAAGGGTTTGGAACTTGAAGTTTGGCGTTGGTTCGACATTAAAATTCGTTTTCTACACCGAGATATCGTCTGTTTACTACCAAAACACACACACACACAGCACGAAACGCTGCCACGACAACAGGGTAATAACTCGATCGCTACTACGATTCAATGTCCGATCGATTGAAACTATCCGATGGATGTTTAGGTGCTGCCCAAATTAGGTCTATACTTTGTCATTCATCGTGAATTCGATGGATGTTTAAGTATTGCACTTTTTCATTCGTTGTGAGGGTTTTAATCTCGTGAGTTATCGTAAATGCTGTATTAGTTACTGACCTAGTTTTCGTGTGCATTGTTATTTAAATTAGGTTACCAGGCTAATCAGTAGGCTAAACTCTGCCCGTTTAAATCTGCAATGTGAGTCATTCTCTTTTATTAAAAGTGTTTTACAATACTCCAATTATTTTCAAAGGTTATAATTACAGGGATTAAGTCGTGGTTATCTTGAATCACTAGCTAGTGGGGTATTGTGCACATTACTAATTTCTCACAGTTAGGCTAATAAATCCTAACAGTGATAATCATCACTACTTGGGTGAAAGGACCCAATAGTGGTATGACCATCGTCACCAGGAGGTGACACGGCGCCAGATAAAAATAAGATAAAAGCCATTGTAATCGCTCTTATGCTGTAATTTATAACTATGTGTCGTTTTATCAAATTGAGTGACTCGCCAGTATTTCCCCGCTGATAAAATATTTTCAAAACATGTTTCAGGTGACTACTGTGAACCAAGGAAAAGTGCTACGGAGCACTAACAAAGCTTGAAGTAGTGGCTCAGTTAAATAAATAAACATGTTTTGTAAATCAGGGAATTTATTTGTGAAATTCCTCTATTGTAAATTACGGGGGTTATCCCGAATTATGAAATAAAATAATCGGGCATTTCAAGTTTTAAAAGATCCTGTAAAATCTTCCGCTGTCAACTCAATTAATAAATACCACGGGTTTCTGTCCCGCGGCTCCTGGACCGGGTCAAACAGGGACGGGGGCCGTGACAATAAGAATGTTTACCTTATTAATACAATATATAGCTTTTTCCCCTTTTGTTAATTAGCCCATTCTTCCATGGCATCAAGTGAACTAAATATGGGTAACCGACCATTGTGGCTTTCACCATGAGCCGACACGTCACCAACTGTACCATCTCTCCTTTTTCTCCTTCTGATAAATCATCTGACATGTCGGCAACAGCCAAACGTCTAACCTTTTTCTCGCTCCATACGACGTTTGGCTGCTATGTTAACTTCCTCATTCTCGCTCCCACATGCTCTTGCATACCTATAAAAAGTCGTTTTTTTCTTAGTTTTAGATTGTGGACTCCTGAAATAAATAAATAAAATTAACAAACTATTGTACATCTAACTGATCTGCTTGAATGGACGAATTTGCTTTCCCGTTACTGTCATCATAGTTAAAATAAGAACCATTCCAATGTTTAACATTCTACAAAAGGCAAAACATATATACCACCTGACATAAACCTATATGCACATATCAAAGTGTGAAAACAAATAAATGCACTAAAGATAGTATGGTTTTGTTTTGTAAATATGGGAGGAAATTTCTGAGACGACCTCGCATGAAAATAAACAGGTTTTGAGCATAAACAGGTCGTGTTCGGTTGACTTGTTTAGCTCAATTAGTCAAACAGTTTGACTTGTCAACCCATTTTATAGTACAATATAGAAAAAAATTATAAGGTCAACTCGCCAACCCATTTACCAACCAATTCAGCCTACAACCCCACTAACCCATTTACCGACCATAATGTTCATCGCCACCAACACCGTAGCTTTGGCATCACCGGCGACTCGAACCTCTTTGTTCCCTATAACAGTTCATATTATAAGATTAAATCGCTAACCACAATCAATCTCCATTTTTTCACATAAAATTCATAAAAAAAATGCCAAAACAGTACCAGTGCTTTCACTTTTGTAACAATTACAATCCACCTCCGTAAACCCCATCCAATTTACCGTTAAGTTGTTGGTGAAAAGACTAAAATACCCTTATGTTAAATTATGGGGTGTTAAACCTATTGTTCATGAAGGGTAAAAACGTCATTTTCCTTTTTTCCTTAAAAGGGGTGGGATTTTAATCTGTTATAAAAAAGAGAAAACAAAAGAAAAATGGAAAATGACGTTTTTACCCTTCATTAAAGGGAAGATATTTAACAAACGATGGTTTTTTGGATGGAACTGGCATGTTTCAAGAATGTCAGGGATGGAAACGATACAAATTTGAAATTTGGTCTGGACTGGCATAATTGTCGAACAGTACCTGACCACCTGTGTCAGAATCACGACCAAGCTCCATATTTTCACCGCGTATTAACCCGTGAAGGCTGTACCAAATAAACAATCTATCGATCATTTTGTATCATAATACTTCTAATAAATTGCTCAAAAATTTCAACTGATTAAAAGAATAAGAATGTTTACCTTATTTATACAATATATAGCTTTTTCCCCTTTTGTTAATTAGCCCATGATTCCAAAACTGTACCAGTGCTTACACGTATAGCTTAGTTCTTAGCATTACTAATGATAAATTCATTGCATAGCTCCGTATGAGGAAACTAATAAGAATGCCTTACCTTCGTCCGTAGTACATATTGAATCTTAATTCCTTTTGCCGACCCGCTGACTTCTAGAAGTCAACTCAATCTATGACAATAATCATAATTAAAGACCATAATGTATCATTTTCATCACTCACAGGTCAACTTGATTATACACATTATGCACACCCTATCTAGTTCTTCTTTCCGGAATGAAACTACATATTAACTCAAATTGCATTCCATATTTATTTGGATTCGGGTCATAATTGATATGGGTTAGAATGGGCCCAGGTTATGTCATAACGGGTTCGGGTCAAAATAGATCTGGGTCGAAGCAGGTTCGGGTCAGAATGGGATCGGGTTAAAATGGGTTTAAATCATATAACTTTTATAAACAGTAAGAATTAACATGCACGTGATGTCTGAAGTTACCTGCCTTGTAAGTATTGACACCGCTATAGCACGCTATTGACTGTATAGCGTCATATAATAACCCAACTCTGTCTTTAGTGTGTATCTCTATCTTTAGCTCCTGTAGCACGAGTACAATCTATGTTAGCCCATAAATTACATCTAATAAACAAAACAAAATTAAAAATACATCTGAAAAAGATAATGGTTATCATCCTTACCACAAAAACTCTTCTCTATGTCTCTACTTCAAGAAAATTGTATCACTTCCAGTGACCCGTGACATGGAATAAGCCCTTGAACAACATATCTAACAAACAGTGTACAATTATTCATCCCGTCATTTTTCTCATCTTCCAACTTTAACTCACCTTCAACATCTTCCTTCTCCTTTAACATATCACAAGCCTTTCGAACCTCCTTCAACTCCAAGAATGAAAACATCATATCGTAGGAATGGGTCGACTTATAGTAAAGTGCATTTTCGACTATACAAAATTGTAACGTGAAATGCGATTATGCCCTTAACAACCTTGACTCAGTTGTTTTTGCTACGTAGCATACTGTAATTTGAGACCGAAACTTACTTTAAAAACTTCTAGAAAAAGAATGCATAATCGTTTTCTTCATAAAGATAGCAACACACTTTCATTTTACTTACCAATAAAATGCAACACAACTTACCTCATGGTTGTAGTGATCACTATATTCGGTATATGTTTGGTCAAAACTTGTGGAACCCTTGTTTAATCACCATACACGGTCAACGTTTTGACGTCCTCCAGGATATCACAGATGCTTGGCTGATAAGATAAAAAAAGAAGGCAAACTGCATTTTAATCAACAGTTAAAACTTTATATAAAAGGAAAACTTTGATCAAATATATTACGTAAACTAAATTAAACATTTTTTACCAAAATACTTCAGATCTCTATCCCAATAAGATGCAAGAATATCAAAATGAAAAGAAAGCATATTAAATAATGTAAATTATAAGTGATCATTGTTTTTTACCTTTTCTTTTTGGTTGTCCACCAGATTAATTAGCTACAATTAAACCATCATCAGTTGTATAACCTGTAAACTCGTTGAGCAAGGAATTTTGGTTCCCCAAACATGAAACGTTGACTCATAATCATTGAGAACTGGATCATGTATTGATGCATTTTCTACATATCTTCCATCTACTTCGAGATGAAGGCGATAAACTTGATCCCCACACTACAGATTACATGGATTCATCACATTCCCACATGTCAAGTTGCTTCTGGTTAATAAAAGTACTAACTAACCCTTCAATTCTCCCTCTAATATCCACAAGCAAACACTTCTATCTTGCCACCTATGCTTCCAACCCAGCCTGATTATGAACCCTAGTCTAACTGCTGATAAAATTCCCCCAATGAACAACTGCCGAGGTAACGTTTCCATACTTTATTCATTCATTGAGGAACGGATATTCCTGAATTACTATGTCACACCCCCAAAATACCACATGCGGAAACCCCGCTAGGCGTGTGACGTACCAGGATCTAGCCACCAATCACATTGAACCAATATCAAGATATTAAACAAAGTTTCCATTTGTGATGATAAAACATTCATAAACATAATCCAAGTTTAACATGTTCAGTGAAAGCAAAAGATAAGGCATCGCTTAATATTTCAAAAACCAAATAGATGAAAACCAAATGTATTGTTATGTGCTCTCAAAAGACTCGACCCATGATCACTCCAGCAATCCTAGACAGTAAGTTCCTCGTCCATAGCATCTACGACCTGCGAGCATGCAACAAGTGTATCAGACAACGCTGGTGAGTTCATAGTTTTACGAAAACATTAATTCCAAGTGTTTAGTCCAGTTTAATGATAATAATGTTGATAATAACTTGAGTACCGTACATGATGGCTTCCAGATTGTTTTGCCCGTCCCCAATGCCCCATATCTAAGCATTGGTCATGATTAAGGTCATTAGTTCACGCCCGTCCTCTCAGGTATGGTGTGAGGTTGCCAAGCCTAATAGCGCTATCAACTAATACCCTGTTACCTCTCAGGTAACTAATTCGGTATAAAATGGGACTTAATGTAAGGACCTGTAAAAATGTCCCTAAACGACCCGTAAGTGAAAACCCGGACCCCTGAAACCCTAATGTGCATGAAAAACCAAGAAAACAAGGTTTTTGGTTCTCAGGCGGGCCGCGTAAACAATAAGAGGACCCTTACGCGGGCCGCGTCAACTTAATGTTGACCAGATAAGCTTTCCGGGCCACGTGTTGCATGCGTGTCAACCCTACTCGTGACACATCATGCCTACACGTAGGATAGGGGCCCTCGCGGGCCGCGTAAGAATCAAGAGGAGGTTTACGCGGGCCGCGTAAAACTCAAAATCTGGCTATAAGTAGCCTGTGCATGGGGCTTTCATACTGTGTCGAAAATTTTGATAAAAAACGAAGAATACTGCATAAATTCGAAGTTTTAAGGTATCAAGGCGCTGCTACGATACATGGTATTAACTCGATCGCTGCTACGATTCAATGTCCGATCGATTTAAACCAATCCGATGGATGTTTAAGTGCCGCTCAAACTCGGGCTATACTTTGTCATTCGTCGTGAATTCGATGGATGTTTAAGTATTGCACTTTGTCATTCGTCGTGAGGGTTTTGATCTCGTGAGTTATTGTAAATGTTGTATTAAGTTACTAACCTAGTTCGTATGCATTGTCATTTAATTTAGGTTACAAGGCTTATCAGTAGGCTAAACTCTGCCCATTTAAACTTGCAATGTGAGTCATTCTCTTTTTATCAAAAGTGTTTTACAATACTCCGATTATTTTCAAAGTTATAATTACAGGGATTAAGTCGTGGTTATCTTGAATCACTGGCTAGTGGGGTATTGTGCACATTACTAATCTCTCACGGTTAGGTTCATCAACCTAACAGTGATAATCATCACTACTTGGGTGAAAGGACCCAATAGTGGTATGACCATCGTCACCAGGAGGTGACACGGCGCCAGATAAAAATAAGATAGTAGCCATTGTAATCGCTTTTATGCTGTAATTTATAACTAAAGGTGTCGTTTTATTTAACCTGAATGACTCGCCAGTATTTCCCCGCTGATAAAATGTTTTTAAACATGTTTCAGGCGACCTACTGTGAATCAAGGAAAAGTGCTACGGAGCACTAACAAGCTTGAGGAGGTGGCTCAATAAAATAAATAAACATGTTTTGTAAAACAGGGAATTTCCTTGCGAAATTCCTCTATTGTAAATTACAGGGTTATCCCAAATTATGAAATAAAATAATTTGGCATTTTCAAGTTTAAAAAGATCCTGTTACACTTCCGCTGTCAACTCAAATAATAAATACCATGGGTTTCTGTCCCGCGGCGCCTGGACCGGGTCACACCAGGACAGGGGCCGTGACAGAAAAAAGGTGGTAGCAGAGCCACTGATTTAAGCCAATTAAGTATTTAGAAATACTTAATTTTCTGATTGCTATTCTGTGATTTTATTAAAATCTAATTTACAAAATTTTAACTTAGAATTTTGCGTGTTTCTTCATGTATGCTAACAACATGAATGAACTATCAGAAGCACTTCAAAATTTTTCTATCCATACCACAGATATGGATACCACCAGTACTTTTACTGGCTACCAGGCTGATACTGAAGAGCCAATGGTATTTCAAGCCCAACCTCAGGAGAAACCAAAGCCGAAAAAGAAAAGAAGACTCGTAGGCTGGAGGCGTGTGCGTAGGAAGAAACCAGCGACACAGAGAGTTATAAAGACTGAGGATCCGAAGAATAAAGGCAAAGGAATAGAGATTGGAGAAAGTTCAGGACCACCAACTGGCAAATAGCGACCTCATCGGACCTGCCGATGAAAATCTCTTCAATTACCCAGAGGAAGCACAACTTCCAGTAAATCGGGAACCTGCTATTCCAGATCCTATTATCCACCCCAGACCTCTAGGAGAGCTGGAAGAATGGTGGACCATTGACTGGTAATTTCAGAATCTCCTAAGTAACCCTAATACCTTTTCCCCCCAATTTGACCCTGAACCTCCACTACACCCACCTATGAGCACATAAAACCTGGCTGAACTCCGCCACTATGGCGAGGAGCTAGTGGACGCAGGAAATAGAATCCGGGAAGTAGGGGAGAGAATATCCTGGAAATACGACGAGAGGAAACGTCGTTTCTGAAGTGCCAGCAGACGGGATCGTATGTGGTTGTGGGAGTATGTGTTTAATAATAATATAATAATAAAAATATAATCATAAAAAAATATATAATAACTAAAAATAAAAATTTTGTAATATATTTAGTGTGTATGGATGCATACTACAATATATAAAATGGACGTCGCAAAGTCGACAATTTTGGTTATATGTGTTGATGTGATTATGTGCAATTATTTTATTATGGTTGGTTGTTGTTTATTTTATGCTAATCATATATATATATATTAATTACCAGATGGAACACGCTGGTAATGAACCAGTTAATGAAGTTAACCAATTTGAGCAAAACCATGAAGATCAATTTTTGAATAGGCAAGATATAGAGAATATCGTTGCTCAGGGAATAGCCAATGCTATTCCAGCAATTCTTGCTGCTGCCCGAAATCCAGTTGAACCTCAATCAATTATTCCTAGCAAGCGTACTCATGAAGACAACTTCAGTAATAGTGTAAATGGAGGCGGAAACGTTAATAATAATGATAATGATAATGTGGTGCAAGCCCCATTCCTCAAGAAAATGAAAGCTGCAACGCCTGGTTGCACGTACAAGGAATTCCTTGCCTGTAAACCAAGTGAATTTGCAGGCAATGAAGGGGCGACGGCTGCACTGCGTTGGGTAGAGAAAACCGAAGCAGTAATTAAAATAAGTAAATGTGCCGAGGAAGACAAGGTCATGTACGCTTCGCATCTTTTTAAAGAAGGGGCACTCGAGTGGTGGAACACTGTACTACAAGACAAGGGAAGCGATGTGGCTTATGCCATGAATTGGGAATAATTTAAAAGTCTGATAGAAAGAAAATTCTGTCCCGAATATGAAAAGGAACAAATGGAAAATAAGTTCCTAAACCACCGGATGGTGGATGTGGACTGTCGAGGGTATACTTCGACATTCTTCGAGTATGCTAGAGTTGTACCTACCCTGGCTTCGCCAGAACCGGTACTTATATCCCGCTATATTTGGGGTTTGATTGGCGAAATCCGTGATATCGTTAAAGCTGCGAGACCTCGCACTATTGTCGATACGGTGGAATTAGCCAACACTCTGACCGACGGATTGGTACGCACAAGGGAAGAAAACCGAAAGGAGGAAGTAGCTCAAAAGATTACCCAAGGATTCCGCGTGGGTAATAGTAACAATTTCAAGAAAAAGGGAACCGGGCAATCTTCCACTGCTCCATTTTGCAGTACCTGTAAAAGAAAGCATTTTGGAAGATGCAAAGGGTATTGCAATTTCTGCAAGATTCCGGGGCATCAAGAAGAAGATTGCAGGAGGAAGAAATCAACAATCTGCTACAACTGTGGAGATGCTGGACATTTTAGACCCGACTGTCCTAAATTAGTCAAACCAGCTGACAACAAAGCCAAACCTGCAGAGCGAACTACAAAGAAAAACGCAAGAGCCTTCCAGTTAACTACTCAGGAAGCAGAGCTCATTCCCGATGTAATTGCTGGTACGTTCCTAGTCCATGACGTTTATGCAAAAGTATTATTTGACTTTGGTGCAAACCAAAGTTTTATAAATACTTCATTCTGCCAAGCTCTTAACCTACCTTTTACCAACCTGAGACAAATTTTTACGGTAGAAATGGCAGAAGGGAATTTTTTTCACATAGATAAGGTTTTGCAAAAAGGACAGATAGAACTTTAAGGCCATAAATTTTCTGCAAACCTTTTACCTATGAAATTAGCTGGATTCGATGTGGTGTTAGGAATGGATTGGTTAATAGCCAACCATGCTCGAATCCTCTGTGATAAGAATTCTATAGATATTCATACACCTACAGGAGAAGTAGTGGTGATTACAGGAGATAAGCCACGTAAGCCCATGAAGTTCATTTCAGTAATGAAAGTGGCTAGTTATTCAAGAAGACAAGGAATGGTGTATATGATTTCGGTAATCATTAACACTAAAAGTAAGGAACTTAGGGAAATTCCAGTAGTATCAGAATACTCAGATGTATTCCCAGAAGAACTACCTGGATTGCCACCTGATAGGGAAGTAGAATTTAGAATTCATCTGATTCCTGGAACTACACCGATAACTAAGGCACCTTATCGGTTAGCACCCACCGAAATGCTAGAATTGAAAAAGCAGTTAGATGAATTATTAAGCAAAGGATTCATATAACCTAGTTCCTCCCCTTGGGGAGCACCCGTGTTGTTTGTGAAAAAGAAAGATGGGTCAATGAGAATGTGTATCGATTATAGGGAATTGAATAAGGTTACAATTAAGAATCGATACCCATTACCTATGATTGATGATCTTTTTGATCAACTTCAGGGAGCTAGATATTTTTCTAAAATAGATTTACGCTCCGGATACCATCAATTGAAAGTACAAGAAGAAGACATACCTAAAACTGCCTTTAGAACTAGGTATGGTCATTACGAGTTTACAGTCATGCCCTTTGGCCTAACAAATGCTCCTGCAGCATTTATGGACATGATGAATAGGATCTGTAAACCGTATTTGGATAAATTCGTAATAGTCTTCATCGACGATATACTTATTTATTCCAAAAGTCAGGACGAGCATCGTGAGCACCTACATACACTCTTAAGTTTGTTAAGAAAAGAGAAACTTTATGCCAAATTCTCGAAGTGTGAATTTTGGCTACAAGAGGTACAATTTTTAGGTCATATGGTAAATCACGAAGGTATTCACGTAGATTGTCACACCCCGAATTTCCACGTGTCACCGGTGGGCCCGGTGGGGGAGTATCGTGACGTGGTTGGCAACATAATAGTCAAACAACACAATATTTAAATGCACAGCGGAAGCAAAGTATAGATTCATTTCAACCAATAATATTGTAATATTAAGTATCACAAGTAGTCGAATATAAATCCACAGGTAGATCAAATTAAAAGGAAACAATGTTCAACAGTCTATGACATCCAAGCTTGCGAGACTTATTGTGGATGCTAGGAGAAAAGCCAGCCTATTACGCGTAGTACCTGCACTTAACCTTTTTGAGAAAATACGTCAGTTTACACTGGTAAATACAATCAACCGACTCATTTTGAAAAGAGTTTAAGAAAATGCATTTGAGGCACAAGGCACAAATAATATTTTATAACTTGGGATAATTATTTAAATATAATGCTTGTAAAGGATTCACATGTTTCTTTGCGTTCAGTAGCCCGGATCGAGCCGGGTTAAAGATCAATAGACACACCACATTATGTAAATGAGACACTGACAGGTGTACGCCTACACCTGAGTGCTAAGGTCGTGGCCATTTCGTAAAATGATGCCAGGGATATCCGGGACACGGTCATTAACCCCCCAAAGGCTTTAAGCAAACAAAACAATTTAAACGGTCATTTCGATAATACTTAACCCCCAAAACGATTAAGGTCGAAATGCCCGACCAAGCTGTATTTTATATACCGTACCCCAAGCCCGTATAGGGAAAATAAGTTAAAAGTATTTACCTGTGCAAGTATATATCACAATCAGCTAGTGCAAGTATCTTTTACCGGGTTCTCCTAATCTGGAACGAAGGTTTATAATAACCTATTAGAATCCTAACGGGTCTTTAGTTAAGCTTAAGCTTAGACCGGTTAGTTTTAAAGATACGGTTCGTACGCACGATTAAGCGAAGACCGGATAGAATGTGATTTAGACCCGAAAAGTTTGAAGACTTTCTTAATATGGGTATATTATACACATTCTGGATTTTGAGATAAAACCGATAAGGTTTGACCCGTTTCGGCTAATTTATGTAAACTAGTTACATAAACCGAACCGAACGCGCATGAAGCGTAACGGGTATCCGTAAGAGTCCTAAACAGGTTTCCTAAGTTAACATGCCTTAAATATGTTGGGATATCAGTATGATACCTTCCATTATGCCCAAAACGAGTTTAATCTCATAATAAGCCCCGTAGGGGTATTTTGGTCATTTTTAAGATTATAAAAAGGATTAATTTATCTTCTGTGATCCGGGTCTGAATAAATCAGTAAAATAGCTCATTTTATCAGGTTATAACATTTGGTTATAAGTCTTATATGCTAAAATAGTTTTAAACCCAAACTATGCGTTAAATACGCGCATAAAGCCGTTTTAAGCGACGTACGGGTTAAAACATGATTCTGAGTTTTCTGATCAGTTAAACAGGTTCAAAACACTTCATTTATTATTTAAAATCAGTAGCAATTAGATTGGTGTCAAAAGGATTTGTAAAACTCATTTTATGGCCGAAAAGGGTATATTCGGTATTTACCGAATCAAGGCACTAATCCTAGCTTATGATCAGTAAAAAAAAATAATTAAAAATCTTCAAAAATCCCAAAATATTATATTACATCAGTGGGTAAAAGGTTTGGTGTCAAAAAGGGGTTTAGATAGGCTTTATGCTAATGACGCCGTTAAATCACTAAGAAGCGTTCTAATTACGTCATTGAGCATAACTCCTAATCTATACGTCCAACTAATGTGAAATTTTACAGACATGTTTAATAATCAGTAACTAAGATTATTTTACTTTCACATCTCCAAAAATCTCGTTGTATGGTCATAAGGGCATTATGGTCACTATTTAAGCAATTAACGGAAACGTCGGACAAACGTGGTTTCAAGTGGTATAAACGCAGAGGGTTATACACACATGTAACTAGGTCCTAATGGAACTTTAAGGCATGTCTAAACTTATCTAAACCGGGTCAGAACTGAAGTCAAAGCAAAAGTCAAACTTTTGCGTCTTTCGGTTCTGAATCGGTTCAAAACAGAAAGTTGTCGAATCAAACAAGCTTAGACAAGTTATTATACTTATTATCAAGTTATATGAATGATAAAATAGGTTACACGCCTTTTATAATGCTAATCGCGTGTTAATTTCAAAATATCAATTCTGTTGACTTTTTCGGACAACGTTTAACTCGACAAATGACCTAGTTAGGCTTGGAATCAGTGAGTGCCCTTTTAGGGGTTTATTACCCACATAATTACCAAATTATAACAACTTTAACTTAGCCTAATCGCTGGACCATTTGTTTTTAATCGTTAAGTCAAATCGTAGTTACGTCGGTTTGACTTTTAAGCTAAATACAAAGCAAAACTGAAATAGAGAAGGTCAAGGGTACTTACACTTGTCTAATGGATGATTAAGAAGGCCTTGGGTCTGCTGTGGAGTTCCAAAGATGAGCAGAAATGAATGTGTGGTTGCATGTTGCAACATGAGACTTATATAGTGACTTTGTTCTTCTTAGATTGATGCCAAATGGGTCTACCAATGTTCAAGGATCGATACATGTGTCATCTACAGGCTAAATACCATCATAGGAAGCCCATAGAATCGAAAACCTGAGTTTAAAGTCGGTTATAAGCTGAAAACAGCCACCTGTGGGTTTTCTGTCGCTGGTAGCTGTCACGCGGCCCGCGTAAGACATGGTTAAGTCTTACGCGGCCCGCCTGGGACCCCGGCTCAGATTTAAAAATTTTCATTTATTGCATGTTTAGTCCCTGGTCCTCCTAAACGTCGATTTCACACTTATTCTTGCATTTAAACCTTTGATATTGACATTTAGGGGCTTTAAGACTTATACCATCTTTGTCAAGTCCTCGGGTAACTTTGTGATCACCTGAAAAGCCCTAATTTTCAATGTTGACGATTTTAACCCTTACACACGAATTTTATCATAACTTTCTCATACGGTAACGAAACTTGGTGAAATTTTTATGGTGCATTCTAGTGAGCATAATTAACCGTTACAAGGCTTCAGGTTTGCTAAACGGTCACTCAGAGGTATATCTTAATATGTTGACACAATTAACCCCTGTAGTCTGTAATCTCTCACTTTCTTTCCCAATTCGCTTCGTATGGTCCATGATCCATTCGTTTAAGGTTATAAACATCATGTAGGGTTATTGCAAGGTGTATTTATCCAGTGTGGACACTTTGAACCCTTAAATATACATAGTTTCATTGTTTGTCAACTTTAGTCCTTCTAAAGTATTCTTTCACACGTTCAAAGGTTATGACACGTGTCAAGACATTATAGGACGTAAATTTTCGAGGTGTTACATCCTCACCCCCTTAAAAGAAATCTCGACCTCGAGATTTACTGAAAAAGATAAGGGTACTTTTCTTTCATTGTGGATTCAACCTCCCACGTATACTCGGGACCTCTACGGGCGTCCCATTTGACCTTTACAATCGGTACATGCTTCCTTCGAAGCTTCTTAACCTGTCGATCCTCGATCGACAATGGTTTTTCCACAAATTTCAAGCTCTCATCTATATGCACATCTGTATGTGGTATGACCAGTGATTCGTCAGCGAAACACTTCTTCAGATTGCAGATGTGGAACACATTGTGAATTCCACTGAGCTCTTCTGGTAAGTTTAACTTATAGGCAACTGACCCGACACGTTCGATAATCTCGCAAGGTCCTATGTATCTTGGGCTGAGCTTACCTTTCTTACCAAACCGCATCACTCCTTTCCAGGGTGATACCTTAAGTAAGACTTTGTCACCTACTTCGAAGTGAAAAGATTTACGCTTTGGATCTGCGTAGCTTTTCTGCCTATCTCGGGCAGCTTTGAGACGGTCACGAATCTGGACAATCTTGTCCGTTGTTTCGAACACTATCTCTGGTCCCGATAATTGGACATCTCCAACTTCCGCCCAACAAACGGGCGTTCTACACTTTCTACCGTATAAGGCCTCGAAAGGCGCAACTTTAATGCTGGTGTGGTAGCTATTGTTGTAGGAGAACTCAATTAATGGTAGGTGGTTATCCCAACTACCACCCAAATCAATCACACATGCACGAAGCATGTCTTCCAACGTTTGAATAGTACGCTCACTCTGACCGTCTGTCTGAGGATGGTAAGCCGTACTAAAATTCAAACGCGTGCCCAAAGATTGTTGGAAGCTTTTCCAGAAATGCGACGTGTATCTAGTATCTCGGTCATAGATAATAGACACAGGTATGCCATGTAAGGCTACAATCTTATCAACGTATAACTGGGCTAACATGTCGGAGCTATAAGTCTCCTTGATGGGTAAGAAATGAGCTGACTTAGTCAGTCTATCAACGATCACCCATATAGTATCATTGCCTTTCCTTGTCTTTGGCAGCTTAGTGATGAAATCCATTGTCACCATCTCCCACTTCCATGTGGGAAGTTCAGGCTGTTGTAGCAAACCTGACGGCTTTTGATGTTCTGCTTTGACTTGCGCACACGTCAAACATTTAGCTACGTAGGTAGCTACAGACTTTTTCAAGCCTATCCACCAATAATTTGCCCTTAGATCCTGGTACATCTTATCAGCTCCAGGATGAACGGAGTATTTGGAACTATGGGCTTCCTGGAGGATAACATCTCGAAGTCCTCCATAAATTGGAACCCATATTCGTCCATTCAATCTTAGAATTCCATCCTTGCTAAGTGTTAACTGCTCCTCAGTTACCCCTAGCTTTTCGTTAGGATAGTTAGTTTCCAACACAGCTTCCTCCTGTGCAGCTAACAACCTTTCAATCAAATTGTTCTTTATTTCCATGCGCTTGGCATTGATTCGGATGGGTTTCACCCTCTCCTTTCGACTCAAGGCATCGGCGACTACATTTGCCTTGCCGGGATGGTATCTTATTTCACAATCGTAATCATTCAGAGTTTCCATCCAACGGCGTTGCCTCATGTTTAAGTCCTTTTAATTGAACAGATGTTGAAGACTCTTGTGATCAGAATAGATCACACATTTGATTCCATATAAGTAGTGCCTCCAAAGTTTTAGTGCGAATACAACGGCACCCAATTCCAAGTCATGGGTGGTGTAATTCTTTTCGTGCACCTTTAACTGGCGTGAAGCATAGGCAATGACTTTGCCTTTCTGCATAAGCACACATCCCATCCCGGTGTGTGATGCATCACAATAAACTACAAACTCCTCTATCCCATCAGGCAATGTCAGTACTGGAGCATTGCTCAACTTTTGTTTCAGAATATCGAAGGATTCCTGCTGCTTAGGACCCCAATCAAACTTAATCTTCTTACGCGTCAGCGAAGTCAGGGGTGCAGCAATCCTTGAGAAGTTTTCAATGAATCGCCTATAGTAACCTGCCAAACCTAGGAAGCTACGAATTTCTGTAGGCGTCTTTGGCTCATGCCAATTCATGACAGCTTCAATTTTAGCGGGATCTACTTGGATACCACGCTCACTAACAACATGTCCAAGAAATTGGACTTCTCGAAGCCAGAACTCACACTTCGAGAACTTGGCATAGAGCTTTTCTTTATGAAGTAGTTCGAGAATGCAGTGAAGATGCTTCTCGTGGTCTGCTTGGTTCTTTGAGTAGATGAGGATATCATCGATGAAGACAATGACGAATTTATCTAAGTGTGGCTTGCAAACGCGATTCATGAGATCCATGAATGCGGCCGGTGCATTAGTGAGCCCAAAAGGCATCACTAGGAACTCGTAATGACCATAACGAGTCCTAAATGCGGTCTTGTGTACGTCTTCATCTCTAACCTTCAGTTGGTGATAGCCTGACCTTAAGTCAATCTTAGAGAAGAAACTTGCCCCTTGAAGTTGATCAAACAGATCATCGATTCTGGGCAAAGGATACATATTCTTGATAGTGACCTTATTAAGCTCACGGTAGTCGATGCACAGACGCATCGATCCATCCTTCTTTTTGACAAATAAAACTGGTGCTCCCCAAGGAGACGAACTAGGTTTGATGAAACCTTTGGCTAGCAAATCATCTAGCTGCATTCTTAATTCCTTCATCTCTGTTGGTGCTAACCTATAAGGCGCCCTTGCTACTGGTGCTGATCCAGGAATAATGTCGATTCTGAACTCTACTTGCCTATCTGGTGGCAAACCAGGTAGTTCTTCAGGAAAAACTTCGGGGTATTCAGAAATGACGGGGATACCCCCAATCTTGGGCTTCGGCTCATCAATAATCACTTGTGCCATGTAAATGACACAACCCTTCTTTAAACACTTAGAGTCTTTGAGAATAGACATTTTCTCAGGCAGCCCATACTAGGTATCTCCTTGGATAGTAAGTGATTCACCAGACGGAGTCTTGATCATCACTTGCTTCTTATTGCAAATAATTTGGGCCTGGTTATGAGATAACCAGTCCATACCCAAAACTATGTCGAAACCAGCTAGTTTCAAAGGAAGTAGGGATAAAGGAAAAGAGTGGTTCTTAATGGATATGAAACATCCATCTAATAAGGTTGAGGCGGTTTCTAAAGTGCCATCTGCTAGTTCTACCTCATACTTCACACTTAAAGTCTTAACAGGTAATTTCAACAATTCACAAAACTTATCATCTACGAACGACTTATCAGCGCCTGAATCAAATAACACTCTCGCATAAACATCATTTACGAGAAAGGTACCTGTTATCACATTGTCGTCCTTGACGGCTTCCTTAGCATCCATCCTGAAGACCCTAGCATTGGTCTTCTTAGCCTCTTCAGGCTTCTTGGCGTATTTTGGGCAATTGGTCTTGATGTGCCCCTTTTCATTGCAACCATAGCAGGTCGCATCCTTCATCTTTTTGCAATCCAAGGTCTTGTGTTCCTTGGACTTGCACAACCCACATGCAAAAGCTTTCGATTGTGAATTCGAATTCGATTCAAACCTGCACTTCCCAAAGTGCTGTCTCTTGCAGATTTTACATCTGGGTTTTTCACCCGACTGCTGACCATCCTTCCTAAACCCTGGCCCCTTCCTGTGGTCGTTGTTTCCCCTATGCTTCTTGTCTGAGCGTCGTGAGTTGTCATCCTCACGCTTCCTCTTTTCGGTATCAGCGTTCCTTTGCGACTTCTGCCTGACCGCATCCAAGGTAAGAGACAATGATATATCCGTTGCGGACCGAAAAGTAGCTGGTCTGGAGGCCTTCACACTAGCCTTGATCTCCGGGGCCAAACCCCCCGATAAAACGATCTATACGTTTGGGTTCCGGGGTTACTAAATATGGAACCAACCTTGACAAAGTGTTGAAACTGGTAAAGTAGGCCTGACAGTCTAGGTTTCTCATGATCAGCGACAAGAAGTCAGATTCAATCTTCTCAACCTCATGTTGAGGGCAGTAATTTTCCTTGATCAGCGTCATGAACTGTTCCCAGGTCATATTGTATAACGGGATTTTCCCTGTAGCTTGGATCAGAGATCTCCACCAAGCTAATGCTTCTCCCTTAAAAGACTGAGACACGAATTTCACAATATCCCTTTCATTGCAACCACTGATATCCACAACCGTATCCATTTCGTCCAACCAAGTCATGCAATCTACCGCTCCTTTTTCCCCAGTGAAATCCCTGGGTTTGCACGATACGAAGTACTTATAGGAGCAACCCTTATTACGGGGTTCCTGATTCTGTATGACTCTTTGGGAAGGAGCACTCCTCTGGTTTGATGAGTGGTGAGAATTACTGTTGTGGGCAGTGTGGGTCCTGGAGGGTGTTCTAGAGTGTGGTGCAGATTGGGTCCTTGTATGGGTACCACCAGATTCATGGAGCTGTCTATCCATAGCTCGATTAACGGCATTATCTATCATTGCCTGTAACTCTGCACCCGCTACATTTACTCGGGCATTGTCATGCACTCTCCCTGGGTGACTATTGACCTCGTTTGAGTCTGCCATGAAGCTTGAACTGCTACATATTGACAATAATTTATTGGTGAGTTTATTATAGAATTGTCTTTTATGGCAATTTTATTAACCGTGGTAAACATAGACCATATATGGTTAATTTATTACTCACATTTATTTAGGATTTCTAATATAATTTATCCTAATTATAAAACAATAACAGTTTTATTAGCACATAAGGCCTAGTCACGGGGACAAATTTAATCATAAGCTATGATTTCAGAGAATCAAGGCTTTTAAAGTTTGAACATAGTTCATTACTTTTATCAGACAGGGTCACAGACTATTACTGTCTTTTGTCTCATATGAAAATGAGAAGGGCCCGCAGGCATTCCATTACCAATGGATGGTAAAAGAACGGATCATATTTATAAATGATTTAACCCATGATTCAGAGATCATTTAGTTGGGTTAGGAATCTTTGAAAAGATCCCTATATATAATAACACATGTGATTTATAACGAATCAAGTCTGCCAGGAGTGTTAACATGTTTTCAGATGTTAACTGGGATTTGAATCTTTTTAACGGGTTTTACCATCTGGGCCAGGTCTTAAGATGACATGCAGGCTAGGTTATACCTTTAAGATCCTTAATTAACATTTAAATAGGCAGATATATTTTTAAAAGGAATGATTCCAAATTGTTTATTTCATATATAATTTTAATTATGCATAACATAGCAAAGATGAAATTTATAACCTTACATTCCATTAAAACTTATAAGTATTACACTTTGCCCTAAACGGGACTTTTCACAGAAATACTTGCCCTCGTAGGAGCTATACTAGCAATACAAGTCCTCGCAGGGACTGTTTGCAAAAATAAATGTCCACGCAGGGACTAATAAAGACAAGTCCTCGTAGGGACTACATACACACATAAATAAATGTCCACGTAGGGACTTGATTTAAACAAGGAAATACAATAATACAAATTGGGATTTAACGATCCCGTTTCTTCTTTCCCTTCAGTAAACTTGCCAAGCCACTCATGAATCCCTGATTCTTCTTACGTTCTCTCTGGAGGTCTCGCTCAACCCTTTCCACTCTTTGACGGAGATCCTCCTGCTCTGGTGGAGAAAACCGTGGCAGCTGATGCTGCAGTGGTGGCTGAACAGGTGCTTGATACCCACGAGCTGGGTGTCCCATTCCCCAAGGGGTTCCATATGGTCCCTCAGGATTTTGGGCATGGTAGTTTGATGCCATAAAGTAAGGATCCTCAGCAAAGTTATAGCCATGGTATGCTGGCGGTCCGTAAGGGTTGTAAGCTGCCGGAGCAGTATAAGCAGGGATAGGGTTGCCAAAACCCGGTGATGGCGGTGCAATAGGTGCCGAATTCACCTCTGAAACTGGAACTGAAGGTTCACCCATTTGTGGGCCTTCATATAATGGTGGGTAGTGGCTGCCACTAGAGTGTTGAGGGGTGCTGTAATGAAAATCCCCTGCTCGTGTTGACATCCGTGCGCCAGTCCTCCTACGTCTTGGTGGTGCTGGAGGTGCTAGATTAACTGGCGGCGGTGGCGTGACTGCCACAAAACGTGGATCCCCAGAGGGATCTTGCTGCTGCTGTTGCGGCTGCTGGTGAGGCGAAGAATGGTAAGACGGTGTAAAGTACCACTCACACCGTTCGAACCGTGCCTGATGACTATCCGGACCTTGGTACGGTGTTCCGTGAAAAGACGAACCATCAGAGATCACTACTGGATGGTTCGGGGTTCCGGTTGCAGCTTCGACGGGATCTGTGTCCCCGTCCATATCCATCGCTTGATCACCTGAAAAGTGATCCTCCGGTCCTAGAGGGTTAAAGCCCCCTTGTTCTGGTAAGTAGTCCGCCGGGTTAAATACTTCGTTCTGCCAAGCTCTTAACCTACCTTTTACCAACCTGAGACAAATTTTTACGGTAGAAATGGCAGAAGGGAATTTTGTTCACATAGATAAGGTTTTGCAAAAAGGACAGATAGAACTTTTAGGCCATAAATTTTCTGCAAACCTTTTACCTATGAAATTAGCTGGATTCGATGTGGTGTTAGGAATGGATTGGTTAATAGCCAACCATGCTCGAATCCTCTGTGATAAGAATTCTATAGATATTCATACACCTACAGGAGAAGTAGTGGTGATTACAGGAGATAAGCCACGTAAGCCCATGAAGTTCATTTCAGTAATGAAAGTGGCTAGTTATTCAAGAAGACAAGGAATGGTGTATATGATTTCGGTAATCATTAACACTAAAAGTAAGGAACTTAGGGAAATTCCAGTAGTATCAGAATACTCAGATGTATTCCCAGAAGAACTACCTGGATTGCCACCTGATAGGGAAGTAGAATTTAGAATTCATCTGATTCCTGGAACTACACCGATAGCTAAGGCACCTTATCGGTTAGCACCCACCGAAATGCTAGAATTGAAAAAAGCAGTTAGATGAATTATTAAGCAAATGATTCATATAACCTAGTTCCTCCCCTTGGGGAGCACCCGTGTTGTTTGTGAAAAAGAAAGATGGGTCAATGAGAATGTGTATCGATTATAGGGAATTGAATAAGGTTACAATTAAGAATCGATACCCATTACCTATGATTGATGATCTTTTTGATCAACTTCAGGGAGCTAGATATTTTTCTAAAATAGATTTACGCTCCGGATACCATCAATTGAAAGTACAAGAAGAAGACATACCTAAAACTGCCTTCAGAACTAGGTATGGTCATTACGAGTTTACAGTCATGCCCTTTGGCCTAACAAATGCTCCTGCAGCATTTATGGACATGATGAATAGGATCTGTAAACCGTATTTGGATAAATTCGTAATAGTCTTTATCGACGATATACTTATTTATTCCAAAAGTCAGGACGAGCATCGTGAGCACCTACATACACTCTTAACTTTGTTAAGAAAAGAGAAACTTTATGCCAAATTCTCGAAGTGTGAATTTTGGCTACAAGAGGTACAATTTTTAGGTCATATGGTAAATCACGAAGGTATTCACGTAGATTGTCACACCCCGAATTTCCACGTGTCACCGGTGGGCCCGGTGGGGGAGTATCGTGACGTGGTTGGCAACATAATAGTCAAACAACACAATATTTAAATGCACAGCGGAAGCAAAGTATAGATTCATTTCAACCAATAATATTGTAATATTAAGTATCACAAGTAGTCGAATATAAATCCACAGGTAGATCAAATTAAAAGGAAACAATGTTCAACAGTCTATGACATCCAAGCTTGCGAGACTTATTGTGGATGCTAGGAGAAAAGCCAGCCTATTACGCGTAGTACCTGCACTTAACCTTTTTGAGAAAATACGTCAGTTTACACTGGTAAATACAATCAACCGACTCATTTTGAAAAGAGTTTAAGAAAATGCATTTGAGGCACAAGGCACAAATAATATTTTATAACTTGGGATAATTATTTAAATATAATGCTTGTAAAGGATTCACATGTTTCTTTGCGTTCAGTAGCCCGGATCGAGCCGGGTTAAAGATCAATAGACACACCACATTATGTAAATGAGACACTGACAGGTGTACGCCTACACCTGAGTGCTAAGGTCGTGGCCATTTCGTAAAATGATGCCAGGGATATCCGGGACACGGTCATTAACCCCCCAAAGGCTTTAAGCAAACAAAACAATTTAAACGGTCATTTCGATAATACTTAACCCCCAAAACGATTAAGGTCGAAATGCCCGACCAAGCGGTATTTTATATACCGTACCCCAAGCCCGTATAGGGAAAATAAGTTAAAAGTATTTACCTGTGCAAGTATATATCACAATCAGCTAGTGCAAGTATCTTTTACCGGGTTCTCCTAATCTGGAACGAAGGTTTATAATAACCTATTAGAATCCTAACGGGTCTTTAGTTAAGCTTAAGCTTAGACCGGTTAGTTTTAAAGATACGGTTCGTACGCACGATTAAGCGAAGACCGGATAGAATGTGATTTAGACCCGACAAGTTTGAAGACTTTCTTAATATGGGTATATTATACACATTCTGGATTTTGAGATAAAACCGATAAGGTTTGACCCGTTTCGGCTAATTTATGTAAACTAGTTACATAAACCGAACCGAACGCGCATGAAGCGTAACGGGTATCCGTAAGAGTCCTAAACAGGTTTCCTAAGTTAACATGCCTTAAATATGTTGGGATATCAGTATGATACCTTCCATTACGCCCAAAACGAGTTTAATCTCATAATAAGCCCCGTAGGGGTATTTTGGTCATTTTTAAGATTATAAAAAGGATTAATTTATCTTCTGTGATCCGGGTCTGAATAAATCAGTAAAATAACTCATTTTATCAGGTTATAACATTTGGTTATAAGTATTATATGCTAAAATAGTTTTAAACCCAAACTATGCGTTAAATACGCGCATAAAGCCGTTTTAAGCGACGTACGGGTTAAAACATGATTCTGAGTTTTCTGATCAGTTAAACAGGTTCAAAACACTTCATTTATTATTTAAAATCAGTAGCAATTAGATTGGTGTCAAAAGGATTTGTAAAACTCATTTTATGGCCGAAAAGGGTATATTCGGTATTTACCGAATCAAGGCACTAATCCTAGCTTATGATCAGTAAAAAAAAATAATTAAAAATCTTCAAAAATCCCAAAATATTATATTACATCAGTGGGTAAAAGGTTTGGTGTCAAAAAGGGGTTTAGATAGGCTTTATGCTAATGACGCCGTTAAATCACTAAGAAGCGTTCTAATTACGTCATTGAGCATAACTCCTAATCTATACGTCCAACTAATGTGAAATTTTACAGACATGTTTAATAATCAGTAACTAAGATTATTTTACTTTCACATCTCCAAAAATCTCGTTGTATGGTCATAAGGGCATTATGGTCACTATTTAAGCAATTAACGGAAACGTCGGACAAACGTGGTTTCAAGTGGTATAAACGCAGAGGGTTATACACACATGTAACTAGGTCCTAATGGAACTTTAAGGCATCTCTAAACTTATCTAAACCGCGTCAGAACTGAAGTCAAAGCAAAAGTCAAACTTTTGCGTCTTTCGGTTCCGAATCGGTTCAACACAGAAAGTTGTCGAATCAAACAAGCTTAGACAAGTTATTATACTTATTATCAAGTTATATGAATTATAAAACAGGTTACACGCCTTTTATAATGCTAATCGCGTGTTAATTTCAAAATATCAATTCTGTTGACTTTTTCGGACAACGTTTGACTCGACAAATGACCTAGTTAGGCTTGGAATCAGTGAGTGCCCTTTTAGGGGTTTATTACCCACATAATTACCAACTTATAACAACTTTAACTTAGCATAATCGCTGGACCATTTGTTTTTAATCGTTAAGTCAAACCGTAGTTACGTCGGTTTGACTTTTAAGCTAAATACAAAGCAAAACTGAAATAGAGAAGGTCAAGGGTACTTACACTTGTCTAATGGATGATTAAGAAGGCCTTGGGTTTGCTGTGGAGTTCCAAAGATGAGCAGAAATGAATGTGTGGTTGCATGTTGCAACATGAGACTTATATAGTGACTTTGTTCTTCTTAGATTGATGCCAAATGGGTCTACCAATGTTCAAGGATCAATACATGTGTCATCTACAGGCTAAATACCATCATAGGAAGCCCATAGAATCGAAAACCTGAGTTTAAAGTCGGTTATAAGCTGAAAACAGCCACCTGTGGGTTTTCTGTCGCTGGTAGCTGTCATGCGGCCCGCGTAAGACATGGTTAAGTCTTACGCGGCCCGCCTGGGACCCCGGCTCAGATTTAAAAATTTTCATTTATTGCATGTTTAGTCCCTGGTCCTCCTAAACGTCGATTTCACACTTATTCTTGCATTTAAACCTTTGATATTGACATTTAGGGGCTTTAAGACTTATACCATCTTTGTCAAGTCCTCGGGTAACTTTGTGATCACCCGAAAAGCCCTAATTTTCAATGTTGACGATTTTAACCCTTACACACGAATTTTATCATAACTTTCTCATACGGTAACGAAACTTGGTGAAATTTTTATGGTGCATTCTAGTGAGCATAATTAACCGTTACAAGGCTTCGGGTTTGCTAAAAGGTCACTCAGAGGTATATCTTAATATGTTGACACAATTAACCCCTGTAGTCTGTAATCTCTCACTTTCTTTCCCAATTCGCTTCGTATGGTCCATGATCCATTCGTTTAAGGTTATAAACATCATGTAGGGTTATTGCAAGGTGTATTTATCCAGTGTGGACACTTTGAACCCTTAAATATACATAGTTTCATTGTTTGTCAACTTTAGTCCTTCTAAAGTATTCTTTCACACGTTCAAAGGTTATGACACGTGTCAAGACATTATAGGACGTAAATTTTCGAGGTGTTACATCCTCACCCCCTTAAAAGAAATCTCGACCTCGAGATTTACTGAAAAAGATAAGGGTACTTTTCTTTCATTGTGGATTCAACCTCCCACGTATACTCGGGACCTCTACGGGCATCCCATTTGACCTTTACAATCGGTACTTGCTTCCTTCGAAGCTTCTTAACCTGTCGATCCTCGATCGACAATGGTTTTTCCACAAATTTCAAGCTCTCATCTATATGCACATCTGTATGTGGTATGACCAGTGATTCGTCAGCGAAACACTTCTTCAGATTACAGATGTGGAACACATTGTGAATTCCACTGAGCTCTTCTGGTAAGTTTAACTTATAGGCAACTGACCTGACACGTTCGATAATCTCGCAAGGTCCTATGTATCTCGGGCTGAGCTTACCTTTCTTACCAAACCGCATCACTCCTTTCCAGGGTGATACCTTAAGTAAGACTTTGTCACCTACTTCGAAGTGAAAAGATTTACGCTTTGGATCTGCGTAGCTTTTCTGCCTATCTCGGGCAGCTTTGAGACGGTCACGAATCTGGACAATCTTGTCCGTTGTTTCGAACACTATCTCTGGTCCCGATAATTGGACATCTCCAACTTCCGCCCAACAAACGGGCGTTCTACACTTTCTACCGTATAAGGCCTCGAAAGGCGCAGCTTTAATGCTGGTGTGGTAGCTATTGTTGTAGGAGAACTCAATTAATGGTAGGTGGTTATCCCAACTACCACCCAAATCAATCACACATGCATGAAGCATGTCTTCCAACGTTTGAATAGTACGCTCACTCTGACCGTCTGTCTGAGGATGGTAAGCCGTACTAAAATTCAAACGCGTGCCCAAAGATTGTTGGATGCTTTTCCAGAAATGCGACGTGTATCTAGTATCTCGGTCATAGATAATAGACACAGGTATGCCATGTAAGGCTACAATCTTATCAACGTATAACTGGGCTAACATGTCGGAGCTATAAGTCTCCTTGATGGGTAAGAAATGAGCTGACTTAGTCAGTCTATCAACGATCACCCATATAGTATCATTGCCTTTCCTTGTCTTTGGCAGCTTAGTGATGAAATCCATTGTCACCATCTCCCACTTCCATGTGGGAAGTTCAGGCTGTTGTAGCAAACCTGACGGCTTTTGATGTTCTGCTTTGACTTGCGCACACGTCAAACATTTAGCTACGTAGGTAGCTACAGACTTTTTCAAGCCTATCCACCAATAATTTGCCCTTAGATCCTGGTACATCTTATCAGCTCCAGGATGAACGGAGTATTTGGAACTATGGGCTTCCTGGAGGATAACATCTCGAAGTCCTCCATAAATTGGAACCCATATTCGTCCATTCAATCTTAGAATTCCATCCTTGCTAAGTGTTAACTGCTCCTCAGTTACCCCTAGCTTTTCGTTAGGATAGTTAGTTTCCAACACAGCTTCCTCCTGTGCAGCTAACAACCTTTCAATCAAATTGTTCTTTATTTCCATGCGCTTGGCATTGATTCGGATGGGTTTCACCCTCTCCTTTCGACTCAAGGCATCGGCGACTACATTTGCCTTGCCGGGATGGTATCTTATTTCACAATCGTAATCATTCAGAGTTTCCATCCAACGGCGTTGCCTCATGTTTAAGTCCTTTTAATTGAACAGATGTTGAAGACTCTTGTGATCAGAATAGATCACACATTTGATTCCATATAAGTAGTGCCTCCAAAGTTTTAGTGCGAATACAACGGCACCCAATTCCAAGTCATGGGTGGTGTAATTCTTTTCGTGCACCTTTAACTGGCGTGAAGCATAGGCAATGACTTTGCCTTTCTGCATAAGCACACATCCCATCCCGGTGTGTGATGCATCACAATAAACTACAAACTCCTCTATCCCATCAGGCAATGTCAGTACTGGAGCATTGCTCAACTTTTGTTTCAGAATATCGAAGGATTCCTGCTGCTTAGGACCCCAATCAAACTTAATCTTCTTACGCGTCAGCGAAGTCAGGGGTGCAGCAATCCTTGAGAAGTTTTCAATGAATCGCCTATAGTAACCTGCCAAACCTAGGAAGCTACGAATTTCTGTAGGCGTCTTTGGCTCATGCCAATTCATGACAGCTTCAATTTTAGCGGGATCTACTTGGATACCACGCTCACTAACAACATGTCCAAGAAATTGGACTTCTCGAAGCCAGAACTCACACTTCGAGAACTTGGCATAGAGCTTTTCTTTATGAAGTAGTTCGAGAATGCAGTGAAGATGCTTCTCGTGGTCTGCTTGGTTCTTTGAGTAGATGAGGATATCATCGATGAAGACAATGACGAATTTATCTAAGTGTGGCTTGCAAACGCGATTCATGAGATCCATGAATGCGGCCGGTGCATTAGTGAGCCCAAAAGGCATCACTAGGAACTCGTAATGACCATAACGAGTCCTAAATGCGGTCTTGTGTACGTCTTCATCTCTAACCTTCAGTTGGTGATAGCCTGACCTTAAGTCAATCTTAGAGAAGAAACTTGCCCCTTGAAGTTGATCAAACAGATCGTCGATTCTGGGCAAAGGATACCTATTCTTGATAGTGACCTTATTAAGCTCACGGTAGTCGATGCACAGACGCATCGATCCATCCTTCTTTTTGACAAATAAAACTGGTGCTCCCCAAGGAGACGAACTAGGTTTGATGAAACCTTTGGCTAGCAAATCATCTAGCTGCGTTCTTAATTCCTTCATCTCTGTTGGTGCTAACCTATAAGGCGCCCTTGCTACTGGTGCTGATCCAGGAATAATGTCGATTCTGAACTCTACTTGCCTATCTGGTGGCAAACCAGGTAGTTCTTCAGGAAAAACTTCGGGGTATTCAGAAATGACGGGGATACCCCCAATCTTGGGCTTCGGCTCATCAATAATCACTTGTGCCATGTAAATGACACAACCCTTCTTTAAACACTTAGAGTCTTTGAGAATAGACATTTTCTCAGGCAGCCCATACTGGGTATCTCCTTGGATAGTAAGTGATTCACCAGACGGAGTCTTGATCATCACTTGCTTCTTATTGCAAATAATTTGGGCCTGGTTATGAGATAACCAGTCCATACCCAAAACTATGTCGAAACCAGCTAGTTTCAAAGGAAGTAGGGATAAAGGAAAAGAGTGGTTCTTAATGGATATGAAACATCCATCTAATAAGGTTGAGGCGGTTTCTAAAGTGCCATCTGCTAGTTCTACCTCATACTTCACACTTAAAGTCTTAACAGGTAATTTCAACAATTCACAAAACTTATCATCTACGAACGACTTATCAGCGCCTGAATCAAATAACACTCTCGCATAAACATCATTTACGAGAAAGGTACCTGTTATCACATTGTCGTCCTTGACGGCTTCCTTAGCATCCATCCTGAAGACCCTAGCATTGGTCTTCTTAGCCTCTTCAGGCTTCTTGGCGTATTTTGGGCAATTGGTCTTGATGTGCCCCTTTTCATTGCAACCATAGCAGGTCGCATCCTTCATCTTTTTGCAATCCAAGGTCTTGTGTTCCTTGGACTTGCACAACCCACATGCAAAAGCTTTCGATTGTGAATTCGAATTCGATTCAAACCTGCACTTCCCAAAGTGCTGTCTCTTGCAGATTTTACATCTGGGTTTTTCACCCGACTGCTGACCATCCTTCCTAAACCCTGACCCCTTCCTGTGGTCGTTGTTTCCCCTATGCTTCTTGTCTGAGCGTCGTGAGTTGTCATCCTCACACTTCCTCTTTTCGGTATCAGCGTTCCTCTGCGACTTCTGCCTGACCGCATCCAAGGTAAGAGACAATGATATATCCGTTGCGGACCGAAAAGTAGCTGGTCTGGAGGCCTTCACACTAGCCTTGATCTCCGGGGCCAAACCCCCGATAAAACGATCTATACGTTTGGGTTCCGGGGTTACTAAATATGGAACCTACCTTGACAAAGTGTTGAAACTGGTAAGGTAGGCCTGACAGTCTAGGTTTCTCATGATCAGCGACAAGAAGTCAGATTCAATCTTCTCAACCTCATGTTGAGGGCAGTAATTTTCCTTGATCAGCGTCATGAACTGTTCCCAGGTCATATTGTATAACGGGATTTTCCCTGTAGCTTGGATCAGAGATCTCCACCAAGCTAATGCTTCTCCCTTAAAAGACTGAGACACGAATTTCACAATATCCCTTTCATTGCAACCACTGATATCCACAACCGTATCCATTTCGTCCAACCAAGTCATGCAATCTACCGCTCCTTTTTCCCCAGTGAAATCCCTGGGTTTGCACGATACGAAGTACTTATAGGAGCAACCCTTATTACGGGGTTCCTGATTCTGTATGACTCTTTGGGAAGGAGCACTCCTCTGGTTTGATGAGTGGTGAGAATTACTGTTGTGGGCAGTGTGGGTCCTGGAGGGTGTTCTAGAGTGTGGTGCAGATTGGGTCCTTGTATGGGTACCACCAGATTCATGGAGCTGTCTATCCATAGCTCGATTAACGGCATTATCTATCATTGCCAGTAACTCTGCACCCGCTACATTTACTCGGGCATTGTCATGCACTCTCCCTGGGTGACTATTGACCTCGTTTGAGTCTGCCATGAAGCTTGAACTGCTACATATTGACAATAATTTATTGGTGAGTTTATTATAGAATTGTCTTTTATGGCAATTTTATTAACCGTGGTAAACATAGACCATATATGGTTAATTTATTACTCACATTTATTTAGGATTTCTAATATAATTTATCCTAATTATAAAACAATAACAGTTTTATTAGCACATAAGGCCTAGTCACAGGGACAAATTTAATCATAAGCTATGATTTCAGAGAATCAAGGCTTTTAAAGTTTGAACATAGTTCATTACTTTTATCAGACAGGGTCACAGACTATTACTGTCTTTTGTCTCATATGAAAATGAGAAGGGCCCGCAGGCATTCCATTACCAATGGATGGTAAAAGAACGGATCATATTTATAAATGATTTAACCCATGATTCAGAGATCATTTAGTTGGGTTAGGAATCTTTGAAAAGATCCCTATATATAATAACACATGTGATTTATAACGAATCAAGTCTGCCAGGAGTGTTAACATGTTTTCAGATGTTAACTGGGATTTGAATCTTTTTAACGGGTTTTACCATCTGGGCCAGGTCTTAAGATGACATGCAGGCTAGGTTATACCTTTAAGATCCTTAATTAACATTTAAATAGGCAGATATATTTTTAAAAGGAATGATTCCAAATTGTTTATTTCATATATAATTTTAATTATGCATAACATAGCAAAGATGAAATTTATAACCTTACATTCCATTAAAACTTATAAGTATTACACTTTGCCCTAAACGGGACTTTTCACAGAAATACTTGCCCTCGTAGGAGCTATACTAGCAATACAAGTCCTCGCAGGGACTGTTTGCAAAAATAAATGTCCACGCAGGGACTAATAAAGACAAGTCCTCGTAGGGACTACATACACACATAAATAAATGTCCACGTAGGGACTTGATTTAAACAAGGAAATACAATAATACAAATTGGGATTTAACGATCCCGTTTCTTCTTTCCCTTCAGTAAACTTGCCAAGCCACTCATGAATCCCTGATTCTTCTTACGTTCTCTCTGGAGGTCTCGCTCAACCCTTTCCACTCTTTGACGGAGATCCTCCTGCTCTGGTGGAGAAAACCGTGGCGGCTGATGCTGCAGTGGTGGCTGAACAGGTGCTTGATACCCACGAGCTGGGTGTCCCATTCCCCAAGGGGTTCCATATGGTCCCTCAGGATTTTGGGCATGGTAGTTTGATGCCATAAAGTAAGGATCCTCAGCAAAGTTATAGCCATGGTATGCTGGCGGTCCGTAAGGGTTGTAAGCTGCCGGAGCAGTATAAGCAGGGATAGGGTTGCCAAAACCCGGTGATGGCGGTGCAATAGGTGCCGAATTCACCTCTGAAACTGGAACTGAAGGTTCACCCATTTGTGGGCCTTCATATAATGGTGGGTAGTGGCTGCCACTAGAGTGTTGAGGGGTGCTGTAATGAAAATCCCCTGCTCGTGTTGACATCCGTGCGCCAGTCCTCCTACGTCTTGGTGGTGCTGGAGGTGCTAGATTAACTGGCGGCGGTGGAGGCGGTGGCGTGACTGCCACAAAACGTGGATCCCCAGAGGGATCTTGCTGCTGCTGTTGCGGCTGCTGGTGAGGCGAAGAATGGTAAGACGGTGTAAAGTACCACTCACACCGTTCGAACCGTGCCTGATGACTATCCGGACCTTGGTACGGTGTTCTGTGAAAAGACGAACCATCAGAGATCACTACTGGATGGTTCGGGGTTCCGGTTGCAGCTTCGACGGGATCTGTGTCCCCGTCCATATCCATCGCTTGATCACCTGAAAAGTGATCCTCCGGTCCTAGAGGGTTAAAGCCCCCTTGTTCTGGTAAGTAGTCCGCCGGGTTAAATACTTCATTCTGCCAAGCTCTTAACCTACCTTTTACCAACCTGAGACAAATTTTTACGGTAGAAATGGCAGAAGGGAATTTTGTTCACATAGATAAGGTTTTGCAAAAAGGACAGATAGAACTTTTAGGCCATAAATTTTCTGCAAACCTTTTACCTATGAAATTAGCTGGATTCGATGTGGTGTTAGGAATGGATTGGTTAATAGCCAACCATGCTCGAATCCTCTGTGATAAGAATTCTATAGATATTCATACACCTACAGGAGAAGTAGTGGTGATTACAGGAGATAAGCCACGTAAGCCCATGAAGTTCATTTCAGTAATGAAAGTGGCTAGTTATTCAAGAAGACAAGGAATGGTGTATATGATTTCGGTAATCATTAACACTAAAAGTAAGGAACTTAGGGAAATTCCAGTAGTATCAGAATACTCAGATGTATTCCCAGAAGAACTACCTGGATTGCCACCTGATAGGGAAGTAGAATTTAGAATTCATCTGATTCCTGGAACTACACCGATAGCTAAGGCACCTTATCGGTTAGCACCCACCGAAATGCTAGAATTGAAAAAAGCAGTTAGATGAATTATTAAGCAAATGATTCATATAACCTAGTTCCTCCCCTTGGGGAGCACCCGTGTTGTTTGTGAAAAAGAAAGATGGGTCAATGAGAATGTGTATCGATTATAGGGAATTGAATAAGGTTACAATTAAGAATCGATACCCATTACCTATGATTGATGATCTTTTTGATCAACTTCAGGGAGCTAGATATTTTTCTAAAATAGATTTACGCTCCGGATACCATCAATTGAAAGTACAAGAATAAGACATACCTAAAACTGCCTTCAGAACTAGGTATGGTCATTACGAGTTTACAGTCATGCCCTTTGGCCTAACAAATGCTCCTGCAGCATTTATGGACATGATGAATAGGATCTGTAAACCGTATTTGGATAAATTCGTAATAGTCTTTATCGACGATATACTTATTTATTCCAAAAGTCAGGACGAGCATCGTGAGCACCTACATACACTCTTAACTTTGTTAAGAAAAGAGAAACTTTATGCCAAATTCTCGAAGTGTGAATTTTGGCTACAAGAGGTACAATTTTTAGGTCATATGGTAAATCACGAAGGTATTCACGTAGATTGTCACACCCCGAATTTCCACGTGTCACCGGTGGGCCCGGTGGGGGAGTATCGTGACGTGGTTGGCAACATAATAGTCAAACAACACAATATTTAAATGCACAGCGGAAGCAAAGTATAGATTCATTTCAACCAATAATATTGTAATATTAAGTATCACAAGTAGTCGAATATAAATCCACAGGTAGATCAAATTAAAAGGAAACAATGTTCAACAGTCTATGACATCCAAGCTTGCGAGACTTATTGTGGATGCTAGGAGAAAAGCCAGCCTATTACGCGTAGTACCTGCACTTAACCTTTTTGAGAAAATACGTCAGTTTACACTGGTAAATACAATCAACCGACTCATTTTGAAAAGAGTTTAAGAAAATGCATTTGAGGCACAAGGCACAAATAATATTTTATAACTTGGGATAATTATTTAAATATAATGCTTGTAAAGGATTCACATGTTTCTTTGCGTTCAGTAGCCCGGATCGAGCCGGGTTAAAGATCAATAGACACACCACATTATGTAAATGAGACACTGACAGGTGTACGCCTACACCTGAGTGCTAAGGTCGTGGCCATTTCGTAAAATGATGCCAGGGATATCCGGGACACGGTCATTAACCCCCCAAAGGCTTTAAGCAAACAAAACAATTTAAACGGTTATTTCGATAATACTTAACCCCCAAAACGATTAAGGTCGAAATGCCCGACCAAGCGGTATTTTATATACCGTACCCCAAGCCCGTATAGGGAAAATAAGTTAAAAGTATTTACCTGTGCAAGTATATATCACAATCAGCTAGTGCAAGTATCTTTTACCGGGTTCTCCTAATCTGGAACGAAGGTTTATAATAACCTATTAGAATCCTAACGGGTCTTTAGTTAAGCTTAAGCTTAGACCGGTTAGTTTTAAAGATACGGTTCGTACGCACGATTAAGCGAAGACCGGATAGAATGTGATTTAGACCCGACAAGTTTGAAGACTTTCTTAATATGGGTATATTATACACATTCTGGATTTTGAGATAAAACCGATAAGGTTTGACCCGTTTCGGCTAATTTATGTAAACTAGTTACATAAACCGAACCGAACGCGCATGAAGCGTAACGGGTATCCGTAAGAGTCCTAAACAGGTTTCCTAAGTTAACATGCCTTAAATATGTTGGGATATCAGTATGATACCTTCCATTACGCCCAAAACGAGTTTAATCTCATAATAAGCCCCGTAGGGGTATTTTGGTCATTTTTAAGATTATAAAAAGGATTAATTTATCTTCTGTGATCCGGGTCTGAATAAATCAGTAAAATAACTCATTTTATCAGGTTATAACATTTGGTTATAAGTCTTATATGCTAAAATAGTTTTAAACCCAAACTATGCGTTAAATACGCGCATAAAGCCGTTTTAAGCGACGTACGGGTTAAAACATGATTCTGAGTTTTCTGATCAGTTAAACAGGTTCAAAACACTTCATTTATTATTTAAAATCAGTAGCAATTAGATTGGTGTCAAAAGGATTTGTAAAACTCATTTTATGGCCGAAAAGGGTATATTCGGTATGGTCATAAGGGCATTATGGTCACTATTTAAGCAATTAACGGAAACGTCGGACAAACGTGGTTTCAAGTGGTATAAACGCAGAGGGTTATACACACATGTAACTAGGTCCTAATGGAACTTTAAGGCATCTCTAAACTTATCTAAACCGGGTCAGAACTGAAGTCAAAGCAAAAGTCAAACTTTTGCGTCTTTCGGTTCCGAATCGGTTCAAAACAGAAAGTTGTCGAATCAAACAAGCTTAGACAAGTTATTATACTTATTATCAAGTTATATGAATTATAAAACAGGTTACACGCCTTTTATAATGCTAATCGCGTGTTAATTTCAAAATATCAATTCTGTTGACTTTTTCGGACAACGTTTGACTCGACAAATGACCTAGTTAGGCTTGGAATCAGTGAGTGCCCTTTTAGGGGTTTATTACCCACATAATTACCAACTTATAACAACTTTAACTTAGCATAATCGCTGGACCATTTGTTTTTAATCGTTAAGTCAAACCGTAGTTACGTCGGTTTGACTTTTAAGCTAAATACAAAGCAAAACTGAAATAGAGAAGGTCAAGGGTACTTACACTTGTCTAATGGATGATTAAGAAGGCCTTGGGTCTGCTGTGGAGTTCCAAAGATGAGCAGAAATGAATGTGTGGTTGCATGTTGCAACATGAGACTTATATAGTGACTTTGTTCTTCTTAGATTGATGCCAAATGGGTCTACCAATGTTCAAGGATCAATACATGTGTCATCTACAGGCTAAATACCATCATAGGAAGCCCATAGAATCGAAAACCTGAGTTTAAAGTCGGTTATAAGCTGAAAACAGCCACCTGTGGGTTTTCTGTCGCTGGTAGCTGTCACGCGGCCCGCATAAGACATGGTTAAGTCTTACGCGGCCCGCCTGGGACCCCGGCTCAGATTTAAAAATTTTCATTTATTGCATGTTTAGTCCCTGGTCCTCCTAAACGTCGCTTTCACACTTATTCTTGCATTTAAACCTTTGATATTGACATTTAGGGGCTTTAAGACTTATACCATCTTTGTCAAGTCCTCGGGTAACTTTGTGATCACCCGAAAAGCCCTAATTTTCAATGTTGACGATTTTAACCCTTACACACGAATTTTATCATAACTTTCTCATACGGTAACGAAACTTGGTGAAATTTTTATGGTGCATTCTAGTGAGCATAATTAACCGTTACAAGGCTTCGGGTTTGCTAAAAGGTCACTCAGAGGTATATCTTAATATGTTGACACAATTAACCCCTGTAGTCTGTAATCTCTCACTTTCTTTCCCAATTCGCTTCGTATGGTCCATGATCCATTCGTTTAAGGTTATAAACATCATGTAGGGTTATTGCAAGGTGTATTTATCCAGTGTGGACACTTTGAACCCTTAAATATACATAGTTTCATTGTTTGTCAACTTTAGTCCTTCTAAAGTATTCTTTCACACGTTCAAAGGTTATGACACGTGTCAAGACATTATAGGACGTAAATTTTCGAGGTGTTACATAGATCCCTCCAAAATAGAAGCAATCACCAAATGGAAGGTTCCGCAATCAGCTATGGAAATTAGAAGTTTTCTAGGGTTAGCCGGATACTATAGACGGTTTATTAAGGATTTTTTTTCTAAAATAGCTGTGCCATTAAGTAAGCTAACCTGTAAAGCAGTTAAATTTGAGTGGGGACCCAAGCAAGAAGAAGCTTTTAAAATTTTAAAGCAAAGGTTAACAAACGCCCCAATTCTTGCCTTGCCAGAAGGAACAAAAGATTTTGAAGTTTACTGTGATGCTTCTAAGCTAGGATTAGGATGTGTGCTAATGCAATGCAAAAAGGTAATTGCGTATGCTTCAAGGCAATTGAAGAACCACGAGGAAAATTATACGACACATGAGTTAGAATTAGGGTCGATAATTTTTTCCCTTAAGATTTGGAGACACTATCTGTATGGCAGTAAGTTTACAGTCTATACAGATCATAAGAGTTTAATAAATATATATTTGGGCAAAAGGAATTAAACATGAGGCAAAGAAGATGGATGGAAATTCTAAGTGACTACGACTGTGATATTCAATATCACGAAGGGAAGGCAAATGTAGTAGTAGATGCCTTAAGTCGTAAGTATCATGAGAAACAACGACGAGTTCGTGCTCTTAGATTAAATCTACAGTTAGATTTAATGGAACAATTGAAGAACATTCAAGAAACAGCAATCAAGGATGATGCTGAAGGAATGAAGGGAAGAATAAAAGAACTGGAACAAGGGATTGATGGAATTTGGAGACTCCACAAGAAAAGGATTTGGGTACCTAAGCAGGGAGAGTTAAGAAATAAGATTTTAGAGGAAGCCCATAAATCTAGGTATACCATGCATCCTGGTAATAATAAGATGTACCAAGATTTAAGGAATAACTTCTGGTGGATAGGAATGAAAAAGGATAAAGCTAGATACGTATCTAAGTGTCTTACTTGTTCTCAAGTTAAGGCAGAACACCAGAAACCCTCAGGTCTACTTCAACAATTAGAAATGCCTGTTTGGAAATGGGAACTCAAAACAATGGACTTTGTTACTAAGTTACCCAAAACTAGAAAAGGTAATGACGCGATTTGGGTAATTGTGAATCGATTAACCAAATCAGCTCATTTTCTACCCATGAAGGAAACCTTTAGCATGGAAAGGTTAGCCAAGTTATACGTAGACGAGGTAGTATCCTTACATGGAGTCCCACTCTCCATTGTATCGGATAGGGATAGTCGTTTTACTTCACATTTCTGGACAAGTTTCCAAGAAGCCATGGGGACGCGGTTAAATTTAAGTACAGCTTACCATCCCCAAACAGACGGACAAAGTGAAAGGACGATCCAAACTCTGGAGGACATGCTTAGGGCATGTGTGATAGATTTTGGTGGAAACTGGGATAACCACCTACCCTTAATTGAATTCTCCTATAACAATAGTTATCATTCAAGCATCGAAGCTGCCCCGTTCGAAGCACTGTACGGAAGTAAGTGTAGAACTCCAGTTTCTTGGGCAGAAATAGGAGAAAGTCAATTATCAGGTCCTGAAATAGTACAAGAAACCACCGACAAGATTACTCAAATCAAGAAAAGACTGAAGACAGCTCGAGATCGCCAAAAGAGTTATGCAGACAATCGACGCAAGCCACTAGAATTTCAAGTTGGAGACAAAGTACTCTTGAAAGTTTCTCCTTGGAAAGGAGTCGTTCGATTTGGTAAGAAAGGAAAACTAAGTCCAAGGTACGTAGGACCATTCCCAGTAGTTCAGAGAATAGGACCAGTCGCCTATCGCTTACAACTACCGGAAGAGTTAGCTGGAGTACATATGTATTTCATGTATCCAACCTCAAGAAATGTCTATCGGACGAATCACTAGTAGTTCCTCTTCAAGACATACAGGTGAATGAAAAGTTAAAGTTCGTGGAGAAACCGCTTCAGATAGAAGACAGAAAGATTAAGTTTCTCAAACACAAAAGATTGGTACTAGTCAAAGTCAAGTGGGAATCAAAAAGAGGACCCGAGTACACTTGGGAGCTGGAATCGGAAATGAAGCGAAAATATCCTCACTTATTTCAGTAAATCTCGAGGACGAGATTTTAAATAAGGTGGGGAGGATGTAAGGACCTGCAAAAATGTCCCTAAACGACCCGTAAGTGAAAACCCTGACCCCTGAAACCCTAATGTGCATGAAAAACCAAGAAAACAAGGTTTTTGGTTCTCAGGCGGGCCGCGTAAACAATAAGAGGACCCTTACGCGGGCCACGTCAACTTAATGTTGACCAGATAAGCTTTCCGGGCCACGTGTTGCATGCGTGTCAACCCTACTCGTGACACATCAGGCCTACACGTAGGATAGGGGCCCTCGCGGGCCGATTAAGAATCAAGAGGAGGTTTACGCGGGCCGCGTAAAACTCAAAATCTGGCTATAAGTAGCCTGTGCATGGGGCTTTCATACTGTTTCGAAAATTTTGATCAAAAACGAAGAATACTGCATAAATTTAAAGTTTTAAGGTATCAAGGCGCTGCTACGATACACGGTATTAACTCGATCGCTGCTACGATTCAATGTCCGATTGATTTAAACCAATCCGATGGATGTTTAAGTGCCGCTCAAACTCGGGCTATACTTTGTCATTCGTCGTGAATTCGATTGATGTTTAAGTATTGCACTTTGTCATTCGTCGTGAGGGTTTTGATCTCGTGAGTTATCGTAAATGTTGTATTAAGTTATTAACCTAGTTCGTATGCATTGTCATTTAATTTAGGTTACAAGGCTTATCAGTAGGCTAAACTCTGCCCGTTTAAACTTGCAATGTGAGTCATTCTCTTTTTATCAAAAGTGTTTTACAATACTCCGATTATTTTCAAAGTTATAATTACAGGGATTAAGTCGTGGTTATCTTGAATCACTGGCTAGTGGGGTATTGTGCACATTACTAATCTCTCACGGTCAGGTTCATCAACATAACAGTGATAATCATCATTACTTGGGTGAAAGGACCCAATAGTGGTATGACCATCATCACCAGGAGGTGACACGGCGCCAGATAAAAATAAGATAGTAGCCATTGTAATCGTTCTTATGCTGTAATTTATAACTAAAGGTGTCGTTTTATTTAACCTGAATGACTCGCCAGTATTTCCCCGCTGATAAAATGTTTTTAAACATGTTTCAGGCGACCTACTATGAATCAAGGAAAAGTGCTACGGAGCACTAACAAGCTTGAGGAGGTGGCTCAATAAAATAAATAAACATGTTTTGTAAAACACGGAATTTCCTTGCGAAATTCCTCTATTGTAAATTACAGGGTTATCCCAAATTATGAAATAAAATAATTGGGCATTTTCAAGTTTAAAAAGATCCTGTTACACTTCCGCTGTCAACTCAAATAATAAATACCACGGGTTTCTGTCCCGCGGCGCCTGGACCGGGTCACACCAGGACGGAGGCCGTGACACTTAAAGTGATAGGAAATGAGTGTATTATCTAACATCCCATTTTTTACCCAAAAGACTTATTCCTCTCAGGAATACCCATTTGATTGTCCCACCCACCGGGACGCATGCTCAAGAGAAATGAACTCACCTTAGTTTTGCTCGGTATGTTAAGTTACCCATCCAAGTTGGTCAACCCAAACCCTACCGTGGTTACCAATAAAAAAAATCAGTTCCACAATTAATCAAGCCACGTATTTTCACAGATTGCATTCATCACAAGGATCACCATTCACACGTAGCAAATACCCAATTCTCATACAAGTCCACATCCCATGTGAATGTCACATAACAACACACAACAGGAGAGTGTTCTACTTACACAAGTCAAGTCAGATTTCTCATTCTTAATCAGCATGGTTATCATGCAACAACAGTATTTTATAAACACAGGTATCCATCATCACATACATTTCAAACTGTTACTGTTACTGTTCATTTGCACGGCGAAGAGTCCTCACGGCGAAGGACCATTCTTCGCCAAAAATGATTATGGCGAAGTATTATTCTTCGTCGGTGTGAGTGTGACGAAGGAGTATCCTTCGTCGAGTTCACGTTTGATGAAGAACCTTAGAGGTTCGTCAGAAATCGTTCAACGAAGAACTATATTCTTCGCCGAGCTTAGTTCTTCGTCAGGAGTCTTTCGTCGCTGTCTAACAGCAGACGGTTATTATTTTCTTTTTGACTACCCTTTCCGTAATTTACGTAAACACCATCCCTATTCCAAAACAGATCAACATTATGATTTAAATCAGTTACTACTCGTATGAACCCTAACTGTCGTTCATCATCAACGCTGACATCGCAACACCGAAATACATACGTTTAATCCCATAATAACCATTCTATCAATCATTAACCCTAACCATCAAATGACTACACAATCATATTATTAATTCATCATGATATAAGTTCATCAAACCAAATTATCAAACCGCATCGTAAGTATGAACGTATACAAATCATCGTAACCTCATCATGCAAGTTCTAGATTCACAATCCTATCAATGAAATCCTAATTCATCACGTGTAATCATAGCAATCATCACATTCAGATTACGACAAACTAACATGGATAAAACACTAACCAAGACTCCGAATATGTTGGTTCGATCGAGACACAGATGCTTCGAGTGATCGGAGACAGCCGTCGGGTTTGCAATGGAGGAGGAGAATGTTTAGGGTTTGATGTTTGTTTTAAGTCCTAACAGTTTACGAAAGGTTATGCAATTAAATATCAGTCGTGCTCAATCTGGCCCATGAAGGAACCTGGGCCGAGAGCCCCTTTTGGCGAACGTCTTCTTGGCGAAGAATGATTCTTCGCCACATTGCAAGCGTGACGAAGGTTCTTCTTCGTCGAAGATCGGTTGTGACGTAGACCTATTCTTCATCGAGGGGTGGTTGTGACGAAGACCTATTCTTCGTCGGGTGTGTTACTCAGTCAGAGTTAAACATAAATATGTTATGATTAAACACTACGCAATGCTTAAGTTTTCATGTAACACCCAAATGTAACAATACTTTATTCAAATATCATGCACAAGATACAATGTAACATGAATTGTGAAACAAGTGATGCGTAAAGGAAAGACCTTGAAATTTCAGGTTGTCACATCATCCCCAACTTGAAAGAAATTTCGTCCCGAAATTTGCTAAGTAGCCCAAAGGTGCAAGGTGTTAGCTCAGGATGACTGTGGATTTTCCGCAGGCGCCATATCATGTAACACCTCGCAAAATCATGTCCAATATAGTATCGACACGTGTCATGGACTTTAAACGATTAACGGATTGATTACGAGGGACTAAGGTTGTCAAACGAAGAAAGTATATGTGTAAGAGGATCCAAAGTGTTAATATATGAGAATTTTTCCTTTCAATGACCCTACACGACGTTTATACCCTTAAACGAATAAATCATGAATCGTATGAAACCATTTGTGGAAGAAAATGAAAGTTTACAAGACGCTTGGGTTAAATGTGTCAACATGTTTAATTTATACCTCTGAGTGACCTTTTAACAAACCCAAAGCTTTGTAACGATTAATTATGCTCCCAAGAATAAGTGATCAAAATTTCACAAGGTTTCGATATCGTATGAGGAAGATACGTTAACTTTCGTAATTAAGGGGTTAAAAACGTCAACAAGGCAAAACTTATGTTTTCGGTTATCATTTAACAAAACCGGACCTAATGGTGTTTGGTTATATCTCATGGATCACAAGAATAAAAGTTAAACGAGTTAAATGTGCTTAAAATGAAAGAAATTACGCTTTAGAAGGTCCAGGGACTGAAAATGTCATATTTTAAAACTTGCTGATCAGGTAACCTACATGGTGGCATCACGCCACCACCACCACCTTCTGCCATCACACGACGCGACGGCCTGACCTGGGCAGATTCTCTGCACAGCTGCATGTACAGAAGGTTACACCGCCTTTGCATGGTGGTTTTCGAATTCAGGGACTGTTCCAATGGTTTTTCATGCATAGGGGACACCTGGGATGATCAGGGATCACTTGTAGGCTTGCGTGTTATGATCTTGTGATGTTTTAAGTCCTATATAAGACCCCTTGTTGCAACACTTGAACTTGCTCACTTTGAATCATTTCAAAACCCATTCTCTGGAGCTCTCTGGACTTCAAGAAGTTTTCACAAGTTCCAAATTCATGTTAAGGACCATTGTAAGTGTTCTTAACCTCCTAAGTTCAAGTTTTGTTAGTCTAATGACCAAAAGTCAAAGTCATCGTAATTAAGCTTTGACTTAGTGATTAATCACTAATGGTCCAGTCATTTTTCGAATTGAAAGTGGCTATGAGTTGGTAATTATGTGGGTAATAAACCCTTAAAAGGGCACCCTCTAATTTCCACTCTAACTAGGTCAATTGTCGGGTCAAACTTTATTATAAAAAGTCAACAGAAAGCTATTTTGCAAATAAACTCATAATTAACAATGTAGAAGCTATGAAACCTGTTCTAACACTTATATAACTTGGTAATTAATGTAAGAACATGTCTAAGCATGTTCAACCCGACAATTTTGAGTTTAGGCTCGGTTCGGAACCGAAAGTCGCAAAAGAAGACTTTTGCTTTGACTTTCAGTTCTGACCCAAATTAGCTTAGTTTGGATATGCCTTAGAGTTCCTTTAGGACCAGGTCATAGGTTAGTATAACTCTCTGAGGTTATACAACTTGGTTCCTAATTAATCCGATTCATATGCATGTTTCCGTTAATTGCTTAAATGTTGACCATTATGCCCTTTTGACCTTAAAACGAGATTTTTGAAAATGTGAGAGGACAAAAACCTTTATTACTAATTTATAAACATGTCCTAAAAATTTGACATCAATTTGAGGTCTAAATTAGGAGTTATGCTCAATATCGTAATTTGAAAGCTTTGTATTAATTAAATGGCATAATTAGCATAAAGCCTATTTAAACCCAAATTTCGACGCCAAAATTTTTACCCAATGATGTAATATAATATTTTGAGATTTTTGAAGATTTTTATTTATTTTTAAACTGATCATGGCATAGGGTTCTTGCTTTGATTCGGTAATTGTCGGTTATACCCTTTTCTTGAATAAAATGAGTTTTACATAACTTTTTGATACCAAACTTTTTGCTACTGATTTTATATGATAAATAAAATATTTTGAACTTTATAAACTGATCAAAAACTCGGATTTCCTTTTATAACCCGAAATTCACTTAAAACGACTTTTTACGCGTTTTAAACGCATAGTATGGGTTAAAACTATTTTTGTCATATAAGACTTGATACCTACTGATGTTTTACGTAAATTTTTATACTTTAACAGTAAGCCAAAGTTTTGAACTCAGATTTCCAAATTTGACCTTTAAAGCTTATGTGAAATTACCAAAATGCCCCTTCGGTGCATAGTTTGGTTATAAATAATAAATTTCACATACATGCATTACCCTACTGTTATGACTTACAAAAATAATTATTTTTACTGATCAATTCAGACCAGAACCTCAGATTTATATTTAACCTCTTTTATAACCCTTAAAATGACCAAAGTACCCCTACGGGGCTTAATTTGAGTTTTAAATCCGTTTTGGGCATAATGGAAGGTATCTTACTGATATCACAACATATTTAAGGCATATTAACTTAGGAAACCTGTTCATAACTCATTTGGTTACCCGTTATGCATTTATCGCGTTCGGTACGGTTTATGTGACTAGTTTGCATAAATTGGCCGAAACGGGTCAAACCTTATCATTTTCACTTCAAAATCCAGAATGTGTTTAGTTTACCCATATTATACAAGTCTTCATACTTGTCGGGTCTAAACCACATTCTAATCCAGTCTTCGCTTAATCTTGTGTTTTGAACCGTATACCTTTCTTTAAAACTAACCGGTCTAAGTTTAAACTTAAGTAAGACCCGTTAGGAATCTAATAGGTTAATTAAAACCTTCGTTCCAGATTTAGGAGACCAGTAAAAGATACTTGCACTTGCTGATTTGTACGGCTGGGATAAATTTGTATAATTTGCTCAGGTAAATACTTTTAACTTATTTTCCCTTATACGGGCTTGGGGTACGGTATATAAAATACCGCTTGGTCGGGTATCGAATTTTAATCGTACGAAGGTTAAATCATTGAGATAACCCATTTAATCTGTTTTGTTTATTCTAAGCCTTTGGGGGGTTAATGACCATGTCCTGGATATCCTCGGCTCATTCATTGAAATGGCCACGACTTAAGCACGGGGTGTAGGCATACACCTTCCAGTGCGTATGTAAAATAATATACCCACCTGTTCGAGAATAACTCGACGTGGGATATATTATGTGGTGTGTCTATTAATCTTTAACCCGGTATTCAACCTGGGCTACTGAGTGTATAATAAACATGTAATTCTTTAACAAGTTTATTTTTAAATAATTATCCCAAGTTATAAAAGATTATTTTGTGCCTTGTGCATCCAAATCAATTTTCTTAAACATTTTCAAAATGAGTCGGTTAATTGTATTTACCGGTGTAAACTGACGTATTTTCCAAAAAGGTTAAGTGCAGGTACTAGACGGAATAGGCTGGCTACTCCTAGCATCAATAAAGAGTCTTGCAAGCTTAGATGTTTATGAATCTGTTGAACAATGTTCCTTTTAACTTTGATCCGCCTGTGGATCCTTTACAACCGTTTTTGTAATAATTGATATTACTTTCATTCGGTTTGTAATGATTTTATCTTTCGACTTCCGCTGTGTATTAAACTGTGATAAATTGTCTATGATGATATCAACTACGTCACGATACTCCCCACCGGTAATACGTGGAAATATCGGGGTGTGACACATCATCCCCAACTTGAAAGGGAATTTCGTCCCGAAATTCACCAGTTGCATCAGAACTAGATTGGTCAGTTGGGAATAGTTGAGGATACTTGAGCTTCATCTGATCCTCGCGTTCCCACGTGAACTCTGGTTCACGTCTTGAGTTCCAACGGACTCTCACGATTGGAATTCGACTATGCTTACGAACCTTGACTTCCCGGTCCATAATTTCGATTGGTTCTTCGACAAACTGCAATTTGTAGTCGATTTTCAGTTCTTGAAGTGGTACCACAAGTGTTTCATCGGACAAACACTTCTTTAATTGCGAAACATGGAATACATCATGAACGTTACCCAACGCAGCAGGTAACTCGAGCTTGTAGGCTACTTTACCGATTCGTTCCAGAATTTCGAATGGTCCAACATAACGCGGATTAAGTTTGCCGCGTTTCCCAAAACACACCACACCCTTCCAGGGCGAGACTTTCAACATAACGCGATCGCCTACAACGAACTCCAAGGGTTTCCTACGCTTGTCAGCATAGCTTTTCTGACAGTTGCGCGCTGTCGCCAAACGATTTCTGATCTGGACAATCTTTTCAGAAGTTTCGAGTACAAGTTCCGGACCTGTGATTTGGCTGTCACCCACCTCAGCCCAACAAAGAGGAGAACGGCATTTCCGTCCGTACAATGCTTCGAATGGAGCTGCCTGGATGCTGGAATGGTAACTGTTGTTATAAGAAAACTCTATCAGAGGCAAGTGTTTCTCCCAACCCTTACCAAAATCGATCACACATGCTCGCAGCATGTCTTCAAGTGTCTGGATGGTTCATTCACTTTGACCATCCGTCTGTGGGTGATAAGCAGTACTCATGTCGAGACGTGAGCCGAATGATTTATGTATCGACTGCCATAAATCTTATATAAAACGCAAGTCACAATAAGAGATAATAGAGGTTGGCACCCCATGCCTAGAGACCGCCTCCTTTAGATAAATATCAGCAAGTTGAGAGAACTTATCAGATTCCTTGATTGCTAGGAAGTGTGCCGACTTCGTGAGACGGTCGACGATCACCCAGATGGTATCGTTTCCGTTTTGAGTTCTTGGCAGACTAGTGATGAAATCCATAGCAATTTGCTCCCATTTCCACAAGGGTATTTCTGGTTACTGAAGCAGGCCTAAGGGTTTCTGATACTCTACCTTGGCTTTCGCACAAGTCAAACATTTACTCACGTACGTCGCGATATGAGCTTTCATCTTCGGCCACCAATACAAGACTTTGAGGTCCTGATACATCTTATCCGAACTTGGGTGAACAGAGTATCGTGACTTATGCGCTTCGTCCATCACAAGCTCCCTAAGATTACCATACAAAGGAATCCATATCCATTCCATAGAATAATAAATGCCGTCAGATCTCTCCACGAGTCGTTTCTCCATGCCCCGCAAGTACTCAGCCTAAAGGTTTTCTTCTTTCAGTGCTTCTGTTTGAGCAGAACGGATCTGGTCAGGGAGATTTGAGTGAATAGTAAGTTGTAAGGCTCGCACACGTTTAGGCTTTGCCTCCTTTTCGACTAAGGGCATCAGCTACAACGTTAGCTTTGCCTGGATGATATTTGATAGCACAGTCGTAGTCATTTAAGAGTTCTACCCACCGACGCTGTCGCATGTTCAACTCTTTCTGATACGCACGATTTTCTCTTTGCAGAGAATTTCCGCTTAATGCTTAGACAACCAGTCCATACCAACGACTACATCAAAGCTTCCAAGAGTAATGGGAAGTAGGTCAATATCGTACACTTGACCCATAAGATCGAGTTTACACCCAAAAAGAACATGCGAGGCTTCAATCGATTTTCCATCAGCTAATTCTACTACGTGCTTGTTTATGTCACACCCCAACCGATGGCAGAAACATCGGGGCGCGGCACTGAGCGAAACAGATTGTCCAGGAGAATCCATAACAACTATTTGTTATGATATATTAAAGGTTCATGTCCCATACCACAAACATATAAGATAAAAACAGTTATTACAGACGTTCTCAAATACAAATATCCATTCCGACAACTCAGATTTTATTTAGTTTGTTTCTAGACTCCATCCTAGCTCAATTCCATCAAATAGCAATCAAGCGTCCTAAACACCTGTCACATACATTAAAATATAGGTCAATACACATAGTGTAAAGGTGAGCATACAAGTTTGATAGTATAATAGAGTTCGAAAGCGTTTACGCATAACCAGCATGTACAACGTATAATGTGAAGCATGTAAGTTATCGACAAAGATCCTATCAATACCAATGACTGCGATTTGACTGCGAGTAGCGAGTGCGGATCACATGTTCGCCACTACGAACACGTGAAGTAATGTCCTTAACAACCCCTGAGTGAACATGTGCTGAGTCCAAACTATAGTACTATCGTTGCTAAGGCAGGTAGACAACAATCAATGTGTAAACATAACAAACAGGCATTCATCGAGTCACGTATAACATGCAGTAACGTTCAGCATATAAATAGTGTTTGCGTTGTGTGTCGATGTGATTTAGAATAAGTAACGTATGTAACACCCAAAAGTGCTTAAAGCAAAAAGGGGTTGAGTATACTCACAGCGATGGAAGTTAATGGATTGAAGGGAGCGCTAGAGTGGGATTAGCCTGATCAGAATGATAACACAAGCGATAAGTGTCATGTAAAACGATGCATGGGGAAACAGGTGTTGAGTGGTCATCCGGCCGGATGGCAATCCGAATGGATGGCCATTCGGTCGGATTGAAACTCGTTTGGGATGGATGTGTTTGTGTATGATGCCAAAACTTGAAGTTCATAAGAACTTCATGATGACATCATCCTAGAACACCTCAAATCCGCTGATTTCATGGTTAAAAGTGAAGATTCAATGGTGAAAAACATGAAGAAATGTGTGTAGATTATAGAAGTATAAGATTTGAGCTGAAAACTTACAAGAATCGCGAGAAATCGAGAGAAAGAAGGTCTAGAACACTGCTGGTCGAGTGATGTGACCGAGGGGTATTTATAGGGTTTCCAAAAGAGGAAAGGGAGTGCTGGCCACGGATCGGGTGACGGTCCGATCGGATGGCCATCCGATCGGATTGCCATTCGATCGAATGGTCATTCGATTGAAGTGGCTCGACGATTTGAGTTTTCGCGTTTCATTTCGTGTGTTGAGCGTTGCGATGCGTTTCGAGTGAGCGATGCGATAGTATTTCCCACTAGTTACACAAATAACCTAACTACTATATCTAACATACAATCGCTGTAAATAACTTGCGTTTAGAGGTTGCGATTAGATTGCGATGCGATAGAATTCGATTGCGATTAAACACCTCAACATAAACATAACATGTGCAAACAACACATAATAGCACACACACGTAAAGCAATATCCAAAACCTATAATTCGGGTTGTGAACGCGATTGCTATGCAATTAGCGATTAGTATGCGATTAAGTAGCGATTTATTAACATGTATTCCACATAATACAACTAAAGCAATTTAAATACAAAACTGGTTATAAGTCAAGGTGGTCAAATCCGTAGTTAAGCAAGGAGTGATAGATCGCGATTAGCAATCGTTTCTTCCTTTGACTTTGGCCTTGACTTTGACTTTGACTACAGTAGCACGGGTTGTTACAGTCTCCCCTACTTAAGGAAATTCCGTCCCAAAATTTAAGAAGTAGTCGTAACAAACAGTTGCGGGTACTTCGCCTTCATGTCACTTACGAGTTCCCAGGTAAACTCGACGCCGCGTTTGCCTTCCCAGCGAACCTTCACAATGGGAATGCGTGAGCGTCTGAGTACATTGGTTTCTCGGCCCATGATCTCGACAGGATTTTCCACGAAGTGTATGTGACAACTGTCACTTTTCCGTACATTCCGTACACTAATTGAACAGTAATCTGTGCTTAAATAATTATGCATGATCTAGTTTACAAGACAAATGAATTTCTGATTACTGTTATATATATACAATGGCATTTCATGTTACAAGACTTTTATCGTTGCTACGTGCAACACGAGATAGTTCAAATGATACACAGAACAGAATTGGCACCATTACCAGACAAACTAAAAATGCTGACGAAGTTCAGTACGTAGACAGACAGTATTTTGAGGCCCAGTATGAGCCAGAGACCAAGTGATACACTAGTATAGTGTGTAGGGAAGTAAGGACCACAAAACTGCATTCCGAAGTGATAGTTTAAGTGCCGGGAAGTGCCTAAAACCCACATAAAGTGCAGAATTCTGCATAATTCAGCAAAAATCAGCATTTTAACAAGTTTATTATATGCAAAAATATGGCAAAATGGTCCTGTATGCTTTGCTAAGTGTCGGGAATTAAAAGTGTCACAAAGGGGTACATATTGAACACTAAACGGAAATGTTTGACACTTTAACAAACCGGTATCTAACCGAACAACCGGACATTACCCGGAACACCAAAATATTGCTAGAAGCATTGTTTTTATTTTTCTGAGCTAGTTATAGTTCCCGAACACTTAAACATACTACATAATGCAAGAAACACTTAAAACACTAGAAATTACACTTAACTTCCACTAATAACCTACACTTACCATCAATTTACATTTAACCCCCCCTCCTCCATATCTACGGCCCATGTAGGGGCCCCACTCCAAGATTGCAAAATCTCTACTAAATCCCATCTTGATATTACTTTGATTTTATTAGATATTGCTTGGATATTCCTAGATTTATTTAGATTTCCTTGGATATTATAAAGATCATATCTCACAACTTCACAACATTCACCACTCCATCTCTCACTTACTCTCTCTCTCTCCCTCTCGGCTCTACATGGTGCCGCCACCACCACCACCACCTTGCAACCACCATCCATCCATTTTTAAGCTCATTCCAAGTACTATAAGGTGTTACATGGAGCTTGGTGCTTGAAGAACTTGAAGAACCTTCATCCATTGCTTTTATCATCCATCTCCATCATCTTTTTCTCTAGTGATCTTCCCTAGCCTTTGAGCTAGTTGTAAGCTTCTTGTTACTAGTTTTTATTTCTTATTTTGTTGGTTAAAAAGATGTATATTGTTGAGAATCACAAGAACACTAAAAGAACATAAACAAGAATCATAAACATAAGCTTACATATGATGATTTATGGATGAAATGAGGTTGTTAAATACATGCATGACACTAGATTGTTATTTACTTGAAATTATGATGTTGATCATCATGAGGAGCTTGCTAGATTGTGATTAAACACATGATTAAGCAAGTTAGAGGATGATTATGTGTTAACCCAAGAAGATCATCCTCACTTATAAACATGAATTTGAAAATAAAATTATTTCTTGAAAAATAGTAAATAAAATGAACTAGTAATCTTATGAATCTAAGATTCATGTATGATTTTGTCACACCCCCAAAATCCACACGTGGAGTATCACCGCAGGAGGCGTGACATGACCAGGATCAAGCCACCAATCATATTGAAACAATGTATTTAAAGTAAATAAAATCCAACCACGCAATATAATTGGTGTCCAAAAACAGTTTAACAAGTCTAAGTTATCAGCGGAAGCAATTAGTTCAAAACCTAAATCATAAATTAAAAGTGTTTAAGTTCATCATGAACACCCAATGTCCATGCTCCACAACGACTCTTCCCCATTGCAAGCTCCTGCTAAACCTAGTGACCTGCAAAGCATGTAGTAACGAGTCAACAACAAAGTTGAGCGAGTTCACGGTTGGTTGTCCATTTTAGAGTTGTTCCAAAAACATAGTTTAATCTTAACCGGCTATCCAGCCGTGGGGGTTACCCCTTAGTTCCAAAACGTTTATTAGTTAACCCATTTTTACTTCGGCTACTCCAGCCGTGGGGGCTACCCCATGTTTAAACTACCAGACTCGTTACCATATCGACTACTAACGTTCGTCATGTTTATGTGCCCTCGTCAATGTCTATCATCATTGACGTGCCTAGTCCATTAGTCCACGCCCGTCCTTTGCGGCACGGTGTGAGGTTTGTTAAACCTAATAGCGCTATTTAACTAATGACCCGTTCGCCATTTGCCTCGGCGATTAAGTCGATATAAAAGGAGGGACTTCGTTGATAGAGTTCTAGTCTAGTAAATCTAAATCCGTCCCAACAGGACGAGGAATCTACATTCCTGAACACGTCCCAACAGGACAAGGAATCCTTATTCCTTAACCCATTCCCAACCCCTTGGAATTACCATGCTTTGTAGAAAAGTGTGAACTCACCTTAGGTTAGCTCGGCAGATAAGCGAAAGGTCAATTGAGCTGGTCGAGACTAACCACGTCCTAACATGGTTATCACATAAGTCAGGTCTAGGTTCAAGTAGTGCACGTAAGTTTACACAGAACTAACAAGTCAAGAACACGAAATGATCATCTCATACACATTGAACATGTTAAGCAAATCTGTTAAACATATAAAGCCCAAACTTGTGCGATCAGAATGTATTGGGCTGAAGTAACAGTGTAAGCCCAATAGCATCTTGTGCGGTTGGAAAGTTGAAACCCAAACGACTACCCGGCCCAACATGTTGTGTGATCAGCACAACCTTGTGCGATCCACAGCATGTTGTGCGATCCAATAAACACCCGGCCCAAACTAATAAGTAACCCAACATGTACACGGTCCAAACAATTAGCAGAAATCCACTTGTGCGATTCATGTGAACTTGTGCGATTGAGTTGGGCCACACGGCCCAATAACGTAACAACTTAAACAACTGTGTGTGTGGCCCAAGTCTTGTGCAATCATTCATATCCTGGTTGTACCTTGTGCTCTGATCCGTTGCACTCAAGCTTGTGCGACTGTATTGTGTGATTGCCCTTGTGCGATCCAAGAGCTTGTACGTTCAGCTCTTGTGCGACTAAGGGACTTGTGTGATCCGTTGAATAATCCAGTAATTTAGGCAATCAGTTACATCTTTGACTTTTACCAAAACAATCCTAACAGTTTCCAATCATGCCCTAATCGATCAAAATATCATTCCTCATTGAATTCATATGAACCCTAATAATTATCAAATTCTAACAACCCATCTTAATCATTATTGAATCAATTAGTTTGGTTAATCGTTAAGATACAATATTCATCAAGCAACAATCCGAAAACAAGAACATAGAGGCCGATTAACATCTACTCGGTTCTATATCATCTTTAACATCATACAATTATCAGCCTTACAATGCCTTACAATGATCTAATCATACTACACATATGACTCGATTACATGAACACCAAAACTCAACAACTTACATCATAAGACATCACTAAATCATCATGTAATACATATAGATCACAACATCATCTAACATACAACCGATAATTACAAACACTAACAGGTTGAGAGAAGAATAGGATCGATCCGAGCAAGAAAGCTTCGAGGAAGAGGGGTGTTGATGCCGTCGGCTTTGAGAGGGAGGGAGAGGAGAGATTTAGGGTTTGCTAAACTTTGTGTGATTTGGTGAAGTGTAGGATTTATACTAACACTCTAGGTGTTATGCGAGCTAATGGAGTGGGCCGAACCCTTCATGGGTTGCCCTTGGGTTTCGAGTACAAATAGTGTGGCCCGAATGGGCTTATGCGATTACATTACATACATAGGTCACACAAAATCACATAACACGTAGCACTTATTCATTAAACCAACATACCAACTTGTCACATAGAGTTTATACACGTTACATTAAACACAAAGATAGGTCCAGAAATACGAGTTGTCATATCATCCCCAAGTTGAAAGAAATTTCGTCCCGAAATTTAACACGTACTCACCGAGGAAGATAGTTAAGTTACATGGTTTTCTTGGTTTTCCTAGGGTGTCACATCCTTCCCCCGTTGGTTTGGAATTTCGTCCTGAAATTCCGCAGTAGCTTCAGCCTCAGTAGTGGTTTTACTGTTTCCGAACAACTGGGGATACTTGTGCTTCATCTGGACTTCTCGTTCCCAGGTAAACTCTGGGCCACGACGGGAGTTCCAACGAACTCTAACAAGAGGTATTCTAGTGCGCTTGAGAACCTTAACATCTCGGTCAGTAATCTCTACTGGTTCTTCAACAAATCGCAGCTGATCGTCGACAGTGAGCTCCTTGAGAGGAACTATGAGGGTCTCATCTGACAGACACTTCTTCAGATTCGACACGTGGAAAACGTTGTGAACTCCGCTGAGTTCTTCGGGTAGGTTCAGTTTGTAGGCCACTTTGCCTATTTTCTCTATGATTTCGAAAGGTCTGACATATCGCGGGTTGAGTTTGCCTCGTTTGCCAAAACGTACAACACCTTTCCAAGGTGAGACTTTGAGTAGTACTCGATCCCCAACCTGGAACTCGAGTGGTTTCCTGCGCTTATCAGCGTAGCTTTTCTGACGATCACGAGATGCCGCCATTCGTTGTCGAATCTGAGCAATCTTCTCAGTTGTGTCTACCACAAGTTCTGGGCCAGTGATTTGGCTGTCACCAACTTCTGCCCAGCAAAGTGGTGATCGGCATTTACATCCGTACAATGCCTCAAACGGAGCGGCCTGGATGCTGCTGTGGTAGCTGTTATTATACGAAAACTCCACCAAAGGGAGGTGTCTTTCCCAACCATTGCCAAAATCGATTACACATGCTCGAAGCATGTCTTCAAGGGTTTGGATGGTGCGCTCAGACTGCCCATCCGTCTGTGGATGATAAGCGGTGCTCATGTCTAGACGTGAGCCAAAGGACTTGTGCATTGCTTGCCACAGTTCAGAGGTAAAACGCGCATCATGATCGGAAATAATGGAGGTTGGCACCCCGTGCCTCGAAACCACTTCCTTTAAGTAAACGTCCGCTAAAGTAGAAAACTTGTCTGTTTCCTTGATAGCCAGAAAGTGTGCAGACTTAGTCAATCTATCCACTATCACCCAAATAGTGTCATTTCCGCGTTGAGATCTAGGCAGGCCAGTAACGAAATCCATGGAAATTTGCTCCCATTTCCATGTCGGGATCTCTGGTTGTTGGAGCAGGCCTGATGGTTTCTGATATTCGATCTTAACTCTCGCACAAGTCAAACATTTACTGACGTAGGTCGCTATGTTGGCTTTCATGCTAGGCCACCAGTATGTAGTCTTTAAGTCGTGGTACATCTTATCCGACCCAGGATGTACTGAGTAACGAGACTTGTGCGCTCCATCACAAGCTCGCGTAAGTTTCCATAAAGTGGAACCCAGATGCGCCCTGTTATGTAGTAAGCGCCGTCTTCCTTTTGTTCTAACCGTTTCCTTGATCCTCGTAGGGACTCCGCCCTGATGTTCTCTGCTTTCAATGCTTCAACCTGAGCATCTCGTATCTGAGCGGGAAGACTAGATTGGATGGTAAGTTGTAACGCTCGCACACGCTTAGGTGTAGTATCCTTTCGACTGAGGGTGTCGGCCACAACATTGGCTTTGCCCGGATGGTACTTGATCGCGCATTCGTAATCATTCAAGAGCTCGACCCATCGACGTTGTCGCATGTTTAACTCCTTTTGCTTGAAGATATGCTCGAGCCTCCTGTGATCGGTGTGAATGGTGCACTTGGTACCGTACAGGTAATGTCTCCATATCTTAAGAGCAAAACCCATTGCTCCCAACTCCAAGTCGTGCGTAGTGTAGTTCCTTTCGTGAACTTTAAGTTGGCGTGATGCGTAAGCAATGACCTTGTCACGTTGCATCAACACGCAACCAAGTCCTTGGATGGACGCGTCACGATAAACTACGAAATTGTCTGTGCCTTCAGGCAGTGAGAGAATTGGTGTGCTACAAAGTCTATTTTTTAAGTGTTGAAACGCAGATTCCTTTGCATCACCCCAACGATAGGTGACACCCTTATGTGTTAGTGAGGTGAGAGGTTGCGCAATCTTGGAGAAATCCTTGATGAACCTTCTGTAGTAGCCTGCCAATCCCAAGAATTGGCGGATTTCTGTTGGTGTTCGAGGTGCAGGCCAATTCTTGATTGAGTCGAATTTGGATGGATCAACATGAATCCCATCCTCATTCACCACGTGGCCTAGAAAATGGACTTCACGAAGCCAGAAGTCACATTTAGAGAACTTAGCATACAGCTGTTCTGTTCGAAGGAGTTCCAAAATAAGTCGCAGATGTTGCTCATGTTCCTCCTGACTCTTAGAATGGATCAGGATGTCGTCGATGAAGACAATAACAAACTTATCCAGATAAGGTTTGCACACTCGATTCATAAGATCCATGAAGACCGCAGGTGCGTTTGTCAGCCCGAAAGGCATAACCAGAAACTCGTAGTGCCCGTAACGAGTCCTGAATGCTGTTTTGGAGATGTCCTCGTCTCGGACTCTCAGCTGATGATAGCCCGATCTCATATCAATCTTAGAATAGAAGCTCGACCCTTGCAACTGGTCGAACAGGTCGTCAATACGAGGAAGATGATAGCGATTCTTCACGGTCACCTTGTTGAGTTCGCGGTAGTCAATACACATTCTGAAGGTACCGTCTTTCTTCTTCACAAATAATACTGGAGCTCCTCAAGGTGAAGAGCTAGGACGTATGAAACCCTTTTCCAAGAGTTCTTGTAACTGTGCGGATAGTTCTTCTAGTTCGGATGGAGCTAAGCGATAAGGTGCACAAGCTATTGGTGCTGCTCTAGGAGCTAGCTTGATTTGAAACTCGACTTGTCGGTGAGGTAGAAGACCAGGTAATTCCTCAGGAAATACCTCAGGAAAGTCGCGCACAATCGGAATATCTTCTATCTTCTTCTCCTTCGTCGAGGTATCAGTAACGAGAGCCAGAATAGCAGTGTAGCCCTTTCGCAAACACTTCTGGGCCTTAAGGAAAGAGATGATGCCCACAACAGCACCACTCTTATCGCCATAAATCACTAAAGGTTCTTCACCAGAACGAGGAATGCGGACGATCTTCTCCATGCAAAGGATCTCTGCTCGATGTTGAGATAACCAATCCATCCTGATAACGATGTCAAAACTACCAAGAATGATGGGGATAAGATCGATAGAGAAGGTCTGACCAGCTAAGACGAGATCACAACCCTTAACTATGTGTGTGGCTTCAAGACTTTTACCGTTTGCTAGCTCTACCATGTGTTTGGTGTTCAAAAGTGTTAGAGTACGCTTAAGCATTTGACTAACTTTTAAAGACACGTAACTAGTATCGGCACCCGAATCAAATAAAACAGAAACATAGAAGTCGTCCAGTAGGAACTTACCCGTCACGACGTTGGGATCGTTCCTTGCATCTCCTTGACCAATCATGAAAGCACGACCCCTGGCACCATTGCCACCGTTGTTACCCCCGTTGTTTCCATTCCCCTGGTTGTTATTATTGTTGTTGTTCTGATTCTGGTTCAGCTGGGGACAGTCTCTCTTGAAGTGGCCTTCAGCACCACACTGAAAGCACCCTTTGTTGTTACCTTGTTGTTGCTGCTGCTGCTGGCGTTGATTCGATGGGGCTTGCTGTTGCTGCCGATTCTGATTCACGGGACGCTGACTCCTACAATCCCTTGCAAGGTGACCAGGCTTGTTGCACCGATGACAGTTGCCTCTACTACATGGTCCGCTGTTGATGCAAGTTACAGCGATTGCATTTGGGGTGATTCCCCTTGTATCCACCCTGCCCTTGACTTCCAGAAGACTGCTGACTGGGGCTCCTATAGTCCTCAGTCCTTCGCTGCTGTGACTGAGACTAAACAGAAGTCGAACCCCTGCTTGAATTTCCATCCCACTTGCGTTTGTTGTCGCTAGGAGCCTCTGAAGTAGCTGTAGCACTGATACGCTTGGGCAGCTTGTTTTGCTCAATTGTCTGATCCGTGAGACGATGAGCTAGTCGTATAACTTGCTGAATGGTATCAAGGTTAGCCGCAGTCACATGGCTCTGAATTTCTAGTACGAGACCCTTGAGGTACAGCTCGATACGCTTGATTGGAGGATCCACCATGGTAGGACACAAGATAGCTAGCTCATTTGATCTCTTCGTATATGCCTCGATTTCGGACCCCGTCATCTTCAAATTGAAAAACTCCACCTCTAGCTTGTGGATGTCGTCACGACTACAATACTCTTCCTTGATCAAATCTTTGAAGTCGTTCCATGGGGTGGCATTAGCAACCGCCAGCCCTAGCAGTTGAACCTGTGCTTTCCACCAGGTTAACGCAGCACCTTCGAGTGTTCCAGTAGCAAACTTTACCCTACGAGCCTCAGGGCATTCACACATCTCGAAGACAGATTCGAGCTTCTCGAACCAGTGTAGGAGACCTACAGCTCCTTCTGTACCACTGAAGGTATTAGGTCTACAATCCATGAAAGTTTTAAACATACACACGGGAGACTGAGCATGCTGACCTATTGCGCGAGAAAGAAAAGACAAGATTAAGCACGAGAGTTGGTTCGCGAGAGTAGGATCTAAACATCCTAGGATAGGTCGAAATGGCAGGTTATACCTCCTGAAGGGACAGCTACGAGTGCCTCAGCAACTCGTTCATTGATTAGAGCCGTCAGCTGGGCTTGAGTCAAGTTTAGGCGTCCACTCATGATCTTCACAACGAAGGAAACACAAGTAAGAAAGGTGTCGTGAAAAGGCGCAAGCATGGGGTGACAGAAGAGAATAAGCACACAAGGTTTCAAACAGCAGTTGCTACACTAACTAGGCATACCATGATCAATGCACTACTTAAACTAACAGACAGGCAATACAATTATAACCCATATCACCTATTGTGTTGAGTCTTGCACGTGGAGCGAAACGTCGTTGTGGATTGTTGAGCACTGTACAGGTTATAGTCTGGTTTTGTCAAAAAGTCCTTCCCCCTTTTTAAAACCAAGTTCACTATAACCAATGGCTCTGATACCAATCTGTCACTCCCCCAAAATCCACACGCGGAGTATCACCGCAGGAGGCGTGACATGACCAGGATCAAGCCACCAATCATATTGAAACAACGTATTTAAAGTAAATAAAATCCAACCACGCAATATAATTGGTGTCCAAAAATAGTTTAACAAGTCTAAGTTATCAGCGGAAGCAATTAGTTCAAAACCCAAACCATAAATTAAAAGTGTTTAAGTTCATCATGAACACCCAATGTCCATGCTCCACAACGACTCTTCCCCATTGCAAGCTCCTGCTAAACCTAGTGACCTGCAAAGCATGTAGTAACGAGTCAACAACAGAGTTGAGCGAGTTCACAGTTGGTTGTCCATTTTAGAGTTGTTCCAAAAACATAGTTTAATCTTAACCGGCTATCCAGCCGTGGGGGTTACCCCTTAGTTCGAAAACGTTTATTAGTTAACCCATTTTTACTTCGGCTACTCCAGCCGTGGGGGCTACCCCATGTTTAAACTACCAGACTCGTTACCATATCGACTACTAACGTTCGTCATGTTTATGTGCCCTCGTCAATGTCTATCATCATTGACGTGCCTAGTCCATTAGTCCACGCCCGTCCTCTGTGGCACGGTGTGAGGTTTATTAAACCTAATAGCGCTATTTAACTAATGACCCGTTCGCCATTTGCCTCGGCGATTAAGTCGATATAAAAGGAGGGACTTCGTTGATAGAGTTCTAGTCTAGTAAATCTAAATCCGTCCCAACAGGACGAGGAATCTACATTCCTGAACACGTCCCAACAGGACGAGGAATCCCTATTCCTTAACCCATTCCCAACCCCTGGGAAATACCATGCTTTGTAGAAAAGTGTGAACTCACCTTAGGTTAGCTCGGCAGATAAGCGAAAGGTCAATTGAGCTGGTCGAGACTAACCACGTCCTAACATGGTTATCGCATAAGTCAGGTCTAGGTTCAAGTAGTGCACGTAAGTTTACACAGAACTAACAAGTCAAGAACACGAAATGATCATCTCATACACATTGAACATGTTAAGCAAATCTGTTAAACATATAAATCCCAAACTTGTGCGATCAGGATGTATTGGGCTGAAGTAACAGTGTAAGCCCAATAGCATCTTGTGCGGTTGGAAAGTTGAAACCCAAACGACTACCCGGCCCAACATGTTGTGCGATCAGCACAACCTTGTGCGATCCACAGCATGTTGTGCGATCCAATAAACACCCGGCCCAAACTAATAAGTAACCCAACATGTACACGGCCCAAACAATTAGCAGAAATCCACTTGTGCGATTCATGTGAACTTGTGCGATTGAGTTGGGCCACACGGCCCAATAACGTAACAACTTAAACAACTGTGTGTGTGGCCCAAGTCTTGTGCGATCATGCATATCCTGGTTGTACCTTGTGCTCTAATCCGTTGCACTCAAGCTTGTGCGACTGTATTGTGCGATTGCCCTTGTGCGATCCAAGAGCTTGTACGTTCAGCTCTTGTGCGACTAAGGGACTTGTGCGATCCGTTGAATAATCCAGTAATTTTGGCAATCAATTACATCTTTGACTTTTACCAAAACAATCCTAACAGTTTCCAATCATGCCCTAATCGATCAAAATATCATTCCTCATTGAATTCATATGAACCCTAATAATTATCAAATCCTAACAACCCATCTTAATCATTATTGAATCAATTAGTTTGGTTAATCGTTAAGATATAATATTCATCAAGCAACAATCCGAAAACAAGAACATAGAGGCCGATTAACATCTACTCGGTTCTATATCATCTTTAACATCATACAATTATCAGCCTTACAATGCCTTACAATGATCTAATCATACTACACATATGACTCGATTATATGAACACCAAAACTCAACAACTTACATCATAAGATATCACTAAATCATCATGTAATACATATAGATCACAACATCATCTAACATGCAACCGATAATTACAAACACTAACCGGTTGAGAGAAGAATAGGATCGATCCGAGCAAGAAAGCTTCAAGGAAGAGGGGTGTTGATGCCGTCGGCTTTACGAATGCTTAAACGGTATGAAATGCTTAAACGGTATGAAATGCCTATGAAATACTAGATCATGTGAGCATAGACTAGATATTGAAATGCCATTAATACTTAATTAGGGACGAGGGTTAGATCTAATGGGTACGGCCGAACCCCACTCATGGTCACGACTAGTACCAAGCAGTGCTTCGGAGTCCCAGTCGAGGTTAATCGATACAGTCGGGGTTAATCGACACAGTCGAGGGTAATCGACACAGTCAAGGGAAATCGACACAGTCAAGGTAAATTGACACAGTCGAGGAAAATCGACAAGGGTATAAGCCATTACGAGTGCTTCCTATATCCTCACATGCCTTAAAGTCCTTATAAAACATTCATGTTAATACACGCTTTTCATACCTGTTTACAAAGGAGTCTCTCAAAGATTTACAAGAATTACAGTACATAAACAAGACGCATGAACTCGCTCAACTTTTTGTTGATGTTTTCCAAAATTACATGTATTTCAGGTGACAGGATGGATCTTGGGCGCGGGCGTCATAACTAGAAGTAAACTTCAAGTTTAGATGTCATCCACTGTTGTTAGTTGTAACCTAGTCGAAGGTTGTGTTTTAAAAACTTGAATAACCAGTGCTTGTAATACTCAAATTTTATGAATGGATGAACATCGTTTTGATCATGTAGTTGTTTATTACGATTGAATGCAATGATATTAAACCAGTCACACATCATACGCTTTCGCAAAAGTCAGGGTGTGACAGTTTGGTATCAGAGCTTCGATTGTAGTGAACTAGGATTCCTTCTCGAGTCTAGACTACAATCACTAGAGTTCTCTCACAAAAACATTTTACAAAAAGGTTTTCATTGCATTCACGTAAGTGTCAAGATCCATGATTCAAACACTTTTCAAAGAAGAGACAAGGCAAGGACATTAATAGGGAATACCCTCAAGATAAGGTGCCAACTTAGGTCGATGTCTGAATCCGCCGCATGGCAGGAAAACTGATGGAGCCACTAATAAGGCCGGTGGTAAAGTTTACTCGGGGACTAAGCCGAGGTGCGGGGAATGCAATTTTCACCATGGAGGTCGATGTCTGAGGCCTAAATGCAGAAAGTGTGGAAAGGAAGGACACAGCAAGGATGCCTGTTGGGCGAAGGATCCAGACAAAAGAGATAATGGTAGAGTACCAGGTTGCTACAGATGTGGTGAAGCAGGGCACTTTAGGAAAGATTGCCCTAGGAAGAAACAAGCAAGGAAGGGCTTTCACAACTGAAGCTTGTGAAGCACGCCAGGATCCAGATGCGGTTACCGGTATGTTCCCTATTAACCAACCCTATGCATCTATTTTTTATTAATACTGGCACCAACTTTAACCTTGCATGCTTAGAACTTAAGAAACTGCTTGGCCTAGTTTCGAGTAAAATAGATGTCCAGTATTCTATAGAAATGGGCATATAGAAGGCTAATTAAGCAGATGAGGCAATTAAGGAATTATATTGTGGGGATTCAGAAGGCCGGAACCTTCTGTTATCGTTGACTTGGGAAGTCATGATATGGTAGTCAGCATGGATTGGATACCCAAGTATAGAGCTGGAGCTAGAAGACAACCCCGTGGTGGAGGAAGTTCTAGTAGCCTTTTATGAGGACTTGCCAGGAATACCTCCACAACAACAAGAGGAGTTTAGGATGAACCTAGTGCCAGGAGCGGCACCAGTGCCGAATGACGCCTTACCAACTAGCTTCGTCCGCAAAACATGAGCCTCTGATATAACTGCAAGAGCTGCTAGACAGAGGGAATCAAGGACGTGACATCCTCAGTTAAGGACACAGGAAGAAATTTGACAGTTCCCACTTTGCATCAATTCCAGAGAGTTGGATATCAAGGATCGGTATCCTTTGCCAAGGATTGATGACATGAACAGACCAATCGTAAGGTTCTAGTTACCACTCAAAGATCGATGCGAGGATAGGATGTCCTCAACTGTGAATACAAGAAGGAAATATCCCTAAAACGACCTTCAGGACTCGCTTTGAGCGTTACGAGTTCCTTGTCGTACCATTTGGCTTAACACATGCATCGACTGTATTCATGGACCTCATGAATCAAACGTGTAAGCCATACCTGGATAGAACATGATTATAGTTATTGACTACATTCTTATATGGCCAACAACCAAGGAAGGTCGTGAGCAACAACTGCAATTTACCTTGCAGCTCTTAGAGAAAAGAGCAGTTATGTGCTATGATGACGAAAAGCGGATTTCGAATTCGCTAAGTGAGAACTTTAAGATACATGGTGGATAAGAACGAAATTCATACCAACCCTGCAACCAAGAGCTAAGGAGCTAGAGTTGCAATTATGTGACGCTTCGCGACAAAGTCTCGATTGTACGTCAATGCAACGAGACCACAACATTGTATACGCGGTACATTGATTAAGGAGTCATAAGAAGAACCTTGAGCTAGATACAGTAATTGTGAGCCGCAAATTTGACGTCATTACCTGAAAGAAAACGCTGCACAATCTTTACTGATCACAAAGATTGCAGCACACCGTTGATCGTAAGAACTTAAATATTAACGTAGATGGACTAAGCTACTGAACGATGCAGACTGTATGGACATGATACGTGCTTGTGTGATAAACTTTGATGAAAAGTTGGAACACTCACTTGCCCTTAGTGGAGTCTTCCTACAACAGTATTTATCACACCGCCGTTTAAACCGCTTCGAGTGAAGCTTTAGATGAAACATAATAAGTCGATCCCCGTCGTATGATCAGAGACCATGAATAAACAATCTACTGGCCCGAGTGGGTTCAGGAAAACTAGAGGCAAACCGTTTAGATATGTGAACATATCAAGGCAGCCCGCAGAATACAGAAAGATTGCGCCGATGAGCGGCGGAAATCGTAGGAATTTGAAACGAGAAGTATGGCTTTAATGAGAGAATCGCCTAGAGAAGGCATGGTGTGATTTGGAAAACGAAAAGGTTGAATCCCCGGTGTAGGGATCGGAACCATTGCTCACAAGTTGAAACTTCCAGAAAAATATCAGTAGTGATCGCGACGCATTCCATGTGTCTAGAGGAGTCTGACTCAAGGAACAGTCGTTGTTCTTGACGTGATGTCGTGGTCACAATCAAATTTAATCCAATTACTACTAATAGCTAGCGGTAAGTGGGTATCGAACACAGGGAGTTTGTGGAATGTATGTTATCTAAATGTATAGCTACGTTAACTAAATTTAAACTAATTGCAATATAAGTAAATTCAAAGAGTTAGATTTTTTGATTTTAAAACTAAGATTACTAATTAAATTGCGAATTGAGAATTGGTTTTGTAAACAATTTAGAGACAGATGACCATCCTAAGTTTCCGGTTTGCTTTGACATTCATGCTAATATTCAACTAGAAAGAACCACATAGACATGGTTCATGTGTTATTACTAGTCGTGATGAAAGGGAACTAAGTACTCGGATTCCTAGAACGGGAGGTTGTTACCCGATAACCAATTAATCAATACCCAATCCTAATCCCGCCCATGATATCTCGATTGCCAACGGCACCAAGAACGTATGGTTTAGACTAAGATTAACATACAAATTAACAATTTACGAACAAGCAAACAACACACCATAATAAACAAACCATCATAGCAAGTATATTATTCTAGAAATAAGAATCAAAACATAAATGTCTTAGACAAACCTTCAACCTAGGATGATCACCATAAGTTTAGCCACTCATGACTTGGACAATCATCATCACATACATATCAATGTTCATAGGAATTAAAAACACTAACAAGATGTTTAGAAATTGTTTCAAGCTCTCAAGAACACCCAAAAATCGCCCCTAGACTCCTGGTAACCGAATGGGATTGATTGGATTTGAAAAGACACAATAAAACATCATAAAATAGGGTAGTTACACATTTCTCGCTGGCCTCCACCGTAAGCTACGGTGGCCACCGTAGCTTACGGTGGCTTAGAATGGCTTACGGCGGGTCTCTACTGCCTTACGGTGGAAGAAAAATGCTGGGGGCTACCGTAATTTACGGTAGCTACCGTAAATTACGGTAGGCTTCAGCATGCAATTTTGTTTTCAGCATAATTTTTTCGTTTCAACTCCGTTCTCTTCACCGTTTTCGCCTACGTTCTCGTAATTCTGTCCTCTATCATGTTATCTTCTTAATTCTTCCATACCAATAATTGATTTTTTTCATTTATTCTCCGTCTTTCAATCTCCAATCCAGTCGCGCCTTTTCGAAGCTTTATTTCCCCACTTTTAGGCCCCAAATGTACCTGAAACAAAAGCAACCGTAGTTATCTAATTCAAGATAATTACATGGATAAATGTAGGATTAAATTATACTTTATAACCATTAAGGGTCGTCCTACAGACTACCCGTCACATCCCCACACTTAACCGTTGCTTGTCCCAAGCAACCCGTTCAACAAAATACAATTTATTCAAGCGATCAAGTACGAACCAAGCAAACAAATGTCCTCATTTACTAACTCTTTCTTGAAACCACACCTAACACACCCCTCACAATAACTCTTCTCTCGGTGGCAAGTAATAACTAGCAAAGATAAGCTAGATCACACTCAAAACAAACGGGTGGTTGAACGACAATAAGCTTGTAGTTGAATCGGTCCTTCGCCTAGATGATTTGCTAAAACATTCACATGAATCAAATGGACTTAAAGGTTGAAACGTGGCAAGGCAAATGGGTAGGAAATGGAAATATATGAAAAGTAGCTAATGATTCAACCCGGTCTTTTATTCTAACGAAAGCAAAACATAAACAACTATATATAAACTATCTCATTCATTTTTTTTTTCATTTTTCATTGCTTTTTCTCTCTTTTTTTTTTCTTTTCTTTTTCATATCTTTTTTTTCTTTCGATTTAACAAACATAACAAACAAGCATACTAGAATAAGATGATTATACTAATAGACCGGGTCAAATACGGGTTAATTTTTAAGAGAAAGTAGGCACGGGTTAACAAAAGATCGGCTCAAAGCTCAAATGGGCTACTAAAGTCCAAACCCCCGCCCCTCTCGCTACCATGCTCATATATATAATTTATGAGGTCCAACCCCCCAAATCCCACACTCGCACTCACCAAGACGAGGCTACCTAATTGTCCTAATCCTTTTCACATGCATATCAAGCTAAGGCCTCAAACCACATTCAAGAACAAGTTCTAATGCACCACCACCCATTGCCACTCTCATCAAGAAAAAAAAAATATTTCTAACAATTCAAATAAGTGGCTCAAACTCTCACCAAGGAAAAAAAAGGAATATGGGTTGCCGGTGTGTCATGCGGTTTGGTACTTAAGTGTTCAATTTTGGACTATTTTTCGCTTGATTTCAAAATTTTACAATTTTTTCAAAATTTCCCCTCATCCCCACACTTGGGATACATTGTCCCCAATGTATGGCTTTGAAGGGAAAGATCGCTCCAAACACACCAAACTTTTTTTTTCTTTTTTTTTATTTATTTATTTTTTTAATCTAAAAGCAAACAAACTAACTACCAATATTTCAAAGCTAAAAAACAAAACAAGAATAAGGAAAGGGTACATTGACCTGGTGAAGTTTGACACAATAGATGTTGTAGATAATCTGACTTCCTATCACCACCTTCACACAACTATCTGCACCTCTTCCCCACACTTGAATGTCGCCATGGCCCTGAAACATAGAAAGATAAAAACAGCAAGATCAATATAAAACCCCGGGTTGCCTCCCGAGCAGCGCTAAGTTTTCGGGTCTTCAGCCAGACCGTGCCAACCCCATTTATGGTGGCTCAAAGAAGTGGTTCCTGCCATCTGCATCACTTCCTCGTGCCATTGAGCAAAATGCATCTGTCTCGTTTCGAATCGGTGGGTAATCAAATACACTCTTGCTTAAACCCATATGCTTTTCTTCACGATCCGGTGGGTGATTTATTCTCATTCTTTGAAACACCTTTTCACTAACCCCGCTGTCCTTCGCCTCAACAAAATCGTAACTAATCATCTTAGTCTGAACATCAAATGATAACTTACGGTTCTTTTCGGTCATGGTAATGATTCCTTCTCTACAATCGATTTGAGCATTTACCGTATAGAGAAACGGTCGACCTAAAATTACTCTTTGTTGTGATGCCAATTTGGTAGAGGCATAATCTAGAACCAAAAATCCACCGGGTATTCGAATTCTCCCAACCGAATCATAACATTCTTAACTATTCCCCGTGGACGCCTCCAACTTTCATCCGCCAAACTCACCATGGTGTCTGCATCTTGAAGCAGACCAAAATCATACATATCATATAAGTCAGCTGGTAGCACACTCATACTCGCCCCATAATCCAATAATGCATAGGGAATTTTTAATTTTCCCACTCGGATCGGCACAAGTGGTGCTCCATGCTCCTTGTCCGTTTCAACCTCGGCATCCCTTCCTATACCTGGACTCACTTGACAAGAAGAAGTAAGAAATGTTTCATTATTAGGAACGGTGCTTACCACATTGATATTAACGCTTTTTATGTTCTTGGGATTTGTCACCGTGTCACTTTGTAGTTGGCCTTTTGCTTTCTTCAATATCGCTACATCACTCGCAAGTTGACTCATTTGAGTAGTCAACGACTGAATTGCTTTATCACGGATTTCGTCTTTTTGAATGCGAGCATCATCAAGTTGATTCCTTCGTTGCATCTCAATTTGCATCGCTTTCAACATCTCCATGACCTCGTTTCCACCCGAAGAGCCTTGACCCAAAGACCCACCATGCACTTGACCCATTTGATATTGCCTTTGAAATCCTTGGTTTCCTTGGAAGTTCGGGTTGACTTGATTTGACGGATTCCCGTATCTAAAGTTCGGGTGACTTCGTAAACCGGGGTGGTAAGTATTAGAATTCATGTTGTAATTTCACCACCCCCTCCTTGCCCTTGCAAAGCATTCACCTCCTCATATTGCCCTTCCACTCCTTGGCAATTTTCAGCCGCATGCCCTATCTCATTACAAATTGCACAAACATCATAAATTTGATTAGAAGTTTGAATATTACCATCATCTACCGCATGCACTTGAGTTCGGGTAATGGTCGGTCGTGCTCTCCTTGACGCTTGAGCTTTTCTTTTTGATGTGATCGCCATTTGCTCCAAAAATTCTCAATCGTCATGCTCGTAGTTTGTACCAAAAGTACCATTTGTGATGGACATTAAATCGCGAGCATCTTCGGCACTTAACCCCTCATGGAAAGCGTTCATCAATTCCCATAACTCTATCCCATGATGAGGGCAATTCTTGATCATCATGTTGAACCGTTCAAATGCCTCATGGAACATCTCACCTTGTTGTTGTTGAAAACTTCTCAACCCTTTTCTAGCATCATTTGTCTTTTGAGCGGTGTAAAATTCATCTAAGAATATTTGTTGCATTTCCGCCCATGTGTAGATAGATGCCGAAGGTAGTGTGTAGAACCACTTTTTCACCTTGTCTTCTAAAGAAAATTGGAATAGTACCAATTTGACATCATCGGCCGAAAATCCTTGACTCCCAAGAGTGTTGCAAATCGAGTCATAAGCCTCCAAGTGAAAATAAGGCTCCTCCGTTCCTAGACCCTTATATTTTGGCAAGCTTTGTAATGAATTGGTTCTCACTTCAAATGTCCTCCCTTGATCATTGTGAGGAATAACTACCGGTGAAGGATTATGAGTGATTACCGGCCTAAAATGTGCCTCTATACCTCTAGCATGTTCTCGAAGATGTCGTCTCGGTACACCCACCCGAGCCCTTGGACGAATGGGACCAATTGGTCTTTGCATAGGCCCTTGAGGTGCAAATGGTGGTTGTTGGTGATGTTGTTGCATCGGAGAATGTTGAATTGGCCTTTGAAATTGAGGTTGAACATTTTGTGGGCGAACTTGTTGTAACGGTAAAGGACGTTGCAATTGTGTCCCTTGTGGCTGAATATTTTGTACCCCAACCGGTAACCTACCCATGTCTTGGAATTGTTGTAACGGTTGACTTTGTTGACTCACTCCTCCTTGAGGTCCCAAATTACCTCCATCACCTCCATAGTAAAATCCTTCTTCTTCATATCCTCCAAATTCTTCGTCATACCCATCATCAAATCCATCTCCTCCTATACCTGAAGATTGCACAAAAGGATAAGATGAATATTGGAAACCCGATTGGTTTGTTGGTCTAAATGTAGACGTAGTATGAATGATAGTTGAGCTTGGTGGCATTGAGTAGGTAGAAGATGATTGACCCGAAACTGGGAAAAAATGTGAAAATGGTGGAATGGTAGCGGAAGGGCTATATGTAAGAGTAGGTTCAACTTGGGTAGTAGTAGGTGATGTAGTGTTGGGTGGTGTGACATCATGTGGTGAAGTAAATTCGGTAGTGGAAGTAGGCATGGTGGTATTCGGTGAAGGTTGTATGGATGTAGGAATGAATGATGAGGTCATTTGACCCGTTGTGGGTGGTGGTGGTGGTTGATCCATGTATCTAAATGGTGTAAGTGGTGTAGTAGGTGTTGTTGGTGAACCACTGATTTTGTTTTCACGTAGCAAAATTCTGTTTTTTCTCAAAGTTCGTTCGATTTCCGGATCAAATGTCAATGGTGATAGCTTGTGAGAGCTCCTAGTACGCATGCACCTGTCAATACCTGCACACTAGCACACCCAGCGTAAACCAGAAAAATAACAAACTTAATAAGATAAAAAAATAACACACGTTGCACACTACTCCCCGGCAACGGCGCCAAAATTTGACGAGATGTCGTGGTCACAATCAAATTTAATCCAATTACTACTAATAGCTAACGGTAAGTGGGTATCGAACACAGGGAGTTTGTGGAATGTATGTTATCTAAATGTATAGCTACGTTAACTAAATTTAAACTAATTGCAATATAAGTAAATTCAAAGAGTTAGATTGTTTGATTTTAAAACTAAGATTACTAATTAAATTGCGAATTGAGAATTGGTTTTGTAAACAATTTAGAGACAGATGACCATCCTAAGTTTTCGGTTTGCTTTGACATTCATGCTAATATTCAACTAGAAAGAACCACATAGACATGGTTCATGTGTTATTACTAGTCGTGATGAAAGGGAACTAAGTACTCGGATTCCTAGAACGCGAGGTTGTTACCCGATAACCAATTAATCAATACCCAATCCTAATCCCGCCCATGATATCTCGATTGCCAACGGCACCAAGAACGTATGGTTTAGACTAAGATTAACATACAAATTAACAATTTACGAACAAGCAAACAACACACCATAATAAACAAACCATCATAGCAAGTATATTATTCTAGAAATAAGAATCAAAACACAAATGTCTTAGACAAACCTTCAACCTAGGATGATCACCATAAGTTTAGCCACTCATGACTTGGACAATAATCATCACATACATATCAATGTTCATAGGAATTAAAAACACTAACAAGATGTTTAGAAATTGTTTCAAGCTCTCAAGAACACCCAAAAATCGCCCCTAGACTCCTGGTAACCGAATGGGATTGATTGGATTTGAAAAGACACAATAAAACATCATAAAATAGGGCAGTTACACATTTCTCGCCGGCCTCCACCGTAAGCTACGGTGGCCACCGTAGCTTACGGTGGCTTAGAATGGCTTACGGTGGGTCTCTACTGCCTTACGGTGGAAGAAAAATGCTGGGGGCTACCGTAATTTACGGTAGATACCGTAAATTACGGTAGGCTTCAGCATGCAATTTTGTTTTCAGCATAACTTTTTCGTTTCAACTCCGTTTTCTTCACCGTTTTCGCCTACGTTCTCGTAATTTCGTCCTCTAACATGTTATCTTCTTAATTCTTCCATACCAATAATTGATTTTTTTTTCATTTATTCTCCGTCTTTCAATCTCTAATCCAGTCGCGCCTTTTCGAAGCTTTATTTCCCCACTTTTAGGCCCCAAATGTACCTGAAACACAAGCAACCGTAGTTATCTAATTCAAGATAATTACATGGATAAATGTAGGATTAAATTATACTTTATAACCATTAAGGGTCGTCCTACAGACTACCCGTCAGTTCCCACAAATAAGATTCAAGTCAATGACAAACGACAAAATTACTATAGAACCTGTTAAGGTTACGGACCAAGAGTCCACAAAACACAGAGAAGACATAGTTGATTTACTTGAGTACGTTAGAATTCATATCATGACCCAGAGTTAATGGGAACAAGAAGACAAATTGTAAACCTAAGTGACCATATTTGATTCACAACTCCCCTGCGACCGATGGCATCGCTTGAATTTCGGGACGAAATTCTTTTAATGAGGGGAGTCTGTGACAACTGTCACTTTTCCGTACATTCCGTACACTAATTGAACAGTAATCTGTGCTTAAATAATTGTGCATGATCTAGTTTACAAGACAAATGAATTTCTTATTACTGTTATATACATACAATGGCATTTCATGTTACAAGAATTTTATCGTTGCTACGTGCAACACGAGATAGTTCAAATGATACACAGAACAGAATTGGCACCATTACCAGACAAATTAAAAATGCTGACGAAGTTCAGTACGTAGACAAACAGTATTTTGAGGCCCAGTATGAGCCAGAGACCAAATGATACACTAGTATAGTGTGTAGGGAAGTAAGGACCACAAAACTGCATTCTGAAGTGATAGTTTAAGTGTCGGGAAGTGCCTAAAACCCACATAAAGTGCAGAATTCTGCATAATTCAGCAAAAATCAGCATTTTAACAAGTTTATTATATGCAAAAATATGGCAAAATGGTCCTGTATGCTTTTCTAAGTATCGGGAATTAAAAGTGTCACAAAGGGGTACATAAATAACACTAAACGAAAATGTTTGACACTTTAACGAACCGGTATCTAACCGAACAACCGGACATTACCCGGAACACCAAAATATTGCTAGAAGGATTGTTTTTATTTTTCTGAGCTAGTTATAGTTCCCGAACACTTAAACATACTACATAATGCAAGAAACACTTAAAACACTAGAAATTACACTTAGCTTCCACTAATAACCTACACTTACCATCAATTTACATTTAACCCCCCCCCCTCCTCCATATCTACGGCCCATGTAGGGGCCCCACTCCAAGATTGCAAAATCTCTACTAAATCCCATCTTGATATTACTTTGATTTTATTAGATATTGCCTGGATATTCCTAGATTTATTTAGATTTCCTTGGATATTATAAAGATCATATCTCACAACTTCACAACATTCACCACTCCATCTCTCACTTACTCTCTCTCTCCCTCTCGGCTCTAAATGGTGCCGCCACCACCACCACCACCACCACCTTGCAACCACCATCCATCCATTTTAAGCTCATTCCAAGTACTAGAAGGTGTTACATGGAGCTTGGTGCTTGAAGAACCTTCATCCATTGCTTTTATCATCCATCTCCATCATCTTTTTCTCTAGTGATCCTCCCTAGCCTTTGAGCTAGTTGTAAGCTTCTTGTTACTAGTTTTTATTTCTTATTTTGTTGGTTAAAAAGATGTATATTGTTGAGAATCACAAGAACACTAAAAGAACATAAACAAGAATCATAAACATAAGCTTACATATGATGATTTATGGATGAAACGAGGTTGTTAAATACATGCATGACACTAGATTGTTATTTACTTGAAATTATGATGTTGATCATCATGAGGAGCTTGCTAGATTGTGATTAAACACATGATTTAGCAAGTTAGAGGATGATTATGTGTTAACCCAAGAAGAACATCCTCACTTATAAACATGAACTTGAAAATAAAATTATTTCTTGAAAAATAGTAAATAAAATGAACTAGTAATCTTATGAATCTAAGATTCATGTATGATTTTCCAAGAAAACCAAGTTCAAAATATGATTTTTAGTAGAACTTGATTCTTACATAAATGTACATTGTTTTTGGTGATAAAATAAGTGTAAGAACACTTTGTTTACAAGAAGAGTTCAAAAGAATAATTTTTGTAGAATATGTTTACAAGTTGTAAACATCTAAAATTTTCAAGAAGGAAGTTTATTAAGAAATAAACACACTTTAAGGGGTAACTAAACCCACTAAACACTTTACCAAGTTACTACGCGTTTTTATGAAAGATCAAGTTCATGTTACTATGTGAAGTGTATTGTTTTTACATTTGGTAAGTATAAAATGATTAGTGATTTGTTGTTGATTGATTGGATGATTTTTTTGAAAAGAAAATGATATGCTAAATAGCATGGACACCTCCATTTACAAAGGAAACTATGGCAAAATTTTCTAAAAATACCAACACTTAGAAAATATTTTCTAAACAAGTGATTACAAGTGTATTTTTAACTATGATTTTCCATATAAACTTTGCCATAGATTTTTGTAACAAAAATACAAGTATTGGAGGTGGGTTTTTACAAATAAAAATGGGTAAATATGTATTTAGAATATATATTTACATTAAAGACATTGTGTGTGATTATGTGAAGTAGTTATATTATTTTAGGGTAAAATAATATAACTTAACAAATACCAAGAATTTACAACACCAAAATAATACCAAAAATCACAGGGAATAAAGTATATAAGTTACACACTTAAATATTGGCAAACCGAACGAGAATGTAACTTATAAAATCTTCCGGAAAATACTCTTACAAATATATTTTTGGAAAGTATTATTTTGGATACAAGAAGTGAAAATATGATTTTTGTACATATTACCAAGTTATGTCATATTTTCAACAAGAGGAAAATATATTAATTTTGGGAGATAAAAATATATATTTTCTTGGCAATACATTATTTTTGGACAAAACAAGTCTATATATATATATTTTCTAAGTGAAACTTGAAAATATATTATTTCGGTAACTACAAATACAAGAATACAAATACGCATGTATGACATACTCCCATCCTTTGGAAGGAAATACGAAAATAAATACTTAAGAAGTATTATAACTTCGGATAATACATAAAGGAAACGTAACTCAAAACATGAATACTAAGGCAAGGCAAGGCACGACCCGCTCGTCTAATAGACCCTAGCACATTGTAGGTAGTCGTATTTGCTGACGAGATTTGAGTTACGAGTACTGAAGACGCAAAACAGTGAGTTCATGCTCCCCCTTTTCTTTTAACTGTTTTCAGTTTTATAACTCTCGGGGGTGAAATACATGTTACGAATGCTTAAACGGTATGAAATGCCTATGAAATACTAGATCATGTGAGCATAGACTAGATATTGAAATGCCATTAATACTTAATTAGGGACGAGGGTTAGATCTAACGGGTACGGCCGAACCCCACTCATGGTCACAACTAGTACCAAGCAGTGCTTCGGAGTCCCAGTCGAGGTTAATCGACACAGTCGGGGTTAATCGACACAGTCGAGGGTAATCGACACAGTCAAGGGAAATTGACACAGTCAAGGTAAATTGACACAGTCGAGGAAAATCGACACAGTCGAGGAAAATCGACAAGGGTATAAGCCATTACGAGTGCTTCCTATGTCCTCACATGCCTTAAAGTCCTTGTAAAACATTCATGTTAATACACGCTTTTCATACCTGTTTACAAAGGAGTCTCTCAAAGATTTACAAGAATTACAGTACACAAACAAGACGCATGAACTCGCTCAACTTTTTGTTGATGTTTTCCAAAATTACATGTATTTCAGGTGACAGGATGGATCTTGGGCGCGGGCGTCATAACTAGAAGTAAACTTCAAGTTTAGATGTCATCCACTGTTGTTAGTTGTAACCTAGTCGAAGGTTGTGTTTTAAAAACTTGAATAACCAGTGCTTGTAATACTCAAATTTTATGAATGGATGAACATCGTTTTGATCATGTAGTTGTTTATTACGATTGAATGCAATGATATTAAACCAGTCACACATCATACGCTTCCGCAAAAGTCAGGGTGTGACAGTTTGGTATCAGAGCTTCGATTGTAGTGAACTAGGATTCATTCTCGAGTCTAGACTACAATCACTAGAGTTCTCTCACAAAAACATTTTACAAAAAGGTTTTCATTGCATTCACGTAAGCGTCAAGATCCATGAGTCAAACACTTTTCAAAGAAGAGACAAGGCAAGGACATTAATAGGGAATACCCTCAAGATAAGGTGCCAACTTAGGCATAGTCTACACGAGTTAGACTTGCCAAAGACAAAATGACCCCCCCCCCAAAGAATAAACGAGGGTTATACGTGATATGATGCATCAAAATGCCCGTTTATGCTAAGTAACATATTTGTTTATTGATATACATATATACAAATAAGTGTACGGAATGATTATTGATGTGAATAAAGATACTTTCGACTCTGACTCCTATTATTATTATACTTATCCACACGATGAAGCTATCGACCTCGCGTTCTTTGCAAAGCTCATGACTGAAGTGATTATCAAACAAAATTATGAGCTTGCTTCCGTAGGAGATGGCTGCTTTTCCCTCTCGATCGTGAAGGTGCCTGACTATGGTAGTGACGGCGAGGCAGAGGCTGCAACCTTGAACAACTTCTAATCAGCGGGACGAGATCCCTGCGACTTGTGTGAAGCAAGATTGACGACATACTTGACCAGAAAAAGAAGATGAAGTATTCATCTTGAAGGTGCCCCTCCAACTACTGGGAATTCTCTTTATTCCTACTTCATTTAATCATCGTGCCTATACGCACGTAACGATAACGAGTGTTAGCGCATGGACCACCGCAATGGTCCTTTCCATGACAGAGGTATAAGGACAATAGTGTCCCCTCTTGATTGATCATCTGCTTGGACGAGAGAAAATTGGGTTAACTGTGCAAGACAATTTATTATTACGGGGGCCCACGTAATAACGACTTGTAGTGCACAGAAATACTGATGGACTCTGCGGGTCGAGCTAATGATAACCACACAAAATAACCTATAGGTGTTTACACCTTCATCTGGTAGAACAATACATAGACCATTGCTTTAGCACTTTATAAAGTAGGAAACCTGTCTTTACCTACTTCGTGTCTGACACTTCTACCCGTGTACGAGACGTTTGAGAAACGACATTTAAGCAAGTGAAGATGGGTAACATTCAAAAAGTATCAGTGACGATACACTCTCTATCACCCCTACATGAACAACCCTACCTCTGGGAAAATATACACATCAGTAAAGCTAAAAACCTAAGAAAACCAATGTAACAGGAAATAATTGAAACTTGAATGACCAAGGCGATGTAGCCTCGAGTTCATTTTCCCATTACAAACAATAAGCCAAGTTACCAAGCCTATGTGAAGGATCAGTAATTGTTTCCTCGCTCACACATTGTTGAGTATATATGCATGTGATATTGGGTGATTACCTGTTTACTTATGGTACTATGTACCTCATAGACAATATGGAATGTTGTCTAACTTACCTCATACCTTTTGACAGAAGAGAATGCCGCCCAGACGTGACACAAACACCAGTACGTTTCCAAGAACAGAAGCTGAGCTTCAGTTCCTCCGGTAGTTCGATTCTGTAGGCCACTTTTCCAATCCTCTCCAGAATTTTAAAGGGTCCAGCATATCGAGGCGCGAGCTTTCCTTTCTTGCTGAATCTGATCACCCCCTTCCAAGGTGCAACCTTTAGGAGTACGTGATCGCCAACGTCAAATTCAAGGGGCTTGCGGCGTCTATTGGCGTAACTTTTCTAACGACTCTGAGCTTTCAGTAGATTGTCTCGAATTTGGAGGATTTTGTCAGTCGTTTCTTGTAATAGCTCAGGACCGGTAATTTGCGGGTCTCCGATCTCGTGCCACACAATAGGCAATCGACATTTCCTTCCGTATAATGCCTCAAATGGTGCCATTTGGATGCTAGAGTGATAACTGTTATTATACGAGAATTCGACTAAAGGTAAGTGCGTGTCCCAATTACCACTGAAATCTATGACACACGAGCGAAGCATGTCTTCGAGGGTACAAATCGTGCGTTCGGTCTGACCGTCGGTCTGTGGATGGAAAGCCGTACTTAGATTGAGGGTAGTAACGAGAGCAGAGTGAAACGTTCCCCAAAGACGTGAAGTGAATCGACCATCGCGGTCAGAGATGATATCACGAGGTGTCCCGTGTCGACAGATAACCTCGTCGGTGTAGATTCGTGCTAATCGTTCTACCTTATAGTCTTCTCGTATCGGTAAAAATTGAGCGGATTTAGTGAGACGGTCAACGATAACCCAGATGCTGTCGTGAATTGATGGCGTGCGCGGAATTTTCGTTATGTAGTCCATAGCTATACTCTCCCACTTCCACATAGGGATCTCGGGTTGCACGAGTAAGCCAGAGGGTCTTTGATGTTCGGCCTTGACTTTTGAACAAGTTAGGCACTTCGAAACATAGATAGCGATATCCTTTTTCATACCCAGCCACCAGTACTTGTAGCGCATGTCCTGGTACATTTTGTTAGCACCGGGATGAATAGAATATAGAGATTTGTGGGCTTCGTCCATCAGAAGTTGTCGTAAATCGGTACGCTTGGGAATCCAAATTCGGTCTAGGTAATGGAATATACCATTCGATTTGTTCTCGAGTTGAGCACCGTCGTTGAGAATTCTTTCCTTCTTCAAGGTTCGTTCGGTAAAACAAGCATGATGCGCGTCACGGGTGAGAGTTTCGAGATTATGCTGGGCTTGAACATTACGAGTGCTATGCAAATAGCTTCGTCGACTGAGAGCATCGGCGACAACGTTTGCTTTGCCTGGATGGTAACGGATCTCACAGTCGTAATCATTGAGAAGTTCTACCCACCGGCGTTGGCGCATGTTTAGTTCTTTCTGATCAAAGATGTGTTGTAGGCTCCTATGATCAGTGAAGATCGTACACTTAGTACCGTAAAGGTAGTGTCGCCAAATCTTTAACGCAAAAACAACTGCACCAAGCTCGAGGTCATATGTGGTATAGTTCTTCTCGTGGACCTTGAGCTGTCGAGAGGCGTACGCGATAACCTTGTCTCGTTGCATGAGTATACAACCAAGACCGAGGTTAGAGGCATCGCAGTAGACTACGAAGTCGTCGTTTCCGTCGGGAAGTGAGAGCACGGGAGCATTGCAAAGCATTGCCTTGAGAGTTTGAAAGGCCTCCTCTTGTTTAGTTCCCCAAACAAAATGTTTGTCCTTATGCGTAAGCGAGGTAAGTGGTACAGCGATTCTAGATAAACCTTCGATAAATCGGCGATAATAGCCTGCTAGTCCGAGAAAAGAGCGGACTTCAGACGGGTTCTTTGGTGTAACCCAACTCTTAACAGCTTCGATCTTTGTGGGGTCGACGTGAATACCTTGACTATTGACAATGTGACCCAAGAATTGGACTTCCTCAAGCCAGAATTCGCACTTGGAGAATTTGGCACTCAAGAACCAAACGTAGATGTTGCGAGTGTTCGGCTTTTGACTTGGAATAAATCAGGATATCATCGATGAACACGATGACGAAGTGGTCAAGAAAGGGTCTGCACACGCGATTCATTAGATCCATAAAGACTGCGGGAGCGTTAGTCAAACCAAAAGGCATGACAACAAACTCGTAGTGACCGTATCGGGTTCGAAAAGCGGTTTTGGGTATATCTTCTTCTTGAATTCGTAGTTGGTAGTAGCCTGAGCATAAATCAATCTTCGAGAAACACGTAGCACCTTGTAATTGGTCAAACAAATCATCGATTCGAGGCAAGGGATATCGATTCTTGATGGTAAGCTTATTCAATTCCCTGTAGTCGATGCACATCCGGAACAACCCATCCTTCTTTTTGACGAAAAGGACTGGTGCGCCCCAAGGAGAGGTGCTAGGGCGAATGAAGCCTTTATCAAGTAGTTCCTGGAGCTGACTCGAGAGTTCGCGCATTTCAGAGGGAGCGAGGCGATAAGGCGCTCTAGCAACAGGATTTGCTCCAGGAATGAGGTCGATTCGGAAATCAATATCACGGACGGGAGGTAATCCTGGAAGATCGTCAGGGAATACAAGAGGGAAATCACGAACCACAGGCACTTGTTCCAAAGTTTTTACTTTCTTTTCCTTCTCCGCTACTACGATGTATGCCAAGAAAGCTTGGTATTCCTTGCGGAGATACTTGCTAGCTTGGACACACGACATGAGTTGCAATCGTTTCGAAGCGACTTCACCATATACACACAACTGATCACCATTTGCGAGAGAAAAACGAATCATCTTATCGAAACAAACGATTTCAGCATGATTCTCCCGAAGGAAATCCATACCTACTATGACATCAAAGCTACCGAGTTGCATCGGAATGAGTTTAATCGGGAAAACATGACCGTTGAGATCGAGAGTACAGTCACGCATAACAGAATTGACGGTGACAGTTCTTCCAGTGGCAACTTCTACGTCGAAGGTCGATAGGAGGTTAACGCGCTTACGATTTAGGATCCTTTCGAATTCAAACGATACAAAACAGTTATCGGCTCCAGTATCAAATAAACATGAAGCATATATACCATTTACGAGAAAAGTACCATTAACAACGTTGTTGTCTGCCTGAGCCTGGCGGGCGTTGATGTTGAAGACGCGCCCGCAGGCTGCTTGTTAAGTTGGCTGTTGTTGCTGTTGTTGTGGCTCTTGCTTCACCACTATGTTTGGGCAGACGTTTGCGAAATGGTTGGGATCACCACACGCAAAGCAGGCTCTTGCTTGAGCACCGGGAGCAGGAGCTGCTTGCTGTCCTTGCGGAGCGGGTAGAGCAGGAGCTTGACCTTGAATTGGAGCTGGAGCTTGTCGAGAACCTGTATGGTAGTTTGCGGTGAAGTAGCCGTACATGTTGCAGTGAACACAGAACCGGCATGCGATACCAACCGGGTGATGATAGGTACAAGTAGGGCAGAGCGGATGTGGCCAATGTAAACACACTTTGCTGGCTGTGCATTGGCCACAGGCGCCACTACTTGGCGGTGTTGAGGTTGCGGTTGAGTTGGTACAGCTTGAAGTGGGGCAGCAGTAACTGCACAGTTCTTGTTGCTGGAACTGCCAATGTAAACACACTTTGAGAGCTTTGAAGATTGCGGTGCGGTGGCGGTAGTTTCAGTGGTGGGAGTAGAAGTGACTTGATGTAGACTCTTGGCAGCTTTATCAAAGTAACCAGCCTTGACTCGCTTGTCGTTTATCTCAGCAGAGAGTAAGAAGGTTTCCTCAATAGTTGTTGTCTTTGCAGCGTGAACGAAATCAGCAACGCAATATGGAAGAGCACGGATATACTTCTTGATCGTGATTTCGGGGGTAGTAACCTGACAAGGGCAGATGATACTCAACTACTTGAAGCGAGCAGTTAAACCAGTGTTATCTCCACCATCCTGCTTAATGTGCCAGAATTCATCCTCGAGCTTTTGGAGTTCATGGGGAGGACATAACTCTTGCATCATGATGTTCTTCAACTCGTCCCACGACAATCCGAAAGCTGGATCGTTTCCTCGTTTATTCCTCTTGGCCGTCCATCAATCAAGAGCGCGGGATTGGAAGACGCCGGTAGCATTGATAGTGCGGAGCTCTTCTGGACAGCCACTCTGGCGCAGGGTGACTTCGATTGAATCAAACCATTGAAACATGGCCGTAGGCCCATATTCGCCGGTAAATTCTTTCGGGCCGCCGCAGGCTTTGAACTGCTTGAAGCTAAAAGTAGCTTTAGGAGATTCTGTCCTGGATTCTTCCGAGGACTTGCTAGCGTTTTCATTCAACTCGTTGACAATTTGTGGAATTACTTTAGCGATTTGACTTGCGATGAGAGAAGCGATTCGCTTGTCAGCGTGTTTGCGTCTAGCAGCTCGGGAGTGTTGCGATCCAAATGACGACATTGTCTGCATCAGACACCGTAACAGGACTCAAACTCAATTTCGATTATTCCTAGTATAGTCTAGCGATTCATCATAAAGCTCAGGAACACAGCCATTCACAAAGTTCACGTAGGCACATAACCACATAATCACGTAAGCACAGAATCACATAAGCACTTAAGCACATAAGCGCATGAGCACATAAGCTAACCTAAGCACATATTTTATGTTGGTGCATGCGTCTGTCGACTTCGTCTTGTATCGAGTCTTGTACTAAACTAGATAGATCAGGGCACGAAAATCAAGAAAGTGTAATTAGAGGTAATTCCGCTCGAGTTATCATGTTAATTTCGCTTGGGATGTTTTAAGCGAAATCAGATTTCGCTTGAAGCTGTTTCAAGCGGAATCACATAGTCTATAAATAGTGGTGAACTGATTTCGCTTGGGTGAGTTCATGTATGTGTGTTTCCGGCGGCGAAGCTCTGTCGAAGTGTTGTATTGCTGTAAAACTGTTCCAGATCAATATAAACAACAGATTAAAGTGATATCGTGCTGAATTCAAGTCAATATGTCTGTTTCCGCCTTTCATATTACTTAGAACGCCTCTGAACGACTCATTTCGGGTCCGACAACGATCCTACAATTGGTATCAGAGCTTAGGAGGAGGAGTTCTGCAGATTTCAGCCTGATTTCATCTTATTTTCTTACTTCTACACCTTCTTTTATCAATTGAACTAGTTTCAGCGGTTAAAATGGCCTGAATTTTTCACAAACATAAACGAAAAAATGTTTTAACAAACCCTTGAGAAAATTAGACTAAAATTCAGCTTAAAAGTGACAAAAATGGACTATAGTTCTAATTCCGCTTGAACGAGTTGTTTAATTCCGCTTGAAAAGTCGAGGCCATTTCAAGCAAAATAACCAGTTCCGCTTGAAAAGTGTTATTCCGTTTGAAACATCACAAGTGATATCAGTGATTCCGCTTCAGTGTGGTATTCCGCTTGAAATTTCAAACGGAATCACTTATTGTCTAATTTCGCTTGAAACTCTTAATTCCGCTTGAAGTTGTTTGCAGGTAATATCGCTTGAAAGCTTATCTCGCTTGGAAGTGATCCAGTTTGAAGACCTTTTTTCGCTTGTAAGTGACTGTGTTTAAAAAAAATTAAAATTTATGGAATCATGAGTGAAGAATTTTACAACGCATTTGCAACATCACCGACTACTCTGGTTACCATTGCTCAAAACATGAACTTGGAAAACGAGACTGTAACTACGCAAAAACCCCCGAAGCTAATGAGTATTGAGGAGTATTACGGTTGGAAAGATCGGTTTGAAAACTGGGTTCAAGCCAATCACTTGAGATCTTGGGAGTGTATTTTGAAGAAGTATGTTCTACCACGCACTGATCTGCAAGTTGAGAAAGAAATTTCTAAATTCACTGACAAAGAACGAGACATGTACAGAACTGAAAAGATGATGATTAGTCTACTTCAGCAAGCTATTAAAGAAGACATCTTTGTATTGCTCCAACATGACAAAACTTCAAAATCAATTTGGGATGCTCTTAAAATCAAATTTGAGGGAAGTGATAAGATGATCAAAAGTAAAAAGTCATTGCTTAAGAAAGAATTTGATCTATTCACAAGTCTGCCAGGGGAAGATACAAAGAAGTTGATTGAAAGATACTGCCACTTAGTGCGTTCTATGTCGTTGTTAAGCATAACCAAAGACAAAGAGGAATGGGTTGATAAATTAGCTGATGCTTTACTTAAAAAAGAATGGGGTACATTTTTGATGATCTTAAAAAATACTGGAGTTTATGATGGTTTGACGATTTCTCAGTTCATCGAGAAGATTGAGGGTCAAGATCTCGAACAACAGAAGATTGCGAGGATGAGTAATCCAAGTGGTAAACAAGATATGAAAATGTACTACAAAGGCAATGTTAAAGAGGTTGAAATGAGTCCGAAAATTCAAACTGCGTTTAGTGCTGGAAACTCAACAGAAAATGTTGAACAAAGTCCAAAGAGCAGCAGTGGATTTTCTTCATATCCAAATGTTAATCCGAAGAGTTCAACTTCGAGCTTTCATTCTCAAAGCTCAAAAAGTGGAAATGGTTGTGTGATACAGTGCAATATTGTATTGAATCTTCCTGATGGTCAAAGTTTTTCTGAAGAAAATGCAAAAGATCACATGGCGTTACTTGCAACTGTGCTACAATCATATGAAGGTTTGGTTGCAAGAAGAATCAGAAATCCTATGCTGACAAAAGAGGATTACGATCAGATAGACGCTGAAGAAATGGAACTCATGGACATCAAATGGTGTTTAGCTAGTGTCTTGAGGAGAGCAGAAAAGTTTAAAATGATCACAGGGAGAAATGATTTTCTGGATGCACATGTGTCTACTTTGGGTTTTGATAAATCTAAAGTTACTTGTTTTCGATGCAGGGAGAAAGGTCATTTTAAAAGAGAATGCAAAAATCAAGAAGTAAGTGGAGCAAAGAATCCATTTGGAAAAGATGATTACTACCGGAAAGCAATATATCAACAAGTTGCTCATCAACCATATCAACAAAAAGAAACACAAACTGCTCATGGGAAGATGATTGAAGATGCAAATAGGAAAGCTTATTCTGGCATTATTAATCAAGATGATGAGAAAATGGCTCCAGGTTTCAGTTGGAACAAATACATATCAGCTGATAGTAAAGCATGTTTAATAAACCAAGATGATGAAAAGTTACCTGAAGGGTTCAGCTGGGATATGTTTGCGGATGAGAATGGGAATTTTAAAGCTTTCATTGCGAATATAGTTCAAGAACCGGATTTGTTTACAGAGTGGATGAAAGCAATTGGTGTTCATGAGAAGAAACAAGAAGAAGAATCTGTTTCATCCGATGAAAGTTCAGAAGAAGTAACTGTTGTTGATCAAACATCAACTGATTTTGGTTCTTCAGATGAAAGTTCCGAAAGAGCATTAGATTTTGATCAAATACCATCTGATTCTGATTCTTCAGATGATAGTTCTGAAAAAGCGATAGATTTTGATCAATCACCAACTGATGATAGTGGTGATGATGAGGAAGAAAGACATATTAATATCGCTAAAACTCATCTATCTCCTGAAAGTTTTCAATTCTATTTTGCAGATCGCTTGGAGAAGCTGAAGGAGAGACGTGATGCAAAAGAACAAAAGAAAATGAAGAGTAAAAGTGTTGATAAAAAAGAAAAGACTGTTCAAAATGAAGAAGTTAAAGCTGAGAAGGTGATTGAAACTGAACCAGGGATTGAGCTTGAGAAGATTGTTGAAGTTGAAAAGATTGTGGAAGTTATCAAGCCTTGCTCAAAGTGTTTAGAATCTTGCAAGCAATGTGCAGAAAAAGATGAGAAACTAAGCGAGCATGAAAAGATGAAAGAACAACTATTGTTCAATCTCAATTACGTGAAAGAATCTTACGATGTGCTAAACAGAACAGTAACTAGTCTTCAAAAGACTAATTCAGAAAGAGAAGATGCGTTGACCATGATGAATGTTGTGATGATGACAAAGCAAAAAGCTATAAATCATTACATTGAAGAATGTGCAAAATTGCAGCGAGAGTTGGAAAATGAACAGATTGAGAATGAGAGAATTAGACGTTTATTACAGAGTTATTCTAGTTCTGATTATCTCATTGATCGAATATATCCAACTGTTGCAGGTTTTGAAGTGTTTAAAGATGATCAAAAGAAGCCAAAGGAGAAGAAGGATACTGGTAAGAAACCGAGTGTTCAGTACAATAAGTGTCCGCCTCCAATTTGGGAAGGGTATTCTCCTAGAAAACCAAATGAGGAACAAGTTGAAAAAGCAGTCAATATAAAGCTAAAGTCCGAAATAACTGATGAGTTACCAGAAAATATTGACGTTACGTTCACATCGTCTGACACTGATCATGAGTCCGAGTTAATAAAAAAGGTGGTCGATCAGGTGTTGGATACAGATGAGGAGTCGGAGTTAAAATCTGAGTTAAAATCCGAGTCTGGGTGTTCAAGTTCGTCAGTCAAAAGTCCGAGTTCGTCGGTCAACAGTCCAAAATCATCGGTTAAACGGGTTTACAATAAAGAATTCTTGTTATCAAAATCTAATTTGAATGACGAAGCAATCAAGGTGGCATATACATTGATTGATTCAGACAAATTATATTCTGATGAGGAATTTCCAATAAGAGGTGTTAAACCAGAATTGATTAAAAAGGTTTTCAAACTAACAGAAATTAATATTTCTGAAATAAAAGATGTTAATCTTTCTGTAAAACCAAGACCTTACACCTCAAGAGTGAAACAAAGAGAAAACAAGAAAAAGGGTTACAGATCTGGTCCAGGTTTTCAAAGGAAACCAAACCATATCGGTAATTTCAAAAAGAAAGGATTAGGTTTTATACCACCAGAAAATTATAAAAATGAAAAATATGTTCGAGATTTTAAATAAAAAATGAAATTTGTTTCAGGTGGAAGCACTGAAGAAGAACAGAAGAAACCTTTCTGGAGACAATCAAACCAGGAGTTTCTTGCTGAGAAAAAAAAGAATGGGGACTGGAGTTTTTCATAGAAAAGAGACTAGAACCTGTTACAAGTGCAATGAAGCTGGTCACATTGCATGGAACTGTTCTCAAGTGACAAAAACAAAACAGGAAGTCTCTCAAAAACTTAAAGGAAAAATTGTTGAGAAAAATGAACCACCAACTGAAAAATTCAAAATTTTTGAAAATTCAACCTATGAAGTTGGTGAGTGTTCAAAGAAATTTTTTTATAAAAGGAGAGCTAAGGACAACCAAATGTGGGTTGTTAAAAAGTTTGATGTGAAATCTGGCAATGAATCTAACTCCACAAAGTTAGACGAGCCACAAGTTGAGTTAAAAGATGAAAACTCAGTGCCTCCAATGGATGATGTTCATTTTCCACCATTGAGAGCTGAAAATTTTAAATCAAAAGTTGGGAAGGTTGAGATCTCAAATCAGTTTTATTCTGAAAAGAATGAATTTGATGTTGAGAAAGCATTCAATGGGAATGTTAAAAAGATTTTTGGGAAGATGATCGATGGGAAGGTTAAAGGGGTAAAAGATTTTTATGCTACAAAGAAAGCAACTTACAGCCCAACCACTAGTGAAATTGAGGAAGAAACATCCAAGTTTGGTCAGGCTTGGATGGAAGTTTTTCACAAGTAAAATCCTGACTTGCCGGAGCTCCCAGGTTGGTAAGAGTGGAGCAGGAATCGGCATTTTTCTTGAGAAATTCACGAAAGTGATTTCATTTTATAAGTGGTAATAGGTTTGGTACTTACAAGTGGTAAATCAGGGACATTAAGTTGTACTTGATTTTCTACAAATGATTGAGAAAACAATATGATGAACTCTTAATTTACAAGTGGTAACCCCAACAAAACTTATTTTCCGGAAAAATCATTTTGGTTAAAACAAACTTAAGTGTTTTGAAATCATAATGAGAAAATAGTTTGTTGTAAGGGGGAGTTCTGATTGTTTATGCCAAGTGGATGGTGATTTGAGGTGATTCGATATCAGTTGTCACATTACTTGTACAGTTTGTTTTCAAATTTCTTAAATGTGTTTGTATTTTAGGGGGAGTAAGAATTTTTCAGAAAATCCAAAAACATTTGAAAAAGGCAAAAACATGATAAAATACAAAAATGAGTTTTGTTGTCAGAAAAGAGGAAATGATAGTACATCAGTAGACAGTTACAGTATGCTAAAGAAATGTAATGTTTAAATAGCATTAAACAGTCTCACTGATGATATGCCGATAGGTTTTTACACATTTAGTAAGCTTTTTCGGGATATAAACTTAAATTCAAACTTGCTTGTTTCGTGGGGAACACTACTTGGATATATAGGTAACCCCTGAAATCTTGTTTGAAAGGTCCCTCTTTCTGAGATACTAGGTCTTTATGCTCAGTGATATCTGGGGTATTATCCCGGGACTTCTGATTTTGCGGAAGCAATGGCCTAGTCCCCGGAGAATACTTTCTGCTTGCTTGAAATATAGCGCCCCCCTCAGCAAAAATGATGAAACAATAAAATTGATAATCATTGCTGTTGTAAAAAAGATCCTCTAAAGGGGACACACCAAAATTCGAGCCGTCATCTCTCTGCTGAACGGAAGTTCTGACCTGAGCTCTCACGGTTTCGCAATTAACCCCTTACAGATATCATCTGTGGTATACTCACCTGTAAGACTGAATATTGGGATCTGGATACGGGAGTATATTCAAGAGGTGGAACACATGAATGAGTTTAAGTTCTTAATACATCTAACTCATATCCTGAATTTGTTGAAATTTGTGTGAAAATTTAAGTGGATTAGTATATCGGCAATCTAAGTGAATTGTTTAATTCTTAAAGTGTAACTAAGCTCAACGGTACTCGTGACTTGTCATAAACTGATATGATCCTCTTACACAAACTCACAAAAATATTGTCTGTAAATATTTCTTTACTGCATTTCTTTTCATTCAAAAATCCAAAAAGATTTTAGTGTGTTTTAGCATAAATTTTGAGAAATCCAAAAAGATTTTCGACGACTGATGTTGGAGAGCTGATTTTCAAAATTCCAAGTGCTAAACATGATGAGCATGTGGTGAAGGGGAGTGTGTGTTTAAATGAGAAAAGTTTTTGAATATTGTTCGGTACAAGTGTTCATCAGAAATTTTCATTGATAAATCATTCTGGTTTATATTGAGAGGGAGTTTGTGTATATAAATTTGTCAAATGTTAAATTTGTGAAATTTATTTTTGGGTAGAGAATGTGCAGGTGTAGCCAGGTTTTGATCCTGAACCTGAAGAAAGAGCACAAAGCCAGGTTCCGATACCTGAAGACTCTGTGATTTCAACATGCCAGACTGCGATCCCAGCATATCGAAAGGGGGAGTCTGAAGATATTCGAGGAAAGAGTATTTGTTCGAGGAAAGTTTGTTGGTGCTGAAGAATAGAGAAGAAAAGAGCATACAGACTGATAAAGACTGAAGACGTTGAAGACTCGACACTTAAGACTCGTCAACATTCGAGGGGGAGTCTGTTGGTGCATGCGTCTGTCGACTTCGTCTTGTATCGAGTCTTGTACTAAACTAGATAGACCAGGGCACGAAAATCAAGAAAGTGTAATTAGAGGTAATTCCGCTTGAAATGACACTAGGTCATTTCAAACGGAATCAGAAAGTTAATTCCACTTGAGTTATCATGTTAATTTCGCTTGGGATGTTTTAAGCGAAATCAGATTTCGCTTGAAGCTGTTTCAAGCGGAATCACATAGTCTATAAATAGTGGTGAACTGATTTCGCTTGGGTGAGTTCATGTATGTGTGTTTTCGACGGCGAAGCTCTGTCGAAGTGTTGTATTGCTGTAAAACTATTCCAGATCAATATAAACAACAGATTAAAGTGATATCGTGCTGAATTCAAGTCAATATGTCTGTTTCCGCCTTTCATATTACTTAGAACGCCTCTGAACGACTCATTTCGGGTCCGACAACGATCCTACATTTTACACGTATTCACCTATCTTTCACAACAGCGTATAGTGACTAGGTATAGCGATTGCGTTTAGCGAGTAGCGATTGCGAATAACACTTGGCGATTTGTTAACGTTTTGAGATAGATGTGCAGTGCGAGTCGTGTGTGCTGATCAAAGCGAACAGCAAAAAACGAGCAAATCTCCAAAATCGAAACACATAAAATCACAGAAATTTCACATAAAAGCAATAATTCTCAGGGTCAGCGGTGGCAATTCCAGAATTGAAACACATAAAAATCGAGAATAGATTGTCTGCGGCTCGATAGTCATCGACTACCCAAGGTGATTCGACTATTCACAAGGACTCGTAGTGCACACTAGGGCCTTCCGGACTGTGCTCTTGCCTCAATCCGAGCAATCGGCACGCATCCTTTCAGTCACAGTGTGTCCTCAAGTCGTTGGAATCCATCGAAACTTTGGTGAGAGTTTAACAAAACCACAATAAAGAGCGGAATAAGTCAACGTGATTCGGGTTTCACCCCTAACTTAACGACTATGGTTCCTGTTTTGATGAAGTAGAGGGGGGGGGGGGAATTTGCGTTGAAGTATGGATTTCACTCCTGATTCCACGCAAATTCTCGTGTTGATAGTAAAAATAGCGAATCGAACGAGTGATCCGGTCGAGAGTTTGCGATTTTCACACCTAATCTTAACCAGATCATTCGTTGGTGTGGGTATCCAGCCTTAGGAAAAGCTGGTCTTACGCGAAACTGTAGTATGCGATGTTCGCGCAAGAATGTAGTGCACAGAGAGTTCGAGCGAGGAATAGCATGTAATCTCGTATCAAACCCATACCGGGTATGCACAAGTCGGTCTGTTGGTGCTTAGACTATAGACTAGGTCGTTCTAAGACATCGACCCGGACTAGGTCGAGTCTTGCCTAATTCCCTATAGTTATGGCTCTGATACCAATCTGTCACACCCCAACCGATGGCGGAAACATCGGGGCGTGGCACTGAGCGAAACAGATTGTCCAGGAGAATCTATAACAACTATTTGTTATGATATTTTAAAGGTTCATGTCCCATACCACAAACATATAAGATAAAAACAGTTATTACAGACGTTGTTCTCAAAGACAAATATCCATTCCGACAACTCAGATTTTATTTAGTTTGTTTCTAGACTCCATCCTAGCTCAATTCCATCAAATAGCAAGCAAGCGTCCTAAACACCTGTCACATACGTTAAAATATAGGTCAATACACATAGTGTAAAGGTGAGCATACAAGTTTGATAGTATAATAGAGTTCGAAAGCGTTTACGCATAACCAGCATGTACAACGTATAATGTGAAGCATGTAAGTTAACGACAAAGATCCTATCAATACCAATGACTGCGATTTGACTGCGAGTAGCGAGTGCGCATCACATGTTCGCCACTGAGAACACGTGAAGTAATGTCCTTAACAACCCCTGAGTGAACAGGTGCTGAGTCCAAACTATAGTACTATCGTTGCTAAGGCAGGTAGACAGCAATCAATGTGAAAACATAACAAACAGGCATTCATTCATCGAGTCGCGTATAACATGTAGTAACGGTCAGCGTATAAATAGTGTTTGCGTTGTGTGTCGATGTGATTTAGAATAAGTAACGTATGTAACACCCAAAAGTGCTTAAAGCAAAAAGGGGGTCGAGTATACTCACAGGGATGGAAGTTAATGGATTGAAGGGAGCGCTAGAGTGGGATTAGCCTGATCAGAATGATAGCATAAGCGATAAGCATCACGTAAAACGATGCATGGGGAAACAGGTGTCGAGTGGTCATCCGGCCGGATGGCAATCCGAACTGATGGCCATTCGATCGGATGTCAATCCGTTCGGATGGCCATTCGGTCGGATTGACACTCGTTTGGGATGGATGTGTTTGTGCATGATGGCTTTGAAGTTTTCGTTGTAGCATTTTGAAAAACAGATAAGTATATCTACCTTTCAAGTTGTTCGATCGAACGGCAGTTCGATCGGATAGCGATCCGTCCGGCGAGGCATTTCCCAGAGAACAAGTTCACAGCAGGATTGTCACTCGATCAGATGGTCTACCGATCGGAGGGCAGTCCGTTAGAAACTGATGATCATTGAAAATTGATAAAAAGTTAAGTGTTGGATACCAAGTGCAGTCCGATCGGATTGCGGTTCGTTCGGACGGCAATCCGATCGGACGGCAATCCGTCCCGCGATCTAACCATTTTGCAAACTTGAAATTTCATTAAGTTTTATAGTTTGATTGAGAGAGTATGACCATGCATTGGACAATAGGAACCCTATCAGAACCAGGTTAGCCGACCGAACGGGAATCACCCCAATCCGAGTCAGTTAACTGTTTGTGACGAATGTTCATGTTCAACTGAGATCGGTGGTCTCGTTGATAGGGATCAGATCTTGGACCGACACTTCACTAGAAACAAGTAGAAGGCCTGAACTAGCTCCGATTCTATCAGTTTCTAGTGTATTGAGTGTAAAAGAGTTGAAAGAAAGTTAGAAACCATATTTCAATCCCTTTTAACCTTGAAAATGTTTAGATCTAGATAAAAATAGTGTTGATTCATGTGGAAATCATATAGATCTGAGTTATTCTTGGTGGAATAATGCCAAAACTTGAAGTTCATAAGAACTCCATGATGACACCATCCTAGAACACCTCAAATCCGTTGATTTCACAGTTAAAAGTGAAGATTCAACGGTGAAAAAGATGAAGAAATGTGTGTAGATTATAGAAGTATAAGATTTGAGCTGAAAACTTACAAGAATCGTGAGAAATCGAGAGAAAGAAGGTCTGGAACGCTGCTGGTCGAGTGAGGGAGCTGTCACATCACAAATGATGTGACAGATGGGTATTTATAGGGTTTCCAAAAGAGGAAAGGGAGTGCTGGCCATGGATCGGGTGACGGTCCGATCAGATGGCCATCCGATCGGATGGCCATTCGATCGAATGACCGTCGAAGTGGCTCAGCGATTTAAGTTTTAGCGTTTCGTTTCGTGTGTTCAGCGTTGCGATGCGTTTCGAGTAAGCGATGCGATAGTGTTTCCCACTAGTTACACAAATAACCTAACTACTATATCTAACATACAATCGCTGTAAATAACTTGCATTTAGCGGTTGCGATTAGATTGCGATGCGATAGAATTGCGATTGCGATTAAACACCTCAACATAAACATAACATGCGCAAACAACACATAATAGCACACACACGTAAAGCAATATCCAAAGCCTGTAATTCGGGTTGCGAACGCGATTGCGATGCGATTAGCGATTAGTATGCGATTAAGTAGCGATTTATTAACATGTACTCCACATAATACAACTAAAGCAATTTAAATACAAAACTGGTTATAAGTCAAGGTGGTCAAATTCGTAGTTAAGCAAGGAGTGACAGATCGCGATTAGCAATCTTTTCTTCCTTTGACCTTGACTTTGACTTTGACTTCAGTAGCACGGGTTGTTACAGTTTACAAGAGGTGTAGGAGTCAACCCTAACTGACGACTGAACCCCAAAGACACATAACTCCAATCGGCACCAGAGTCGAATAAAACAGAAGCAAATAGATTGTTCACAGAAAACGTACCGGTCACCACATTGCCATCATTCCTAGCTTCCCCAGCACCAATAGTAAACACTCTTCCACGCGCACCATTCCCTCCATTGTTCCCGTTGTTGCTGTTCCCAGTGTTGTTGTTGTTGTTACCAGCATTCTGATTCAGTTGAGGGCAGTCCCGCCTAAAATGACCCTCGTCTCCACACTGAAGACACCCCTTACGATTTCCCTAATTCTTCTGAGGTCGCTGCCTCTCTTGTTGTTGTGGCTGATGTTGCTTTGGGGGTTGCTGCTGCTGCTGTATTGGGAGTGGGGCCCTGCAATCTCTAGCCATATGGCCCACCTTGTTGCACCTGTGACAGACTCGGGTGCACGGCCCACGATGGTGAAAATTGCACTTGTTACACTTTGGTTGTTTTCCCGCGTAAGAGCCCTGATTCGAATTGTTGCTCTGATTCTGATTCACAGAAGATGACTGGCTAAAACTGCGGTTGATACTGTTGTCTGGCTTCTTCTGTGACTGATTCGAGTTGGACACCTTGTCCACATCATTCCATTTGCGTTTGCTGTCAATAGCAGGAGTAGTAGCTGTAGTAGTAGTAGAAACACGTGGTGGTAGCGAGCTACGCTCCACTTCCTGATCTGTGATCTTGTGGGCTAAGCGGATAATCTGAGGTAAGTTGTTGAGGTTCGCCGCTGTAACCAAGCCCTTAACCTGTGGGGCTAATCCTTTGATGTACAGTTCGATTCTACGAGGTGGTGGTCGAGATAAGTTAGGACACATATTCGCAAGTTCGTGAGATCGCTTCGTGTACGCCTCGATCTCAGATCCTTCCATCTTCAGGTTGTAGTACTCGTTCTCCAGTTTATGTACTTCATCACGAGGACAGTACTCCTCTCTCATCAACTCCTTCAAATCCTCCCATGTCGTTGCATTTGCCATCTCAATGCCCAGCATCTGGACTTGGGCATTCCACCAAGTCAAGGCACCATCCTCCAGTGTGCCCGTAGCATACTTCACTCTGTCCCCAGCAGAACAGTTACACATAGCGAACAACGATTCTGCCTTCTCAAACGAACGTAGTAGTCCCACAGCTCCTTCAGTCCCACTGAACGTCTGTGGCTTACAATCCATGAACGTCTTAAACGTGCAAACAGGCGGATTGTTCTGATTCACGTGTTGACCTAAAGACGAAAGAGAACACAACACACGGGTAAGATTCGAGTACATGACACAAGGATAAAGAGTATTTGGCACATATTGTACCAGCCTGCTGAGCCGCCAGGGCTTCAGCCACACGAGTATTGATCAAGTTGGTTAATTCAGCCTGGGACATCACAATGTTGCCACGTCCACCGCCGCGGCCTCCACCACATCCGCCAGCTCATCCACTCATGATTCTATATAAAACAAGTGGGAAAAGGTTAAAAGTCGGGTTTGAGTAGGAGCCAAGCATCACTATGACTTCCACAGATTACTGAGTTCTATCATTACGTCAGACAACAGAGTAGAACCCCTTTCACACTCGTTAAGCCTCACTGGAACTCACATGCACCCCACATTGTTATTATGTGTGCACCCACAATAGCAATGTGATTTGCATGTTTATCACAGCTCCTCTCAACTCGTGCTAAAAGGTTCCTCAAATTCGAGTAGCAAGACAAAAGACACCATAACACAGATCATGAAGGTTTAGAGGAGTGTTACACTATCAAACACCTAACGTAGGCTAGTAACACAGGAACTCATACTGTAGTGCTATGTGTGCATTCACATGCAATGTCATACATAAGTGTACACTAGACATGCTGTGCATTAAGTAAACGAGAGACGAACCTTGCAATCTGGAGCTGAGTGTCATGGTCGATTTTCTGAACTGTTCGGTTATAGTCTGGTTTTATAAAAACTTAAGCATTGCGTAGTGTTTAATCATAACATATTTATGTTTAACTCTGACTGAGTAACACACCCGATGAAGAATAGGTCTTTGTCACAACCACCCCTCGACGAAGAATAGGTCTTCGTCACAACCGATCTTCGACGAAGAAGAACCTTCGTCACACTTGCAATGTGGCGAAGAATCATTCTTCGTCGAAGATCGATTGTGACGAAGACCTATTCTTCATCGAGGGGTGGTTGTGACGAAGACCTATTCTTCGTCGGGTGTGTTACTCAGTCAGAGTTAAACATAAATATGTTATGATTAAACACTACGCAATGCTTAAGTTTTCATGTAACACCCAAACGTAACAATACTTTATTCAAATATCATGCACAAGATACAACGTAAAATGAATTGTGAAATAAGTGATGCGTAGAGGAAAGACCTTGAAATTTCAGGTTGTCACAACTACGTCTATACGAATTAAACTGAAGCGACGAAGGAAAATAGCAATCGAATTACATCTTTATAAAAGCACAAATTAGAAAATGGTCTTTGAGACAAAATTAAAGGAAATAACTATAGATTTAAGGCTTAACTTCTATGACATGGGTATCGATTTACGGTTTATCAATTTTAAGAGAAATCTGAGACAATAGGAGGTGCGACCTTCCCTGCCCTTTCATCGGATAGGCAGCATGTGGTCCGCCGGAAACTCATCGGTATCTTTCTACACTGATCTCTAATTTGTCGAACCCTTTCTCTCTCTTTAAATTTTGCATCTATGTACATATCCAGCGTCCATTTATCAAAGGAATAGGATGGATCTTCAAGATCTGAAAGCAAGTTGAAGATGATAAAGATACCTGGATGAGAGCTTTTGTGTTTGAGACAATCGAAGATGTATGAAATCGCCAGAGAATCACCTATATGATAATTAGGGTTTTTGAAAGATATAAATGAAAAGCGTGTTTGAGAAGCCGCGTGTGAGAGAGTGAGATAAAGGAGAAAAGAGGAAAAGAGTTTGGCGCCCATTGGTGAATTCTCTTGATTAAGAGGATGTCTACATCATCAAAATGATTGGCTAAGAATAGGCCATGTGGCTAAGGAGAATTCTTTTAGTATAGTAGATAGATATTTTAAATAATTTTTACCAAGTAATTAAATTAGTTATAATTTAAATAAGATAAAATTACACAAATCAACCTTTATATTATACTTAAACTACACTTCACACTTTTCAATTTAAAATCGGTCAAACTCAACCTTTATGTTTATGTTTTGCTACATGGTACAACCTTTACGTCAGCAAAACAACGTGTTTAAGATACATGATGGCGTCATGTACAACTACAATCAGTTTGTAATCGATGACTTGCCGGAATCACCACCGCCACCCCACGTACCGTGTGCTACCACAGCCACTCCACGCAACATCCTGTGAACCACAACCACCCCACGTGTCGGAAAACCGTCGGCCGACCACTAACGTGGAATCACCATCACCACATTCGCTCGATCGGTGGTCGGAGTTGTTTGGTTGCGGCAGTGAGTCAATGATGAGCTTCTTTTGGATCCGGTGTGGAAATTGAAGAACTGTTGGAGGAATTAATGTTGTGTTTAGCAGGGTAGGGTTTGCTATTTAGAAGGGGGTAGCGGCGCAACTTGTTGCTCGTCTACTTGCCATTAGTCTGTAATTGTGTCCGAAAGGATTAAGTAATAAAAACAAATTCGGAAAAAAAAATTAATGTTTTGGGCAATAATTTATGTTCGGTTGAATGTTTGAGATGAATGTATCTTCTTTGTTTGGCTTGATATGTTGAAATCATTATCAGAACTGGATTGATGTTGTTAATTTTGTTATTCTTGTTTAAGTTTGAAAAATGAATGTTTTGGCCTATAATTTGTGTTCGTTTGAATGTTTCTGATGAATGGATTGATATTATTATTAGAGGTTAAGATGCAGACTGTGTTTTGATCCATATTTGATATAGGTTAATTTGGGAATATTTATGAATCGATTGGCTTGTTGTTCTTCAGTCTTGAAATAGATCAATCTGCATTCTTTCTTGGTGTTTAAGAAATCAAAGCATGGCATATGAGGGCAGTTAACCAAGAAAATAAACGATGTTAGTTGTAAAGGTTGTACCATGTAGCAAAACATGAAAATAAATGTTGGGTTTGACCGATTTCATAGTGAAATGTATGAAGTGCAGTCTAGATATAACATAAAGGTTGATTTGTGCAATTTTGTCTATAATTAACCCACCCACATAAATATAAGAAATCAATTGTGAATGCTCTAATACGATTTATTAGAACCTGAACCATTTTTTACTAAAACCAAAGGCCTAATTAGAAATAGAGGTGCACATAACCCGGTGTTATGAATACCCGGGTTCGGGTATCACAAGGTATTAGAAAACCCTATACAGGTATGCAAAAAACCCGATGTCGCTACTTTTTTTTATTTCATATATTTTTTTTTGTATTTATATGTTTCCAACTCCATTTTTTGGGTTATAAACTTTATCATTAATAACATAAAACTTCCGATATATTAGAAACTTAGAAATAGTACAAGATATACGTATCATAAAAGTGCATACATAATCGGGTATGAAAAATCCTGGTGCTGGTATTAAAAAAACCAGGGTACGGGCATTGTAAAACCCGGGTATGAGTATTAATAAAACCCGGGTATAAATTGGGTTGATAAAACCCCGGTTCAGGTTCTCACAGCAAATACCATACACGGCCCCTATCCTATGGGTAGGTTCGAGTTCAGGTTCGGGTTTGGCTTTACAATACCCGGTTTTTAAAAATACATGGACCCGGGTTTTTTTTTCGGGTTCGGGTTTGCGTTTTTTTTGTGCACCACTACTTAGAAACATGCAACATCAAGTTGTTTAAAGTCCAATCTCTACAGACATCCATAAATATTCTTCAAACTTTCAGATGGTCCATAACATAGGCAATGGCCCATGAATAGAAAAATCCCACTGGTATGAACATTCATACTATTGGTTATTAGTGTTTACTGTTTTTGGAATATTGACTCTTCTGGGTCAAGTTTGTTTGATGAAGATTTTTGTCCCCGATCCGATTTTGAGCTGCAGAAAAATCAAAGATTTTTGTCCTCGATCCGATTTTGAGCTGCAGAAAAATCAAATTTAACGGGTGTTTGATAATCATCTGAATGAAAAATGAACCATAGATATTTCTTACATATAGTTGGGTTTCACCATATGTAAGAAAATCAGGTCCGACTAGGGGTGCTAAATGCGTCAAACTGTGTGGATCCAACACAACACTAACATGAAATTCATGTTAGACATCAACATGAAAAACATGTTAATACTCCAAAATAACCATTTTACAATCACAAGTATACAAATGGATGTTAAATAAATACAATTCGACCATATGTGTTATGTCAATAAATGGGTTAGACAAATCAGGTAAACTGTTTGTCTGATACAAACACGACGTGTTTAGTTTGTGTTTGCGAGTCTGGCCTAGACCAAAACCGATAATTTTTGTGTTAGATTGATGTCGTGTTTATAATCCAAATCTATTGAATAGATGTTACAAACTTTTTCTATGCGGATATACGCTATTGAAGATGGTGTATTGAAAAAGAGATTACTAAGAATCTTTTTTCTTAGGAATATTGGATTTTAATAATCCAGACTATTCGCCGTTGGCCGCCAACAGTCTCAACTTCAAAAATAACCACTGGCAGTCCAACTATTGACATATTGGCCACCAATGGACCCTGACAAACAGATCCTTAACGCCGTTAGTCCCCGGTCGCCGGAAAACCGTTTTTGTCCGGAAAAGGTTTTAAAGGTCCGATCTAAGGTTACAAAGAGGTTTGGGACGAAATGTTGAGTTTTCCGGCCAAAAAGTTGAGTTTTCGGCGAAAAATGAGTTTTCCGACGACTTTCATAATTGGGGCTATTACTAGAAAAAGGTTCCCAAATGTCCATAATAAGGTTACAAAGAAGTTCGGGACAAAAATGTTGACTTTTCCGGCCAAAAAACGTTTTTCCAACGACCGAAGACTAACAGCGTTAGGGTTCTGTTAGTCAGGGTCCATTGGAGACCAATATGTTAAAAGTTAGGACTGCCAGTGGTTATTTTTAAAGTTGTGACTGTTGGTGGCCAACGACGAATAGTTGAGATTATTAAAATCCAATATTCCTTTTTCTTATACTCCTTTACATAATGAGAAACCGTATCGGAAACAATACGTAACACACAACTATCTTTTAAAATGTATTCTAAAACCTCATTCATGCAAGTAAAAAATGTATGGTTTTACACCTTTTCCCTTGGTATTCTAAAACCTCATTCAATATGAAGGGTGAGAAAGAAGCATAGAAAAGCATGTCAAAGGATTAGAGTGTGTGTTATGTCCTAAGTTTGAGTTTAAACCAATATACCGAGATGGAGGTTTAAGCTGCATAGGCGTATACAAGGAGTTTCGATCAAAGTTGTGCAAAAATTTTAGTCTCCTAGATATTTAACGTTAGTATACAAACATAGTAAGCGACTAAGAGCGGCGAGCTACTCAAGATCTATTCTTTGAGTATTCACACCGAGTCAAGCTTAAACGAGTTCATGCCCAAGCTTGATCCTAAAACTAAACGAGGTTGAGCCTGAGCTTGATTAGGCTACCAATGATATTATTTCTATAATAAATAATTACATCATCTATATAATTATGACAAAAACTAAATAATTTACATTATGTTATGTATAGCTATTAGGAATAATGGATTTTAATAATCCCAACTGTTAGCCGTTGGCCAACAACAGTCCCAACTTAAAAAATAATCAGTGGCGGTCCCATTTTTTCACATACTGTAAACCAGTGGACCTTTACTAACAGAAAAAGAAAAGGGGACAAAAGAAATTAAGAATCTGTTAGTAAAGGTCCATTGGTATACAATATGTGAAAAGGTAGGACCACCACTGGTTATTTTTGAAGTTAGGACCGTTGCTGACCAACGGCTAATAGTTGGGATTATTAAAATCCATTATTCCTAGCTATTATTGTATATAAGAAATAACTAAAAAAATACATTAAAATATAGCGATAAGAAAATTAAAATATAGGGATAAATATATATATTTAGCGAGTTGGGATAGCTTGTAAAATTATTCAGGAGCCGCGCTCAAGTGTCAAACAAAGAGCTAGGATCGAGTTTGCTTAAGTTAAACGAGGCGAGCTCAAGACATTCCATCTGTCAATCTACCCAACTTGCATGATTAAGATGTTCAAATGTCATAATAATATCTTGTTAACCCTAACCATAAATTTAGAAATAACACAACCTCAACTTTCACAACCAATGGAGCATGAACCAAACAAACCTTAACCTTCAAAGCTTCTATGCATAATTGCATACTGAACAGTCACCGAAATGCAAACATCCAATAAAAGTTCTAATTATATTCTTCGACTAGTAACATCGCGCTAAAACCGAGTTCAAAATGGTTCAAACCAAATTCAATCTAAACGAGTCAAGAATAACACAAGATGCATAGAAAAAACATGAACACAAGCATGACGAAATGCTAATCAACGGTGGTTACCTGTTGCCATTCTCCATCAACAGCTTCTTTCCATAAAGTAACATTATTACCGCCAGCAGCAACCGCCAAAATATTTCCGGTTAAAGACCAAGATACCCTCCAAACGGGGACCTTAAAATCATACAAAACCTTACCATTCCAGTTATCACCTTCTTTACCAACGGTCCATATCACAACTGTACCATCCTCGGAAGCACTTGCGATTGTTGATTTCGGAAGTCCCAAGTTTGGGGCCCACGCGACAGCACGAACCCAATCACTGTGCATTTGTAAAGCAGGAAAACAGTCCATTTTCCAGATCCCGTTAGATAGCTTCCATACTTTTACAGTATTATCACACCCACCAGAAGCCAGCTTTTGAACGGGTTCAAAAGCACCACCAGATCCAACCAGAGCCCCAGGAGCCATCGATGGGGCCCACGAAACCGAGGTGACTCCAATTGGGTGAGCCTGGTCGATCCGTGTGGTGTCCCACCCACCATCTGACCTGGCGGTATGAACGGTAATGTTCCCATCAGAAGAGCCACAAGCCAAACAGAGACCAAGCTCGTGTGGGGCCCAGGCGATAGAGTTGACCGAAGATTTATGGTCGCTAAAAGTATGGAGTTGGGTCCACTCGTTTGGGTTACCTTCCTTCCAAACTATAACGGTTGAATCATAAGAACACGATGCTAAAAGTGACCCGAATTTGGGGTGGGCCCATGTAACCTGCCATACTGGACCGTTGTGACCGGTCAAAGTGGTCAAGTGCTGGGAAGTAGAGTTGTTGCTTACACCGATTATCTTGATGGTGGCATCAGAGGATGCAGATGCCACTCGTTTTCCATAATAATAATCCATGCATACATCGTGGACGGTGTCGGTGTGACCCGTTTCAATCTTTTGTGCCGGCATGCCTCTTTCTTTATGTTATTAAATAACTGAATTCCTGCAATCCGAAAAAAAAAACATTCAATGAAATAAACCAGATGAAAGTTCTTAGTCGTGCTTAAAGACATCAAAAGTATTAACGGTGAAGACAGAAGATATATGATATCATCTACAGAAGTGCAGAAAGTGATTTCTAATTCCACAGAAGTTACAAAAGTCTGTGAGAGGACAAAAAAGCATCTATTTGTTCATACCAAAATTACTCAAAAAGATAGAAAACGAGTCAAATTGGCTATTGTACTAGTGGTTTCCATTTATTCGCTACAAAATTTATCCTCCAGATTATCTTGCTTAGTGGTAACCCATTCTCAAATCTCAACGTTCCCTCAATCACTCCAAACCGTGGTTAGAAAATTATTAATGTAAAACGTAATAATGTGATATTCATTGATTTTATGTTCTTACTTCTTGCCTAGAAACATGGAAATTTCACGATTTCAGGCCAGTTGCCTTAAATGAATTCATAACTTTATAATGTACTGACTGCCCTCTTGTGTTAGATTAAAGTTACAAATATGCATTCACCGAGTACGATATATTGAAGAAAAAGTAGTTATCTGACACCAGTACAACTGGGTACTTAGATATTCTAGCTATTTTGTTATTAAATTTGCTCAACATACCTCATGCTACAAGCACCTTCCGTCTGCTGGTTTTACTTTTTGACAAGATTTATTGCAAAATTGGCTCTTAAAAATAGTGAAACATTATTTTGATATGAATATTTTTTATGCAAGAACTTTCTTAGTGATAAATGATTGTATACTTGGATCATGATTTTAAAACTTGTGCCTTAGGTGCGAGGCGACCCAAAAAACACCTCGGGGAATTGAGCGCGAACGCTTTGTGTACACATGCGAAATTGATCAAAACTAGGGTCTGGACTCTGTAAAATGACAGAGATTATGGATGATTTACTTGATAACATAGTTGTTAATAGCGAATAGCGACAAGGGACCTATATGCTACATAGCGAATAGCGACAAATAGCGACCGCTGCTATTTTATAAATAGCGATACACTAGAAAAAGAATTTTGAAAACTTTTATATGTATATTATATCAAAATACCTTGGTATATATGCTATTTTACATGTATATTTAACAAAAACCTATAAATCCAGCTATTTTATAGCTATATCTAATTGCAATTTACATCAAAAAAAAAAAAAAAACTATTGCTATCATCGCTATTTGTCGCTATGACCCATATAGTGACACTACGCCGCATCGCTACATAGCGCGCTATAGCGGTCGCTATAGCCGCTATTAACAACTATGCTTGATAAAAAGGCTGATATGTATAAGAGATGAGAAAGATGCAACTTTTGATTGTACATAAAGTAGCGCCTCAAGCACATAAAATTCTCGCCTCAAGCCTCGGCTTTTGGAACTAAACACCACCACGCGCATTTTAAAACCAAGCATGTGATGTGAAGATACATATCCGAGGACGGACCTTTTCTCATAAGGGTCCGATCGGATCAAAAGGAGACGCATATCTCAGAAGCTCCATCCCCCATTCGCCTATGGACGGACCATCAATGGGTGCGTCCAGCCGGATGACGTCATCACAGTCGAAGTATAAATACCCGATTCAAAGTACAACTCAAGTACGATTTTCTGAACCTTCGTCCTACTTTCTCTCTCTACTTTCTCTCTCTATCAAATTCTTATCCTCACGCCGGGTGGTCGCAGAGGCAGTGGCGGATCTTGACCTAAAACTCAGCGTTGGCCGATGTTTTTTGGAGATAAAATCAGCCTGGGCGAACCAATACACATTTAAAAAAGTTCTCGAAAACCTGAAATTTAACACTACTTGGGCAAAAAAAGGGCCGAGGCCCGATCCGGCCTCCTCTAAGTTGCGCCAGGGGCCCTCCCATCTCAGCGGCGAGCCTAACGGTTTGTTCTTTTGCAGGTTCAGATCTTTGATCGCAATTAAGACCCAAACTCGGATTACAGGCTTCGGCCATAATCCTTGGATCTTCATGATGAGCGAACAAATTCTTAATATTCATAGTTACAATAAGTGATAACATGTAATTTTTCTACTTAGAGCTACCTACCTAGAAATATTTCAAGGGTACAACACATAATTCGCTGGTGATTTTCGTTTTGGTTCGTCCGATCCAATTCGATCCGGGATCGCGTTTCATAAGAAAAAAACAATTCAAATGTAATAGAGGCTAATCGAAGTTGCTGAATCGAAGCTTACCTGCTGGCTGGCTGGCTGGCTGATTGAACCTTACCTTCCCTCCCTGAATCGTAGAATGAAAGAAGATCTCTCTGTCGCCTGTTTGTTTGTTTTTTAGGTTTAGAAGATGGAGGAAGATACGGCTGCTTTAGTTTGGGGTTATTTTAATTGTATTTTTTTTTTAACTATATATTACTAGGTTATAACCCCGTGTATTACACGGGATTAAATAAATAAATTTTATATACTAAATAATAAAAAAATATATATCTTTAAAACCTCATTTATTGTACGGGTTGAATAAATATAATTTTATATATTAAATAATAAAAAATTTATATCTATAAGAACCATATTGTACAGGTTGAGTAAAGTTATATCTTAAAAAACCCCATGTGTTACATGGGTCGAGTAAATGTAATTTTATACAGTGAAAATAAAAATATTTAATATATTAATACAAAGTTTGGTTTTCGTGATAAAAATAGATTATTCTGTTGTTGCAAAATTTGTTAACGAATTCTCAATAAATTTAACCCTTTATTTAAAACTCTGTAAATGTATAAATGATAAATAATATTAGTTAATTTTATTTTAAGTTTCGTAAAATTTATTTTATACCAAACTAAACAAAACGTTCAAATATAATTAATTCAAATAAATAATATTATAAATGAGAATGAGATTAAACTAAATAATAATTATTCATAAGATATTAAACTAATAATATTTAGTAGGAGAGTTATCTATAATATAAGATATTAAATTAAATAATATTTTGTAGGAGGATTATCTATAATTAATTAGAAGAGATTAAATTAAGATAATAATTATCTATAAGATATGGCCTAATATGATGACAAGTGTCCCTAAAGTGGTTTCTTTTATTATAGTAGTTAGATTAGCCAATGAATAAATAGTGTCATGGTAAAAAAAAAAATAATTTGTTTTTTACATAATATAGTTAAATTATTTTAAGCTTTTTTGTTTACTCTATCTTTGTTGTTAACATGATTTTTATTTTTTACCTAGCATAGTTAAATTATTTTGAATTTTTTTACTTACTCTCTTTTTTGCCGTTAACATGTTTTTCATGTCACGTGTCTTCTTCTTTTTCTAGATCAAACACATTTCTCTATCATCTTTCTCATTAGTTTCTGAATGTCATTTTATCATAAATAAACCCACCACTTGCCCAACTCCTTCTACCTTTTGCAAAACATGGCTTCCGTAAGCCACTTCCTTCTTCAGAAGAGGTTTTATTTCCGTAAAGCGTTGTATTTTATTTTTATTACTGGAGCGTAACCTAATCATAATTTATCTGCAAAAGTTTTAATTTTTTTGAAGCATGGGCCCTTAGAAAAGCTAAATACAAGCTGGAGAAGCGTGGTGAAGAGCTAACATGGAGATTAGAGTTTTAAAAAGCATTTGATGGTACATCTTTTATATGTCCAAGAGAGATTAACATGTTAATAGTAATAAAAAAAAGTTATTTTCTAAACGTTTTATGTTACTTACATGTCGATCTTGAAGAAGGAAAGGGATAAGAAATCATAAAGTTGTGGAATGTTATCCGAGAAATGCAAGGAAAATTGGAAAAGGCGCACAATCAAATTATTTATGAGAAAGAAGCAGCAAAGTCGCTACTGAATAAGCTCCGCGTAATCAAAGAAGTGTCAGTTATTGATAAAATGAAAGTAGAGTAGTTGGAAAATCGTAATCATGAACAGGAGGTATTGCCAAAATAATGAAGTCCCTATCAATTTGTTTCAGTAGTTTTGGTTTTGTGGCTAAATACTTGATTCCAAAATATACACATACTATATGTTTATTATGTGCAGATAAAATTATAGAAATGAAGAAGATTGCTGAGTTGGAAGAATCACATGTTAATACCTAGGAGGACTTCACGTGATCATTTGAAAGATAGCTAAAGGGCCTTAATACACACGCACACACACATACACATGTACTTTATTAAATTATTAAAAATATTGGTTTTAAAAAAAGCACACCCATGCATCCACACCCCATGCACGCAAACACACACCTATATTTCGATCAACAACTATTGGCTTGATCTTATGTCTCACTTTTTGTGCAGGCATGGCATAATAGTCTCAACCAATGATGATTGATGAGTATTCATTCATTTGAATTAAGGTAATAACCGGTATGGGTTAAAATTGGTCGGGTCGGATGGACCTGAGACACTTTGTCCAAAACTCGATGTGTTTTATAAACAGTTAGCGTGTTCATATTAATAAGAAGTTATATTTTTTTCACTAATAATATGATTTCTTAAGTAAAAACGTTGTAAGAGATTTTTTGCATTAATAAAACAATTTAGGCAAACATTCATCCGTGTTTGACCTGTTTTCTTTTTAACTACTTTTTTCTATTATTTCTTTTATTTTACCAATTCGGCATGTTAGCTTGCAGTTTATCAGTTAAAACAAGATTCCATAAAGTTATCAACATTGACAAATACTTAGTTTTTTTTTTACATCTAGGGTTAGTAAGAAAAATACTATAGTAGTGCAATGGATCGTTGTTGCAATGTTTTAAAAGACTAAAATAGAAATGAGAAAAAAATAGTTATATATTATATTAAAGATAATAAGGATCTAGAGTAGTATACTCCCATTAGTCCACGCAGCAGTAATTTTTTCTACTTATTTTCTTTGCTAGCTCTCTTCGTTCTACTCTTTGATCTATACAACTCGTTTTAACCTCTCAACGCGTTTTAATTACTCAATTTCACGTATCAAACCCCTAAGTTTGTAATACATGTCGTTTCACCCCCTTTCTTTTATATCCGTATAAAAGTAGCCTCTAAAGCAAAACCATCTTCAAAGTTGATGGTATTAAAATTCCCAACATAAAAGAGTACATATTTTCTTTTTACATTTGAGGTTAGTCTTAGGTGTACATGATGCCTACATTGTTGTCTTATTTCACATATGAAGCTCCTAAGCAACTATTAGTGACATCAAGTTGCCAAACCAGAAGCATCGTGATGGACTATTGTCGCAGCTAAAGCAATGGAATGGATATTGTTGCAATGTTTACGATAACTCTGAAAATAGAAATGAGGAGAAATTTGTAATATAAAACATAAACGTATTGCTTAATATTAGAATAAAAGCATCCTTAGAGGAATAGAGGTCGATGGATCAATCTTGGAAATAGCCCCGAACAGGATGAATTTACACGTGAGATTCTTTGTCGTTAAAAAAATTAAGATACATCCTTCGATTAATCAAATGATAAAAGAATGCTAACAAAAGATATATGCAACATCACGTGCCATTTCAAGATTTAGAAACATACTTCAACAAAAAAAAGTGACTTTGACCGTTTGTGGTCAAACAGTTCGTTCCAAGATATATAATTTGTACATATAATCGCAATTTTACAGTATGTTAACTTTCAAAGAAATATCATCAGAATATGGACCACAAGTTTCTAGTCCCAACCGATACTCAAACGAATATAAAATTATGGATGACTCCCATAATATTATTAGATCAAGAAAACTACACAAAAACTTGAGTCTTATAATCCAGAATACCTAATACATGGTATTTATAAGCTAACCTATCACATTAGACTTATACTAGGATTGCTCATATAATTATCCTATAGACATCCAAACCTCACTCGTTTAGAATGCTAAATAATTATCTAACCAATTAACTAGTACATGATAATTACAACTATTATATCATAATCACACTGTAATTTCGAAACATGATTGCTTTAATGAATAAAGACTTTGAGTCAAGGATTAAGGATTGTAAGTCAAGTTTTGAGATAGTTTTTTGACATAAATAAAATTTGGGTGCTTAGCCAAGCTCTTACTGTTTTCCGTTTCGTTCTTGTTCGATACTAATTTCATGGTTGACGTACGAAGTAAAAAAAAGGTTAATAGTTTATGCTCTTCCGAATTGAATTGTTAAGCATAACTTTTGTATTTTAGATTGCACACTACATTTAAGATCAAGAATGAACAAGTGTTCAATATAATCAACTGATAACACGATCAGTTGATGAACATACACAGAAATAGCATAATCACGCAGGATTCGAACAAGGAAAAAACTCAGACTATTCGAGAGAACCAGATGAAACAAACAGAAGAAATAACAACTCTCAATCTCACAACAAACCCTAACTATCACTTATATATCAGCCCATAAACACTTACACTTAGACCCCCTGCAATGTAATACAAAGAACCCTGAATATCAAGCAGAGATGATCACAACCCTTGTTCTTTTTGCACATTTACATTTAAGCCCCTCCTGCACATTACAAGTTACGCTGAAGCCCTTCAAATATAAGACCTGCACACAAACATCCTTAAACAAACCATTAGTAACAATTAATAAATATTTCTCAACATATGAATTAATATTATTATCTCATTTTAACAGGTTCTCTGAGAATCCTCACCCTATGTTGAGAACTGCAAGAAACACATATTACATCGGAGATAATCAAAGTATTGGGAAAAAGAAAATGTAGTGATTATGTAACCATCTTATATATTAAATTCAAAGCAGCATGTACAAGTATATTATACGGTACAAGTATATTTATTGGTTATGATTTATACGCTTGGCTGCATAATTTTATAAGTTTTCTAAAATGTCTTTGATGAAATTCTCTTTATGGGCCTCCATTGCTATTGTGGGCTTGGTGAAACTCACTTTATAGGCCTCCATTGCTATTGTGGGCTTTTATGGTGAAATGAACGACAGATGGTCATGGCTCATGAATAGCATTATAGCAACTCACATATTCACTCCATTTCAAATCTGAAAACTAGATTAATTAACATAAAACCATTGTATTGTTTAGTAACGTTTACGCCATAGCGACATCAAGAAAATGTATTCATCCTGGTGTGGTTGACGGTTCAAATCTCATGATAGACATAAGCTAGCCGTTTTAGATCATGATAAATGCAAGTTATAAAAATTATGTCAAGACATGTAAAATTCATTATATGGTTGTGTTGTTTACTAATAGACTCCTAAAGTCCTTTCTTACGATTTAATGTGATTATTTTTATTCGATTTGGCTTTACCTAAATGATAAAAAAATACTTAATCCAAATCCAAATCTAGTTATAAATTAAAATAATTTGTATATTTTGATAAGTAGAGAACAAACACATGAGGATACAAAGACAACCATATAAAAAGGTTGAGAGATGAAATTCCAACTTTTTATTAAATTAATTAAAAGTGAATTCCACTTCACTGAGAACGCATTGTCTTCATTCTTTCAATTTATTAGCAAGTCATCAATTATTCACCCCTACTCCTCATTTTCTTAAATTTTTTAATAAATATTTATTTTTAAGAAACAAAAAGGACTTTTTGCTAGTGGGCATTTTCCCTTTAAAGCCATTTTAATTGTCTTTTGAAAGCCCCATTCTCTATGCCCCACTCTACAAAGTTAATCCCCTTAAAACTATCCTCCCATTTGCTTGAAAATCATAGTTATATCAAGAATATGTAATTAATATTGCATAGAGTTAAATGCCCGGATAGTCCCTGTGGTTTGGCTTTTTTCACCTTTAGTTCCTAACTTTTTAAAATTACCTCTATAGTCCCCAACTTTTCAATTTTTATTCTCGGATAGTCCCTGATGCGGATGAGGATTAGTTTTTGGTGTTAAGTGAGTGTGAAATGACTAAAATGCCCTTATCATAAAACAAAATAAATTAAATTAGTATTAAATAAATATATCTTTGCAGGACCCACTTCTTATAAAACATATATATAATAATATAGATAATATGTAAATATACATACACTTAGTTATCCCTTTCTCCCTCTCCCTAGGGGTGTTCAAAAAACTCGTGGCTCGCGGCTCGCTTGAAAAAAGCTCGAAGAAAGCTCGGCTCGAAATTGGCTCGGTTGTTTACGAGCCAGCTCGGCTCGGCTCGGTTTGTAAACGAGCCGAGCTCGAGCTTGGACTGGCTCGGCTCGTGAGCTCGTGAGCTGGCTCGATAAAGTTTACATCCTTCATTTTTTTTGTCCTACATCGCTTAGAAAACAAAAACTAAGGGAGTATTTCACCTATAAAAGAAGGTAAAGACAATGTACAAAGTGCATTAACTATTTATACTTGTATATTTAGCCATATGGTTAAATTAAATGGCAATTATGGCCCTTAGTCTATGAAGAAATTCATTTTTAAGTAGTAAATTTTACGGGTTTTTTGTTAGTTCGAGCTAGATCGAGTCGAGCCGAGCCGAGCTAGCTCGAATTCTAATCGAGTCGAGCTCGAGCCTCAAATCTCAGCTCAATTTGAAATTCGAGCTCGAGCCGAGCCAGCTCGAATCGAGTTCGAGCCGAGCTCGAGCTGGGTCTAGCTCGGCTCGACTCGGCTCGTTTACAGCCTTACGGCTCTCCCTACTCTTTCTCTCTGGTACCACCATTACCTCCACCTCCATCGCTGCCATGACCACCGACCACCACCACCATCGTCACAACCACCCCTGCCACAACCACCACTTCCGCCATCATCACCACCCCTGCCACAACCACCACCACCACCGCCGCCATCATCACCACCCCCGCAACAACCACCACCACCGCCCATGTTTCTTCCCGACAATCCCACCCCCACTACACCCCTCCGGCCGACCATGGTACTACTACATATGAGCCACTGTCACCGACAATCAAGCCATCATTGCTTCTACCGCCACAACTGCCGTCTTCGTATTTCTGCTGCCGTACACGGTAGATTGCTTCTGCTCTAATGAAAAGTTCCATCGACACAGCTGTCGTCTTCGTCTTCTCCGGCGATACAAAATCGGAACATGAGTCCGTTACCGAGAAAGGTAGACCGGAATGTCACCAGAACAACCGGTGTCACTGGTTGTGTTGTATGGTTGATTTGTTGCTTGTTATGATGTCACTGGTGTTTTGATTTGGTTGGTTTTAGATAAACATGATTATGGAAATTCTTGTGGTTTTGTTTCGGGTTTGAAGCTTGTTGATGGTGGAAGGTGGAGGGTGGTCGTTGACAGTGATGGTGAGGGTGGGTTGGGGTGAGATGAAGAGAATGGTGGTCCCCACTTGACTTAAATATATTTCTTTTACATTTAAGTTGTTTTTTAATAACAAGGGCATTTTAGTCATTTAACACCCACCTAACACAAAAAACTAACCGCCATCCGTGCCAGGGGCTATCCGGGAACGAAAATTGAAAAGTTAGGGTCTATAGAGGTAATTTTAGAAAGTTAGGACTAAAGGTGAAAAAAAGATTAAACCACAGGGACTGTCCGGGCATTTAACTCTATTGCACAATTAACTAAACTACTTTCTATCATGATTTAAAAATCACTGATCATGATCGTTCAAATAACTTTTCAAAAAACCTTATCGATTTCGAAACAAAAACTCCTATAGATTTTCAATCAGACAACACAATTTTAAAAACTAGTCAAACGCTACTGGAAGAAGGCAATAATTGAAGTTTTCTTCATAAGATTTACTTTATTTTTTTACTTGTTCTATCTGGTTCATTTAAAACCATCTTTTTTTCACTTTTGAAATACCACTTTAAATCGAATTTATTATTTAGAGAAAAAGCCGTTGCATTAGGGGAGTGGGAAAGTGGTTTCATTAAGACTCTACAAGTGTTTTTGTTTTAATTATGTTACTTCATAGGAGTTAAATAAACTATTTCTTATTATTCTAAAGTATTTCTTATTATTCTAAATCCATTGAGAGCTATTATAATTTACAAGCATGAATACTTTTATAGTTATTTTGCAAAAGAGTTAAATGCTTGGTTGGTCCCTGTGGTTTGCAAAAATTGCAGATGTGGTCCCAAATGTTTACTAATTACACGCGTGGTCCCTGTGGTTTTCAAAAATGCACTCGGTTGGTCCCTAGCCCTAACATCAGTTAAATTTCTCAGTTAACTATGTGTGAAATGACTATATTACCCCTGAACAATTAAAAAAAATAAAAAATATATATATAAAGAAGACTCTTCTTCTTCCTCCCCTTTTTCTCTAAAAACCCACCACCCACCTTCATATTCAACAATCACCATCAGTAACATCATCTTGTATCATCGTCATCATCATCCGTTGCTTTCTAACAACCCCAAATCCTGCAATTTGGACTCCCGATTGTTTAGTACGAGAACGGGTAAAACGATTAATACCTCTTGCCTTGTCGAACTCCTGTTGAATAGAAGCATCATGCGCAATAGCAGCAGCTCGAGCAGCATCTAATTCCAGGTCACCAGAGCTCGATTTTGTTACCCTGCCTCTGCTTGATTTCGAGTTGTTCTTAGGAGAGCAAACTTTTGGAGAACCACTCTTGAGATTTGCAGCACCACGAATTACACCCACCTCATGTTCTTTAGCGGGTTCATTTATGTTAGCAGCACCAGAAGAAGAGCAATGAGACTTGAAATCACGGCAGGGGTTGATTGACCATCCAGTGACGGAGCCAATTTCAGTGGCGGCTGTGGATACGAACCCACAAAGGGCTCCAATCTGGCATCATTAGCAACATCAGGGAATGTTGGAAGTGGAGAGGGTACCGAATTTGAAAGGGGATCAGGTGGTAGAGGAGGAATCACTGGAGTTTGAGATGGATTAGTTGCATCTGCTGAAGATTTCATGAAGAAGAGAGGTTGACGGCTTCATGAAGAAATTAGGGTTTAGGAAACTCGCTGGCGGTGATGTCGGAGCTTTTAATTGAATCCGGATTCGATCGATTAGAGGCGGTGGCGACGGTGAGGGTGCTGGTGACAGTGGTTGTGGTGGGTTTAAGGTGGTGGTTTTACGGTGAAGGTGGAGGCGGTGGGTTGAAGGTGACGGCGGTGGTGGTGGGTTTATGGTGGAGATGGAGGCGGTGGGTTGAAGGTGTCGATGGAGGTGGAGATGGCGGCAAACTTTTGGAGAACCACTCTTGAGATTTGCAGCACCACAAATCATTCCTTTTGGAGAACCACTTTTGGAAGATGATGTGGTCAGGGATTATTTAAATTATAAAGAGAGTTAATAAGTAAGGGTATTTTGGTCATTTAACATGGACTTAACTGAGAAATTTAACTGATGTTAGGGCTAGGGACCAACCGAGTGCATTTTTGAAAACCACAGGGACCACGCGTGTAATTAGTAAACATTTGGGACCACATCTGCAATTTTTGCAAACCACAGGGACCAACCAAGCATTTAACTCTTTTGCAAAATGGCCATGTTAAGTTTGTAGACTAAAGTTTTATATGTAAAAGAGATCTAGACAAAACACATGTCGGCAGGAGGTAAGAGACCTTTAAGTTGACAATCCAATCATTGTGATTTGAAATGGATATCATTATTGGACATATAGGCTTTAGCCCATAAAAATATATATTTTTTTTAAAGAGGGCTATTCATTCAAGACAAAATGCCTTAGACTAGAAGGTATGGGGGCCGGCTAGGCCCGGCAAGGACCGGCGTCGGTCCCCCACACCGCCCCCCTCCATCCCGTCCCGGCGTCCCCAGCACCTCCGAGCCGATGTTGCTGCCCCACTTTCAAATTTATATCCGTTATTTAACGGATAGATTAATAAAAAAAAATAAAAAAATTCCTTTTCCACTTTAAATATTTATCAACCTCTTCCATTTTTTTATACTATTTCACATCCATTTCTCCTAATCTTCTCCTACTCTCATTCATTTTTATAAAAAAACACTCTCATTTTTTTTTTACCATCATGAATCCATTCAACCCAAACGACCCCAACCCGAACAATCCCAACCCGAACAATCCTAACTTTTTTTTCTAGTCCCGCTTACACTCCGACTATGGATTCTTCGTGGGGGTCTCCACCATTTAGGAAATGTAATTTTTTTATGTTATGAAATGAATTTATTTATGTTGTTTTATGTTGTATTTTATAATTTTTATAAAGTTTTAATTAAGTTAATAAAAATAAACTTAGAAAATTATAAAATAATAACGTGGGGCCTCCCTATCCTCCATCCCCCTCAAATGTGAAGGATGCACATCCCCCACGAGCCGCCTACGTGGAGGCTCATCCCCGTGGGGATGGGCCTCACCATACCCTTTAGTCTTAGCAAGGTGCTATAGGCAAAGTTACAAAGTTACAGTACAGAAAGAAAAAAGAGAACAAGAACAGGGAAGAGAACTAAACAAAACTATTACATGAAACAGTTGAATTTGCCCCATTCTTTCCAATCCAGATCTGTTTTTCCAGCCCTTGCTTTCATCCATAAAAAAGAGAGCGTCTTTACGTCTCCGACCGCCCTTGATACGTGTGTTGTTTTCTGATTAAAGATTAAGTTGTTTCGAATCCGCCATAGGGTCCAACATGTTGCTGCCGTGACTAGATATATCGCCTTCCTTTTCTCTTTCGACGAACAATAAGACTCGATATATTCCAATAATCCGACCAAGCTAAGCAAATATCTCGGGAGAGGTATTTTAACCCATAAGGAGATCGCCGTCCATACTAATTGTGCATATTGACAGGAAATTAGCAATGATCAACCGTTTCAGTGTTCGAACCGCAAATGGCACATATAATCGAAGGAATGTTTATATTTCTTATCGCCAAAGCTTCCCTTGTCGGAATCCGATCCAGCACCGCCCTCCACAAAAAGCAGTTTATTTTTTTCGGTATCCAGCTTAGCCATTTTAGAACTTGAGTTTCCGGAATGCTTTGAATACTATCCAGCTCTGTACGTAAGATATTAACTTTGAAGACTTCTCGTGTTTCGTCTTGTCTCCATAACCATGCATCCGATTTCATCTCTTTCTTGATACCTTCCAGCAGCTTAACACACTCATTCCAAGCCTCTGATGTCTGTGATTGATTGACCGAAGACCCACCGTCCCATACCCACGAGAGTTGCCCATCCATAAATATATATATATATATATATATATATATATACATATATATATATATATACTATAATAAAAGAAACCAAGTTTTGGACACGTGTCGTTCATTGAAGGTATCTTCAAATCTATACTTATCTTATATTAACTAAATAAATAAATAATAAGTTATTGGTTGGTTCTTAATCTAGTTTCTTAAATTATATGATTATCAAACCGACATGTTTTATCATGCTCATGTCGGATGACAATAACGCATGAAGGTCGACGGTACATATAAGAGTATGCTTTGTTTTTAGTTACTCGTTGAAGATCTATCATGCGTATTTTTTATGATTTTAAAGATGATGTCAATATGCGTAGATGTTTATCATATAGTGTGTCAACATTTGTATGTCACACAATGTATTTATACAAATATTATAGTGCGTCCATACATATATGTAAGATAATAGTGTGTTAACCCAAATAACGTTTGGGTCAAACATACAATGCGTTAGTATTTATTGTACAACAAAGGTTGCTTGAGGTGATTCTTGTTTTTTATTCTTTCGTTTGTATGTTGTTTTATGTCATTTCTAAAGTTTTACGTGTCTTAAAAGTTAAAATCATCATCAAAACATTCTATTGTTGGGATTTTATGTCTACCCTTTAAAGTAAATGGGGTGATTGCATAAAAAACAACGATTATTGTGTTTTGGTAATTATTGTGTGCGTTTAAAGGGACTTACATTTCATTTACCTTTGAATAAAGTAATCGGAAGCATATGCCCCATCGTTCAAGTTTATTGATTGTTCATTAGGCCATCTCCATACTTTAATAAAATATTATCCTCAAATCTAAATTGTTAATTTAATATATTTTTAAAACAAATACCTATCTTTCCTACTTATCTTATATTACATATATAAATAATAAATTACAATATTAAATGTTATCCTAATTTATTAAAAATATAACTTTTTTATTATTTGATATACAAAATTATATTTATTCAACAAGTCTAAAATACGGGGTTTTGAAAAATATAACTTTATTATTATTTACTATACAAAGTTACATTTATATAACCCGTGCAATACACGAAGTTTTTAAAGATATAACTATTTTATCATTTGCTATGTAAAATTAGATTTATTCAACACGTATAATACAAGAGGTTTTTAAGGATATAATATTTTTATTATTTGGTAGATTTGCCGACCCAACTATACACGTGTTTTTTAAAGATATGACCTTTTTAGTATTTAATATACAAAATTACATTTATTTAATATTTGTAATATACATGGTTTTTAAAGATATAACTCTTTTTTAAATCTATTCAACACCTGTAACATACGAGTTTTTAAGGATGTACTTTTTTTTTATTATTAGGTAGATTTATTCATGTCATACCCCGACCACGTAAAACAACAAATCATGGCGGAAACGTCGGGGAGTGTTGTAACAGAATCATTGTTTCATAACACATGGAAATTTGAAATTTTGTTTTATTGATTAACTGAGTACAATGTCTAAACAACCAAAGAAGTTTAACATAATTAACTAGTCTTGCATCTTTTATTGTCACTAAGGCCCAAGTCCGCCTATGTGTATCTTGATCAATCCTATGCATCATCTCCTGAAACACATGTGAAAATAGGTATGTCAGCATAAAAATGTCGGCGAGTACATAGGTTTTATTATAATAGGATTCATGACTTATAAGTTTAGAAAAAAATGTTTAACAAAAAGTCAGTCATGATCCTTGTAAAATGTTTTGTTTTATAAATCATTTGAAAAGCGATGATAGATATGTGTGTTTAAAAGAATAATGTAAGGTTAAATGAATAACCAAGTAAAATGAGTTTATAAAATAAGTTGTTTCGTAAAACAATGTCTTGTGAAAAATATGTCATTTGTATAAAATGTATAAGTCCAAATTGAATGATTTAAATAACGCTACGACATGTAACATAATACAAACACTTATATATAGGAAGTACCAGCGGCGTATCCACCATGCTTGTATCACATTACACACGTCTCGTTACTTAAATCACTTACCCAAACAAACCACCAATGTAAATTGCCCATGTCTAAACCATTTGTCAAATGTCTTTGTGAAAACCATGTCAAAATGTTTATGTCAAAATGTGGTCCATGAAATGTGTATATCAATATCAAAATGTCTATGTCAAATGTCAATCAAGTAATGTGTAAACAAAATGTCATGTATGGCAAGTGAAATATGTATCAACTAAACCATAGGTGAAAATGCACAAAACAATGTATTGAAGTAAAACGAGGTTTATATCAACGTTATGTTTTGTGGAAATGCATGCTATACTTGTCACACCCCGACCACGTAAAGCAACAAGACGTGGCGGAAACGTCGGGGAGTGTTGTAACAGAATTAATTGTTTCACAACCATGGCAATTAAAATTTCGTTTTATTTATTAAACATGAGAGTTACATTGTTTTAAACAGGAAACAAAGAGTACATAACATAATTAAACTAAGTCTATCTTCATTTTAAGTCTCTAAGGCACAGGTCCGCCCTAGTGTCACGATCATCATCCTATGCAAAAGCTCCTGAAAACACATGTGAAAATAGGTACGTCAGCATAAAGATGTCTGTGAGATACATAGGATTTGTGAAAATAGGATTCATGACTTAAGTTTAAGAAAATGTTTAATAAAATTTAGTCATGAACCTTGTAAATTGTTTTGTTTTGTAAATCATTTGAAAAGCGATAAGATCAGATGATATGTATAAATAAGAGAATAATGTATGGTTAAATGAATAACCAAGTAAGATGAGTTGTATAAAGTAAACTGTTTGTAAACCAAAGTCTCGTGAAAAAACGTGTTACTTGTGTAAAATGTATAAGTCCAAAATGAATGATTTAAGTAACGCTATGATATGTAATATAATACAAGCACTTATATATAGGAAGTACCAGCGGCGTATCCACCATGTTTGTATTATACTACTCACATCTCGTTACTTAAGTCACTTAAACAAACCACCAATGTATAAAGTCTATGTTTAAACCAATTATCAAAAGTCTTTGTATAAACCATATCAAATGTTAAAAGTCCAAATGTAGTCCAGCAATGTGTAACAAGTGTTATGTATGATAAGTGATGTGTTGTTACGTAAACCAAATGTAGAAATGTACAAAACAAGGTATTTTGAATATATCAAAACGTTATGTTTTGCAAAGTAAATGCATGTTACATTGATACAAACACTTATGTGGTAAGTTAACGCATACATTCAAGCCTTGAGACAGTCGGATAACCCTAAGTCAAGGTTATCAAAAGAAATGTTTTCAGATTCAGTCATTCCTTACATCCAAACAAACCCGGGATGTCAGGAATGGGATTTGTCAAGTCCTATGGTACCACTACTTACAACCGAGCGGCGTAGCTAATGTTAATGAACGTATATAAGTCTCGTTTGTACAAACCAAATGTTATACCAAATGTTGACATGTTATGTGAAAACAATGTACTAAGTATGCTAAGTTAACATACGAAGCAGAAAAGTCATGTAAATCAATGTGCTAGCATGCTATCAGTCAACATACATAGCAGGAATGTAAAGTAAATCATGTACTATAAGTGTACTAATGAACATAGCAAGCATATGATGTGAAAACAGGAAAGCATGAAAGTAACAAGTAGGCACATGTGTTTCACCCCAAAACAGTTTGAAAACAGTAAAAGAGGGGTCTATGTACTCACTTGAGATTGCTTAGTAGTCCTTGAGTAACAACCAAACAATGCTAGAGATCACGGAAATCAAACGGCACCTAATAAAGGTAACTTATGTTAATAAACCGGACCTAAATCGGAGGATCAGATAGAATGAGGGTTCGTAAACCAAACGAGTATGGAAACTCATGTAGTATGGTTCAACAAAGCCTACATTCTAAAATGAAACCTAACCTAAGTGCTTACGACCCATTACGACTCGTTCAGGTAGCTTATGCTACTTTAACGCGTCGTTTGCGTAAAACGCGTTCAGAACGCCTAACTAGCCCTATGATAAGTAAAATATGCCTTGACATGTCTAATATTGTTGCCAAATCAGTTTAGATATCAAAAGTTATGTTACATATGCTTAAAATGAATTTTGGCGTAAAAAGAGCATTTTGGTAATTTACCTAGGGCATATATACTACCTATCATACAACTACTCAAACGATGTGACCATAAGGTATAACCTCAGAAGGTTATTCCCTATACAACTATGGTCACCTAATATGTTTGATCGGATCCTAATGATTGACCAAATGGGTCGGGTTCGAAAGTATAAGCGATTGTTTAGATCGCTTACCTTACGACCCTATATAAGCACTAAACTAAAAGTGACGAGCTAAGCATGTTAAAACATGCTTAACTAAGTTTAGAAAACAGGTTTGGTATAAAAAAAAACGGTTTTGATACCTAAGAGTAGTTTGGTTACAAAATACGCAAGAATGCGCATTTTGGCCGAAACTACGACTCGTCACTGAGCCTAGATAACGTGGTAATCAGTAGGTATAGTCACTAGGGACTATAACCATCGTGATTACGCTCACGTTATGAAGTTCAAACGAACTTCGCATTGACCATAAACTGGTCAATGCAGAAAGTCAAACAAAGTTTGACTTTAACGCTAAAAGTATAAAAAGAACGAAAGAACACTTACAACGGGTCCCCGCAAGCTTTGATTTCCAAATATTTCTCAGGTATGAAGCGTTTTTACACCTCAACTTAGAGAAACTTCCAGAAATCAAGTGGGTTTTGAGTTGGGAACTTGGGGGTATTTATAGGATTTCTTGAACCGTTAAGATCGTTTATCGTAAAACGTGATTCGATCTCATCCCTACACTTGTTGCAACACTAAGGTACTTCAAAATGCCCCCCCATGATCATGTATCAACATGTGGAATTGAGTTTATGGGTGCTTAACAGCTGTAAACAGCTGTTAACCACATTCTGATGTTCTGGGAGGTCCTTACGGACCGTATGGCTAAGGGCTTACGGTCCGTAAGCTAACAACTTTCGCAAAATGTCAGTTTTGGTCCCTGTTGTGATATAAGGCCATTTCTGACATGTTTAAGGCCCCTTAAGCCAACTTTAAGGCCCTAAAATGATGCCTAAACATTGTGGACATGAAACATGCTCAGAAATATGCCGGATGTTGGTTCGTTTGGTCGTATGATTGCGTTGTTCGGTTAATTACGACGGAATGCGCATAAGCGCGAAAAACGATCCAAATTGCGTGACGAATGGATTTTTCTCATGCCAAACACTAAAATAAAATATTTTAGTGCTTACATAAATTTTTGGATGTCCGGATGTATTCCGAACGTAAGTTATGGGTGAAAATGCAAACTTATGCACTTTTTGACGCTTTTAGTCCCTGAATGACCCAAAAGTTTATTTTAGCACACCGAACCCCTCAAAGCCTATTTCTAAGGTATGTATAGGATATTTATGGTATGTTTAACTTGTGGTCATGTTCCGGAATGTCTGTTACAGTTCAAATTGGCATACTTTCGCAGTTTGTCAAATTTAGTCCCTGTAGGCGAATTAACTTGATTTTGCCACACCAGAGCCTTCAAAACTTATTTCTAAGTTATGTAAAGGTTATTTAAGGTATGTTAAGAATATGTTGATGTTTCATAGTATTTTTCGCGTTAAACTGGTTACGTTTACGCACCAATTTGCGTATAATTCTCCAGAAAGCGATGTAGAGTTTGAAATTGAACAAAAGTCAAAACATGAAAAATGTCAAACATAAACAAACAAAAATTGGGATCAAATAACTTTATTTTATTGATAACTGAACTGTTTACAATGATTACAGACACAAGTGTCACAGTCTCCCCTACTTGTGGAAATTTCGTCCCGAAATTTATTTAGAGGAAACTCGTGAGAATAGATGCGGATACTTCGCCTTCATTTGATCTTCACGTTCCCAAGTAAACTCAGTTCCACGCTTAGATTCCCAGCGAAATTTGACCAATGGAATGCGCTTGCGTTTGAGCCACTTGACTTCACGTTCCATGATTTCCACAGGTTTCTCAACAAAATGCATCGTGTTATCCACACGAATTTCATCAAGCGGTATGTGGAGGTTCTCATCAGCAAGACACTTCTTGAGATTGGACACGTGAAAGGTTGGATGAACGTTTCCAAGTTCAGGAGGTAACTCAAGTCTGTAGGCTACCTTACCGATTCTTTCGACGATCTTGAATGGTCCAACGTATCTAGGTGCAAGTTTTCCTTTCTTTCCAAATCTGATCACACCTTTCCAAGGTGAGACCTTAAGTAATACTCAATCACCGACTTGAAATTCCATGGGCTTGCGTCCTTGGTCCGCGTAACTCTTTTGACGGCTTCGAGCTGTCTGAAGGTTATCACGAACTTTCTTAACCTTATCAGTTGTCTCTAAAATGAGGGCAGGTCCAGTAAGCTGAGCCACACCGATCTCATTCCAGCAGACTGGTGAACGACATTTTCGACCATAGAGAGCCTCGAAAGGAGCCATGTTGATGCTGGAGTGATAACTATTGTTGTAGGAGAATTCAATTAACGAAAGATGTGAATCCCAACTACCACCAAAATCGATCACACAAGCTCTAAGCATATCCTCCAGAGTCTGGATTGTTCTTTCAGATTGACCATCCGTTTGCGGATGATAAGCTGTGCTCAGATTAAGTTGGGTCCCCATAGCAGATTGCATGGTTCTCCAAAAATGAGAAGTGAAGCGAGCATCTCTGTCAGAAATGATGTTCAAAGGAACACCATGTCGAGATACAATTTCATCCACATAGATTTTAGCAAGTTTGTCAGCAGAAAAATCCTCACGGATTGGCAAGAAATGCGCTGACTTAGTAAGACGATCAACAACTACCCAAATGGCATCATGACCTTTCTTTGTGCGCGGAAGTTTAGTAATGAGATCCATAGTAATGTTTTCCCATTTCCAAACTGGGATCTCTGGTTGCACCAATAAACCAGAAGGACATTGATGTTCAGCCTTAACCTTAAGACAAGTAAGGCATTTTGACACATATAAGGCAATGTCTTTCTTCATACCAGGCCACCAATACTGAATACGAAGATCCTTATACATCTTATCTGAGCCAGGATGAATAGAATAACGAGACTTATGGGCTTCATCCATAAGCAAGGTGCGAAGATCATCTTGGCTTGGGACCCACAAACGGTCCATGAAGTAATACGATCCATTGTCCTTCAGTTCCAGATCAGGTGTTATGTGATAGGGTAACTCCTTACCCATCAAACCTTGTGAAACACAAGTGTGTTGAGCCTGAGAAATGCGTGCCTGGATATCGGATCGAGCCTGAATATCAGATTGAACACGAACACAATGAAGCTTAGTACGTTCCTTACGACTCAAAGCATCGGCTACGACATTCGCCTTACCAGGATGGTAGCGAATTTCGCAGTCATAGTCGTTTAGAAGCTCAACCCAACGTCGTTGCCTCATGTTGAGTTCTTTCTGATTGAAGATATGCTGAAGACTTTTGTGGTCCGTGAAAACCACACATTTTGTACCGTACAAATAGTGTCTCCAGATCTTAAGAGCGAAGACAACTTCACCTAACTCAAGATCATGAGTGGTGTAGTTTTTCTCATGTATCTTCAACTGCCTCGATGCATATGCTATGACTTTGTTCCTTTGCATGAGAACACAGCCCAGACCCAATTTAGATGCATCGCAATAAACGACGAAATCATCATTGCCCTCAGGCAAAGTCAGAACAGGCGCGTCACAAAGTTTCTGTTTCAAAGTCAGAAATGCTTCCTCTTGTTTTATAAATCATTTGAAAAGCGATGATAGATATGTATGTTTAAAAGAATAATGTAAGGTTAAATGAATAACCAAGTAAAATGAGTTTATAAAATAAGTTGTTTCGTAAAACAATGTCTTGTGAAAAATATGTCATTTGTATAAAATGTATAAGTCCAAATTGAATGATTTAAATAACGCTACGACATGTAACATAATACAAGCACTTATATATAGGAAGTACCAGCGGCGTATCCACCATGCTTGTATAACATTACACACGTCTCGTTACTTAAATCACTTACCCAAACAAACCACCAATGTAAATTGCCCATGTCTAAACCATTTGTCAAATGTCTTTGTGAAAACCATGTCAAAATGTGGTCCATGAAATGTGTATATCAATATCAAAATGTCTATGTCAAATGTCAATCAAGTAATGTGTAAACAAAATGTCATGTATGGAAAGTGAAATATGTATCAACTAAACCATAGGTGAAAATGCACAAAACAATGTATTGAAGTAAAACGAGGTTTATATCAACATTATGTTTTGTGGAAATGCATGCTATACTGATACAAACATTTATGCGGTATTGTGAAAATGCATACATCCAAGCCTTGTGACTGTGGCGATAAACCCCTAAACGAAGTTAAAGGTCTATCTGTGTTATGTTTTATCGAATTCGGTCATTCTTTCCATCCAAACATACCTAGGATGTCAGGAACGGGAGTTGTCAATTCCTATGGTACCATTACCTACTAACGAGCGGCGTGATCAAAGTTAATGAATGTATATGGTCCCACTTAAACAAACCAAATGTCATACACAAAATGTAAGCATGTGATGAAATGAAAATGTACTAAGCATGATGAACATACATAGCATGTGATGTAAAACAAATGCACTAAGTATGGCGAACATATATAGCATGAAAAGGTAATGTAAAACAATGTATTAAGTATGCGCTAAATGAACATACATAGCATAAAATGTCATGTAAAACGATGTACTAAGTATGCACACAATGAATATACATAGCAAAAACATAATGAAATCATGTACTAATAGTGTACTAATGAACATAGCAAGTATATGATATGAAAACATGGAAAGCATGAAAGTAATAAGTAGGCACATGTGTTTCACCCCAAAACGTTTGAAAAACAGTAAAAGAGGGGACTATGTACTCACTTGAGGGTGCTTAGAAGTCTTGAATAACAACCAAGCAAAGCTAGAGGGATCACGGAATCAAACGGCACCCTATATAGATAACTACATAAATACAACAACAACAACAACCATACCCAGTAAATCCCACAAATAGTAGAACTATTGGTAGGGTCTGGGGGAGGTGGGATGTAGGCAAACCTTTCCTCTATCCTAAGAATAGAGAGGCTGCTTCCTGAGAGACCCCCGGCTCGAAAACAACCAACAGGCAGATAGACAAAAGATGGATAAGTAAATAGCGTAGCAGTAGTCAGATAGATCATCAGCAAGCAATACATAAGCATAGATACAAGAAAAATAATCATATATTGGCCTACCTAAAGTGTAAAAGAAATCTAGCCCCCTTTCCCAAGGCAAAGCTTTGACACGTCTATACCCTCACCTACAAGTCCTTAACCTTAATCCTACGTCTCCACGAACTCCTATCCTGAACCATGTCCTCAGAGAGGTGCAACTCTACCAAATCTTGCCTAAGTCTTTCATCCCAAGTCAACTTGGGCCTGCCTCTACTCCTCCTTCCTTCCACTGTTATGGTTTCCACCGCTCTAACTGGTTCTGTCAACTGCCTCCTCTTCACATGCCCAAACCATCTCAATCTCCCCTCTTTTAACTTGTCTGATATACTAGCTACTCCTAACCAATTCCTAAAAACCTCACTTCTTATTCGGTCTAACCTCGTGTGGCCACACATCCACCTCAACATCCTCATCTCCGCTACCTCCATCTTACGCGCTTGTGTTTTCTTGATGGCCCAACAATCTGTCCCGTATAACATAGCTGGTCTAACTGCTATCCTATAAAATTTCCCCTTTAATTTTGTTGGGAACCTCCTGTCACACAAAATCCCAGTGGCTGCTCTCCACCTACACCAGCCAACCTGAATGCGGTGAGATACATCACTATCTATCTCCCCGTCCCTTTGCACAAACGATCCTAAGTACTTGAACTTTGTCGTTTGTGGGACCACTTGACCCTCAATGGTAACATGAGTGTCCTCGTTGTCACCTGCACCGCTGAAATTACAATAAAGGTATTCGGTCTTAGACCGACTAATCCTTAAACCATTGCCTTCTAGCGCTGCTCTCCATTCCTCTAGCCTCGCATTTAGGGTTTGTCTACTTTCAGCAACTAGCACTATATCGTCCGCAAAAAGCATGCACCACGGGACTGTCTCTTGAATAGACTTGGACAACTCATCCAAAATCGGGAGATTGGATAGTATGAGGTTTCGTAAACCAAATGAGTATTGGAACTCATATGATATGGTTTGACAAAGCCTACATACTAAAATGAAACCTATCCTAAGTGCTTATGACCCATTACGACCCGTTTAGGTAGCTTATGTTACTTTAACGCGTCGTTTGCGTAAAACACGTTCGGACCGCTTAACTAGTCCTATGACAAGTAAAATATGCCTTAACATGTCTAATATAGTTACTTAATCAGTTTAGATGTCAAAATTTAGGTTACATATGCTTAAAATGAATTTATGCGTAAAAAAGGTATTTTGGTAATTTTCCTAAGGCATATAAACTACCTATCATATAACTACTTAAACGACGTGACCATAAGGTATAACCTCGGAAGGTTATTCCCTATACAACTATGGTCACCTAAAGTGTTTGGTCGGATCCTAATGATCGACCAAATGGGTCGGGTTCGAAAGTATAAGCGATTGTTTGGATCGCTTACCTTTACGACCCTAGACAAGCACAATACTATAAGTGACGAGCTAAACATGCTAGAACATGTTTAGTTAAGTTAGAAAACAGGTTTGGTATCAAAACAAACGGTTTTGATACCCTAGAGTAGTTTGGTTACAAAATACGCGAGAAAACACATTTTGGCCGAAACTACGACTCGTCACTGAGCCTAGATAACGTGGTAATCAGTAGGTATAGTCGCTAGGGACTATAACCATTGTGATTACGCTCACGTTATGAAGTTCAAACGAACTTCATGTTGACCATAAACTGGTCAAAGTGGAAAGTCAAACAAAGTTTGACTTTTAAGCGAAAGAAACGAAAAAGAACGAAGGAATACTTACAAAAGGTCCCCACAAGTCTTGATCCGATTTACCCTCAGGTATGAAGAGTATACTTCAACTTAGAGGGCCAAAATCAGATTCAAGTGTGGGTTTGAAGTGAAAACATGAGGGGTATTTTTAGTGTTCGTGCAACCGTTAAGATCGTTTGTCAAAATCCGTGCTTCGATCTCAACCATACACATGTACCCATGGTTTTGCAATACCACGGGCACCTAAAAATGGCCCCTAGATTGCTGAAAAACCATGTTCAAGTCCCTAAATCAGCTAGAACAGCTGGAAACAGCTGGGAAACACAATTTTGCAGGTCTGACACTCTCACACGGGCCGCGTAAGGTTTTATGGGGGCTTACGCGGGCCGCCTGAGCCTTCTGACCAGCAAACAAGTTTCAAAAATTGCAGTTTCAGTCCCTGCATGCTTTTAAAGCCATTTTTGATGCGTTTAAAGCCCGTTAAGCCATTTTCAAGGCTCTACAATGATTCCTAAGCATAGGGGACATGAAACATGCTCAAAAATATGCCGGATGTCGGTTCGTTTGGCCGTACGATTGCGTTGTTCGGTTAATTACGACGAAAGTCGTAACGAACGCAAAAACGATCCAAATTAAGCGACGAATGGAATTTTATCATGCCAATCACTAAAACATAATATTTTAATGATTTCATAAATTTTTGGATGTCCGGATGTATTCAGAACGTGAGATATGCGCGAAAATGCAAACTTATGCACTTTTTGACGCTTTTAGTCCCTGAAGGAGCATAAAGTTTATTTTAGCACACCGAACCCCTCAAAGCCTATTTCTAAGCTAAGTAAAGGATATTTAGGGTGTGTTTAACTTATGATCAAGTTCCGGAATGTCTGTTACAGTAAAAATTGACATACTTTCGCAGTTTGTCGAATTTAGTCCCTGTACGCGAATAAACTTGATTTCGGCACACCAAAGCTTCCAAAACTTACTTTTAAGTTATGTAAAGTTTATTTTAGGTATGTTAAGCCTATGTCACTATTCCGGAGTGTTTGTTGCATTAAACTGGTTATATTTACGCATTAGTGCGCGTATAACTTTCCAGAAAGCGATTTAGAGCCCGAAATCGAACAATAGTTGATATGTGCAAATGATACACATATTTATACAAATCCCAAGTATGAAATATAATATTTCATTAGTTTGGTATTTATTTGATGGTTGAAGTGACACAGGTGTCACAATTCAACCCGATTATACACGGCTTTTTTAAAGATACGACGTTTTTAGTATTTAGTATACATAATTACATTTATTTAATATGTGTAATACACATGGTTTTCAAAGATATAACTTTTTTTTTATTATTGATAAATACAATTACATTTATTTAAACCGTACTATATACGGAGTTCATAAAATTATAACTTTTTATTATTTAATATATAAAATTACATTTATTCAACCCGTGTAATACACGGGGTTCTAACCTAGTATATATATATGTGAAAATAATATTTTATTTTTATAGTTGTAAAATATGTGAAAAATAACGAATTAGAATCGTCACAAAATGTTTTGAAATTACACACTTTGCACTTTAAAAGAAAACCCTAAGTAAGAAAAGAAATAAATAACGTACTCGAAGATAGAAAAGGGGCCAAATATTGAACTTTCGAAATTTATTTATTTATGAATACCAAGACATTTCATAAAATCTTTATGCCTACTTCATGGTTGTATGGATGATAAAATTGTCTAAAAAATACATATCATACTTTAAAAAAAAAATAAAATTCATGGTTGTATCTTGTATGGATGATAAAATTGTCTAGAAAATACAATATGATATTTTTTAAAAGACGGCATTTCATTCAAACAGACAACAAACTAATAAGACGTTGGATTTACAAACAAAGACTTAAGAGAAAACAATAAAGCCCAACATGGCAACAAAATTAACAAAATTCAAAATTCTTCCGTTGCGACTCCTTTAAAGAATTAAGCTTAGATCGGCTTTTAACCTATACGAAGCTTAGCACCTTGGACTCTTCAATAACATAGCTGATAAGCATCTTTTATTTATTGAAGATCAAATTGTTACAATCTTTCCAAGTAGCCTAACCGACCACAAACACAATATCATAGGTAATAACTACACAAAAAAATTGATATGTTTATAATTATAACTTCTCTAAATCATAACATATATACTCTTACTAGCATTATAAATTTTAGTATCTTAATAAAATAACTATTAGTTGAAATTAGAAGAAAGGAATAACATCTTAGAGGGGTCATTTCAATATAGAAAGTGTTCAAATTTTATAACAAAACATTTTAAACACACTAATTACTTTCATGACTCAATTACAAGAGATTACGCTCTATTAAATGTCAAATTATGTCAAGAATCCTTACTAATGACCCGGTTATGTCAAATCATGTTGGGGATCCTACACACGAGTGAAGTTTATGTCGAATGGACGTGGAAACTTGCTCATTCAATTTACTTAAGCTCATATTTTTTTGACACTTACAAATAAAATATGAAAAAGTATCACTTTAAATAAAAAAATACTACACAAGAAGTTTGATTGCCATTGGCATTAATTTTATACTTGGTACACCATTAAGCACATATTTAATCCCATTAATCAAGGATTAATTTATTTATACTGGTTCGACTAATTAGAGATTGATACCTATCTTAGAAGAAAAAGTTAAGTATTCTCTAATTAGTGGATTATGAAAAGTGATAGAGACAAAAATTACAAGAAAAAAATATTAGGCAACATAAAGTTTAAGTAAAGGATCTCCTCCATCCAAGTTGGAGTAAAACCATATAAAAAACAAGCTACAAACAAAAATTGTTAAGCATTGTGTTTTATTTATATTAATGTAATGTTTGATAGATGACCAATTTTAAGTATAAAAATTGTAAGAATTCGTAGTGCCATAATATATTATGTAATTAAATTATATACATCATAATTTTTATCAACAACTTTGCCCAACAAGATGTTACATGTCGTCCAATGTTTGTCAAAAAGTTCTAATGATTTCTCAATTCTTCACGGAAGAAGAGCTTTCGCGCGCGTAAGCGTTGGAGGGAGCACTAGTTTTGGTAGGAGTGCTCGCGAGTGAAAGTTATGTGTTTTTTTCACTTGTTTTTCACTTGGGCGGACTAAGTTAAAGTCTACATGAGCGTTACAACGCTAGTGACTTATGTATGCAAGTTTCTACACAAGAGTAGCACGCTAAGCCGTGTCTAATGGTTTTCCGGGGTTTAACACGTGATAGTGAGCTATAATATAATGTAACCTACGCATATAGCGGTTTTTCGAGCAGATGATGCAATCATCATAACAGATGCGTAGTCGTGGTCTTACCTTAATGTCATAACAGACGCGTGGTCGGATAAAGATGTTCCATGAAATGTAGTCCATAAATGATGGTACGAATATCCAAACAATAATATAGTGTGTCCCAATAATTATGCAACACTTCCTCATATGAAGATGCACTATGTATCCAGATAAAGATGTGGTGCACGACCCCATGATATTATGGCTTGTAGCTAAATAAAGGTGTAGCGCGTATAACCAAATGAATACGATAGACACAACTTGATATATTGCACGACCCATTATATATTTCACAGGTACACTATGTTGTATGCGTGGGGGCATGCGAAACGCGTTTAATGTTTGTCTAAGTAATGTTGCCAACACGCAGGAGGCATGCTCAGTGTGCGTCTTGCTGACTATCTCTCACTGACACGTGGGAGACATGCTCGTCACGTGTCGTGTAGACTAAGTGTCACAGGCACATGGGAGGCATGCTCATTGTGCGTCTTGCTGGCTAACTTCACTCACACGCAGGAGACGTGCTTGCCGCGTCTCGTATAGGCTAAGTGTCACAGGCACACTGGAGGCATGCTTGCCGCACGTCTTGCTGGTTAATTGTCACTGACACGTGGGAGACATGCTCGCCACATGTCATATAGGCTAAGTGTCATCGGCATGCGGGAAGCATCCTTGTCGTGCGTCTTACTGACTAACTGTCACTTTGTAATGATTCACACTTCTATACTTTCCGTATTTAGAAAGTTTTATTCGTATTTCTATTATTGGAAACTTGTAATCGCATTCCATTTTCACTCTTGTGTCGCAACCCCCGATCCCTTATCTGTCCCGGGAACGGGCGGACGCGAACTCAGATTTTTTGTGGTATCAGTTGCGTTAATTTGGCAGCGGAAATTACATCAGGACCGTAGTTAGGTGATGTGCGGTAAGTGTCGTATATATTAGGTGTATATTTTAAGCCCTTTTTAACACTTATTTTAGCCAAGTTTTAAATTTATAAAACACGATATTTTACTAACACTAAACACACATATGGGCAACTGCACCCATCGTTGAGTGTAGTATAGCGTTGGTAAGATACCGAGGTCGTCCAAGGACACAAGAGCTTTTAGTACCGGTTTATCCTCAACGTCTAACCAAAACAAAAATTTAGAAAAAAGTTTTAAACTAAGAAAAATAAAACTAACTAAAATGCTGAAAATAAAAATAAAAATAAAAACAGATAGACAAGATGAATCACTTGGTTCCGACTCGTATCTAGTATAACCTTTGATTATTTCCGCACTTTTGCACATAATTAAGAGATTATCTTAGTTATTGTAGTAGGCCCCTCTTTTGAAGGTGACGTTACCCTCACCCCAGTAGTTTGAGTCAGCAGGGATACAATCCTAAAGGGGTGGATTATTGGAAGATAATGAATTAAGTTATTAATGCAGTATTGTGGTAGGCCCCGCTTTTGGCGGTGACGTTACCCTCGGCTAAGTAGTCTGAGTCAGCAGGGATACAGTCCTAAATAGCCGGGTTATAGTATTAATAGTAGTTAACTTATGAGGGGATCAAAGAGTTTGGACCCCCGCCATCCAATACCGTGAAGTATTGAAGGAGGTCCTACTAAATTTGACCCAGGTCCATTGCAGGACCTCTAAACGCTGAACAATGGCAAGACCTTTACCAAACCATTCCCTTAACCCCCTACCAGGTAGCCAACATACCTCCATATAGACCGTGGATATATGAATGGTGAAAATCCTTTATTTTATATAGACAGTAAAATAATGCCAAGACACCACGGACAAACGATAAGGAAAGATCACCTTCAACATAAGTAACTAGTTATTAAAGTCATTAATACAAAACCAAATAAAAGTGCAAAAGATTAGAAATAAAAAGTATTATACTAGACACTTTGTCTTCACCAAGTGATGTAAGAGACTTAGGCAAACATGGCCTTGATTGTCAAGAACTCTTACGATCAATCTTGGATCCCGAGACGACTCACACACTCTATGATGGACAATGGATGATGGTGGTGGATGATGGTGTTGTGATGGTGGTGGGTGGTGGATGAAGTGTGAGAGAGGTGGTGTGCCAAGGGATGAGATGAAATGAATCCAAGCACTCCTATTTATAGGCTGAACAGAGAGCTGGACACGGCCCCGTGTCCGCTGGACACGGCCCCGTGTCCGCTGGACACGGCCCCGTGTCCGTCTGACACTCTCTCTCCTCATTAATTGTAATTCGCAATTACAATAAATGCGCCTGCTGTACTTTCGACACACCCCCGTGCTCGCTGAGCACGGCCCCGTGATGGGCAATAGAAGCTTCTATAGATTTGTCTTTTCTGCTGCTTCTTGGGCACGGCCCCGTGCTGGCTGAGCACGGGGCGTGTTCAGCCTTCTGTTTTCTCTATTTTGCTTTGAAAGGTGCCGTTGAGGGTTCGGGCAGTCCACTAATGTTCCTTTTCTTGTATTTATGTTGGATTTAGCTGTCTTTTTGCTTCTTTTGCGTTTTTGAGCTCATTTAATCCTGAAAATACAAAAGGAAGACAAAAACACTCTTTTTCCAATATTAGTACTAAAAAAGGGTTAGTTTTATGCCTCATTTGATGTAATTTATATGTTGCATTTTACACACATCATTAGGAAATGTTTATCAGAGTAAAACCACCACATTTAATATTAATAATCACATGGGTAAAACCCAAGTTTCTTATTACAATACATTTATAGGGATAAACCCTATTTTATTGAATTTAAAACATTGTTTATTAGGTAACTTTTATAGTCACATTTTCCCAAGCCTTCAGTGCTCTCCAGCTGGCTTTTTACTAATTGGTTGTCACATTGTGTTACCTGAAACGCGTTTTAAAAACATTTGTCAGTGGGAAATACTGGTGAGTGAATCCCAGTTTATTCAAGAAATATTTTATCAATTAAAACATTATTGAGAGCGATCACATTGTTTATTTCTACACAATTACTCATCCAGTACTATCAATCCTGACTTGCGGGTCATATTACACATTGGCTAACTCATTGTCCAATGGTAACGTACTGTCATCCCGACTTACTACACGCAGTAGTAAATTTTGTATACAAAACCCCAACATACCGGCAGTAATTCAAGAACTACAAAGACTCAATCACCGCTTAATCACATTGTAAAACAATTAAGGTTTTGTAAAATATTACAAAAAGGTTAACAAAAAGAGGATAAACTCACATTGCTATCTTAGACTTTGAGTAAGGGTTTCCTGGGAATAATCTATAATTTATACAAATGTACCTAGGTTAGTATCATAACCCTTTGAAAATATTAATGATACCCTCCCCGAGACGGTATTCCAACAACTACGTCGGGCAGAACCACGACAGTTATTACGGAACCCTAAATCAATCGGGCAGCGTATCTGTTACGAAACTGGGGTTATATTACTTACAACGGAGCAGAACCTCGCTAATTAGGGGGTATAATACCAGCTTCCTATGCCTAATATTCAGAAAGTGAGATTGAGAAATGAAAATTGAACGAGTTCGACTGAGATCCGAGGCCTCCTTTATATAGTGCTGAAATATGGTCTTCACGCGGCCCGCGTAGATGTACGCAGGGGCTTACGCGGCCCGCGAACTAGCCCGGGTAGGGTTTAGGTGATCTGGGTCATCGCCTAGCTTCGCCACGATGTCGACCTGTGTCGGCCTCTGGTGTTGCCATGTTATTGATCTCACGCGGCCCGCGTAAGATTAAGATGGGGTTCACGCGGCCCGCTTGAACTTAAGAAATCAGACAAAATCAGGTTCTAACCTTCATACCGCCCGCGTGAATGTTGGGGTGGGTCTACGCGGCCCGCCTCAACTAAAAAAATCAGATTTTATTTATTTTAAATACTATTTAATGTATTTCGGGCTCGGGTTTCACATACGGGGTGTATTTGAATACATATTGGGACATTTTAAAATATACTAGGGTGTCGGAAATATTATGAGGGTGTCGGGTTATTTGAGGATTGTTACATCCTCCCCACCTTGTTTTAGAGCTCGTCCTCGAGATCTACTGGAACAAGTGCGGATATTTCCTTTGCATTTCAGATTCAAGCTCCCATGTATACTCAGGTCCTCTTTTGGAGTCTCACTTCACTTTGACCAGAACTAATCTCTTGTGTTTGAGATTCTTGACTTTCCTGTCTTCAATCTGTAGAGGTCTTTCTACAAACTTGAGTTGTTCATTTACCTCTATATCCTTAAGAGGTACTATCAGTGATTCATCAGCTAAACACTTTTTGAGATTAGATACATGAAATACATTATGTATTCCTGCCATTTCTTCTGGCAGTTTTAGCTGATAGGCTACAGGTCCTATTCTTCTAATAATCTCAAAAGGTCCAATATACCTGGGACTTAGCTTTCCTCTTTTGATGAATCTTACCACTCCTTTCCAAGGAGAGACCTTCAACACTACTTTATCTCCTACTTGAAACTCCAATGGCTTGCGTCGGTTATCGGCATAACTCTTTTGTCAATCACGTGCTGCTTTCAGTCGTTCTTTGACTTGAATAATCTTGTCGGTTGTTTTCTGCACTATCTCAGGTCCATATAGTTGCTTTTCCCCAATTTCTTCCCAACAGACTGGGGTTCGACACTTTCGTCCATAAAGTGCTTCGAATGGTGCAGCATTGATACTTGTGTGATAACTATTATTATAAGAAAATTCTATTAAAGGTAAGTGATCATCCCAATTATCTCCGAAATCAATTACACAAGCTCTAAGCATGTCCTCCATTGTCTGAATTGTCATTTCGCTTTGTCCGTCCGTTTGAGGATGATAAGCTGTGCTTAGTTTTAACTTGGTTCCCATTGCCTTTTGGAAACTTGACAAAAAATGAGAGGTAAATCGACTATCCCTATCAGAAACAATTGATAAAGGAATTCCATCTAATGAAACAATTTCATTTACATATAATTTAGCTAGCTGTTCCATACTGAAAGTTTCCTTCATTGGTAGAAAAGGAGCTGACTTGGTTAGCCTATCTACAATCACCCAGATTGTATCATTTCTTTTCTTTGTTTTGGGTAATTTAGTAACAAAATCCATTGTTATCAATTCCCATTTCCACACTGGCATTTCTAATTGTTGTAGAAATCCTGAGGGTTTCTGGTGTTCAGCTTTGACTTGTGAACAGGTTAAACATTTAGAAACATAGGCTGCTATGTCCTTTTTCATTCCTATCCACAAGAAATTCTTTCTTAAATCTTGATACATTTTGTCACTTCTTGGGTGCATCGTATACTTAGACTTATGGGCTTCTTCTAATATACGATGACGTAGGTTTCCTAATTTAGGCATCCACATTCTCTTTTTATGGAATCTCCAAATTCCATCTGTTCCTTGTTCTAATTCTTTTAACATACCTTTTAATTTTTCAGTATCATCCTTGATTACTGATTCTTGTGCTTCTCTGGTTTGTTCATTTAAATCTACTTGTAGATTTAATTTAAGAGAACATACCCTTTTTGGCTTTTCGTGATACTTTCGGCTTAAAGCATCTGCCACTACATTTGCTTTTCCTTCATGATACTGGATATCACAATCATAGTCACTAAGCATTTCCATCCAGCGTCTTTGTCTCATATTCAACTCCTTTTTCTTGAAAATATACCTTAAACTCTTATGATCTGTGAACATGGTAAACTTACTACCATAAAGGTAATGTCTCCAAATCTTAAGAGCAAAAATTATAGCTCCTAATTCTAGATCATGGGTTGAATAATTCTCTTCATGATTTTTAAGTTGTCTAGATGCGTAAGCTATAACCTTTTGACGTTGCATTAGTACACATCCATAACCTAATTTAGAAGCATCACAATATACTATAAAGTCTTCAGCTCCTTTTGGTAACGCTAGTATGGGTGTATGGGTTAATTTATGCTTAAGGATTCTAAATGCTTCTTCTTGTTTTAATCCCCATTCAAACTTAACAGATTTACAGGTTAGCTTAGTTAAGGGAATGACTATTCTAGAAAAATCTTGAATAAATCTTCTATAATAACCGACCAATCCTAAGAAACTTCTAACCTCGGTTGGTGACTCAGGGGTTTTCCATTTAGTAATCGCCTCGATCTTTGTGGGATCCACATGAATTCCTTCATGATTGACTAAATGTCCAAGAAGTTGTACCTGTTCTAACCAAAATTCGCACTTAGAAAATTTAGCATAAAGTTTTTCTTTTCTTAATAAACTTAAAAGTGCGTGCAAATGCTTTGCATGATCCTCTTTATTCTTAGAATAAATGAGAATATCATCTATGAAAACGATTATGAATTTATCCAAATATGGCTTACATATTCGGTTCATCATGTCCATAAATGCAGCTGGGGCATTGGTTAAACCAAATGGCATGACACTAAATTCATAATGGCCATACCTTGTTCTGAATGCGGTCTTAGGAATGTCCTCTTCCTTTACCTTTAATTGATGATATCCTGACCTTAAATTGATTTTAGAGAAAAATCGAGCTCCTTGTAGTTGATCAAACAGATCATCGATTCTCGGTAATGGGTACCGATTCTTAATCGTAACCTTGTTTAATTCATGGTAGTCAATGCACATACGCATTGATCCATCCTTCTTTTTAACAAACAATATCGGCGCTCCCCATGGTGATGAGCTTGGATGTATAAATCCTATCTCTAACAATTCGTCTAATTGTTTCTTCAATTCTTGCATTTCTGCAGGTGCCAAACGGTAAGGTGCTTTGGCAATCGGTGCTGTTCCTGGTATTAAATGGATTCTGAATTCGACTTCTCTATCTGGAGGTTGCCCTGACAATTCTTCTGGAAATACATCTGAAAACTAAGATACTACTTGAATATCTTTTAAATCCTTTCCTTTAGTGTTAGTGATTATGGAAATCTAATACACTATAGAACCTTTTCTTATATAACTTGCAGTTTTCATCACAGAGATGAATTTTGTAGTTCTAGATGGTTTATCTCCTTTAATTGTGATCGTTTTACCTTTTGGTGAATTTATTTGAATTGACTTTTGATCACATAAAATACTGGCTTTATCGGCTATTAACCAATCCATTCCTAAAACAACATCGAATCTTGCCAGATTCATGGGATAAAGGTTTGCAATAAATTTCTGATTTAAGATTTCTATTCTTGCTCCCTGCAAGATTTCAGAAATCCTAACGGTTTCTCCATTAGCTGTCTCTACTAAGCATTCCAGTGGTAGTTTAGTTAATGATTGATTTAGAAATTTGCAAAATGATGTATTAATAAAACTTTGGTTTGCACCAGAGTCAAATAATACTTTAGCAAAAATATCATTAACTAAAAACGTACCAACTATGACATCTGGAATCATTTTGGCTTCATCTGCAGTCAGAACAAATGCTCTAGCATTTTGAGTATTCTTGTTGTTTGTAGCTGGAGCTAATTTCGGGCAATTAGGCTTGATATGACCTTGTTCTTCGCAGTTGTAACATATCCTGTTATTAGCTTTCTTCCTGTAGTTTTCTTCTTTGTGTCCTAATATTTTGCAAAAGTTACAGTATATGTAGCATCTTCCTGAATGCTTTCTTTTGCAATTCTTACAGTAAGGTGTAGAGGTAGAACCTATATTTTTCCCACGATTAAAATTTCCAGAACGAAATTCTTGTGTGAGTTTCTGGGTTAGGTTCCTCCTTTGATCATCTTCTCGGGTACGGACTAATTCATCTGTCAGGGTATTTGCTAGTTCTATAGCTTCTTCTATAGTTTGAGGTCTAGCTGCCTTGACTACGTGTCTAATCTCTTCGATTAATCCCCAGATATAACGGGAGATTAATACTGGTTCTGGTGAAGCAAGAGTTGGCACTATTCTAGCATATTCGAAGAATATTTTAGTATATCCCTTACTATCCACACCAGTCATCCTAAGGTTTAGGAATTTGTTTGCTATCTGTTCCTTCTCATTGGGTGGGCATAATTTCCTTTCTACCTTGTTCTTAAATTCTTCCCATTCCATATTGTAGGTTCTATCACTTCCTCTTGATTGGAGGATAGTGTTCCACCATTCTAGTGCTGAATTCTTAAACATATTAGAAGCAAACAATATCTTATCTTCCTCAGCATACTTGCTTATTCTTAAGACTGCCTCAGTTTTCTCTATCCAGCGTAGAGTTGCAATGGCCCCTTCGTTGCCCGAGAATTCCATTGGTTTACAAGACCAGAATTCTTTATAAGAACAACCGTAAGACACGGTTCTTCTCCTTTTGGGAATGGGCATTTGAAGTACCGGTCCATTGTTCATGCTATTTTCGGGTTCGATGGGTCGCTTACTGCTATGCTTACTTTTATTATTCGCTTCTTGAATTGTTTGAATAATAAATGGCATGGCATCTATGATTCCTTGTGCTACTATATGTTGAACAACACTATTATCCATTTGGTTTCCATTGTTATTGATGCTTGGATTCTCATTAACCACGTTAATGTTACTCTGGTTATCATTATTCAGATTTCCTTGATTTCCTTCGTCGGCCATCTGAATTTTAAACATTTACCCCATATTAATATCACAAGATAATATTTAATATAGTTAATCACATGACACGCAATCTAGCCAAAAACGTCGATCATTGCGACTTTTACTCTAATTCCATATACTATTATGCATCTATTACATACTAGTACTGAAATAAAAATTACAATACCAACAGAAATAGAATCACACTAATAGTAATAGGCATCCGTACACACATATTTTATTATATTATATTATATTATATTATATTATATTATATTATTATTACTATTACCGCTTCCTTCATCACATCACGGATATGGATTTATCCAAAAATCCATATTGCGCTCATCGTATTTCCATACGAGACGCTCTCCCACCTGACGCATTCTCTCACTGCTTTCTAAAATTTCCTCACCAAATGTCCTAATTTCTTGGACGTTTTCTGCACTCATTGGGGGTGCAGGTTCTAGGACTGGGTTCGGAATCTGGGGTGCGGGTTCATGATATGGAGGTGAAAGTGCCTGAAATCGGTAAGGATCTTCTAAGATCTCCCTAATATATTCATCGTGGTAATAGGGATCTAAAGGGTCCATACCTGGATAGGCTCCTATGTTTTGTATGGGTGTGTCTTCATGTATCAAGTAACGTTGCACAAAGTCCCTATTATCGTCCCACCAGGGGTCGTAATTTGGGTCTAGGGGGTTTGGCGCAGGTACCCTAGGGATTTCTTCTGGGTTAAAGTCATGCATCTCCACTTGGTTTTCAGGGTTTTCTATCTCCATGGGTTGGTCTGGGATTGGTGGTTGTGGGGCTACTAGTTGTTCCAGACTTGGGTTAGCAGCAGTTGTAGCTAGGATATGGAAATTGGTTAGGCTTCTATTAAGCATATCCTGTGTATGGGCATCTGTCTTTCGCTTAGCGGCTGCTAAAACTCTTTGCTGTTGTAACTTTCGCATTCTTTTCCTACGTGCAAAGGCTTCCTTACTGAACCATCCTCTTTTCTTATGAGGGAATGGCTCTTCTGACTGAGCTTTAAAGGCAAACATCCATTCTTCCTGATCAGCAGAATACCCAGAAAGGGCAGGCTGTGAAGAGGTACCTTCACTCCTAGGTGAATCAGACAACTGACGACACATGTCTGAGGGTTCTTGATCACTCATACTGTAAACTAACAAATAGTCAAATAACACAAAACACATAATCACATAAATTATTTCCTAACATAAAATTTATAATTTAAGTGTCAGCAGAACACTTCTTTGGCTTAGACCAGTGGCTAGGCTCTGATACCACCTTCTGTCGCAACCCCCGATCCCTTATCTGTCCCGGGAACGAGCGGACGCGAACTAAGATTTTTGGTGGTATCAGTTGCGTTAATTTGGCAGCGGAAATTACATCAGGACCGTAGTTAGGAAATGTTTATCAGAGTAAAACCACCACATTTAATATTAATAAGCACATGGGTAAAACCCAAGTTTCTTATTACAATACATTTATAGGGATAAACCCTATTTTATTGAATTTAAAACATCGTTTATTAGGTAACTTTTATAGCCACATTTTTCCCAAGCCTTCAGTGCTCTCCATCTGGCTTTTTACTAATTGGCTGTCACATTGTGTTACCTGAAACGCGTTTTAAAAACATTTGTCAGTGGGAAATACTAGTCAGTGAATCCCAGTTTAATCAAGAAATATTTTATCAATTAAAACAATATTGAGAGCGATCACATTGTTTATTTCTACACAATTACTCATTCAGTACTGTCAATCCTGACTTGCGGGTCATATTACACATTGGCTAACTCATTGTCCAATGGTAACGTACTGTCATCCCGACTTACCACACGCAGTAGTAAATTTTGTATACAAAACCCCAACATACCGGCAGTAATTCAAGAACTACAAAGACTCAATCACCGCTTAATCACATTGTAAAACAATTAAGGTTTTGTAAAATATTACAAAAAGGTTAACAAAAAGAGGATAAACTCACATTGCTATCTTAGACTTCGCGTAAGGGTTTCCTGGGAATAATCTATAATTTATACAAACGTACCTAGGTTAGTATCATAACCCTTTGAAAATATTAATGATACCCTCCCCGAGACGGTATTCCAACAACTACGTCGGGCAGAACCACGACAGTTATTACGGAACCCTAAATCAATCGGGCAGCGTATCTGTTACGAAACTGGGGTTATATTACTTACAACGGAGCAGAACCTCGCTAATTAGGGGGTATAATACCAGCTTCCTATGCCTAATATTCAGAAAATGAGATTGAGAAATGAAAATTGAACGAGTTCGACTGAGATCCGAGGCCTCCTTTATATAGTGCTGAAATCTGGTCTTCACGCGGCCCGCGTAGATGTACGCAGGGGCTTACGCGGCCCGCGTACTAGCCCGGGTAAGGTTTAGGTGATCCGGGTCATCGCCTAGCTTCGCCACGATGTCGACACGTGTCGGCCTCTGGTGTTGCCGTGTTATTGATCTCACGCGGCCGCCCGCGTAAGATTGAGATGGGATTCACGCGACCCGCTTGAACTTAAGAAATCACACGGAATCAAATTCTAACCTTCATACCGCCCGCGTGAATCTTGGGGTGGGTCTACGCGGCCCGCCTCAACTAAAAAAATCAGATTTTATTTATTTTAAATACTATTTAATGTATTTCGGGCTCGGTTTTCACATACGGGGTGTATTTGAAGACATATTGGGACATTTTAAAATATACTAGGGTGTCGGAAATATTATGAGGGTGTCGGGTTATTTGAGGATTGTTACATCTTGTAACCTCGAGACTTTAATTATGATGGAAATGCCTTTTATACATATACTTGTTTTATACGCGATACATCGTCAATTACATGCTTATGTGTGAAACCAATACTTTATAATGCTCAATACTATCATACATGTATACAATATACTTATACTATGTTTACACACATTATACATACTTAGAATACACTAAAACGAAAGTCCATAACCAAAAAATCCACCCTTTGGGCTGAAGGTGCACGAAGGTAACCTTCGTGGCCACCTTCGTCGTCCCAACGCACGAAACTGACCTTCGTGGCCACCTTCGCCTCCCAAACCCACGAAGGAGTAACCTTCGTGGTCATTTTTGTCCTTCAAGTGCATGAAGGTGCACGAAAGTGCCACCTTCGTGGACACCTACACGGACAGACGCTGATGACGGGTTTCAGCAGAATGTGTTTTTAAAACACTCTTTTCACCTTTTTCAACTTCCAACTAGCAACTAACTTCATTTATTACCTAAACCCTAATCCCACCTTATAAATAGGTGTCTTCCACACCTTCTAAACACTTTCCACGCATCAAATCTTCTCTCGAACTCTCAAATTCTCTCAAAAACCTCAAGCAAGGCAGAAAGTTCTAAGTGATTCTAAGTGAGTTTTCACTTAACCATTCGTAAGTTATGTGTTTTTTTCACTTGGGCGGACTAAGTTAAAGTCTACATGAGCGTTACAACTCTAAGTGACTTATGTATGCAAGTTTCTACACAAGAGTAGCACGCTAAGCCGTGTCTTATGGTTTTCTGAGGTTTAACACGTGATAGGCTAAGTGTCACACCCCAACCGATGGCGGAAACATCGGGGCGCGACACTAGGCGAACCAGATTGCTCAAGAGAATCCATAACAACTATTAAATGGCAATATTTTAAAGGTTAATTGTCCCATACCAATAAAAAAAATTCCACAAACAATTATCACAGATAGCATGTCTCAAAAGCAAAACAAGTCCGACAACCTAGATTTCTATTAGTGTAGTTTCTAGACTGCCTATCTTGATTTCCAGTGAACATAGCATCCTATCAACCTGTCACACACATTAAAATAAAGTCAATACATAAATGTAAATGTGAGTGCACAAGTTTGAGTAGCATATAGTATAGAGAAGCATTTACGCATAACCAGCATGTAACATGTAACGGGCGAAGCATGTAACAACAAACAATGTCTACAACTTAACCACGAGACTACGTTTTGAGTATGCGCGACACACGTTCAGCGAACATGTGAAGTAAAGTAAAGTGATCCCTAGCAACCCCCGTCCACGACAGGTGCCGAGTCCAAACTATAGTACTATCGTTGCTAGAGGCGGTATAGTGTAACACAGTATAGCATAGCACAAGCATTCAAAGTACACGTATAGAATGCGGGAGCGGTTAGCGTTGTAAAGTGTTTGCGTTGTGTGTTGTTGTGTTTTGATAGAGAATGGATGTAACACCCAAAAGTGCGGTAAAAGAAAATGGGTTCGAGTATACTCACAGTATGCGTTTAACAGGTAAACACCACTTGATTGGATTGAAGGGAGCGCGTTGGAGTTAGCCTAAGCATAGAACAGTAGCGTAAGCGTTGAACAATGCATAAAAGAATGTCGGATGGTGATCCGAACGAGTGGGGAAAACCCATCCGAGCGGATGGTCATCCGGTCGGATGGTCATCCGAGCGGATGGCCATTCGAATGGTTAGCCATTTGAGTGAGCTCGTGTGTTTGTTTGTAAATCATTTTTGAAAATTTGAAGTTTCGTTGTAGCGTCTAAACAATGTAAAGTATAGATGCCAACTCATCCGGTCGGATGGTCATCCGGACGGATGGCCATTCGATCGGATGGTTGTTCGAGCGAGAAATCGGTAGTTTAAAGTTTTTCGTAAAATTTTCTAAGCAACGAAGTTTGAAGTTCAACGGAGATGGCGCGATGACGTGTCAAACAACGGGAAACACACCAAGTCTAGATCATTCGATCGGATGGGAACCACCCCATTCAATCAGACTCACTGTTCTTGATGGGATTTCGTGTTCAACCCGTTAATCGGTCATCTCTCTGGTGGAAATTCGTTTTCAAACCGGCTTTCAACTAGAAAATGAGTAGAGAGTCTGAATGAGCCTAGATTCCATCAGTTTTAAGAAGAAAAGTTGCAGAAAGGTTGAAATTTGTTGTAAAGCGTTGAGACCTTGTAATACTTAATTGAATCATGGTGGAAATCTCTTTGATCCGAACCAATCTTGATGAGTTGGTTATCCACAACTGGTTGCCTAAGCAAAGTGTGTGAAGGACACATTCAAGAGGTCCAAATCAAGGATTTCAGAGAAACGATAACTGGTTGTGTGTGATTTTGGTGGAGAAGATGATGTAGAAGTGATTGGTGATGATGATTGTACAAGATTTGAGGAGAAATACTAACAAAATAGCCTTGAATCGCGATGAAAAGTGACTGGGAGTGAGTTGGGAGTGAGTGGTCGGATGGAAGTGTCAACATCAGGGAATGAGGGTGTGTACGGGTATTTATAAGCGAGTGAGAGAGAGTTAAGGCGGTGGAGAGTGGTGTCGGATGGCTGGCCGGTCGAATGAGTCACACCCTAACCGATGGCGGAATCATGGGGGCGCGGCACTGAACGAAACAGATTGTCCATGAGTATCCATAACGACTATAAATTACCAGATATTTAAACGTCATGTCCCATACCATACCATACCATACCATACCATACCATACCATACCATACCATACCATACCATACCATACCATACCATACCATACCATACCATACCATACCATACCATACCATACCATACCATAACATAACATATCAAAATAAAACAATTATTACAGATAATTGTCTCACAAACAAGTACTGATCCGACAACTCAGATTTCAAAATAGACATTTTATTTATTTGTTTCTAGGACTCTTTCCTAGCCTCGATGTCACACCCCGATATTTCTACGTATTACCGGTGGGCCTGGTAGGGAGTATCGTGACGTAGTTGATATCATCATAGTCAAACAACACAAATTTAAATGCACAACGGAAGCAAAAGATAGATTCATTTCAACCAAACAAATTGTAATATTGAGTATCACAAGATAGTTGAAAATGATCCACAGGTGGATCGAAATAAAAAGGAAGCATTGTTCAACAGTTTTATGACATCCAAGCTTGCGAGACTTATTGTGGATGATGCTAGGAGAAAGCCAGCCTATTTCGAGTAGTACCTGCACTTAACCTTTTTGGGAAAATACGTCAGTTTACACTGGTAAATACAATTAACTGACTCATATTGAAAAGGTTTAATAAAATTGATTTGAATGCACGTGGCACAAAACTTTTATAACTTGGGATAATTATTTATATATAATCGTGTAAAAGAATTACATGTTTCTTATGCGTTCAGTAGCCCGGGCTGAACACCGGGTTAAAGATTAATAGACACACTACATGATATAGTTCCGCGGCGGGTTTTTCCCGAAACCGGCGGTTATACCTTATTATTTATTTATGCACTGTCGGGTGTACGCCTACACCCCGTGCTTAGGTTGTGGCCATTTCGTAAAATGATGCCAAGGATATCCGGGACATGGTCATTAACCCCCCAAAGGCTTTAAGCAAACAAAACAATTTAAACGGGTCATTTCAATGAATTAACCTCCATTCGATTAAAGATTCAATGCCCGACCAAGCGGTATTTTATATACCATACCCCAAGCCCGTATACGGAAAATAAGTTAAAAGCATTTACCTTTGCAAGTAATAATCATAACAAGCAAGTGCACGTAGCTTTTACCGGGTCTCCTATTCTGGAACGAAGGTTTATAATAACCTATTAGATTTCCTAACGGGTCTTTAATTGAGCTTAAGCTTAGACCGGTTAGTTTTAAAGGAAGATTCGGTTCAAACGCATGAATAAGCGAAGACCGGAATAGAATGTGATTTAGACCTGACAAGTTTGAAGACTTGCATAATATGGGTAAACTAAACACATTCTGGATTTTGAGATTAAAATGATAAAGTTTGACCCGCTTTGGTCAATTTATGCAAACTAGTTACATAAACCGAACCGAATGCGAAGAATGCGTAACGGGTAACCACAAGAGCCATATACAGGTTTCCTAAGTTAATATGCCTTAAATATGTTGTAACATCAGTAAGATATCTTCCATTATGCCCAAAATGGATTTAAACTCAAATTACGCCCCATAGGGGTATTTTGGTCATTTAAAAGGTTATAAAAGAGTTTAAATAATAATCTGAGTTACAGGTCTGATATAATCAGTAAAGATACTTAATTTAATAATTTATAACAGTAGGTTATTACATATATGTGAAATTTATCATTTAAAACCAAACTATGCACCTTAGGGGCATTTTGGTAATTTCACTTAGCCTTAAAAGCTCAAAACTGGAAATCTGAGTTTAAAACTTTGCATACTGTAAAAATATAAAAATTTACTGAGATTATCAGTAGGCATCAAACTTTATATGTTTAAAATAGTTTTAATACATACTATGCGTTAAAAACGCTTAAAAAGGCGATTTGGAGCCATTTCCGGGTTTTCAAAGGAAAGCTGATATTTTTATTATTCTAGAAGGCTCAAAATATTTTATTTATCATATAAAATCAGTAGCAAAAGGTTTTGGGGTCAAAAGGATTTGTAAAACTCATTTTATAGCCCAAAAGGGCAAACCCGGCAATTACCGAATCAAGCTTAGAACTCTAAGTTATGCCCAGCCTAAAAATAAATAAAAATCTCTAAAAATCCCAAAATATTATTTTATATCACTGGGTAAAAAGTTTGGTATCAAAAATCGGGTTTAGATAGGCTATACGCTAATTACACCGTTTAATTACTAAAAAGCTTTCTAATTACGCTATTGAGCATAACTCTTAATCTAGACCTCAAACTGATGTCAAATTTTAGGTGCAAGTTTATAAATCAGTAACTAAGGTTTCTACTCTTTTACGTTTTCAAAAATCACGTTTTAAGGTCATATGGGCATAATAGTCAACATATAAGCAATTAACGGAAACATGCATATGAATCGGATAACTATTGAACCAAGTTGTATAATCACAGAGGGTTATACTAACATGTAACCTGGTCCAAATAAAGCCCTAAGGCATTTCTAAACTTTGCTCTAATGGGTCAGAACTGAAAGTCAAAGCAGAAGTCAAATTATGCGACTTTCGGTTCCGAACCGAGCCTAAACTGGAAATTGTCGGGTGGAACACGTTTAGACATGTTATTACATTGATTACCAAGTTATATTAGTGATAAAACAGGTTGCATGCGTTCTACATTGCTAATTATGTGTTAATTTGAAAATAAGCTTTATGTTGACTTTTTAAGATTAACTTTGACCCGACAATTGACCTAGTTAGAGTGGAAATCAGAGAGTACCCTTTTGAGGGTTTATTACCCACATAATTACCAACTTATAGGTACTTTCAATTCGAGATTTGACTGAACAATTATTGATTAATATCGAAATCAAACCTTAATTACGACGGTTTGACTTTTAGCTAAGTAACTAAGCTAAACTGAATTAGGAAGGATTAAGGACACTTACAAGAGTCCTAAGAATGATTAGGAAGCCTAAGGAAACTTGGTTACTGTCCAGAGAGCTCCATAATAAGCTTGAAGTGAGTTGTAAACAAGAGGCCTCCTTATATAGTAACTTTGATGTCACAAGATCACCCCAACTAAGTCTATAAATGTTGTAAGATGTTCCCAGGTGTCCCTATGATGCCAAAACCAGTTGCCAAGTCCCTGATTTCGAAAACCACTCTCTTAAGGCGGTGCAACAGGCTGAACAGGCATCTGTCCATTTTCTGCTGCCAGCGACTGTCTTACGGATCGTAAGCAAGAAGCCTTGCGGACCGTAAACACCTCTTACAGACCGTAAGACCTTGTCTTTGCGGTCCGTAACCGACTTTGTGTTAGATCGCCCAGTTGCAGTGCTTGCGGACCGTAAGCCTAAGGCCATACGGTCCGTATCCGATGACCAGAAGACAAAAACTTGTTAACTTTCAAGCTTTGACCATGCAATTTTCATAGTTCGAATCTTGGGTCTCTTGCAACAGAATGGGACCACTTGATCACTCTTAAAAAGGTTATAAAACCTTGCCATGCACTTACACATCCTTGGATTCTTTTGGAGAGTCTTGCCATGCACTTGAATAAGGTTTTAATTATTTTGAACAAGAATTTTAATTATGAACTTTGTTGTAACATTATTTAAAAACCCAAATTCTTTATAAATTGAATTTATTTATCATAGGAATAACCGGTTCTAACCAGATCAGATGTTTATCATAATGATTAAGGTCTTGGGATTTATAATTAGGTCGCTGATGTGCGGTAAAGTGTTATATATTTTAGGTGTATATTTTAAGCCCCTTTAACACTTATTTTAGCCAAGTTTTAAATTTATAAAACACGATATTTTACTAACACTAAACACACATATGGGCAAGTGCACCCATCGTGAGCGTAGTATAGTGTTGGCAAGATACCGAGGTCGTCCAAGGACACAAGAGCTTTTAGTACCGGTTTATCCTCAACGTCTAATCAAAATAAAAAGTTTAGAAAAATGTTTTAAACTAAGAAAAATAAAAACTAACTAAAATGCTGAAAATAAAAATAAAAGAAAAACAGATAGACAAGATGAATCACTTGGTTCCGACTCGTATCTAGTATAACCTTTGATTATTTCCGCACTTTTGCACATAATTAAGAGATTATCTTAGTTATTGTAGTAGGCCCCTCGTTTGAAGGTGACGTTACCCTCACCCCAGTAGTTTGAGTCAGCAAGGATACAATCCTAAAATGGTGGATTATTTGAAGATAATGAATTAAGTTATTAATGCAATATTATGGTAGGCCCCGCTTTTGGCGGTGACGTTACCCTCGGCTAAGTAGTCTGAGTCAGCAGGGATACAGTCCTAAATAGCCGGGTTATAGTATTAATAGTAGTTAACTTATGAGGGGATCAAAGAGTTTGGACCCCCGCCATCCAATACCGTGAAGCATTGAAGGAGGTCCTACTAAATTTGACCCAGGTCCATTGCAGGACCTCTAAACGCTGAACAATGGCAAGACCTTTACCAAACCGTTCCCTTAACCCCCGACCAGGTAGCCAACATACCTCCATATAGACCGTGGAGATATGAATGGTGAAAATCTTTTATTTTATATAGACAGTAAAATAATGCCAAGACACCACGGACAAACGATAAGGAAAGATCACCTTCAACATAAGTAACTAGTTATTAAAGTCATTAATACAAAACCAAATAAAAAGTGCAAAAGATTAGAAATAAAAAGTATTAAACTAGACACTTTGTCTTCACCAAGTGATGTAAGAGACTTAGGCAAACATGGCCTTGATTGTCAAGAACTCTTACGATCAATCTTGGATCCCGAGACGACTCACACACTCTACGATGGACAATGGATGATGGTGGTGGATGATGGTGTTATGGTGGTGGTGGGTGGTGGGTGAAGTGTGAGAGAGGTGGTGTGCCAAGGGATGAGTTGAAATGAAATCAAGCACTCCTATTTATAGGTTGAACAGAAGGCTGGGCACGGCCCCGTGTCCGCTGGACACGGCCCCGTGCTTGTCTGACACTCTCTCTCTTCATTAATTGTAATTCACAATTACAATTAATGCGCCTGCTGTACTTTCGCCACGCCCCCGTGTTCGCTGGACACGGCCTGTGGTGGGCAATAGAAGCTTCTATAGGTTTGTCTTTTCTGTTGCTTCTTGGGCACGGCCCCGTGCTGGCTGAGCACGGGGCGTGTTCAGTCTTCTGCCTTCTCTATTTTGCTTGGGAAGATGCCGTTGAGGGGTCGGGTAGTCCACTTATGTTCCTTTTCTTGTATTTATGTTAGATTTAGCTGTCTTTTTGCTTCTTTTGTGAATTTGAGCTCATTTAATCCTGAAAATACAAAAGGAAGACAAAAACACTCTTTTTCCAACATTAGTACTTAAAAAGGGTTAGTTTTATGCCTCATTTGATGTAATTTATATGTTGCATTTTACACACATCAAATACCCCCACACTTGAACTTTTGCTTGTCCTCAAGCAAAACTCTTTAATATGTGGCTTACACTCCCAAATGGAATGGGTAGAAGAGAAGGTTTTGGGCTTGTCGTAGAGTGTCGGGATTTCCAAGATTCTTTATGTAGTTTTATTTTTATTTATTTACAATCCTATTCGTCATGATTTATTTAAAACTTTTCATAAGAGAAATTACTTATTTGGGCATAGCATGCCTTTTTAAAATTCCATTTATATACAAGTTCACATACCTCACGGGGGAAATAACTCACACTCGGCCGAAGGTGTATTTTTAGTGAATCACTCGAGAGCGGCATGGAACTTATTCCTACCATAGGCTTGCCAAGCAATCAATCCTCCTCCTTTTTAACTTTTATACCTTTGTAAATATCAAGAGGACTTTGCGGGTGAAGGGTTAGACTTGGGTTAAAGGTAGGTGGTTGGGTTAGTGGTTAGTGGTTAGTAGAAAAAAGGGTGAAAAAGCGTAACAAGTGTCGGTTTTCGTAGGATTTTCTATTTTTCTAACTTTTTATTCTGATGAAGCTTTTATTCAAACAAAGTTATTTTTGATGAACTTGTTTGTTTATTCTTTTGCTTCATCAACAATTTTTTTTTTTGAAAGATCATACGAAAAACCGAACTTGTTACTAAAACAAAGGGTTAAAAATGAAAAAAGGGTTTTGGTGGGTAAAAGGGGTGTTTGGGTTATGAAATGAAAAGGTTTAGGCTCAAAGGGGCTAACTAGGGGGATTTTTGGGTAGGTGGTAAAAAAAAATGGTGTAAAAAAGAAAAAAGTTAGTCCTAATGCCTCTATCATTTACTTACTTGGGTTTAAGTTGGTAAGGACCGGGAATGCATTGTCATGGCAAGTTCTAGAGTCGTAAGAACCAAACGGCTATTCACACAAGAAACGAAAAAAATGAGCATTTATTCTAAAGGTGTAAATTTGTATGCTCAATAAAGGCTCAAAACTCACTTTTGTGGGAATGGGTTTTTATCTGATCAAGTATATATAATCAAATTTTAACTAAGTTTGCTATGCCTTTTCATAATTTTCTTATGTTGGTTCTTTTTATCACGACGCTATCGGTTGTAAATTTGTAAAAATATAACCTTTTTGAGAACTTGAATTTCCTGAGTTAAACCTAGACAAGTAAAAAAAATGAAATTTTTGAAAAAATTTGGGGTGATTAGCGGTTCCAATAGAGTTTTGTGTAAGGCTTGTATTTAGGACTTGCAAAATTTCAAGGTTTAGCATCCCCACACACTTAAATTACACATTGTCCTCAATGTGTCCCAAAAATAAATTTTTAGGTTGATTAGATGTGTAAAATGGTGTTAAAAAGCAAAAAAATTGTGTTACTGGGCGCTGAACACGGCCCCGTGTTATCCGGGCACGACCCCGTGTTCAAGTGCCAGTAACAAAATTGAAACAAGAGAAACAGAAGTCTGGACACGGGGGCGTGTTGGGTGAACACGGCCCGTGTCCAGTTACCTGAACTGGGCATTTTTCTGCAGGGGGTTCAGCACGGGGCCGTGTTGGTTGGACACGGCCCGTGTTGAACCTTCTGTAATGGAGAGATTGATGTTGGGTTGCCTTGTTCTTGTGTATGGAGTCATTTTTCTCGTTCCCCTTTTCATCCCTTACCGCCATGAGTGTGTTTTATTTATTATGAACCATCCAAACTTAAAAACCATCATTTCATTGCATCATAGAGAGACCTTACATAGTCCTAAATTTATATTAACCTAGATAAAACAAAGAAATATTAAACCATGGAGTTCTAGCCTCTACTTTATTTTAATTAGCAAAATTTCCAAGAAGCTACTAATCTTGGTTAGACAAGGCCTTTTAGAACTCCTTCTTCCGGGTGCGGCTTTCCTCACATGTCGGCGAGCCACTCCTCTACCTCCCTTGGAAGGAGAAAAGAAGGCTCATTGGCATTGGTTTGAGGAGTTTCAATTTCCACCTGGATCTCTTGTTGGTGTTCCACGGGAGGTTCCGCTGGCAAATCTTCCCACCCGGTAGGGTTGTTAATTCCGAGCGCCAGGTTCCAATCCTGTTGAGGGAGGACTGGTTCCATCGGGGGTGCTACAAGAATATTTAACCTCTGGTGCAAGAGGTTAATTTCTTGGAAGCTGCTTTCGAGTCCCACCGTAAGATCGTTAATACGGTCGATTAGGACCTCCTCTATTGATGTCATTTCGTCGAGAGCCTCCCTTAATGCTATCACATAGTGCACAAGTGTAGCTTCAACGGAGGGCCTCCTTCCTCTTCGGCTGTTTGATGAATGCACGGAAGATGTTTCGCTGTTTTCACTCGATATCCTAAAAAAAATAAACTGAAAAATAGTTTATTTTATGAAACAGTGACCGGACACGGCCCCGTGCTCATTGAGCACGACCCTGTGTTCATCTTTCTGCAGAATTTTGGTGCAAGGAAACTTGAAATTTTAAGTTATTTTCTGAACTTGTGGGGTCTTTTTAGACATTACTAACTTAAAACAATGTTACATAACATATTTTTACCAAGATTCCTTGAACAAAACTCATTAATCCCTACCACAAAGTTGGAAGAATTCAAACTTTTAATGGTAGTTCTTGGAGAAAGATGGAGAAGAAGGAAATGGCTAAAAGAGGAAAGGACAAGATGGGTTGTTGGAACCTTCTTTTAGACTTACCTAGGATAGTTGAGAGAAGATTCCTTCAAATCTCTGTCCCAAGTTGGTCCAAATGTGTAGAATTCTTGGCTGCATTTATAGAAAATGACAGCATCCTGGACACGGCCCCGTGTCCATTAGACACGGCCCCGTGTGCAGGTGGAGTTCTGACACAGTTTGTCCGTATTCTGACGTACTGATCAGAAGGGAATCTTTTGGTGAACACGGGGGCGTGTTGGCTGGACACGGCCCCGTGTCGAGGGACTGTTTTATGAAGTTGTCTAGTTTTTTAAGGAACTCATTAGTATCGGGTGGCTCCTGATTGGTTGGAACAACCCCAAAGTGCCTAAGATACCTTAATTGTCCTAAACTAAGGCGAGAACGCAAGAGGTTGTCGGTGAGGGTAATTCCTATTTTCATTCTAGGTGGACAAGTCCAACCCTTTCCCGGGCTCTCGTTAAAGAAGGTGTATGCCGAATCGCTCAGGTCTATGTATGCATCAAACGAAGTCGATGGAGAGTCCTTCACGGCACAATCGGCACAGGGACGACTATCGTCCACGTCTTTGCTAGGTATGAAGGTATTTTTGGGAGCACCGAGGTTGTCGGAATGCGGTTCCAACATTTCTTCATGGTCATCGTCTTGGGGCGGATCACTAAAGTCCTTCCTAAGCTCTTTTAACCAATTTAGAATTAGATTTTCTAGTTGAAATAACTCGTCAAGGAGCATTTCCCCTAGAATATCTGGCTGGGCGCATTCGAGAGAGAGATAGGGCTTATTTTTACTTTCGCCCCTCTTAAGGTTATAAGGATTCGGTGGGTCCATGTAGTGGGGCCTATAATTTAGAAAGTAACATTCTAATTCTCTATGTTCGCCTCCACATAATTGACACCACGTACCATAAGAGTGCCGAAAGTAAAAACAATTACTATCACTCATGTTTATGTCAGAAATTACCAACCGCCGGGATCTAACGGTTCTGTTTTCAGTAAGTGAATCTTTGGCACGGGGGCGTGTTGAGTGAGCACGGCCCCGTGTTCAGCTTACTGTCTGACTTAAAACAGGATTGCCAGTTCCAATGATTTAGCACGGGGGCGTGTTCAGCAGGCACGGCCCGTGCTGAGCTCTGCAGAAGCTGAAAAACTAAGAAAATCCTAAAAAAATAAAAAAAATGATTAGGCCGTTGATTCCTAACTTTCTTAAAATCCTTGTGTCCCCGGCAGCGGCGCCAAAAACTTGATGTGCGTGAAAGTGTTATATATTTTAGGTGTATATTTTAAGCCCATTTAACACTTATTTTAGCTAAGTTTTAAATTTATAAAACACGATATTTTACTAACACTAAACACACATATGGGCAAGTGCACCCATCGTGAGCGTAGTATAGTGTTGGCAAGATACCGAGGTCGTCCAAGGACACAAGAGCTTTTAGTACCGGTTTATCCTCAACGTCTAATCAAAATAAAAAGTTTAGAAAAATGTTTTAAACTAAGAAAAATAAAAACTAACTAAAATGCTGAAAATAAAAATAAAAGAAAAACAGATAGACAAGATGAATCAGTTGGTTCCGACTCGTATCTAGTATAACCTTTGATTATTTCCGCACTTTTGCACATAATTAAGAGATTATCTTAGTTATTGTAGTAGGCCCTTCTTTTGAAGGTGACGTTACCATCACCCCAGTAGTTTGAGTCAGCAAGGATACAATCCTAAAAGGGTGGATTATTGGGAGATAATGAATTAAGTTATTAATGCAATATTATGGTAGGCCCCGCTTTTGGCGGTGACGTTACCCTCGGCTAAGTAGTCTGAGTCAGCAGGGATACAGTCCTAAATAGCCGGATTATAGTATTAATAGTAGTTAACTTATGAGGGGATCAAAGAGTTTGGACCCCCGCCATCCAATACCGTGAAGCATTGAAGGAGGTCCTACTAAATTTGACCCAGGTCCATTGCAGGACCTCTAAACGCTGAACAATGGCAAGACCTTTACCAAACCGTTCCCTTAACCCCCGACCAGGTAGCAAACATACCTCCATATAGACCGTGGAGATATGAATGGTGAAAATCTTTTATTTTATATAGACAGTAAAATAATGCCAAGACACCACGGACAAACGATAAGGAAAGATCACCTTCAACATAAGTAACTAGTTATTAAAGTCATTAATACAAAACCAAATAAAAAGTACAAAAGATTAGAAATAAAAAGTATTAAACTAGACACTTTGTCTTCACCAAGTGATGTAAGAGACTTAGGCAAACATGGCCTTGATTGTCAAGAACTCTTACGATCAATCTTGGATCCCGAGACGACTCACACACTCTACGATGGACAATGGATGATGGAGGTGGATGATGGTGTTATGGTGGTGGTGGGTGGTGGGTGGTGGGTGAAGTGTGAGAGAGGTGGTGTGCCAAGGGATGAGTTGAAATGAAACCAAGCACTCCTATTTATAGGCTGAACAGAAGGCTGGGCACGGCCCCGTGTCCGCTGGACACGTCCCCGTGCCTGTCTGACACTCTCTCTCTTCATTAATTGTAATTCGCAATTACAATTAATGCGCCTGCTGTACTTTCGCCACGCCCCCGTGTTCGCTGGACACGGCCCGTGGTGGGCAATAGAAGCTTCTATAGGTTTGTCTTTTCTGCTGCTTCTTGGGCACGGCCCCGTGCTGGCTGAGCACGGGGCGTGTTCAGTCTTCTGCCTTCTCTATTTTGTTTGGGAAGATGCCGTTGAGGGGTCGGGCAGTCCACTTATGTTCCTTTTCTTGTATTTATGTTAGATTTAGCTGTCTTTTTGCTTCTTTTGTGAATTTGAGCTCATTTAATCCTGAAAATACAAAAGGAAGACAAAAACACTCTTTTTCCAACATTAGTGCTTAAAAAGGGTTAGTTTTATGCCTCATTTGATGTAATTTATATGTTGCATTTTACACACATCAGTCGCTCAGAGGTGTTTATTAACATGTCGACACTTTTTAAATCCTACCATACATCTTCTAATTTGACTCGGGTTCCTGACACGTTTATCTTACAAGACACGTGTCTTTATTCTATTGGGTAAAATTTTGTGAGGTGTTACATCCTCACCCCCTTAAAAGAAATCTCGACCTCGAGATTTACTGGAACATATGAGGGTATTTTTCTTTCATGGTAGACTCTACCTCCCACGTATATTCGGGACCTCTTCGGGCATCCCATTTAACCTTTACGCTAGGTACATACTTCCTTCGAAGCTTCATAACCCGTCGGTCCTCAATCGACAAAGGTTTTTTCACAAATTTCAAGCTCTCATCTATGTGCACATCCGTGTGTGGCATGACTAGCGATTCATCAGCTAGACATTTCTTCAGATTGCAGATGTGGAATACATTATGAATACCACTGAGCTCTTCAGGTAAGTTTAACTTATAAGCTACTGATCCGACACATTCGATGATTTCGAATGGTCCTATGTACCTCGGGCTTAACTTACATTTCTTACCAAATCGCATCACCCCCTTCCAGGGTGATACCTTAAGCAAAACCTTATCACCAACCTCGAACTTTAGAGGTTTTCGCCTTTCATCAGCATAACTCTTCTGCCTATCCCTGGCAACTTTCAGGCGGTCACGAATCTGGACAATCTTTTCCGTCGTTTCAAGGACTATATCAGGTCCTGATAACTGAGCTTCTCCTACTTCTGCCCAATAAATAGGTGTTCTGCACTTCCTACCATACAATGCCTCAAAAGGCGCAACCTTAATGCTCGTATGATAGCTGTTGTTATAGGAGAATTCGATTAATGGCAGGTGGTTATCCCAACTACCACCTAAGTCAATCACACATGCACGAAGCATGTCTTCCAAAGTTTGGATTGTACGCTCACTCTATCGGTCCGTCTGAGGATGGTAAGCCGTACTGAAATTTAAGTGCGTGCCCAAAGATTGTTGGAAACTCTTCCAAAAATGTGATGTGTATCTGGTATCTCTGTCAGAGATAATTGACACTGGTACGCCATGAAGAGATACAATCTTATCTACGTACAATTGGGCTAACATGTCGGAGCTATAAGTATCTTTAATGGGTAGGAAATGTGCTGACTTAGTCAGTCTATCTACTATCACCCATATAGTATCTTTTCCTTTCTTTGTCTTTGGCAACTTGGTGATGAAATCCATTGTCACCATCTCCCACTTCCATGTGGGAAGTTCAGGCTGTTGTAGCAAACCTGACGGCTTCTGATGTTCAGCTTTGACTTGTGCGCACGTCAAACATTTAGCTACATAGGCAGCTATAGACTTTTTCAAGTCTATCCACCAAAAATTTGCTTTCAGATCCTGGTACATCTTGTCAGCTCCAGGATGAACGGAGTATTTAGAACTGTGGCCTTCCTGGAGGATAACATCATGAAGTCCACCATAAACTGGAACCCATATTCGTCCATTTAATCTCAGGATTCCGTCTCTGCCATAGGATAACTGTTCTTCAGTTACTCCTAGCTTTTCATCAGGATAGTTAGTTTCTAGCACAGCTTCCTTCTGTGCAGCTAACAATCTTTCGTTCAAACTATTCTTTATCTCAATGCTCTTGGCATTGATTCTTATAGGTTTCATTCTTTCCTTTCTACTTAAGGCATCGGTGACTACATTCGCTTTGCCAGGATGGTATCTTATCTCACAGTCGTAATCATTTAAAGTTTCCATCCATCGTCGTTGCCTCATATTTAAATCCTTCTGATTAAACAAGTGTTGAAGGCTCTTGTGATCTGAGTAGATCACACACTTGGTTCCATACAAATTGTGCCTCCAAAGTTTCAGTGCAAATACAACGGTACCCAACTCCAAGTCATGGGTGGTGTAGTTCTTCTCGTGCACCTTTAACTGTCGAGAAGCATAGGCAATGACCTTGCCTTTCTGCATAAGCACACAACCCATTCCGGTGTGCGATGCATCACAATATACTACAAATTCATCAATTCCATCAGGCAACGTCAATACAGGAGCGTTGCTCAACTTCTCCTTCAAAATATCGAAAGATTCTTGCTGCTTAGGCCCCCAGTCAAACTTGTTATTCTTGCGGGTGAGTAGAGTCAGGGGTGCTGCAATTCTCGAGAAGTTTTCAATAAATCACCTATAGTATCCTGCCAGTCCTAGAAAGCTACGAATCTCCGTAGGCGTCTTCGGCTCTTGCCAGTTCATAATAGCTTCAATTTTAGTGGGATCCACTTGGATACCACGCTCACTAACAACATGTCCAAGGAATTGGACTTCTCGAAGCCAAAATTCACACTTTGAAAATTTGGCATAGAGCTTTTCTTGTTAAAGTAGCTTAAGAATGCAACGGAGATGCTTTTCATGGTCAGCTTGGCTTTTCGAGTAAATGAGAATGTCGTCGATGAAAACAATGACAAATTTATCCAAGTAAGGCTTGCAGACGCGATTCATGAGATCCATGAATGCGGCATGTGCATTAGTGAGCCCAAAAGGCATCACTAGGAACTCGTAATGACCATAACGAGTCCTAAATGCAGTCTTGTGTACATCTTCATCTTTAACCTTCAATTGATGATAACCTGACCTCAAATCGATCTTAGAGAAGTAGCTTGCCCCTTGTAATTGATCGAACAGATCATCGATCCTGGGCAAAGGATACCTATTCTTGATAGTGACCTTATTAAGCTCACGATAATCGATGCACAGACGCATCGATCCATCCTTCTTCTTGACAAATAGGATTGGCGCTCCCCAAGGAGATGAACTAGGTCTAATAAAACCTTTGGCTAGCAAATCATCTAGCTGTGTCCTTAATTCCTTCATCTCTGTTGGTGCCAACCTATAAGGCGCTCTCACAACAGGTGCTGCTCAGGGGATGATGTCAATTCTGAATTCTACTTGCCTATCTGGTGGTAGACCAGGTAGTTCTTCTGGGAAAACTTTAGGGTACTCAGAAATGACTGGAATATCTTCAATCTTGGGTTTCTGCTCATCAATAGTTACCTATGCCATATAAATGACACAACCCTTCTTCAAACATCTAGATGCCTTGAGCATAGACACTTGCTCAGGCAGTCCGTACTGGGTATCTCCCTGAATGGTAATTGGCTCACCAGATGGAGTCTTGATCACCACTTGCTTCTTATTGCACACTATCTGGGCTTGGTTACGAGATAACCAATCCATGCCTATAACTATGTCAAAACCGGCTAGCTTCAAAGGAAGTAAAGACAAAGGAAAAGAGTGGTTCCTAATGGATATGAAACATCCATCTAACACTGTTGAGGCGGTTTCTAAGGTACCATCAGCTAATTCCACCTCATATTTCACACTTAGGGTTTTAACAGGTAAATTCAGTAACTTACAAAACTTATTATCTACAAATGATTTATCAGCTCCTGAATCAAATAGCACTCTTGCATAAATATCATTTATGAGGAAGGTACCTATGATCACATTGTCGTCCTGAACAGCTTCCTTTGCATCCATTCGGAAAACCCTGGCATTAGTCTTTTTCCCATCCTCAGTTTTCTTGGCGATCTTTGGGCAATTGGACTTGATGTGTCCTTTTTCACTGCAGTTGTCGCACGTAGCATCCTTGATTTTCTTACAGTCTAAGGTCTTGTGCTCAGAAGACTTGCAAATCCCACAAGCTCTTGGCTATGACTAGGATTTTGACTCGAATCTGCACCTCCCAAAATGGTGCTTCTTACAAACCTTACACTTGGGTTTATCACTCGTCTGTTGACCGTCTTTCCTAGATCCAGAACTCTTTTTGTGATCATGGTTTCCCTTATGTCTCCTGTCTGAACGTCGTGAGTTGTCATCCTCACGCTTCCTCTTTTCGGCATCGGTGTTCCTCAGCAATCTCTGCCTGACCGCATCCAAAGTAAGGGACAATGATATATCAGCTGCAGACCGAAAAGTAGCTGGTCTAGAGGCCTTCACACTGGCCTTGATTTCTGGGGCTAAACCCCCAATGAAACGAGCTATCCTCTTGGGTTCCGGTGTCACAAGATAAGGGACCAACCTTGACATTGTATTAAAACTGGTAAGGTAGGCACTACAATCCAGGTTCTTCATAACCAAGGACAAGAAATCAGATTCAATTTTCTCAACCTCATGCTGAGGGCAGTAGTTTTCCTTGATCAACGTCACAAACTGCTCCCAGGTCAGATTGTGTAATGGGATTTTCCCTGTAGCTTGGATCAAAGATCTCCACCAAGCTAGTGCCTCGCCTTTGAATGACTGAGATACAAACTTTACCACATCCTTATCAGCGCACCCGCTGATATCTACCACAGTGTCCATCTCATCCAACCATGTCATGCAATCAACTGCCCCTTTTTCCCCAGTAAAGTTCCGGGGTTTACAAGAACAAAGTATTTATAAGTACAGGACTTGGTACGTGGTTTATCATCAAATACTATCCTCTTGGATGGAACACTGTTTTGGTTTGAGGAATGTCGATCATCATCTTTCTTTGGCTCTTCTTTCTTAGAGGGTGGCTTACTGTGAGCCTCTGAATGAGTCTTAGGCTTAGAATGAGTTGCTGATTGGGTCCTGCTTCGAGTACTACTCGATTCACTATACTGCCTATCTATGGCTTTGGTAACAGCATTGTCAATTAATGCTTGGAGCTCTGCACCAGTTACATTGATCCTGGTGGCGTCATGATTCTCCTTTGGCCGACTGTTGACCTCTTCAGACTCGGCCATGTAGTTAGATTGCTACATAAGATGATGACAATGATTTATTTAGGGAATTATAATAGGTTTGTCATCTTGATAATTTATTAACCATGGTAATTAAAGAACCATATTGGTTAATTTGTTAAGTAATTTCATTTGGGACTTTTCATTAGTAACCCTTAGTTCTAGAATAAAATATAATAATGGCATAACAGGCCTAGTCACATGGACATTTCTAAATTATAGGTCAAGATCTCATAGGATCTAGTTATTAAGGTTTGAATCAAGGTTCATTACCTTTCTCGACAGGGAGTTTATAAGCTACGACTGTCTTTTGTCTTATATGACAATAATTATAGCCCGTAGGCATTACATCACAATCGGATGTTTAAATAATAATAAAGAATTGGGATAATTCAACATAAAGGTGACATGTGTGATTTTGCGGATCACATTAGCCAAGAATGTTAACATGTTTGCAGATGTTAACAGAGATTTGAATCTTTTTAAACAGGTTTTACCATATTGGCCAGGTCTTATAATGACATACAAGCTAGGTTTTACCTTTTAAGATTCTTTTTAATATTCAACGCAGAACAATCCTAAATTGAGATGTTAATAAGGATCTGAATCTAATTGGGGAACTACCGTCTTGGCCCTGTCTTAAAATGACACGAAGGCTAGGTCTTGTCCCTTTAGATTTTATCATTTTATTATAATGATTGATCTTATAAAAGAAATGTTATCATTTATTTCATATCTTATGTTTATGCATATAAAAATGAAAATTTAAATTCAACCATTTCACAACAAAGTTTTTAAACGAGTACATGCTTGCCCTAAACGGGACTTCTAATGAAATAACATGCTCACGCAGGGGCTTAAACAAACAACCATACCCACTCAGGGGTCAACAGAAAGACATGCCCACGCAGGGGCAGAATACAAAAAGACATACCAACGCAGGGGTTAAACAAAAGACATGCCCACGCAGGGGATGGATTGAAAATAAGGAAATACAACCAACAATTTTAAGGATTCAATGGTCCTTCTTGCTCTTTCCTTTTATTAAACTCGCCAATCCCTTAAAGAATCCCTGGTTGTTTCTTCGGTCCACACGGACTACCCTTTCCATTTGGCTCAATCTTTGGAGAATTTCCTCCTGTTCTGGCGGGGAAAACCGTGGTATCTGCGGCTGCGACTGATGTGGAGGTCGAAGAGGCGGTTGTTGTTGGTATCCATAAGCTGGGTATCCAACTCCCCAGGGAGCTCCGTAAGGCCCCTCGGGGTTGAGAGCATTGTAGTTCCAGGCTGCCAGATATGGGTCGACCTCAACATAATTGAAGCAGGTGTGAGCCAGCTGCTCAAAGGGATTATACGCCGCTGAGCCAGCGTATGTAGGGATCAGGTTGCCAAAGCCCAACGGTGGTGGCACGACAGGTGCAGAATTCACTTCCGGGATGGGGTTTGAAGGTCCCCTCATCTGTTGGTCTTCTTGGAGTGGCGGGTAGTGGCTGCCACTCGATGGTTGAGGGGTGCTGATACGCACTCCTCCTCGCATGGACATCCGTGCGTTCGTTCTCCTTCGCCTCGGTGGCTCAGGAGGCTGTTGCTGAACCGGTGGTGGTGGTTGGGTAACTGCCACAAAGCGTGAATCCTCAGAAGGATCCTGATGCTGCTGCTGCTGGTGGTGAGGCGATGAATGGTGAGAGGATGTAAAATACCATTCGAACTGGTTGAACCTCTCTTGGTAACTGTCTGGACCACGGTAAGGTGATCCATGGAAAGATGATCCATCAGAGATTTCAATAGGATGTGTGGGGGTACCGGTCGGTGGTTCGGTAGGGTCGGTGTCCTCGTCCATATCCATGGCGTGATCTCCAGAAAAGTGATCTTCAGGTCCCAATGGGTTAACACCCACTGGTTCTTCGAGGTAGTTTGCCGGGTTGAACCGGCTTCGGAAGATATATGATGGGTTATCAAAGGAGTGACGAGAGTTGGACCTCTGGAGAGGGATAAATGAAGGTTGTGGGTTTTCGGGCTCATTTTCTGATTGGGGTCCAAAAGAGTGAAGATAAGACGGTGATGAGCTTAACGAGACGGACCGCCTCGCTGGCTGCAGATGTGCCCTCCAGTCCCCCTGGGGACTTGTACGCATGTTGACGGGTGAGGTTCGTCTTTGAGACGGCCCGGCCTCATGGTCGTGGCCTGCTATAGGTGCCTTTCCCTTTCTTCTAAAGAATCTTGGCGGCATATTTAAACCTGTCAACATAAACACAGATAACAATAAAGAAAAATATAAAAGAATAAAAAAACAAAATCAGGATTTGTCCTATGTTCTTTGTCTAGACTCAAAAATTTGAGGAATGTGCAACTGAGATTAAACACAAAAGGCTAGTGTTTAATTCGCTCAGTGTTGGCTCTGATACCAACCTATCACACCCCGATATTTCCACGTATTACCGGTGGGCCCGGTGGGGAGTATCGTGACGTAGTTGATATCATCATAGTCAAACAACACAAATTTAAATGCACAGCGGAAGCAAAATATAGATTCATTTCAACCAAACAAATTGTAATATTGAGTATCACAAGATAGTTGAAAATGATCCACAGGCGGATCGAAATAAAAAGGAAACATTGTTCAACAGTTTTATGACATCCAAGCTTGCGAGACTTATTGTGGATGCTAGGAGAAAGCCAACCTATTTCGAGTAGTACCTGCACTTAACCTTTTTGGGAAAATACGTCAGTTTACACTGGTAAATACAATTAACTGACTCATATTGAAAAGGTTTAATAAAATTGATTTGAATGCACGTGGCACAAAACTTTTATAACTTGGGATAATTATTTATATATAATCTTTTAAAAGAATTACATGTTTCTTATGCGTTCAGTAGCCCGGGCTGAACACCGGGTTAAAGATTAATAGACACACCACATGATATAGTTCTGCGGCGGGTTATTCCCGAAACCGGCGGTTATACCTTATTATTTATTTATGCACTGTCGGGTGTACGCCTACACCCCGTGCTTAGGTCGTGGCCATTTCGTAAAATGATGCCAAGGATATCTGGGACATGGTCATTAACTCCCCAAAGGCTTTAAGCAAACAAAACAATTTAAACGGGTCATTTTAATGAATTAACCTCCATTCGATTAAATATTCAATGCCCGACCAAGCGGTATTTTATATACCATACCCCAAGCCCGTATAGGGAAAATAAGTTAAAAGTATTTACCTTTGCAAGTAATAATCACAACAAGCAAGTGCACGTAGCTTTTACCGGGTCTCCTATTCTGGAACGAAGGCTTATAATAACCTATTAGATTTCCTAACGGGTCTTTAATTGAGCTTAAGCTTAGACCGGTTAGTTTTAAAGGAAGATTCGGTTCAAACGCATGAATAAGCGAAGACCGGAATAGAATGTGATTTAGACCTGACAAGTTTGAAGACTTGCATAATATGGGTAAACTAAACACATTCTGGATTTTGAGATTAAAATGATAAGGTTTGACCCGCTTTGGTCAATTTATGCAAACTAGTTACATAAACCGAACCGAATGCGAAGAATGCGTAACGGGTAACCACAAGAGCCATATACAGGTTTTCTAAGTTAATATGCCTTAAATATGTTGTAACATCAGTAAGATATATTCCATTATGCCAAAAATGGATTTAAACTCAAATTACGCCCCGTAGGGGTATTTTGGTCATTTAAAAGGTTATAAAAGAGTTTAAATAATAATATGAGTTACAGGTCTGATATAATCAGTAAAGATGCTTAATTTAGTAATTTATAACAGTAGGTTATTACATATATGTGAAATTTATCATTTAAAACCAAACTATGCACCTTAGGGGCATTTTGGTAATTTCACTTAGCCTTAAAAAGTCAAAACTGGAAATCTGAGTTTAAAACTTTGCTTACTGTAAAAATATAAAGATTTACTGAGATTATCAGTAGGCATCAAACTTTATATGTTTAAAATAGTTTTAATACATACTATGCGTTAAAAACGCTTAAAAAGGCAATTTGCAGCCATTTCTGGGTTTTCAAAGGAAAGCTGATTTTTTTACTATTCCAGAAGGGTCAAAATATTTTATTTATCATATAAAATTAGTATCAAAAGGTTTGGGGTCAAAAGGATTTGTAAAACTCATTTTATAGCCCAAAAGGGCAAAACCAGCAATTACCGAATCAAGCTTAGAACTCTAAGTTATGCTCAGCCTGAAATTAAATAAAAATCTCCAAAAATCCCAAAATATTATTTTATATCAGTGGGTAAAAATTTTGGTTTCAAAAATCGGGTTTAGATAGGCTATACGCTAATTACACCGTTTAATTACTAAAAAGCTTTCTAATTACGCTATTGAGCATAACTCTTAATCTAGACCTCAAACTGATGTCAAATTTTATGTGCAAGTTTATAAATCAGTAACTAAGGTTTCTACTCTTTTACATTTTCAAAAATCACGTTTTAAGGTCATATGGGCATAATAGTCAACATATAAGCAATTAACGGAAAAATGCATATGAATCAGATAACTATTGAACCAAGTTGTATAATCACAGAGGGTTATACTAACATGTAACCTAGTCCAAATAAAGCTTGAAGGCATTTCTAAACTTTGCTCTAATGGGTCAGAACTGAAAGTCAAAGCAGAAGTCAAATTATGCGACTTTCGGTTCCGAACCGAGCATAAACTGAAAATTGTCGGGTGGAACATGTTTAGACATGTTCTTACATTGATTACCAAGTTATATTAGTGATAAAACAGGTTGCATGGGTTCTACATTGCTAATTATGTGTTAATTTGAAAATAAGCTTTCTGTTGACTTTTTAAGATTAACTTTGACCCGACAATTGACCTAGTTAGAGTGGAAATCAGAGATTACCCTTTTGAGGGTTTATTACCCACATAATTACCAACTTATAGGTACTTTCAATTCGAGATTTGACTGAACAATTATTGATTAATCTCGAAGTCAAACCTTAATTACGACGGCTTGACTTTTAGCTAAGTAACTAAGCTAAATTGAATTAGGAAGGATTAAGGACACTTACAAGAGTCCTTAGAATGATTAGGAAGCCTAAGGAAACTTGGTTGCTGTCCAGAGAGCTCCAGAATAAGCTTGAAGTGAGTTGCAAATGAACAAGGAATTGTTGCAACAAGAGGCCTCCTTATATAGTAACTTTGATGTCACAAGATCACCCCAACTAAGTCTATAAATGTTGTAAGATGTTCCCAGGTGTCCCTATGATGCCAAAACCAGTTGCCAAGTCCCTGATTTCGAAAACCACTCTCTTAAGGCGGTGCAACAGGCTGAACAGGCATCTGTCCATTTTCTGCTGCCAGCGACTGTCTTACGGACCGTAAGCAAGAAGCCTTGCGGACCGTAAGCATCTTACAGACCGTAGGACCTTGTCTTTGCGGTCCGTAACCGACTTTGTGTTAGATCGCCCAGTTGCAGTGCTTGCTGACCGTAAGCGTAAGGCCATACGGTCCGTATCCGATGACCAGAAGACAAAAACTTGTTAACTTTCAAGCTTTGACCATGCAATTTTCATAGTTCGAATCTTGGGTCTCTTGCAACAGAATGGGACCACTTGATCAGTCTTAAAAAGGTTATAAAACCTTGCCATGCACTTACACATCCTTGGATTCTTATGAAGAGTCTTGCCATGCACTTGAATAAGGTTTTAATTCTTTTGAACAAGAATTTTAATTATGAACTTTGTTGTAACATTATTTAAAACCCCAAATTCTTTATAAATTGAATTTATTTATCATAGGAATAACCGGTTCTAACCAGATCAGATGTTTATCATAATGATTAAGGTCTTGGGATTTATAATTAGGTCGCTCAGAGGTGTTTATTAACATGTCGACACTTTTCAAATCCTACCATACATCTTCTAATTTGACTCGGGTTCCTGACACGTTTATCTTACATGACACGTGTCTTTATTCTATTGGGTAAAATTTTGCGAGGTGTTACACTCGATTTCATCACACAGCAAACAAGTCGTCCTAGCATCTTATGCACCTGCCACATACGTTAAAGTAAAAGTCAATACATATAGTGTAAAGGTGAGCATACAAGTTTGATGATAGCATAATAGAGTTCGAAATCGATTACACATAACCAGTACGTACAACGTGTGATGTGAAGCACGTTAGTTATCGACATGATCCTATCGATACCAATGACTGTGGGTTGACTGCCCAAGGCAGTTCGTAATACATATTCACTACTGTGAACCATGTAATTAATTGTCCTTAATAACCCCTGAGTGAACAGGTGCTGAGTCCAAACTATAGTACTATCGTTGCTAAGGCAGGTAGACAACAATCTATGTGTAAACATAACAAACAAGCATTCATCGAGTCACGTATAAGATACAGTTGCGGTTAGCGTTAAAGTATTGCGTAGTGTGTTTGATGTGATTTAGAATAAGAAACGTATGTAACACCCAAAAGTACATAAAGCAAAAAGGGTTCGAGTATACTCACAACGATGATGGATTGAAGGGAGTGCTTAGAGCGAGGTTAGCCTGAATAGTACGATAGTATAAACAATAAGCGGCGCGTAAAACGGTTAAATAAACAGTACCTTGCACCGTGTGTCGGATGGTAATCCGGTCGGATGGCAATCCGGTCGGATGGCAATCCGATCGGATGGCCAGTCGATCGGATGGCCAGTCGATCGGATGACAATCCGTTCGGATGGTCACCCGATCGGATGGCCATTCGATTGGATTGTCATCTCGTTTGGTGAGGACGTGTCTGTGTATGATGGTTTGCCTTTTGAAGTTTTCGTTGTAGTATTTTGAAAACAGAGAAGTATCTCTATCCTTCAGGTCGGTCGATCGAACGATGTTCGATCGGTCGGCGATCCGTTTGGTGAGACATTTCTCAGAGAACAAGTTCACAACAGTTTTATCATCCAATCAGATGGTCTACCAATCGGGTGGTAATCTGCTAGAACTGGTAAGGCTTGAACATGTTGGAAATGGTTAAGTGTTGAATCAAGGTGCAATCTGATCGGATAGCCAGTCGATCGGATGGCAATCCGACCGGATGGCAATCCGATAGGACGGCAACCCATCCCGACGATCTGATCGTTTTGTCACTTGATTTTGTTTGAAGCGTTGTAGTTTAAACGAGACGCTATGATAGCTTGTTTAAACAATAGGAACCTCATCTCGTCCCAAGTAACCCGATTGAACAGGAATCACCCTAGTCCGACCAGTACACGGTTCAAGACGGTTGTTCATGTTCAAACTCGAAATCAGCTATCTCTTGGATAGAATCCAGATCTCGAACTGATACATCACTAAGAATGAGTAGAAGATCAGAACAAGCTCCGATTCCATCGGGTTTGAGTACATTGAGTGTAAAAGAGTTGAAAGAAAGTTAGAAAAACCATCTTTCAATCCTTTTCACCGCGAATATGTTCAGATCTATGCAATATCTTTGTTTATTCATGTGGAAATCGTCCAGATCCGAGTTATTCTGGGTGGATTGAAGTCAAAACATGAAGTTCATAAGAACATCATGGTGACATCATCCCAGAACACCTCAAATCTACTGATTTCACGGTTAAAAGTTAAGTTTACAAAAGATAGAAAGGTGTAGGAGTGCGTGTAGATCAAGAAAGTACAAGATTTAGGTTGAAAACTTACAAGAATTGCGAGAAATCGAGAGAAAGAAGCTTGAGAGCGGCTGGTTCGAATGAGAGGACCTGTCACCATTAAATGAGGTAACATCTGGGGTATTTATAGGGTTTCCCAAAAAGGAAAGTGGTTGGTCGATCGGGTGGCTGGTTCGATCGGGTGGCAACCCGATCGTGTGACAACTCGATCGGATAGCAGTCCGATCGGTTGGCCACTCGATCCTAGTGTGTGCCGCGACGAGTTTTGTTGTTTCGATTCGAGTGTTGGGCATTACGATGTGATTTGCGAGTGATGCGATAGAGTTTCCCCTTTATATTACTTTTAATCCCAACTACTATATCTAACATACAATCATCAAGTTACTTAGGATGATTACACTTGCGTTTAGCGTTTGCGATTCGATTGCGATAGCGTTGCGATTGCATTTTGATTGATCACCACAACATAAACATAAATAAACATGCACAAGTAACACATAAGTAGCACACACACGTAAACAATATCCAGAGCATGTAACTTCGAGTTGCGATTGCGATTTGATGCGATAAGTGATAAATCATGCGATAAATAGCGATTAAACCTCGATTATTAACAAGTACTCCATAAAATACAACTAATGCGATAAAATAAATAGATTATCTACAAGTCAAAGAAGTCAAAACAGTAATTGAGTAAGGAGTGACTGATTGCAATTGGCAATCTTTTCTTCATTTGACTTCAATTTTGACTTTGACTTTCGAAAGTGTGTTAAGCATTGCGTTTGCGTTTAAGAGAGTTGTGAGTAAGTGTTGAGCGTGTAAGCGTTGCGTTGATCACCACATAACATTTAAACAAATAATCACACAGAACACATATAACAACTAAAATGCATAAAAGTAAATCTGCATTTCGAGTTTGCGTTGAGTTTGCGTTGCGATAGCGTTGTGACTGCGTTTAGTCCTTATAAGCGATATAATGCGTTAAAATGCGTTGAATAGTAAGCGTTGTAAACTGTGTTGTAATATGCGTTGTAATAAGCGTTTAAAATGCGTTTGAAAACATGGTTTAAAGTAGTTAACCCGTAACGATAATCGAAATCTCGGGTGTACAAGTAATTAAGCAAGAAATGACAGATACAAGTAATGACCCGGAAGTCGGGTTGTTACACTAAGTGTCACCGATGTAACGCCCTGTTTTTTCGTAACTTTCCCTATTTAGGAAGCATGTCTTGTATTTCCATTTTTGGAAGCTCGTTTCCTTTGTAATCGTGTTTCGTTTCAAGCTATTGTAAATCCGAGACTTCGATCATAATGAAATTAATTTTTCATGTGAATTATTCATTGTTTATACATGTTTATACATTAATACGTGCATTTGTTTGATACATGATTCGTAATTCGCTTAAACATAAGTTTAACTCCTAAACTTGGGTTTTATCCCAATACGTTTAATATTATAAAAGTGTGGTATTTACTCTGATAAAATATTTCCTAACTACGGCCCTGATGAAAATTCCGCTGCCAAATAAGGATAAACATCGATACCACCAAAACTGATTCTCGCGGCCGCCCGTTCCCGGGACAAATAGGGAGCGGGGGTTGCGATAGAAGGTGGTATCAGAGCTAAGCCACTGATTCAGCCACATAAGTGTTCTGCTGACACCAAAGTATTAAATGTTAGGAAATAAATTACGAAACTATGTGCATATCTGTATATTATTGTTGTGTGTTATTTGACTATTTGTTAGTTTACAGTATGAGCTACCAAGGACCTTTCAACGCCTATCGTCAGTTGTCCAGCTCACCTAGGGACGAAGGTACCTTTTCACAGCTTACCCTCTCAGGGTATTCTGCTGATAATGAAGAAGAGATATTCGTGTTCAAGTCTCAGTCTGAAGAGCCATTCCCTCCTAAGAAGAGAGGATGGTTCAGCAGAGGTACACATGAACGTAGGAAGAGGATGAAAAAGTTGCAACAGCAGCGGGCTTTAGCAGCCATTAAGAGAGAAACAGATGCTCACACCCAGGATATGCTGAATAGGAGTTTAGCAAATTTCCATATCCTAGCAACCACAGCTGCCGACCCTAACCTGGAGTAACTGATAGCACCCCAACCATTACCATTATTCCCTACACAGCCAATGGAAATCGAGAACAACCCAGAAAATCAAATCTTAATGCCTGAATTCAACCCAGCTGAGATACCTAGGATATCAGCACCCAATCCCTTAGACCCAGATTACGACCCGTGGTTGGATGGCAATAGGGATTATGTGCAACGCTACCCAACACCAGAAAATGAACCCATGCCGAATCTAGCAGCCTACCCAGGTTTGGACCCTCTAGATCCCTACTATGATAGCGATCAATACATCAGGGAAGTTTTAGAGAATCCACACCCATACCAGGAACCCATGCCCCAGTTCCCAAACCCAAACCCAATCCCAGCACCTGCACCCCCAATGAGTGCAGAAAATGTGCAAGAACTCCGAAACTTCGGTGAGAAGATTTTAGAAAGTAGCGAGAGGATGAGGCAGGTAGAAGAACGACTCGTCTGGAAATATGACGAGTGTAATGATGTGCGTGTAGCGTTATATATTTTTAGTTATATTTTTCGCCCTTTTTAACACTTTAGTCAAGTTTTAAATTTATAAAACACGATATTTTACTAACACTAAACACACATATGGGCAAGTGCACCCATCGTGAGCATAGTATAGCGTTGGTAAGATACCGAGGTCGTCCAAGGACACAAGAGCTTTTAGTACCGATTTATCATCAACGTCTATTCAAATCAAAATTTTCGAAAAAGGTTTTTAAACAAGAAAATAAAAACTAACTAAAAATGTTGAAAATAAAAATAAAAATAAAACAGATAGACAAGATGAATCACTTGGATCCGACTCTCCTTTAGTGTAACCTTTGATGAATTTCGCACTTTTGCACTTTTTAAGATATTATCTTAGTTATAGTAGTAGGCCTCTCTTTTGAAGGTGACGTTACCCTCAACCCAATAGTTTGAGTCAACAAGGATACAATCCTAAAGGGTTGGATTATTGAAAGATAATTAATTAAGTTATTAATGCGTAATGTGGTAGGCCCCTCTTTTGAAGGTGACGTTACCCTCGGCTAAGTAGTTTGAGTCAGCAAGAATACAATCCTAAGTAGCCGGGTTAATGTAATAATAGTAGTTTACATATGAGGGGATCAAGAAATTCGCACCCCTGCCATCCAATACCAGTGGGTATTGAAGGAGGTCCTATTATGCTTGACCCAGGTCCTTGCAGGATCTATACACTGAACAAGGCAAGAACCTTACCAAACCATTCCCTTAACCCCTAACCAGGTAGCCAACATATCTCCATATAGACCGTGGAGATATGAATGGTGTAAATCTTTTATTTTATATAGACAGTAAAATAACACCAAGACACCACAGACAAATGATAAGGAAGTTTCACCTTCAACATAAGAAACTAGTTATTAATGTCATTAATACAAAACCAAATAAAAAGTGCGAAAAGATTAAAAAACAAAAGTATTACACTAAAAGCTTGTCTTCACCAAGTGATGTAAGAGACTTAGGCAAACATGGCCTTTGATTGTCAAGAACTCTTACTATCAATCTTGGATCCCAAGACTACTACACACACTCTATGATGGATGATGGATGATGGATGATGGTGGTGGATGTGGGTTGTGATGGTGGTGGAGGGTGGGTGAAGTGTGAGAGAGGTGGTTTGTCAAGGGATCCTTTGAAGTGAACCAAGCACCCCTATTTATAGCCTGCACAGAAGCCCGGACACGGCCCCGTGTCCACCCATCTTCTCTTTCTTCATTAATTGCAGTTTGTCTGCATTAGTTAACCACGCCCCCGTGTCCGCTGGGCACGGCCCCGTGTGCAGAAGCGTATCTGTACTATCAAGATTTGCTCAGATTCTGTGAATCTTAGCGTTGACCACGGCCCCGTGTCCGCTGGGCACGCCCCCGCGTTGGGAAATAGAAGCTTCTACCACTTTGTCTTTTCTGCAGACACTTGGGCATACCCCCGTGTCCGCTGGACACGGGGCGTGTTCAGTCTTCTGTTGTCTTGTTTTTGCTTGGGAAGATGCTGTCGAGGGGTCGGGCATGCCATGTTTATTCCTTTTCTTGTATTTATGTTAGGTTTAGCTGTATTTTTGCTTCTTTTGTTCATTTGAGCTCATTTAATCCTAAAAATACAAAAGGAAGACAAAAGCACACTTTTTCCAACATTAGTACTAAAAAAGGGTTAGTTTTATGCCTCATTTGATGTAATTTATATGTTGCATTTTACACACATCAGTAATATGGAGTTCTGGATGAACCCATATCAGTGAAAGTGATGGTGGAAGTAGTAATAATAATATATATATATATATATATATATAATATTTGTGTATGTTGAAAAAAAACCTAGACAATGGTTTTGGATGCATAATAGTATTGTAATTTTAAAATTCCAGTATCAGTTTGTATTAGATGCATACTATATATAAGAAAGTGTAAGTCGCAATGTTCGACGCTTTTGATCAATATGCGCATCATGTGATTGATTGTATTAAGATATTAACTTGTGATATTAATATGTGGTAAATGTTTAAAAAATTCAGATGGCCGACCAAGTGAATCAAGAGAACCCAGATAATAACCCGGAAAACCAGAATAACGATAACCCGAACAACAATAACAATGAAAACCCAGTGGATAACAGTGCCATCCAACACATAGTGGCACAAGGGATAATAGATGCAATGCCATATATTATTCAAACAGTTAGGGAAGCTGATAATAAAAGTAACCATGATAGTAAACGACCCACTGAACCAGAAAACAACGTGAACAATGGACCCATACTTCAAGTCCCCATTCCCAAAAGAAGAAGAACCATGTCTTATGGTTGTTCTTATAAAGAATTCTGGTCTTGTAAACCAATGGAATTCTCGGGCAATGAAGGGGCCGTTGCAGCTCTACGCTGGATAGAAAAGACTGAGGCTGTCTTAAAAAAAAGCAAATGCGCGGAAGAGGATAAGATAATGTTTGCTTCCAATCTATTTAAGAATTGTCACACCCTGATATTTCCACGTATTACCGGTGGGGGAGTATCGTGACGTAGTTGATATCATCATAGACAATTGATAACAATTTAATGCACAACGGAAGTCTAAAAATAATATTACAAACCGAATTAAAAGTATAACAAATATTACACAACGGTTGTAAGTGGATCCACAGGCGGATCTAAAACAGAAAGTAAAAATAGTTCAACAGAGTTAAAGTATTTAGAGCTTGCAAGACTCTTTAAGAAATACTCAGGAGTTCCAGCCCATTTCGAGTAGTACCTGCACTTAATCTTTTTGAAAAATATGTCAGTTTACACTGGTAAATACAATTAACTGACTCTTTTGAAAAGTATTTATAAAATTGGGTTGAATGCACTAGGCATCAAATCTTTTAAAACTTGGGACAATTATTAAAATAATCTTGTATACAGATTTATATGTTTGTCGTCCATTCAGGGCCCGATTAGAAGAGCTGAGACAAGATTAATAGACACACCACGATGAGTTATCCTAAACGAATGGTTATATCTTTTACATACGCAACTGTCAGGTGTATGCCTACACCCTGTGCTTAAGTCGTGGCCATTTCTAATGAATGAGCCGAAGATATCCAGGACACAGTCATTAACCCCCCAAAGGCATTGCATCAAACAAGACAGATTAAAACGGGTTCTCTCAATGATTTCACCACTAATCGATTAAATATTCTATACCCGACTAAGCGGTAATAATTTACCGTATCCCAAGCCCGTATTAGGGAAAATAAGTTAAAAGTATTTACCTGAGCTAAAAATAATTTATTCTCAGTCGTAATTTCTAATCAGCAAGTACAGGGAGCTTTTACTGGGCTCCTAATCTGGAACGAAGGTTTTAATAACCTATTAGATTCCTAACAGGTATCATTTAAGTTATAACTTAGACCGGTTAGTTTTAAGGAAAGGTGTACGGTTCAAAACGCAAGATTAAGAGATGACCGAATTGGAATGTGATTTAGACCCAAGAAGTATGAAGACTTGTATATAATGGGTAAACTAAATACATTCTGGATTTTGAAGTAAAAATGATAAGGTTTGACACGTTTCGGCCAATTCATGCAAACTAGTTACATAAATCGTACCGAATGCGTATATGCATAACGGGTAACCGAATAAGTCATGAACATGTTCCATAAGTTATTATGCTTAAAATATGTTATGATATTAGTAGGATATCTTCCGTTATGCCCAAAACGAATTTAAAACCAAATTAAGCCTCGTAAGGGTATTTTGATCATTTTATAGTTTATAAAAGGTTTAAATAGTAAACTGAGGTTCTGGTCTAAAATACTCAGTAAAAATATTTATTTTATCAAGTTACATCAGTAAGATATCACACGTATGTGAAATTTATCTTTTATGGCCAAACTATGCACCGTATGGGCATTTTGGTCATTTCAGATAAGCTTTAAGGTCAAATTTGGAAATCTGAGTTCAAAACTTATACTTACTGTTAAAGTATAAAAATTTATTTATAAAATCAGTAGGTAACAAGTCTTAGGCATTACATATGGTTTTAAACCATATTATGCGTCTATTTCGCATAAAAGTCGGTATTTGATGATATTCAGGTTGTTTAAGGAAATCTGAGATTTTTATCAGTCTTAACTGCTCAAAATATTTTATTTAATATATAAAATCTGTGGAAAAAGGTTTGACACGTAAATGATTTGTAAAACTCATTTTATTAGCGAAAATGACGTTATCGTCAATTACCGAGTCCATGCAAGAACTCTAGGTTATGGTCAGTTTAAAATTTAACAAAATTTCCAAAAATCCCTAAATATTATATCTAATCAGTGGGTAGCAAGTTTGGTGCCAAAAATGGGTTTAAATATGATTTATGCCAAAAATGTCATTTAATTAATAAAAAGCTTTAGTTTTACGATATCGTGCATAACTTTCATTCTAGACCAGAAATGGATGTCAAATTTTTAGGACATACTTATAAATCAGTAATGAAGATTTTTGTCCACTCACATTTTCAAAAATCTCGTTTTTATATTAAAAGGGCAAAATGGTCAATATTTAAGCAATAACGGAACATGCATGTAACCTATGATTTCTAAGGAACCATGTAGTATAACTTCAGAGAGTTATACTAACATATAATATGGCCCCAAATAAACCCCTAGTCATAAATAAACTAAGCTAAATCAGGTCAGAACTGAAAGTCAAAGCAAAAGTCTACTTTTGCGACTTTCGGTTGCGAACCGATCCCAAACTTAGAATTGTCGGGTTGAACTTGCCTAAACATGTTCTCATATTATTTACCAAGTTATTTTAGTGTTAAAATATGTTCCATAACTTTTACATTATTAGTTATGAATTATTTTGTAAAAATTGACTCGTTTGACTTTTTATTACATAGTTTGACCCGTTGTCCAAGTAAAAGTGATAATCAGAAGGTGCCCTTTTAAGGGTTTATTACCTACATAATTACCAACTCATAGCCACTTTCAATTCGAATAATGGCTGGACCGTTAGTGATTAATCACAAAGTCAAAGCATCATTACGATAACTTTGACTTTCGGTCATTAAGCTAATAAAATTTCAACTATAGGAGCTAAGAACACTCACAATAGTCCTTAGCACGAAATTTGAACTAGAGAAAGCTTCCTTGAACACCAGGAGGCTTCAGAGAGTGAGTTGTGAAGTAAAACTTCAAGTGTGCAAATGAACAAGTGAAAACCAAGGCCTTTATATAGGAAATTTGAAGCTCTTGGATCATTACAGCTGTCCCTATGATGTTACCAGATGTTCCCAAGTGTCCCTAGGGCAGTAAAAACCATTTGCAAGCCCCAGGTATTGATCAGAACTCATGCAAAGGTGGTGGACAGGCTGCAACATGCAGCTGTGCATGTTCCTGTTGCTGGCACTGCTGTCGCGGCCCGCGTAGACATTAGAGGGAGTCTACGCGGCCCGCGAGAACCTCTTAATCCGGTAAAAAGTTTCCAAACTTTGCAATTTCAGGCCCTGGTCCATTTTAAGTTTAAATAACTTTCTTTTATTGCACTATTGACCCCCATAGTTAACTATCAAGTGTCTTGGGTCCTAAATTAACTCCGTTAAGCTTCCTGTTAGTTGTGAGATCACCCGAAAAGTGCTTACGTGCATCGAAACTCCACGAAATCATTGTTCGTTATACATGGAAGTATAATGAAGTATTACAAAGTCTCGGTTACATGAAAAAGTCACTCAGAGGTAAGAATTAACATGTTGACATGTTTAACCCTTATGCTTTGTATACTTTTGATCTTTAAGCACAAACGACTTTCTACGTTCGATAATTTATTCATGAAAAAAATACAAATGTTGTGTGAGGTTAATCAGAGGCACAAGTTTGGCATGTTGACATTTTTAGCCTTTCTACATACATCTTTATATTGTTTGTCTCTTTTAGTCCCTCGAAATCAATTCATTACACGTTTAAAGTTCGTGACACGTGTCTTTATTATATTGGACATGATTTTGCGAGGTGTTATAAGAACTCAGCCTTAGAATGGTGGAACACTATCCTCCAGTCTAGGGGAAGTGACAGAATTTACAATATGGAATGGGAGGAATTCAAAAACATGGTAGAAAGGAAATTTTGCCCTCCCAATGAAAAGAAACAGACAGCAAATAAATTCCTAAACCTTAGGATGACTAGAGTGGATAGTAAAGGTTACACTACGTTATTCTTTGAATACGCTAGGATAGTGCCAACCCTTGCTTCACCTGATGTAACACCTCGAAAATTCGTGTCCTATAATGTATTGACACGTGTCATAAACTTGGAACGTGCAAAGGATTACATTAGAAGGACTAAAGTTGACAAACAAAGAAACTATGTGAATATAAGGGTTCAAAATGTCAACAATGAATAAATATACTTTACAGTAACCCTACATGATGTTTATACCCTTAAACGAATGAATCATGGATCATACGAAGCTAATTGTGAAAGAAAGTGAGGAATTACAAACTACAGGGGTTAAATGTGTCAACATGTTTAAAGTATACCTCTGAGTGACCTTTTAGCAAACCCAAAGCTTTGTAACGATTAATTATGCTCACTAGAATGCGTGATAAAAATTTCACCAAGTTTACTTATCGTATGAGAAAGTTATGATAAAATTCGTATTCGAGGGGTTAGATGCGTCAACGATGAAATTTATGACCTTTCGGGTAAACACAAAGTGATCAAGGACTTCACAAAGTAGGCATAAGTCTTAAAGCCCTTATATGTCAATTTAAAGGGCTCATAATGCAAGATTTAAAGCGAAAGCGATGTTTAGGAGGACCGGGGACTAAAAGTGCAATAAAAGAAAAATGGGAAACCTGAAGACAAGGCTCAGGCGGGCCGCGTAAGAGTTAACAACATCTTACGCGGGCCGCGTCAGACTTCCAGATGCAGAAAACACTGACAGCTGCCTGTTCAGTACATTAACCGACTTCAATTGCATTTCCTTGATACCATGGGCTTCCTAAACCGGTTTTGAGGCTATAGGGAACACATGTATTCATCCATGATCATTAGTAGACCCATTTGGCAACAATCTATGAAGATCAAAGTCACTATAAAAGGCTTTTATGTTGCAACATTGCAACCACACTTCCTGATCATTTCTGGAGCATAAAAGCAGACCCCAAGCATCATAAATCGTTCATTTGACACTTGTAAGTATGCTTAACTTTCTTTAATTGAGTTTAGCTTAGTATTTAGCTTAAAAGTCAAACCGTCATAATTATGGTTTGACTTAACGATAAAACACAAATGGTCCAGTGTTTTGTCGAAACGAAAGTTGTTATAAGTTGGTAATTATGTGGACAATTAACCCTTAAAAGGGCACCCTCTGATTCCTGATCTAACTAGATCAAATGACGGGTCAAACTTCTTACGAAAAAGTCAACAGAATCATTAAACGCGTAATTAGCGATATAGAAGGCGTGTAACCTGTTTTATCATTCATATAACTTGGTAATAAGTGTACGTACTTGTCTAAGCTTGTTTGATTCGACAACTTTCTGTTTAAGATCAATTCGGAACCGAAAGGCGCATTGTTTGACTTTCTGCTTTGACTTCGGTTCTGACCCGATTTATATAGGTTTATACATGCCTTAAAGTTCCATTAGGACCTAGTTACATGTTTGTATAATCTTCTGCGTTTATACCACTTAAATCCTTAATTGTCCGACGTTTCCGTTAAGTGCTTAAATATGGACCATAATGCCCTTATGATCATAAAACAAGATTTTTGAAGATATGAAAGGACAATAACTTTTGTTCCTGATTATTAAACATGTCCCTAAAATTTCACATCAATCGGAGGTCTAGCTTAGGAGTTATGCACAATGGCGTAGTTAAGAACGCTTTTATTAATTAAACGGCGTCATTAGCATAAAACCTATCTAAACCCAATTTTTGACACCAAACCTTTTACCCACTGATGTAATATAATATTTTGGGATTTTTAAAGATTTTTAATTATTTTTAACCCGGTCATAACCTATGGTTATGGCATTAATTCGGTAAATACTGATTATGCCCTTTTCAAGTATAAAATGAGTTTTACAAGTCCTTTTGATACCAATCCAATTGCTACTGATTTTAAATAATAAATGAAGTGTTTTGAACCTTATGAACTGACGTGAAAACTCAGATTCCTATTTTAACCCGTAAATCGCTTAAAACGACGTTATACGCGTATTAAACGTATAGTTTGGGTTTAAAACCATTTTGACACATAAGGATTATTACCAACTAATATAACCTGTTAAAAATAAGTTGTTTACTAGTTACCTCAGACCCGAACATTAGAATTATAAATAATCCCTTTTATAATCTTTAAAATGACCAAAATACCCCTACGGGGCTTAATATGAGATTAAACTCGTTTTGGGCATAATGGAAGGTATCCTACTGATATCACAACATATTTAAGGCATTTTAACTTAGGAAACCTGTTTAGGACTCTTATGGTTACCCGTTACGCTTCTTGCGCGTTCGGTTAGATTTATGTAACTAGTTTGCATAAATTAGCCGAAATGGGTCAAACCTTATCGTTATTATCTCAAAATCCAGAATGTGTTTAGATTACCCATATTATACAAGTCTTCAAACTTGTCGGGTCTAAATCACATTCTATTCCGGTCTTCGCTTTATCATGCGTTTGAACCGTATCTTTCTCTCGAAAACTAATCGGTCTAAGTCAAGGCTTAATTTTAAGACCCGTTAGGATTCTAATAGGTTATTAAAAACCTTCGTTCCAGATTTAGGAGCCCAGTAAAAGCTATCTGTACTTGCTGATTTGATACGGCTGGGATTGAATTTATATTTAGCTCAGGTAAATACTTTTAACTTATTTTCCCTATACGGGCTTGGGGTACGGTATATAAAATACCGCTTGGTCGGGTATTGAATCTTTAATTATTTTATGGTTAAAGTATTGAGATGTCTCGTTTAATTTGTTTTGTTTGCTTAAAGCCTTTGGGGGGTTAATGACCATGTCCCGGATATCCCTGGCATCATTTTACGAAATGGCCACGACCTCAGCACGGGGCGTAGGCGTACGCCCGTCGGTGTCTCATATACATAATGTGGTGTGTCTATTGATCTTTAACCCGGCTCGATCCGGGCTACTGAACGCATAAGTAACATGTAAATCCTTTACAAGTATTATATTCAAATAATTATCCCAAGTTATAAAATATTATTTGTGCCATGTGCATTCAAATCAATCATTTTTTAAACCCTTTTCAAAATGAGTCGGTTGATTGTATTTACCAGTGTAAACTGACGTATTTTCCCAAAAAGGCTAAGTGCAGGTACTAATCGGAATTGGCTGGCTACTCCTAGCATCAATAAAGAGTCTCGCAAGGTTAGATGCCTAAAGTCTGTTGAACAGTGTTATTTTATTTTCGATCCGCCTGTGGATCCTTCACTTCCATTGTAATACTTTGATGATACATTATTTCGGATTGTAATATATTTATCCTTTTGCTTCCGCTGTGCATTTAAATATTGTGTTGTTGACTATGATGATATCAACTACGTCACGATACTCCCCACCGGGCCCACCGGTGATACGTGGAAATTCGGGGTGTGACACCTGAACCAGTATTAATCTCCTGTTACATCTGAGGATTAATCAGTGAGATTAGGCATGTAGTCAAGGCGGCTAGACCTCAAACTATATAAGAAGCTGTAGAGCTAGCAAATACCTTGACTGATGAGTTAGTGCATACACGAGAAGAGGATCAAAGGAAGCACCTAGCTCAAAAGCTTACCCAAGAATTTCGCTATGGAAATTCAAGGAAAAAATGTAGGTTCTACTTTTGCACCTTACTACAAGTATTGCAAAAGGAAGCATTCTGGAAGATGCTCCATATATTGCAACTTCTGCAAAATATCTGGACAAAAGGAAGAAGACTGCAGAAAGAAACCTAACAATAGGATATGCTACAACTGCGGAGAACAAGGTCATATCAAGCCAAACTGTCCGAAACTAGCTCCAGCTATAAATAACAAGAATACTAAAAATGCTAGAGCATTTGTTCTGACAGCAGAGGAAGCCAAAATGATCCCGGATGTGATAGCCGGTACGTTTTTAGTTAATGATGTTTTTGCTAAAGTATTATTTGACTCTGGTGCAAACCAAAGTTTTATTAATACTTTATTTTGCAAATTACTCAATCAACCATTAACTAAACTCCCGCAAGAATATCTAGTAGAGACAGGAAATGGGAAAACCTTTAAGATTTTTGAAATCTTGCAGGAAGCAAGAATAGAGTTTTTAAATCAAAAGTTTATTGCAAACCTTTACCCAATGAATCTGGCAGGATTTGATGTTATATTAGGAATGGATTGGTTAATAGCCAATAAAGCCAGTATTCTATGTGATCAAAAGTCAATCCAAGTAAATTCACCAAGGGGTGAAAAGATAACAATTAAAGGAGATAAACCATCTAGATCCACGAAATTCATCTCTGTGATGAAAACAACAAGTTATGTAAGAAAACGATCGTTAGTGTATTTGATTTCCATAATCATTAACACTAAGGGATAGGAATTAAAACACATTCCTGTAGTATCTCAGTTTTCAGATGTATTTCCAGAAGAATTACCAGGACTACCGCCAGACAGGGAAGTTGAATTTAGAATACATCTGCTACCAGGGACAACACCAATTGCCAAAGCACCATATCGATTGGCACCCGCGGAAATGCAGGAACTAAAGAAACAGTTAGACGAATTGTTGGAGAAAGGATTCATACAACCAAGTTCATCGCCATGTGGAGCGCCAATCTTATTCGTTAAAAAGAAGGACGGATCGTTGCGTATGTGCATTGATTACCGTGAATTGAACAAAGTCACGATTAAGAATCGGTATCCATTATCGAGAATCGATGATCTGTTCGATCAATTGCAAGGAGCTCGATTTTTCTCTAAAATCGATTTATGCTCAGGATATCATCAATTAAGGGTACATAAAGAGGACATTTCTAAGACCGCATTTAGAACAAGGTATGGCCATTATGAATTTACTGTCATGCCATTTGGTTTAACCAATGCCCCAGCTGCATTTATGGACATGATGAATCGAATATGTAAGCCATATTCTGATAAATTCATAATCGTCTTTATAGATGATATTCTCATTTACTCTAAGAATAAAGAGGAGCATGCAAAGCATCTACACGCACTCCTAAGTTTATTGAGAAAAGAAAAGCTTTCTGCTAAGTTTTCAAAGTGTGAGTTTTTGTTAGAACAGGTACAGTTTCTTGTACACTTAGTCAAACATGAAGGAATTCATGTGGATCCTACCAAGATCGAGGCAATTACCAAATGGAAAACCCCTGAGTCACCAACTGAGGTTAGAAGTTTCTTAGGATTGGCTGGTTATTATAGAAGATTTATTCGAGATTTTTCTAGAATAACCATTCTCTTAACTAAGCTAACCTGTAAATCCATTAAGTTTGAATGGGGAACAAAACAGGAAGAAGCTTTTAGAATTCTTAAGCAAAGATTAACCAACGCACCCATATTAGCGTTACCAGAAGGGACTGAAGACTTTGTAATATATTGTGATGCTTCTTAATTAGGTTATGGATGTGTATTGATGCAACGTCAAAAGGTTATAGCTTACGCCTCTAGACAACTTAAGAATCATGAAGAAAATTATTCAACCCATGATTTAGAATTAGGAGCAATAATTTTTGCTTTGAAAATTTGGAGACATTACCTTTACGGTAGTAATTTTACCATTTTTACCGATCATAAGAGTTCAAGATATGTCTTCGAACAAAAGGAGTTGAATATGAGACAAAGACGCTGGATGGAGATACTTAGTGATTTTGATTGTAATATCCAGTATCACGCAGGAAAGGAAAATGTAGTAGCTGATGCTTTAAGTCGAAAGTATCATGAAAAACCAAAAAGAGTACGTTATCTTAAATTAAATCTGCAAGTAGATTTAAATGAACAGATTAGAAAAGCACAAGAATCAGTAATCAAGGACGATACTCAGAAATTGAAAGTAATGATTAAGGAATTAGAACAAGGAACAGATGGAATTTGGAGATTCCATAAGAAAAGAATATGGATACCTAAATTAGGAAATCTACCCCATCGTATATTAGAAGAAGCCCATAAGTCTAAATATACGATGCATCCCGGAAGTGATAAGATGTATCAGGATTTAAGAAAGAATTTCTGGTGGATAGGAATGAAAAAGGATTTAGCAGTTTATGTTTCTAAGTGTCTAACTTGTTCACAAGTTAAAGCTGAACATCAGAAACCCTCAGGTTTATTACATCAATTAGAAATGCCAGTGTGGAAGTGGGAATTGATAACAATGGATTTTGTTACCAAATTACCCAAGACAAGGAAAGGTAATGATACAATCTTGGTGATTGTAGACAGGTTAACTAAGTCAGCTCGTTTCCTACCAATGAAGGAAACTTTTAGTATGGAACAGTTAGCTAAGTTGTATGTAGATGAAATAGTTTCATTACATGGAATTCCTTTATCAATTCTTTCTGATAGGGATAGCTATTTTACCTCTCATTTTTGGACAAGTTTCCAAAAAGCAATGGGAACCAAGCTGAATCTAAGCACCGCTTATCATCCTCAAACAGACGGACAAAGCGAAAGGACAATTCAAACGATGGAGGATATGCTTAGAGCTTGTGTAATCGATTTCGGAGGTAATTGGGACGATCACTTACCATTAATAGAATTTTCTTAAAATAACAATTATCACACAAGTATCAATGCTGCACCATTCGAAGCACTTTGTGGACGAAATGCCGAACCCCAGTCTGTTGGGCAGAAATTAGGGAAAAACAATTATATGGACCAGAGATAGTACAAGAAACGACAGACAAAATCATTCAAGTCAAGAAACGACTGAAAGCAGCACATAATCGACAAAAGAGTTATGCAGATAACAGACGAAAACCCTTGGAATTTCAGGTAGGAGACAAAGTGTTATTAAAAGTTTCTCCTTGGAAAGGAGTGGTAAGATTCATCAAAAGCGGAAAGCTAAGCCCCAGGTATGTTGGACCTTTTGAGATTATTAGAAGAATAGGACCTGTAGCCTATCAGCTACAACCGCCAGAGGAAATGGCAGGAATACATGATGTATTTCATGTATCTAATCTCAAGAAATGCTTAGCTGATGAATCACTGGTGGTACCTCTTAAGGATATAGAGGTAAATGAACAACTTAAATTTGTAGAGAAGCCTCTACAAATTGAAGACAGAAAGGTTAAGAACCTCAAGCACAAGAGATTAGTTCTAGTCAAAGTAAAATGGGACTCCAAAAGAGGACCTGAATACACATGGGAGATTGAATCAGAAGTGCAAAGGAAATACCCACACTTATTCCAAAAGACCTCGAGGACGAGTTCTAAAACAAGGTGGGGAGGATATAACAACCCTCCAAAATAATTTTTGACACCCCTAATATGTTTAAAATGACCCAATATGTCCTAAACCATACCCCGTATAAGAAAACCGAGCCCAAATATCCTTATATCATTAAAATTAAAATAAAAACAAGAATTTAACCTCGCTCGCGGGCCGCGAAAGTGTAGGTGGTAACCTACGCGGGCCGCGACAGCTAAAAGGTCAGGCGAGCCCCTGAGCCGCCACGTGGCACCACTCGTGTCAAGCCTAGTGGCGAGTCAGCCAAACTAGGGCCTACCCTAGCTGGCCTCGCGGGCCGCGAAGGCCCTGGAGGACGTCTACGCGGGGCGCGAGGGAAGTCGAAGAGGCACTATAGATTGAGGCCTTCAGCCTCCGTTTCAAACCGTTCATCTCTCAATTTCTCTCTCGAATTTCTATATAGTCAAAGTAATTTTCGGGCATAATACCCCCTAATTAACGAAGTTCTGCCTCGTTGTAAGTATTATAACCCCGGTTACATATTAGATACGATGCCCGATTGATCCAGGGTTCCGTAACGGCTGTCGTGGTTCTACCCGACGTAGTCGTTGGAATGCCGTCTCGGGGAGGGTATTACTAATGTAAAGATTAAGGGTTATTATACTAACACGTGTGCCTTTGTGTAAATTTATAGATAATTACCAGAAAACCTTAAAGGAAGACCTAAGACAGCAATGTGAGTAATCTCCTTTTTGTAAACTGTTTTTACAAAACCTTAAATATTTTACAATGTGATTAAGCAGTGATTGAGTCTTTGTAATTCTTCAATTACTGCCGGTATGTTGGGGTTTTGTATACAAAATGTGGAACACGTTACCATTGGACAAAGAGTTAGCCAATGGGTAATATGACCCACCAGTCAGGATTGACAATACTGAATGAGTAATTATGTAGATGTAAACATTGTAATCGCTCTCAATACTGTTAAATTGATAAAACTCTTTTTGATTAAATTGGGATTCACTCACCAGCATTTCCCACTGACAAAATGTTTTAACGCGTTTCAGGTAACAAAATGTGAAAGCCAAATAGAAGTCAGCTGGACAGCACTGAAGGCTTGGAAAAGTGGCTATAAAATTTACCTAAATAAAAGAAGATGTTTTATTCAATAAAATGGAGATTATCTCTATATAAATCAGTTTGTAATGAAAAACTTGGGTTTTATCCCAATACGTTTAATATTATAAAAGTGTGGTATTTACTCTGATAAATTTTAGCATAACTACGGTCCTGATGAAAATTCCGCTGCCAAATAAGGATAAACATCGATACCACCAAAACTGATTCTCGCGGCCGCCCGTTCCCGAGACAGATAGGGGGCGGGGGTTGCGACACATTTAAACAACAAAATATATATATAAAGTTGTTAATAACAGCTTGCAACCAGCCCTTATGGCTGAGTTTTAGTTATTTTTTTACTAACCAACCTTCAATTACTTGTATATCATAAATACATATTATGCTTCACTAAAATACATCAAGTATATGTCACACAAAGAAAAAAAAAGGTATTTTATGGCTGTTAACAGCCTTGGGCTGGGTTTAATGGACTTATTTCAATGATTAACCCTACTAAACACTCCCAAAGCCCAATCCAATGAAACCCTAATCCATCCCATATATAACCCAAGCCTACTCCAAGCATTTTCACTTTCTAAACACTCCCCATTCACTCTCAAACACTCCAAATCGCGGCTGAGATCAAGAGTTCAAGCAGATTCAGGACCTCTTACAAAAGTGAGCATAACTCTCACTCATTTCTTAACTGTTTCACTTGATTCTTTTTCCTACTTACCTGGATTGACCTTAGGAACATTTCCACAGGTTTTCCATGGAAAACCAAGGTCTGGAATGTCACCAAAAAGGCTCCAAAGTTGGCTAATCTTTCAGTTTTTGATTCAATCTTTTTTAAACTTGATTAAACTTGAGTTATCTCATATCAAACCTATGTCCTTATGTTCATAACCACTTCTATGGTTAGTTGGGATTAAAAACAAGGTTGAGACATGTAAAATCAGAGGTGTAAACCTCACAAACTTTCTATTTTGTTTAAGGGTTTAACCCACAAGTGATGTTCAAGCCTAAAGCTTGATGATTGTGTGATTTAGGATTAGCTTGGGCTATCCTACTTGAAAATCCACACATTGCTTGATGTTTTCTCATAGATTAGTTGTCTTATTTCCTTTATTATTGTATGTTCATGACCCTCCTTGAATGTTCATAACATCAAGTGTAGTGGTGAACACCTAGAGGTACCTAAATGGAAGACTTGTTCTTCCTACCTCCTACATGACTTCTATGATAAACAAAGAGGTACCTAATGGGGGATTCATCCTTCTACATCATGCTTGACCTATATGAATATATGAACATTATATTATACTTATATATTATCTAAATAATCGAACCTTTGATGATGAATTTGTGTTCATTTATCAAAGTATTAGATTACATCATCTAAGACTTAATAACTTGTTATGATTCTAATGGGTAATTTACCGATGAAAGCATTCTAACCCTTGGCGTTTCATAGTGTCAAACAAGAATTATATGACTAGATGATTACTTTTGCATATGTACTTTCCATATTCCTTTTAAATTCCGAATCTCGACTCTAAACATACCTTGAACTTTAACCCTTATACATTCGTTCTCCCAATCTCATACACTCGTCAACACTTGGATAATAGGAAGACTTAGCAATTTTGTGAGTATACTTGAACCCCCTTTTCATTTACTACCTTTTTGGGTGTGTTGGTGCATATTTCGTACGTCTGACACTGTGCGAATAGTTAGATAAAGCGTGTGTTGACTATTGTATAGAATAGAGATAGTTGGACACGGTTTTGTAAATGTTAAGGTCCATTCGGACGGATGACCATCCGGTCGGATGGCAAGCTGATCGGATGGCAATCCGATCGGATGACAATCCGATCGGATGGACACATGTGTTAGTCGTCTATAAATGGGGGGTTGGGGCTCCCATTTGGACAAGCTTTTGGTTCCCAGAGGGGACATGCTGTCCGTTTGGTTTCATGGTGCTGTAACCGTCAAAGAATCAATGGAAACCACTTGAAATTGACTGCTCGGTGTTCTATCTATCTTTTACTCCTTTCTTAGTCGTAATAAACGCACCGAACACGTCGTTTCGGGACCGAAGCTCCGTCAAACTCGCCGGTTCCTGGAATCTCAATTGGTATCAGAGCTACGGTACCGATTTAATCGATCTAACAGTCGGTTAAATCACCCAAAGCTCATCAATTTTGGGTTAAACGGGAGTTTTGACGTTAAAACAGAGAAAATTATCAAAATAAAGGTTGATTCATGGATGGATTTTGGAATTGAAGACATCAATCTGTTCGGAATTGACTTGCGCACAATCCTGTGAAGTTTCATCATGAAATTCACACAAATAAAGATTCTGGATCGAAAAAACGTGATTCGGATTGTTCTTGAGCTGGTAGAACATATCCGATCGGATGGCAATCCGATCGGATGACCATCCGATCGGACGACCATCCGATCGGACGACCATCCGATACATGTCACTATGGGGTGTTTGAAAGATCACTTGTTTTTCACTCGAAGGACCATCCGACCCACAAACACAAATTTATCCATGTTGTTGTTCGATCGAATGGGAATCAGATCGGATGACGATCCGTCACATGCCATTCGACCAGATGATCAAATGCCTAAAAAAAGGCATTTTGTGATCGCAACGACGAGGAGAGTATCCATAAAAAATTTGGTGATTGTCAATTTTTTCGGGTTTCTAATATAACAATCCTCAATAAACCAACGCCCTCATAATTTTTCCGACACCCTAATATATTTTAAAATATTCCAAAATGTCCCAAAATACACCCCATACGCGAAAACGGGCCTCAAATATATTAAATAGTATTAAAAATAATTAAAGATCTGAAATTTAAGTTGAGGCGGGCCGCGTAAACCCCACCCCAACCTTGACGCGGGCCGCGTGAACTTAAAAGGTGGCGCAGCCAGGTGCGGCCACGTGGCCCAACCCACGGCAGGTCTATGCACTGACCCGGCCAAGCTAGCCCATTGACCAGCTTTGACGTGGGCCGCGTAGACCCTTGTCTACTCTTACGCGGGCCGCGTAGAACTCAAATTCAGGCCCTATATAAGAAAGCCTCGGGATTTCATTTTCCGTCGCTCAAATATTTTCATTCTCAATGAATTCTCTGATATTAGGCCATATAAGCGGGTATTATACCCCCCCTAAATAGCGAAGTTCTGCTCCGTTGTAAGTATTATAACCCCTGGATACGTATTAGATACGCTGCCCGATTGATCTAGGGTTCCGTAACGGCTGTCGTGGTTCTGCCCGACGTAGTCGTTGGAATGCCGTCTCGGGGAGGGTATTACTAATGTTAAAATGGGTTATTATACTAACGCGTGTGCATTTGTGTAAATTTTAGATTATCACCAGGAAACCCTTACGGAAAATCTAAGACAGCAATGTGAGTTGATCCGCTTTTTGTTAACTATTTTTACAAAACCTCATTTAATTAATTATATATTAAACAGTGATTGAGTATTTGTAAGAATACAATTATCATGAGTATGTTGGGGTTTTGTATATAAAATTTGTTACCACTGGTCAAGGAGTAACATTTCCACAAGTCGGGTTCGACAGTACCATGGATGTTAATTGTGATGTCTTGGAAACAAATATAATTGCGGGATCGCCCTCAATACTGTTCAATGGGATTTTATTTAAACTTGATTAAACTGGGATTCACTCACCAGTATTTCCCACTGACAAATGTTTTTAAAACGCGTTTCAGGTAATAAACTGTGAAAGCCAAATAGAAGCCAGCTGGACAGCACTGAATGCTTGGAAAAGTGGCAATAAAGTTACCTAAAATAAAATAGATGTTTTTATTAATAAAATAGGATTTATTCCTATGAAAACGTGTGTACTATGAACTTGGGTTTATCCCATATGTTTAATATTATGGAAATGTGGTATTTTACTCTGATCAAATATTTCCTAACTACGGTCCTGATGAAAATTTCCGCTGCCAAATTAGACAATACGCGATACCACCGAAACTTGCTCGCGGCCGCCCGTTCCCAGGGATTAGGGATCGGGGGTTGCGGCAGGAGGTGGTATCAGAGCTAAGCCACTGATTCAGCCACAGAGGTGTTCTGCTGACATCAAAATGTAAAGTGTTAGGAAATAAATTACAGAAATACGTGCATAACTGTATTTATTGTTATGTGTTATTTGACTATCTGTTAGTTTACAGTATGAGCGACCAAGGACCATCTGACACGTATCGTCAATTGTCTGGTTCGTCTAGAAGCGAAGGCACCTCCTCTTCTCAGCCTGCCCTCTCAGGGTACTCTGCTGATACGGAAGAAGGAATCTTTGTGTTTAAGGCTCAGTCAGAAGAGCCATTTCCTCATAAAAAGAGGGGATGGTTCAGTCGAGGGGCGCACGAGGGTAGAAAACGTATGAAAAAGTTACAAGACCAGAGGGTACTAGCAGCAGCCAAGAGAGAGACAGATGCCTATGCCCAGGATATGATAAATAGGGGTATAGCCAATATTCACATCCTAGCAACCACTGCAGCTAACCCTAATCTGGAGCAAATAATAGCACCCCAACCACAGCTACCAATCCCTGACCAACCGATGGAGATAGAAAACCCTGAAAACCAAGTAGAGATGCATGACTTCAATCCAGAAGAAATCCCTAGGGTACCAGCACCAAACCCCTTAGACCCAAATTATGATCCCTGGTGGGATGACGTTAGGGACTATGTGCAACGCTACCCGATACATGAAGACACACCCATGCAGAACATAGGAGCCTACCTAGGTTTGGATCCTTTTGATCCCTATTTCCATGATGAATATATTAGGGAGATTCTAGAAGATCATTACCGATTCTAGGCACCTACACCCCCATACCAAGAACACACACCCCAGATTCCGAACCCAGTCCTAGAACCTGCACCCCCAATGAGTGTAGAAAACGTACAAGAACTTAGGACATTTGGTGAGGGAATTTTAGAAAGTAGTGAACGGATGAGACAGGTGGGAGAGCGACTCGTATGGAAATACGACGAACGTAATATGGATTTCTGGATGAATCCATATCCATGAATGTGATGGTAAAACGGTAGTAGTAATAATAATAATAAAATAAAATATGTGTGTATGGATGCTTACCACTATTAGTGTAATTTTCTTTCTGTTGGTATTGTAATTTTTATTTCAGTACTGGTGTGTAATAGATGCCTAGTATATGGAAATAGAGTAAAATCGCAATGATCGACGCTTTTGGCAAAAAAAAATGCGTGTCATGTGATTGACTATATTAAATATTATTTTGTGATATTAATACGGGGTAAATGTTTAAAATTCAGATGGCCGACGAAGGAAATCAAGGAAATCTGAATAACGATAACCAGAGTAACGTTAACTTGGTTAATGAGAATCCAAGCGTCAATAACAATGGAAACCAAATGGATAATAGTGTTGTTCAACACATAGTGGCACAAGGAATCATAGATGCAATGCCATTTATTATTCAAACGATTCAAGAAGCGAATAATAAAAGTAAACATAGCAGTAAGCGACCAATTGAACCAGAACACAACGTGAACAATGGACCTGTACTTCAAGCGCCCATTCCCAAAAGAAGAAGAACCGTGTCTTACGGTTGTTCTTACAAAGAATTTTGGTCCTACAAACCAATAGAATTCTCGGGCAATGAAGGACCCATTGCAGCTCTACGCTGGATAGAAAAGACTGAGGCTGTTTTGAAAATAAGCAAGTGTGCTGAAGAAGATAAAATAATGTTTGCTTCTAATCTATTTAAGAACCCAGCCTTAGAATGGTGGAACACTATTTTCCAATCAAGAGGAAGTGATAGGGTTTACAACATGGAATGGGGGGAATTTAAGAATATGGTAGAAAGGAAATTCTGCCATCCCAATGAAAAGGAACAGATAGCAAATAAATTCATAAACTTAAGAATGACCGGGGTAGATAGTAAGGGTTATACTACCACATTCTTTGAATATGCTAGAATAGTACCAACCCTTGCATCACCTGAACCAGTATTAATCTCCCGTTACATCTGGGGATTAATCGGAGAGATTAGACATGTAGTCAAAGCAGCTAGACCTCAAACTATAGAAGAAGCTGTAGAACTAGCGAATACCTTGACAGATGAATTAATTCGTACTAGGGAAGAATACCAGAGGAGAAACCTAACCCAAAGGCTTACTCAAGAATTCCGTTCTGGGAATTACAATCGTAGGAATATGTGTTCTACCTCTGCACCTTTCTGCAAAGTCTGCAAGAAAAAGCATTCGGGAAAATGCTCCACTCTTTGCAATTTCTGCAAGATGCCGGGACACAAGGAAGAAGATTGCAGGAGAAAATCCAGTAATAGACTGTGCTTCAACTGTGGAGAGAAAGGTCATATCAGGCCAAACTGCCCAAAAATGGCTCCAGATGTGAACAACAGGAACACTAAAAATGCTAGAGCATTTGTTCTGACTGCAGATGAAGCCAAGATGATTCCAGACGTGATAGCTGGTACGTTTTTAGTTAATGATGTTTTTGCTAAAGTATTATTTGACTCTGGTGCAAACCAAAGTTTCATTAATACTTCGTTTTGCAAACTTCTAAATCAGTCATTAACTAAACTACCACAAGAATGTCTAGTAGAGACAGCTAATGGAGAAACTGTTAGGATTTCTGAAATCTTGCAGGGAGCAAGAATAGAAATTTTAAATCAAAAGTTTATGGCAAACCTTTATCCTATGAATTTGACGGGATTTGATGTTGTATTAGGAATGGATTGGTGCCAATATTTTATGTGATCAAAAGTCAATTCAAGTAAATTCACCAAAATGTAAAACGATCACAATTAAAGGAGATAAACCATCTAGATCCACAAAATTCATCTCTGTGATGAAAACTGCAAGTTATATAAGAAAAGGATCTATAGTGTATTTGATTTCTATAATCAATAACACTAAAGGAAAAGAACTAAAAGACATTCCAGTAGTGTCTCAGTTTTCAGATGTATTTCCAGAAGAATTACCAGGACTACCACCAGACAGAGAAGTTGAATTCTGAATTCACCTACTGCCTGGAACAGCACCAATTGCCAAAGCACATTGGCACCCGCCGAAATGCAGGAATTGAAGAAACAGTTAGATGAATTGTTGGAAAAAGGATTCATACAACCAAGCTCATTACCATGGGGAGCGCCAATATTATTCGTTAAAAAGAAGGACGGATCAATGCGTATGTGCATTGATTACCGTGAATTAAACAAATTCACAATTAAGAACCGGTACCCATTACCAAGGATCGATGATCTATTTGATCAACTACAAGGAGCTCGATTTTTCTCTAAAATAGATTTAAGGTCAGGATATCATCAATTAAAGGTATAGGGAGAGGACATTCCTAAGACCGCATTCAGAACAAGGTATGGCCATTATGAATTTACTGTCATGTCATTTGGTTTAACCAATGCCCCAGCTGCATTTATGGACATGATGAACCGAATATGTAAGCCATATTTAGATAAATTCATAATTGTTTTTATAGATGATATTCTAATTTACTCTAAGAGTAAAGAGGAACATGCAAAGCATTTGCACGCACTTTTAAGTCTATTAAGAAAGGAAAAGCTTTACGCTAAATTTTCAAAGTGCGAATTTTGGTTAGAACAGGTACAATTTCTTGGACACTTAGTTAATCATGAAAGAATTCATGTGGATCCAACAAAATTCGAGGCGATTACTAAATGGAAAACCCCTGAGTCACCAACTGAGGTTAGAAGTTTCTTAGGATTGGCCGGTTATTATAGGAGATTTATTCGAGATTTTTCTAGAATAGCCATTCCTTTAACTAAGTTAACCTATAAATCCATTAAGTTTGAATGGGGACCAAAACAAGAAGAAGCTTTTAGAATTCTTAAGCAAAGATTAACCAATACACCCATACTACGTTACCAGAAGGAACTGAAGACTTTGTAGTCTATTGTGACGCTTCTAAGTTAGGTTATGGATGTGTATTAATGCAACGCCAAAAGGTCATAGCATATGCATCTAGACAACTTAAGAATCATGAAGAGAATTATTCAACCCATGATCTAGAATTAGGAGCTATAATTTTTGCCCTTAAGATTTGGAGACATTACCTTTATGGTAGTAAGTTTACCATATTCACTGATCATAAAAGTTTAAGGTATGTTTTCAGGCAAAAGGAGTTGAATATGAGACAAAGACACTGGATGGAGATGCTTAGTGATTATGATTGTGATATCCAGTATCATGAAGGAAAAGCAAATGTAGTGGCAGATGCTTTAAGCCGAAAGTATCACGAAAAGCCAAAAAGGGTACGTTCTCTTAAATTAAATCTGCAAGTAGATTTAAATGATCAGATAAGAGAAGCACAAGAATCAGTAATCAAGGAAGATACTGAAAAATTAAAAGGTATGCTAAAGGAATTAGAACAAGGAACAGATGGAATCTGGAGATTTCATGAAAAGAGAACGTGGATACCTAAATTAGGAAACCTACATCATCGTATATTAGAAGAAGCCCATAAGTCTAAGTATATGATGCACCCAGGAAATGATAAAATGTACCAGGATTTAAGGAAAAATTTCTGGTGGATAGGAATGAAAAAGGACATAGCAGCCTATGTTTCTAAATGTTTAACTTGGTCACAAGTTAAAGCTGAACACCAGAAACCCTCAGGTTTGTTACAACAACTAGAAATGCCAGTGTGGAAATGGGAATTAATAACAATGGATTTTGTTACTAAATTACCCAAAACAAGGAAGGGTAATGATACAATCTGGGTGATTGTAGATAGACTAACTAAGTCAGCCCACTTCCTACCAATGAAGGAAACTTTCAGTATGGAACAGCTAGCTAAATTATATGTAAATGAAATTGTTTCATTACATGGAATTCCTTTGTCAATTGTTTCTGATAGGGATAGCCGATTTACCTCTCATTTTTGGTCAAGTTTCCAAAAAGCCATGGGAACCAAATTGAATCTGAGCACAACTTATCATCCTCAAACAGATGGACAAAGCGAAAGGACAATTCAGACAATGGAAGACATGCTTAGAGCTTGTGTAATTGATTTCGGAGGTAATTGGGACGATCACTTACCTTTAATAGAATTTTCTTATAATAATAGTTATCACACAAGTATCAATGCTGCACCATTCGAAGCACTTTATGGACGAAAGTGCCGAACCCCAGTCTGTTGGGCATAAATTGGGGAAAAGCAACTATCTGGACCTGAGATAGTGCAAGAAACAACCGACAAAATCATTCAAGTCAAGGAACGACTGAAAGCAGCACGTGATCGACAGAAGAGTTATGCTGATAACCGACGCAAGCCCTTGAAATTTCAAGTAGGAGACAAAGTATTGTTAAAAGTATCTCCTTGGAAAGGAGTAGTAAGATTCATCAAAAGAGGAAAGCTAAGTCCCAGGTATATTGGACCTTTTGAGATTATTAGAAGAATAGGACCTGTAGCCTATCAGCTACAACTGCCAGTGGAAATGGCAGGAATACATGATGTATTTCATGTATCAAATCTCAAGAAATGCTTAGCGGATGAATCGCTAATGGTACCTCTTAAGGATATAGATAGGGGTGTGCACGGTTCGGTTCGGTTATTAGCATTATCCGTAACCGTAACCTAAGTCATCGGTTAATCGGTTCGGTTAATTTGTCGGTTTTCGGTTCAGTTCGGTTAATTTTCGGTTAATAACCAATTCAAACAAGGCCTATTTTTTTTGCTCAGAAATACATGTAATGTAGGTATAAATACATGAAATAGATGTATAAATACATGAAATGGATGTATAAATAAATGAAATAGAGGTATAAATACATGAATAGATGTTTAAATACATAAAATGGAGGTATAAATAAATGAAATGAAGGTATAAATAAATGAAATGAAGGCATAAATAAATGAAATAGAGGTATTATTAAATGAAATGAAAGTATAAAACATGAAATATATAAAATAGAGGTACAAAAGCTAGAAATATATAAAAAAATAAATGATTTGGTTCGGTTCGGTTAATTTCGGTTAACCGATGGTAAAAAAAAATATCCGTTAACCGACTTTCGGTTAATTCGGTTTCGGTTAATTTCGGTTCGGTTTTGTCGGTTTTCGGTTTGGTTTCGGTTAACGGTTCGGTTATTGCACACCCCTAGATATAGAGGTAAATGAACAACTCAAGTTTGTAGAAAGACCTCTACAGATTGAAGATAGGAAAGTCAAGAATCTCAAGCATAAGAGATTAGTTCTGGTCAAAGTGAAGTGGGACTCCAAAAGAGGACCTGAGTACACATGGGATCTTGAATCTGAAATGCAAAGGAAATATCCACACTTATTCCAGTAGATCTCGAGGACGAGCTCTAAAACAAGGTGGGGAGGATATAACAATCCTCAATAAACCAACACCCTCATAATTTTTTCGACACCCTAATATATTTTAAAATATTCCAAAATGTCTCAAAATACACCCCATACGCGAAACGGGCCTCAAATATATTAAATAGTATTAAAAATAATTAAAAATCTGAAATTTAAGTTGAGGCGGGCCGCGTAAACCCCACCCCAACCTTGACGCGGGCCGCGTGAACTTAAAAGGTGGCGCAACCCGGTGCGGCCATGTGACCCAACACATGGCAGCTCTACGCGCTGACCCGAACAAGCTAGCCGTTGACCAGCTTTAACGCAGGCCGCGTAGACCCTTGTCTACTCTTATGCGGGCCGCGTAGAACTCAAATTCAGGCCCTATATAAGAAAGCTTCGGGATTTCATTTTCCGTCGCTCAAATCTTTTCATTCTCAATGAATTCTCTGATATTAGGCCATATAAGCGGGTATTATACCCCCTAAATAGCGAAGTTCTGCTCCGTTGTAAGTGTTATAACCCCTGGATACGTATTAGATACGCTGCCCGATTGATCTAGGGTTCCGTAACGGCTGTCGTGGTTCTGCCCGACGTAGTCGTTGGAATGCCGTCTCGGGGAGGGTATTACTAATGTTAAAATGGGCTATTATACTAACGCGTGTGCATTTGTGTAAATTTTAGATTATCACTAGGAAACCCTTACGGAAAATCTAAGACATCAATGTGAGTTGATCCGCTTTTTGTTAACTGTTTTTACAAAACCTCATTTAATTAATTATATATTAAACAGTGATTGAGTATTTGTAAGAATACAATTATCATGAGTATGTTGGGGTTTTGTATACAAAATTTGTTACCACCTGGTCAAGGAGTAACATTTCCACAAGTCGGGTTCGACAGTACCATGGATGTTAATTGTGATCTCTTGGAAACAAATATAATTGTGGGATCGCCCTCAATACTGTACAATGGGATTTTATTTAAACTTGATTAAACTGGGATTCACTCACCAGTATTTCCCACTGACAAATGTTTTTAAAATGCGTTTCAGGTAACAAACTGTGAAAGCCAAAGAGAAGCCAGCTGGACAGCACTGAAGGCTTGGAAAAGTGGCAATAAAGTTACCTAAAATAAAATAGATGTTTTTATTAATAAAATAGGATTTATTCCTATGAAAACGTGTGTACTATGAACTTGGGTTTATCCCATATGTTTAATATTATGGAAATGTGGTATTTTACTCTAAACAAATATTTCCTAACTACGGTCCTGATGAAAATTTCCGCTGTCAAATTAGACAATACGCGATACCACCGAAACTGGCTCGCGGCCGCCCGTTCCCAGGGATTAGGGATCGGGGGTTGCGACATCTAACGACCAAGCTGGGTTGTTCGGGGACATCGTCGGGGGCTTCAGTGAACAAATTTGATGATGCAATCACGGATTGTGGAAATTAGTGGGGTAGTCATGATAATGGTGCAGAATGTTTAACATCTGGGTTATCTGACTATTTATGGTCCAAAACGTAAAATCCGCAGTGATGAAAAACTGACATTTTGAGGGAAATTGTCATATTTTCGGCATAGTCAAGTTTTTCACAGATAAAAGAGGACTGAATTGCTCAGTTTGAGGGGGAATTCAGTGATAGAGACGTCAGAATTTGCAAAAATGGGGGGGGGGTAAAAAATTTCACTGTCGTATGTTGAAATTCCGGCATTTTTGAAATTCGTGACACTGCAACAGTATTCGGGTAGTTTTGACTTCAGATTGTCAGGGGAATGTGAATCTGATTGTGAGTGTAAGCTTCCGAGATCAAGATGATCCGAGGTGTTGATATCTGATCGTGGACGAATGCTTCAGAGATCAGAGAGTGATCGTGGATGATAGCTTCTGAGATCTAGATTATGCGAGGAGATATCTAATTATGGACGAATGCTTCAGAAATTGGATGACATTACCAGATGATTTTTTTTCCAATGAAGATTTACGTATTATGGAGAATATTGTTTACACGGATATGTCATTATTACGGTGCATTAACGTGGATCACGGTAAATGGGATATCAGATCTTCATGGGGAATCACGGATTTGAAGTTAACCAGTGGGGTATTTGAAGTTTCTATCATTTGCCGGTTGAATTTTTGTACATTCTTAGATCGAGCAGGCGGAATGCGAAGATCGTGGTGCTTACTTATGATATCAAAAACTGAGCTCGAATGCGATTAAGGTTGAAACAGAGGATGCTGCATTGATTAGTTTCAAGTTGGTGATTGCTCGTGAAGGTTGCAGTTTAGCAAATCAGAGGAAAGTCGTAAATTGTGCAAAAGACCTGAAGATTCATTCCAAGGGGAATTCATGCTTTATTTTGGCAAAAGCAAACCCGAATCATCAATCGAGGGGGAATTTGGATAGTCAGATTTCAAAATACCTGATTGAAGTTGCAGAAAAGTTGAAGATTACAGAATATTCAAACACGGCTCAAGGTTCTCAAAGTTTTAAAGACAATTCGACAGTGACAGCCGAGGGGGAATCTGTTGGTGCATATTTTGTACGTCTGACACTATACGAATAGTTAGATAGAGCGTGTGTTGAATATTGTATAGAATAGAGATAGTTGGACATGGTTTTGTAAATGTCAAGGTCCATCCGGACGGATGACCATCCGGTCGGATGGCAATCCGATCGGATGGACACATATGTTAGTCGTCTATAAATAGGGGGTTGTGGCTCCCATTTGGACAAGGTTTTGGTTCCCAGAGGGGACATGCTGTCCGTGTGGTTTCATGGTGCTGTAACCATCAAAGAATCAATGGAAACCACTTGAAATTGACTACTCGGTGTTCTATCTATCTTTTACTCCTTTCTTAGTCTTAATAAACACACCGAACACGTCGTTTCGGGACCGAAGCTCCGTCAAACTCACCGGTTCTTGGAATCTCAGGGTGTAACATGTTAATCTATAAAACTTACACTTAAACTCGTTTCTTAAGTGCACAAGCATTCCTTATACATGCATGCCTACTTGATTACTTGATACTTTAAACTTGGGGTTATACGTTTTGTGTTAGACTTATTATTAACTTCGTACGAGCCTATCCTTGACATATATAGCGCTATAGGATTAACGCACCGCCTGTAGACTTTGGGTTATGTCATGAGCTTATTGCGTTTCATCATTGGTTTGATTAGTTAAACACATGCTGATTTTATTGTTTATCTTGTATCAATAGCTTGCCATGTGGAATTGTTTAAACTCATTTTTATGCTATGTATGTATCAAACTTGTATACTCGCCTTTGCTTTTGCATTGAACTTTATTTTAAACATGTTGCAGGTTGAGGATGACTACGATTTGAAATTGAAGTAGTGATGATGCTTAGATACACACTTAGGCGTCTTAAGTTTTGTTTTGTTGCATCAAATCGTACTTGTTTGTTGTATTCTTGCATGGAACATATTGTATATCAAGTTGTTGTATTTGATTTTAACCTTTGTAATCGACTTTTAGAAATGAAATGAAATCCATTGTTTAATTATTGTCATAATTAGTGTTATGAAGTCTCTTGCAATCTCGTTTTTGTCTCACTCTGATGTTTCCTCCATTGGTTGGGGTGTGACAACCGACACACGCGAGGCATGCTTGTCGCGCGTCTTACCAGCCAACTGTTGTGACACGCGAGTGACATGTTGCCGCATCCATATAGGGTAAGTTTCACCGGTAGGCGATAGTCATGTTCGTCGCACGTCTTACCAGCTAAGTGTCGCTGGGAGACATGGTGGCTAAGTGTCACCGGTTTGCGGGAGGCATATGTCACCGACACGTGGGAGGCATGTTCGTTGGTGTCTTACATGTTAATTGTCGCTGACACGCGGGAGACATGCTTGACATGGGCCGTATAGGCTAAGTGTCACTGGCACGCAGGAGGCATTCCCGCCACGCGTTTTACTGGCTAAGTGTCACTGACATGAGGGAGACATGCTTGCTGCATGCCATATATGCTAACTGGTATGTGAATGTGTACTCAAAGTCAGACCAAGTTTTGAAAGATGGAATTACCTAAAAACTACACATAAACGACAAGTGTACCAGACGTGTATAGTATAGAAAGCAAGACTGGATATCGAACCTAGGGACTCTAATTTAGCAACTCTAAAATTCAACCTAAACCGAATTAATAGCCTAAAATTGATTTGATTTTTTTAACTGTGATTTCTAATTAACAAATAACCTAAAATTAACCTAATGAAAACGCAAAAAAAAAAAAGATGAGAGCAAAGAACACGCAAGATTGAGATCCGTGATAACAGACTACCTAGGCAAGAATCCCTAATCACATGCAAGACCTCTACGGTTGAGAATTACCAAGTTTTTTGATTTTAGACCGACTACCTTCTAATTAAAGAAGATAAATCCTATAGTAATTAGACTAGATGAATGTAACCCACACACAAAATCCTAAGAACCGATCTATGACGTGCAATCAGTCAGTGAATACAGTGCTAGATAGAAATGACTCGAGCGATCTAAACAAAATCACACAACTAAAGACATGAAAAGCAACACACTTTAACACTTTTTAACTATGACGATAGTTCTAAATTGATACACCGAAAACCTAGAATCACCTGGACGCGAATAAATAAGAAGACCTCGAGTTATCAAGAGCCTAACACTACCAGACAATGACTAGACAAACCCTAGCAACCCCAAATCATATCTCTAATCAACGGGTAACACTTTTTAACTATGACGATAGTTCTAAATTGATACACCGAAAAGCTAGAATCACCTGGACGCGAATAAATAAGAAGACCTCGAGTTATCAAGAGCCTAACACTACCAGACAAACCCTTGCAACCCCAAATCATATCTCTAATCAACGGGAGTTGGATGCATACTTATGTCTACTGATTTTTGCTGATTAGTTAACCTATATTATCTCTAATGACAGGGTTAAAAAGATAATTGGCCAGATTAACGTGTTTACTAGTGATTTTAATGTGTTTACGGTGAATCTCTTCTTTACAAACACATCAATTATAACAACCAACCAATATCAATAAGAAAACAATAGCATACATGATCATAATTAGCAATAATAAGAACTACTTTACTTCAAACACATGAACAAGGTAAAAGTCAAACCGAAAAGTCAAACAATGTGAATTAGTTCATCAAAACCTAAAGAGGTTTAAATATTTAGCATCTAATCATGTTCAAAATAGTAAAACATAGTTTAGAAGTAGAAGACATGATGTTCATCAACTTGAAAAACAAAAAAAAAAGCTAAGAACTTTGATGATTCTAACCGAAAAGCAACTTCAAATCTCGAATCTCTAGCTCCCAATGCTTCCAATTAGCTCCAAGGTCTCTTTCCTATGCTCTTAGATTGTCTATGATGTTGTTATGTCGATTTAGGGTTTTAACTATGCTTAAATATCCAAAGATTGGCTCAAAACCGACTTAAACAAGTTTTTCCCGATACTGATACCCGTCGCGTCGCGCGACAACATATCCCTTCCCCTTTCGCGTGATCCCTTCCCTCAGACTTCTTCCTTGGCTCCCGATTCTTCGTTTCTTCATCGTTTTAGCTCATTTCCAACTCTTTTCCTCCTGGGACCTGCATATTCACCAACTAATCAGATACAAGCTAAAAACCTAACAAAACGACTCTAAAACTATACGAAATTATATACAAGATAAATGCATGTGTTTTGCAACACATCACTAACTGTCACTAACACACGGGAAACATACTTATCGCATGCCATATAGGCTAATTAACGTTGACAGGCGGGAGACATGCTTGCCGTGTTCCATATAGGCTAAGTGTCACCGGTGCCTAGTGGGCCTTCGAATGTGGGCTTGCCCAGGTTGGGCTTGTCTGACTAAAGCTTATCATGTTGGGCTTTTACCCCTTTTGGACGGTACATCTACAAATGAAGAAACAAATACCGAATTGGGTATGTTCTCCAGTGGTGATGAAGATGAACACGACCACACTTTGTGTTCCCTGTATCGATCCAGATATGCAATACATGAAGAACTCGTTAGAAGGGGTCAAAGACCGAGGTTTCTGGACCACCATCTAACGCTCAAGTTAGTATTCGATTCACCATGAATATGTATGAAGGTGGTGGTTGTAAGGACCTGCAAAAATGTCCCAAAATGAACCGTAAGTAAAAACCCGGACCCCTGAAACCCTAATACTCGTGAAAAACCAAGAAAACAAAGAAGTTGGATTTCAGGCGGGCCGCGTAAAATATAAGCCTAGGCTTACGCGGGCCGCGACAAGACAGCTGGTAACCGGGACGCGTCTCAGGCCACGTGGCAGCCACGTGGCGAACCTACACGCTAGCCCTACACGTAGACTTGGGGCCCTCGCTGGCCGCGTAAAAGTATTGTTAAGGTTTACGCGGGCCGCGTAAAACCTAAAATGTTGCTATAAATTGCCTGTGCATGGGACTTGCTTCTGTATTCAAAAATTTAGTTTCAAAACGTCCAAATTCTGCAGAAAACAATTCTTAAGGTGTCGAGGCACTGCTACGAGTACAGGGTAATAACTTGATCACTGCTACGATACAATGTCCGATCGATTAAAACCGATCCGATGGATGTTTAAGTGCTGCCCGTATTTGGGCTATACTTTGTCATTCGTCGTGAGGGTTTTGATTTCGTGAATTTATCGTAAATGTTGTATTAAGCTACTGACCTAGTTTCGCGTGCGTTGTTATTTAAACTAGGTTACAAGACTAAATCAGTAGGCTAAACTCTGCCCAATTAAACCTGCAATGTGAGTCATTCTCTTTTTATCAACAATGTTTTACAATACTCAAATTATTTTCAAAGGTTATAATTAGAAGGATTAAGTCTTGGTTATCTTGAATCACTGACAAGTGGGGTATTGTGCACATTACTAATTTCTCACGGTTAGGTTAACAAACCTATCAGTGATAATCATCACTATTTGGGTGAAAGGACCCAATAGTGGTATGACCATCGTCACCAGGGTGTGACACGGCGCCAGATAAAAATAAGATAGTAGCCATTGTAATCGCTCTTATGTTGTAATCTATAACTAATGTGTCGTTTTATTTAAACTGAATGACTCGCCAGTATTTCCCCGCTGATAAAATATTTTTAAACATGTTTCAGGTGAGTTACTGTGAATCAAGGAAAAAGTGCTACGGAGCACTAATAAGCTTGAAGTGGTGGCTCAGTAAAATAAATAAACATGTTTTGTAAAACAAGGGATTTCCTTGTGAAATTCCCTTTACTGTAAATTATGGGGTTGTCCCCAAATTGTGAAATAAAATAATCGGGCATTTTCAAATTTTAAAAGATCCTGTTAAACTTCCGCTGTCAACTCAATTAATAAATTCCACGGGTTTCTGTCCCGCGGCTCCTGGACCGGGTAACACCGGGACAGGGGCCGTGATAGAAAAATGTGGTATCAGAGCCAATGATTTAAGCCAATTGAGTATTTAGAAATACTTAATTTATTTGATTGTCATTCTGTGATTCTGTGGAAATTTGCAATAAATAACATTTTAACTAGGATTTTGTGTTTCCTTATATTCTAATAGCATGAGCGAGTTGTCTGAAGCTCTTCAAAATCTCACCATCCATTCTGCTAACATGGAAGTTTCTGGGGGCTTTTCCGGTTATCAGGCCGACACTGAAGAACCCATGGCATTCCAGGCCTAAGTTCAAGAGAAACCAAAACCGAAAAAGAGAAGGAGAATCTTGGACTGGAAACGTGGGTGTAGGAAGAAGCCAGCCTCACAGAAGATTAAAAAGACTGAGGATCCCAAGGATAAAGGCAAGGGAAAGGAGATCGGGGAAAGTTCAGGGCAAGCCCAGGAAATGCCACCCAGGGAGGAACTTGATCGCAAACTGGCAAATTGTGACCTCATTGGACCTGCCAATGAAGACCTCTTCAATTACCCCGCTGAATCATAACTTCCAGTTAACTTGGCACCTGCTATCCCAGATCCCATTGTCAGCCACCAATTTCTACCCGGAGAGCAAGAGGAATGGTGGACAAGTGATTGGCAGTTTCAGAACTTCATGAATAACCCCAATGTCTATTTTCCCCAATTTGACCCTGAGCCTGCACCAAACCCACCGATGAGCACCGAGAACTTGGCTGAACTCCGCCACTATGGCGAGGAGCTGGAGGACGCAGGAAATAGAATCCGGGAAGTGGGGGAGAGGATATCATGGAAATACAACGAGAGGGAACGTCGTTTCTGAAGTGCCAACTGACGGGGATCGTATGTGGTTGTGTGGTTATGTGTTTAATAATAATAAAATAATAATAAATATTAATAAAAATATAATCATGTAAAATAACTTAAAATAAAACTTTTGTAATATAACTGGTGTGTATGGATGCATACTAATATATAAAATATAAACGTCGCAAAGTCGACAATTTTGGCTATACGTGTTGGCATAATTTTGTGTGATTGCTTGATGGTGTTTGGTTGTTATTTATTCCGTGATAATAATTTACACATCCTGTTAATTATTCAGATGGAAAATGCGGAAAATCAACCAGTCAATGAAGTTAATCAATCGGAACAAAATAATGAAGATCATTTCCTCAATAGGCAAGATATAGAAAATATCGTTGCTCAAGGAATAGCCAATGCTATTCCAGCAATCCTGGCGGCTGCCCGAAATCCAGTTGAACCTCCACCAGCTACTCCCAGCAAACGTACTCGTGATGACAACTTCAGTAATAGTGTAAATGGAGGCTGCAACAATAATAATAATGATGTGATGCAAGCCATATTTCTTAAGAAAATGAAAACTGCAACGCCTGGTTGCACTTACAAGTAATTTCTTGTCTGTAAACCAATCGAATTTGCAGGCAACGAAGGGGCAACTGCTGCACTGCGTTGGTTAGAGAAAACTGAAGCAGTAATTAAAATAAGTAAATGTGCCGAGGAAGATAAGGTCATGTACGCGTCGCATCTTTTTAAAGAAGGGACACTAGAATGGTGGAACACAGTACTACAAGCCAAGGGGAGTGATGTGGCTTATGCCATGAATTGGGAAGAATTCAAGAGACTAGTAGAAAGAAAATTCTGCCCCAAATTCGAAAAGGAACAAATGACAAATAAGTTCCTAAACCACCGAACGGTGGATGTTGACTGTCGGGGGTATACTTCGACATTCTTCGAATATGCTAGAGTTATACCAACCCTGGCTTCGCCAGAACCGGTACTTATAGCTCGCTATATTTGGGGTTTAATCAGCGAGATTCGGGATATCGTCAAAGCTGCGAGACCCCGCACAATTGACGATGCAGTGGAATTAGCCAACACCTTAACCGACGGATTGGTACGCACAAGAGAAGAAAACCGGAAGAAAGAAGTGGCCCAAAAGATTACCCAAGGATTCCGTGTGGGTAATAGTATTAATTTCAAGAAAAAGGGAACCGGGCAATCTTCCACGGCTCCATTTTTGCAGTACCTGTAAAAGGAAGCATTTTGGAAAATGCAAAGGGTATTGCAATTTCTGCAAAATTCCGGGACATCAAGAAGAGCACTGCAGAAGAAAGAAATCCACCATTTGCTTCAACTGCGGTGAAACAGGGCATTTCAGACCCGACTGCCCGAAACTGGTCAAACCAGCTGACAACAAGGCCAAACCTGTAGAAGGAACTAATAAAAAGAATGTAAGAGCCTTCCAGTTGACCACCCAAGAAGCCGAACTAATCCCCGACGTAATAGCTGGTACGTTCCTAGTTCACAACGTGTATGCAAAAGTATTATTTGACTTTGGTGCAAACCAAAGTTTTATAAATACTTCATTCTGCCAAGCCCTTAAGCTACCCTTAACCAAGCTTAGACATTTTTTTACTGTAGAAACGACAGATGGGAATTCTGTTAACATAAATAAGGAATTGCGAGAAGAAAAGATAGAACTCTTAGGCCATAAATTTTCTGCAAACCTGTTACCTATGAATTTAGCCGGATTCGATGTTGTGTTAGGAATGGATTGGTTAGTAGCCAACCATGCTCGAATCCTCTGTGATAAGAATTCCATAGAAATTCATACACCCACAGGAGAAATAGTGATGATTACAGGAGATAAGCCACGTAAGCCAATGAAATTCATTTCAGTAATGAAAATGGCCAGTTATTCAAGAAAACAAGGAATAGTGTATATGATTTCGGTAATCATTAACACTAAACGTAAGGAACTTAAGGAAATTCCTGTAGTATCAGAATACTCAGATGTATTCCCCGAAGAACTACCTGGATTACCACCCGATAGGGAAGTAGAATTTAGAATTCATCTAATTCCTGGAACTACACCGATAGCCAAGGCACCTTATCGATTAGCACCCACCGAAATGTTAGAATTGAAAAGGCAGATACATGAATTGCTAAGCAAAGGATTTATACAACCTAGTTCATCCCCGTGGGGAGCACCAGTGTTGTTCGTGAAAAAGAAAGATGGTTCGATGCGTATGTGTATTGATAACAGGGAATTGAATAAAGTTACAATTAAGAATCGATACCCATTACCTAGGATTGATGATCTTTTCAATTAACTTCAGGGAGCTAGATATTTCTCTAAGATAGATTTACGCTCCGGATACCATCAGTTGAAAGTACAAGAGGAAGACATACCTAAAACTGCTTTCAGAACTAGGTATGGTCATTACGAGTTTACAGTCATGCCCTTTGGACTAACAAATGCTCCTGCAGCATTTTTGGACATGATGAATAGGACCTGTAAGCCGTATTTGGATAAATTTGTAATTGTCTTCATTGACGATATACTCATTTATTCCAAAAGCCAGGAAGAGCATTGTGAGCACTTGCATGCCCTCTTAAACTTTGTTAAGAAAAGAAAAGCTTTATGCCAAATTCTCGAAGTGTGAATTTTGGCTGCAGGAGGTACAATTTTTAGGACATATGGTGAATCATGAAGGTATACATGTAGATCCTTCTAAGATAGAAGCAATCCTAAAATGGAAAGTTCCGCAATCAGCTATGGAAGTTAGAAGTTTTCTAAGGTTAGTCGGATACTATAGACGATTCATTAAGGATTTTTCTAAGATAGTTGTTCCATTAACTAAGCTAACCTGTAAAGCAATTAAGTTTGAATGGGGACCCAAGCAAGAAGAGGCTTTTAGAATTTTGAAACAGCGATTAACAAATGCCCCTATTCTAGCCTTGCCAGAAGGAATAGAAAATTTTGAAGTTTATTGTGATGCTTCTAAGTTAGGATTAGGATGTGTGCTGATGCAACGCAAAAAGGTAATTGCGTATGCCTCAAGGCAATTGAAAAAGCACGAGGAAAATTATACGACTCATGACCTAGAATTAGGAGCCATAATTTTTGGCCTTAAGATTTGGAGACATTATCTGTACGGAAGTAGGTTTACTGTCTATACAGATCATAAGAGTTTAAAATACATATTTGGGCAAAAGGAATTAAACATGAGGCAAAGAAGATGGATGGAAATTCTAAGTGATTACGACTGTGATATTCAATATCACGAAGGAAAAGCAAACATAGTTGCAGATGCCTTAAGTCGTAAGTATCATGAGAAACAACGACGAATTCGTGCTCTTAGATTAAGTTTACAATTAGACTTAATGGAACAACTGTAGAATATTCAAGAAACAGCAATCAAGGATGATGCTGAAGGAATGAAGGGAAGAATAAAAGAATTAGAGCAAGGAAATGATGGAATTTGGAGATTCCACAAGAAAACAATCTGGGTACCTAAGCAAGGAAATTTAAGGAGCAAAATTTTAGAGGAAGCCCATAAATCTAGGTATACCATGCATCCTGGTAATAATAAGATGTACCAAGATTTAAGGACTAACTTCTGGTGGATAGGAATGAAAAAGGACATAACTAGATACGTCTCTAAATGCCTAACTTGTTCACAAGTTAAGGCAGAACACCAGAAACCCTCAGGTCTACTGCAACAATTAGAAATGCCCGTATGGAAATGGGAACTAATAACCATGGACTTTGTTACTAAGTTACCCAAGACCAGAAAAGGTAACGACGCAATCTGGGTGATTGTGGATCGATTAACCAAATCAGCTCATTTTCTACCCATGAAGGAAACCTTTAGCATGGAAAGATTAGCCAAGTTAAATGTAGACGAGGTAGTATCCTTACATGGAGTCCCACTCTCCATTGTATCGGATAGGGAGATTCGTTTCACTTCACATTTCTGGACCAGTTTCCAGGAAGCAATGGGAACCCAATTGAATTTAAGTACTGCATATCATCCCCAAAACAGACGGACAGAGTGAAAGGATTATCCAAACCTTGGAAGACATGCTCAGAGCATGTGTAATAGATGTTGGTGGAAACTAGGATAACCACCTACCTTTAATTGAATTCTCCTATAACAATAGTTATCATTCAAGCATCGAAGCTGCCCCGTTCGAAGCACTGTATGGACGAAAGTGTCGAACTCCAGTTTGTTGGGCAGAAATAGGAGAAAGTCAATTATCAGGTCCCGAAATTGTGCAAGAAACCACCGACAAAATCACTCAAATCAAGGAAAGACTAAAGACAGCTCGAGATCGCTAGAAAAGTTATGCAGACCATCGACGTAAGCCGTTAGAATTCCAAGTTGGAGACAAGGTATTATTGAAAGTTTCTCCTTGGAAAGGAGTAGTCCGATTCGGTAAGAGAGGAAAGCTGAGTCCAAGGTATATAGGACCGTTTCTGGTTACCCAACGAATAGGATCAGTTGCCTATCGTTTACAACTACCAGAAGAGCTAGCTGGAGTACATGACGTATTTCATGTATCTAACCTTAAGAAATGTCTATCTGACGAGTCACTGGTAGTACCTCTTCAAGACATAGAGGTAAATGAAAAATTAAAGTTCGTGGAAAAACCGCTCCAGATAGAAAACAGAAAGATTAAGTTCCTCAAGCATAAAAGATTAGTACTAGTCAAGGTCAAGTGGGATTCAAAAAGAGGACCTGAATACACCTGGGAGCTGGAATCAGAAATAAAGCGAAAGTATCCTCACTTATTTCAGTGAATCTCGAGGACGAGATTTTAAATAAGGTGGGGAGGATGTAAGGACCTGCAAAAATGTCCCAAAACGACCCGTAAGTAAAAACCTGGACCCCTGAAACCCTAATACTCGTGAAAAACCAAGAAAACAAAGAAGTTGGATTTCAGTCGGCCGCGTAAAACATAAGCCTAGGCTTACGCGGGCCGTGACAAGACAGCTGGTAACCGGGACGCGTCTCAGGCCACGTGGCAGCCACGTAGCGAACCTACAGGTGACACTAGCCCTACACGTAGACTAGGGGCCCTCGCGGGCCGCGTAAAAGTATTGCTAAGGTTTACGCGGGCCGCGTAAAACCTAAAATGTTGCTATAAATTGCATGTGCATGGGACTTGCTTCTGTATTCGAAAATTTAGTTTCAAAACGTCCAAATTTTGCAAAAAACGAGTCTTAAGGTGTCGAGGCACTGCTACGAGTACAGGGTAATAACTCGATCACTGCTACGATACAATGTCCGATCGATTGAAACCGATCCGATGGATGTTTAAGTGCTGCCCGTATTTGGGCTATACTTAGTCATTCGTCGTGAGGGTTTTGATTTCGTGAATTTATCGTAAATGTTGTATTAAGTTACTGACCTAGTTTCGCGTGCGTTGTTATTTAAACTAGGTTACAAGACTAAATCAGTAGGCTAAACTCTGCCCAATTAAACCTGCAATGTGAGTCATTCTCTTTTTATCAACAATGTTTTACAATACTCAAATTATTTTCAAAGGTTATAATTAGAAGGATTAAGTCTTGGTTATCTTGAATCACTGACAAGTGGGGTATTGTGCACATTACTAATTTCTCACGGTTAGGTTAACAAACCTATCAGTGATAATCATCACTATTTGGGTGAAAGGACCCAATAGTGGTATGACCATCGTCACCAGGGTGTGACACGGCGCCAGATAAAAATAAGATAGTAGCCATTGTAATCGCTCTTATGTTGTAATCTATAACTAATGTGTCGTTTTATTTAAACTGAATGACTCGCCAGTATTTCCCCGCTGATAAAATATTTTTAAACATGTTTCAGGTGAGTTACTGTGAATCAAGGAAAAAGTGCTACGGAGCACTAATAAGCTTGAAGTGGTGGCTCAGTAAAATAAATAAACATGTTTTGTAAAACAAGGGATTTCCTTGTGAAATTCCCTTTACTGTAAATTATGGGGTTGTCCCCAAATTGTGAAATAAAATAATTGGGCATTTTCAAATTTTAAAAGATCCTGTTAAACTTCCGTTGTCAACTCAATTACTAAATACCACGGGTTTTCGTCCCGTGGTTCCTGGACCGGGTAACACCGGGACAGGGGCCGTGACAGTGGTGTGTAGATACAAAGTTTTAGGGAGGATGAACCACCCCTTATGTTGATAAGCTCCCTATTTATTGGGGCGTGACGAATGTAAACCTAATGGGTCTTCCAACTTGGGGTTGACTGACTTAAACTCATCATGGTGGGATTTTACCCATTTAGAACGGTACTTCTACAATCACAACATGGAAACATGTTAAATATACAATCAATGTAGTGAACTGCAACTACTTATTAGATAAGTGAGGGAAAGAAAGTTAGACGTTTATGCGTTAATTTAAAAAGTTATTTTTTTAAATCTAACGAGATTTTCTCTAATCTCATGTAATTAAACAACTACATTAACAATATTAGTAAACCAAGGAGTATGATGTTTGTCCTCTATTTTAGATATGGGAAGTTTAACTCTCACAAGGTGTATATTGGTTTTTAATAGAAGTAGATTAGAAGTATGTTTAGTTTGTCGTTAAAAAAACACTTTACAATATTAATGTTTGATTTGCTGGGGTTTTAAACACCAGAAATTTTGTAGGATGATGACGGGGGTAGCCCAAGACTAAATAAAATGACCAAATACATAAATGCTCAAAGGGTTAAATGGTTCAATGGTTAAAAAGCTGTGAGGAGGGGAAAAGCAATACGGAAACAGTAGCCAGTCACATCCAAGGATTGCTTCACCAACCCACAGCCGCAAAAGCAATGCAGGTCTGCAGAGCACACGCTATTATCCAGGGGTCAAAAGGCTTCAACCCCTGAAAGGGTAAGCCCCTCGCTGCAAGCAAGGACACTAGTCAAATGAATGCCTCTTTGGGAGATGTCTTCTCCTATATAATTGACACTTCATTTACTGAGTTGGGACATTCTTGGCCAGGCCTGTTTCCTTAAACTCTGGTCATTCATATCGAGTACTTGCTTTATGCGAGTTACTCACTTTCACATCCAACACCCACATTCCGTTTGCTCCCACATCCAAATCTGAGTACACTTCAGAGGAGGATCATCAGCAAACAACAACAATAAACTAGTGAACCTCCTTCCACGTCTTGCAAACGTGGGGGGACCCCACGACCAGCGTTAGGCAAAGTTGAACCCTTCAACCCTTTTGCCTGACCAGCCCAGCTACTACCCTTGGTCTCTTGTTTGTTGCATCAACAAGTTGGCGCCCACCGTGGGGCTACGCCGCTATTTCTCCTCAAAAAGACCTAGTAGTATAGCTCTCTTCACTTAAAATCATCATGTCTGAAAGTGGATCCCCGGGTGAAGTAAATCAGATTCCAAACACCTCTACCCCGGGTAGTAGTCAAGCTCATGTGGCTATACCAACTTCCTTCTCAATCCGGGGAGCACACCCGAGTTCCTCACCTTCAACACACCAACTTCGTCTAGATCTGGAGTTCCTTCTCCCAATGTCGGTGTCTCTGACACCCCGTGTCACGGCCCTTGGCCTCGGTTTGACCCGGTCCAGAGTCGCGAGGCAGGAAATCCGATGGTATCTAATTTAGTGACAGCGGAAGTCTTTTTAAACAGGATTGATTAATAATAAAACTGCTCGTTTCTATATAATATAGGGATAAATCCCATAATTTACAAATCAATAATTTTACTGGGAAATCCTTTATTTCTTAAAAACATGTTTCTTTATTTATTTACATTGAGCCACTTTCTAAGCTTGTGGTGCTCCACGGCACTTTTCCTGTGCTCACAATAGATCACCTGAAACATGTTTGAAAAAGGTTTTGTCAGCGGGAAATACTGAGTGAATCCTTCAGTTTTACTAAAACGACTCGTTTGTTATAATTCACAGTATTAAGAGATTACAATGTTTCTGATATCAAACCAACTACCCACAGTATTTGTCACTCGAATCTTTACGGTGACTGTGGTCATATCACCATTGGCTGCCCCAATGAATGAAGAATATCACTAAATTTAGGTTCGCCCACCTAAAGTGATAAAACTGCAATACTGTGCACAATACCCCACATACCGGCTGTAATTTGGTGATTACATAAACTTAATCACTGTAATTATAACTTTGAAAATATTTTAAGAATTTGTAAAGCAATTTGATAAAAAGAGAATGACTCACATTGTAGATTTAACGAGCAGAATATAAGCCTACTGATTAGCCTTGATTAACCTAATTTAAATAACAATGCACACACAACAGGTTAGTAACTAATACAGCAGTTACGACAATTCATGTAACACCTGTGCCTCCACGGCCATCAAACAAATACCAAACCAATGAAATATTTTATTTCATACTTGGGATTTGTAAAAATATGTGTATCATTTGCACATATCAATTTTTGTTCGATTTCAAACTCTAAATCGCTTTCTGGAAGGTTATACGCGCACTGATGCGTAAATATAACCAGTTTAATGCAACAAACACTCCGGAATAGTGACATAGGCTTAACATACCTTAAATAACCTTTATATAACTTAGATATAAGTTTGGAAGGTTTGGTGTGGTGAAATCAAAGTTTAATCGCTTACAGGGACTAAATTTGACAAACTGCGAAAGTATGCCAATTTGAACTGTAACAGACCTTCCGGAACATGACCATAAGTTAAACATACCATAAATATCCTTTACATAACTTAGAAATAGGCTTTGAGGGATTCGGTGTGCTAAAATAAACTTTTGGGTCATTCAGGGACTAAAAGTGTCAAAAAGTGCACAAGTTTGCATTTTCGCGCATAACTTACGTTCTGAATACATCCGGACATCAAAAAAATTATGTTAGCACTAAAATATTTTATTTTAGTGTTCGCCATAAGAAAAATCCATTCGTCACGTCATTTGGATCGTTTTTCGCATTCAGGACCAGATTCGATGTATTAGCCGTTGTTTAATTCACAACCACACATTCTAACTTGCTTAGTCAACACATGTATGGATGGAATTTAAACACCTAAACACCATGACCTTTCAATACATGTATGGATGGAATTTAAACACCTAAACACCATGACATTTCAACACATGTATGGATGGAATTTAAACACCTAAACACCATGACATTTCAACACATGTATGGATGGAATTTAAACACCTAAACACCATGACATTTCAACACATGTATGGATGGAATTTAAACACCTAAACACCATGACATTTCAACACATGTATGGATGGAATTTAAACACCTAAACACCATGACATTTCAACACATGTACGGATGGGATTAAGGCACGTTTTCCATGAAACGATCTTAACGGTTCGGGTATTCCTATAAATACCCATCCACCCCCATTGCTAAAATCACTAGAACTTTGATTTGAGAAACTCTAAGTTGAAACTATTGTTTCATACCTGAGATTTTTGAATCGAGGTTAGCATTCGGGGACCCTTCGTAAGTATTCTTTCGTTCTTTTCCTTATTTTATTGCTTTTCGAGTCAGAAAGTCAAACTTTGTTTGACTTTCAGCGTTGACCAGTAATGGTTAATGCGAAGTTCGTTTGAACTTCGCAACGTGAGTGTAATCACGTTGGTCATAGTCCCTTGGGACTATGCCCACTGATTACCACGTTGTCTAGGGTCGTAGGGTAGGCGATCTAATAAATCGCATATACCTTCGAGCCCGACCCAGTTTGGTCGATCATTAGGATCCAACCAAATACATTAGGTGACCCTAGTATAGGGTATAACCTTCCGAGGTTATACCCTATGGTTACATCGTTTAAGTAGTTGTATGATAGGTAGTTTATATGCCTTAGGTAAATTACCAGAATACCCTTTTCATGTATAATTGGTAATTAAGCATATGTAACCTAAACTTTTGTCACATAACTGATTATGTAACATGTTTAGGCATATAACACTTGTCATAGGACTAGTTAGACGGTCCGAACGCGTTTCACGCACACGACGCGTTAAAGTAGCATAAGTTACCTTAATGGGTCGCGATGGGTCGATAATACTTAGGTTAAGTTTCATTTAGTATGTAGGCTTTGTTAAACCATATCATATGAGTTCCTACACTCATTTGGTTTACAAACCCTCCTGCTACCCAGTCTTCCGATTTAGGTCCGGGTTAATTATGTAATTACCTATATTAGGTACCGTTTGATTTCCGGGACTCCTCTAGCTTTCTTGGTAGTTGTTCAAGACTCCTAAGCACTCCCAGGCGAGTACATTATTCCCCTCTTTTACTGTTTTCAACTGTTTTGGGGTGACTCATATGTGCTAAATGTTTTATCAATGGTTTCGAGAACAATTACAATGTAGTTTCAAGAACAATAACAATTATTTCAAGAACGCTAACAATGATTTCAAGAACGAATACAATGATTTCAAAAACTAATAACAATTTCAAAAAGTGAACAAACTTGTTGGTTGTAGTTTACATGACCGATGACATTCATTAGCAATGATCAAGCCGACCAGTATTAGGTTATGGTACCATAGGATCTGACAAATCCCGTTATTTACTGCACCCATTGTTATGTGTGGGGGTTGTGGGTAGCGACTGAATCTGTAATTATTAACTTATCCTTTGGTAAGGGTTTGTTAAGAACGAAATTATTAACTTATCCTTTGGTAAGGGTTTGTTAAGAACGAGAACGAGAGCGAGTTGGAACGAGGAACGCGTCAAGAAGGTTTGAATGTTATTAGAGAATCGATCATAAAGTAGTTCACGATTAAAACAAGAACGATTAGAACGATTAAAACAAGAACGATTAGAACGATTAAAACAAGAACGATTTGAACGAATGGGTAACGATTGGGTAAACATTTGTACATGATTTACATTTGATCATGCATTTACACGAAACATAGTATTGGTTTAAACCAAGTTTTACTTCAATACTTTGTTGTTGTGCATATGGTTTAGTTGAGACATTTCACTTGCCATACATGGATATTTGACATAGACATTTGACATGGATATTTGACATAGACATTTGACATGGATATTTGACATAGACATTTGACATGGATATTTGACATAGACATTTTGACATAAATTACATCTTGACATGAATACTTTGACATATTATTCAATACATTTGACAATTGATTTAAACATAGACATTTTACATTGTTTGGTTTGGTTTGATTAAGTGATTAAGTAACGATGCGTGTGTAATATGATACAAACATGGTGGATACGCCGCTGGTACTTCCTATATATAAGTGTTTGTATGGTATTACATATTGTAGCGTTATTTGAATCATTTCAGTTTGAGACATAGAACATTTTATACAAGTAACATACTTTTCACAAGACATTTATTTACAAACAACTTATCTTACACAAACTCATTTTTACATGGTTATCCATTTAATCATGCATTATTCTCTTATTTATACTTATCATCCGAACTTATTATTTTTCAAATGATTTACAAAGACAAAGCAAATTACAAGGTTCATGACTAAACATTTTCTCAAACAGAAGTCATGAAACTTATTTTCAACAAAACTAATGTATTCGCCAGCATTTCTTTGCTGACCTCGTTTTCACATATGTTTCAGGTATTGTTGGATGATATCGATTGATAAGATGCATGCTCACATAGGACTGGACAAGGCCTTAGTGACTCAATAACAATGATAGACTATGTTTAAATAGTGTATTTAGATTTCCAGACGATGTAATTACTCAATGTTTATAAAACGAAATACTTTTGATATCCATGGTTATGAAACATTAATTCTGTTGCAACACGCCCCGATGTTTCCGCCGCGATTTGTTGTTTTACGCGGTCGGGGTGTGACAGAAAGATGGTATCAGAGCCAATGGTTATAGGGAATTAGGTTATTAGTAATTAGTAATGCTTTGACCTAGTCTATAACCTTCTTAGGACCCTAACGCGAGTTTACTTGCGTTTAGTCATAAAACAATACCGTCACCTATCCTTAAGTGACGACCAAAACAAGAACATAAATTTCAAAACCGCTTTGAAAACTAATCATCTGTTCTAGGATGATTAATTTCTAGGTTTTGAACCCTCTATTGTAAGGTTTTGAACCCCTTTGAATTTTCAAAATCTCGTCAAGGTTTTGGGTTTTAAATAATGTGAACACGTGCAAACTGGAAGGGTGAATGCATGTATTCTGGGTTTTCTGTCTAGGCAAGCATTTCGTATACATCTCATCAGACGCGAGACCAGTTGTGCTTACCTGGGAATTCTTGGGATGAGTGTTCACTTATAGGCGAGCATGTCTTCGCGATACATTATTTTTAACCTATTTACTTTGACTAATCACCAAGGTCGTTTGTTGCTTTGTAGTAACAAACAAATGACCACTATCCTTGCTTTCATCAGATTTGTTTCATCTCATTATTTCGTCTAAATTCTCTCACTCGTTTCCTTTCATGTTTCCTCTTTTAGACAATGCCTCCTCGACGCGAAAGCCAGATAGAGACTGCCGAGCTGGCAGAAATCATTGCGCAGCAAATGGCTGCTCAATTCCCAAACCTCTTTGCTCAATGGAACCAAGCCAACAACAACAACAATGTGCTATGCAAATACAAGGATTTCAACCAGGCTAAACCACTCAAGTTTAGTGGTTCTGAAGGAGCAACTGGGCTTCTTCAGTGGTTCGAAAGCATTGAGAATACTTTTCGCCACGTGCAGTGCCCGGATAATCGCAGGGTCGAGTTCTCCTCGAGCGTGTTTCAGAAGAGGGCTCTTACATGGTGGAATGGGGTAATGAGAGACCGAGGTGCGGAAGTTGCTCTCGCACAGACCTGGGCTGAACTTAGGGCTCTGATGATGAGGGAATTCTGTCCTCGTCATAAGCAGCGAGCTTTGGAGAAGGAATTTGATGAGTTGAAGCAAGATAGTGGTGAGCACAGGGCGTATACTGATAGGTTTGAGGAGCTGAGTCTGCTTTGCCCTACAATGGTTACCCCACTTGACATAGCTATCGAAAGGTACATCGACGGCCTACCTGACTCGGTACAAGACATCCTTACTGGTAGTAACCCTGCCACACTCCGTCAGGCGATCGAGTTATCAGCGACATTGACTGAGTCGCAGATTCGGAAGAACAAGTTACACAAGAAGGGTGACAAGGGCAAGAAACAGTCAGCTGACAAGGAGGATAGCAAGAAAGGCCAAAACAAGAAGGGTAAGGAAGGTGAGACGTCAAAGAAATCAAAGAAGCGAAAGGGTGCCCAAAATTTTGCTGTTACAGCACAGACTGCACAGAACCCGCAGAACCAACCAGCTCAGCCACCTGCAAAGAAAGCATATGCCGGTACCGCACCTTATTGTGCACGCTGCAACGGTCATCACGCAGTACAACAAGCTTGCTGGCAATGCACGACGTGTGGTAAACTTGGGCATTTGGCCAAGATTTGTCGTTTGGGACAAAATCAGGCTGCTCAGGTTCAAGCTCCGGTTCAAGGGAATGCTGCGAGATTTCCACTGGGTTCATGTTTCAACTGCGGAGAGATTGGTCACTTCCGCCACAACTGCCCAAGACTGGTAAATGCAAATGCTAACGCAAACCCAAATGCGAATGTCAACGTCAATGTGAATCCAGCACGTGGTCGAGTGTTTAACATCAATGAGGCACTCAATGTTGAAGGAATGAACAATTAGTATTTTGTTTTTCCTCTGGTTGGTATCTTGTAACATTTAAAGACAATGCGGTTGTTATATAAATAAAAATTTGTGGTTTTATTTTCTAACTAATGCAATTGTATGAATGTTTGATTCAACCTTGTGATGTCAACACAAAGACAAAACTACTCGTGTGGTTCTGTCATTTTTTACGATCACTTGAGATCTCCCTAAGAACCTCAAACACTGGTTTCTTTTAAATCTAAAGTATTTTATCGTCTTGCACCGTTCGAGATGCAAGAATTATCAAAACAGCTTCAAGAGTTGTCTGATAAAGGATTCATCCGTCCGAACTTTTCACCTTGGAGAAACTCCTGTTCTCCTTGCGAAAAGAAAAAAAAATGGATCTTTTCGAATGTGTATCGATTAACGTAAGCCTAGTAAGCTTACCATCAAGAATCGATATCCCCCTACCTTAAATCAACGATTTCTCCGATCAACTGCATAGCGTTCATGCTTTTCCAAGATCGATTTGCGTTTTGGGTATCATCAACTTTGTATTCTCGAAGAAGATATTCCCAAAACGGTTTTCTGCATGAAGGATGGCCATTACGAGTTTACAGTCATGCCTTTTAGGTTGACAAATACTCCAGCCATCTTCAAGAACTTAATAAATAGAGTCTGCAAGCCTTATTTGGATCAGATCGTCATTGTTATTATTGATGACACCTTGATCTATTCATGTCCTGAGCCGATCACGATCAACACCTTCGTTGACATCGGAGCCCTGATTGAATTCCTTGTACACTTTAAAATGTACAAAACAACTCAATTAGGACAAACCGAATGCCTTTTAAGATCTTCCTATCTTCATAGTTAGATTCTTGAAAATATTTAAAGTGCCAAAGGAAATCCACGGATTGGGTTTCTGGTATGCTTTAAATACCCGTGTCCAAAGATAACAAATTATAGGTCAAATTGAACGATTATGCGATTGAACGAGTATACAATTATGTGACTATGTGTTTATTCATCTTATGTTTTCTTTTATGCATTTTTGTGTTTTTAATACTCTGGATATTCGTTATCCAAATCCTCGCAGAATCTTTCATATCGTCATATGAGGGATTCATAGCAGGATATTCAAAAAGTACTACCTTCAATCCTTAATGGGCTTCTATGTAATAGTTAAGACCCTTGGGTTATATAGTACCATTCCATGATTCGATGAGAGACCCTTTAGTGGTCTAGTCAAAAAGATTGATTCACGATTTGGTTAAAGAACGACATCTAGTGATGTAGCTGGACAGACTCCTTGATAGTCTATTTAGATCATTTATTGATTTAATTAAAAGGATTCTAAGGCGGTCTAGTCACACTCATCACAGGATTGTTCATTTGGTTTTCCCCTACACACTATAAAATAGACTCTGTGAACTGTGCAAGGAATTGTCTGATTATGGACGCGTACATAATTATGAAATTTAGTGCACAGAAACCCAGTAAGATTTATTATGTGTAAGAGCCGATAGTGACAACAATAACGAAATGAGAACGATGTAATGGAGGTACGGTGGACGCACCAATGACGCTTCATATACTTGTATATAAGTATCCCTCTTACATTGTAATCATGATGTTATTAAAGGTTACTAGAAGTTCAGAACCCTAACCAATATTATTCGATCTTTTCAATTTCATGTTTTCACGCTCTCACAAGTTTCCTCTAAATAAATTTCGGGACGAAATTTCCTAAAGTAGGGGAGACTGTAACACCTGTGCTTCCACGGCCATCAAACAAATACCAAACCAATGAAATATTGTATTTCATACTTGGGATTTGTAAAAATATGTGTATCATTTGCACATATCAATTTTTGTTCGATTTCAAACTCTAAATCGCTTTCTGGAAGGTTATACGCGCACTGATGCGTAAATATAACCAGTTTAATGCAACAAACACTCCGGAATAGTGACATAGGCTTAACATACCTTAAATAACCTTTATATAACTTAGATATAAGTTTGGAAGGTTTGGTGTGGTGAAATCAAAGTTTAATCGCTTACAGGGACTAAATTTGACAAACTGCGAAAGTATGCCAATTTGAACTGTAACAGACCTTCCGGAACATGACCATAAGTTAAACATACCATAAATATCCTTTACATAGCTTAGAAATAGGCTTTGAGGGATTCGGTGTGCTAAAATAAACTTTTGGGTCATTCAGGGACTAAAAGTGTCAAAAAGTGCACAAGTTTGCATTTTCGCGCATAACTTACGTTCTGAATACATCCGGACATCAAAAAAATTATGTTAGCACTAAAATATTTTATTTTAGTGTTCGCCATAAGAAAAATCCATTCGTCACGTCATTTGGATCGTTTTTCGCATTCAGGACCAGATTCGATGTATTAGCCGTTGTTTAATTCACAACCACACATTCTAACTTGCTTAGTCAACACATGTATGGATGGAATTTAAACACCTAAACACCATGACCTTTCAACACATGTATGGATGGAATTTAAACACCTAAACACCATGACATTTCAACACATGTATGGATGGAATTTAAACACCTAAACACCATGACATTTCAACACATGTATGGATGGAATTTAAACACCTAAACACCATGACATTTCAACACATGTATGGATGGAATTTAAACACCTAAACACCATGACATTTCAACACATGTATGGATGGAATTTAAACACCTAAACACCATGACATTTCAACACATGTACGGATGGGATTAAGGCACGTTTTCCATGAAACGATCTTAACGGTTCGGGTATTCCTATAAATACCCATCCACCCCCATTGCTAAAATCACTAGAACTTTGATTTGAGAAACTCTAAGTTGAAACTATTGTTTCATACCTGAGATTTTTGAATCGAGGTTAGCATTCGGGGACCCTTCGTAAGTATTCTTTCGTTCTTTTCCTTATTTTATTGCTTTTCGAGTCAGAAAGTCAAACTTTGTTTGACTTTCAGCGTTGACCAGTAATGGTTAATGCGAAGTTCGTTTGAACTTCGCAACGTGAGTGTAATCACGTTGGTCATAGTCCCTTGGGACTATGCCCACTGATTACCACGTTGTCTAGGGTCGTAGGGTAGGCGATCTAATAAATCGCCTATACCTTCGAGCCCGACCCAGTTTGGTCGATCATTAGGATCCGACCAAATAAATTAGGTGACCCTAGTATAGGGCATAACCTTCCGAGGTTATACCCTATGGTCACATCGTTTAAGTAGTTGTATGATAGGTAGTTTATATGCCTTAGGTAAATTACCAGAATACCCTTTTCATGTATAATTGGTAATTAAGCATATGTAACCTAAACTTTTGTCACATAACTAATTATGTAACATGTTTAGGCATATAACACTTGTCATAGGACTAGTTAGACGGTCCGAACGCGTTTCACGCACACGACGCGTTAAAGTAGCATAAGTTACCTTAATGGGTCGCGATGGGTCGATAATACTTAGGTTAAGTTTCATTTAGTATGTAGGCTTTGTTAAACCATATCATATGAGTTCCTACACTCATTTGGTTTACAAACCCTCCTGCTACCCAGTCTTCCGATTTAGGTCCGGGTTAATTATGTAATTACCTATATTAGGTACCGTTTGATTTCCGGGACTCCTCTAGCTTTCTTGGTAGTTGTTCAAGACTCCTAAGCACTCCCAGGCGAGTACATTATTCCCCTCTTTTACTGTTTTCAACTGTTTTGGGGTGACTCATATGTGCTAAATGTTTTATCAATGGTTTCGAGAACAATTACAATGTAGTTTCAAGAACAATAACAATTATTTCAAGAACGCTAACAATGATTTCAAGAACGAATACAATGATTTCAAAAACTAATAACAATTTCAAAAAGTGAACAAACTTGTTGGTTGTAGTTTACATGACCGATGACATTCATTAGCAATGATCAAGCCGACCAGTATTAGGTTATGGTACCATAGGATCTGACAAATCCCGTTATTTACTGCACCCATTGTTATGTGTGGGGGTTGTGGGTAGCGACTGAATCTGTAATTATTAACTTATCCTTTGGTAAGGGTTTGTTAAGAACGAAATTATTAACTTATCCTTTGGTAAGGGTTTGTTAAGAACGAGAACGAGAGCGAGTTGGAACGAGGAACGCGTCAAGAAGGTTTGAATGTTATTAGAGAATCGATCATAAAGTAGTTCACGATTAAAACAAGAACGATTAGAACGATTAAAACAAGAACGATTAGAACGATTAAAACAAGAACGATTTGAACGAATGGGTAACGATTGGGTAAACATTTGTACATGATTTACATTTGATCATGCATTTACACGAAACATAGTATTGGTTTAAACCAAGTTTTACTTCAATACTTTGTTGTTGTGCATATGGTTTAGTTGAGACATTTCACTTGCCATACATGGATATTTGACATAGACATTTGACATGGATATTTGACATAGACATTTGACATGGATATTTGACATAGACATTTGACATGGATATTTGACATAGACATTTTGACATAAATTACATCTTGACATGAATACTTTGACATATTATTCAATACATTTGACAATTGATTTAAACATAGACATTTTACATTGTTTGGTTTGGTTTGATTAAGTGATTAAGTAACGATGCGTGTGTAATATGATACAAACATGGTGGATACGCCGCTGGTACTTCCTATATATAAGTGTTTGTATGGTATTACATATTGTAGCGTTATTTGAATCATTTCAGTTTGAGACATAGAACATTTTATACAAGTAACATACTTTTCACAAGACATTTATTTACAAACAACTTATCTTACACAAACTCATTTTTACATGGTTATCCATTTAATCATGCATTATTCTCTTATTTATACTTATCATCCGAACTTATTATTTTTCAAATGATTTACAAAGACAAAGCAAATTACAAGGTTCATGACTAAACATTTTCTCAAACAGAAGTCATGAAACTTATTTTCAACAAAACTAATGTATTCGCCAGCATTTCTTTGCTGACCTCGTTTTCACATATGTTTCAGGTATTGTTGGATGATATCGATTGATAAGATGCATGCTCACATAGGACTGGACAAGGCCTTAGTGACTCAATAACAATGATAGACTATGTTTAAATAGTGTATTTAGATTTCCAGACGATGTAATTACTCAATGTTTATAAAACGAAATACTTTTGATATCCACGGTTATGAAACATTAATTCTGTTGCAACACGCCCCGATGTTTCCGCCGCGATTTGTTGTTTTACGCGGTCGGGGTGTGACAATTCACGAGATTAAACCCTCACAACGATTTATTAGTGCAATACTTAACAATTCAGCGGATTCACAACGAATGACAGAGTATAGTCCGAATTCGAGCAGTACTCAAACATTCAAGTCGAAATCACGATGAATTAATAAAGTATAAACTCAATTTGAGCGGCACTTAAACAATCGTTGGATAGTTATAATTGATCGGACGTTGAATCGTAATAGTGATCGAGTTATTACCCTGATTGTGGCAACAATTAGTGATTGTGTGTGTTTAGTGGACTGTTTCTGTGATAACTCAGTCTACGTAACTCAAATTTACGTCGTTCCAAAGACAGAATTCAAGTCCCAACCAACCTATTTATACTGAAAATTTGACCCAGTCGCGTAGCGCGACTGCCTACCCCCTTAGTCGTCGCGCTGCACGACTGCCAACCTATTTTCATAGGGTAGCTACGTGCATGGGTAGGCTTGCTGAGTCAACAGTTTTGTGAAATTCGATTTCTACAGGTAGTTATTTAGATAATCGTAACGAGGGTTTTACCCCCACCCCCCCTGAGTTTTAGGGGCCCTAATCCTGATTCTGAAAATTCTGAAAATTTTAGGGTTTGTTCAGAATCACTTGGGTTTCTCAATTAGGGTTTCCTATTGGCCAAATTAAAATAATAATTAGGACTTTTGATGCGAGTTGTTACATTCTCCCTACCTTAATAAAAATCTCGTCCTCGAGATTTACTGGAATAAATGAGGATACTTTCTCTTCATTTCTGATTCCAGCTCCCAAGTGTATTCAGCTCCTCTTTTTGAATTCCATTTAACTTTGACTAAAACTAGTCGTTTATGTTTGAGAAACTTGATCTTTCGATCCTCAATTTGAAGAGGTTTCTCAACAAATTTCAGCTTTTTGTTTACCTCTATATCTCGAAGAGGTACTACCAGTGATTCATCTGATAAGCATTTCTTGAGATTGGATACATGAAATACATCATGTACTCCTGCTAATTCTTCTGGTAGCTGTAAACGATAAGCAACTAGTCCTATACGTTGGATCACTGAAAATGGTCCTACGTATCTTGGACTTAGCTTTCCTTTCTTACCGAATCGAACAACTCCTTTCCAAGGAGAAACTTTTAATAGTACTTTATCTCCGACCTGAAATTCTAACGGTTTGCGGCGATTATCTGCATAGCTCTTCTGACGATCTCGAGCTGTTTTCAGTCTTTCCTTAATTTGAGTTATTTTGTCAGTAGTTTCTTGCACAATTTCTGGACCTGATAATTGACTTTCTCCTATTTCTGCCCAACACACTGGAGTTCTGCATTTTCTTCCATATAGTGCTTCAAATGGAGCAGTTTCAATGCTTGAATGATAACTATTGTTATAGGAGAATTCAATTAATGGTAAATGATCATCCCAATTTCCACCAAAATCTATTACACATGCTCTAAGCATGTCTTCTAGAGTTTGGATGGTTCTTTCACTTTGTCCGTCTGTTTGAGGATGATATGCAGTACTCAGATTTAGTCGAGTTCCCATAGCTTGCTGGAAACTTTTCCAGAAATGAGAAGTGAAACGGTTATCTCTATCTGATACAATGGAGAGTGGGACTCCATGTAAAGATACCACTTCGTCTACGTACAATTTGGCTAACCTTTCCATGCTAAAGGTTTCTTTCATTGGTAGAAAATGAGCTGATTTGGTTAATCGATCCACAATTACCCAAATTGCATCATTACCTTTTCTTGTTTTAGGTAACTTAGTAACAAAATCCATTGTTATAAGTTCCCATTTCCACACCGGCATTTCCAATTGTTGTAGTGTTCAGCCTTTACTTGTGAACAAGTAAGACACTTAGAAACATATCGTGCTATATCTTTCTTCATTCCTATCCACCAGAAATTCTTTCTTAAATCTTGGTACATCTTATTGTTTCCTGGGTGCATAGTATACCTAGATTTATGGGCTTTTCTAAAATCTTATTTCTTAATTCTCCTTGCTTAGGTACCCAAATTCGTTTCTTGTGGAATCTCCAAATGCCATCATTTCCTTGCTCTAGTTCCTTTATATAACCTTTCATTCCTTCAGCATCGTCCTTAATTGCTGTTTCCTGAACTTTCTTTAATTGTTCCATTAAATCTATCTGTAGATTTAATCTAAGAGCACGGACTCGCTTTTGTTTTTCCTGATACTTACGACTTAAGGCATCTGCAACTACGTTTTCCTTTCCTTCGTGATATTGAATATCACAGTCGTAATCACTTAGAACTTCCATCCATCTTCTTTGCCTCATATTTAACTCTTTCTGCCCAAATATATACTTTAAACTTTTATGATCTGTATAAACAGTAAACTTACTTCCATACAGATAATGTCTCCAAATTTTCAAGGCAAAAATTATGGCTCCTAATTCTAAGTCATGAGTCGTATAATTTTCCTCATGCTTTTTCAACTGCCGGGAGGCATACGCAATTACCTTCTTGCGTTGCATCAATACACATCCGAATCCTAATTTTGAAGCATCACAATATACTTCAAAATCTTCTGTTCCTTCGGGTAATGCTAAAATTGGAGCATTCGTCAATCGGTGTTTTAAAATCTTAAAAGCTTCTTCTTGCCCATGTCCCCATTCAAACTTAGCGGCTTTACAGGTTAACTTAGTCAAAGGTACAGCTATCTTAGAGAAATCCTTAATAAATCTTCTATAGTATCCGGCTAAGCCTAGAAAACTTCTGATTTCCATAGCTGTTTGTGGGACCTTCCATTTAATGATTGCTTCTATTTTAGCAGGGTCTACGTGAATGCCTTCGTGATTCACCATATGTCCTAGGAATTGCACTTCCTTTAACCAAAATTCACACTTTGAGAATTTGGCATAAAACTTTTCTTTTCTTAACAAGGTTAAGAGTGCATGCAAGTGTTCACAATGTTCTTCCTGACTTTTGGAATAAATAAGTATATCGTCGATGAATACGATTACAAATTTATCCAAGTATGGTTTACAGATCCTATTCATCATGTCCATAAATGCTGCTGGGGCATTTGTTAGTCCAAAGGGCATGACTGTAAACTCATAATGGCCATACCTAGTTCTGAAAGCAGTTTTAGGTATGTCTTCTTCTTGTACTTTCAACTGGTGATATCCAGATCTTAAATCTATCTTAGAAAAATACCTAGCGCCTTGAAGTTGATCAAAAAGATCGCCAATCCTAGGTAATTGGTATCGATTCTTAATTGTAACCTTATTTAGTTCTCTATAATCGATACACATTCTCATCGATCCATCCTTCTTCTTTACAAACAACACTGGCGCTCCCCAAGGGGATGAGCTAGGTTGTATGAATCCTTTACTTAGTAATTCATCTAATTGCGTTTTCAGTTCTAACATTTCTGTGGGTGCTAACCGATAAGGTGCCTTAGCTATCGGTATAGTTCCTGGAATTAGATGAATCCTAAATTCTATTTCCCTGTCTGGAGGTAATCCCGGTAAATCTTCTGGGAATATATCTGGATATTCTGAGACTACAGGAATTTCCTTAAGTTCTTTACCCTTAGTACTAATGATTACTGAAATCATATATACTATTCCTTGTTTTCGTTCATAATTAGCAACTTTCATTACTGATATGAACTTCATGGGCTTACGTGGTTTATCTCCTGTAATTCTAATTACTTCTCCAGTGGGTGATTGTATTTCTATGGAATTCTTATCACAGAGAATTCGAGCATGGTTAGCTATTAACCAATCCATTCCTAACACAACATCGAATTCGGCTAACTTCATAGGTAACAGGTTTGCAGAAAACTTATGGCCTAACAGTTCTATTTTTCCTTCTTGCAAAACCTTATTTATGTTAACAGAATTCCCGTCTGCCGTTTCGACTGTAAAAATTTGCCTAAGGGTGGTTAAAGGTAATTTAAGAGCTTGGCAAAATGAAGTATTGATAAAACTTTGGTTTGCACCAGAGTCAAATAATACTTTTGCATAAACGTCGTGGACCAAGAACGTACCAGCTATAACGTCGGGAATTAGTTCGGCTTCCTGAGTGGTTAGCTGAAATGCTCGGGCATTCTTCTTTGTTGTTCCATTAGCTGGTTTGCCTTTATTGTCTGTAATTTTAGTTAATTTAGGACATTCTGTTTTGTAATGTCCGGTTTCTCCACAGTTATAGCAGACTATGGTTCTCTTTTTGCAATTTTCTTCACGATGTCCTGCCAATTTGCAGAAGTTGCAATTTACATTGCATTTTCCAAAATGATTCTTTTTGCAATTGCTGCAAAAAGGCGGTTGTGCAGATTGTCTCCTTCCTCTTTTCTTGAACCTATTATTATCATTACCCGCACGAAAACCTTGGGTAATCTTTTGAACTAATTCCTTCTTTCGATCTTCTTCTCTTGTTCGCACTAGTTCATCAGTTAGGGTATTAGCTAGTTCCACAGCATCGTCAATAGTGCGAGGTCTCGCAGCTTTAACGATATTGCGGATTTCACTAATCAATCCCCAAATGTAGCGAGAAATGAGTACCGGTTCTGGCGAAGCCAGTGTTGGTACCACTCTAGCATATTCAAAGAATGTCGAAGTATAACCGCGACACTCTACGCCTACCATACGATGGTTTAGGAACTTATTTGCCATTTGTTCCTTTTCATATTCAGGACAGTATTTTCTTTCTACAAGAATTTTAAATTCTTCCCAGTTCATAGCATAAGCCATCCTTCTTCCTTTTGCTTGTAGCACCGTGTTCCACCATTCTAGTGCCCCTTCTTTGAAAAGGTTTGACGCGTACATGACCTGATCTTCTTCGGAACACTTACTTATTGCAATTACTGCTTCGGTTTTCTCTAACCAACGCAGTACTACAGTTGCTCCTTCGTTGCCTGCAAATTCAGCAGGTTTGCAAGCAAGAAATTCTTTGAAAGTGCAACCAGGTGTTGCGGCTTTCATTTTCTTAGGAGGTGGAGCTTGTCGTGGATTATTATCGTCATGATTGCCGCCTCCATTTACGCTATGACAAAAATTATCTTCCTGAGTACGTTTACTAGGAATGATTTGTTGTGGTTCAACAGGTTTCTTTATAGCAGCAACGAATGCTGGAATAGCATTAGCTATCCCTTGAGCAACAATATTTTCAATATCTTGTCTAGTCATATACTGGTTTTCCTGATTTTGTTCAGATTGATTCCCTTCATTAACTGGTTCATTACTAGCGTTTTCCATCTGATAATTATTATAAATATAACTATTAGTATCAATTGATTATAAATAAAACAATTACACAAAAGCACATAAAATCTTACAACACAGATATGTGTATCCAAAATTGTCGATGTTTCGACTTCTATTTTGCTTTATATATTATATAGGCATCCATACACACCGTTTATCTTACAATGTTTTATTTCCCATTTTACAGATTTATATTTAGCTATTATTATTATTATACAGACATTCTTCCCCACCCCACTATTCTTTGGTCAACTGGTAGTTTAGTAGCGACGCTCCCTTTCGTCGTATTTCCAGGAAATTTGTTCTCCCATTTCCCGGATTCTATTCCCTGTACCTATCAGCTCTTCACCGAACAGACGGAGTTCGGCTAGGTTTTCGTTGCTCATTGGAGGATTGGGGATAGGTTCTGGATCAAACTGTGGAAGAAAAGAATAAGGACTGTTGATGATATTTTCGAATTGCCAGTCATTTGTCCACCATTCTTCCATTTGGCCTAAAGGTCGAGTGTGGATTAGTGGGTCTGGAATAGCTGGTTCCAGATTCACAGGAAGTTGGGCTTCTAAGTAAGGATATAGATTATTATGGATAGGGCTAATGACATCACAATTTGCCAGTAGACGGTCGATTTCGTCTTGAAATGTGATTTCTTCAGATTGTCTCGAACTCTCTCCAATTTCTATTCCTTTTTGTTTAGAATCTTTCCTGATTTCGATCCCTGTTGGATTAGAACTTTCTCCGATTTCGATTCCTTTCCCTTTGTCTATAGGGTTTTCTATTTTAGGGAGTTTCCTAGTAACTGGCTTTCTTCTACGCACTTTCCTCCATCCTACATATCTTCTTTTCTTTTTAAGTTTTGCTTTTTCCAGCGGTGGAGCTCGGAATTCCAGAGGTTCCTCTATGTCAGCAATATAACCAGTAAAGTCGTGGGAGACTTCAATTGGTACTGGGTAGAGGTTAAGATTCTGAAATGCTTCCGATATCTTACTCATGTTGGATAGCATATATGCAAAATGCACAAAAATGCTAAGTTAAAACTTTGGAACAAAGTTTTACAAATAAACATTAAAGTTTTATTGCATACGGATTTGTACAAAGGACTACAGGAAAGAGAACACACTATACTTTATTTATTTATTGGAGATAGATGTTCTACTAAACCAAGCTTATTGTTATTTTAAAGATTTGCATTCTCGGCTACGGTAGCTAGCATATAAAGGTTTGCCCATTTTTCATCTAATGTATCTTCCCAAGGTGACCTATTGCCTAATTCCTGGACTTCTGAATTAAACCTCACTTTCTTGATTTGGGGTTTCTTTATTTTCTCCTTTCCTTTTTCTAATAATCAAATTTCTTTTATCTTACGTAAGAGGATTTTCATAATTTGCTTTACGGACAAAAATCTCTTCTTCCAGATCTGCTGGGTGTTTGGAGGAAGAGGTTCCTTTTTCTGTGGTTGCAGTATCTAATTTGTGGTAGATAGCAGAAATCTTTTGTTTACCCATACTGTAACTCAACAATTAATCAGTTAATAAAACATGTTTTCACAGAATAGCAATTAAATTTCCAAAGTATCTCTTAATTAATTTAATAGGCTAAAATCAATAGTAAGCTTAAATCAGTGGCTCTGATACCACCTTTTCCTGTCACGGCCCTTGGCCCCGGTTTGACCCGGTCCAGATTCGCGAGGCAGGAAATCCGATGGTATCTAATTTAGTGACAGCGGAAGTCTTTTTAAACAGGATTGATTAATAATAAAACTGCTCGTTTCTATATAATATAGGATAAATCCCATAATTTACAAATCAGTAATTTTACTGGGAAATCCTTTATTTCTTAAAAACATGTTTCTTTATTTATTTACATTGAGCCACTTTCTAAGCTTGTGGTGCTCCACGGCACTTTTCCTGTGCTCACAATAGATCACCTGAAACATGTTTGAAAAATGTTTTGTCAGCGGGAAATACTGAGTGAATCCTTCAGTTTTACTAAAACGACTCGTTTGTTATAATTCACAGTATTAAGAGATTACAATGTTTCTGATATCAAACCAACTACCCACAGTATTTGTCACTCGAATCTTTACGGTGATTGTGGTCATATCACCATTGGCTGCCCCAATGAATAAAGAATATCACTAAATTTAGGTTCGCCCACCTAAAGTGATAAAACTGCAATACTGTGCACAATACCCCACATACCGGCTGTAATTTGGTGATTACATAAACTTAATCACTGTAATTATAACTTTGAAAATATTTTAAGAATTTGTAAAGCAATTTGATAAAAAGAGAATGACTCACATTGTAGATTTAACGAGCAGAATATAAGCCTACTGATTAGCCTTGATTAACCTAATTTAAATAACAATGCACACACAACAGGTTAGTAACTAATACAGCAGTTACGACAATTCACGAGATTAAACCTGTTAGGGCATGAATTTTATGCTAAGGATCATCTATCCTGAGACTAGGCATGGATCACGGATGCTTAATGGCTGATGCAGAGAGTCTGAGGATCCAGAGTCTGAGGATCCAGAGTCTGAGGATCACGCGTCTGAGGATCACGAGTCTGAGGATCAGGATCCTTTATGTTTTGCACGTTTTTAATGTGTAAATGCAGGTAATGGACGTAGTGGACCACTCCTTTGCTGGAATCTCATGGAATATGCTTTTAGGCACGTGCATATTGAAGAAATAACCGTTAGTGGTGGTCATGGGGTGACTTCCACCTTTATCGGGAAGTTAGTTACTTGATTTTTCTTATCATTTTAAGGGGAAAACGAGCTCAATGAAGGCACAAGTCGTACACACCACACAACACTCGAATTCTCTGCAAACACTTATCGAAAACACACACTTACACTAGAAATTCATTGTATCGAGCTTGTTTTCTTCCGAAGTTGTACAAGGATCACTGCTATTTTTGCAATATAGTTGGTGATCGGTAGTTTCCATCACCCGAGGTTTTTTATGCCGGAGATCTTCTAAAGATCAAGGGCTTTTTCCTCGTATAAATCTCGGTGTTCATCGTTGATTTCATATACTTGTTGTTCATACAATTAACCAAGCATCATTCCTCACAAAATCAGATTTGGTTGCATTATGCTTGTGTGATTTTTGACCAAAACAGTTTGGCGCCCACCGTGGGGCAATTGGTGCTTCAATTCTGAGAAATTTTGTTCATTTCATTCATTTCGGTTCATTACCTTCAACCGCATGGCTTCTAAGGGAAAACTACTCCAAGTTCTATGTCGGCGGTCACTTTTTCACAGGGCATTCCGCCTTTGGATTATCTCCCCCTTGCATTCTAGAAGAATGCTGAGAATTCTCCGAAGAAGACAACCCCCGTTTTCACAAAACCAACTGTTGTTTCTTGCTCTACACTTACTAACAGTGATTTTTATGCTTTGATTGTGCAGATGAAGGATCACATGCAGCAGCAGGTCAAAACCAATGGAAGGATCCTTCGCGAAATTGATAAAATCAGCAGAGGATCACTCCCCTTTGATGTCGAGGTCGCTGAATTTCGACACTCCAGTCATAACTTCCCAGCACTTTGCAGCTCCAGATGTCCAATACCAGGGTGCATCAATAGGAATACGTTCTGGATCATCGATAATGTCTCAGGCTCGAGGATCCTCTTTCCAGCCTTCAGGATCCTCATTTCAGCATCAGGGATTCTTCACCAGTTTAGGAGGATGCATGAGGACGCAGCCGATTCAAGGATCCTCTCAGGTTCAAGGATCCTCGCAGGTTCAAGGATCCTCACAGGTTTAAGGATCCTCTCAGGTTCAAGGATCCTCGCAGATTCAAGGATCCTCTCAGGTTCGAGGATCTCGCAGGTTCAAGGATCCTCTTAGATTCAAGGATCCTCTCAGGTTCAAGGATCCTCTCAGGTTCAAGGATCCTCTCAGGTTCAAGGATCCTCGCAGGTTCAAGGATCCTCCCAGTTTCAAGGACCCTCTCAGGTTCAAGGATCCTCTCAGGTTCAAGTAGGGGTGAGCATACAACCGAATTAACCGAACCGTAACCGAAATAACCGAAAAAACCGAACCGAAATAACCGATAACCGAAATAACCGAAGGGTTGGTTATTTATATTTTTAATAACCGATTTTTGCGGTTCGGTTATGGTTATTCTTATTTTCATAACCGCAAATAACCGAACCGAACCGAACCGAATAAACATAGCCAAATCCGTAGCACCATAAGTCTTTAAGTTTGTATTTAAATGCTTAACCATGGCCTAATCAATATGTATCTTTGGTGAAGTATTTGAATGTTTTAACTTTTAACCATGACCCAACTTTGATGAAGATTGCACTACAAATTTTTATGTTTTGATTAAAAAGTGTCGAATTTAAAAACCACTTTGTGTTCGTATGTATGTTTCCACATAACACGTGACTACACGTGTTACTTTTGTTTTGGAATTAGTATGCATATGGTAGTGAAATATAATTGATTAACCGTATATTTATTGTTTGCGCATTAATTTTACTCGACCCACACATTTAAAGTCCAACATTAGAAACAATGAAAATAACCGACCTATAACCGAACCGAAACCGCATTAACCGCAATAACCGATTAACCGAAACCGCATTAACCGAAACCGAACGGTTATGATTTTTTGATAACCGCAATGTGCGGTTATGGTTTCGGTTATAGGTAATAACCGAACCGAACCGCACCATGCTCACCCCTAGGTTCAAGGATCCTCTCAGGTTCAAGGATCCTCCTTCCAGGTTCAAGGATCCTCATCTCAGGTTTCCGGATCCATGGATTATCCTCCAAGACCCCCATTCACAGCACTTCAAGGATCCAACATCTTCCAGGATCTAGGATACTTAAGGAGTGTGCAACCCAGAAGTTCAGATGTTTATCTAGGAGACTTCATACCAATGCAGACCATTGCTTCCTCTGGTCCCTCGGTTATGCCAGAATCCCGCCAACATGGATTCACATCTGGAATTCCAAACTTGAATCATTCAGGAGAGATACCGAAGAGGTTTCAGACACCAAATCTGGTTGCTTGTACAAGGGCTTTGGATCCACACTTACCGGATCAACATTAAAATGGCTGCTAAGTCTTCCTCCTTACTCTATTACTTCATTTGCTAATCTAGTTAATTTGTTTAATTGCCAATTTTCATGTAGTAGAAAATTTGAACGATTAACTAGTGATCTATATAGGGTAACACAAGGTCAAAATGAATCACTTAGAGACTACATCACTAGATTTAGTAAAGAATCCTTAGAAATCCCTAACTTAGATATTGCTACAGCTCTAGAAGCCTTTAAAATGGGTTTGCTTAGGGATTCAATGTTCTATGATGATCTTGTCATGACCCCTTGCAGGAACTTAGATGAAAAAAGAAACAGGGCCCTTAGGTTCATCCGTTTAGAGGATGACAAAAGGATCCACGAGAGGTTGTCAGGATCCTCAAAGCAAGACAAATAAGGATCCTATCTCAAGGATAACTGATCCAAGCAACACTCCAAGCATGGCAACCAGAGTGTGCATGTTGTGGAACAAGATGAAGATGATCAGGATTATCCTCCTATTTCTGAATATTGTTTTTCTGCTGATAATAATGAACTAATCCTTTCTATGCAGAGTTTAGGTGACAAGGTTAGGTGGCCAAGGAAGAATGACAAACCGCCTACCACCAAAGACGAATCAAAATGATGTGCTTACTATGGGGATTCTGGTCATCTCACAGATGAGTGCATAGCATTAAGGAAGGAGATAGGTTATCTTTTGAGCAAAGGAAACTTGAAGGAATTGCTTGGAAGGAAAAAGTCAAGGATCAAGTATTCTGAGAAAGTTCCTGAAAAAGTTCCTCTTCCACCATCCGATGCTCAAATCATCTATTTCATCTTCAGAGGTTCTCAGCAGCTAAGAGACGTGCAAAGGAAACAAAGATGGAGAATGGGGGCAGACCTGTTCGGACATCCATCCTTACCCAGCAGAAAGTGATATCATATGATGAGGATAACTGTGCGGACATTCAGGATCCTCATCACGACGGTGTAGTTATTACATTATTTATATCTAACCATTTTGTTCGCAGGATTCTCATTGATGGGAAAAGCTCAGTGAACATAATCCAGTTGGATGTCCTCAATAGAATGGACATCCTTGAATCCGATATTGTCCAAAGATCATCTGTCCTTGTGGGATTCAGTGGAGAGACAAAGATTACATTGGGGGACACCAAACTTCCTATCTACATAGAGGGAGTGAATTATGTTAAAAAATTCTATGTTATTGATTGCTTATCTTGCTGTAATGTTAGCTTTGGCAGGCCATGGATACACGATATGAAGGCAGTCCCCCTCAACATATCATCAATGTGTCAAGGTCCCAACTCTATGAGATATGGCGAAGATAGAAAGTGATCAGCAGGAGGTAAAGAACTGTTACACTTCTTCAATGAAGCCAGCCTCCAAGGAGCGAGACGTCATAGAGGCAAGAGAGCCAGATGTCAAGGATATTATGTTGAACTCAGAGGATCCCGAATCCAAAATTTTTATAGAATCTGGGATCCTAGACAGTATTGAGCAGGATTTAGTCTTTCAAGCCAATACCCCAAAAAAGGAGAAAGTTTACACTTGAAAGGAATGTCATTGTCCAAGAAGAGGTAGACAAATTGCTCAAGGCAAGTTTGAGTGGACTGATAAGCATGAAGCTGCACTCAAGGTTCTTAAGGATTATCTATCCTCAGCACCAGCCCTGATGAAACCAGAAAATGGAGAATCGTTATCCTTATACTTAGCTATTTCAGTTAAAACAGTAAGTGTGATCCTAGTTAAGGATCATGAAGACTCTCAACATCCGGTATACTATGTAAGTAAAATTCTACTTGATGCTGAGGCCAGGTATTCTCATTTAGAGAAATTAATTCTTGATTTAATTATGGCTTCTGCTAAACATAGACATTATTTAGAAACTCACACCATTATTGTGAAAACTAACCTTGCTATCAAGAATGTTCTCAGGAAACTTCAAATGTCAGGTAGAATGGAAAAATGGGCAATCAAGTCCCAAGCTTTACTTGACTTTGTGGCTGATTTCAGTAGTGATCTACAAAGGGAAGCTGAATTGAAAGTTCAACAACTTGAGAAGACCAAGGATCCTTAGACACGCTTCACGGATGGAGCTTCAAATGTTAAAGGAACTTGACAAGGCACACTACCAAAATCGCCACAGGGGGACATTATACCCCAATCCACTGCATGGAATTCCAAACCACTAGTCAGGAAACTGGCAGATTCTTTTGTTTTTTTTTTAGTCTACCACAGGTACCCAGGGAAGAAAATGCAGAAGCTGACGCTTTAACTAACCTTGGATCATTCCTAAAGATGCCAGAAGATGTGAAAAATACTCATCACCCATGTTTTAACTCCTGCAATTGAGGATCACGTATCCATGGAGATAGTGGAGGATTCTGCAATCATACCTGGTGATCCTGCACAGTCGAATTCAGGATCCTGGATCCTTCCAATCCTAAGATATATACAACATGGAGAGATACCTACAGGACAAAATCCTAAAGCTTTCAAAGTCAAGGAGACTGTGGGAACCACACTGGGGGCATAACACTATTCTCAAGGATCCTTAGAACAGGATACTATTGGCCTATCATGAAGATGTATGCTGTGGAATACACAAAGAAATGTGATGCTTGTCAAAGACACAGTAATATTCTACACCAACCAACATAACATCTGCATCCTAAGAAGAAGCTTTTACTCAAAGTCAGAAAAAAGGAAATAGCCAGTTATCAACAAAGAATGGTTGGAGCATACAACAAGAATGTCAGGATTAGAAGATTTCAAGTTGGTGATTTTGTGCTAAGAAAAGCATTCCAGAACACTACAAATCCTTCTGATGGCAAGCTAGCACCAAAGTGGGAAGACCCCTATCTAATTGAAGCTGAATCAGGAAAGGGGGCATATCATTTGTTAACAATGGATGGTGATCTCCTACCAAGAGCTTGGAATGTTGTTCATCTCAAAAAATACTTTAAGTAAGAAGGATCAGGGATCCTCAGCGATACCGGTATTCTGATTAAGGATCTAGGATCCTCAAAGGATACATGATTCTACATTTGGTAACACATTACTTTCATTTTCATTCATTTTATACTTATTACTTATCATAAGTTAAAGATGTTAATCAGTTAACATCTATTTTCACAAAGTTTAAGCTTTTGCAGAGTTGTTATCATTTAACAGAAGATCAAAGTGGTTGGCCAACCCTCCAAAGTTTCGGGCTTGTCCCCAGTTTGGGCTTGTCCCCAGATTCCGCCTGTAGCGCACGATGATCCTGGTATAGTTCAAGGCTTTGGGACCAGTACTCGTTCTAGGGGCTGATAATTCCATTGTTCTGGCTATGCTTAGGATCCTACGTATAATGGTAGACGTACCATACATCCGTTCCTAAGGTTTCTAACGTTTTCACGTTAGCTAAGGTTTCTAACGTTTTCACGTTAGCTAAGGTTTTGGCATTTTCATGTCACTAAGTTTGGATAGTCGCCAGTTAGGGCCATACTCCAGTTTACATCCGTTTATATGGGCTTGACCCCAGTGTACATCCGTTTATATGGGCTTGACCCCAGTTTACATCCGTTTATATGGGCTTGACCCCAGTTTACATCCGTTTATATGGGCTTGACCCCAGTTTACATCCGTTTATTTGGGCTTGTCCCCAGTTTATTTGGGCTTGTCCCCAGTTTGTTGGGCTTGTCCCCAGTTACTAACTCTTATCTTATATTGGCTTAGTCCCAAGTTGTATCCTATTTCAGGTTTTTGGGAGACAAACGACCAAGGATCCTTGATCCTTACCTTCCATTAAGGTTTGTCTTATGGTTATCCTGTTTATAATGATAAAGGTTAGGATCCTAACTTGGATTCTCAGGTATGATCCTTAACTATTTTGATTTTATTCATTATTCATTTGAATAACCCTTATACTTTGACAACTGAACTTATGATCCTTAAAATATACTACTTTTCGGAACTTTTCGACTATAGGATATTTGATCCTGGATCATATCCTAAAATTCTTAAACTTAATTTGTTTAACTTTTCTTATTCAAATAAATGTATATCACAACAATTGAAAACTAAAGGATACATAAGGATAGTAACACGGGAGATAGCCAAAAAGTTAAAGTTATTTTATTCACAAAACATTAAACCTTTTAAGGTTGTCAAAATTGCCAACCCACGTTTCTACCAGCAAAACGTGGCCCGTCCACATGGGTTGGCAAAGGGTGTCCATTGTTTACTGGTCTTTGTAGTGCAGAAAATAAAAGACGGAAGGATAACGAGTGGCTTCATCCCCCAAACAGAGGATCCATCCACCACCCATTATCCTGCCTATTATTCAAGGATCCATGATTCTTCACCCTAGAAACTACTGTCTAAAGTTATACAAGTTCTGACGATAAGGACCCTTGATCCTAGAAGCTTTACTTTTCATAGTTTGCTTATTTAGCAATAATTTACAAGGATATAGAATCCTAACTTGGATTCTCTGGTATGTTATATTCTAACTTTTTCGAAGCTGTAAGTTGTCTCTTATCCTTTTTGGTTAAGGATCATTGATCCACATTTATATGAACACTTCAAGTTTTCTGTTAAAAGTGTAACATTATCATTAGATTTTCAATAACTTTCCAGTTGTTTGGTGATGATATTTTTGAAAATAGAAAGCATACATGAAAAATAAAAAGGGAAGAAACAACAATAGATGTAGCTAAAAAAGTTTAATGTTATTACCTATTCATTATGTATCAAAATCATCTGGCCTGGATTTCAACAGCAAAATCGTGGACCATCGACCCAGGCCGGATAAGGCTATCTAACAGTTAAAGTGTCTATGCAGAAATTAAAGTGCAGGAAGGTTAATAGCAAACTGTGTAGGAGGATTCATTCTCCACGAACGGAAGGATCTTCTGATCTGTAAAGGCACTTGAGGAGTTATCTCTAACTCTATGTTCTGCAATGATGCTTATAGCAGGTCTTATCAGTGACGACAGGCAGTGTAACAACTAGTTACCAGCAGCAACGGCTAGTCCGCTTCTGACGGAAATATGACAGTTGTGAATCCTTATCACAACTGCCATATTGGGGGCAATTGTTAGGGCATGAATTTTATGCTAAGGATCATCTATCCTGAGACTAGGCATGGATCACGGATGCTTAATGGCTGATGCAGAGAGTCTGAGGATCCAGAGTCTGAGGATCCAGAGTCTGAGGATCACGCGTCTGAGGATCACGAGTCTGAGGATCAGGATCCTTTATGTTTTGCACGTTTTTAATGTGTAAATGCAGGTAATGGACGTAGTGGACCACTCCTTTGCTGGAATCTCGTGGAATATGCTTTTAGGCACGTGCATATTGAAGAAATAACCGTTAGTGGTGGTCATGGGGTGACTTCCACCTTTATCGGGAAGTTAGTTACTTGATTTTTCTTATCATTTTAAGGGGAAAACGAGCTCAATGAAGGCACAAGTCGTACACACCACACAACACTCGAATTCTCTGCAAACACTTATCGAAAACACACACTTACACTAGAAATTCATTGTATCGAGCTTGTTTTCTTCCGAAGTTGTACAAGGATCACTGCTATTTTTGCAATATAGTTGGTGATCGGTAGTTTCCATCACCCGAGGTTTTTTATGCCGGAGATCTTCTAAAGATCAAGGGCTTTTTCCTCGTATAAATCTCGGTGTTCATCGTTGATTTCATATACTTGTTGTTTATACAATTAACCAAGCATCATTCCTCACAAAATCAGATTTGGTTGCATTATCCTTGTGTGATTTTTGACCAAAACAAAACCCTCACAACGATTTATTAGTGCAATACTTAACAATTCAGCGGATTCACAACGAATGACAGAGTATAGTCCGAATTCGAGCAGTACTCAAACATTCAAGTCGAAATCACGATGAATTAATAAAGTATAAACTCAATTTGAGCGGCACTTAAACAATCGTTGGATAGTTATAATCGATCGGACGTTGAATCGTAATAGTGATCGAGTTATTACCCTGATTGTGGCAACAATTAGTGATTGTGTGTGTTTAGTGGACTGTTTCTGTGATAACTCAGTCTACGTAACTCGAATTTACGTCGTTCCAAAGGCAGAATTCAAGTCCCAACCAACCTATTTATACTGAAAATTTGACCCAATCGCGTAGCGCGACTGCCTACCCCCTTAGTCGTCGCGCTGCGCGACTGCCAACCTATTTTCATAGGGTAGCTACGTGCATGGGTAGGCTTGCTGAGTCAACAGTTTTGTGAAATTCGATTTCTACAGGTAGTTATTTAGATAATCGTAACGAGGGTTTTACCCCCCCCCCCTGAGTTTTAGGGGCCCTAATCCTGATTCTGAAAATTCTGAAAATTTTAGGGTTTGTTCAGAATCACTTGGGTTTCTCAATTAGGGTTTCCTATTGGCCGAATTAAAATAATAATTAGGACTTTTGATGCGAGTTGTTACACCCCGGCACGTGTTGAACTTACCCCCGAAGGGGTTGCCAACAATTTCCTGGAATTGAGGTCTCTCCTCAACCAGCATGTGAATAAAGAAAGAGAAAAGGGGGTGAGAATCCGCCTAGATTATGACGAGCCAGAACCAACGTTGTCTCCCGGACCACCTCCCCTTCCTTTTACAACTAAAAATGAGGCTGGTCCCAGTAATCCTTCAAACCCTCACCCATATCTGTCCACAATGACAAATCCCACAGTGCATCCCTTCTTTTCTTCCCAACCGATTACTAGTGGTGCTCCTTTGGGACACAAGCTAACCCTTGACCAGCTCCTACAGTCCCCTGTAACAAGCTTTCCAGCATCTACAACAACCACGTGGGAGCAAGCTCTGTCCGTGCTCCCTTTGGCATGAAGTGCTGTTATGAGCACTCCTCTAGAAATAAGCTGCTCAGCTGCACCTGGAAGCCTACAAGGCTTCAACCTCATGCCTAACATGATGACTCAGATGATGGCCAACTTCCCGTGGCAACACTTTATTAGTCAGGTGCTAGCCACTCAGGGAAATAACGGCAATGGCAATGATGTGGATGCAAGGGCTGAAGAAGACTTGGCTAAACCATATAAGCCAAGCAACCTTTCATGCTTTTCACAGCAAATAGCTGATTATGATTTCCAAGCAAAGATCAAGATGCCGTCCCACATCAGGACGTATGATGGGACTGAAGATCCTGGGGACCATCTTCAGATCTTTACCGGTGCAGCAAGAATAGAAAAATGGTCAAACGCTGAATGTTGCCTAATGTTCATGCAAACCCTTATGGGATCAGCCAGAATCTGGTTCAACGACTTACCTGCTCGAAGCGTTCGAAGCTTTGACGACCTCAGCAAGAGTTTTCTGGCCAATTTCTCCCAACAAAGGCGATATGTTAAAGACGCAACAGTAATCTTCCAGATAAAACAACATGATGACGAAAGCCTTTGCGCGTTCATTGAACGATACAAGAAGGAAGGTCTGACTTATGTAGGGGCAGATGAGAAAATGAGAGTGGCTGGTTTCATGAATGCCATCACCTCTAAGTCTCACAAGAGATTTCAACAAATCCTTGCCCAAGACCTTGGAAGAAGCTCTCGAAAGGGCTGAAGCTCACATCCGGGGAGAGGAGGCGGTAGACATTAAAGAACAAAGAAAGAGGGGATCCGGCTGGCGAAGCAATAGTCCAGCTAGGAAAAGGGGAAGCTTCAACTCCTATGACAGGAGGTCAAAGGGTTCAGACCCTCGAAGGTCTGAAGGCCGGAACCCTTCAAGCAAGGAGAAAGGCATAAGCTTCACACCCCTCACAAAGACCCCTCAAGAAATCCTCACAACAGAAGAAGTCAAGCAAAACTTTCGACCTCCTAGGCCTCTCCCCAAAAGCAGAAAAAAATGAGAACTCCACCCAATACTGTGAGTTTCACGAAGAAAAAGGGCACCACACCAATGATTGCTTCCAACTCAAGAAAAGAATTGAAGAAGCTGTTAAGTCCGGAGAACTCGCTCATTTGGTAAAGGGAGTCCGGGACAAAATGGCTGAAGGAAAGGGTAAGGAAGCAATATGGTGGATTTCGATGGAAGGGTTCCTCATAAAAGACAGCGGTTGGAAGCTTGGGAGCTTCAGTGTGTCTGTTTCCCCCCAACAGAGAAAGACCCTCTCTCTAGCCCTCTTCTGGTAGAAGCTACCGTGGGAACGTTGCAAACACACAGGGCATACATAGACACTGGGGCAGCTACTGAAATCATGTTCGAAAAATTCTTCAACCGTTTGAGTAACGAAGAACGTTCAAGGCTCCAACCCTCTGGAACCTCTATAAAAGGTATCGCCGATATACCCCTCAAGCCTTTGGGGCAACTGACACTTAATGTTTGTTTCATTGAAGGTTTGAAAGAAAGAACCCAACCACTCACCTTTGTGGTTATCAACATCCCCTCAAGTTATGATGTGATCATTGGAAGGCCAGGGCAGTGTGCATTCTACATGGCCGTGTCTGTTGGCCATGGCACAGTCAAATTCCCCACCGAGAGGGGGATAGCAACCCTTCAACCCTCTCAAGAAGCATACCTAGTTGAAGGTGAAAGTTCCAAAAGTGAAGAAGACAAGCAAAGGCTAATCGTAAATCCTAAATACCATGAACAGAGAATAAGGGTCAATCCAAGCCTTTCACAAGAAACCCTTTCGTACCTCGAAAAGATGCTAACACATTACAGCGATGTCTTCGCTTGGTGTCCAGGAGATATGACCGGGATCCCTCTGAACATTGCCGAGCATGAGTTAAGAATACCACCGGATGTCAAGCCTGTGGTCCAAAAGAAAAGAAGCCTGGCACCCGAGAGAAGTCTGGCAGCCTGCCAAGAGGTTGAAAAGCTTGTGTCAGCCGGCATTCTCAGAGAAGTCAAGTACCAATCATGGGTTGCAAACCCGGTAATGGTCAAGAAACCTGACAACTCTTGGAGGATGTGCATAGATTTCAAGGATCTTAACAAGGCTTGTCCTAAGGATTGCTATCCACTGCCGGAAATTGATCTCAAGGTGGACTCCCTCACCGGTTACTCGTTCAAATGCTTTCTCGATGCATACAAAGGTTACCACCAAATCCTCATGAAGGAGGAGGATGAGGAAAAAACAGCCTTTCACACGGACAAAGGGATCTTTTGTTATCAAAAGATGCCTTTTGGCCTCAAGAATGCCGGTGCAACCTACCAACGTCTCGTTGACAAAGCCTTTGCAAGCCAAATTGGTAAGAACATGGAGGCATATGTCGATGACTTGGTAATTAAAAGCAAGACGGAATATCAAATGCTCGACGACATTCAAGAAACCTTCAAGAATCTCAGAAAGGTTAACATGAAGCTTAACCCGGAAAAATGCTCATTTGGATTTGAAGAAGGAAAATTCTTGGGTCACATTGTTGGGAAACAAAGCATCAAAGCCAGCCCAAACAAAGTGAAAGCCGTCCTTGAAACCAAACCACCAAAAACCAAGAAAGAAGTTGAAAGTTTAAACGGGAAGCTTGCAGCCTTGAAGCGTTTTACCTCCAAGCTGGCTGAAAGGTCTTTACCCTTCTACAAAACGCTCAAGAATTGCTCTGATAAGAAGAACTTCAAATGGACGAATGAGGCTGAAGAAGCCTTCAACCAGATGAAACAACATCTTGCTTCCTTACCAGACATCGCAGCTCCTGAAACGGGGGAACCAATTTCAGTCTATTTATCAATCGCTGAAGAAGCCTTAAGTGCAGTCCTCATCATTGAACGGGATAAAGCCCAGGTACCCGTCTATTTCTTCAGTAAAACTCTAAAATTGGCTGAAACCAAATACCCTCCCCTTGAAAAGATTGCCTTAGCCCTAGTTCAAACAGCTAGAAGGCTTCGAAGGTATTTCCAAGCACATCCTATACAAGTGGTCACTGACCAACCTATTAAGAACGTGCTTGAAAAACCAGAGAATTCGGGAAGAATGGCCAAATGGGCGGTGGAACTAGGTGAACATAACATCACCTATGTCCCACGAAAAGCTATCAAATCCCAAGTCTTGGCCGATTTCATCGTGGAAATCCCGAACCAAGCAATCCCTGAAGTAAACATTACCACCACTGAACCTTCCAACCCTGAAGCCTGGAAGCTTTTTACCGATGGGGCTTCAAGTGTTGAAGGGTCAGGGGCAGGACTAATTTTGATCAACCCAGAAGGGTTGGAATTCATATATGCTCTCCGTTTTGATTTTCAGACCACCAATAACGAGACTGAATACGAGGCACTAATAGCTGGCCTAAGGCTGGCTAAAGAGATGAAGGTTGAAAAGCTTAAAGTGTTCACAGATTCGTTGCTGGTCTCAAGCCAAGTGAATGATAGCTACATAGCTAAAGAACCCAACATGAAAAAATATAGAGAAAAATCCAAGGAACTAATGAGCACCTTCCAAGCATGCAACATCAAACAGATCCCCAGATCCCAAAACAAAAAGGCTGATTCCCTAAGTAAGCTTGCATCTCTCACGTTCGCCCACCTTACCAAGAAGGTGCTGGTAGAAGTGTTAAAGGCTCCATCAATCGTTGAATTGGAAGTTCAAGATGTAGTTACCGAAGAAGATCCAAACTGGATGACTCCCATCAAAAAGTTCCTTAAAAATGGTGAATTGCCCAATGATCAAGTAGAAGCTAAAAGGGTTGAGATCAAGGCAAGACAATACGTACTACAAGGGGAAACCCTTTACAAAAAGGATTACCTTGCTCCCTTGCTAAGATGTGTCGGTCCTGAGCAAAGTAAGTATTTGATCAAATAAATTCACGAAGGCATATGCGGAGCTCACTTTGGAGCTAGGTCGGTGGTTGCAAAGCTCATGAACCTTGGGTATTTCTGGCCCTCAATGCATCGTGATACAGCTGAACAGTTAAGGAAATGTGATGCTTGCCAGATTCATGCACCAATCCCAAAGAGTCCCAAGCATGACTTGGTCCCGATAACCTCGGCATGGCCATTCCATAAATGGGGAATGGACATTGTTGGTCCATTTCCCCCAAGCAAGGGAGGAGTAAAATTCTTGCTAGTGGCAATAGATTATTTCACCAAATGGCCCGAGGTCAAACCACTTGCTAAGATCACGGGAAAGCAGGTCATTGACTTGTTTGGGAGAATATCATTTGCCGCTATGGATTGCCGGGAGTACTTGTCACTGATAACGGAAGGCAATTTGCTGAGAAGCCTTTCAGCGTTTGGTGCAAGGAATACAAAATCAACCAAGTTTTTAGCTCAGTGGCTTATCCCCAGTCAAACGGTCAGGTTGAAAGGACGAATAGAAGCATAGTGGAAGGTATCAAGACAAGATTGGGAAGATACGAAAGCAACTGGCTTGAAGAATTGCCTAGTGTCCTATGGGCAATTAGAACAACCGAAAAAACAAGCCATAAGAAAACACCCTATAGCTTGGTATTTGGATCCGAGGCTGTGATCCCCGCTGAAATAGGAGTTGTAACCCAACGAATCGTCAACATGGATCCCGAAACAAACCAAAAAGAGACCATGTTGAATTTACAACTCCTTGAGGAAGCACGAGATCAAGCCGCAATCCAAGAAACCAAATACAAGCAACAAATGGAAGCCTACTACAACAAGAAGGTCAAGAATGAACGATTCAAGCCAGGAGACCTGGTCCTCAGAAACAATGAAGCTAGCAAAAAGGAAAATCAAGGAAAGCTTGGCCCAAAATGGGAGGGTCCATACACCATCCTAGAAGCACACAAGGGTGGATCCTACAAGCTAGCAGATTCAGAAGGCAAAAGGCTTCCAAGGCATTGGAATGGCAAAACCCTGAAAAGGTTCCATGTTTAGACAGGAAAGATTGGTTTGTGTCAAAATGTATTTCGAACAACACTATGAATACCTTTTGTAAAAAGCAAGTATTGCTTGAATGAATGAAGCTGTTTTATCAAACTTGTCTTTCTATCCTAAGATCAGGTTGAGAATCTAGCAGAAAACTCCATGGCAAGGGCCATGTAAGGGGATGAGTTCCCAGGCCACATCGCTCAATAGGTCAAGGGTTGAATGAGCCTATATAAGGGGTGAGTTCCTAAATCAATACAACTCCATGAGACTTGTTGAGAAAAAAACAAAATTGTCTCATAGACAGGTGTGAACAGCCTACACCAAATGTTCCCAAAGCCTTAAAAATATAATCCGCAAACAGGCTTATAAAGTCAAGTGAAAAACAAAGAAATGATAAAAAGGATAGGTGCTATGTCTTCTTGTTAAAAATACCAAGGCTAAGTGTCTGCAGCACTGAACCCTTTAAGGTATAAAAAATATAAGGGAAGCACAAACTCGACAAAGACAAAGTTACAAAAAAGACAAAGAAAATCTAAAAGAACAATACAACTTATAAAGATACAAACCAAGTCAGATCACAAGACTAAGAAGCCCTCAAGGCTTCAAGCCACCTGGGTAACAACTCGACACCTCAAAGGCTTCAACCTACCAACAGACAGCCAAAACGCTTGGAAGGTTAAAGCCAAACAAACTACCTTAGCAAAACAAGCACAAGTATAAAAACATAACACAAAGAAGAATAGCTAAACATCATACCATATCAAAGAAAGCCCTAAAAGACTTTCAAACACAAGTTAGGGCAAGTCCTAGTAACTTGCAAGTAACTATTGTTCAAACGGCCATACAGGCCTTAAACACAACCAACAGGAACCTTAAGGGTTCCTAAAAACCTAATATTGTTCAAGTTAACATTACAAACCATAAATTGTTTTTAATGCTAAGAAAGCTACGAATTAAGCAGCAGCAGAAGACTTAGAAACCCCAGAACCTTCACCTTTGGCCTTTTTTGCTTTCTTCTGCTTCTTACCCTTCACACCTCCATCACCACCTACAGCTGAAGCCTCCAAGCTTGCATCCTTTGGAACATCCGGTTGTCCTGAAAGGGTGTCATCACTATCTCCCGAGTAGGATCTCTTCCTTGAAATAGAACCCAAGATTTCAGCACAGACCTTTTCATTTAGGCCCTCCAGCTTCAAGTCCTGCAACACAGCAAGAGGCTTACCAAAACAAGCAGAAATTTGATGGATGTAAGGGTAGGTCAGCTTCTCCATTTGCTCAACGGAGCCTTTGAAAACATCAGAAGCCTCGGGACGAAACAGAGGTGACTTCTCCAAAGGATGGCCGGATTCATGAAGCTTATAACCAGCAATGAGGCCTTGGTGTTTTCCCAGATTGAGCAGCTTAGTATAAACGTCACCAAGGGCAGAGTTGAACTCCTTGGAATGTAAAAGGTAAGTAACAACCTGCTAGAAACCCTGCTCAATTAACCACTGATTGTCAGCAGTAGAACGAGCAACAGAAGCTTTCAACCCATCCTTCTCCTTACCAAAAGCCTGTTGTTGAATAAATAAAGCTTCCCGGTCAGCCTTAAGCTTCAACCGATCAGCCTCAAAGCTCTTTTTCAAGTCACTTATCTCAATTTCATGCATCCTAGTCAAATCACTAACCTTTTTGTCCCACGCGGCTTCTTTCTCAACAAAACCAGCTATCTCCTTTTTCATCGCGGCCATGGAAGATTTCATTTTATCCTTCTTCTTAGAAAATTCTTCATATTCCTGCATCCTCTGACGAAAACGAGCAATCCCTTGAGGAAGCATAGCAGCAAGGTTGCAAGTGCTCAAAATCATACGGGATAACATCAAGTCATCATCCATCCCAGCAATGGTCTTGTGAACTGAAGGAGGAGCAATGTGACTCAGAGCATCTTCACAAACAGCAGCATCTTTAAAGTTGTCATCATTCTTCACCAACCAATTAGGCACATAAACCTCTTCCGGATCCAACCCTTCAACGTCCCTGCTTGAAGAACCCTGAACAGGTGTTGATGTCAGAAGCTGTGTAGCTGACGCTATCCAAAGACCAAAAGAACACAAGATGTTTGAAGACAAAGTAACACTAAGAAACTATTGTCAAGGGGGAGTCTGTTGGTGCATATTCGGTGACAACAGCTTAATAGTTTGATTATTTAGTCTTTGGATATTTTGTGTTGGGCTTAGCTTATTGGTTAGTGAGTTTATTATTGTAATGGGCTTGGAAAATGGCCTAGTCCATGTAGGAAGCCCAGTTCACAGACATGTGGTATATAAACATGTTTTGTGTTTAGGGTTAGCAACTTGGAGGCTAGAGAGAGAAAGTCTAGTGAGAGAGACTAATTTCGAAATTAGGGTTGTAGTCAAGATCACAGATAGTGGCTGTGAGGTTGTGAGGGTCTTGAGTTGATTGTAAAACGTTTTGTTTGGATAATCAATAGAGGACCCGTTTGATTGTGAAATTTTGTTTCTACTCGTTTCTGTAATAAATCTGATCTAGAGGATTCCGCACTCTAGGTTAGATAAACAATTCTGTGAAAGATCCATACGAATAGGGGACCTACAATTGGTATCAGAGCATTAGGCTCTTGAAGGCTCGGTTCAGAATTGTGTTCTGCAGAAATAAGGAGTTAAAATTTTCGAATTTTTGAAACTAGGGTTTTGAAATTTTCGAAATTTTTGATAAAAATTTTCGAAATTTGTTTGGCTGTTTTGATATTCTGCTTTGTTTGTTTGGTGTTTTACAGGATTTCTGGACAGATTCTGCTGATTCTGGAGAAGTTTTCGGCTGATAGACTTGAAGATTCGAAGACTGTTTCTTTGTGTTCTTCATAATTTTCGAAATTATTTGCTGATTTGGTTTTCTGATTTTGCAGAAAATTGATACGAAATCTGCTGAATTCTGAGAAGATTAAGTTTCCATAGTTACTGGACCAGCGAATTTGAATATAGGCGTATTTACCAAATTCGCAGACTGATCAGCGAAATTAGCGAAATTGTTTGATCCGGCGAACCTAAAATCCAAAGGCGACTTTGGTAACCGGGTAATTATCCACAGCGAAATTACTACGGTTTTTCGGGGACTTTACAGGTCGTCGTAATCGCGAAATTGACTGGCGAAGTTGACAGCGAATTTAAGCAGCAAAATTAAATTTTCAGCAAACCTTGATCGATCAGCGAAATTGAACAAGGAACAGACCTAGCGAATTTAATCACTGACCCAGCGAATTTAATCAGTAACCAGCGAAATTAACTCAGCAATTTTAAAACCAGCGAAATTAAGAGGTGGAATTTCAGTTGCCAAGCGTCGATAAAATTTCAGTGTTTTGCAAATAGAAATTGATCCGTAGCTCGTTAGACAGAACCGTTTAGACCGTTGAATTCCTTGGATTTTTAGGGTAAAAAAAAAAGACTCTGGAAAATCCCGAATACGGTTTTTGACATTATATATCATTGGATTTGTCTTTTCGAGACGATTCTAACGGTGTAATTTGATAACCACTGTTTTCGGAGAAATTTTGCACGGTTTTATCAGTACGGTTACGCTAAAAACGTGTTTAAAGATGGTTAAAATGGACAATGTTAGTGAGACTGTTAAACATTGGCCAAAGCTGAGAAACGTCGAAGAATATTCTGTTTGGAAAGAGGAATTTGAGGGATGTGTGAAAAGTGAAGATATCAGAATGTGGTATTGTATGATTGATGGATACATTGCTGCCACACGACGAGTTGACGGAAGAGTTAAAGTGATTTCTTATGAGATGATGGATGAATCTGAGAAACTTATGGTAGATGCTGAGAAGAAAGTTTTAGTAGTGATCAAGAAGTCCTTGCCTGAGGGAATAAAACAAACCATCAAGAACTATGGGACTTCTTATGAGCTGTGGGAAGCTTTAGAAAAACGTTATCAGAGTTCATCAGGACGGAGTGTAGGAGATCTTGCTTTAGATAAGGTAGCAGATGCTGTGAAAGAAGAGAAGAAGGAGAATGTTGAGAAGGAGACATCAGAAGTGAAGGATACAGAAGTTTCAAAGTGCATGAATGGTGTGAATGAACTTACAACAGAGGTGAAGGTAACATCAGAACCTGTAAGTCATATGTGTCATAATTGCACTGAACTACAAGGTAAAGTTAACAGCCTATCGGAGCAAAACAAAATTCTGTTAGCTGAATTGGAAAAACTGAAAGAGTCAAATGTTCTTTTGATTAAACGAGAGTCAAATTGTTTAGATAAACTCAAATCAAATGAACAAGCAATCAGCAGTTTAACAAGCAAAGTCAATGAACTGTTACAGGTCATTGATTTGGCTCGTGAAACTGTGAAGGATAAAACTAATGAATTTTCTGAAAAGTGTAGGGAATTGGCCATTGCACAAGACAAAATTGTTGAACTAAAAGGAAAGTTAGACAAATTTGGAAATTCTTCATTAGTGAGAACTCAAATTAAAAAAGGGCTGAAAAGGAGTAATGATAGAACGGGAGTGGGGTTTAGTAAAGCTTCATCTTCTAAGGATCAAGATTACTCTTTTTTACCTGAAGAGAATGAGTTAATTGATTTTGTGCCTACTACACCAGCTGTAATGGATCCGATAGCTGTGGACTTGCCAAATAGTCCAGTTTCATTGAAAGAATCTGTAGGGTCTAACAGTACACCTCATAAAGTGGATGAGGATACTGAAGACGAAAAGGTCAACACATTTAAAAAGGGATCAAACAAAAAGAAAACTTATAAGAAAAGATCATGTTTTAGATGTCACAACAAAGGGCATGTGGCGAGTTGTTGTCCTTTGAAGAAAGGTAAACAAAAAGTTGATGAGGTTAAGGATGGGAATCAGGTTGGGTCAAGCAATAATGAAAAATCTAGTTGTCAGACAAAGAAACCTGAAATTCATTCTAAACCTTCAACTTCGAGAAGATTTGATAGACCAAGAAGTATTTCTCCACAATTTAGTCATCATAATGGTGAATCAAATCAGTTTCAAAGTCAAAATAAAAATTTTGGATATCAAACTCGATACCAAACTGCTGGTAATCGAAATTTTCAACAAAGAAATGGACATAGGGGTTTTAGTAACTCAAATGTTCAACATCCAAAATTTTTTCAAAATTCATGGTATGAGAGTGGGAGAAGAAGATATCAAGATAATAATTTCCAAATGTCAGAAAATCCGAGAGGTTATTGGAACTCTCGCAATCAAAGACCTAGTGGAAATTATCATTCTTGTTCAACAATGGGTAAGCAATCCAAGACTCCAGTTAGGAGTGATGGATATTGGATGGATGTTCCTGTAATGGATGAATTTGGAAAACCCAAGACTATCAGGGCTTGGGTTCTCAAGACTAACTGAGTTGTTGAGTGTGTGCAGGATGACCAAGAAGGACTGTTGATGTGTTCGACAGTGGTTATTCCTGTAAAGTTTCTGAGGTGAATAGTAGGTTAACATGGGTAACGAACTATTTACTTTAGTGATGGTTATGATTTTTCTAAACTTCAAAAGTGAAAAACTTATTGTCAGATTGAAGTGGGAGTCTGTTTGTGTTTAAATTTCTGTTTTTGAAACTTGCTCCATAAAAACAAAAATTTAGGGGGAGAAATTTCCCTAAGCCAAAAAGAGTTTAGTTAGTGCGTGTGTTTAAGGGGAGTAAGAGCATTCACATCCAAACCATCAAATTATACATACATTCCACTAAAAAACAACTCCTATATCAATATATTTCCACTAAAAACAAATATTTTTTCTCTCTCCTTTTCAATTAAATAATATTATCATCACATTTTTCTCTCTACTTCACTCACAACCACTTTCAATATATATTAAAAAAATTATACTGGGTGAACAGTGTCCCCCCAAATATACAGATGAACAGTAACATTTTCTCTCTCCTCCACTCACAACCACTTTTTATACCCTTTATAATATAAAAACTCCCCCTCGCATATTTTGATGGATAGAATGTGAATGCTCTAAGTTATAGAATTTTAAAAATCAAAAATAAAAAAAAATTGAAAAATCAAAAACATAAAAAAAAATGAAAAACAAAAATGAGTTATCACTGTGTGAAAAAGGAGAAATGATAGTACATCAGCAAGTTAGCCTGTCACACTGAAACTGAAATTAAATTGCTTAAGTGTGATAGCAGCTTCATTATATGATGTAGCAGTAGGCAAAAAGCATGAAATAATCAACTTACCAATGTGATATAAACTTAAATGAACTGTGTATGAGTGGGGAACACATCAGTGGTGTATGGTTTAATGACCTTAAATCTTGCGTTGAAAGATTGCCAAAATCTGAAGTTTTGGGTCTTTATACTGTTATTTCATCTGGGGATATCTTGGTTGTTCGTCTGTTCAGAACTAAAATTGTACATGACCCCAAGAAATAAAGTCACTTGGAATTAGCTCATTTCTATTTGAATGTCTGTATGTTGTCCCGATACACACAATTTTGATCTGATTCTGAAATCTTCTCTGAAAAAAGTCGTGTACCTCCTCTGCTGCATCCAGATATATGCTGACCTGGAGGTGCTAGGCAACGACAGCTTTTGCTGCATCCAGATACATGCTGACCTAGTTGTACGTTGTCGCACTATAGATCTAATACACCCGAAAGAGGCCCTCTAGTGCCCAAATGAAACCCAATAAACCTATATCAAACTGAGGAAACTCATTTGATCTGTATATTATACCATCTCTCCTAAAGATCTATTTTGTTCTCTTCTCAACCTATTCCCAGTTAAGATTTCAGAAATCTGGATTGGACTTGTGAAATATGTGGTAGGGAAGATACTTGCATGATAGAGTGTGTTGTTTATATTTCCAGGATTTGATTACTATTTATTTGGGTGTTCATTGTTAAGCAATCAAAACATGATAAAACATATTATATGCAGACCTAGGCACTATCTGGATATCTTAAAGGATGACATCAGTATACTCACCTACTACGATGAATCTTTGTGCATACCTTGATCGTGGGGGTATATCCTGAAGTGGGACACACTAATATATCAGAAATAAAATTACCTTAACGTATCATATGGTAATGGTACTTGAAATGTTCATGCATTTTGTTTAAAAGGACAAACATACTGGTAATCGTCTTGAAATGTTTTTCACAAAAAATTAAATAAAGAATTATCTAATTGTGTGAAACAGTTTGATTCTGCTGATATGATCTTCTTACCAGTGATTCTCACAAAAATAGAGTGCTAACTGCTTTTGTAAATAGTTTACTGCTTTCTTAAAATATCAAAAATACCAAAAAGATTTTTTTTAAAAAAAAGGACTTCTAGTTTGAATTGACATATTGTTGTTTTTGCAAATTAAGATAAAATATTGGTTTATCTTTAATTGTGAAAAGACTAATGGTTTTTCGAGATACTAGCTTGTGTTGCTAAACAGATTGATGCAGTTATCAAAATGAAGTGTAGAATACAAGTAAAGTGCAGATTGAGAGTGAAGTAAAGATTTGTGAAGATGCATGGTAGGATCCTTCTACTACATTGCAGAAAGAGAAAGAGAGATATGGAAGAGTTGGAGCTTACTTGCTTAACCAAGGATTGCTAGCTAACTGATCTACAATGAATGAAAGTTTTGGAGATTGGTAGCATCAGCTAAGGGGGAGTCTGTTGATGTCAGAAGCTGTGTAGCTGACGCTATCCAAAGACCAAAAGAACACAAGATGTTTGAAGACAAAGTTACACTATGAAGCTATTGTCAAGGGGGAGTCTGTTGGTGCATATTCGGTGACAACAGCTTAATAGTTTGATTATTTAGTCTTTGGATATTTTGTATTGGGCTTAGCTTATTGGTTAGTGAGTTTATTATTGTAATGGGCTTGGAAAATGGCCTAGTCCATGTAGGAAGCCCAGTTCACAGACATGTGGTATATAAACATGTTTTGTGTTTAGGGTTTGGGTTAGCAACTTGGAGGCTAGAGAGAGAAAGTCTAGTGAGAGAGACTAATTTCGAAATTAGGGTTGTAGTCAAGATCACAGATAGTGGCTGTGAGGTTGTGAGGGTCTTGAGTTGATTGTAAAACGTTTTGTTTGGATAATCAATAGAGGACCCGTTTGATTGTGAAATTTTGTTTCTACTCGTTTCTGTAATAAATCTGATCTAGAGGATTCTGCACTCTAGGTTAGATAAACAATTCTGTGAAAGATCCATACGAATAGGGGACCTACAACAGGGGTAGCAACAACCTTTTTACCCGAAACCTTTTTACCATGAACAACCAATTCTTTCTCCTTCTCAACACCCGTTTCACCACCTTGATCTTCCGAAACTTCAATATCATCACTCAAATCCGTTGGTTCAGTAGAAGTGGATTGAGGACAAGCTTTCAACAACCGACGGGAAGATCGACGTGTTGAAGACTTGGGAGCATGGGACTTAGAAAAACCTTTGACATTGGCAGTACTAACATAACCCGAGCCCTCAAACCTTTGCTCAACAGTCCTAACCACAACATTCTCACCAGGAACAGATGGAGCATCCCCAAACACAACATCAGAAGTATCGTCACTCTTAATAAAATCCAAAGCAGACATGACTGCAAAAACAAAACGAAAGCACATAAGTCATAAGCAAAGAAAAATGCAAAAAGGGCAAAAAAGGAGAATGCATACCCATGCCACTCCTCATAAGAACCGGATCCCGATCAACATTCCCCCAGATTTTACTAACCCCTAAAAGAACTAGTAAATGTTCAGGAAAGGGACGAACCCTCGATGGGCATTCCCGGATAGCTTTAAGAAAAACATCATTCAATTCAGATTCGGAAGGCTCCGGATCATTAAGAACGGCATCCGGTTGCCTCCACACCATCTTGAATGGGACAATAGCATCGGAAACCCAGAAAAAGCGATCCTTCCAAGTCCCAAGCGTTGTAACCATAGACGAAATAAGGCAGGAATCAACCTTGGATGTTTCAAAGGTGAACCAATCACCATTTTCAGCCAAACGAAAAAACCGGCGAAAAAGTAACAATGAGGGATCATATCCAAGGGCACGGCACAAAACCTCAAAATGCAAAACCCTAGCCATACCCTTCGGATGAACTTGCCCAAAAGAAACCCGATAATATTCCAACAAATTCAAAACAAAGAAAGAAAAGGGATAACGAAGATTCGAAAACTCAAAATGACGGCAGTAAAGAGCAATCGAACCAGGGGTCGGTTTATCAACAGGAACATCACAAGCAGGAGCAGTTGGGTTAAACTTCTTATCAATACCATATTCCACACAAAACAAGTCTACCTCCTCTTGTGTTAATCGGGAAAAGGATTTTGCTAAATCCTTACGAGCACCCATTTTTTGAAATATGAAGAATGTAAGGAAATTGCAAAGTAAATTGAAACTAACCTTGAAAAAGGAAAGAAAACGCAGGAGAAGAACTTGAAGGAATTGTGTAGAAAATGAATATGATATGCAAATATAAAACAAAAATAACCTAAAATAGGGGTAATAATGGCAAACAGTAACTTCTGCAAAACCGCCACCCTATCAACTACCATACATCAATCAAATCAATTGTCAGTTATTTAAAATTCAAATATTAACTGCCTACAACCCTTCAAACCTTCAAGCATCGAACCCTTGAAGCCTTTAGGCAAGAAAATAAACGTATAAAAGTCAGAAGTCTTTGAGCTCATTCCCCAAAAACCTCTGACTTGGGGGGCTGATGACGGGGGTAGCCCAAGACTAAATAAAATGACCAAATACATAAATGCTCAAAGGGTTAAATGGTTCAATGGTTAAAAAGCTGTGAGGAGGGGAAAAGCAATACGGAAACAGTAGCCAGTCACATCCAATGATTGCTTCACCAACCCACAGCCGCAAAAGCAATGCAGGTCTGCAGAGCACACGCTATTATCCAGGGGTCAAAATGCTTCAACCCCTGAAAGGGTAAGCCCCTCGCTGCAAGCAAGGACACTAGTCAAATGAATGCCTCTTTGGGAGATGTCTTCTCCTATATAATTGATACTTCATTTACTGAGTTGGGACATTCTTGGCCAGGCCTGTTTCCTTAAACTCTGGTCATTCATATCGAGTACTTGCTTTATGCGAGTTACTCACTTTCACATCCAACACCCACATTCCGTTTGCTCCCACATCCAAATCTGAGTACACTTCAGAGGAGGATCATCAGCAAACAACAACAATAAACTAGTGAACCTCCTTCCACGTCTTGCAAACGTGGGGGGACCCCACGACCTGCGTTAGACAAAGTTGAACCCTTCAACCATTTTGCCTGACCAGCCCAGCTACTACCCTTGGTCTCTTATTTGTTGCATCAACATAAGATAATATTAAATTTGTTTTCAAAAAGCCTTGTGGTTATTGATGTTAATAGTAATATAGATAAAGATGGGAGTTGAATATGTGAATGGCCATTAGGCTTAGTGTGGGATAATATGACTCAACAGTCACTTTATTGAAGCATTAGAAACCTACTCTACTTACTTTTAAACCCAATTAACCATGATTCGCACTCACCTTCATTAATAAACCCAATATTCAACATGGTCATCCCGTATCTAATATTATGCTCTCTTATGAATGGTAATAGTATATATTTAACAGAAATTTTCCGCCTCATGCTTTTAAGAATTTTTTAATAATCATTTTAAACTAACCAAACAACATCGATAACAATATTATTCTTTTAGTATTTCATGGTTAATATAAACTAATCAAGCAAGATAAGTAACAATATTATTCTTTTAGTATTTCATGGTTAATATAAACTAATCAAGTAAGATAAGTAACAATATTATTCTTTTAGTATTTCATGGTTAATATTTTTGCACTGCTGTTATTGAGTTAGTATTGCATCGTCATAACAAGTAGGATGTTTGATTTATAATTTTACTCATTTTCATTTTCGTTGTTTATGGAACCAATACTAAACACTTTTCCTTTTTTTTGTTAACACTCAAATATTTTTTATTGAAAACATAGTTGTGTTGATCAGTTCTGTTTAAATATAATGGAAAACATAAATCACATACCTGTTACAGCATTCAATGCAGTGGAGAATCCAGTCAGAGAAGATGACATCGAGTTCGACATAATTGTCAGGATGATCTGGTTCCTCCTTAGGGTGTAAGGTGATGATGGTAATGAACCGAAAGTATGGAGGGTTTCGGTTGAGAGAGAGAGAGTTGATTATGATGTTGTGAGGGTTGGTAAATTGTTTAACTTGTGTAACCCTTTAACTCTCTAATAAGCTTCTTATTTATACACCCAAGAGGAAACCTAATTAGTTAATAAGGGTAATATGGCTCATCAACAATTACCAACTAATTATTAATAGGTTATTAATATATTTTGATCTATATAATATAAATGATTATAAAGGCTACAAGATTAAATATTACATTAATAATATATTTAATCTCACAAGTTGTATTCAAAATAAAGTATATTTTGCAATCGTAAATTATGTTGACTACTGCTGTACCGAAACGCACCGATACGGACCGAACAACATAGGTACTGATACCAACATTTGTCTATGTGGTTTTCAATTGATGTAAAACACGCATCGATATCATATTGGGCATGTCATGACTTTTTTTTTTTTTGGTTAGATAACACAACTTTTATGTAAATAAATCTAATACCATTGTAGATAACTATTTTAATTTTAATATATACATATTTTCCGTTATCGAGCCGGAGGTATCACTGGAAGCAGTCTTTCTATTCCTACGGGGTAGAGATAAAGTTGTCTACATTTACCCTTCTCAGACCCTACCTTAGCTTTGCTATTTGTGAGATTTACAGAGTATGATGGTGGTGGTGGTGATACATATTTTCCGTTGAATCACAAAAGGATAATTTCTAGTAGTTAATTTTAATTTGTAATCTTGATGTAATATATTGTTGGAAAATATGTAACATGCAGTTGTAAAAAGATTTAAAAGCTAGAATTTGATGATTAAAATTTTGATGTCTCATTACAATATGCCCTTACTAAAATGTTTAATGAAAAATATGGTTGAAAATTAGAGCACAACGACATTTTTTTGAAACTATAAATTTACATGGTAAGATTACCCATTTGTTTATCTTACAACAACCTTAAGGTTTTTTCTTTCTTTTTTTTTAATACATTTTATGGTCACATGTGATTTATCTAGAAATTTTTGTTAGTGCTCGAATATATTTTGGTCAGGTTCAAATTAGGAAAGTAATCATGTCTAGTCAATGTAGCACCAGTTGTATATTTTTTAGGGTCTATAAATAAAAGAGTTAATTGCCCGGATGGTCCCTGTGGTTTCACGTTTTTTCATGTTTAGTCCTCACCTTTTGGAAATAGCAGATATGCTCTCTGTGGTTTGTTATTTTGTTACTCGGAAAGTCCCCTGAGTAGATGTCAATTAGTTTGGAAATAGCAGGTATGTTCCCCATGGTTTGTCATTTTGTTACACGGATAGTCCCCTGAGTAAATGTCAGGGGACTATCCGAGTAACAAAATGACAAACCATGGGGAGCATACCTGCTATTTCCAAAAGGTGGGGACTAAACGTGAAAAAACATGAAACCACAGGGACCATCCGAGCAATCAACTCTAAATAAAATTAAACTTTGAGAGTTTGTTGATAATATTATGTAGACGTGTTAATACTTGAGATCATTTGACTTTTTATAGTTCCATAGGAGATATGATCAAATGGTCCGTCCGTGCCATCGAGTTTGTTATTCTTGTTGTCGAATAACAAAGACTGATGATCTATGCACGGTCATAACGTGCACCTAACTTGGTGCTTTTGACTTCATTTTGATATTGCATTTTGATATATCAATTCATTATTAGTTATGGGAGGCATATGTCATGAATATATAGATATCTTCAAGTACTGAAGGGGTATGGTCCCAAAAAGCCGCGCAACTCCCTATGAGGCCGCGCGGGACCATACTCCTTAATCAACAATTCTCTTGATCACCAACCTCGCGCGGGATACAGCACACCTGTGCAGCGCGGCGCGAGGTCCACAAAAGAGTAAACTCCAGTTAACGACACTTAGCGTTCTAAAAGAGACATCTGAAAGCCCATGCCGCGCGCATGATAATAGCGTGCTCAGCAAGAATCGTGCGTGACCACGGCGCGAGGCTTTTCCAGATAGTACACAAGGTACAAGTGGCAGAATAAAAGAGCCAATCAAGGTCCTTCTGTTCCTGCGCAATCGTGCTCCACGATCGTCTGACATGCAGGAGACAAAAAGTACTGAAGGACGCCTATGTGGCACCAATCATCGGGCAGAGACAACTGCCCCACGATCTCCACTTACCTGCTGATGGCAGAAGGGCGACCAGGCCGACAACAGTGACACGTGGCTCCAATCACGTTGCGCCAACTCCACAGAGCTTCCAGAAACCACTAACGGTCGACACCAGTGAGACAAGGAGCATATCCTCCATGTTGTCGCCTTCCGGCCCAAGGCCCATCAGCCCACACCCTCTTACACCTCTCCGGCTATAAATAGAGACCTTCACTTCACAGGTTAAATTCATTCCATTCCCTCTACTCTCACTTAACACTTAATCATTCCCAAAGCACAGTCGCTTACTCTCACGCCGGAGCCCGGTTAAGAGGGAAACCCCCACATTCCCCTCTTAACGAGTAACGGTGTTTTGTTTTGCAGTTAAACACGGTCAGTAAGGAGCTCAGGAATCCAAGAGAAGATTAACCACTATGCAAGGAACATAAACCAAACTGATTATCACCTAATTAGTTCAGTGTTTCTTCATTGGCGCCCACCGATTTTTTCTACAAACCACTCTCATCTTCTTTCCTGAGTTTTTCGTTGTTTTTTCTTCCTTCGATCCATGGCTGGTCAAGGAATCGTACCTGAGTTCGTTGGTTTCGGTGAAAATGCAAATGCAGCGTTGGGGGAAGGTAATCAAAATGGCCAACCCCAACACTTTGAAGAAGTTGGTGAAGTCGAAGTAGCCAACACCGGGGGTCCGCGCGGGAGCTTCACCCGCATCACTCAAAACACCCCAGGAAACAACGGTGCTGGACCTTCAAACCCAGCTCCACCTCAGAACATATCGACGCTATTAGGGCTACCAGAAGGCGAAACCCCAGCCTCATGGTACGCCAAGCAACTGGCTACTATTAACGAAACGTATCAGTCCCTGAGCGCTCAGCAAGCAGTTTTAACGGCAGAACCGTCCTTGGTCACACCAACCGGCCCCAGCCACGGGCCACGCCAGATGCCGGTCCCGCAATACATTCCAAGAAGAATTAACAGACCTCCCCCCACCCGAAGGTTAAGCGTGCAGGACACGCGAGATACACGAGGGGAGACAGAAAGCTACTATGACGAACCGTCAGATTCCCGAAGAGGCCCAGTCCATAGCCGGCTCACGCCGCGCAACATAAACGATGAGTGGGAAGAAACTGACCCGAACGATCCAACCTGGGAAAACGATGACGAATCTTCGGTCTTCAATCGTTTGCAAAGAAATCACGAGTATTACAAACCAAGGCAACACGTCGGTTATACCGAAGAGGCGGAGCGTGACTTTCGCCTCGCCTACCGACCAGAAGAAGCCATAGAACACTCGAAGTTCATTCCAAAGATAGCACTAGCGCCACTCAAGAGAGAAAAGTTACCTCCGACCGTCGGAAAGTTCAACGGATTGACTGATCCAGACGATCACGTCAGAGTGTTTACTAGCGTAGGCTGCATGGGGGGTTGGAACATGCCCATGTGGTGTCATTTGTTTATCCAAACATTAACGGGGGCTGCTCGCGCCTGGTTCGACAGCCTTCCTCCGGGAAAAATAAAATCATGGGTAGATTTCAGGACCCAGTTTCTGAGTCACTTCAGTCAGCAAAGGCGATACCAGCGCGACACAGCTGAAGTTGAAGATATCTGGCGAAGAGATAACGAGGGCCTGGAAGATTTCATTACGCGCTTTAACAAAGAATGTCTGGAAATTGGTGGCGTAAGTGAACAACTCATGCGCTGCCATTTCAAGAAAGCAATCCGTTGTGATTGCCTGATTAGAACCATCACTGGGAAAGATGGAATGCCCAAGGAGTGGGACAAACTCATGGAAGCCGCGAAGATAGTCGCGCAAACGGAAGAGTCTCTCGCACGAAACAACAACTATCGTTCTGAAGATAGATTTTCCAAAGGGGGCCACTCGCGCGATGACAATAGGCGCAACAAAGGCAAAAACCCTGGGTGGAAAGCCAACCACTCCAGCGGTTATAGCGATCGACCCCGTTACGAAGAACGATCCCGCTATAAGGAAGACGCGCGTGACACCATTGACCGCATCGGTTATAGAAAGGCAGTCAGAGATGATAATCGGGAAAAGCATTGGACTCCGCTCATAAAAACACCAAAAGAGGTGCTAATGACGGAGAACCACGATTTCAAGACTCCCAGGCCTATGACGAACAAAAAGGGACAAGACCCCAATCTGTATTGTGATTTCCACAAGGACACAGGCCACTTAACAGATGACTGTTACAGCTTGCGACAAGAGATCGAGAAAGCACTAAAGAGTGGAAAGCTGAGCCACTTAGTGAAGAATGTGCGCAAAGAAACGCGACAGCTTCATCGCCACGATGAAGGAAATCACAAGAAGGTTCGACGCCTGGAGACACACATGGTCAATGGACCAAGATACAGCGCAAAAGAAAAAGGCAAGAGACCGTATGAGCCTTCATGGCAAGAACAGCAAGTTATCTTCCCGGTGGTGCGCGGGGGTCCCCGAGCCACGCGACCCATCGTCATCACCGGTATCATCGGCCATTACGAAACCGAATACGTCTTCATTGACCCGGGAAGTACAGCAGACATCATCTATGAACAATGCTTTAACCAGTTCGACGATGAAGACAAAGCGAGACTCGAACCAGTTGACTACCCACTGTCCGGATTCTGCAATGAAATGGTCTTCCCGTTAGGCCAAATTAGCTTCCCCGTCACACTCTCTGACGGAAAGCATTCAAGGACAACGAACGTCAACTTCATGGTGATGCCTGTCAAGTCAAGACATGACGTACTGATCGGGAGAGAAACGCAAGGTGAGCTGAATATGATAACTTCCACCCCCCACTCAGCAATTGGTTTCCCAACCAAGACGGGGGTAGCAATTGTTTATGCGAAGAAGGAAGTTATGTCAACAGAAGAGATGCGCCCAACAAAGGCGGCAAAGGTTTCAGCAACCGAGCCCGAAAAATGGGTTTTGAATCGCAAATATCCGGAGCAAACGGTGACGATAGGTCACGCTATCTCACCAAATATCAGAACTCGCCTCAAGCAGCTCCTGTTCAAGAACATGGATATTTTCGCCTGGACCCCGGCCGACATGACCGGAGTCCCGCGCGACATCACAGAGCACTGTTTAAACACCTACCCCTCGGTTGAGCCGAAGGTCCAAAGAAGGCGCAGCCTAGGGACGGACAAGACAAAAGCAATGAATGAGCAAGTTTGCGAGTTACTTAAAGCCGGCATCCTGCGAGAAGTACGTTATCAGAGCTGGGTTGCGAACCCCGTAATGGTAGAGAAGTCTAGTGGCGGATGGCGAATGTGCGTCGACTATACCGATCTCAACAAGGCATGCCCTAAGGATTGCTATTCCTTGCCTGAGATCGACAAAAAGATAGACTCTCTCGCGCCATACAGATGGAAGTGCTTCTTGGATTGCTACAAGGGGTACCATCAAGTTCAAATGAAGCTTGAGGATGAAGACAAGACAGCTTTTCGCACGGATCTGGGGATTTTTTGCTACACGAAGATGCCTTTCGGCCTAAAAAATGTTGGCGCCACATACCAGCGATTGATGGACAAGACCTTCGCAGGTGACATCGGAAAGCATATTGAAGTTTACATCGATGATCTAGTGGTCAAGAGTCCCGAAGAGGACCAAATGTTGAAGGACATCGAGAAAACGTTCAATTCGTTGCGCAGCGTAAACATGAAGTTGAATCCAGCCAAATGTTCTTTTGGCATGGAAGAAGGGAAATTTCTAGGCTTCATAGTCACCAACGGCGGCTTCAAGGTGAATCCAGAAAAATTCCAGGCAATAGAACGGATGTCATCGCCGCGGACAATCAAAGAAATGCAACGGTTGGCCGGCCGCCTCGCCGCGCTTAACCGTTTTTTGTCGAATCACGCCGCGAAGTCGTACCCTTTTATCACCACGCTGCGCAATTGTGTAAAGAAGCAAGAGTTCAAATGGACACCCGACGCAGAAAAGGCTTTCCAGCAAATGAAAGCATGTCTGATCGAACTTCCTACCCTGACCGCGCCTTTTGAAAAAGAGCCACTCGTATTGTACTTATCCTCTTCCGATAAGGCAGTAGGGTCGGTGTTATTAGTGGAAAGAAATGGAGTTCAAACTCCAATTTATTATGTCAGCAGGGTACTCACTGACCCGGAAACGAGATATTCCACGATGGAAAAATGGGTTCTTGCGCTGCTACATGCTTCTCGAAGACTGCGCAGGTATTTTACAGGGCATGTGATCACCGTACTTACCAATTTTCATATCGGCACGATACTTCAGAAACCAGAAACATCAGGAAGGCTCGCCAAATGGGCAATCGAGTTGGGAGGCCACAACATTCTGTACCGGCCGCGCCCAGCCATCAAGGGCCAAGTTCTAGCGGACTTCATCACAGAAGTCCCAGCCGATAAAATCAAGGATTGTGAGCTTGTTGAAACTCCAGTGAAAGACACGACAAACGAGACTTGGATGCTCTATACTGATGGGGCTTCAAACGAAGATGGCGCGGGAGCTGGATTGCGCCTCGTAAGCCCCGAAAACCATGAATTTACTTACGCCATCAAGTTGGACTTTAAAAACACCAACAACGAGGCGGAGTACGAAGCATTTCTGGCAGGCTTGCGCCTCGCCATCAAAATGGGAGCTAGAAATCTACAAGCACATGTTGATTCACTCTTGATAGCCAGCCAAGTCAACGGTATATACGATGCAAAGGGCGAAGTCATGGCCCTATATCTGGAACAAGCAAAAGAGTTGCTTCAACAATTCAAGTCGCACAAAGTCATCCACATCAATCGTTCCGAAAACAAACCAGCCGACGCCTTGAGCAAGCTTGCTTCAACATCCTTCCAACATCTTGCCAAAGATGTAAGGATTGAGGTACTCAAGAACCCTTCAGTCTTGTTACGACAAGTCAACGTGATTGAGTTAGGGCAGCCATCCTGGATGACCCCTATCATTCAGTACTTGAAAGAAGGGATACTCCCAGAGAATAAAGCAGAGGCAAGAAAGATTCAGAACAAAGCTCTGCAGTACGAAATGAATGGCGGTATCTTATACCGAAAGTCCTTCTTGGGACCACTCCTGCGCTGTGTGGACCCTCAAGATGCGAACTATCTGATAAGGGAGATTCATGAAGGAATCTGCGGCATCCATGCGGGACCACGCATGGTTGTTGCAAAGATTATGAGCGCCGGGTATTACTGGCCAGGGATGCACGTTGATGCCCTGAAGGAGCTGCGCAAGTGCGACTCCTGTCAGCGGCATTCTCCAAAAACCCTGCGCCCCAAGAACGATCTAATCCCCGTATCAACTGCTTGGCCTTTTCAGCAGTGGGGAATCGACATGGTAGGACCCTTCCCAGACGCTCCCGGCGCCGTCAAGTTCATAATAGTGGCCGTCGATTACTTCACAAAATGGGTGGAGGCCAAAGCCCTTGCTTCAACTACAGCCATGATGGTGCGCAAGTTCATTTGGGAACACATCATCTGCATATTTGGCCTCCCGCTCAAGATAGTAACAGACAACGGCACTAACTTTGCGTCCGATGACCTCAAAAACTGGATGAAGGAGATGAAAATCGAACATACTTTCTCCTCCGTTGCGCATCCTCAAGGCAACGGGCAGGTTGAAAGTGTGAATAAGTGTATCGTCTAGTCATGAATACCCAGATGGAACAATTAAGCTCCGAGTTGTGGAAGTTGATAAGAGAAAAAATATTTGTGAACTACTTAATTGCTCTTGTTCAAATCAGTTGTCTTCTTTTTTCGGTTGTATTGCTATTTATATCATGAAGCTTTGTTGGTACACGGCATTTTAGGCACGTAAAAATGTTTTTTTTTATGAAATGACCTCTCAACACTTACAAAAATATATATTTTCAAATTGCCAAATGTTTACTACCCATCGTTGTCTTCTTTTTACCAATTTGAATTCTTAGTCACACCTGTCAGGAGTTTTAAGAATAGATTGTACTATACTAGGATGGCGACTAGTTGCACAACTTGAGCTTCACACCTCAATTGACTTCTCTAACCTAACGTCCACATTTGTTATGGTTTTTTATAAGGTACGTTTGAAGAAAATAAGCAATTGGTGGCTAAGCCCTTTCAATTTATGTTTAAAGCTATTTAGTAATAATATCACATAAATCTAGTTTATTCTTGTCAAAAAATTATAGAGTAAGTGACATTGAAGGGTAAGTAAAGATTTGAACTGAGGTAATTGATCTTAACTTTTTTAAGGTACGTGTGAAGAAAATAAGTATTTGGTGGCTAAGCCCTTTAGATATATGTTTAAAGCTATTTAGTAATTATATCAAATAAATCTAGTATATTCTTGTCAATTAGCTATAGCTCAACAGTCATTGGAGGGGTAAGTGAAGATTGAGACTGAGGCCACAGGTCTCAAGTTCGAATCCAATCCTAATGGGGTTTTACCGTAGTGGGTCTTCGGGCAATGACTTTTCCCTAAAACTAGAGATGGTGGGCTTGGACTACCTACCACTGTCTACGATCGCGAGCGTATGGGGTCATCTTTTACCATTAGGTTACCTCGAGTAGTCGGGCTTTTATTCGTTGTCCATTCACAGAAAAGTTTATTCTTAAATCAAATCATGTGTAGAGAATATGTATTTTTATAACTTTCTTAGTAGTGTGTGTATATATTATTTGTATTACAAGTGTGAATAACAAAAATATTAAATAATTAATAATGACTATTTAGGAATTATAAAAACTTCAAGATAAAATATGACTAATTTTTTAATCAACTTTTTATATTAAGAATAGAGTAAGGGGTGAAATAAGAGAAGTGGATTTGGGTCTATAGGATTGTGATGCGTGACAGTACGATATGGTTCATAGAATTTAGACATAAGAATTTTGGGCTCACACGAAATTGGCTTGGTATGATACGGTTTGATACTGATAGCAGTACGGTTTCGATACAAGGTATCATTTGCTCATCCTTACTTGACACAACCGGTAGTGGCGGACATACCTTGTATTAAGGGGTAGCCTCCGCTACCCCTTGACGATTCGACGTTAGTGTAAATTTTGGAAAAAATTGACGTTTTTTCGATTTCGTTACCCATATTTTTTTTTTTTTTTGAAACGTTACCCCTATAAGGATTTTCTAGATACGTCACTGACAACCGGTTACCTGAATTTAATCATATTACGTTGTTGTTCAAGATTTTTCTTTTTCAATATATTCTTGTATTTGTTGAATTTAATGTTAATTATTTCTAATTTATAGGTAAAAGTATAAGTTCATTTCAATTACTTTCATAACTCATCATTAGCATATTTTCTAAAAGGTATGTTAAGTTGTATCTTTTTTTAATTTTAGCCATTAAACTAGTAGTTCTTATTATTTAGACCGTGGGGTATGGTGGACTTGGGTTGGGGCTTTGGTTGACACGTGTCTTGGGGTATAATTTCAAATCTAAACTCGCGCCCATGGGGTATGGTGGGGGCTTGGGTTGGGGGCATGAGTTTGGTTTGGCTATTGAGAGCACGCCATGTCACTTGCTAGCCCGCCAAACGCCCGGGCTGAAACCCACACCAAAGGGGCCACGCCCAAACCCAAGCCCACCCGGGGTGGTGGCTTGGACGTTTTCCCCCAACCCCGCCCAAACCCCCGCCCCATACCCCATGGTCTTATATTTGGGGTTTAGTGGTTGATCATTATCTCACCTTATATTACGCGTCGTTTGCCTATAAGTTCTCAAAAAGTTGATTATCCTTGCTTTTTATTTGTTTTCTCTTTAATTTATTGTTTTCAAACAAATTTTGTACTTTTCATGTCATCTTTTTACCAAAATTATAGTCTTGGACTTATATATAGATTTCTTTTTTTTTTTCTTTGTAAATCTCAAAATACACATTATTCAGTTCTATTAATGTTAACGAATAGTAACAAGACAAATAAACTTCTATTATGTGACAATTTGTTTTATACATTATTTGATTTAATATCTAATTTGATTTTTCTTTAATAACTTGGCGTTTGTTAACCTTTAAAATACTACACACCTATGTTTAAATTTTCTTTTGTCAACACTTTTGATATACATTTATTGAAAACGAAGTTTTATTCCAATCAATTTTCTTTATATCGTAAACTAATGATTAATAACTAATATAAACCATAAAAATAGTTTTGTAAGTGGACCAATGTTGGTGTTTGCATGAGTATACCCTGTTAATTTATTTATTTTTACATTTACATATCAGAATTTTTTTAAATAACGTGCTCGAAGTATCAGGCCCTGGCCGGTGGTCCTCCCCACCCACCCAATAAACAAGTGATAACCCGGTACCGTACCTTATCAGTACCGGTAGGGTACCAAGCTCGTCCCTAGTGGTAAGGATGTTTTTAGTAGGTTGTTAGATTTAAAGGGTATGAAGAGGAAGAAGTGATAATGTTAATGGGTAGAAGTGAAATATTCTGTATTTTTAATAGAGGAGGAGAGAGGGGACCGTTGATGACTGACTACTAGAGTACTAGCTTGGTGCCGGCGCCAAATATTCTTCACTTGTTGTTATAACAAACAAACAAACAAACTGCACCAATCTTCACACCCTAAAACTCACTGAATCAGAGCTCCGGTTCCGGTCACCTGTCACTCCGGCAGAACTTTTCTCTGCTTATTTGACTGTTTTTTTTTTTTTTTTTTTTTTTTGCTGATGACGGAAGGAATAAACGGGTTTTCATCGCCGAGATCGGATGTTTTTCCGGCAGGTCTTCGTGTGCTTGTGGTTGATGATGATCCCACTTGGTTGAAGATTCTTGAGAAGATGCTCAAGAAGTGCTCCTATGAAGGTTTTTTTTTTTTTTTTAAATTAATTTCATCACTAGTTGTTTTATTATATTTGTGTGAGAAAAAAAAAACAAGATTAATTTTTTGAATGAAAAATACAATACATGAGGAGTCTTTTATCAGATTTTCAAATTTGGCAGGTTTGCCTGCCAAATTTTCAGAAGTGCAAACCGTTTTGGGACCATTAGGTTCTGAGTTCGATTCCCACAAGAGGTTTTTCCCAGATTTATTGGTTTCCACCTCAATTGGTGTATAAGCACTATTGCCTAGTGGAGATGGATATGATCGGGTAGTTTCGCTGGTGGCACGATGATAATGTCTAGTGGCCCGTCATTGATCCAAATTTGCAGTTCAAATTAATAATAATAATAATACCGTAATAAAAACTTAAAGCACGTTAATCATTGATTTATGTGTTATTAGCTAAAAAGGAAAGTCCGGAAGATTGACGAAATTTGGGAAAATTCTTTTTTTTTTGAACGGCCAACAGAATTAATCCCAATTTGGGAAATTTGGGAAAATTCTTGATTGACGAAATTCGGAGCCCAATTTAAAGTTTGGGCTTTTTCTGTCATAGTTGCTCTTATCTAGCTAGTTGATGTAGGAATGGGGCAGCCTTGGATCTGTTCCTCATCAAATAGTATGTGTGTTTATACATAAATGATTACAGTTATACATGATTTTGATGTGTAACTGATTAACTGTCCTCTAAGTTAAATTTTGAGCAAATATTTTGATTTAGTGCAAACTTTGAGATTTTAGGTGTTATTAGACACATGATTAATGGATCATGGATGTATTCTTTGTGAGTTAGTCTGTTTTTTGATAAGTTTGTTTTCTAAAATAAATTGTTGACCAGGTCTTGAGATTGATTATAAAATGATGAAAAAAATTAGACAATGCCATACAGAAGAATAAATTTCATTATTTTGATCCTTACACTCTTTTACATCTTACTTTTTTTTTTTTGGGTATAAACAATTAATACCCAAAAGCCATCAACTTCTTGACGAGGGTTCAACGGGTTATCCACAACAATTGTTCGACCCCAAGGGGGCAGGGGTTTGTGTTCGGGAGGTTGGGGTTTGCAATTCAGAAAGGGTTGGCGGCGCAGCTTGTTGCCCGTCTACCTTCTGTTTTGATGTAACTTAACAAGTTTTCTGGTTATATTTAAATCATTAAGTTATGCAAAAAAAAAAAAAAAAAAAAAAAAAAAAAAACAATTAATCTGAGTCATGTTGATGATCACTCTACCTGGGCTTGGGCTCATCTTGGGCCAAGGAAAGTTTGGCCCATTCATTTTCTGGGATTATGCTCCTAACCTTTCTGTAGCTTTAGACAACATTTATTATTGCACATAGTGGCTCTATTATGTTGTCCAGAGTTGTATAATATTTTTTTTCTAATGTTTGTTTTCTTTTTTGTTGATTATTGTTGTTTCAGTTACGACGTGTGGACTAGCTATCGAGGCTCTGGATCTGCTTCGTGAGAGAAAAGACGGGTTTGACATCGTAATTAGTGATGTTAACATGCCTGACATGGATGGTTTCAAGCTTTTAGAGCATGTTGGACTTGAGATGGATCTTCCTGTCATAAGTCAGTCCACTCTTCCTAATACACACATATATTTATATATATATACACACTCACTAGTATTGATTCTGCTGATTCAATGAACTGTATGCAGTGATGTCTGTTGATGGAGAAACGCGCAGAGTTATGAGAGGTGTGCAGCACGGGGCTTGCGATTATCTTCTAAAACCGATACGAATGAAGGAATTAAGAAACATATGGCAGCATGTTTACCGAAAGAAGATTCATGAGGTGAGAGATACAGAAAGTCATGAAGGGCTTGAAGAGATTCTGATGATGAGAAATGTGTCTGAACAACAATCTGATGATGGGTACTTGTTTTGTGGGGGTGACATGACACCAGGTAGTAGGAAAAGAAAAGATTCTGAACATAAGTATGAAGATAATAAAGACTTTGCTGACCATTCTTCGATCAAGAAAGCGCGAGTTGTTTGGACCGTTGATCTTCATCAGAAATTTGTCAAAGCTGTCAATCTTATTGGTTTTGAAAGTGAGTGCATTTTACATGTTTTACAGTTTTATTTTGCCTTGCTTTTCCTGTAAATTTGAGTCTTTAAAGTATGGCTTTGTCCCATTCGGGTCATTACATGGTATTTTTGTGATGGACCAAACAATAACTTGCACAGCAAGTCCACATAATGATACAATGATGAACCAAACGGGACAATAAACATCTACTTATGATTCAACTTTATAACAAACAAAAGTAATTTGTTTTTGTCTAGTTTTTTTTTTTGTTGCATAAATTACTAATGTACATTCACTTTTGTCACGTTTTAGTCATTGTATTTTTTTGTACATTTGAGTCGCTAAAACAGTTAACAAAAACTTTTACAACAAGTCTACATATTGACTGAAACTATACAAAAAGCCCTATTAATGAACTCAACTGTGGAAAAAAAAAACATTCTCTTAACAACTTAAACAGTACAATGAATAAAACAGGACCAAAGTGAAAGTACGTTGGTTTTTTATGCAAAAACCTCTTTTGTCTACCATAAACTTCAAAAGAGTGTAAAATTCTTTGCATATTTTATGGCAGAAGTTGGTCCTAAGAAAATACTTGACCTCATGAACGTGCCATGGTTAACGAGAGAGAATGTTGCAAGCCACTTACAGGTATTTCTTCAACTCTTGGCAATGGAAAATTTTCATTTTTTTGTTTTTTCTTTTGATAGTTTATGTGTAGTCAACCTGAGTATTCAACTAATATCATCAAGGTCACATGTAAATTAAGACTACTTTATATGCTACCCAAACATTATGCCAAGTTTTCTCATAAATTGTCTTTAAATAGTGCAGAAATATCGTCTCTACTTAACTAGGCTACAAAAAGATGATCTTAAAACTTCATCTAGTGGGCCAAAACACCCAGATCTTCCTCCAAGAGACGCCGCAACTGAAAACTGTACCGAATCTACAAAAGTTCAACAAAACGAAGTCGTCAACAGCCACCGAACTCCCAACAACCTTAATATCCAAAACTCCAATCCTACGATCCATAAAGTTGATATCATAAAACCCAAGAAAATATTAACTGGTTATGCAGCCAAGACGGAAATGAGCCACCCTTTTGAGTCAACTCAGTACCCGCCATTTAACTCAATGTTGCCGACTCAGTACTCTTGGGGTGGAGGTTCTAAGGAAATACAATTCAAACAGGAACACAACCCTCCACAGTTTCAAGTACAAAGCGGGTTTTTCACTGGTCTCGGACTGCCAGCTCAGCAGAACACTATGCCAAGTTTCCAACCACCTGATCCAGTCACCGGTCCCACATGGAGCCTGAAAGACCATCCAAATAATATGGAATTATCACCTTTTTTGCTCCAGGGTCAACATTTTTCTTCAACAAACGTTGACCATCAATACAAAGGAGTACTTGCCGAGTGTAATGATCAAGAGTTCTTATACGATACACTGAGATTCGACTATGAGTATCCTACTGACCCGTTGGAATGGCCTGTAATAGATCAAGGTCTATTCATACAATGATCATGCCACGTCATCATATGGAACGGATAGTTATGCGTTTTAAGAAGTTGAAACATGATACAGGGGCTAGAGAGATGGATCCTCGTCAGCAAAAATTTAAGGTGTGCTACTAATTTTGTTTTGGGGTACATAAATTGATCCTTTGGAACAAATTAAGTTAGAAACTTGTTTCTTTTACGATAGAATAATAATAATACTTTATACCTTGCATACAAAAACTGTACTATTAAAAAAAAAACTACTAAAAGTATCTGACTCTTGAAAACTGATGTTTGGTGAAAGTTTTCATACAAAAATATAAAGCAAAAACACAATGTAAATAAACCACTACCGTTGGATGCTACTTGCCCTTGTATGAACATTATAAATAATTCATAAAAGGGAAAATAATAAAAACAATCGTTCCGCTTTGGTGTGATACATTTGCATAACAGATTAACAGTTTCACCTGTAGCCGTTAGATATGTGATACTTTGGTTGTATAAAAGACGAACCGAAATTAAATGTTATGTCGATCAGATTGAAGCATTTAAATCCAACTTTGAAAATTTGTTAACTTATGTCCAAGGCTTGATGCAAAACTACCGATTGCCGATAGTAGGAATAGAGAGGCTGCTTCCAGTGAGACCCCCAGCTCGATAGTAGTTTTGCATCAAGCCTTGGACATAAGGCACATAACACCGATTGCCGAGTGTTATGTGCCTTATGTCCAAGGCTTGATGCAAAACTACTATCGAGCTGGGGGTCTCACTGGAAGCAGCCTCTCTATTCCTACGGGGTAGAGGTAAGGCTGTCTACATCTTACCCTCCTCAGACCCTACCTTTGCTTTGCTATTGGTGGGATTTACTGAGTATGATGATGATGATGATGATGAAAATTTGTTAACTCAAAGAAAATCATGCCCAGGGAGTTAAGTGGGTTGTATTCAAACGAAATTAAGCATATGTGCAAGTGTACAACCTGTTGAGTTTGTTCATCTCTAATCCTCAACATCTTCAAACAATAGATAATCCTTATTATTATTGTTGTTATTACAATTTTGCTTGTAAATAAGCACCTATGCATTACCAGCTATTACATTATAAGGAATATAATCAATTTCAGGTGTCACCCAATCAATAAATCAACACTATCTTTGACATCAAGGCTTATCATGCGATTTCCTACTTCGTAAAAAAGCCATGGAACTACTTAACATTTTCTTATTAAGTTCTATAAAATTCTTTGGCTTCGTTCCAAGCTTTTGTGACGTTCGTGTTGGTTGTACCTGCATAATTCCACGTTTTCTTATAATTTTAGGATATACAAACAACTTATTTCGTTATTGCAATTTGTTTAAAATAGATAAACATTTTTGAGTATATTACCTTCTGTAACTTATTGGATGGAACTCTTGTTTCAACTGTACTTGGTTTAGCTTCTATAGCCGTGCTCCATCGCAACTTTTTATCATCATTCCTAGCATTTTCCTGTTGAAGAAAGATATTCCGTCACAACCGAAGGTTATTTTAGAGTAGACATTTCATAAAAATGAGGGACTATATAGTTAAACTACCTTCAGTTTTGGTTTTTCTTCTAGCTTCTGAAAGAACTGTGTCAATAATCCAACAAAAAAACACAATTTATTTCAAGAAAACAGAAATAGTAGTTTGGTTCAGTAACTTCACGAAATTCAGACTTACCTGTTTTCTTTTTGCTGCTCTTTCGTCACTTTTAAAGCTAAATGACGATGGCACTGTAACAGATGTTGGTTTCTTTGTAGACGCGATCGATGCATCAGAATGGCTGGTGTAAAATATTTAAAATATTTCTTGTTATTATTACTATGGAAGATAAAGTATTTAAGAATATGCAACATTGATGAAGGTTCTTACTTTGTTGAATTGGACTTTGGGACAACTGTTTTGTTGCCATTGACCAAACGCTCAAGTAGTGTGGTCTAGACCTGTAAAGTAAAGTTAGGTAAAGTTATATACGATAAAATTCGACTTCTTTTAAGCATATTTTAGGATTTGAATGAATTCATTTACCTTTTGTTATCTGATTTTGGGAGTGCATGAGTATTTTTCTTTACCCCATTGACTGATGAAACCTGCAAATCAAAACAATCGATCAACCCCCATCGATACTAAATTTAAGCCAGGCAATACGACTGGGTCAACTAACTGGTCAAACTGGGTACGGGTCAAAATGGGATCAGGTTGAATTTTTATTATATGATTTTTTTATAAATTTTTAAGTATAGAGTTACGTTACTTGAAAGCACGTGTTGTTATTCTTTTGGGTATTATAGGAAGCAGTACCGATATTCGTTTGTATGGTTTTCAATCGATGTAAAACACGTGTCGATATTCTTTTGGGCATATCACAATTTTATTTTTTGGGTTTTATCTTTCGGTTGTTGTACTGAGTTGCGGTACTGTACCGATACCGTAACACACTGAATCGTTACCGACCAAATTCCCGCCGCAGCGCGCATGGGAATTTTACTAGTTTATATAAGGATGGGTAAATGATTGCCAGATTTAATTATAATAATAATAATTCAAAGACGTTAACAATAATAATAAGAATAATAAATCAAAACTTAATGAAAGAAAGTTATATTACCATGGGATTGTGCTTAAAGATTTGATTTTTAGGGTGAATTTCAGGAATCGGTGCTTTTCTACTTGAAGATTTAACCGAAGAAATTTCGGTTTTTGTCTGCGTTGCTTTTTTATCCTGTAAACAAGCATAATTTAACATTAGCAAAACAAACACATGTCAGTTTCAATAATATATGTGCATGCATACCTTGATTTGTCTTTTCTTATTTCTGTCAACATGACAAGACTGGTTTGAAATTGAAATCTTGACCTCAGAGCAACGTTTCTCCGAGGAAACATTTCCAGTTGATGTTTTTTCCTGTTCTCCTTGTCCACCACTCGAGATGATGTCATCAATATTCTTAACTTCTGAGATAACCAGATTAGCAGTAGATGAGCAAACATCTTTCTTTGATGTTGTTTCCTCTTCTGTTTCTTTGTTACTCGACACGTTTTCCTCAACGTCGCCAATTTGTGAGCAAACTAGATTAGTACTAGGTTTTTCATCAACATTGTCGTTTGATGATATATCTCGTTCTATCTCTGTGTTACTTGGAACTATAGGCGAGGTAACATTTTCGGTTGATGTTTTTTCTTGTTCCATGAGGGAAGTACTCGAGATTATGTCATCAACATTCTCGGTTTTTGGGAAAAATAGATTAATACTAGGTGAGGAAACGTCTTGGTTTGATGATATTTCCGATTCTGCCCCTTGGTTACTCATGTTTTCATCGGTAGCAACCGTCGGTGGATGATTTTCTTTATTGTTTGATATAGTAACAGGGCTAACATGTGTTTGAGGGGAGTAATTAGGAGGTCTGTTTTCCTTTTTAGGTGGTTTTGCAGATTTTTTGGATGCAAATCTATTGAAATAAGCTTCGAAAAACGCTTTTTTCTCAGCAACGGCACCTGGTCTAGAGTGTTTCTGAACGTCTTCTCGGATTCGATTATGAGAAAATGAAGACCATCTTTCCCAATCCAAGGGTTCGTTCATGAACCGCCCAAATGATACCGATGTTGTTAGGGCTCGAAGTGGGTCTCCCTGTATTAGGTAGTGATGCATCTGAGTCAATAACCAATTTCATTGACCCTCCAAAAAAGTCAAAATCGACCTTTTCAAAGGAGGTCATATTGAATATCACATATATACATACAGAATCTGTCATAAAAAATATGATTTGACCCTCAAAAGTTCAAAAGTTTGACTTTTGTGGGACCTAATTCATGGCAAACATGACTTGTTCACAAAAAGTATACAGGCGGAATCTTGTGCCAAAGGCTACTAAACAAGCCAACAACTTTGACTCCTAATTGGAATGTTTTGACTCTGAAAGTCAAATTTTGACTCTATTAGGACATAAAACTAATAAACATGACACATACAAGTAGTACACTTACAGACAGAATATTGACAAATACAAATGATGCTCAACAGTTCAAGAAAATCAGAACTGAAAGCAAAGATCACAGATATAATAGTCAAACACTTAACAATTACAATGTTTGACTCTAATGAAGTCAAATCCAGACTTTTTTAGAACAGAAGTCCTGATAAACACCAGAAATTAAGAACCTTGATTGAACCCATGAAATTTCAAGAAACTATAAACAAACAAATGCCACCAATCATAATCAAAAACCCTGAAAACCAATCAAAATTCAGGGTTTTTTTCTCAAGAAATTTTTGCACATAAACCCTAAATCCAATTAAAAAACAGAAATGAAAAATACCCTGCAAGTGAAATTTAAGTAAACCCTAGAAACAAACATAAAAATTGAATCTTTTTACAATGCCACAAAACATAATCAAAAACCCTAAAAACCAATCAACATTCAGGGTTTTTCTAAAGAAAATCTTTCACATAAACCCTAAATCCAATTAAAAAACAGAAATGAAAAATACCCTGCAAGTGAAATTCAAGTAAACCCTAGAAACAAACATAAAAATTGAAACTTTTTATCTTTTTGATATCAAAACCAAGTAAACCCTAGAAACAAACATAAAAAATTGAAACTTTTTATCTTTTCGATATCAAATTCTTGAACCAACTAACCTCTTTGAATTCGCGAGAAGCGAATAACGGTTGCGAAACCGAACGCATCAAACACGGAGCTGCTGCTGTTGCTGCTGCTTCAGCCATTGCCATTATTCTAGAGAGAGAAAGAAGAGAGAGAGAAAGTAAACTGGAATAAAAATGTCTGCTGTGTTTGTAAACAATTTAAAGGGAAGAGTGTGATATGAAGTTGATAGGAGATCTTCTAACGTCTTTGTGTTTAATTTGCTGGTTTGTTTGTTTTACTGACTAATTAAAAATGGAAATCTGAATGTTTAAATGCGGGCCCCACGCATATTCTAACGGCTATAAATTTATAAAATGGTTCCTCATAAAAATGGAAACTTTGCACTCTGGTCCATAACTTTGTTTATGGTTAAATGAAGGTTTTGAGGAAAATTTGGTGGTGTATCAAAACTGGTATTAGCTTTTAATCTTGTCTAGAAAGATCACTTATTTATTAAAATATTTGAAAATATATTTGGACATATAAAGGTATTGTGTTGACATTTAACCAATGTTTTAAAAACCGGTTCAAACCGGCCGGTGGTATCGGTTGAACTGTTCGATAGAACCGGTAAACTGCCTGATTGAACCACCCGATACACCCGATTAAACTGTTTATGAGCTCAATCCGGTATGGTATAAAAACCGGATTTTAAAACACTGCATTTAACTATATTCTGGTTACAGAATCTTAAAACTATTTTAAAAAGTCATACAGTTCTTGATTTCAAATTAACCTTAAATGCTCAGTTAAATTGATTTTTTTAAATGTTATATGTTTATAGTGATTGATATATGATCATTAACTTGTTTAGTTCTTGAAATTTTGATTTTTAAAATTGTGTTTATATTCGTAGCGTTTGATATTTGAACGTTAAGTTGTTCACATTATCCAATGATACATATATAAAGCTTTCTCTCTCTCTTTTCATATGTATAACAAAATAAAGTACCATGGATCATACATCGGAGAATACACAGACTAGATTTAGTTAACCCAAAATGTTTTATCATTAAGAACAAACTTGCGATTTTTTACATATCAATATGATGTAAAGACGATCCAAAATACAATACAATTAAACAACTATGACACAAATAGATTAGAACCCTAACAATACTCTCGATCAAACTGTAAACACAAAGATTGTAGGTTGAAGACGACGATTTAATCTTCGAAAAGGGAGAGGAGATGCTTGTTTATATATCAACTGTATTTGCAACTCCAACCTACCGCTTTCAAATTATTTCCATTTAGCCCTTGTGTATATTCATCTTTTTACATGATAAACCCCCAAAATATTATTATACACAAAACAAACAACCAATTAAAAAACATAACAAATCTATCAAACAATACTTTTTCATACAGTTCATCTTTTTTATCTTAAACTTACGTTAACAGTGCAATCTATTTTATAGAATTGGACACAATTATTTACATGGCAAGAAACACATAAACAATTGTTTAAATAGCATATGCATATAATGAACATGGTATTAAAATTAGCGACATAGACAAAATAATTACCGAAACTTAATTGAATTTTCTAATGCGTTAACAATTAGGGATTAAGATTACATAAATTGATATGCTGAACAATCAGGATCCGTGGCGCAATGGTAGCGCGTCTGACTCCAGATCAGAAGGTTGCGTGTTCGATTCACGTCGGGTTCAAATCCCTTGAATATCCTCAATTTTTTTTATTTTGAAAAGTTTGCAAGTTTTCTGTGAGGAATTTCATCAAACAGTTCCCTAAAGTTGAACAATGTTTTCTTTTTAATCAAACTAGTGAACTACGTCGTATAGGAAAAATCGGTATGAATCGGTTCTAAACCATTAACCAGCATCAGCATCAGCATATTAATTTTCATTTTTTTAAGTTGTTGGACTCTGTTTAAATCTAGATTGTGGAACATCGAATAATACAAGGAGTTACGTATGCTTTAAAAATAATAATAATAATATAAGATTTTAGATACCCATGTTTTATTCGTTCAAGCTTCGTATTGGAAACTTGTTTTGTAGTAACAAATAGTTTGTGTACCTCAAATTGAATACCTCTCCAGACATGACACGATTATATACTTTTTAGTCGAAACTATACACGTATTCTGTTAACACTATCCAACTGTATTCTAAATCTCCTATATAATCCAAAGACACTTGAGCCATTTCATTTTAAGCACATCTTCTTCTCAGGTGGGATACATGAATCCACTCATTTAATGAAATAGTTTTAAAACAATACATCTTTTTTTGGTATCAGACAGTTTATTGGTGCTTCACACATTGTAAAATGAATTCATAGGAGATTTCTCTACCAAAATTTCAATCATATCAGGAATTTAGGATCAAGTCTATCCCAAGTTCTTGAATCAAATATTTCATCATGATACCTTATCATCAACATTGATAACACCATCTTCATTGTCATTATCATTGTCATCAACATGATCATCTATCAACAATTGCATCTTCAACACAATCTCCATCAACATTTTCATCATAAACAATAACATCACCAACTTGATCTTCATCCACACCCACATATTGAGAAAAATCTTGAGGGAGGCTTATACATCTATCTACAACCCAAGTTTGAGACTTTCTTAGCTTGGCATTTTACTATCGGATAGTTGTTTAGGAGACATAACTTCTGAATATTATATAATAACTATAATCTTATAACCGATAGAAATCTAATATAAAGCCAAAAGTATAAAAATCCCTACTAAAATGGGCCTTCTACAGTCGCCCACCCGACACCCCACAAGAGATGGTAGCTAGTTACTATTGCCTGCTAGCCTTCTATACGAGTCGTGAAACAGTTTGTCATACCATGTATTGTTGTTCTGGACAACTGTCGATATGGACTTTTTGTTAAATTTGAACCCAGGTCTTTGACTTTACTTTTACATGATTAATGAACTAATATTCCCCGCTTTGCCACCATAAACTTGTAGATCTATTTTTGTGACTCGGGTAGAGTGTGTAACCCTGATGAGGCTTGATGGTATCGATACAATAAGTTATTGTTACTTTATTACAAGTTCAGTTTTATTTTATATAAACGTATATAGTCAAATTTAAAACATATAATTGAGTCGCAAAAATTTTAAACGTTAACTTTACTTTACGACAAATACCCCCCCCCCCCCCCCCCCCCTAAAATATAATCCTGAAATCCACCTAATGCCCGCTTTATAGCACCTATACCACATCGGTGTGGATAAAAGATACTCGGACATATTCTTTCAAACTTGGGATGTTTTATCTTTCTTAAAGGTTTCCTTCCCCTTTGGAAATTCAGATTTCAGATACAGATAAAAAAGGCCAAAGAATATGTGTTTTGTGATGATGTAAAAGATTTTAGAAACCTGGAAAATGCATCAAGTTTATTACAATTTGGAATTAAAAACATTCCTGATTAATTTACAACTCCCCCAATCAACACAACTTGACTTGATCATCAAACACGTTACTTTACTTTACTTGGCTCGTTTTTTGGAGTTGTTTATACGGCGTTTCTTCACGAAAGCTTGACCCAAGTCCTGATTAACATATAAATTGGTTACTGTTAATAGACTAATATAAAAATATAACATGTCAGAAAACCTAATTACATCACACAACTAGACTAGCGGGCTCGTATGCTACCCGAAACCGGTTAACTAGAAAATCAAACCGAGCCGAGCTTAAATTAGCCCAAGCTCGAGCCTAAATTGGAGCCCATTTAAAAAACAATCCCGGGCTTCATATACCAAGCTAAATCAAGCTTGCGAGGCTATTATTAAAATTAATATAACTAACTTTATTTCTGTATAATATAATATGCTATATATGAGTGTGTGTATATGTATAAAAGCTTATAACTATAAATACATCTTACATAAAGAATTAATTAATAATAAAAGAGCCGGGCTTGAGCTTGAAAGATGACTTACAAGCCTAACTCAAGTATTTTATTTAGAGCTCAAAATGAGCCGAGATCAAGCTCGATCTCTGTTAAGTTAAACTAGTTGAGCTCGAGCTCAGCTCGGCTCGTTTACACGCCTACTTGTATAGTTGTATTTACCTGACTTTGACTTTGGTCATTAGTTGACTCTTTTGAAGTCCATAGCTGCTCCAAGTTGTAATAAGCTCTTGCTTTCTCATCAAGAGCATGAACTATTAATGAACCTGAAAAAGATAACCATCACTTATTATTTAACTTCTTAATATAAATATATATTAAAGAGTATTCCCATATAATGTATACCTGAATCAATGACAATCCAGTTTCCTCCTTCTTGCCCTTCTACACTTGGTAGCAACATTCTCTTTGCTCCTGTTTGTTTTTGCTTCACCTGATCCAAAAATCAAATAACTCTTATTACATAAGGGATTTTTCATGCTTTTGTCAGCGTATGTAATGGGCTACTTTTTAAGAATGATGTCTCTGGAGGCCCACAAGCATATAGCGGCATACATATTTGCTACATCAAATGTGTATAAAAAATAGTTTGCTACACAAAATGGGGAAAATGTAAAACTCGTCGTATTCTGTTGTACTAAACCCGTCAATATTGAACATTAAAATTCAATACTATGTTGAAGCAGAATGCCTTGTTTAACTCACTAATGTAAACAACTTTCTCACAGCCTACTTAAGTGGTACAAATTAGTCATAAATTCAACTTTATTTACATGTCCATTTGTAATTTTCTTGGAATATATGATATAAAAACTAAAGTCAAAACTATTTTATTGGGCTTCTAAGTTCTAGTTCCATTTCTTCCTACCAACAAAAGATTTTCAACAATATGAACTTTTGGAGATAGGAAGCCAAAATATTGGAGTGATGATCATCCAAAAAATTATCATGCTTAGAGATTATAAGAAAACTTAAATGAGACTAGAAAACTTTGATGAAACCACATTTTAACAAAAAAACCTATATGTAGGTCTCGAGATACATATATGTATAATATCATAAGCTACATATATATAACTTGTAAGAGACACATATATGAAACTCCGTGAGCTACATATACAGAGTTTTGCAAGCTACATATATATTTTTATTTAATTACAATACTAACGTTATAACTAAAAGAAACGAGAATAAAATCAACCAAAAGTTGATTGATTGGCAGTAGTTTCCTCAGTTTTGAAGTTTTTGGTAATTTTCTCATGAACCTAACCCTAATACACAATGTGTCACAAAATCACATGTGATTTTTACTAGAAGACCTACAACCAAGGTTGGAGCACTCGCCAGTCGCTAGTCGGCCGGTGAGGTGGGGACTAGCGACTACTCGGGATTAATCGGATCGGGTCTTTTATAAGTAATTTTCAGTTTTATAAGTAATTTTCAGTTTTATGTATACGTATACATATTTTTATAGGTAAATATTTTAAGTAGCTAGGTTTTAACTCTTACTCAACTCATTTTTTCAAGTATACAAGATTAATTGTTGGAATTCACATGGTTTGGTTGGAAACTGACCGTAATTTAGAGATATTGGCCGGAATATACAGGTTTTTGCCGGAATCTGGCCGGAATCGCCGATTTTTGGTTGGCCGACTAGGTCCGACTAGGACCGACTAGGTTCGACGAGGCCCGACTAGCAATTAATGAACTGATTAACGGAAAATTACTCGTTACTGACCGACTAGCGATTAATCGCCGACTAGTCGCGATTTTTACAATGCTGCCTATAACTAGGGGTGTGCAATAACCGAACCGAAAACCAACGATACCATACCGAAACCGAATTAACCAAAAGTCGGTTATTGGTTTTTTTTACCATCGGTTAACCGAACCGACCTGAACCATTTATATTTTCATATATTTTTAGCTTTTATACCTCCATTTAATTTATTTATACCTCAATTTCATGTATTTATACCTCCATTACATGTATTTCTAAGCAAAAATTTTAGCCCTTGTTTGATTTGATTATTAACCGAACGGATTAACTGATGACTTCGGTTACGGTTAATGCTAATAACCGAAGCGAACCGTGCACGCCCTAAACTGTTCACACTAAACTGTTCCACAAACTAATAATAATCAATCAATCGGAAGAAAAGCGAAAATAATAAACAATTGCAGTAAATAAAAAAAAACATGCCTTGTAAATTAGGGCTTGAGCGATATTACGAACATGCCATTGGGAGCGGCCGGTGGCAACAACAACGAAATTGGCAAACTCCGACTGTTTTGTGACCGGTATGACTCTGACGTCATCTGCTCGAACGTCTGTGAGAATCTTCTCCACCTCCGCTAGGTTCAGTAATTCAACAACCTGATTTCCATTGGCGTTTGTAGAGTTGATTAGAGAGGAACAAAAGGAGCGATTGATGCATGATTTCCATTGGTTAATAGTTTCGGAAAGAGCACGGTTTCTCACGGATGACCACATGAGTGATGAGATTGGGAAACCGTCGGATCTGGTTGTGGAGGCGGTGGTGGTGGCTGTGGATTGGGAAGATGGTTTGATAAGTTTTGGGCCGGTTTGAAGAAAATAAGCTGGGCTGGGCTGGGCTCACGAACCAAGTAAAGTTAATTGGATATCATGGTTGACTTTTGACGATAACAGATAAAGTCAAAAACACCGGGCTGGGAATCGGACTCGGTTTAAAACCCGGTTTGGCCCTGTAGTGAATGATGGGTTGAAATCGGTTTGTAACTATTGAAGTGGTTTGGAACAGGTAAACCAGGTTTTATCGCAGTGAGTCTTTGGGTGGACGGGTTTTCTCCGGAATTGATGGCTTGGTGGCTCAGGAATGCTTATGGAGGAGGGGATGCATTTGCTCGATTGAGAGCATCCCATGATGCTTATCTGATAATTTAGTTAGCCGTTCAAAAAAAATCCTGAATTGATGGTCAAAGTGTCAAACTTGATCCACCCACCCAAAAAAAACCAGGTTGAAACCCAAACCGGCTTAATCAAAACCCGGGTTTGACAATGTTTGACTCAAACCAAATTGGTTTAGGCTGAAAGCCCGATTTCTACACCTCTAATGCTTGTGATAAAAATGAGATTACTTATCTATTTGATATAAATCAGTTTCGATTAAAATATTAAAAGAACATGGATAGTTGAATCATGGTTTATACTACCATTATTAGGGCTGGCATATCGTGTATACCCGTACACGATAAGACACGACACGATAAGACATGATACACGAAATCCCATACACGAACACGACACGATATACACGAAAATTACCTGTTAATACCTGTTAACACGATTGTTCGACTGTTATACACGAAAATTACTTGTTAATACTTGTTAACACGAACACGACATGTTATCTGAGAGTTACAAATGGAGTTTAGGGTTTTTTTTTTTTTTTTTTTGAATTGAATGAGGAATGAAAATAAAAATGAATTAAGGAACCCACACGCACATGGCTGATGAGTTTTATTTAATTTAATTTTTTATCGTGTACTAACTGGTATTAACAGGTAAACTGGTATTTAACCTATTTATAAACGAAAATTAACAGGTAATCTCGTGTCTACCTGTTTGGTACACGATACCTGTTAACTTCGTGTAGGTTCGTGTCATGTATTCATGTAAAATTGTCAGCCCTAACCATTATGTATAACTGTACTTTTTTTAATTATCATGTGTTTATTTGATTTTCGTATTTATTTTTCAAATTGCTTGTTTAGTAATAAACGTGTATTCAAGCGCAAATTCAAGGCACTGATAGGGGTAGCTCGTGTTACCCCTTAAATCCGTCTCTGTAGTGTAATTTTTTTCGTTTTATACAAAGGATACATCTGGAAGAAGAATAGAATACTGAATTTAATATAAGTCTAAATTTTATCTTAGGTATTTTTTTAACCTTTATTTATTATCTACATAATCTATCTACTGTAATAAAAGAAACCAACTTTGGGACACATGTCACTCATTGGAGTCGTCTATTTTTTTAATTAATTTTCAAAAATAACCTAATTATACATAATTATTTTGTTAATTAAATAATCTAAAACTTCTAAGTATATTAAATTATATAATTATCAAATTAATTACGGATATACTAAAATTCAACATTTTACATTTGAGTGCCAATACCTTTTACCCTTTTAAATGTTTAGCCTTTTTTTCTTTGAATTTGGCGGCATGTTGAAAACAATAACTAATGAAACTAAATAACTTATTTATCTTTATTTATATTAGTTAGTTGTTTATCTATATCTATTTATATATATATAGGGGAGGGTTATCTTGAAAATGCTAAATATCGCAAGAACCGTGAAAACGAATGAAAAAAACCAATCAAAACCGAATTTTTTTAATACAAACCTCATTGTAATTAAAATACAACATCAAAAAAGAATTTACAACATCAAATAATTCATTTATTCTCTCAAAATCACTGTTACTAGATTTTTTACATCAAAAAATAATTTACAACATCAAATAATTCAGTTCTTCTCTCAAAGTCACTGTTACTAGATTTTTTACGCATGTGTAAATGTAACAAATTTACACATGTGTAAATGGCAAACTTACACATGTGTAAATTTTCTTTATTTATGAATTCACGTAAATTTAAACGTATAATTTTATTTTCTAACATTGTATTCGAACAATAATGATAATTGTAAAAAGAAATTTTGAATTTGAATTGTTTTTGACCAAGTTCTTGTGGTTTTTTCATTTGTTCTCACGGTTCTAACGATATTTAGCGTTCTCATTTAAACTCTCCCATATATATATATAGGGTGGGGTTCCGCTACAAAGTCCATTTTTCCTACAAAGTACACAAAGTTACAAAATACCACAATTTCAGTCATAAAACACACTCAAACCCCATAAATAACATAGTGAAGTTCACTAAAATACAATATCCAAACCCTAACAGTCCTTAAAAACTTCAAACAGAACATCGTACAACTATGAATATAAAACACAACATGATAATCAACATAAAACACACTAATGTTAGTCATTTGCTAATCAAAGCCTTATCATCCAAAACGCAACACAAAACCCACAAATATGGTGTTTTAGTAATCTCTACTATGTTATTTGTGGGTTTTGAGTGTGTTTTATGGTTAATATTATGGTGTTTTATTACTTTTTACACTTTGTAGGAAAAATGGACTTTGTAGCCAACTCTCACCCTATATATATATATATATATATATACTATATAATAAAATAAACAAATGAGGGACATGTGTCATTTATTGGTTTTGGATATAGTTCGGTTTTTTTTTGTTACGTTTTATCAGTTAGTTCGGTTATGAGTGGGTTAATTCGGTTTTTTTGCACACCTCTAATTTCAAATTCTATTTTTTTTAATTTAAAAATGTTTTTGTAGTATATATGTGTTATTATAATTAGGGTGTTACACAAATGAAACTACATAAACGGTAAACGACTTATAGCCTAGCGCTATTATGGTGTGTGATGTTTTATGTATACTTTTGTTTTACTTGTCATTATTCTAGACCATTATTAATTGTAGATAATTATTATTTAATTTAAATTATTAAACATTAATTAAATTAATATAAATCTTATAAACTATAAATCATTGGCATAAACTTAACTTCAAATCGTAAAGTCTTATATAAACTAAAAAGCATTGTTTCACTTACCTGTAGATAAACATGCATATTATGTATTGTTAATGTTATCATTGTTAAATATGAGAAATTATATTAAACAACTTATTAATCAAACCAAAAATTTTAAATAGTATTAACCTACTTTAAAAAAATAATAAAAAAATCCATTTTTATTTAAAAAGATTTTTTTAACAATAGATAAACTCGTGTAATACACAGGGTTTTTTAAAGATATAACATTGTAACGCCCAAAAATTTGAAAGACTTTTAACTTAATTTACATGCGGAAACTTGGTCCCAATTTTTTATATCGTTGTATAAACTTATTTTCATGAGTATACGTCATCAACATTATCTTTTATAAAAAAAATATAATCTAATAACCTTACGTTTGTTAATCAATTACTATACAAAATGAGATCTCATTTCCATGATGTGATATTTGTAGTCCGTCCCAAGCACTTGCTCTTCAAATCCAAAGCCTTCAATGATACTTATCCACGGCATTACCTAAGGTATTACAAAACCTTAAGTTAGTTGTATAACATCTAGGAAACATGGCAAAAGGTTTGCATTAAAATAAATTTTAACACGACAAAAATGGATAGGCGAAGACAAATCCGGCGTAGGCTACACCGGCCATGGCATAACCTACACCCACATGCACTTTGGTGTAAACCACAACATATTACATAAGGTATTTGGCTTAAGCTTCCACAACATGCGTAGTCTATCTTGGGAGGGAAATAGGCAACCACCTTCAGCATCAATTTACCATCATTAAACTTATTCGATTTGTATCGATCCATGCGACCTGTTAACATGTCCAAACTCGATCCTTGCCATAATAAAGATCATTAGTAAATGTATCCAATCTATTTGCCATAAACCAAATCCCTGAGATCACACATTTCATTTATAAAATCATAACGGGTCAAAATCTCAATATTCACCGTGTTGTAACATTTTAATCATGTCCCATTTACTTATTAGATTTCGTTCTCATCTAAGTATCATATTATTAACGTAATTCACAAACTAAAACTATAAAGACTACTTATCCACCCTCTTGACCCGTCACCATTTGGTTAGTGATGTATAAACTTTTGACCCGTTACAACATTTTTAAACATAATGCTGTCAACAACTATTTTATGAAGAAAACACCATCAAAACCCATTAAAGAATTTCATAAAAATCTACAAAAATTACATAAAATCATTTATAATGTTATCCAACTTCTCACTAAAAATCATGCCAAAACAAGATGGTTAAGGCTCCGAAATGACCTCTGCAAGTAGGCTGACCTGGTTGCTGTCAACCTATATTTTGTTGACAAAACACCCACAAAACCACATCAAACATTTTCAGAAAAATCTACAAAAATTACATAAATTCATTTGTAATATTATTTAACTTCTGACTAAAAATCATGCCAAAACGAGATGGTTAAGGCTCCGAAATGACCTCTGCAAGTAGGCTGACCTGGTTGCTGTCAACATATATTTTGTTGACAAAACACCCACAAAACCACATCAAACATTTTCAGAAAAATCTACAAAAATTACATAAAATCATTTATAATATTATTTAACTTCTGACTAAAAATCATGCCAAAACGAGATTGTTAAGGCCCTGGACAAACCTCTGCAAGTACGCTGACCTGGTTTGGACAGCAGATGTAAATCAGTTTAATTAAGCCCGTTTAACCTAAAATCTTATTTAGAACCTAAACACGTGTTTCGGGAATGTTGAAACTGTATTTCATGTTGTAATGAAATCGTTTAATGCCCGAACTAACTCTCGATCTGTAACTATGCACTCTAGACAACAACATAATCTTCAACCCAAATTAATCTCAACAAACCTTATAAGAATATATGTACGAACGAATTTTACTATAATATAACGACATATAATAGTTAAGTCCCATATCTAAGGTATGGATGACTTACCTCATAGCTCATCACCTTGTAGGTCTTAACTCGTTGATCATGTCTTCAAGTTCCATACGACATTCTTATCCCTTGTTGTCCATCAAGAGTCTTATGCATTAGCCGTTTTGTATTCATACAAGTCAATTACATATATTAACGTCTATAATAACCCATTTGCATCTAAACTTGATTAAGCTCATTTAGGTATCCATCATATTCAACATAAAAAGATGAATATCACATACCACTTATTTTGACCCGATACATATTTTCTTACTTTGTATCCATACATAGCCAATTATTTTGTTACAAATTAAACTATAACATGTATAAAAGTTTAAGATCATTCAATATAATGATTTTAGGCTAAGAGATATCAAAAGCATAATCAAATCTACCAAAAGGTTAGTTGAGGCTTTTAATCAAACACTTTGTGGCGTTCAGAATGTTACTAACCTGAGATCATTCATACATTGATCTAATTCACTATTTAAGAACATATATTTCTACAACTTGATAAACAAGTTTATTTAATAATTAAATCACTCATAACCAGCATGTTAGACCCAACATAACACTGAAATCATCAAATCTCAGTTTAGGTAAAAATCCCCAATTAGTATAAGAACCCTAAAAAAACTAAAGTCGTAAATTCCTCAAATCAATATGTTATAACTCATCACGATTTTGATTCAAGGATTTAATTCACATCAACAAGCTAAAACATATTATATGTAGACTCTAACATACATGCATCATGAAAACACAACATACACACTTTCACATACTCAACAAAGATGAGGATTCTTGTAAAATTCATTACCTTTTGTGCATAGCTATAGCATTACTACATTACACTAACAATGATTCCCAACATTTCAGCCCTTACATCAAAAGCATGCTATTTTTCACAAGAACAAGTAGTGTGGATCAAATTCATGCTTACCAAAGGGTCTTGATCTTGTATAGTGTTGATTAAAGCCTCCAATTCCTTGTTTGCTTCTCTAATTTTGGTTGAAAAGAATCATAATGATCCGAATCAGCCTTAAACGATCTCCATGATCATTTCTTTCTTTCCCCCAAATGTAAAAATACGTGGATCTTAGTATAGGTCACCACCTCATTTAGTTAGTTTGTCTAAATGCCACCTTTAGCCCCTCTACTTATTATTTTATAATATTTTAAACTTAAACTTTAATTATTCATGTTTGTAACACCCAAGGTTATAGAAATTAGGCCAACATTTACTAAAAAGTTAACATATAAAAAATATTTATTAAAATTTATAACGTACAAAAATTCAGGATGTTACAAACATTTTTTTATTATTTGTTATATAAAATTAAATTTATTCAACCCGTACAATACACGGAGTTTTTTTTAAATATAACTTTTTTTTATTATTTAGTATATAAAATTATATTTCTTCCACCCGTGAATACACATTGTTTTTTTTTAAATATAACTTTTTTATTGTTTGGCATATAAAATTACATTTATTCAACCCGCACAATACACGAGATTCTTAAATATATAATTTGTTTATTATTTAATATATAAAATTATATTTACTCAACACGTGTAAAAAATGAGGGTTTTAAAAATATATTGTTTTTTATTTAGTATATATATAATTACATTTATTAAACCCGTGTAATACACGGGGTTCTAACCTAGTTGCATAAATATAAGATAATATTTTTTTTGGATACCTCTGATTTTATTTAGTAGATTCATCGTTGCATGTCTCACTTACCAATATTGTTATGTATAGAATCTTTGAGAAAAAAAAGTAACAATTATATAGAATGTAATAATCACTAAATTATGTATTTTTAATGAAATTCCGTAGATTATAAATTATTCTTTTAGTTGCAAAAAGAACAATGATGTTTAGTAAGCGTTCGCCATCTTTGGTAGTTGTATGGTTTAATGGAATGTCAACTTTTCTGTTTTTATAAAGCATTCCATTATTGAATTTATTGACCAAATTTATTTATTCATCATCAAAAACATTAATAATTAGTTATACTTTAATTATCTGTAGAAGGAATCACTAATTATATAATTATATTAAAAAATTATAGAATTATATTAAAAATATAATTTTAATATGGCTCTTGCAAGAAACGTACACCTAAAAAGGGAAGGAATCATTAATTATATAATTACTAGGTTAGAACCCCGTGTAATACACGGGTTAAATAAATGTAATTTTATATATCAAATAATAAAAAATATCTTTAAAACCCTCATTTATTACAGGGTTGAATAAATGTAATTTTATATACCAAATAATAAAACAATATATCTTTAAAAATCTCGTTTATTACATAGGTTGAATAAATGTAATTTTATATATTAAATAATAAAAAAATTATATCTTTAAGAACCCCGTGTATTCTATTGGTTAAGTAAATTTAACTTTATATATTAAATAATGAAAAAAGTTACATTTTTAAGAACCTCATGTATTGTATGGGTTGAGCACATGTAATTTTATATACCAATCAATAAAAAGTTATATCTTATTATATCTTTACAAACCCTATGTATTATTAAACATTTGTACAGGATTGAAAAAAATGATGCAAACTACAGGGACTAAAATGACATTTAACTCTTTACATTATATTAATTTATATTTAGTGTACGTCTTTTGTTATTTCAAGATAAATAATTTTGAAATCTAATAAATATTTCAAAAGACTATATTATCTTCTATACGAATTGTTTGAATTTATATTAAATTTTATTTTATAATTATTTTTTATTATAATTTAGTAGGAGATAGAGATGAGAAAACTAAAAAATAGATGGCTCCAATGAATGACATGTGTCCTCCCATTTATTTCTTTTTTATATAGTATAGATAGATATTAAAAATATTCTATAATATATTAAAGAGTAAATTTCTGTTTTCGTCCCTGAGGTTTGTCAATTTTAACTAGTTTAGTCCAAAAATCTAATTTATAACAAATCCAACCCTGAAGTTTGCATTTCTTAACGCTTTTCGTCCCTAAGGGTGCTTTTTCATTTAATTCTTAAGGATGAAAAGCGTTAAGAAATGCAAACCTTAGGGATGAAAAGCGTTAAGAAATACAAACCTTAAGGAAGGTTTTGTTATAAATTAGATTTTTGGACTAAACTAGTTAAAATGGACAGACCTCAGGGACGAAAATAGAAATTTACTCTATATTAAAATATAATTTTAATTAGGCTCTCTGCAAGAAACGTACACCTAAAAAGGGAATATAGCTATTTTTTAATGTTTTTTTTTCTATTTTCTATTTAAATTAAAGTTATCAAAACAACAAACTTCTTAATGTTTGTTTTTCTATTTTCTATTTAAACTAAAGTTATCAAAACAACAAACTACTTAATTTTTTTTTAATTATCAAAACAACAAACTTCTTAATGTTTCTTTTTCTATTTTCTATTTAAACTAAAGTTATCAAAACAGCAAACTACTTAATGTGTTTTTTCTATTTTCTATTTAAATTAAAGTTATCAAAACCACAAACTACGAAATATGAAGAATCTATGATTCTCGCATTTACCTAAAAGCAACGGCGGATCTAAAAAATCCGCATAAAGGTAATGTTTCAATAAAAAGGGGAAGGAAATCGAAAAAATGTCAAAATTTTTCAAAATTTACATTACCGTCATAGCGTCACTGAAGCGTCAAAGGGCAACTAGGGTTACCCCTTGTAACACTATAGGTCCGCCCCTGCCTACAAGCCTAGGAAACTATAAAATATGATTAATCTTAAAGTAAAAATTACTAGAATTACGTTTGTATAATAACGTTAAAAACCTAACAAGTGTGAGGAGGGTTATTAATTATTGATAAAATGGTTGATGAGATATAAGGGTGCCAATGTCATCGAACTTCTTGAATCAAAGGGATTTACGTGGTAAAGATCATCTAGATTTTTAGCTTACTACAAAAGACCAGCATTTGCTATTTAAACCCCTTACCCAAGTTCAAATCTCTCCTAGAGATGCTCTCCCACATTTACATAATTTGCACTTAGCAAGAATCGAACCTGAGACTTTTTCAGAAGAAAATCACTTAGTGAAAAACCCTCTGACCAAATGGCTATACCATATTAGTAGAAAAACAAACAATTGTTGACTTTTTGAGCTTTTACAATATTTTTTTTCAAAACGTAAATAACTATTTTATATATTATTTTTATTTTTATTAAAATACACCATAAAATTGAGCGTTAATTTAATCGTTGATTTAAGTGTTATACCATATCCAATGCAAAATGAATTTTTTTACAAAAAAATTGCCACATCATCTCCTTATTCGACTCACAAACCCCATTCTCTCTCTACAAATGAATGCACTTAGCCAAAAACATTTATATCATCTCTCTACTCTCTTCCGCTCTCCTCCAACTCATCACCAATGTCACAAATACAACTCAAATGCATTGCATCGGGGTTGGTCTTACAATGGATGCGATTTTGATCATGGTATTTCATATTATTTCAATATGGTGTTTTAATTATTTCCAGGTGACATCTTATCTACGTCCAGGTGTTTTAGTATTTTTCAATAGGGTGTTTTAATTACAACAAGACGTTTTGTTTGGCTCTATTTTTCTGACGTGTCAGCTCTTATCCCCTTATGACAGGTGACGTTTTTTGATGGGTTTCTACACAATTGTTTTTTTTAGCATAACTCACCCTATATATACGAAAGTATCATGCTAATGGTATACCTAGCTCCATCGACTTCTTTAATACAAAACTAATCTTAAATAGAAATATAAAAAATCGTATAAATATTTGTAGGTAGTGTTGATAAGATAAGATGTAATTTGAAAGAGAAAAACTTACATGTATGAAGCTTATTTAACAAATAACTTTCTAAATGAGGTAATTTTGATGGAGACAATAAAAGGTTAGAAAATAACACGTAGCTATCCAACAAAATTAATATTGTTTTGATGTAAATGACATAATTTAGAAAGGTTTTATAGACGTAATCCCCAACCAAACAACACATTACGTTCTATAATAAAAATGTATACTAATAACACCTATAAGAAATAGGGATGAGCTCGGTATTTCGGTATTGGTATCGAATTTCCTGGTACTGAAAATACTGATATTGAATTTCGTCAAATATGACAGTACCGGTATTTAAGGGTAAAATTTGATAAAATACCGGTACATACAGTACGGATACCAAAAACACCAAAAAAATAAGTACCGAAAAAAATCGATAGAGAAAATTCGATACCGGTACCAAGAACCGTATATTCATCCGTAATAGGAGACAAAACTGATGAACATAGACACAAAAACTAACGCAAAATACCTTTTTCTTTATGATCAGAATCCATAAAAGAAGTAAAGCCTGTTGTTTGTTAACTTGTTACAGTTGTTGGATCATCAACACCTGCTCTGCTATCTTCCTTCTTCTACAATTCCTCTTACATTTCTTTCGCATTTTTCTTCCAACATTTCACATCAATTCACGTGATTACCACCACTTACACACACAACTCGCTTTCATTAGGGTTCTTGGTTTGGTTTAACTCCACCGACAACCTTTCTGATCCACCAATTTCAACCAGATCCAGCTACTTTGTTACATTTCTAACCTGGGTTTCTTTCCAATTTTTCATTTTGGTCAGTATTCAGTTTTGCACACCAAGTGTTCGACGAAATTACCCTCACTTCTGTACGGTTCTTTACTCGCGATTTGTGTGTTTTCGAAGAGGTGTTTTAATGTTTTAACTTATAGTTGTCCGAAACTGGCTTCAATTTGAGGTTCTCTTCGCTGTAAATGTTAATTTGACATATTAGGGTTTATGAATTCAACTGTATGAGAAATTGAAGTGTTTTCAAGCCAATTTGGGATGGTTTATGCTTAAAGACATTGCATTTGAAGCTGCAGTTGGGGTTCTTAACGTGGGTATATGTGTGTGATGGAAATATTGTGTTCAGTTGCATATATGGGAGCTTGCTTGATGTTAAATGATGCATATGTTGGTTCTCCAAGTGGGAATTATGTTACACCTATTGCTTAATAATCAGATTTTTTTGAATATATCTTGGAATTTCAAGGGTTTCTTTGATCATCGAGCTCTTAGTACTTCAATCTGAATATGTTTCGTCTGAATTGAGTTGTTTGGCCGGACAATAGTGGTGGTGGTTACCGGAATTTTGGGGTAGCAAAATGCCTCCGTCACCTGCGATGAGATGTTCTCCGGGAAGGGAACCAAGAGGCGATAATCATAAAAGAGGACGCAGTTTAGAGAGTTTAATACCGATAAAACAAATTGACGATGATCTTGCTTTATTCAATGAGGTGCAAAGCAGAGAAAGAGATAATTTCTTGCTCGAGGCCAGTGATGATTTTGAAGACATTTTCGGTAATCTTTATTTGCTTTTGTTCATTTTAAGAAATTTCGGTTTTTCGGATTACGTTATTCGAAAGCATTCATTACAGGACCCATTTTAAACAGAGAATACACAAGAAGCTCGTAAGCACTTGCACGTATTGTTTAAGGATATAATGTGAGATAGAAAACGAGGTGGTTATGCGATTAAATAACCACCTTATGTCAATATCAATGATAAAAACAACAGTGCAAGTGTTCATGTGCCTCTCGCAGTTCTTTACATAGAATTGGTTCTGTATCAACCTAATATTTAAAAAGTAGATAAGCAACCATGAGGGGTGTGGATTAAGAAAACCGTTTGTCTGCATTTATTAGGGTGACATAAGCTGTTAGGATTAAGCAGTTTGAGATTGCTTATTTCAAATTGATTTCTCGGTGGATTCAAAATTATAAATTTGCTGATTTTGCTCTATGTGCATAAGCATACGGTGTTCAAATAAGCAAAAATTCCAATCTCCAAAATCCAAACACTCTGTGGTCAGCTGATTATTTATGGCCGTTGACCTTTTAAATTCTTCAGTAGTCAGATGTTACCAAACACTCAACTGATTGTGTTATTATCACAACTTAAACAACAGATGCGCATCCAAACACTATTTCCTGCAAACCATTTTGTTACATCTGATTAACTAATTATTACATAATAGATTATGTATAAAAGAACATCGTTTCAGATCTTCGGTTTGTTTTTTAAAAGGGAAAGTAGTAGTAAGTGAAAATTTTCTAATTTTCTTTTTGCAGCAAGTAAGTTGCGGTATTTTTCAGATTACAAGCTTGGGATAAATGTTCCTGCTCGAGGCGAAAGCAGTGATCTCCTCCATGCAGAAGAGGAGAAGAACGATTATGAATGGTCGGTACTTATGCGTTCCGTATGCTCTTTATTTCATGTAGAATAATGGATAATTTGGTTTGAAAAGAATATACTCGGAAACTGTAGAATGACAATATTCCCCTAAATTCAAAGCTCTCGTCAAATCCACAACTGTAAAAATGACAAAAATGGACCCAACTCTACTAAAAAAAATCAACTCTAGATGGAATTATGATAATATTCTGAGTAGACTCAGGGCTATTTTTGTCATTTTACAACTCTAGAAGTGACAAAAATCTGTACAGGGGAATTTTGTCATTTTACTATTTTCCATCAAGTTAACTTTTTTTTTCTTTTCTGGAATTGACACAAACGAATCCAAATTTACAGTTGAGTGGCCCCTAAAGTTTTAATATATGTGTGGTCTATATATGCATCATCACAAAAACGAACCTGAACTATGAAATAATTGTTTAATTCCATGATGGTTATTTTTTTAGTTAGTATGTGTGTAACTTTTTTTAGTTTGTATATGTCTTAACTTATTTCTCATAACATTAAAGGTTATTAACTCCTCCGGATACACCTTTGTTTCCATCTTTGGATGATGAAGTGCCACAAGTTAATGTTGCACAAAGGGGTAGACCTAGGACTCAACCGATTTCGATTTCAAGATCATCGACTGTAAGTCATCTTTATTGGTTTATTACCAACTATAATTTATTTGGCAATAAAAAATAACATACAATAATGTATGAAATCTATATTTTTAGATGAAGAGCCATAGAAGCAGTAGAGGCAGTGCAAGCCCGAACCGTGTGAGCCTGTCTCCTCGATCTCATAATAGCGCGTTTGAATCTAGAGGTGTCCGTGCCATGTCAGCACCTAGTGCTAGTCCACCTACCGTTTTAAAACCCGCTACCTCGCCGCTTAGATCATCTCCACCATCTCGAAAACCCGTAACACCCATTCCACGGGCTTCAACACCGCCTTCACGAAGGTTAAGTACGGGATCCAATAACAGTACCCCGGGTTCAAGGGGCAGTAGAGGAAATTCACCTTCACCAAAAGTCAAAGCGTGGCAGTCAACCATTCCCGGTTTTTCCTCCGAGGCCCCGCCAAATCTTAGGACCTCGTTGGCGGATCGACCTGCTTCGTATGTACGCGGGTCCTCACCGGCTTCTAGAAGCAGCAGACAGTCGATGTCCCCCACGGCTTCTAGAAGCATCAGTTCATCTCATAGTAAAGGTTCGGTTGGTTCATCTAATGATGATGACGTGGAATCTTTTTCATCTGTTGTTGTCAGTGGTGGCACACAACGGTTAAATTCAAGAAGAGTTGGTGGCTTACAATATAACCATAAGAAGACGCCACATCAGCAGTTTTCAAAAAAACCGAGTAGCATGGTTTCATCTAGTTCTGCTCCCAAGAGATCTTTCGACCTTGCGCTCAGACAAATGGTATTTGTTCTAGTCCACTTTAATTAATCGATGGTTGTAAATATTTTCATGTAGAATGCGACTTTCGTCCAAAGATTTGTTTTTTTTGCATCTGGATCCAAAAGATTTGAAATCTTGTCATTTTCATCGGCTCGTTAACTCCATCCATTTTTCTTCATTAAGTCGGGTATTTTTGTCTTTTTTGTTAACTTAAAGGGCAATTCGGTCATTTGAATACTTGTACATTATGCTAAATGCTTGTACATAAAGTGAAAAAGACTGAAATGCCTTTTAAGTTAACCAAAAAGATGGAAATACCCCTGACTTAATGAAGAAAAAATGGATGGAGTTAACGAGCCGGATGAAAATGACAAGATTTCAAACCTTTTAGATCCAGATGCAAAAAAACAAACCTTTGGACGAAAGTCGCAAAACTGGCCAAACCTCAAGGATGAAAATGGCATTTTACTCTTTTCGTATTATTGTAAATATTTTTTGTTCTTATTTATTAATTTCTTTTGTAGGATCATAGAAAAGGTCCTCAAAACATGTTCAGGCCACTACTTTCTAGTGTCCCGAGTTCGAGTTTTCATGCCGGGATATCAAGTTCGCCTCACAATACCATGATTACAAGAAATTCTTCAGTTACTAGTAGTAATGCAAGTTCTGGGCATGTATTAGGTGGTGTACATGAACCCGAAACGGGCCCGGATGATGTAACTAGTGAGCCCGTAAAAATTCAAGATCCCGATGTCAGTGATGAAGTGTTTCTGATGGAGAAAGATGATGGTGGTCTAAATGAATCATGCGATCCAACAACTTTGACTACCGGTTTGACTTTTGATGGTATCGGGGATATCGATATTCAAGTGGGTTTGTTAATATGTTCAAAATGTGGGTGTAAGTTTTCTCCAATTGGATTAGAAGACAACATTAATCTTTGTGGAGAATGCAGAGAGTCGTATTCGCCTTTGACTGTTGTTGACCCGGTAACTGAATCTGCTACAACAGTTGACCCTCAAGTGGCTGTAGCTGTAGTCAAACCCCGATCTAGTCAACATGATGTTGCGGTCAAAGACGGTCAAAGTACATACGGGGAACCAATTTGGAACTTTTTAGCACAAACTTCTCTTTCTCGATCACGGTCAGAAGAAAGCGAGACAAAACAAGTCAACCATGACACGGTCGACTCATCAAATTCAAAGGTTGACTCTTTAGAAGGAGCGGGAATTTCGTTACTGCTAAAAAGGTCAAATAGTATAAAGGGTACGGTTGTACGGAACATGACCTTTTCAGCAAGTAGTATTTCATACGATGATTTTTCATACGTTAGAGACAGTACAAATAATAGCATGAGAAGCTTGTCGGTTTCGTCTTCAACCGACTTTTCTGGAGTCAATCGACAACCCGGTGCCCGATTACAACGGGAATTGAGTAGCACAAAATCTGAAATCGAAACTTACAAATTTGACCTCAATAATACCAAGAGTGGATCATCCTTATCTGCTACCTCGAGCCATGCTTGCCATAATGAAGAAAATGACACTTTTACCCCCGAAAACAACAATGGGGGTGACTTCGAAACGGGCCTGGCTCAAACTCATGTTGATTCTAGGGAATCTTTATTAACCGATTGTTCGAAAGTTGAAAAAGCCGCTGAATTTCAAGAAATTGAAGGCTCTGGATGTGATATCACTCGTGTTTCAGAGACTTGTACTTTGGAAGATCGTACTGATGTTGATAAAGTTCATCCGGATACAATTTCTGGAGAATCTGATCAAGCGGGTCGGGTTTCTCCTGGTTTAAAGTGTGACGGGTCGCTAAGTTCAACAAACAGCATAGAAGAATCACAAGAAGTTGTTTCTGATAAGGACCGCGATACTGCTGATGATACAAGTAACATTATCGGTACGTATTTCATGAATGATGATGTTTTTTCGTAAGTTATTAGTTTATCATTATACGAATCTTTCATGAATGATAATAAGTTTCTTTTGTTGCAGAAGAATCAGTCGTTGTGGTCAAACACAAAGGCGAAACGAGAGGAAGAAGTTTGACTTTAGAAGAAGCAACAGACACAATACTTTTTTGCAGCTCAATAGTTCACGATTTGGCACACAGTGCTGCAACAATAGCCATCGAGAAGGAATCCCGTTTGGCTTCCGTGGATGACAACGGTTCTTGGCCACTCATTCCCGCCACCCGGAAATCTGATATCGGGAAACCCGAGTTTCAAACCCAAACCACAACCAAACGCCCATCAAAGTCTCAAAGGTCTAGACAGAAAAAAGAGGCCGAATCCGACCCGACAAAATCCCCAAACACCATGGAACACCAAGGTCAAACGGGTCAACCGAAGACCCGTATTGTCGGGGTTCGGGACTCGAATAACGGAGAGAGTAAGAAACCTCCAATGCTGGAATCAAAATGCAATTGCAGAATAATGTGAAGGTGGTCAAAGTTGTATATTGGTGAAATGTAAAGGTTGGGTATTAGTGAGTGTGTAGGTTGACCGTTGACGGATGTAAAAGAGTTGTTGTATGGGGTATTTACTATTTAGTGTTTGTATCCTTACACGTATAAACAAGAAGGAAGCCCGTTGTTGATTTATTATTTGTCTTGTACATTTGGAATGTGGGCTATTTTTTTGTAATTTTATTCAGGTGAAAGTATTAATAATTTTTTTTCAATTCTATTCATCTCCTTTTCAGTTTCTTTATATCATGATATCATCATATACATATACGAACATAGGCACATGCAGTTAGCTAAGTTGGTGTGTTTTTTGTATTTGGTTTGGTGTGGGCTAACTGTTGTTAGCTCCTTTAATTTATAAAATTTTTGTTGGCCTTTCAAAAAAAAAAAGTTAGCTAAGTTTACTTTTTTAAATGCAGCTAAATATATGTAGTAAGATTCAGTCAGATATTACTTTACTATGATATAAAATATACGTTCACAACTCATATGAATGAATACAGATATAAATTACAAGTTGAGTCATTTTTAAAATTCAACATACCTTTAGTATTTAACATGGAGCCACCGAGGACACAAAACATATCTTTATTAGCCATAATAATAGGGTTATTGGATTTCAATAATTCAAAGTTTGACCAGTTAGCTAATAATAATCTGAACTTAAAAAATTCCCTCTAACGATCCCAACTTGTAAGAATTTGGTCCCTATTAATCCTTTTATAACATATAAGGCTAGAGGGTATGGTGATGGTCCTCTAAGGGAGGATGATCCGCCACGTAGGCGCCACGTCATAGTCCTCCCAAGGATGGTCCATCCCCCAAAAGTAGAGGGTATGGGAGGATGGTCCTAGTCATAGTCCTCCCCACCACTTTTATGTTTTTTTTAATCTTCTACCTTTTTTTAACATTTAACAAATAAACTAACAAAAAAAATTATCATTAATATTAAAAGACATTCCATAAAAAAAAAACACACTTAATAAAAAAAACAAACATAAACTTAATAAAAAAAACATGGAGTTAAATAATTTGATGTTTTTTCATGATGTCGTCTTGTAGTTTTTTCAACATCGAACGTTTCGGCTCGGGATACTCATCGACATCCATCGATATTATTTCCCATTCCTTGAGCCGAATTTTTTCATCGGAAATTCGGATTTTCTCATTCGACAATCGGACCTTCTCGCGTAACTTTTCTTCCGCTACACGACTTTTTTCTTCGACGGCCCGCTCCTTCACCTTCGTCTTTTGGGCCGAGACGTCGTTGTACATTTTTAAGTGTTCCATAAACTCTTCCATCTTCGGGTCCACCTTTTCCTTTTCTTTCCCCTTGGCCCGCTCCTTCTTTGATTTGTCTCGGCCCGGTGGACGCTCCACTTCATGTACGGCGTACTCCTCTTCGTCAAAGTCGGCGTCATCATTTAAGTTTATTTGACACCTCGCGTCCGATCCACCGGGGCTAAAACTACCCGTTTCCGATGTTTTTTGGCGTTTCGCCATCTCCACCTCGTTGGGAATCGGCGCCCATTTTGGTTCCGTTTTCAAAATTTCCCACGCGCGAACGTGAGCAAAGTTGGTATTACCATTGTTCGCCTTATACTTCTCCAACGCTTGTTTGAACACATCGTCGTCGCTCATGCAGCTACGATGCCCACTTGTATATATTTTATTATATTCCTCGCAAAACCTATTGACGGACGCGTTCATCTTCCGCCACTTTGATGACACCGAGTCGATATCTCGATACGGGCCTTGGTCCATAAGGTCGAGGAACTTCGCCAAAACCTTGGACCAAAACCCTTCACCCGTTTGGTTATTACCTATAAAAAAAACAAACAAAATATATAAAGTTAGACAAAATAAACAAACTGTTTTCAAAAATTAAAAATAAAAAAAAATAAACAAACTTTAAAAAATTAGAAACTGTTAACAAAAAAATTAGAAAAACAAACTTTAAAAAAATTGTATAAACTTTAAAAAAAGATAAACCTTAAAAAAAATACGAACCTTTTGTCGGGTGTGTAGACGTGCCTATGTAAGCCTTGGCTAAGGCTTCTTCTTCGATTGGCGTCCACTTAGTCGACTTCGGTTTGGACGATTGCTCACCCACCACTTGCTTGCCTTTGTTTCGTTTTCCTTTAGGCGGTTGGGTTTCGGGAACAACCTCCACATCGTCGTCGGGTTCGGATTGTTGAAACGGTTGCGTCGGGATCGGTTGGGGTTGAACGGGTGGTGTCGGGTTCGGTGGGAAATTATAAGCACCCCGCATCATCATTTGTTGAAGGGCTTGATTTTGAGAGAATTGAGGGAATTGGTTTGGCGAGTGTTGGAATGATGCAAACGCATTTGATGAATATTGCGAGAATTGGTTCGGTTCTAGCGTCGGATAATATCCCGGAACCGAGAAAACATTCGGTTGGGTCGGGTTGTTGGGATTGTTCGGATTGTTGAAGGGATCCATGATAGAGTATAAGGTTTATAAAAGTGGAAGAAGATTTATAAAAATTGAGTGAGAGAGATGAAATTTTGGGGTTAAATTTGTGAATGGAGGTGAAAATGGAATGGAAATATATATATTTAAATTTTTTGACCGTTTGTTTGTTTTTGGAAAATGAATTTTTTTTATATAACGGTAACTTTTTGGAAAAAGGGGGCCCACATTTGGTTCGTCGCCAACGTCTAAGAAGGGACGGTGAGGACGGGGACGGGTTGATGTAGCTCGCGTCGCCGGACCAGGATGGGTGGGGGGACGGACCCATACCGTGTAGCCTAAGAATTTGACATACTCAATAGACTCAAGTGCCTTCTTAATTGAATTAAATGCACCTATAGTTTGAAAATGATCGATGAGAGCCAAATTCTTACAAGTTGGGATCGTTGACACTAGTACCCCTAAATCCAATAACATGTTTCATTTCATGTACATGTGAGATCTGATAAAGAACGAATATTATTAAACTAAACCAAGTAGTAAGTATATTTATTGTAAGTTTTTAGATGAATAATAGTAATTGATAAGAAGGTATCAACAAGCTAGAAATAACAAGAGCATATTCTACAATATTCGAATTTTCCAATATAATATATTAGTTCAAACAGACAGACAGACAGCGGTGAGCATCTTCATTCTTCTTCTTCCTCTGCCCCTGCGCGCAAATTGCACAACACTTGCATCTTTACTTATCCAGCAATTTCTGGTTCAGGCACACACACACCTGTAAATTGTAATCATTTACAAAAATGAGATCAGTAACAATAATAAGACTGTTTACGTCACAAAATTCAGTTACATCTTCTTCTTCTTCTTCTTCTTCTTCTTCTTCTTCTTCTCCTGTGTATTATATGAACTATGCTCTCCTTTCTGCACTCGTTGCTTTCGCTCTTGCTCAATCCATCAAGGTCTTCATCACCTGGTACGTACGTACGCTTCCTTTATTAATTTACACCTTTTTTTTTTCTTCTTCTTCTTCTTCTTCTGCTTGAATTGAATGTGATATTATCATCTTACCTACCATATACATACTTGTTTGATGTTTGTTAATTACAAATAATAAACGATTAGAATAGAGATCCAAATGCCTTCTTTTGGCACATGTTTATGGTTAGTTTTAGTGATACATCTTAAGAGTCTTATTATCATTTGGTAGAATTGCAGGTATACGGAACACCGATGGGACCCTAAGCGGCTTATAGGATCGGGTGGCATGCCTTCATCACATTCTGCAACGGTAGCTGCTCTTGCGGTTGCTGTTGGTTTTCACGATGGCCTTGGTGGTTCAAGCTTTGCAACTGCCCTGATTTTAGCTATTATAGTATCATCTTTTGTCTCTATCATTTCTTTTACTCATTTACAAAATTGGATTAAATAATCTCAACTATTACCAACCTATTGGCCGGCAACTAACGAAATGTTTCGTTAGAGTCCCACCTTTTAACCTATTTTTCTTTAGCGATCTCATACTAACTCAAAGTCTGAAAGTTCACCCAATTCGTTTTTGCTAACGTGGACTGCCACATAAGCAATCCACGTCATCAAAGCTTTGCCACATAATCGGTTCACAACATCAGAAGTTTGACTTTTTGCCACATAAGCACTCCACATCTTCAAAACTTTGACTTTTTACCACATAAGCAGTCCACGTCAGCAAAAAAACTAACCGGGTTGGACGGTTAGACCTCTGTTAAAAAAAGCTCGTTGGGAGAAAATAGGTTAAAAGTTGGGACTATGACGAAACATGTCATTAGTTGGGACTGTTGTTGTCCAACAAGTAATATTTGGATTATTTAAATCTAATTTTCCTAATCGTTTTAAAACGTTTATACAAGGGATAATAAATAGGCTACCAAGTAAAAAATCCCCGCTAATTTAAAGCTTTTTTCATATCTACTCATCGATAGTTGTGAAAATGACAAACATACCCTTCAATATATTCAAAAATCTCTTTGACTAGTTTGTTTTTTTTTTTTTTTACAATTTCTTAAAGTGACCATTATATAATTTGTATATTGTGATTCTAAAGATGAAATTGATGATAGGTGATGTATGATGCGACTGGTGTAAGATTGCAAGCTGGGCGCCAAGCAGAGGTTGGTCTCTGTTATTTCAAGCGATCATGCAAAAAATTTACCCAACATATAGACTTTACATAAAGTTATTAGTCAGGGACATATATTCTTGTATATATATGTCACAAAAATTGTAAATTTGTCAGGTTCTGAATCAAATCGTGTATGAACTTCCTGCTGAACATCCCTTAGCTGAAAGAATGCCATTGCATGAACTTCTTGGTCACACCCCTCCTCAGGTCCATTTTCATAATTTGGTCAATTTGATCTGTGTTTTATGTTAAATGGGACAAATGGTTCAGATTATTAAAAAATAGCTAAAAAGGGAATGGGTCAAACAGGTTGCAAGTTATCAAAAGTCACTTTTATTGCATACAACCTCTTATATTGTTTTACTCATAGATTCAGATTATTATTACGTTGAGCTAAAAAGGGAACGAGTGAAATGTTGTTTTAAAAAAATTAAATTGAAGTATCTTGATTTTTGTAATCAAAGTTAACATATTTATTATTTATATAAAAAAAAAACTATTTATTGAACAACAATAATGTAAGGATGATTATATGATATGCAGGTAATTGCTGGTGGGTTATTGGGGATGATGACATCAACAATTATTTACTTGATCTCACATTCGGGTAATAACGCTTGAATTCATTCTGCATCAAGGATGAATGTTCGAAATTTTTTAATCTGAATGTGAAGATGGTGCTGGTTGTTTGAATTTATAAGGTATCATGTAATTCCTAGTTATGTGTAGAATGCATTTTTTTATTTACTTATTGTTAATTGTAGATATGGTTGTAAAAAAACCCTCATGCTTTTGTATTAAATGTTACATATAGTTTGTTTTATTCAAAAAAAAATATAAAAGAATAATTTATTGTTTCAGGTAGTTAACTTTGAAGAGTTAACCTTTTATATTTCACCTTAAGAAAATATTGAGACTTGAATAGGGTTGTATTTTATCTACAACAGGTTAAATTAAAGAGTGGCTGAACCTGAAATAATTAAGTGTGGTCAATAATATAGTTAAATGGGTCATCCTAACTAGCTCTAATGTTATTTTTATGTTTCAACACCAATTTTGTACTCCTGATTACCACCTAATCAATTGCATAGATTTGAACCCACACCACATTTGTAAAGGGTAATCAACAATGTCACTAGACCGCTTACGCCATGGGTAACTCGCTCCATTTAGACAAATGTTATTTCAATGGTACTAATATTCGTGATTTCCTTTAAAAGAAAACTAATATTTGTGATCGGTCAAGTGTGTAACACAACACATTCTTTATTCTTGTGTTGGTAAATTCACCCGGCCCAGCCCGACCTGTGTAAGCGTGCAACACATCATATTCTTGTGTTGGTGAATTGGCCCGGCCCAGCCCGACCCGTAATTCTAAAAATATATGTTTTTGTACATTACCCAACCTTTGGGGCCAGGCCATTTTAACAGAGAAATAAAGCAGCCCACCACATCATGGAGGAGGAACATGATAGCAAACTGTTTTTTTCCTTTTATGTTTTACTACTTACTTTAAAGAATTTACACATTTAACCCATTTAATTTTTATTTAATTTGTATTTCTCTAATAACTTGCTTCCACAAAAAAAAAAGAAAAAAAACAAACAAACAAACCTTGCATTTGTTAAATTTTAAGAAAAGTTGAATACATGTGTATTTAAGTTTTTTTCTCTTTGGTGTCGTAAGGTATTGCGAGGGCAAGTGCCGTATCAATACTGTGACGCACCGAATCAATACCGATATCAGGTATTATCAGAACCAGTATCGGTATTCATTCGATATAAACACGTATTAATGTACCAGTACCATAACGAACCGATACCGAACGGGGGAATCCCACTACAATATTTAAAAGGTAAGGTTGGTCCTCACCTCGCCCTCTTCAAACTGCACTCTTAAGGGTGAGATACCACCGAGTACATTTCTTTCTTTGCTTGTAAAACTACAATATTTGATTTGGTATATATCTTCTACAAGTTATAATTAGTGATATTTAAAAGTTCATTAAAAAAGGGAAAATTACCAAAATGTCACTTGACCAACGCAACTTACCAAAATGTCACCCTCCTGCGTCCATGGGCGGACTCATCCGGTGTGGGAAGCGTCTGACAGTAAACTTGAAGAGTCCATGAAGGAGGAGGTTACATGTGTCCAACAAAGGTGATGCGCCAGTGGACGCATAGTATTGACGCTCGAGAACGGCTTGCGTCAATGATAGTCCACTGACACTTCCGAATAGTCACTGACGCTTCCGAATAGTCCCTGACGCTTCCGAATAGTCCACTGACGCTTCCGAATAGTCCACTGACACATGTAACCTCCTCATTCATGGATTCTTCAAGTTTACTGCCAGACGCTTCCCATACCGGATGAGTCCGCCCATGGACGCAGGAGGGTGACATTTTGGTAAGTTGGGTTGGTCAAGTGATATTTTGGTAATTTTCCCTTAAAAAATACCAAAATTATACTGGAACTAGATTTGGAATGGAAAAGTTTTGGCTGGGGCCTGGGATAAATTGGTGAGCTTTGTGGTGGTCCAAAACGGTTAATTAGTTACACTAAACCCCCATGAACTACTGCCTAATATCATATAACCCCTTATGCTATATAAAACTATCATAAAGTACTAAAGTTTTAGCATATAGAATGTGTTCACAGTATTTATATATTTTATATATATATTTCATGATCTATACATAAAAAAACTATAAACTGCTTTACCTCATATACATGTATAAAAGACAGGCTTGTGTTGACCCCAATTGCATTCTCATGGTCAAAATCCTGCTGATAAAACAGTCAGAAGCTCGGTATGACACAAAAATTTCAAGAAATGAGAAATCTTGATCAATTCTTGAAACTAACTGTAAATTACAGGATAAAAATAAAGAAAATCAATTGGTTGTGGTAAATACGGTTGTTCTTCCAAGTACAAAGAGAACAAGTGACAACTCGATGAAGAAGATCGTGTTTATAAGACTTCGGTCAACTGTCCAACCGTACAAAGTAATTCCACCTGGATTATTCTGCAAATACATAACTGCACAGTTGTTTAGTATTGTATTTTCATGTGCACATACTCAGAATCGTAAAATTAGTTATTTACTTACGAAATGCTTGTCTCCTGTGATAAGAAGAAAAATAAGATGTGAGTTGTGCATTTGTTGGCAGTGGAATATAACTCATAGCTTCCATATCACTTTCTAGAGAAACTGATCTTAATAAAGTACTTGCAGCATCAAAATTTCCGTTTATATTGGAAAACCCGATTTGAGACGTATCATCCGCCCCACATGATGCTAAAGCATGCCACCTACTTGCTAATGATGCAATTCCTTGTGCCCTGTGCGAAATCTTCGCCGCAGCATTTAAGCAAAAAATTACTCCCACAACTTGGGCAATCGACGACACCTGCCAAAAAAGAAGCACGAATTTATATGGGACGATCATGTACCCTATGACTATTGAATTCAAATATACTCATTTAGTACTTTTTTGATACAAGATATATAATGTGTTACTGACATGGGTGAGTACATGACACATGATTTTTGGGGGAAATATTATATATGCAAAAGAGTAAAATGCCATTTTCGTCCCTGAGGTTTGGCTACTTTTGCGACTTTCGTCCAAAGGTCTGTTTTTCCGCATCTGCATCTAAAAGGTTTGAAATCTTGCTATTTTCATCCGACTCATTAACTCCATCCATTTTTTTTCTGTTAAACGAGGGGCATTTCCATCTTTTTAGACATTTTTATTCAAATAAAAAACACTATAAGAAATAAAGATCCACCTCTGTTGACTTTCTCCCCACCCAAACCCTTTAATCATCACAAAAAATGTCTAAAAAGACGAAAATACCCATGACTTAACTTTAATAAAATGGATGGAGTTAACGAGTCGGATGAAAATGGCAAGATTTCAAACCTTTTGGATCCAGATGCGAAAAAACAAACCTTTGGACGAAAGTCGCAAAAGTAGCCAAACCTTAGGGACGAAAATAACATTTTACTCTTCGCAAAATATCCTTCAAGGAATAAAAAGTTGTCCTTTATATGGAACAACGGCACAATGCTAAGTCAGGACAAAAGTAACATGTTTCTATAAAATTCAAATGGACCATAAAAAAGCAAGTATAAATTGAACTTACCGCAAAATCACCACCATTTATGAATGTAACTTTATCCCTAAACTCTGTGATTTGGAATAAAGTAGCAAACTGGCTTGATGTGACTACTAAGAACACAAGCAGAAGATAAATCCGAAACCGGTGGCTTATTTTTGATAGATGATGGCGTAATCGTGCATGTTCTTCAATGAATACTAAAACATCAGTTTCTCTTTCCAAAAGATTTCCATAATCATCAAAGTGGATAACTTGTAAATTGCAGACCAGATGGAACACTAAACATGACGATAGAAAGATCATTGTCACGTACGTCCATGAGAAAGTCAAAGTTACAAAGATGCCACAAGATCGCCACCATGATTCGGGTTGCATGTACATCATGCGGATAACTTCTCGAGAAAGTTTTAAGAGAAGACATGGAAGAAACCACAATACTAGTGCGCGCTTAGATTCCTGTAAATTACCATCAGAATGCTAATTAATAGATCATAAATTCACAATTTAATTGAATGATCACAAATTCACAATTTTAATCAACTGATCAGAGATTCATAATTCTTCAAAAAGATGCATATATATTAGATTCCTGAGTATATGTTTCTTTTTTAAAATTAAATAAGCAATTTTGAGTGCTTGAATGAAAAAAGTGGTTATGCTTATGAGCTTAACTGTTTATTTTGGGATGTAATAAGTTGTTTTCAACAAGCAGTTTGACATTATTTATAATACTGATTATTCTTGATGAACTTAAAATTACAAGTTTACCCACACGGTAAAAAATAAGTTGATTACCTACTTTTGCTTACATGCATAACATAAGTTCTTCAAATAAGCAATCCCAAACACCCATAACACCAAAAAATACACATTATACATGCTATTTTGTTCAGCTCATTTTTTCAAGTAGTTTGAATACTCCAGTATTTATATGTTATCTCTTACTTTTCAAGTGACTGTGAAAAAAAGAAGCAAACAGCCCTAAATGTTTGTACGGAACTTGCGTTGAATTAGTAAAAATGGATTCCAGACAAAGAATATGGCTCTGAAGCATAGTGAGGTTAAATTAAAAAAAAAAAAATCAAATATAATATGCTTCAACAGTTGATGATATACAAGCATGTTTATTTATTGAGTGTTGACCTCTTTTAAAAAGAAGCAAATCTGTGGTGGAGCTTTATGAGGGGATTAGAGGATGTATGGAATGGATGTGCCTTTTTAAAGTGATTATATTCACCAAAGAATCTGAACATATGATAATCAATTTATTAAAGCTAGAGAAAGGCAGGTGATTTAACATTTATTTTAATAATCAAATTTCTGACAAAAAACTTCTTGTGTTTCAAATCTGATTATTTAAACCTATTTATCATAGGATTATGACTTCACCCAAACACTCAAAACCAATTATTGCACTTAAACCTCTTATAAGCCTGGAGATCAAATTTATTGGACAACACCAGAAAGTACTAAAGTTATATGGATAATTATGTAAAACTAAGTAATAAAGAACAAAAATAATAAGAACAGAAGCAAAGAATCAACTTTATGCCTAAAGTTTATCATATATAGTCACCCTAATTATTATTATCCAAAAAAAAAAACAGGTTCACTAAAACATGTAATAAAGCAATGTATATGTAAATGCTAAAAAGGGTCAAACATGATGGTTGTTCACTTACAGAAATCTTGTGAACATACTCCCTTGAAAATCTCTGAACATAACCATTATACTGATCAACAAACAAAAACTTTCTAATCCCATATTTTCTAAGATTATGTGAAAGGCAAAGCAGAGCAGAAGCAGCCAAAGAAGCATGTGAAGACACAACAACAAGCTCAAAGCCTTGAACTTGATAGAGGTCACATTTCAAACAGTTGGTGGGCAATAGAACCACCCCAACAGGAACCACAATTCCAATCAGAATAAACGTTACCCATGTAATCCCAATTCGCAAAACTGAAGATTGGTTGAATCCCAACAATAACATATAAAAATCCAATCTTTCAAGACACCCATTTAGATCACTGCTCACTGTTTCATCTTGGTCGTGTAAAAATTGGATTTGGGGGTGGTTTTCTGATGACATTAGTGGAAAAAACTTGTGGGTTTTGTGTAAAAATGAGATCTTTATTGAAGCATGAGAAAGCTGAAGGATTGAAGATGGTGAAGAAGACAAGAAGAAACTGCATTATTATTACTATTATTGTTACTATTCAGGGGTGGTTTAATAATAATGTGGTGGAGTCTATTTGGGAAAGTTGCACTTGTCTTCATCTTCAAGATTCTTATGAGTTATGACCACACTATAAGGGGCAACATATATAAATCATGATTAATGGATTGATTATAATAAAACGTATTATAGTTTTATTAAAAAATGTTTATAAAGTACAACTTTTATTGTAAACGTGATTGATTGAAACGTATTTATAAATAACTCATAACATATGTTGTTCCTTTAATAGAATATAGAGTAAATTTCGTCCCTGAGGTTTGTCAATTTTAACTACTTTAGTCCAAAAATCTAATTTATAACAAATCCAGCCCTGAAGTTTGCATTTCTTAACGCTTTTCATCCCTAAGGGTGCTTTTTCATTTAATTCTCAGGGATGAAAAGCGTTAAGAAATGCAAACCTTAGGGATGGTTTTGTTATAAATTAGATTTTTGGACTAAACTAGTTAAAATGGACAAACCTCAGAGACGAAAACAAAAATTTACTCTAGAATATATTTCTTAGTGTTGTATATCATATATAGGTCCGACATAAGTTGATACACGTTTCTTGTATTTTTTTTTTTTTAGTGAATTCTAACAATTTAAAAAAAAAAAAAATCTGAATGCTTGTATGATTTACACTCCCCTTGTTATCAACACAAAACTATTTTTATAAGTATTAGAATTTGTGAAAAAGTTGACATTTAAATGAATTGGATTTAGAATTCGTGTAAGAAAAAGAAAATAATAATAATTCCATTCTTCTTTAAAGCTCTAGCTTTAACAATGGTAAAACTACCTCATCATAAAAAGAAGTCAAAATTGAAAAACGCCGTGTGATGGTCAAATTACCACATTAAAAAAGTACAAGTGTACAACTATGATGTTGGGACATAATTTAGTACAACTACCAAAACAACCCTATAGAAGAAATTTACATGTCAGTATTGAGCCTCCAACAGATTCAAAAATTCTCTATTACAAACTGCATGTTTCTGTACTCTGCATTTTGGGGGTTAAATTTGACAGTTGCCATAAATGAGGGTACCAAAAGTTTCTATTTATTTGCTTTACGGGCAAGAAACCGGTCCCGAGCTGCTTGTATTCTACTGCTGGAGTCATCAGTGGGTCCCTCTTTCTTGGGAATATTCTGGTCCTCTTGTGTGTTCTCCATGGGCTGGTTGGATCCACCACTGCTACCAAGATAGTAACGAAATCAATAAATATAGATATGCAGGCAAAATCGATAAATAACGGTCTAATTATGTATGTCAATTTTTAGACGGAGGAAGTATGGATATGTGTGTATATATATACGTATATGTTGTCCCAAAACTACTGTCCATATTACTATTTTGATTTGTACCAAAATTAATGTGCGCTTGCAAAAGATAAACGTATAAATTACTAATGCACAGTTACACACGTGTGTAGCTCTAAAGAAGCGATTTTCTGGAATATTTATGTACCTGAGTTTGCTGACATTTAGTTTCTCAAGCTTCTGCAATATTGGGGTAACCCATTGCATCTCTACTTCACAAACATTACGCATAAATGCGCGTGAAGTAGAAATAAGTTCATGGTATACAACATAATTTGGAAGCATTCCTTCCTCATCTTCCCGCAATACAGAAGAAGGATGCACCTAAAAAGAAAAAAAAATGAAGTTGGTTACTATAATCAGGAAAAAACTATAAAATTCATTTCCACTGGTGCAGTTTATTTGCAGATATATTATTATAATTTATTACCTGAACAAGCTGAGACTTGAAGCCAAGAGTTTTATAACCGTTATGACGAATGGACCTTTCCGCCAGCTGGCTTGCATAGCCAACACACAGAGACTTCCTCAAATTCTTATAATCATGTTCTCTATCTCTCCGTCTTTCCTTTCTTCTTACATCCAAGCTCCCTGATATAAAAAAAAACAACGCTTAACTTCATACACATCATTCTATAATTTTATAAACTGAAAACTTGAGTACAAGTAAACATATTCTCTGTAACCTTCAAGTCGGTTATGGCTAACCTTTTGCAATCTTCTGCATTATCTGAGACAGCTGTTTACGGACATCTTTAGCGAAAAGCATTCCCCGTACCTGAATATAACAATTTCAACAAAGTTCAAACTTTCGAGAAAGATTAGCATGACACGTCAGTACAACAAATTAGTTCCGTTTATTGATTTTTGGAAAAGTTAAAACGGGCACTGATTATCCTCAATGGTGATTCTGAGAAGTTCAGAAAAAGTGTGTATATACCTAACATGAGAATATACACATATATAGTACGTTAATTTTCTACCTGTAAGTTGTTATCTTTGCACCAGTCAATACTATAGTCAGTTTGGTCCCAGAGCTCGTAAATTTGAAGCAACTGAATGTGATCACCCCATCCCGAACCATCCGGAAGCTCTGAAGGAGGATGCTTCCTCTTCTTCTCTGTGCTTTTATTGCTTTTACTGCAAATTAAATAATAATAGATTATCAATTTACAAAAATAGTTATATTTATGACATCCATAATGATGCATCTAAGTAACATGCTTGAAAATATACCTTCGTCCAGGAAGCAATGTACCTTCAACCGATAGCATAGCAGCTACAGTCAAAGCTTGGGCCAAACAATCATACTCATTTGCTTCGATCAAAGTCCTTGCTAGTGAAGGTTCCAAAGGAAGCTCTATCACAAAAAAACATTAAACACGTCAGTAACGAAGGCATTTTATCATGTGATAGGTCATGATGTTATTAGTTATAAAATGCATTACCTGACATAGTTTTCCCTATTCTCGTGATGGTGCCATTTTCATCTATAGCATCAATCAGAAACAATTGTTTAAGAGCATCTTGTAAAGACTCAACTGCAACAAAAGTCATTAGGGTCATCGTATTAGTTAGTGGAAAAACTTGACATTTTAAGTGTGTAACTGGGCCCAATTAAAAGCTCGAGATCGGCCCACTAAATCCATTACAGAGTACACAAAGAAAAGAACTTACGTGAAGGTGGATCAAGAAAATCAAATTTAAGAATATCAATATCGGGAAGGTCAAGTGATTTCAAATAAAGAACACTTCCAGCTAGAGAAGACCGTTGTATTTCAGGCACCGTAGCATCCAGCAAATTGTCATGATAAACAGCCAATGGGTATAAACGATAACACTTCCCAGGTCTCGTTCTCCCAGCTCGTCCCGCTCGTTGGTTGGCTTGCACCCTACAATTAATAACTCATGATCGGTTATAACTTCAAATAGATCATAAGAAGTAAACTCAAACAGATGGCGTTAGTTATGACCTACTAATCTGAACAACATCAAGGGAATACATTCCAGTTGATGGATTATACTGTCGTTGCTTCACATAACCAGAGTCAATGACATACCTATGAATTATGAAGCAACATTCCAAAACCAAAACCTTGTTAATTACTTAATTGACACAATAACGAACTCTCTTGCAAGTGTGAAGTCACTTACACAACACCATCAACAGTCAAAGAGGTTTCAGCAATGTTTGTAGCCACAATAAAACGCCTACAATTTGGAGGCGGAGGACTAAATACTCGCACCTGCAGAATCATATAGAACTTAGGCACCATTACTTATAACGCGAATGGTTGTATAATATAATAGTCATATAAGAACCACAAGTGAAAAAAAAAGAGGATATTAGCAGCTTGCCTGCATTTCAGGTGGCAAAGAGCCGTGGAGCGGGAGAACCAATGCATCCATACAAGATCCGACCTCAAGGCTTTGTATTTTTTCTTCTAATTTGGATACCAATTTCTCTATGTCATCCTAAAGAAAAAATCATCACTTTTTAGTAGAAATAACAGAAGTACATTATGAGGAATATAAGTTATTACAACAAAAATAGATACTGTATGACTTGATATATGAATTACCTGTCCAGTCATAAATATCAAAATGTCCCCTTCAGGTTCATTAACGTGTATGTCTGTAACAAAGTTTATTTAAACAGCTTATGAGTAAGAATCCAAGAAGTAGCAAACTACCAAATTATCATAAAATAATCAGGATTGCTTATTTAAACAGCTTATGAGTATATGCTTACAACTAATGTCACTCGAAGGGTAAAACTGTAAATAAACAGGCTCAAACTGCTTACTTAAAGTAGCTTATTTACATTCCACCCTAAATAAGCAGATGTGATTCACGCACTTCTTCATCAGACGCTTAAAGGTACTATCTACTTTTAAAAATGCCACCGTCTAAATAAGCAATGTTAAAACATCCCTAACATATTATCTACTGAATATGAACTGTAGACGCGAATACAAATAAATGAAACAACGTCAGTAGTCACGGCATGAATGTAAAATTATAAATATAGTTATGCTTACCGATAGCTTTTCTCAAAGAAGACTCGATATAACTTTTGGGTTGCTCTGAACTATATGATATTTCTACGGGGTACAACTTCCCAGGAACATTCAAAATTGGGCAGTCAGAGAAAAATTTGGACACCTTTTCACCATCAAGCGTAGCCGAAGTGATCAACACTTTCAAATTGGAGGCACGCAGTCTAATCAACCGCTTCATCAACCCCATCAATATATCCCTACAAACAAATACAATCATGGATTAGATCTGTATATAAGTCCTTGAACTTTATTTTTGCCTGATGACGCCCCTAAACTTACAAAAACTCAATGAAAAAGGTCATGATATAAAGCTTAGAAACTTGATCATGCAAAAAAAGACCTTGGTTTTTTTAAGTTTAGGGACTTCATCATAGAAGAAAAGGGCTTTATTTTTTATAAGTTTATAGACTTAATCATGCGAAAAAGGACATATTTGTAAATCAGATGACTTCTTCTTTGACTCTTTAAATGTTAACGAATTTTATAGTGTTAAGGTCCAAGAACTTGTGTTTGAAATCAGTGAAAGTGCGTAGGTTAATTTTCTATTTTTCTGCATTTACCCTACATCTAAACAATACGATAAAACTTCCGCCAAGATAATAACCTAGCATGACATCATAAAGCTTATATAACTCATTCTAGGTTACTGAATACAACACGAGATCTTACGTGTTTAGACTCCTTTCATGAGCTTCATCCAGTATAATCACCGAATATTGTTTAAGCTCCGGGTCGGAAAGACTTTCGCGGAGAAGTACTCCATCAGTAAGATACCTGTGTAGCAATTTTATATTAGAAATCATTATAACTTGAAAGAAGTAATTAAATTTAAAACAAGTGGCATAGTGAAAGAAAGAATTAGGTTACTACTTAATACAAGTTCTCTCTGAAGTCCTGTCCTCAAATCTAATGGCATAACCAACTTCATCACCCAACCGGACATCAAGCTCCTGTGCAACCCTCCTATACATTCAATAACAATAATAATAATATTAATAAATAAATGAGTCATATTGAACCAAGAAACAAATGCGATTATGATACCTAGAAACGGATACGGCGGCGACACGGCGGGGCTGGGTGACGGCGATGGCTCCGGATTTGGTGTAGCCGCTTCTGTGTAAGATTTGAGAGAGTTGAGTGCTTTTTCCTGAACCGGTCTCTCCGATAATGACGACCACGGGGTTTTGATTGACGGTTTCCAAAATCTTGTCTTCGAATTGAAGAATTGGGAGGTTCGCCATTCGAATTCGAAGAGCAAAAGCTAGGGTTTTGAATTCTAAAACCTCGTTGCAATTTGGTAACAGAAGAAATAAACAAAACACGGAAGCCTTCTAATTGAAACCAATGTCATTCCCCGCGCTTCGAGCCGGATTTAGGCAGGTGCGACTTATGTTTGTTACTAGAGGTGGCAAAATGGATGGGTTGGATTGGATTGGTTGTTGGGTCAGGATGGGTTTGGGTTAGAATGGGTTTGGGTCAAGATGGGTAAAAGAAAGAAGAAGGTCAGGATAGGTTTGGGTCAGGATGGGTTTGGGTCAAGATGGGTTCAGAATAAATTAATAATAATAAAAACTGAAAAAATTATAAAAAACGAAAAAAAATAAAGGGAAAAAAATTAAAAAAAAAGTTAAAAAAACGATCTGCACTTTTCCTGCATAACATACCTGATGTTATGATGTACCTTCGATCTCTGTTTGATGAGTCTACTACTATATTTATTGATAACTAGTGTGCTATGTAGTTTATAAAATGTATATCGCTACAGCAACAATCTAAACTCTCTTTTATTACACTTGAATACTTTCTTGATGCTCCTCAGTCTGTTTGGGCGCCTGACCCGTTTGACGTGTTTCGTTGTTCCCGTAGACTATTTTCGCATCAATTGTGTATAGTGCATATATAGGAATTAAAGAAAGACTTAATTATGCTATTTTTGTACAATGTGTGACACAATCCAGGATATCTGTTTTATAAGATAAGAAACTACTGTGTATCTATTTCAACCCGAATGCGACATGCTTCCATCCGCAATAATCGACCTAAATCGTATGGAAAAAGACAAAATTAAGAGAGTCATTTTCATTTTTGGGGTCTAATTTTATATGAAAGGAATAAGTATGCAGTATGCACAAAATGTAATTCCTATTGCTTCTTCTGAAGTTACCAGCAAACAGATGATAATAATTATAAAACTAACAATTGATGATTTCTCATTCAAGAGTTTGTTTAGCAGTGTGAATCCATCAGACGAAACAACATCTAATTCGTAGTTTCAAACCAACACAACCCAAATACAATCTGTAAGCTAAAACCCCACAATAAAACAAAGCAAGACAAACTAACAAATCCACACGACAGTCGACAACAAAGCGAAAAAGAAACCAAATTTAGGATCCTAATGTGATCCCATCATACTAACCAACATAGGGTCAAACCAACACTCGAACAGTAACTCCATTTTCAACCATCAACAAAAGTTAAAGCAAAATAGAGGGCAAAACAAGATCAGAACATGTAGAAACTTGCTTAAAGCAACAACCACATTAACCTCAATCAATCATACCACAAACTACAGTTTCCCAAAACAAGAATCTAAGTATCCAACAACTCGGGTAGTACAAAACTACTACAAAATCCCAATGTGAATCCATCAAACAAGACAACATACAACTCAAACGACATCTAAATCGTCATGGATATTCACGGATTCCTAACTAGGGTTTCGATGTGTATTTGAAATTGAACAATTAAGAAGAAGTTTAGAATGCATAGTGAATTTATAGAAAATAAATCAACCAAAAGTGAAATTCATACCTTTCAATCGATCAACAAGTGTAGAATAGATTGTTAATAGGTTGAGAGCGTACTGGTAGAGTAGAAAAGATGAGAGCCAGCGTAGATGAGTTGTTAGGGTAAAAAAGAATCCTGACCCATTCTCTTTTAATTCTGATTTTATTATTACCCATTAATAATTTTAATCAACCCAAAATGACCCAGCAGCTTAAAATTAAAGTCCAAATTAACCCAAATTTAGGTATTTGGGTATAAATTGCCAGGCCTATTTGTTACTTTACCAACCCGCGTTATGTGACACCAAGTCGAATATTTCCCTCACATAACATGTTACTTTTACATACTACTTATAACACGTTCTAAAAAAAAAAAGTACATCGACTCAATCAATTAAAACAAAACACTACCATACTTTTGAAAAAAAAAAAAACTAAAACGATGGAAAAGCTATAATTCTAAACTCGGGACAAAATTGCAATTTTTCAGAACAAATGAGCGTGTGACAGCCAGCCGCCTAGCACGAATAAAAATTACACGGAGTCAACCAATTAAAACAAAAACACTACCATAGTTTTGTTAAAAAAAAAGTAAAATGATGGCATTACTGAAATTTTACACTGGGGGCAAAATCGTAATTTGAAGAGGAAAAAAAGCAAAAGCGATGGTAACACTGTAACTTTGAACAGAGGGGTAAAATCGTAATTTGGTTGGGAAGGGAAAAATAAAACAAATGATAAAACTGTAAAATTTAAAGAGGGCAAAATCGTAATTTGACTGGACCAATGAGAAAGTGTCAGGCAGCTGTCTGACACTATTCCCCTCCATGGAAAATGTAGTGTATTAAAATAAAATTGGTAGGATTTTATGCAAAGACATGTGTTTAAGAGGATGTTGATACGTATTTTAAATCAATTCAAATTATTGAAATAAATATTTGCGTCAGTACTGACGTTGTTCAACCTGTATCAGTTCGGTTACTATTAAAACAATAAGAGTATAGTAGAGGGAAGGTCCAGCAGCAGGTAGTTTCTTGATTGGAATCTACAAATAAAGAACATCGTTAACCTTAACGCAAGAGGTGGCCTCCCGCGTTTGGACTCTGGCGTGAAAATCAGTAAAGGGTTCTCTAAGAGTTAAGCGTAAGGTAGAGAATGTTAGAGAGTGAGAAATATGTGATACCTTTGAAGTTGTGATGAGGCCCTTTTATATAGGCAGAGGTGTCCGCCCTAGGGAAGCCTCCTCGACAACTCATCGTCCCATTGTGGTAGGTCTTATCCTCTAATATGTTGCTTGCGTGAATAGCCTTGCCTCTTTGGTGAAAGTTCTGCTTTGTGAGTCTCGATGCTGCTTTATGTACTTTTGGACAAAGTCCCATCTCTTTTTTATCACACGGGTAAAGGGGAATATCGGGACAAGGATTCAATATCAATTAAGTGGACCAATATAAATGGCAAATGCCATGAGTTTCAAGAGGTTTTTACAACGTATTAAGGACAATTGGTGTAGCGGTGAAAGCGACACGTATATATTAACGAAAGCGTTGAAGGAGTACAACTCAACGCAAGGGACATTTACATACATGAAGTGTTGGGAGTTTCTACGTGCATGTCCTAAGTAGCCAACGTACCAGCCATAATGTCTAGTAGTAGGCGCAAGGCAAAACGGTCCAAAACCTCCTCTTCGGTTGAACCGGAAACGCCCCGATGAAACGTCGATTTAAACAATCCTAATAATGTGGATGACGAGGAGGAGGAAATGGATTTGACCCAACCGCACGTTAAAAGAAGTGGTGGAAAGGGGAGAAGGGCGTAGTCGTCTTCGGTGGGTGCCTAAATGAAACAAGATTTCGAGTAGATGAACCAACGAATTCAAGATATACGAGACCTTGGGCATAGGCGTTTGAAAACATTGCAAGAAAGAAACGCCGAAAATAAAAAGTTCGTCGTGATCCAAGAAGCGAGACAAATGGAGAGAGACATTGAGTATTTATCTAAACCGATCGAGCACCTCCAAGGAGATGCCTTGCGCCTAGCACAAATTCGTAGCCAACAAATCCGTGACAAATATGGACATTAGAGCTTTATTTTTTAAGCACTCGTATGTTTTTTTAGTAGTTTGGAATGTTTTATCTTTATTTTTAAGTATTACTAGTGGGGAGCCCGCGCGTTGTGGCGGGGATCCAACATGTGAAAAACATGTGGCGACAACGAAAATTCAACGACCTTGTGATAACTTCATTCAAGTTATAAGAGGTAGCAAACTAAATTAGTAGTGAGATTTTACATGATGTTTTAGTGTAAAATAGTAGTATGCACACAATATTAGAGTTAAGGTTGTGTTACTTGAAATGCATCTATGTGATGAACTTGGACAACGAAGACAGTGATTTGGAATATACACTCATTATCTTTCTATCACATTGCGTCCTTATCTTATGATAGTATACGCCTTAAGCCCCTCAGCTTCCAAATGTTATACAGCTTTTGTACGTTAGCTCACAACTGAATTTAATCAACATCCTGACATCAAAATACATGTTAATTTGGTTTTATTGCTACAAAACAACTGCAAACAAAGTAAAATTACAAAACATTAAAAATCATCGATAATAAGGGTGTTATAAATGTGAAGAAACTCACCAACATCAGGGGTGAAGTATAGTGGGTGCCCGGGGTGCACCCGCCCACCCCAATGTTTCGGTTAGAAGTGTATAAGTTCCGATTTTTCGTCCGAAAATTTTAAAATTATATATGATCGCCCCCCGATTATTTTTCCTAAATTGTATAATCCTAATTATTTATAAACTTTGTATATAAATGATGGGTAGTTTGGTAAATATACACTTTGTTTTATTCGGAACTATTATTATTTGACCCGACTTGAATCAAATAGGCAACCCGACCCGACCCGAAACATAACGATTGGAAAAAAATTGGGTCCCATCACTTTACGCTGCCCTCATATGTTGTTTGAACAATATCGATTCGTTTTGTCATGGTAAAGAACAAAAAAAACAGGTATATCTCACATGTGCGCTTTTGTATAAGATAGTTGTGTGAACGTAGATAAAAATAATCATGTGATGTTATATTACTAAAACAGTTGCTTGACTCTTATCCGCTTCTGCCGCCTTGATTGTCGCTTCTTTTGCCGTGTTAATGGTCTCGAGCTTTTTCTTCAGATCGTCGACCGTTCTTTTGGCTCGTTCGAGCTTGGTTAGTGCACCGGTTTTTGTAGTCTCAACACTGTTTAATCGTTCCTTTAACTTATAGAACTCTTTTTGTGCCAAATGAAGCTTTGTCTCCTTCACCAACACCCTCTGCCCTTTTGGATAACTGGCTCCCAAGATCCGTTTCACATATCCGCTTCAAATCACCTGAAATAGATACATTTGATAGTTGTTTTATGTTAAAATAGTAATCTAGTTATAACTTTGTAAGTTGTTCAAAGATTTATGTTTTTTTAAAATTAATTTTTCTAACTGCCATTGTTGTCGGGAAGAATGGCAATAAGCAATTCCAACTCTTTTCCTCCAAGTTTGTTTACAGTGGCTGTACACACTTGTTTTAAAACCTTTTTCACGTGATCTGGCCTTGCTGAGTAGACGGGAACCACACTATCACTTTTAATATCCTGAATTTAAAGCAATATATTGTAAAGCATCGTGATTTTAATCAGCAAATATTAATCTTTAAAAGCTAATGTTTTAATTTAGTATACCATGCCAGATTGTTAGCACATTTGGACCAACTGATGACAAAAGCTTTGAGCTGCCCTATCAGTTTCCGTTCTTGAGAAGTTGATACACACCCAATAATTAATTACACTTCCATTCATCACTTTCTGAGAAACAAAAAATAGTAGAACATCATAAGTAAATTGTATTCGGTTGGCTATAGAGGAGCTAATATAAGCATTAATGGTTATTACCTTATCTTTCATGTTCCATTCTCCCATTTGAGGTAAAACGTCTTTTTGTTTTCCACTATCACGGTACTTCAACTGTTGATAACAATATGTCAAGATCAAAGATAAATGTGTAAAGATATTAGATAATAATATCATCACATGCTAAACTAAGAATAGTAAAACAGACGTACCCAGGGGGCAGGAAGCAGTTGAGCATCGATTGATGTAGGTGTTTCATCGATGGTTATACCAAACTCCTTCGCATAGGGATCATCTTTATAGCAATTTTGCTGCATTGGGCCTCTCTTGTTCCTTGGGCCTCTGGCTTGAAAACTTTAGCAAAGAAGTGATCTGTTTATTGTTCAGTCCCTTTGTGCGCGTTTGTCCCTCGACAATCTTGCAAGCCTGAATAGTTTTTGAAAAGATACAAAAATAAACAAGTTCATAAAACAATGAAATCTAGTAAAATATTCAAGAATTACCTCCATGGGCATGTAATTCACCTTTTTATGATTCCCAACTTGAAGGCAAGGTAAGTGGGGATGTTGTATGGTAAATCCGTAGACCTCACGAAAATAGTCAACCACCGATTTCATGTTTCTTTCCTCATCAACTGGAAACATTAGCTCTCTTGTTGGTTGTGATGTCAACCCGGAGATGCGATACTTCCTTCGTACATTCCCTCTGTGTGTAACTTCAACTTTGACACCCCTAAGGGCTTTCTTTATCTGCTCAAAAGTGACAATTAATTTTGAGATATGACATATTAGTTTTATAACTTTATGTACATTTCACTCTTATTAAAAAGATATAGTGTGAGTTAACTAAAGCATGAAAAATGAACCTTTATTCTATCTGCATCAGGAATTTGTTTGGTACACACTTGCTTGCCCAAAATTTGTTCTACAAACTCAACGACCGGAAGTGGTTCTATAAACGTTGTTGCCAATGTATCTGTTTGAAAATACAATCATAATAAGCAAAGGAAAACATAAATATTGGTTTCACTATCAAGGTCAAGTCAAAACACTTTCATACCTGTTCTCTTTTGCTCTTGGGAACCACTGACTGACTCACGAAAGGTGTCCACTTGTCCGTCGGGAGAGATCTCGACAAAGGTCGAGGCTTTGTCACTTTCTTCGCTTTAGCTTTGACCGAAGACTCTTCGGTTTGATCTTTCGTCTCAACAGGAGCCCGATTGGGTTCAGACTTTGTGAACTGAGCCTCGGTCCCATTGCTTTTTTACTTACATACAATGACGAAAAGGCAAACCAATCTAACTTCAAAGACGGTTTTTTATGGCAGCACTGGTCGTGTACCTTGGTTCCTTCCAAACACTTCACCTAAAATATATTGAAACAATGATTCATATCAATAACTAAAATATAAAAAAAAGGGGGTGGGGGGGGGGGGGGGGGGGGGGAAATCTATGCAATGGTGAGTCAAAAAATCAAAAGTTTATATAAACTTTAACCACTGTTGCAATTTTTCAAGTTTCCAACATCACCACAACTAAGGTTCTTAACTATTTATAACTGGTTTCTTGAGGACAAAAAAGGGTTTGTGGGTTATACTGAGTCGACTTGTTCCTGTGGTCGTTTTGACCCAATACGTGAACTGCCTGACCCACCCATTTTGCTAACTTTACTTGTGAAACAACTAAACAAGAAGTAAAAAATAAAACACAAGTAAATAATGAAGATATACAGCAGCAACTGGTTAGCCTGCAACCTTTTTTTAAAGAGCAAACAAAAAAATCTTTAACTAATGAATATAATCCAAATACAAAACCACCTCTTCCAGATCTAAAAGTAAAAATAAAATTAAAAAAATAATAACAAACAAATCATGATTTCTCTTAAAAAAACCTGCTTGCTTCAAAATAATAAATTAAATAAGTAAGAACCGTACTTTTAATATTCCATAAATCTTCGATGATCATATAACCTGAAACAATCCAACCACAATGCAATTGAAAGAAAGAATTAGAGCTGTACGTTTAATATTCCATAAATCTTGGATGGCATTTAGGCGAATCTCCACCAACGGCACAGTTGATCAAATCTCTACCAATGGCATTCTCTCTTATGCCTCCATCATCAAACACCAAACTCAACCTTCTGAAGGGTAAGTTCCATTATTTCTAATCTTGTTTTACGTCGAATCAATCAACAAGAAACACCCTATGATCACATATTTTCAGAAAACAGATACCGACCAAACGACCAGACCCGAAATTGGGGCAAAACATACTACATTTCCCCTAATCATCATAATTTTCATACATGCTTCCCAAATCCAACTTAGGTTATATCAATAAACTCCAATTCCACCCCAAAATCAGTTCATAACATGCAAATTACCTCCAACTTAATAAATCACCCATATACATTAAACATAGAAAACATACATTGATCATCTAATCTACCTAAAAACACAACAAAATTCACAATTTGCAACTCACTTCATCAGATTCACAGCACAGATACCTGAAACAAAACATAGTACCTTCAGAAAAGGCATGATTCATGCGATCTTTCTCAGCAATCATGGAATTAAGGCGGGAAGAAATGTCTTCGATGTAGCGTTCCATTTCCCATATCTTTTGATTCTTCATGTCGACTTCTCTTGCTAGATTAACAGCCAATGCACGCGCCTTTCGGACTTCCGATACCATTTTATTATTGTCCTCCATTTTTTCCGATGACTGTCTTCAAATACTAAATATCGGAAGGGGTTGCTTGTACTTTAGTTTGACACTTTTTGACCTGACATGAGCTGTTTGGGACCTTTGAGTTTTGTTTTTTGTGATCTGAAAATTGGCTGGAATATCAAAGTTCGGGCAAGGGTGATGAAGGTGAAGAGACGAACGCATTCACTCAATGGGTGAAAACCCTAATTTGCCCTACCAGTGTCTTAAAATTTAGAAAAAATGGCAACTTTAGCCCTTTTAAAATGACTTCTCTCTATTGTACATAATGCTTCAAAATTTATACGCAAATAAAATTACTATCATGTCCATCACTTTTCCTTTTTAATATACTAGTGGGGAGCCCGCGCGTTGCAGCGGAGTCGACAATACAGACGGGAATATAAATCAAAAAATGGTTCCGTATACCACGCCGACCCGTTTATAATCCTTAATTCAGCTGCACCTACCATTGGGTCTGCAGCGAAGAAATGATGACTGTCCCAGCATGTCCCTGTGATCAATAGCCAATACTTTCAAACAAACTGGGTGGTAAAAACATATTTAATGATTGATAGGATTACTACATAACTACTTGATTGAATGACAGAAGTTAAAAAGTATGCCATATATATGAAACTATGAAAGATCGAAAACCATATTTTGCGTACATCTGCACTCAAATATTTCCACTTCTCTCCAGCAGGTTTCCCGACCTATACGCGCAAAAATATTACACATAACATGTAAAACCAACCAAAAAAACCACCAGCAGTTATGTAACCCTGATAGGAAGTACTTACAGCTGAAACAACTTTCACATTTCGATTGTCTTTCTTGAACGTCTTCCTGAACTCTTCGTTGTAACCATCTAGAAGTGTACACCCTTAACCCACCTTATTTTTTATGATTATTTGTGAATATGAATATATTTACGGCCTTTTTGGACTCATTTAGGTTGTTTTTAAGTAGGTGGTGCAAACAACCCGACCTACTCGAGCTGGGCTCGAAAACAAGCTTAACCAGGCCGAGCTTAAACCAGCGCGACTCGAATCCTAAAAAATACAAACACGCTCGTTTAGTAAAGAAGCCCGAGCGACACTTATCGACCACAATCTGGGTCACGAAGCTAATTGAGTTGAGCCCACAATCTATATAACTTTTACTTAACATATTAAATATATATATATCTAAATAGTTATAATTACTAATTATAAATATAAGTTATTAAAAAACAACTAAATTATATATAAAAAGTAATTAAAATCTAATATAAAAAGTTATAATTAATAAACAAGCCAAAGTGGAGCCGACGTTGAACTTGAAAAATTATGACCAGCCAAGCTCGAGCTCGAGCATTCATAACTTAAACTTGAGGTTACCTTCATCTCATCGTCAAGTGGTTGTAATTTTGCGTTATTAACGCAATAACTTCTCTTTTTTTTTTTGTTCTTTCTGTACCAGAAATACCATTTTAATAGCCTCATTTGCAAAACTTGAGCGTCCTAGTTTGTGAAATCCATTCTTTTTGCTCAAAGTGAAAGAAAACTTAGGTCGTTGAGTTAACCGGTAAAATACTAAAATTACTCTTTACAGGTTGAGTAGAGGTCAAAACGGGCTGGGTAGATTACACAGGTCCAAACGGGTCAAAAATAACTTATGTGTCAAAAGACGATTGGAAATTCACTCATTTGTCAAAACGGGTTAAAATTATGTTTTTGTAACAAAATGGGCTAGTTAGATTACAGGCCACAACGCGTAAGGGTTGGCCTGAGTAGAGAGGTCAAAACTAACGTGTTAAATTTGATTAATAAAACTACATTATTACCATAATGATTTAAGTTTTTCTGATAAAACAATTATGAAGTTGCATGCATTAGAAGTACGCTTTACTATAAAAAAAAACCGAGTTAAAACAAAACGGGCCGAAAATAGATTGTTACTGAAACAATATTACTCCTGTAACAAAAAAGATAGATTATAAAACTGTAAAGATTTCTAACAAAAAAATGTTTCGGCTCAACCCAACTGGCTTCGACCCGTATCCGACAATGACCCGTTTTGACCCATTACGCAACCCGCCCGAACCATGTCCCCACCTGTAGTAACTATATTCATACATTAAACTCATACCTGATAGCAACATTCAACTCCTTGGCATCAATGGTACCTACATTTTAAACAGATTAAAGCACTCAACTTTAATAACTTTAACTAAAACAGTATACAATAATGAATAAACCACATACCAGACCCATCAGTATCAAACAACTCAAATGCCTCTTTGATCTCTTGCCTACAGAATATTATCAACAGCAATAACAATGGATTAACGCATGATATTACAATTAAGAAAAGGCAATCTTGCATGTGAAAAATTGTTCAAAAGCAAACTGGTAGGATACACGTATATTTTTTTAATGCTGGCAAGACATGTAAATCGGCTTTTATGAAATAAGTAAATTGCAAAGATATATCATGTATGAAGTTATATAAAGAAGAGTTAAACTTAGAAGTTAGTACCATGTTTTTCTTATGTATCAACTTGACTCATTGGTATCCCGTACCACAAGTTACCCATTTAATCCGTTACGCAACCAACCAGGCCTGTTCATCTACCCACTTTCTAGATAACACATTATACTAATCGACCCGTTTTGAGCTAAACTTTACCTGCAGGAGACCCATCAGAAAAACAATCAAGATCCAATTTCATAAGAAACCATGTTCTAAGAGGCATTTTATCAAACAGAAGGTGTGCAACAAAAAAAAAAAAAAAAAAACCAAAAAGGGATTACCGATGTTCTAAGAGGCTTTAGATCTTTCATGGAGATCTTCACTTGTAATAGCTAATGCAACCTGCAACTTAACACAATTGAAACCACGTAATGAAAATATGAAGGGATTACCAATGCGTTCACAGTTAAGTAAGAGTTTAGACTTAATGAATCACCAGCAACGTATAACAAGATGCTAAACTTCTCATCAGACTACCAACACTCTTTAACTATTCATAAAATTTGAATTTTTTTTTACCAGAACTCATAAAACAACGGGAAAAACCAAAAAAGGGTTCAGTTGAAAGAAGAACTCACATGAACCCTAAAAACGTCGATTTTGTGTGAGCGGCGTTTACAAGGGGCTTCACAACGGACTGAATCACATTCAGATTAGATGGATTAGATGTTGAAGTCTTCAATCCTTTGGCGGCTATTGATGAAACCACCAAAATTGGATGTCGATGTCTCCAAAGAGGGTTGCTGAAATCACCAAATCTGTTTGATGGATTCGGAGTTGGAATCTCTTCGTCGCCGTCGTCTAATATGCTTTCTATAAAATCTATTGGATTGAATGGGGCGACGGTTTGCATCTGAAACTGAAGCATTCAATATGTGAGGAGTGAAATCCCCCTCCCATATATGTGCTAAGTGGGTTTTAATGTTATGATGAAATTGATGATAAAGACTATGTTTAGAATCATGATGCATGATAATGTTATGAAGATGTTTGATTAAATCATGAATTTGGGTACATAATGAGATGAAATGGGTTAAGTATGTTGTGATGAAATCCATGTTTAGAAACAACCCTAGTTAATAATTTGATAAACTAGTGTTGGAAAAAAAAATAGAAATTCGATAATTACCCATACATATGTTAAATGGGTATTGTAACTAGATGATGAACACATGAGTTGTTGATGTTGAAAATAGTGTAAAACCGACCTATGATAGAGTTCGGTAAGAAAAGTAGTATAAAGATTCATAAGGCATAAAGGTTATGATCTAGAATCACTAACATATCCACCTTGTGAATATTATATGATAGTTAACGCTTAACAAGCTAGGTGGAGACTTGGGAAAGAAACGGGTCAAACGGATAAAGTACAAAAAGAAAAGTGTTGATTGGATGCGAGGTAAGTGAAACTTACACCTTTTAGTAGAATACATGTTTATTCTATAAGTTGAAATTATGACAAAGATGAAATTCAAAATATGGTTTCCGACACGAATTAATATGGGTCGGAACTAATATAAAGGATAAAAACCATGTCTAATGGTAAATGGAGGTAAGACGGTAAATTAGCCATGAAATAAGGCTAAGGTAAAAAATGAGTTTTTGAACGGCTACTTTGTAAGTAAGCCTAAACGAATAAGAAGTGCAGAATAGTGATTTAGTCAAGTATACATAAATCAAGGTCAATGTTTCAAACGACACCAAATGGCATAAGCCATGTTGGGAAAACGTGTAAGAGACGGATTTAAGAAACTTAATCAAATTGGTAAAAATCCGAAATGAGTTACTTAATGAAATGGTAAATAAATTGCCATTCGATCTTAAGTGCAAAATATTTGGGCATTAGACCAAACGGGTCAAATGGTAACGTTGATACCATTTGACAATTTAACGACTAATAAGGGCTTGTTGAGACATACGCTCACTGGATAAGACGGCTTATGGATTAGTGATGCTATGGATTAGCAATTTTGAGACAAGGTATTAAAACGGGTCAATATGTTGACCCGAGCCAGGTACGCATAAATAGAGTTATTGTTAATAGTGATATTTTGGTCAAATAATTAATGGAAGTCCTTTGTAGTAAAATGAGGGACTAAATTTGACCAAAAAGCCCTTGAGGGGTAAATCGGGCAAACAACCTCTAAGAGCTGTTTAGAAATAAGCATTTTGATAAATTGAATCCTTGGGATGAGTATAAAAAAAGGAGATAAGATGTAGACTAAAAAGAAGCGTGATGTAAGCTTGAAGGTGCTAAATACCCTTAACAGGTCAAAATGAGTAGATATGCAAAACGGGTTAAGATTTGCATAAGAACCCGTAATTTGAACCTTGAATACTAGTAAACTGATATAACGTGATATGCATGACATTTTAAAGGTAACCAACAAGTTTGTTTGATCAAATCATGAACGGGTCAAAGGGTGTTATAATTGAATTTCAAGCCGAGAGCTTGAAATCTAAAATTTCGTGAATTTAGATGTCGGATTTTAACTCCATGTGATGGAGAATTAAATTACGGACGCGTACGAAAAAGAATTACGCGAAACGGACATGTAGATTAAAAGTTATGTCATTTTAAAGTTGGAATTTGATTAAAACTAGAGCTGGGCGATATGCAGGTTTTTATAACAAACCCGCTGGAAAATTGTTCCCCACGCGACACGTGACAGGTTCCAGATGTTGGGGCGCGACACGCAACAGGCGTCGCGACTCGCGACGGATCAAGGTTAAGCTCTCGTGGCCCGCGAGAGCTGAAAAAGCTGGCAATTTGATTTTATTTTGTTGTTTGACGCATAGAACTTGTTTAAACTTATTTATAAGCTATCAAAACTAACTTTTAAGTTGGTCTTGATCATAGGTAAATGTCAAGAGTTTCCGGAAGAAGATTAAGCTCAACGAAGAACCGAACACACGCGATTAAAGCTTCTGCACAGCGTTACGTCGTAACTTTAAACGACGAACTCAATTACATTATGTTGTACTATTGTTTTTTTAAAACTGTAAAAGTTTTAGTAAACCTGTATTTTTAAATGTACGTGTATTCGTAAGTTCACATTTAATTGTCGTTATTAGTACGAAAACCCTTTTATAATAGTAAGGGTGTTACACGAGGAAGAGTGGAAGCACTGGAATCACTGGGTTCCACCAAAGATAAACTATTTTATATGGAGATCGACGCTAGAGTGGATTCCGGCGAAATCAGCACTAACTGGGAGAGGCATACCAATAGAAAATCCGACATGTTTAAGGTGCCAAACACAAGAGGAATCTGTTGCGCACATAATCTGTGAATGTATCAAGTCGAAGTCAGTATGGAGGAATATCCTTGTTTGGCTGAAACTACCTATGGTCAACGAATTTAGATCATGCAGTGGACTTTTAGAGTACGTGAACGGCTTAACATGATCAAAGGTTTGGAAGAAAGTAATCAACGTGATATTTCAAACTACAATATGGAATATATGGAAGTCACAAAACGAGAGAGAATTCGACGGAATTACCCGAACCGAAAATAACATACTAGAAGCAGTAATGTCGGACAACTTCATATGGCTAAAGAGCAGATCAAAGTTTCAAGATATCGTGTGAGAGAGATGGGTAGACTTCAATATAAGAGATATAGTGAGAGATGGGTAGACGACTTCAATATAAGAGATATAACAGATCAATGTGATTAGGGGTGTTTGTTTTTCTGCACTTCGTATTTTCTTTTTGTACTGTTTCTTTCGGGTTTTTACAGCTTTTGCTGGCCCTGTTGTATTAATCATAAAATCTCACCGTTCAAAAGAAAAGTTGAAAGTTTATTATGACCATTGTTTTAACTAAACGAACGGTGGTTTCAAAGTTCTAGACGTTTTCTAGGCTTGCAAAAGCTTACTTGGTATCATCACTGAGACTTTTATTTCAACTATGGTTAACAGAGTATGTAACATATCAACAGTTATTCATTTAAATCGTCTTCTTTAATCATTATTTGTTTCATCATCTTTGAATATTAAAGATTAGCTTTAGAATGTTGTTACTTCAATTCAATAAATATCATATAATAATATCTACTCTAAGAACCTTAATTCTAATATTTTTACACTTAAAGTATGTTTTATAGTAACTAGTTATAAAATAAGGGTAGCGGAGTGTTTATTGGAGAACACTAAAAAAATGGAGAACCGGGGAACAGTCTTAAAAATTCAAATTAACATGTTAAAACTCAACTTTAAAAAAAATCGGCATTTTTCCTTATAAATACATATAGAATCATTTTTAATAAAGAAAAAACAAAAACTAAAAATATAAAAAAAGTTAAGGAAGGCTAAAATATATTTGTTTTTACAAAAATGATTTTCTTATTAGAATAGTTTCTACCCATTTTTATAAGAAAAAACGCTGAAAAAAATTTAAAAATTGATTTTTAACGTTTTAAGTTAATTTGTAATATATTTTTATTTTAACTATTTTTATCATTTTTTATATTTTTAATTTTTTATTAAAAATGTTTCTACATGTATTTCTAAGGAAACGCGTCGATTTTTTTTTTAAATTGATTTTTAACATGTGAATTTTTAAGAGTGTTCCTTGGTTATTCACTTTTTAGTGTTCCCAATGAATCTTACACTATAAGGGAAAATATTTTTTTTTTTCTAAAAACATATGATTTTCTATATTTTAAAAAAAGACATAATTAATTCCACCAAGTATGAAATTAAAAATTAGAGTTTGTCCGTTCAAAATTTCAAATATGAATAAAAAGTGGTTTTGGAAAACGATATGTCGGATCATCCAAAAAGTTTATTTATTTGGTATTCAATTGTTTATATTTTACGAAGACCAAATTAAACTTTTTTATAAAAACAAGTACACACACGTATGACATATATAATATTCATCGTCGGTATCAGTAATATTTTTTGCTCTTTTCTTGAGAGGAAAAAAAAACAAATTCAGTTAATTTATTTTAATAAATAAACAAGTATCAAATCTTGTAGAAATTATAGAGTGAGGATGGATGAATCAATAGCTGTCTGACCCGAGTGAAGGCCGCCCAAAGTTGACTAATAAATCCCACGTGCGATATTACACTTTCGTCATGTCGGTAAATATTCTAACATGGTAACGAGAAAATTTAGAGAAAATCATTTAAGTATACCAAAATTATGTATAATAAAATCTCAGTTTTCTAAACACAATATAAATCTCATTTCAACCATACTTGCCAAGTTACATTAAAACACGGGTAACAAGTTGCGTCGTTACCCCTTTTTAAATTGCAAACTCTAATATACCAAAGACAAAACTCTGCCCCTCGGGGCTGAACAATTGCCGTGGATAACCCGTTAGACCATGGTCAAGGAAGTGGATAGCTTCAGGCACTAGGGAGCCAAATGCGTCAAAAGCAAATACGACAAAAACATGTTGGTTCTCTTCACAAGCTTTAACGTGTTTATCTACTTTCTTCGATTCTGTTTTTCTTGTTGCTTGTCTCACTACAAACCCGTTTCCTTTAAACCAACCAGAGGGGAAATCCCCATGAGGTCCACACAAGCATTTTTCCCCCTAGCCCAGCCAAAGACGAGCAGATCCGCTGGTCGCAGAGTAGATCTCCCTTCCACAGGGTCCGTGAGGTAATTCACAGGGGCCTGAGGCCTCTTTCTTAGCCGAAATCCCAGTTTTTCTCAGGATGTCCCACAAAACATCTCTTACCCAGTCATGCCGATATTTGAAACCAGAGAGCTCTTTACAATGCACTGTGTGCTCCCCGTATTTATTCATACAAGGTTTACGGCATATCGGGCAAGTTTCATCTTCTGGTACATAGGGTTCATCAGCCGGTATTTAAGGATGACTTTGTATTCTACTGCAGACATGCATTGTCCCAACCACTCAATCGTGATAACGGTCAAAAAATCCTGAGCATTGGGACCATTCAGGCACTCAAGCATCGCTTTTTCGCGAAATGACAAATCATTAAATTAATATCGTTTTCTTATTATCAAACTCTATTCAACTAAAAATTAAGTTCATAACATTTTTTCATGTATCATAAGAAAATCATTTGTTCGGTGGATGTTGATTAACAAAATTTAATATGTATGTGAGCTGGACTCGTTGTATTGCTCATTTTCTTCACGTATTATGTTGGTGGTGTGGTTTAAAGCTCATAAAGAATTTATTATGCCAAATCAACGTAACCTAGACTTCACCTCATATGGGGGTTTTGAAGTATTTCCTGTAACATCTTTGCAATGATTTAAAACGTCCAACATCATTAACTAATTATTTTTTTATTTAAATTTAAATAATATGAATAAAATATAAAACCCATAATTTAAATAAAAAAAAATACAATGTCATTTAAAAATACAAAAGTAAGAGCATTCACATCCAAGACATCAAATTCTTTGTGTAGTGTTTTTAAAATATAAAGAGTATAAAAAGTGGCTATGAGTGGAGAAGAGAGAAAAAGTTAATGTTCATCTGTATATTTGGGGGGGGGGGGGGACACTCTTCACCCCCTATAATTTTTTAATATATTTTGAATGTGATTGTGAGTGGAGGAGAGAGAAAAGATAATAATAAATGTATAAAAAATATTATTTAATTGAAAAGGAGAGAGAAAATGTAGTGTTTTTTAGTGTAATTTAGGGTGAAAATATGGTGGAATGGATGTGAATGGTCTAAGAATGCTTATAAGATTAAACTAAAAAATACACATCTTCACTCGTCATCTCCTCCTTGTTCATGATCAAACCATAGCTACTCAGTCAGATCAGCTCAAAGGTTAAGGTGTGTGTCATTGTCACGTATCTTCACTCGGATAACTTCCTTCTGACCGTAGGTGAGTAGTGGGTTCGGCTTCTTCTCGCAAATACTGAATCTCCTCCTGCGTTACTGCTATAAGTATATCATCGATCATTTCGTCGAATGAAGAGCTGGACGAATCAGATGAAGAATGGCATGACATTTTTGTTATAAAAATGATTGGAGAGAATTTGTGTACTTTAGTGAGTTAGTTTGTGATTGGTGTGTGTAAAATCTATTATATATAATAAATGAAAGTTTTTTGGCCACGTGTCAGTAGATGAGGGCTACCTTTTTTTCCTTTTCCCGCCCAAACTTCCACTCTCCTAAAAAACCCTAATCTCTCAATCGCCACATTCTTCTCCTTCACGCCTGTTGTTCATCCTCCTCCTTCTACTTCAACTTCCCATCTGACGTTGATTCTATCAACAAACCCTAATGAATAATATACTTGATCAATCCGTTCTTTAGTTTCTTCATTCCTTTTTCAAACCCTAAAACTCCATCCGTACGGAGATTGAAGAGATTCAGCAGGTTTGGAATCCTCCTCTGATATATGTTCTCCCTTTGTCATGTTACCAACTGACGAAGATGTTGAGTGGAATAGTCGGTTGTGCTTTGGCTAGGGTTCCGCTGGGAACCTGATGACGGAGATGATCGGAGGTTGTCGGCTCTTTGGCGTGCACTTCTCTTGTTTAATTTTTGGTCAGGTTTGTTGTTCGATTTTGAGGTTCACTTATCTAATTTTGATTTTGTTGTTGGGGTTCTATATGATTTTCAAGTCTATTGAATGGTTATGTTGTAATGGATTTTTCATTTGTTGTTTGATGGATTATACTATGGGTTGTTTTAGTTGGCTCCATTGTAAACTTTCTTTTAAAGCATGCGTTGGATAACAAATTGTACATAGAGTGTTCACTGAAATATTTTTTGTGATTCACACTCTGCCTATGATTCTGAACCCTAGGTCAGTGGTTGGTGTACGATTATCTTCGACATGAGGCCGTGATGAATGTTTAGATGCAATTCAAAATGGGGTAACGCTCAAACCTTGGCGTGCAAAATTCGGAGGATGGCAGGTGCTTTCCTGCAACCTCCATTGCAGCCATGGTGTGGTGACCCCTTTGCACACTCTGAGCCTAATAGTCGGTTGTGCTTTGGCTAGGGTTCCACTGGGAACCTGATGACGGAGATGACCGGAGGTTGTCGGCTCTGCGGCCTGCACTTCTCTTGGTTAATTTTTGGTCAGGTTTGCTGTTCGATTTTGAGGTTCACTTATCTAATTTTGATTTTGTTGTTAGGGTTCTATATGATTTTCAGGTCTATTGAATGGTTATGTTGTAATGGATTTTTCATTTGCTGTTCGATGGATTATACTATGGGTTGTTTTAGCTGGCTCCATTGTCAACTCTCTTTCAAAGCATGTGTTGGATAACAAATTGTACATAGAGTGTTCGCTGAAATGTTTTTTGTGATTCACACTCTGCCTATGATTCTGAAACCTAGGTCAGTGGTTGGTGTACGATTATCTTCGACATGAGGCCGTGATGAATGTTTAGATGCAATTCAGAATGGGGTAACGCTCAAACCTTGGCGTGCAAAATTCGGAGGATGGCAGGTGCTTTCCTGCAACCTCCATTGCAGCCATGGTGTGGTGACCCCTTTGCACACTCTGAGCCTAATAGTCGGTTGTGCTTCGGCTAGGGTTCCGCTGGGAACCTGATGACGAAGATGATCGGAGGTTGTCGGCTCTGCTGCCTGCACTTCTCTTGATTAATTTTTGGTCAGGTTTGCTGTTCGATTTTGAGGTTCACTTGTCTAATTTTGATTTTGTTGTTGGGGTTCTATATGATTTTTAGGTCTATTGAATGGTTATGTTGTAATGGATTTTTCATTTGCTGTTCGATGGATTATACTATGGGTTGATTATCCAGTTGTTTTTAACTTTACTTGCTACCAGAAATTATTGTTTGCCTTTTTGTAAGCAAATTTCTATTCTGGCCATTTCTATTTCCAAAAGGTTGGTTAACCGTTAAATAATATAATGATTTTTTGGGCAGAAGGAAGAGATAAAATCTTTTGCAGAACATGTACAACAACTTCTGATCATGACTACAAAAAAGGAGAGAAGTTTATGCATGGTGAGTTTTGTCTCCGGCCAATCGCGACTGTTTTTTCAGTTAGGTTTTGTTTCATTAGCTAACATCTACTTTAGTTAATATGTTTTAGCATATATTTTGTTCATTCAACTGCAATTAGTTAGATTTGAGATTATTTGAGACCTACAAGTAAGCGATTTTTATGGTTGTGATGGTTTAGAATCAGTTTTATGCAATTAATATGTTGATATTAAGAATTTGCCAACTTTTGAGCCGAAGTTAGAGTGTGTAGGTCTTTTGCTCAAATATTTACTGAAATTTTCATATTTTTTTGGATATTATGATCATTTGTACTTATATTTGGGTTGTAACTACAATTTATGACATTTAAGATGGTTTTCAATCTTAGAATCAGTTGTAAGCAAATTTAAAAGTTCATATTAATATTTATGATGGTGGTTTAAACATTGATTTATCAGTCGTAGATCGTATATGTATAGATATTTAATTATGATTTATTCAGCAAGTTGTAGCTATGATTGTTTTCTCCTATTTCCTCTTAAAAATTGTAGAGGAAGAATCATTTCCATTAAGTCTACACATTAAGTTTCCCAGACTCAAGGTAATCGCAGGCGGTGGTAACATGCCCAAATTCACCATTTCACGTTGCACAAAATCATGGCTAAAGGTTTAGTACTATACACCGACATTGGCAAAAAAGCCAGAGGTTATCTCTATTTCTACTTCTATATCTATTTATACACTCAATTTATGTATATTTGTGTATGAGGTTATCTCTATCTCTATCTCTATCTCTATTTCTACTTCTATATCTATTTATACACTCAATAAATAGTTTCATATTTATATGCGATTGGATCTACATTTGTTGATTTGAATCTGTTTGTTTGTGTGAATGAACATCTTCTGTATACAGATTATCAAGGAGACCATAAGTTCACCATCACAACGTATTCACTTGCTGGAGTTGTGAGTTGTTTCTTTTCGATATACTCACAAACGCTTGATACACAGTTCTTTAGTCCAGTGTGGTAGCTTATTACGCGTATAACATTAATCCCCCTTCATTATGCCATAATATGCATGATAGGTTTGTTATGTTGAATATTATTGTGGTTTGAGTCTCACAAAAGTGGTGAAATCTCAACATGAAATGTCATATATTGGCTGATATGTTGATACCTTTCAGGTGACGAGTCTAAAAACATTAGTTGCAAAATGCAGAGTATGAACTAAGTGGATCGTTTATTTGGTGCAAGTGTCAATGATTTTGATGGAGGGGAAGATTATTATGAAGACGAAGATAGTGATTTAGAATATGTGAGGATCCAAAGGCCCGAGCTTCATGTAACCGGGGAACCTGATCTTGATTCCGGCCCACCACAAGACGGGCAAGAATATCTTAGGCGGGTCAGGTAATACTCCACCGCTTTATATATTTCTGTTAGAAATATTGTTTATCAAAATGTTATCTTCACAGAAAGAGTTGCACGTTGCATGGAAATTTAAAACATGTTATCTTTTAGTTAAAAAATGACAGCAGTTTTATCCTTTAAAAGACGATACACACTAATTTCAATGGTAACCTGGCACAAACTGAGCTCTGTTAAAGTCTTTGTATAAATGCTTTGGTTTTTGGTTTTTGATTTTTGATTTTATTTTTAGTTTAAACCGTACAACTCGATACTACAGCCACTCAATATTGCAAGTGACCCGTATTCTAATCTAAATCAAGCCCCAAAAACATTAAAAGCGCGTATCGTCTACTCGCTCAAAAGGTATATAAGACTTATATAATAAGTTTATAATAGTGTGCATCTGACTATAGTATATGTTGTTCTTGGTTTTTGGCAGCAGGTGTGTTATCTCCTTACTTCACAGTTTGGTGCCAATGCAACCTACGTGTACCTGAACCCACACCATGTATCCTAAGGGTAGCAAGTTGTACGCCTACACATCACAAATTTTGTTTGTTGCATCTATCAACAGCACCATGATAAATTAATGATATTGTTATTAACATGGGGAATGCTTGGAACCGTAACTAAATGAATCTAACTTGTAACGTCGCGCAACGCGCGACAACGAATACCGCAGATGTAGATCAAGACGGGCGCGTTAGTGGCTCTGAAGCTGTTTCATTTTTTCAAGCCTCTGGTTTACCTAAGCCGGTTCTCGCACAGGTAATTGATGTTTAGTGATTTTGCTTTACTGTTAGAATTTTGTGTTTTTTGTTGATTGAGTTTGTTTGATGTATAGGATCATGTAGTCAGAGGATTGATTTCGGTTAGATTTAGGTCAGATTTGCTTTGTTATAGATTAGGATTCACAAAATCTTTAATCCACGTGGGATCCGTTTTTGTTTGGGTCATCTGATACCCGTGTTGGTTTAAACGGTACTGAACCGCCTTCGATCATGAAGAAATTGACCGGACATTCAAAGATGTCACAGGTTGGATCAACTGGTACTGACCCTTGAGGCTTTGCTTTAATGTATTTTGATTCTTTTATAAAGTCCTGCATAAGAAAACCATCTTCAATAGTGGTTGATAAGTCAACAGATGTTTGAAACCACTGTTGGGTTAAAACACTGTTTTTTGGAGAAAAAGTGAAACCACTGTTTTAGGTTAAAACATTGTGTTGAAACCACTTTTGGGTTAAAACAGTGTTTGAAACCACTGTTGGATTAAAACGGTGGTTTGAAACATAGTTACCTAAATCGCTAGGGTAGCCACGATCCACGTATTGGATCGTGGTGTACCCAATCGGAAATCGTAAACGTACCGGAACGACATGGTCCGGCGAACCGAGTTGCGTCGGTACGGTGTTCTTGATTGCGGAGGTACGTCGATCCAAATTGATCTGGTTCAGCAAACCAAATAGACAGGGTCGATGTTCCAAATCGATTGGGGTACAGCGATCCTTAGCTATTTTAGGCGGGAACCAGGAAGAAAGGGGAAGAAAAAGACCAGTGGCTGCGGCTGTGTGTTATCCGGCTGTTTTAGGCTTTTTAGGTTTAAAAAAGTTTAGTTATTTCAACATTTAATCCTCTATGTTTTTTAGTTTACATTTAAACCCTAAAACTTGTAGTTTTTACATGAAAAGTGTAAAAGTAGTTTGTGTATTTGAACATTTAACCCCCTCTATCATCACTAGTTTACGTTTGATCCTTAAACTTATAAACTTATACATAAAGAGTATAAATTAACATTATATATATAACATTTAACCAAATTACATCAATTTATACTCCTATTCAATTTCAATTTTTATCTTCAATGTTTATGTTTGGTAATTTGAATTTTGGAATTTGGTAATTTATGTTTTAATCTGTGTACACCGAACCGGACTCCATGGTACACTGTACCGGTTCATACCGAAATGAACCTACCCCCCTTCGTACCGAAAACGTCACCTCTAGCGAATCGCGTACCCGAACCACGTACCCGTACCGGAGCGAACCGCGAATTAGGTAACTATGGTTTGAAACCACTGTTAGGTTAAAACAGTGTTTTGTGAAGAAAACAGATGTTTGAAACCACTGTTGTGTTAAAACAGTGGTTTGACTTTGGTCAAACAGACTTTTGAAAATATGATCATTGATTTTTTTATCCAACTTTACGAAAGTTTTGCTACATTGAATGATGTGGTGTTTCAATATTTAAGCATACTTTGTTTTGTTATTGTTCAACGCTGATGAACTAAGGAACTTAGCTTACCCTTCCGAAGGCCGCCGCAGGATGTTGATGACTATATTCCTCGATCTGGGAGGACAGGAAGAGCAGGTAGTTCTAAGATAATACGGGTTGATTAGGGTTATTATTAATTTCAAACGGGTCAGATAAAACTATTTAGCTAAAAAGAGAACATGTAGAGCGGATTGAAAACCGCCCTTAGTGCATCGTCAATCCACACAACATCCTAAATCATTAATTCATTATTATTGTGATACAAATTATTTTTAATCATATCTAATGCATTATTATGTAGTAAATTTTTCATAAAATGCAAGTATTGACCTGTTCAGGAAACTCTGGCGTTGCCACTACACTTTATGAGCCGAGAAAGGCTAATATTTCCAAGTTAGAGAGAGAAGCTGGTGTGGTATTTGAACACGTGTCAGCTCCTCAGCCATCAGATATTGCCAAAGCTGCGGGTGTGGATGCTTTATGCTTAATGATCTCTTTTACCTTTACTTCTACTAAAGCATTTTCTATATATTAGAGCTATTCATAATTGTATATCATATTTTTGTTATTCAGAGATGCTATATTGTATTTGGAGTGGCCACCTGATGACATTCTGAGTGGAGATCCAGTGGATGTGAATGATGAAAAAGAAACTCTTATTATGAGAGATCATCAGACCAAATGAGCATTACTGGAGCAATAATTGGAAGGAACAAAGGATTCTAATATTGATACAGCACGAGGTGAGGTGGGAATTTTGGTCCATTTACTTATAAGCTGGTCGATTCGGGTTAGGGTCAAACGGGTGGAACAGCAAAGAGGTAGCTCAAAAGGAGATGGATCGAAAGTGGCCCCACTATTTATTTGCACAGAACCTTCTAAATCGTTTTATTTGGAACAAATTTGTTATTATTTGGGATAATTAAAATTTTGAAATCATTAATGACACTGATAATGTATAAACAAGTTTATAAAATTGGACAAAAAGTGCTAGAAGGCAACTCACACTGGCCCGTTTGATCAGTAATTGAACGGTTCAAGAGAAGATATTTTCTTTGTTTTGAAGTACTTTTTAATAATTATAATATTCATATAGTTTGTAATATTCTTTTATGTTTTTCCAGATCTTGTCAGTCCCGGTCATTCTTTGTCAACAATCTGAATTTTAACACTACCGACGAGAGTTTAAAGAAACATTTTGTTGAGCATATAAAGGAAGGAAAACTACGTAGTGTCAGGGTATAGTTTTTAGCATCCACTCTCCTGCCTTGAACAATTTGCTCTAAATCTTATCTTATCTTGATTTCTATTTTTATTTATTACAGATTAAAAAAAAGTACATGGAGAATGGGAAAAACATTACATTGGGTTTTGGTTTTTTGGAGTTTGATATTGTGGATAATGTTATACAGGTCTACAGGGATTTACAGGTTTGATGCATCATGTTGTATTAAGATTGATTGGAAGTGTTGTTAGCATGTTTTCATTTTCAGGAACGGTTTTGGATGGACGTGCTCTTATATTACAGTTATGTCATGTTAAGAACAATGATAGAATAAAAGGGATGGTGGGCAAGGATTAAAGTTCAACAAAGTTAATTATGAGAAATGTAGCTTTTGAAGCTACTGACAAAGAGTGATGCCAACTAATTAGTCCTTTTAGTCAGGTAAATTTGTGTAGAAGTTTCTTTTAAGTCTACAAATTAAAAAAATCTACCTTGAAAACTTCATATCCCGTCACTTTTTAAAACCAGTTTTTGTGCATGGATGATGCATGATCAGGTTTCTAATTTCCTTTTTGCTATATAAATGTTATGATGTTTCATAATTGATTATGTCACACTGAAGTTAGAATTATAGGCTTTTACTTTTACATTTGCCAAGTACGAGTTTAAACATTGTTATGCATTTACAGGTAAAGAGTTTAAGGCTTCCAACAAGGTTCGGGAAGCATAGAGGATTCACTTTTTTCGAGCATGTAACCAAACAAGAGACGAAAAACGTCCTTCAAGCTCTATCAAACACTCATTTATATCGACTTCATCTGGTGTTTTTCGTGAATATATATAATTAATTTAAGTTACCTATTTCTCTTCTGTTATCTTAACAAAAAAAGTCAAACATTACTATATGTTACTAAATGGATGAGAGGTGCTAAGAAAGTGGCTTGAGGGAAAAGTTAAGGTGATTGTTGTGTTCACCAATTCAAGTGATATTTTCAGTCAGATTTTGGGATGGTTCAAAGAGGTTTAACAAAACCAGTTTTGTACCCGCCACGAGGTTCCTGGGTCGACCACCCGAAAGTGATGGCTGTATCCAGCAATTCTAGATTGCTTAGAAAAACATTAATTGTTGTTTGTTGTTGGACACCTTAATCATTAATAAAAGAAAAAAAAATCTATTATAGAGATGTTTCTTTCGTGATAAAAGTTGTTTTTAGGTGATTTTTACTATATGGACGCAGCTGCAACCATAATTATAGAGATGGATGCAATGGTACGCGTTTAGATAGATAATGATCCCCTTTTTGACCTCCTCGGTGTCGTATTTGTTGTATTTATTTTCCTAATATTACTGTGTATAATTTCGTTTTATTAGTCAGAGGATGCCTCACATACAACAAATGGGCCTTCGGTTTGATGAACAAAATAGTGCTCAAGAATTTCACACTCTAAAATTTTGCGCGAGATGTATGGAGGCATCTAGAAGACTTATATAATTCACCAATAAGCCATATAGTAGGTACGTACTCCATTAACTTATTCACGCATTAGATTTCCCATAGTAGAAATGCAAGTGAACACTAACACTAACTCCACTTTTGACACTTCAATGGACCATTTTTTATTTGACTTTTGAATTTATATACTTTCTGAAATATTGAAATAAAATGCAGGTGATTCATCCAATGTAACAGAAGACTTGAAATATACACAAGCATCAAACGTTAACGTCTCCAACTTTGTTTTAATGAAGCTTTTCAGCCGCAACAACTACCCTATGTGGACGGCTCAGATGTTTGGCCTCATAGATAGTCAGGGGTTATCTCAGATGCTTGGATATGTTGTCTTTCTATTTTTTTTTTTTTTGTGTGGATGCATTAAACAAGTTTGTTTTTAATCTATGCAATTGAATCAATCTGTGAACTTTTGTTATACTTATTGTATGATTAACACATGTATTATGTCATACTTATTGTATGATTTTAATTAAGATGTTAATAATAAAAGTTTTGATATAAATAACTTTCTCAAACCCGGGAAGCAATCCCGGGTAATAACCTAGTATATGTATATATATTAACAAAATTTTAGTTTTTTTTTATAAATTGGGCCGTTGGTAAACGGTCATGTTGACCACTCACCTTGAAAACAGTGTAAAACGTCCGTTAGAGCCATGACCAAGAGAAGGATGACGACCCCTTTGACGCCTGGGAAATGGATTGGGGGAGCTATGGGGCATCAAAGGGGGTGATGTGGGGCGGTATACCACACCCCCTGATCAGAGTGTTAGAAAAGGTATCAGGCGATTTCAATCTTATTTATGTGATACGACATAAATTTAGTATAATAAGATCCCACATATGTTATATAAATGCGTGAAGTGTCGACGATTATTAATATCACTATAAAGATACTAAAACACATAAAAATTGTTGTAATGCCAGAGGGGTTTGTTGGTGAAGATTATGGTCCAAATATGGAAGCCTCTACATCAATAGGGAGGTCTTTAGTCTCAAAATAAATTAATAAGCATGGTTGGTTCATAAGGCCACCTGTAGTGGCACGTTATATCACGTCAAAATGGTATATGACACCTCCATAACATCGCCAATACCACTACGGCGGGCGCTATGGGGTTTTTTTTTCTTTCTCCCGTGAAAATCATAGTGGTGTGAGGGGGGATTATTTCATATACATACATATATATAAAGCCTCATACATATATAACCCCGCTACACCCTCTTGTGATATAAAGCCCCATAAACCCCTCTTTTACGCGTTTCGTCACTTATCGCATAACGCCCTCTAAGGGGCTTTATGACTACACATGGTTTAATATATGAATCAAATACAACTACCAACTCTTAAGACACAAGTTGCACTTATTGGTCTTTGAGTAATAAGTGTCAGGTGGGGTTAGTAGAACTTCGTTGTTGTACCAGCCACACTATAGGTTTGGAGAGATGTACAGATTCCAACCATCTTAATGTTAGAGCATCAATGTAGAAGAGAAGATGTGTATTAGGTTTTGGTGAAAAATTAGAAAAAAATGAGTAGTGAGTAGGGGAAGGAAGAGAGGGGAGAGGAGAGAGCAACAATGTGTTTTTATGGATTGTGAGTGAAACAAGGGAGAATACTTGTGATTGGTTGGACACATGGCAACTCAAAAACATCAAAAATTGATCTCTATTGTGGATGGTTACATGGTACATATGAAACACAGACTTGTGATTGTGGGCAACGAAAGACATGCACAATTTAAACATGCACAATTTAATGTATTTACCCTATATTAAGCTTGGTTTACAAGTTCATAGTGCATATTTTTATTGCTACATGTCCAGCTATACATCAAATCTTACATCAATATATATCCCTACACTGACAGTTCTCATATCCATACCATTTTTTTAACCCATTTAGTTTTCATCTTTTAATTTTTAGTTTTCAGTACCTTTAGTTTTCAACCCTTTTAGTTTTAGTTTTTCAACCTCTTTAGTTTCCATTTTTCATTTTTAACCCTAATATTTTTTCACTTTTCATCTTGTGAGTCACGTTATAACGCGTGTGTTTAGTTTAACGTTTTTATATCTATTTTTTAACGGTTTAATGGCTCCATCATAAACCGTGGGTCTTTAGCCAAATGTTTTCAGCTCACACATATCAGATAGGTATCCTTTGTATAAAAAGATAAAAATTTTACACTACATAGACGGAGTTGAAGGGTATTTTTACGTTACGAAGATGGAGTTGAGGGGTAACCCGGCTTTCTCTCCTTACACATTTCCTCCGCCCCTGAAATAGATTATATAAATAATAATATTATACATACATTTACAGTATTATATGGCTCAAACTATCCACACACCTTATCTCCCTATTTGCACACCCTTTGCCTCGTATATGCCTCATATAGGCCTATACGGGGTGTATAGGGTTACATCAAACTCAGTGCCTGACTCATGTCAGTTCTGGTTTGGCTGCTCCTATACGCCGGGTACAGGCATATACGTGGCGTATAGTACCCCTCGTATAGGTCTCGTATATGACTCATGCCCCATATATGCCACGTATAGGCCAATATGGGGCGTATATAAGGTTTTCTTTTACAAACATTTTACACAATATTAATCATTTTAGCAAACTTTTATAAAAAATAAGTTTTCTATTTTAAATAAATAAAAATAATAAGTATATGATATGATACAACACATGTATAGGCCTATACGAGACCTATATTATAGGATACGATACAATACGATAAGATACGATACGATACTATAGGATACGATACAACACCCGTATAGGCCTATAGGTGTAGTATAGATCCTATATAGAATAATAGGTGTGATTTATGTCCCGTATAGGCCTATACGAGACTTATAATACACTATACGATAGGCAAATATGTGTAGTATAGGTCCCCTATAGATCTTATATAGGCCTATACAGGATCTAAACTACACCTATTATAATTAATATGATTTTTGTATAATTAATAATAGTGTTATTATAATTAATATTAGTGTTATTATAATTAATATGGTTTTTTATAATTAATATTAATGTTATTAATATTAGTATGAGTTTTTTTATAATTAATATTAGTGTTATTGATCTTAAAAAAAGAAAACAAAAAAATATAAATATACGTCGCGTACAGGGCAAGACTGGACGTCTAGTGTGGCCCAAAAGACCATTTTAGCCATGTGATGTTTCCAGTCTTGCCCTGTACGTCCATTAATCTTGATAATATGAGTTCTTTATAATTAATATTAGTGTTATTGATCTTAAAGAAAGAAAAAAAAATATATGTCAGATACAGGGCAAGATTGGGCGTCTACTGTGGTCCAAAAGATCATTTAGCCTTGTGTTGCCCTCAGTATAGCCCTAACTCAGGGGTATAATAGTCTTTTAAACAACCCTAGATGCCCATTCTTGTTTTGAAGTTTAAAATTTAAAAAAATAGTAAATTACCATTTTAGCCTGAGACACCCCCAGTCTAGGCCTAACTCAAGGCTGAAATGATAATTTGCCATTTATAAAAGTGTTTAAAAAAAACCTTTATATACATACGCCTCATACAGGCCTATGCGAAACATATAAGAGAGTCAAAAAAGACCAATTTACCCATGCCTACAGCCCCAAATCAGGGGTAAAATGGTCTTTTTCGTCTACACGCCCCGTATAGGTCCATACGAGGCATTAAGACACAATATGACATAATCAGAGATTTTCTTGGAAATTGAAAAAGGTTATACGCGACGTATAAACCTATACAAGGTGTATACAAAGGTGTTTTAATAGGCACTTGGGTGTGTGAATATGTAGAACCTATTATATACAAAACCTTACTTATACAATATGCTTAGCATATCAACGTTTCACTATAGGAGGTAAGTTTCAAGGTATCATGTCATCAGCATATAAAAACCGTCTTATATATCTCCAAGGACTAATAAATGGTAACGCCGGTGAAACAAAGGTTTAGAGAGATTTGACTCTCCGATCGACCAACCTTTTGTTGTTGAGAACTTAATGTCAATTCCTTTTTTTTTTTTTTTGTAGTTTAACCTCTATATTTGTAGTTAGAGTAGTTAAGGTGAAGGTAAAGAATGGTAGCAACAATTTAGAATACTATAAAAAAGATGCTTGAAGAAAAATGTTATTGGAACACACCTAATGCTTCAATCAACCATTTCATATCACTTTTCTGTCATATGCAACACAACCAATGCTTTAATCCAACCACAACCGCTATAACAACACAATCAACGTGTAATGACAACAAAACCTAAAGTTTCTTTATCTCAAAGCATCAAAAGTATGAAAACCCTATAAAAATGAACTAGTTTGTCTTTTAAAAAACTTTTTTGCATTTTCTTTGATTAGTTTAATTATTTAGCACTTTATTTGATTTGAAGTTAATCGTTATTTCCACAATGGGTTTTGTTTTTTTTTTTATAGAGCGAAGGATTATTTATTAAAACCGGGCCAGCAAGGAATTGTAAAACCCACACATACAAAATTACGTAACTATATATCTTATATTGAAATCATTCCATCTCACCCGGTTAACGTCTTTAAACTTCGAACGGCATTTAAAGCATACATAAGTAAACAATTTAATTTCCTCCACCGTCTTTTGTACCGGTATGAAATTGGAGTTGAACTCCTTGCCTTTCAAACGTGCCATAACGTAGACAAAACGATTGCACTAATCATCTTTCTCCATAGCTTGGATCCGTGTGGAGTCCGTACCCACTCCAAAATTTGTTGAAACGAGAGCCCTTTCCCATTCTACCCCTTTAAAACGTGCTGTATTTCTTTGTACATATTGTTTCAAAACTTGTACACGATGTAAAATTACATTTCAGTACATCACTTCTCCTTTTTAATATAGTATAGATATAGATTATAGATAATTCGTGTTAATGAAAATGTTTATCTAATGAGATTATTTGTTTTAATTTCTAAAAAAAGGAAAAAAATTAAAAATAAATAATTGGGTAATGATAATTAAATGATGGATTATGTGGCATTATACCACTACACAATTTTTTAACTTTAAGATGTCTCTTGCTGATTGAGATGCTACGTGTAGCATAACGCCCAAGTCCCGCTATACATGATCCAAAAGAGATTACTGAGAGTGTAGGTCCCTCGGAGGATGAGGTCAAACCTTATCCTTGTTATGTTTAACACACTAGCAAGTGCGAAATCCAAGCTAGAATGCAAACCGGTAGTTTATATGAGAACACAAGCTACAAAGAGAAAGGTAGACACACGAGATATCAAAGTTTTCTCTTGTATTTCAGTGGACACGGTTACAGCCCTTCACCCAACTGAAAATACGCTCTCTACAAGACTCAGTTCACTCACAACTCACACACACATCTGAAGTGAACACATTACATGGATATATATATCCATCACAGCACGTCTGGTCGAAGGATCAGATAGACTGATCGAAGGATCATCTATCGAACTGAAACCTGTCGAAGGATCCACATATACCTCGAAGGATGATATCCTTCGAGGTCCATCAACATCCATCGAAGGTTTATCTTTCGAGCTCATCGAAGGATATAAACAATCCTTCGATGACTCATCCTTCGACACAAACATCTTACAAACAATGTGTTAACTGTTTGGCCAAGTCAAACCAGGAGGATGGTTGACTTGGTCAAACTTACATCGAACACACATATTAACAAACCTAAGACGTAAACCAGACTAACACAAGACATCGTTTGGTATCATGACAAAATACAGACAAAGTACAGACACAAGTGCACCAACAAACTCCCCCTTGGCTGTAGCTTTGTCTCGATCTTCGTGTCTTCAAGTCTTTGACGTCCTTTCAAGTCTTCAATGTCGGAGGATCTTTAAAGTCTTCACGTCTTGAAAGCAGAAAGTGTACCAACAAACTCCCCGTTTCATGTAGGAAGTGTGTTGACAAACTCCCCCTTAACATAAGCTCCCCCTTGAGTTATGCTTGTGAAATACTGGTTCTTTATGAATTGAGATCCTTGTGGTGTTGATGATGGTCAGCGGCAACTCGATCATCTTTGTCTTTTGAGTGCCTTCACGTCGTGTCTTCATTCCGAAGCTTGTCATCGACCATGTTCTCCTTGCCTTTAGAATCTGCACATGCAAGAAATCTAAACGCGTAATGAGAACAACTGCTTGGAATATAGTAAGTAAACGACACACATGTGACCATTGTTCAGTCAACTACCGTCCGACAGTTTGAAAGTTTAACAAATTTATCAATTTTAGATTTTAACTTTCAAAACTTGCAAATCTTGACCGTTTATGAAGATATAGTCAATTCGGTTTTCGTTCAGGTTTCAGGTAACGAAGACTCGAGCTCCAACATCGTACGATCGAAAATAAAATAGAAATAAAATCTTTTTGGCTTTTAGAAAGTTTATATTAAAACACATCTAAAATCTTTTTGGTATTTTTGAATATTTCAAATGTAAAGACAGAAAGCAGTAAATAAATATATACAAAGATACAGAAACTAAAAGTATTAAATAAATATTTACAGACATTCTTTTTGCGAGTTTCGAGGGTAAGAGAATCATATCAGTGTACGGTCATGTCAAAACACTCTTGTTGTTCAATTAGTTCACATTAAGATAAGCATCCTATAACAATTCTCGGTATTGTTGTCCACATAAGCTCAACTTATCAGATGTAATCATGGCGAGGGGATACGTTAAGGTATGATTTATACTTACCGACCGGTGTTCATCCACATCACGACACATTCCCGTATCAAGGTATGCACGAGGGTTCATCTTACCGGTGAGTATACCGATTATCATCTGTTTGACCGTATATGATGTGAGATTCTCACTTATTTTGATTGAAAACAAGCCCTATGTGATAGAATCACTTATTGATGAGGAACTTGATTTTCAGATGCATGAGGGCACAGGAGCAAGTCCGTGAACAGGTCAGTACTTTCGTACAGCAGAGAGACGAACTTGACTCCCGGATAAATGTGATATATTATCACTTATTTGTTTGGACATGTGATTGTTGATCACTTATTGAGGTCGAATGCAATATGTACACGTATGTATAGTATCATGGAAGATCTAGACTTGCGTCCCCGTTATTTTTCGGTAAAAGATACAACCATGATACCCAGATGATAAGCAGCATAAAGACCGAATATCTCAGAACCTCGGCAATCTCTCAAACGAAATTTCGGTACTAAGACCATATGCCAATGAATGGTTCCCACCTGGTCTTCAGTCGATTTAAGTTTATATCACCCTGCACACTTTAAAATGATTGTGAGCCTACCGATACATCTTATATAGAGCTGTTTATCGTTTTTCATTTAAGGTTTAAAGAGGTTTGGACAGACCACTGATGTACTATCATTTTCTCTTTTGCTCGCCAGGAAACTCATTTTTGTTTTTCTATTGTTTTTGTGTTTTTGAAATTTTTCGATGTTTTTGGATTTTTTTTTCAAATTTTGGATTTACTCCCCCTAAAATCAATAAACTAAGACAAATTTAAAACACAAAGGTATTTACAAAAATGATTTTCCGATGTTGGTTTTACTCTTGCTTGACCTTAATGCCGTTTACCAATAATAAATAGTCAAATCTTGATTTGTCAAATGCTTTGGTAAAAAGGTCGGCACGTTGGTCATCGGTGTGGACGTAAGCAACATCGATTAGCCTTTTCTCAAAGCAATCACGTATGAAGTGATACTTAATTTCGATGTGCTTAGTCTTTGAATGCTGCACAGGATTTCTAGTGATCTGTAAGGCAGCGGAATTATCAACGTAAATAGGAGTAGTTAGGAATTCAAAACCGTAGTCGCGCATTTGTTGCTGGATCCATAGGACTTGGGAGCAACAACTTGAGGCAGCAATGTATTCAGCTTCGCATGTTGATGTAGCTACACAGGTCTGCTTCTTGCACTGCCATGTGACTATGCGATTTCCCAAAAACTGACATCCAGCCGTTGTGGATTTGCCGTCGATTTTGCATCCGCCAAAATCAGAATCACTGAATGCTATCAAGTCAAAGTTATTATCCCTAGGGTACCATAGACCGGTGTCAGGGTAACCCTTCAAATAACGAAAAATCCTTTTTACAGCTGCAAGATGTGAGGCCTTCGGGTTGACTTGATATCTGGCAAGCAGGCACGTTGGGTACATTATATCTGGTCTTGATGCTGTGAGGTACATAAGAGATCCGATCATCGCGCGGTAGTATGAGGGGCTAACAGCTTCACCCTTCAAGTCTGGAGTAATTCCGTGATTTTGCGGCAATGGGGTACCGATGGGCGTTGCATCAGACATCTGGAACCGGCTCAAGATGTCACCAACATATTTAGTCTGATGGATGAATATCCCAGACTCGGTTTGTTGTACTTGTAGGCCCAAAAAGAAGGTCATTTCCCCCATAGCACTCATCTCGAATTTATCCTGCATAACGCGCTCGAAATTCCTACACAAAACATCATTAGTAGAACCAAAAATAATATCATCAACGTATACCTGAACCAGTAGAAGATCTCCATCTTGTTCTTTGACGAAAAGAGTACAATCGATAAGACCTCTGCGAAATCCATTCTCCAGCAGATAATTAGATAAGGTTGCATACCAAGCTCGCGGTGCTTGATGTAGACCATATAGAGCTTTGTTGAGCAACCAAACCCGATCGGGATGGATAGGATCTTCAAACCCAGGAGGCTGTTCGACGTACACTTCTTCTTCCACCACACCATGTAAGAATGCACTTTTGACGTCCATCTGGTATACCTTGAAACCTTTGAATGAGGCATAAGCCAGAAAGATCCGAATTGCTTCTAGACGTGCAACAGGTGCATACACTTCGTTGTAGTCGATCCCTTCTATCTGACGAAAACCTTGAACGACTAGCCTTGCTTTGTTTCGAATAACGAATCCACGGTCATCCTTTTTGCATTTGACCACCCAACGGGTACCGATCTTCTTGTAACCAGCAGGTTTCTCTACGAGTTTCCAGACACCAAGCTTCTGGAATTGTTGCAGTTCTTCCTGCATCGCTTCAACAGTTCAACCCATGAGTTATATTTCAAAGCTTCTTTCCAAGTTCTTGGCTCTTCCTGTGAGACATAACACGCGAAAGACCAATCGTTTTGTTGACCAGATTCTCTAATCGCCGCATACAAGCCTGCATTGTTGTTGTTTCGCAACATGTTTCTTGTTTGAACGCCACTTTGTACATTTCCGATGATGTTTTGTTGAGGATGGGTATTGTGAATCCTTGTTTCTGGATTATCTTGAACTGGAATGTTTGTACCCAGATTGTTGAAATTGAGATCAACAACCAATTCAATGCCAGGAATTGACGAAGAGGATGATGCAGTAGCTTCAGCTGTTCTAGGGGCGTCCACTGGAGGAGTACCCTCTGAAGTACCATGAACTGCTGTTATTGGAGCTTCTTGATCTGCATCGAGAAATTCATCATCCTCTGAAGATTCGTTCAATTCGGTAGCATCGTGAAAATCCTCATTATCGAGAGCATTATTGTTCACTGAAGATGGTTCTTGATTGACAATAATGGGACGAACCAACGGTGAATCTGTTGCATTGTCACTCTCGAAAAACATCCTTGCCGCAACATTTTCTTCAACTGCTTCAACATTGATCGAATTGAAAAAGTCATCGTACTCAAACATCCAAGGCTGACCAGGACATTTGACTGGTAAAGTGTGCCTTTGTACTCTGACTTCAGACCATTCCTCGACCCTTTTAGTCTCTAGATTCCAGACTCTTAAGTTCGGGGTGGCATACCCAAGAAAATATCCCTCAATTGCTTTTGCCCCAAACTTTCCATTAGGATCGATTATTGTGCACGGAGCTCCAAACGGTTCAAGATATGACAAATCTGGTTTCCGTTTGTTAATAAGCTCAAAGCAGGTCTTGTTGTGCCTTTTGACTGTGAGGACTCGGTTCAACGTGTAACATGCAGAGGCCACAACTTCAGTCCAGAAGGGAATCGGCAACTGTGACTCTACCAACATTGTCCTAGCAGTCTCGATCAATGTGCGGTTCTTACGTTCAGCGACGCCATTCTGTTGAGGAGTATAAGCTGCACTAAATTCGTGAAGAATACCTTTTGAAGTGCAAAACTCCGCCATGGCATGATTTTTAAATTCAGTACCATTGTCGCTACGTATCCGCCTAACCTTCAAATTATATAGATTCTCAATCTGAATGATCAAGTTTTTGATAATACCGAAGGTTTCACTCTTATGTGCCATGAACGCCACCCAAGAAAATCTTGAATAATCATCAGTTATCACGAGGCAGTATTGATCATTCCTAATACTTTTGTGTTTAACAGGACCGAACAAATCCATGTGCAAACGTTCAAGAGGAACAGCCACCGTGTTGATTTTCTTTGTAGGGTGTCGCTTCTTCGTTTGTTTTCCTTTCTGGCACGAGACACAGATGTCTTGAAGATGGAAGTTTTTAAGAGGAACACCATTCACTAATTCATTTGACACCAAATGATTCATTTTGCGTAAGTGAATGTGACCCATTCGTCTGTGCCAAGAGATTGAGTCTTTTTCTGTGGCTTTGGAAACGAAACAAGTTGCTTGTGCAGACGTTGTGATAGCTTGGCTCATATCAAGGACATACAAATCATTTATCCTTGGAGCCGACAAGAGAATCCATTCTTTCGGAATTTTGAAGCCGGGTTTCAGCACATAACATCCATTTGCATCAAAGTGTACTGAGAACTGCTTATCACAGATTTGAGAAACACTAAGAAGATTGTGATCAAGTTGTTGTACGAAGTTGATCTTATCAAAGCTAACAACCCCGTTGGAAATCATTCCTTCACCCGTAATATATCCGCCTTTATCTCCAGCAAAAGCAACATAACCTCCTCTAATAGATTTAACGTCGTAGAGAAGCTTCATGTCGCCTGTCATGTGCCTGGATGCCCCACTATCAACAATCCAATGACTACTGATAGTTCCTCCTGGAACACCCTGCACATGAACTCACATGATTAGTTGGAGATGGGGACCCAAGCCATTGTGGTCTTGGGTCTTCCATTTTCATCAACAACAATAACTTCTATTCTTTGATGATTCATAAATTGTGATGGTCCCTCTGAACTTGTGGTCAATTTAGGTTTCCATGTCTGTTGAGTTTTACCAGTTTGATTGTTTGACAATTTAACTTCGTGATTGTTTGAAGTTTTTGAAAATTTTGAGTTTTCTGGCTTAACTGAAACAGATTGTTTTTGAACCACATCAGTTTTAAGTGCCTTTTCAATCACCTTGACTTGTTGGCGTTTCTGTTTCTTTTCCCTTTCTCTTACAAGTCGGGGATCTTGTTTTACAGAAACAGATCGCTTTTGGTGATTGCGTTCACGGGGATCATCATCCTTTGCTTTCAACTTATGAAGATACGGACAGTTTCGAATTATATGTCCAATTGTACCACATTCAAAACATGATCTTCATTCAATAAACCCCGAAGTATCATGTGATCGTCTTGCCGATGATGAACTTTGTGATCCCGAGGTACTAGGTTTTGAACTATTTGGTTCATTTCTTTTCATCACAGTTGCTTTCTTGACAAAATCTAAGTTAGATTGGTTTTCAAACGTTTCAATTTTGTCCGTTCCCTTAGATTTCACAAAGTTCACATTCTTGTTCTTCTTTTGATTTGGCTTCTTTTGACTTTGAGCCGGCAATTTTCCTTTTTGTTTGTTATGATTTTGCTGCCTTTTCTCTGTTGGTAATTTCTGATTGCCAAATTGTTTTCTAACTTCAGCCTTTGGGATAGGAGGGCACTGTGTTACCACAACGTGTGATCCTTTCTTTCCCAGAAACTTACTTGTCGAATTCTCAAAAACTTTACTGATTAGGGATTGATTTACATTCTTAATCGGAAAATCTTTGTCAGAATAAATTTTATCATCACCAACAAGAGTGTACAGCAAATCCACACTCTCCGACTCTTGTGCAGACAAGGACTCAATTGCAACAGTCTTAGCGGGTTTTGCAGGAGGATCACACAGAATATGATTCTCAAGAGGTATGTCCTCTTCTTTTATCACCGCATCGGACTTTGCTGAATCAGTATCATCAGATTCATCATCAGAAGAATCAGCATCCTCTACAACAACTGGAGGATCCTGATTCTGTTCAGCAGAAGACACACAAGTATCTGCTGACACATCCGAATCTGATGATACCTCTTTCTTGTATCCGAGTCCTGTTGCAAATTCATTAACATCTAGAGGAACAGATGGTTCAAAGAAAGTTCTATCCTCCTCGTCAGGCATGGCATCATAATTGTGTCTCACAGGTGGTGGACATTTCTTGTATCCAATGCATGTGACATCCCGTTTCTCTTTCTGTACGTCAATGATGTGATCCAACACATAGCTAGAGCTCAAATAACTGTCTAGCTTAAGTTGGATCGCCTCACTTTCAGTTTTCACACAAGCCATTTCCTTTTGCATTACCTCAAGACGAGTTATATACAAATTAATGTCAGTTTGTTTTCTGGAAACCATTTTAGTTAACTCGGTTTTATCTTTCTTTAATTTTTCAATTACCGATTTAAACTCCTTTTCATGGTTTTCATAAAACATGTTGGCTTCAGTGCACTTCGAAAGATCAACGGTCAATTTCTGATTGTTAAAGAATGTCACATCATATTTCTCTTGCAAAGCCTCGTGTTTTCTTTGCAATTCACACCACTTATCATTCAATGAAACATGTTTGTCTTGCAAGTCAAACAAACTAGCTTGTAAAGCATCATGTTTGCCTTGCAACTCAGACATGCTTGTCTCTAAATCAGCACATTTAATACTCAATATGTCACAATTATCACAACTAACAGAAGTGGGTTCATCGACACATACCTGACTTGATGAACTGTCGACATTAGCCATAAAGGCTGAATGGAGAGAAGACGAAGAATAAGCAGCTTGATCCACCAAAATAGATCTTCTTTGAATTCCTGCTGCAGCTTCTTCCAATAGCTCATCAATATTTGCATTAACTGACGCACTTGATGTGTCATCTTCCTGATCATTCCCTGAACTCGAGGACTCTTCATCTGAACTTCCACTGTAACCGGAGCTGCCTTCATCTTCAGAAGATTCATCACCATTGGTGGAAGATTCTCCACCACTGGCGTGTTTAAGATCCTTGACAACTTCAGCAAAACAAGCTGTTCCATCTGGGGCATCACCACTCAGCTGAATTGACCAATCACAACCTTCATCTACTTGAACCACAAGTGCCTGGTTGGCATTAGATGGTCCTGCTTGACTCTGGTTGTTGACAGGCACCAATGTGCGCTCATTGTTCCTTACTTGGTTCTGATTTGCCCTGTTGCCTTGACCTCTGAAAGGATTCTGGTTCCCATGCTGAGCTGGCCTTGTACATTCCCTTTTAAAATGACCCCGTTCACCACAATTGAAACACTTAACAGCCTGCTTATCAAACCCATACTTGGTGTCTTTCTTGCTTTCCAAGTTGGTTCTGCCAGTTCTTTCCATGAAATCCTTTGCTCGCCTAACAGCACTGGCAAAGGCCCACTTGATGTCCATCATCTCCATCTCCTCTTTATCGATCTGCTGATAGTCTTCTTGAGTCAGATTAATGTTGCCAATCTGACCTTCCACTAATCCACAGTATGCGCTCACCAAAGTGTTTAGAAGCTCCATATGTTCTTTTGCTACTTCAACACTGACTTTAGAGAAACTTGAGGTGTCGAGCCGTACTGTATTTGGCTTTGATTGCTGACTAGCAGATGATGTGCTTCCATAACATGCTTGCTGTTGAGGAGGAAGTGGATTCCCGTATAAATCTGTTGGTCCGGTAGATCGAACAGGTAAAGGATTTCCGAACATATCAGTTGCTCTGATAGGTCGTTGGCTTTGCTGTTGTGGTACTGGTTGAGGGACTGGTTCAAGCGGATTTCCATACATGTCTGTTGTTGGAGGAGGATTGCCATACATGTTAGTGCTAGACACAAACGCTGTTTGAATTGGAGCGTGTGAAGAAGGTTTTGTAGAAGTGCTAGAAGTTCCATAATACATATCAGGATTTTGTGGCACTGGAACTCTTTTCGCCTTGAGAGTTTCTTCCTGATTCTTGTTTTCCAGGAGTTGAGCAAAGTCATTGAAGTTTGTTGTAGCTAAAGTGCCATTGTACTTCATGATTTCCAAGAAAGTATTCCATTGAGGTGGCAGTGCATCTGCAAACTTTTTCACTACCTCTGCTGAAGTTGTTACAACCCCAATATTTGCCAATTCAGTCAGCAAATGATTAAATCGACTTGTCAAATCTCCTAAAGATTCATTCTCCATACAAGTAAAACCATCAAACTCTTTCTTTAGCAGGTCTTTTCTCAATTGACGTGTCGCTTCATTTCCTACGCCCCTTATCTTCAATGCGTCCCACAATTTCTTCGTTGTCTTGAAACTGACAAATTGATGATAAATATCTTTGCTTAACGCCTGAGTAAGAATGGCATACGCTTTCTTCTCTAAGTCATAGACCTTCTTCTGATCTTCCGTAAGATCGGCAAACGTAGCAGCAGATGAAGCGGCAACCTCTATTGTTTCATCAAAATCTGTGATGAAACGCAACCACAATTCTGTATTTTGACCAAGGACGTATGTATGAAATCTATCAAACCATCCCGGATATTCACTTAAGTGCATCAACTTTGGAGGCCTATTCAAACTTCCCGTTTCACTCTCGCTTAACAAAATGCTTTGAATACTTGGAGTTTGATTTGATACGAATGCCCATTGACCGGTAGATATAGCATTAGCTTGCGAAGATACAGGTACGGGAGATTCGGCCCATGCAGGAGATAAACTGGTATTTCTATACTTTCCCGAATCCGGAGACGGAGTACCATAATACATTTATGTATTTATCGAAACACCCCACATCGAATTCATTTTTGATCAAGAAAAAATTGTTACACTAGTTCTCTCGGGTTCTCCTTGTTAACAATCCAACCAGCCGAAGGATCCCTGATCGAAAGACGAGAAAAACACAAACTTGTTAAACTTAAACAGACTAGGATCGAAGGATCAATACTTGTTCGAAGGATCAACAGTGTTCGAAAGATCACTGTTGAATTTCGAACAATGATTTTGAAGGATTCGCCAATCGAAAGATCCTTATGTTTCGATCCAGAACTGTAGATCGAAAGATGTATCCTTCGAAAAGATTCCTTGGATCAAAGGATAAGTCACAGACTTCGAAGGATGTTCGAAGGATGATTATCTATCGAACTTCCTTTGGTCGAAAGATGATCTTTCGACTTCGAAGGATATCCTTTGATCTGAACTGACACAGTTGACAAAAGTGACAGGTTGGTGAAAAGGTGATGGGTTGGTAGAAATCTTTCGGCAGAAAGTATGGTCAGACCATACTTTTTACCAAAACAAGATTTGAACAAATAAAATATTACTTCTTATCAAGAAAACCGGTCACCGGAGTAAGCCGGAATTTGGCCGGAAATTACCAAACTTCTTAAAAACAAGTTTTTAAGTTACCCAAACCGTCCTTTAACACACCCGGTTAGTTTAGAACACGTTTTTACGTCTAGAAAAGCGAGAAAAACACTAAAAACGGGTGCTAAACCATGTGAGTTTTTGTCCAAACACTCCAAAGTCTTGTATAAACTCGGTTTTTAACAAGGAAAAGAGCCACGGCTCTGATACCACTTGTAGGTCCCTCGGAGGATGAGGTCAAACCTTATCCTTGTTATGTTTAACACACTAGCAAGTGCGGAATCCAAGCTAGAATGCAAACCGGTAGTTTATATGAGAACACAAGCTACAAAGAGAAAGGTAGACACACGAGATATCAAAGTTTTCTCTTGTATTTCAGTGGACACGGTTACAGCCCTTCACCCAACTGAAAATACGCTCTCTACAAGACTCAGTTCACTCACAACTCACACACACATCTGAAGTGAACACATTACATGGATATATATATCCATCACAGCACGTCTGGTCGAAGGATCAGATAGACTGATCGAAGGATCATCTATCAAACTGAAACCTGTCGAAGGATCCACATATACCTCGAAGGATGATATCCTTCGAGGTCCATCAACATCCATCGAAGGTTTATCTTTCGAGCTCATCGAAGGATATAAACAATCCTTCGATGACTCATCCTTCGACACAAACATCTTACAAACAATGTGTTAACTGTTTGGCCAAGTCAAACCAGGAGGATGGTTGACTTGGTCAAACTTACATCGAACACACATATTAACAAACCTAAGACGTAAACCAGACTAACACAAGACATCGTTTGGTATCATGACAAAATACAGACAAAGTACAGACACAAGTGCACCAACAGAGAGCACTTTAAACTTCAGTTTCCACAGCACATACAATACGTGTCAACGGCAAACGAGCACTCATTTTCTTGTTTTTGTTTTAAATTTGTTAATCGGGTAAATGTTCTTCAATCTGTTTTCTTGTTTTTGTTTTAAGTTTGTTGATCGCGTACATGTTCTTCAATCTGTATGTATTCAGCGTTTTGGGTGTCACATCTAAAAGTTTATTAATTTAAAAGATTTAAAGGAATGGGCCAAAATCTGAGGAGCCAAACCCAGAAAAGCTAAACCTTTTTGAAAGCCATATGTTACGTTTGACACAAATGCCTTTGATTAACATTACGATTTAAAACGAGTAGAAAAAAAAAAAAACATTAATAGATCAAATCTTACGTTTGACACATAATTAAATAACTAAAAAAATATGAAATTTGCACCTAAACTTTCATAATAATTATATATTAATACGGTTTATATATAGGCTACACAAAAAGAGGGTAGCCTTCCCCTTGCACATAAACATGAGAACAAAAATAAAACACCAGAAATTGAGTTTGCTTAATGAAAACATTGATAAAAGCATTTTCAAAAAACAAACACGAGTTACGGTAGCTAATTAACCTATATTAATTAATTAATACTCTGAAGGAGCAGTTTTGTCTCTCTTCGGTATTTTAGTTACCTTTCAAAATGATGCATTTTAAACTTCAGTTTCCACCGCACAATACATATCAATGGCAAATGTCTCACTTTTTGTCTTTGGAAGTCCCTTCCTACCACCGCGACTGCCACCACACTGACACAGTTTCAACAACTCGTCCACCACCACGTCTATCTCCTCCTCCCCTTTCTCCCTTAAACCAACACTCATTTTCTTGGCTTTTTCTCTAACACATGCCCCTAACTCACTCACCACCACACGTTGCACAACCGCGGCCACCTTCTCACGCATGAGACGCCCATTTCCGTCTCTAACCACCTCCACACCGACCCCAACCTCAACCGCCAAACGAGCATTGACAGGTTGGTCAAGTTGCATTGGCATTGCAATTATTGGAACACCAAACTTCATTGCTTCCATAACAGAATTCCAACCACAATGACTCACAAAACCACCTATGTTTTTGTGCCCTAATATTTTTGTTTGTGGAGCCCACCCTTCAACCAATAAACCCCTATCTTTTACCCTTTCAAGAAACCCTAATGGCAAATGTTGTGAAAGTTGAACTTTTGTTTCACATTTTGGAAACCTTAGAACCCAAATGAAATTCACATTGCTCATTTCCAACCCGTATGCTATTTCTTCCAAATCCGCGCTAGAAAGAAAGTACTCGCTCCCAAAAGAAACGAAGACAGTGGATCCAGTGTCTTTTGTGTCAAGCCACTCTATCACACTGTCTTGTTTCGAATCTGCATGACATGGGTCCACAACAAGAGGACCCACTGGTACGATCTTTTTACCGGTTAAAGTAGAAAGATAATCAGCATACTTACCTTCAATCTCTTTAAAAGACTTAACAAGAACAATGCTTGATGAATTCCCAACACATTCTATAACACGATCTTTATCCTTCCGGTTATTCGCCGAGCTCTCAAGAATCTCATGCACGTGCTTGTATTCATAGGTACGAAAGTAGATGGTCCTAAATGGAAAAGCAATGCCTTTAGAGTAGTTCAAGTAAAGGTGAAACATAGTGGCAGCCATGGTGGCACTTGTGGTGACGAAAACCACCGAAGGGATTCCAAGGGCAGCAGCCGAAACAGGAGCCCACGATTGAATCATGTCGTAAATAAGCAAATCAGGACTTAGGGTTTTCAAGATTCTTGAAAAGCGAGGGCTTGACATGTCGAAAGCTTGCTTGAGGGTAGGCATAAGATGGAGAGGGAGGCCATTGGTGGTATGAAGGTGTGGTGGGAGATCGGGTAATGTGGGAAGGTGGAGTTCGATGAGACGAATCGAGGGGGAATCACACTCGTTCTTCAAGGTTTTCTTGACAGAATCAAGGTTAGCAGGGGTCGAACAAAGGTAGATGTTGAAGAGGTTTGTGTTGCTTAGTTTTTTGGCTAGTTCTAGAAAAGGAGAAATGTGGCCATGGCCTAACCATGGGAACATCAAAACAGTTCGTTTTCTTCCGTAGTTGTTCATCATCATCTTCGAACTCGAAAACAGTTTAGAATTCTGGTTGTTTTTTGAGGTTGTCTGTGGAGAAGAAGCTGGTTTGAGGGGTGTTGTTATATAGGGGAAGATGCTAGCTTATTTTTAATTACGTATAGGATTCACTTTCGATATTCAGTTATTTGGTAATAAAATTTTAATTCAAAATTTCGATAACAATTACGTATCCTAAATTAAAAATCGATTCGTTATTATGGTTTTGGATTATAACCGCCATAACCATTTCATCTAACTATGGAAAGTATCAACCGTTTCTAGTTATTCATGGGATTTGATTTAGACATGTATATTTAGCGTTACCAAAATGTTTTACATTATAATTACATCTAAATAATGCCCATTTTTAGACGTTTTATTGGATCAATTAAGATTCGCCGTTATGGTGGTTATTATCCTAAACTTTTTTTTTTCAAATAAAAAAAAAAAAAAATCCTAAACGAAGGTAACGGTAGGATAAGAGTTGACCAGAAAGTCCAAATTTCTTAAAAAGTGTAAAAAGTCATAAAACACCATAATGTCAACCATAAAACACACCAAAAGCCCACAAATAATATGATGAAGATTACTAAAACATCATGTATGTGGGGTTTGTGTTGTGTTTTAGATGTTAAGGCTCTGATTGTGGAATGACAAATATTATTGTGTTTTATGTTGTTTAGCATTGTGTGTTTTATATTCATAGTTCTACGATGGTGTGTTTGAAGTTTTTATGGACTATTAGAGTTTGAATATGGTGTTTTAGTAATATTCATTCTATTATTTGTGAGTTTTATGTGTGTTTTATGCCTGAAATTATTGTGTTTTATGACTTTTTACACTTTTTAGGAAAAACACACTTTCCGTAGGATCCCCACTCGGTAATGGTAATGTTTTATTTTTAATTTTTCAAGACTTTAGAAATATATTATTTTCTATTTAATTTGATAAATATTTATGGAATATAAAGCGTATATATTTGACGAATTTTAAAAATTTTAATAGCCATATTATGTATTTAATTAAAATTTCAAAACTTTTTTTATGTATAATTTCAAATTCGGAAAGGATTTTCACTAGTTTGCTGGTTATTTTATTTTTAACTGGAATATATGTTACAAAATTAAAGGAAACTTACTTATTCTACTATGCAATTCAATACGCCAAATAAACAAATAATTTACTTTGGGTTTATTTTATTCTAATATATATACACACTGAGAGCATTGTATTAAAGTAAAAAAATAATCGATTTGATTCCAGTTTTGAAGGAGTGAAGATTTTTCGATAAAATCTGAATTAAAAACCTAAGTAAAGTTAATTATTTCCCGTTTAGTCATGGTCTAGTTTCGTTTATGTGGATAATGGTATGTTATGCACTGACTAATGAAGCTTATGTTTTCTTAAAACAAAGTTTTTTATAGAAAAAAAAGCGTAGTTTAAGCTCGAACTTATACAACAATTGAGTTTGAGCTTCACACGTCAAACTTGAAAAGGCTCGCAGAGCAACTTATTTTTAAACCTTTACACTCTAAGATTCCTCGTCACTCCTCTAGCCTATCATTCATGCATGTTACGTACCTATGACGGGCAGGGGCGTCTTGTCAATAGGCTTTGAATATTGATTTCTTAAATTGATTTATTTACAAAGAGTTACAACCATATAAATAGATAATTGAAAGAATATCTTGTTTATGTTCACATTTCCATATGTTCACATTTCCATTAATTACAATGAGCCAAATATGAATGGAAACTGGATCGATTGATATTCCAAATATGAACATCTTTTAACACTCCCCCTCAAGTTGAATGGTGGGATTTCCAAAATTCAACTTGCTCAAACATTTGTGCAGGGTTCTTTCATTAACAACCTTTGTTAAGATATCAGCGAGTTGATATTCTGAGCGAACAAACGGAAAAGTGATGATTTCTGCTTCCAACTTTTCTTTGATGAAATGTCGATCGACTTCTATATGCTTTGTCCGATCATGTTGTACCGGGTTCTCTGAAATCTGAATAGCTGCTTGATTATCACTCCAAATTTTGCTAGTTTCTTGTGGAGGGTACCCTATCTCTGTTAGGAGTCTTCGAATCCAAAGCACTTCAGTTAAACCCCTCGCAATTCATCGGAACTCGGCTTCGGCACTTGAAAGAGCAACCACCTTTTGTTTCTTGCTTCTCCATGTAACAAGATTTCCACCAACCAAAGTAAAGTAGCCTGACGTGGATCTTCGGTCACCTTTATCCCCTGCCCAATCTGCATCGGTGTATAATTGAGTTTCGAGGTGTCCATTTGGCTTGAATAAGACTCCATGCCCTGTTATTCCCTTGAGGTACCTTATAATTCTTAAGACTGCTTCCATGTGATTTTTTTGGGGTTGATGCATAAACTGACTGACTACTCCCACAGCATATGCTATATCAGGTCGGGTGTGGGATAAGTAAATCAATTTTCCTACAATTCGTTGGTATCTTTCTTTGTCAGTAAGATCTGCTTTTTCCTCCATGTACAACTTCTGGTTTGCAATCATTGGAGTATCTGCTGGTTTACAATCAATCATGCCAGTTTTTGCTAATAAATCAAGAACATACTTCCTTTGGCACATGAAGATCCCTTGTTTTGACCTCAAAACTTCAATTCCAAGGAAGTATTTGAGTCTCCCTAGGTCTTTCATCTCAAATTCTGTGAACAAGCTCTTCTTTAGTTTGGATATTTCTTCTTTGTCACCCCCTGTAATAATCATGTCATCAACATAGATTATTAAACAGGTTGTAAGATTGCCCCTTTTTTTGAGAAACAATGTATGATCTGAGTTACTTTGCGTGAACCCATAGTTTTTCATGGCTAGGGTGAATCTCCCAAACCATGCTCTAGGGGATTGTTTCAGACCATAGAGAGATTTTTTCAGAAGACACTTCCTTTTCCCTAAATTCATTTGTGAATCCATGTGGGGCTTCCATGTAGACTTCCTCTTTTAATTCTCCATGCAAGAAAGCATTCTTCACATCAAGCTGGTGCAAGGGTGTAACACCCGTTCTCATAATCAAGGTTTAACGTATATTTTGCGAAAATAATCATGTAATTAATGATTACATATACATCGGAAATACGGGTTTGTTAAAAACTTTTACAATTTAAGTGATATACATAATGTGATTTAATTCGCCGTTTAGAATAACGACAAAACAACGTTGCGGAAGCTTTGTTTAACGTGTGTTCGGTTCTTGCTCGATGCTCGATCTTCATCCGGGACTCTCGACATTCACCTGTGATCAAAACCAACTTAAAGGTCAGTTTTGATAATTAAATAACTAATACGACGGGGAAATTAGGAAAATCCAACATGGGTATCTTGATCCCAAAACAAAACCTCATTTCTGATCTCCACCGTAAGTTACGGTGGAACCGTAAGTTACGGTGGCCTCTGTGTTTACAATTCTCCTACCGTACAACAGTAGGCACCCACCGTAATCAAATCATGTCCACCGTAACTTACGGTGGCACCGTAAGTTACGGTGGCCCCTGCATAATTCCTTTCCTTTTTTGTTGCCGTTTTTGACACGAAAACTTTCGTATCTTTCAATCCGCTTGTCCGTTTAACCTACCGTTTCTTCCTACGTGTTTGTAATTTGATTCTCCATAATATGGAGTTAAAATCTAACATCCGGTTTAACAAAATTACAGACTTTTAACTCTTCGGCTTATTACCCTTTTTACCAACTTTTGACCCGTTCGTGATTCCATCACCAAACGTGTTTATTTGATCCTTATATCACATACAATTCTTCAAATTAATGTTACCTAACATATTAGATTCTAATCACCGGTTTATTACCCAATTTAAACCCATTATCGCTCGTATGCTTATTTTGACCCGATAAGGGTATTTTAAGCACTTTAAAACATGAAATCGCTTTCATTCATTTCTAGCATCTTATTCCTACGTTTCTTATCAAGTAATCTTCCACTACATCCATATGGGTGTTGGATTAAATGTGGATATCTATATGTTCCGAGTTTTACCCCTCGGATTACCATTTTACGGCAAAGACTCATATAAAGCCCTTCGACCCAAGAATTTATGTTTTCCCTATCTAACTTATCCTAAGCATTTATATAATCATAAAACTTATTTCCGAACCACCTTTAAGGGTCGTTCGTACGAATTAGCTTACAAGGGCAATTTGGTCAATTTGGTCAATTTTCATCCTTCTTTAACTACAAGGGTTCTTTAAATACTTGATTGACCCAAAATCCGACCCTTTTAACTATAATCTTATTTATAAACCTATGTGCTTCTAAAACACCATGAACATAATTCAATTTATTCGGTTTACCTTAAAGATAACCGAATATCTACACTTTAACATTGTCTAACTCTTATAGAACTCCAAATTCTACATGATGAGTTGTGTTATTATACATACCTGGCTCGGATCAATATATTGACCCGTTTCAATACCTTGCCTTTGTAGCCACTAAGCAATAGCGATGTACTTATCCATTCGCTATTTATTCCTATAACATGTAACTCGGCAAACCATTAGACAATATTGTCAAAGGGTGATAATTTCACCTTTTGACCCGTTTATTTACCTAGTGATGTTCATCACTTCAAGTAAATGCCAATTTCATGTATTATGCTAATTTAAAGTCTACTAGCTAGAATACGGAATCAAGCATAACGTAACGGAATCGTAGTTACGTACCTTTAAAGCATACTTTTCAAACGCGTATTTCCACCGGCTTGTCCACTTGACGATCCGGATTCCTCGCCTAGAGAGTTCAATTCACAATCCGTTTAGAACCCTTTTTATAAGTCTTAACGCACAATTTGCCATATCCATCAAACATGCGTTTTATCCGATTTTCAACATTTATTTTTCATTTATGCATTTTAGCGAACACCTAACGGGCATAACTTTACATAATTCATTAACAAGCTCATAACTTGTCATATAACCTGAATTTTCATCAATCAACTATCTAGCACAATTATTTGTCTTTACAATTCTGAAATAACTTTACATATGCCAAATTACACTAGAACAACCCCAAATTTCCTAGTGTTTATCAAGTTCTACATAACCCACTAGCCACCTACAATGGTGACCATGGATTTCACTAGAATTAGCATAATTTCAACATGTACTTGTCTAGGGTTTACTCCTAGACATTTTAATGTTCCTAATTCATATACAATTCATACATGCATCATCAGATTTCAAGTTCTCTAAATTCATGAGAATTTCAAGTAGAGAATTTTTGTCAAATTTTACATACCTTATGATCTCCCTGCAATGGGGATCATTAATCTATGCTTGGATTTCGATTCGGGCTTGATTTGCTCCTTCAATTTGATGAATTTCTGTGTTTTAGGGTTTGAGCTTGAGAGCTCTTCCTGGCTCCTGTGTTTGTACGACCAGAACACACACACAAGGTGTGTGTTTTGGTGTTTTTAATTTTAATAAAATAAAAAAAACCATTTTCTCACTTTAACCTTTTTAGTCCCTCAACTTTACCCAAGTTTATAAAGGTTACTACATCAAGTTCCTCATTATTTTAAAACAGTAGACTAACTAGGTTGATATTCCTAGTTATTTAGTGGGTTCCGGGAGTTATAACCCGTTTTATTTTAAGTCCCGTTAACTCGGGCTCTTATAAACTCAATTCCTTAAAACTTTGATTCGTTTGTATTTATTATTAGGATTTCTTATTTAAATCCAAATATTCACCTGGTTACTTTTACTACTAACGGTACTTTACCCGTCTTTTAGTATTAATGGAGTTTGATTACCAAACCCATTTTCGGGGTGTTACAAAGGGCCATCCTTTATTTGCTGCTACGGAACAAAGAACTCTAATTGTATTCATTTTTGCAACTGGGGAAAAGGTTTCAGAATAATCAATTCCGTATGTTTGTGTATAGCCTTTTGCAACCAGTCTCGCTTTGTATCTTTCAATTGTACCATCGGGCTTGTATTTAATTGTAAGAACCCATCGACACCCAACAACTTTCTTCCCAGGTGGCAAGGCACGTTTTTTCCATGTGTCGTTTTTTGTGAGAGCCTTCTTTTCCTCATCCATTGCTTTCTTCTAGTGTTCTGACTTTAAGGCTTGTTCTGTATTAGCAGGGATCTCCTCAGAGTATAAAGATGCAGCAAAAGCCTTAGCTTCCTCGGATAGGTTTCCTTTGGCTATGTTGGCCATTGGATATCTACTTCCTCTTGGCTCCTTTTCTGGGGAATATCTTTTAGGTGGGACTCCCCGATTTGATCTTGGTGGTAGAACATATCTCTCGAAGGTTTCTTCTTGAGTGAGAGAATTTTCTTTTCCTTCCACATGCTCATTATGCTCTGCTGTAGTGTCTTCTTGAGTGACAGACATCTCTTGTTCTTGTACATTCTCACCTTGCCCTGAAGTGTTAGTTTCAATGGGATCGGGTATTGGAGATGAGTGAGTATTACTTACCTCGGGTATCAGGTTGGGAGCAGTTTGGGTGACACTGTTTGGATCTTCAGGTTGTGTGGAGGGATGAGACTCATCTGAGGTGCTGTGGCGCCTCCTTTCTCCAGATGCAACATATCTCAACCAACTCAGTGTGTCAAGACATTCCCTCTCCCCCTGACCATTGTGTTGGGGGGTATAATAGTATTCAGATTCAAGCCAATCACAGTTCATAGTGGTGAACATGTGACGGGTTTTGGGGTTATAGCACCGGTATCCTTTTTGAGTTACTCCATATCCAACAAAGTGTAACACCTCAAAAATTTACGTTCAATAATGTATTGACACGTGTCATGGGCTTTGAATATGTGAAAACATACTTTAGAGGGACTAAAGTTGACAAACAATGAAACTATATGATTATAAGGGTCCAAAGTGTCAACAATGGATAAGTAAGCTCTACAATAACCCTACATGGTGTTTATAATCTTAAACGGATAAATCATGGATCATACGAAGCGGAAAATGAAAGAAAGTGAGGAATTACAAACTACAGGGGCTAAACGTGTCAACATGTTGAAAGTATACCTCTGAGTGACCTTTTGGCAACCCGAAGCTTTGTAATGGTAAAATATACTCACTAGAGTATGTGATAAAAATTTCATCAAGTTTCGTTATTGTATGAGAAAGTTATGACCAAAACCGTGTACGAGGGGTTAAAAGTGTAAATCTCATAATTCCTTGTTCGGAAACCTTTCGTCAAGCAATCAAGACCTCCCAATGCATGGCCACACTCCCTAGGACACCCTTGACCTGCTTTCACTGACTTTGCATGATGAAAATGTCGGAAAGATCGAATAACAAGAGTGCAGGGACTGAACATGCAACAAAACAACAAAACTTTGGAACAAGAGCCCTCGCGTGGCGCGAGGACCCGTCGCGTGGCGCGATGGGGGTGTTTTCGCAGCAAAACTGGCAGATGCCAGTTATCAGGTCTGATCTCGTTTGATTCCAGCTGTATGCGACTCCAGAGCCTCACCAATGAACTTTCATGCATCTAGGGGCACTTGGACACTTCTCACAACATCCCTAGACCTCTGTGGCAGCTCCAAACCAGATCAAAGTTGTGTTAAAAGGGACTTGAAGTTGCAAACTATGAACACTTACACTTTCAAAAATTCACAAGACAACTTCTGGAGCTCTCTGGACGTCAAGACATCTTCCTAGTGATCTCTAAGCTTTATTAGGACTCTTGTAAGTGTTCATAACCTTCTCAAATCCGTTCTAGCTTAGTTTATTAACCGAAAGTCAATCCATCGTAAATTTAGTTTGACTTTGTGATTAAACGAAATGTGCTCAGTCTTTTCTCAAATTGAAAGTACCTACAAGTTGGTATTTATGTGGGTAACAAACCCTCAAAAGGGTATTTTCAGATTACCACTCTAAGTATGTTAATTGTCGAGTCAAAGCTTGTTTCAAAAAGTCAACAGAATGTGTTTTTGCAAATTTAAGCATGATTAGCAATGTAGGGTACACGCAACCTGTTTGATCATTAAAATAACTTGATAATTAATGTAAGAACATGTCCCAACATGTTCATCTCGACAATTTTCAGTTTAAACCCGAATCGGAACCGAAAGTCGCATAAATTGACTTTTTCTTTGACTTTCAATTCTGATCCGTTCATACATGTTTGAGATCTGCCTTAGAGCATATTTTGGACCTATTTTCATATAAGTTCAACTCTCTGAGATTTTACAACTTGGTTCAATACTTATCCGGTCCATATGCATGTTTCCGATTAATGCTTAAAAGTTGACTATTATGCCCTTTTTACTATAAAATGTGATTTTTGAAAAAGTGAAAGAGTAGAAACATTTGATACTGGTTTATAAAATTGCACCTAAAATTTGATATCAGTTTGAGGTCTAGATTAAGAGTTATGCTCAATATCGTAATTTGAAAGCTTTATGTTACTTAAACGGCGTAATTAGCATATAACCTATTTAAACCCACTTTTTGATACCAAAATTTTTACCCACTGATGTTATATAATATTTTGGGATTTTTAAAGATTTTTATTTAATTTTTGGCTGATCATATCATAGGTCTCTAAGTTTAATTCGGTAAATACCGATTTTGCCCTTTAAGCCATAAAATGAGTTTTACAAATCGTTTGACTCCAAACCTTTTTCTACTGATTTCATTTGTTAAATAAAATATTTTGAGCATCCTGGAAATATAAAAATATCAGCTTTCTTTTAAAAACCCGGAAACGGCTCTAAATCGCCTTTTTAAGCGTTTTTAACGCATAGTATGTACTATAACCATATTAAACATATAAGATTGATACCTACTGATGTTCTTAGCATATTTCTATAAAATAACAGTAAGTACAAGTTTATAAACTCAGGTTTCCAATTTTGACATTTTTAGCCCTTGTAAAATTACCAAAATACCCCTAAGGTGCATAGTTTGGTTTTAAATGATAAGTTTCACATATGGATCATACCCTACTGTTATAACATGTTAAATTAAGTATACTTACTGTATAAATCAGACCCGTAACTCAGATTTACAAATAAACTCTTTTATAATCTTTTAAATGACCAAAATGCCCTTATGAGGCCTAATTTGTGTTTAAATCCGTTTTGGGCATAATAGAAAATAACTTACTGATATTATAACATATTTAGAGCATATTATCTCAGGGAACTTGCATATGACTCTTACGGTTACCCGTAACGCTCTTTTCGCGTTCGGTTCGGTTTATGTAACTAGTTTGCTTAAATTGACCGAGACGGGTCAAACATTATCATTTTTGTCTCAAAATCCAGAATGTTTTTAGTATACCCATATTATACAAGTATTCAAACTTGTCGGGTCTAAATCACATTCTATCCGGTCTTCGCTTAATCGTGCGTTTGAACCGTATCGTCCTTTAAACTAGCCGGTCTAAGCTCAAGCTTAAATGAAGACCCGTTAGAAATCTAATAGGTTATTATAAACCTTCGTTCCAGATTAGGAGCACCGGTAAAAGCTACCTTCACTTGCTTGTTGTGATTTATACTTTACTCAGGTAAATACTTTTAACTTATTTTCCCTATACGGGCTTGGGTTACGGTATATAGAATACAGCTTGATCGAGCATCAAATCTTACATCTTTGAATGGTTAATTGAATAATTTGATCGGCTCGTTTAAACAGTCTTGTTCACTTAAATCCTTTGGGGGGTTAATGACCATGTCCCGGATATCCTTGGCATCATCTTACGAGATGGCCACGACCGAGCACGGGGTGTAGGCGTACACCTGTCAGTGAATAACTCAATAATGTGGAGGGTCTATTGATCTTTAACCCGGACAAGATCCGGGCTACTGAACGCACAAGTAACATGTAATTCGTTCACAAGATTATAATAATAAATAATTATCCCAAGTTATAAAAATGTTTTGTGCCACGTGCATTCAAATCAATTTTCAACTCTTTTCAAAATGAGTTAGTTAAATTGTATTTACCAGTGTAAACTGACGTATTTTTCCCAAAAGGTTAAGTGCAGGTACTACTCGTAATAGGCTGGCTGTCTTCTAGAGCGTCCACAATAAGTCTCGCAAGCTTGGACGACAACAAACTGTTGAACAATATCTTATTTTATTTTGATCCGCCTGTGGATCCGTTTCGACTATTAGTGATATTTAATATTACACTTTATTAAAGTTGAAATGAATCTATCTTTGCTTCCGCTGTGCATTTATATATTGTGTTGTTTGTCTATGATGATACCAACTACGTCACGATACTCCCCACCGGGCCCACCGGTGACACGTGGAAAATAGGGGTGTGACAGGTTGGTATCAGAGCCAACTCTGAGTGAATTAAACACTAGTCTTTTGTGTTTAATCTCAGTTACACAATTGCACAATCCTCGATTCTCGAGTCTAGACAAAGAACTTAGGAAATTTCCAAAATTTTGATTTATTTTCTAACTTGGTCTTATATATATTTTTGTTGTATCACTTGTTGTTTTTGACAGGATCACAAGAATGCCGCCACGTATGAGAGGTAGAGGCCGAGGACAAGGAGCACATGTAGCCCCAAACGACCACGAGGCCGGACCGTCACACCGGCGAACACCTTCGGATCCTCACAACACAGATGCTCAAGATCTTTGGAGGTCTCTTACCGAACCTGCTAGGCGCTCAGTCTCACTGAGTATCTCTCCGTCTATCCCACACTCCTTTGGGCCTCATTCGGAGAATGAGCCCCACAACTCTCAACAGTCCTACATTCCCCTATTAGGACACAATTCACCCTTTAACCATCCATCACCCGTCTTCCAGGGTCAGTTCAACCCTGACGACTACTTAGGAGCAGCAGTGGGTTTTAACCCACTTGGACCAGACGACCACTTTTCTGGTGGCAACCCAATGGACATCGATGAGGATACTGATCCTGCAATGCCACCCTCCGGAACACCGAATCATCCCATTGAGATTTCAGATGGGTCACCGTTTATGGGATCACCTTACAATGGTCCCGATAGCTTTGAGGAGAACTTCAAGCAGTACGACTGGGTGTTTACCCCCAGTTATCATAACTCTCCCCTGCACCAGCCACATCATTCTCCCTTGTACCAGCTTCAACCCAACTCTCCCCTGCATCAGCTACAACAGCAGCAGCAGAATCCTTCTGAAGATTCTCGACTTGTCGCGGTCACTCCGCCGCCACCACCGCCTCAGCTTCAACCTCCCTCGCCTCCGAGGCGAAGGAGAACGACAGCGCGAATATCCGCACGAGGGGGAATACGCATCAGCACCCCTCCACATTCAGGTGGCAGCCGGTACTCGCCTGTTCACGAAGAAACAGAGATGGGTGAATCCTCACACCCCGTCTCTGAAGTAGCCTCTGCGCCAGTCGCGCCACAGCCACCATTGGGTTTTGGAGACCCAATCCCCACTTACACTGGTGCTGCAGCATTCAACCCCTTCGAGCAGCAGATTCACACGGGGTACAACTTTACGGAGGATCCCTATTGGATAGCAGCAAACTCCAACACGTTCCATCAAGAAGGTCCCTACGGAGGTCCCTGGGCTATGGGACCCTCGACCTATGGGTACCCATCATATGGGTATCGGCAGTCACAGCCTCCTCAACCTCCGTATTATCAACCGCCGCCTCCTCAACCTCAGCATTACCAACAACCACCCCAGGCACCGGCGATGTCACCGCCCCAGATGCAAGAAATCCTTCATGAGATACAAGAGGTGCGTCAAGAGATGCGGCATGAGTTGCAGCATGATCGGAGGCGTAACCGGGGGATGTTTAAGAAGATGGTGGATCTAATTAAGGGTAAAAGCAAGAAGGGTCACTGAATCCTTTGTTTGTTGGTTATCTTAGTGTGGTACTCATGTCCCTGCGTGGACATTTATTTATTTCTGTACTCTACCCCTGCGTGGGTATTTCTTTCTGTTCTGCCCCTGCGTGGGCATATCTTTTTACTTGACCCCTGCGTGGGTTTGTTTGTTTTGTTATTTGGCTCCTGCGTGGGCATGTTGTTTATGTAAAAGACCCGTTTAGGGCAAAATCGTACTGATTTAATTTTTATTTTGAACGGTTAGTTTAAGATTTTCATTTTAAATTATGTGCATAAACATAGTATATAAATAAATGAAAAATAACATTTATTATTTTGATTTACCATTTTAATAAAATAATAAGGATCTTAAAAGGTAAAACCTAGCTGTTATGTTGTCATAAATCTAGCCAAAATGGTAGAACCTGTTTAAAAAGATTCAAATCTCTGTTAACATCTGTAAACATGTTAACATTCTTGGCTAGTGTGATCCGTAAAATCACACACGCCACCCTTTTAATAAAGTATCCAAGTTTAATACATCTATATATATTTGGTTGTGACATAATGCCTACGGGTTATAATTAATGTCACATAAAACAAAAAGGCAGCTGTAGTTTATAAACTCCCTGCCAATAAAAGGATTGATTTGTCTTATTTATTCAAACTTTAATTCTATAAGATCTAAATTTGCAATTTAGAAATTTGTCTACGTGACTAGGCTTATTATGCCAAAATTATATTTCATTCTAAAAAGATTATTAGTAAATATCCTGAATGAAATTATTAAATTAACTAATATGGCTTTTATTTACCATGGTTAATAGATCGTCAAGAACGATAATACTGTTTAGACTTCTAAATAGACCTTGTCCTTATTTTTATGTAGCAATTTAGACTACATGGCTAAGTCTGAAGAGTTAAACAGTCGTCCAGCAGAAAACCCTGATAATACTAAAATATTGGTAACGGGTGCGGAGTTGAAAGCATTAGTGAATGATGCAGTTATCGAAGCGCTAAATAGACAGTATAGTGAATCGAGCGGGACCCGGAGTAGGACCCGATCTGCGCCACATTCTAAGCCGAAAGTCCACTCGGAGGCTCATAGCAAGCCGCCCTCTAAGAGAGATGGACCTAAGAAAGATGAGCTCAAGAAGAATGATGAGGATCATCACTCCTCTAACCAAAACAGTGTTCCGATAAAGGAGGTCAAGCAGAAACAGGAGCCGCATAGTAAGTCCTGTACGTATAAATACTTCGTCTTATGTAAACCCAGAGACTTTACTGGGGAGAAAGGAGCGGTCGACTGCATGACCTGGTTAGACGAAATGGATACGGTAGTAGATATCAGCGGCTGTGCTGAAAGAGATGTAGTGAAGTACGTATCCCAATCATTCAAAGGAGAGGCACTGGCGTGGTAGAAGTCTCTCATACAAGCTACCGGTAAGATCCCACTCTATAGTATGTCATGGGATCAGTTCGTTGCCCTTATCAAGGAAAATTATTGCCCGCAGCATGAAGTTGAAAGGATCGAATATGATTTCTTGACGTTGGTGATGAAGAATCTAGACTGCCAGGCATACCTCACCACTTTCAATACTCTATCTCGGTTGGTACCGTACTTGGTAACCCCAGAACCTAAAAGGATCGCTCGTTACATCGGGGGTTTAGCCCCTGAGATTAAACCAAGTGTTAAGGCGTCAAGGCCTGCAACCTTCAGATCCGCGGCTGATCTGTCTCTATCTCTCACCCTGGACGTAGTCAGGTTGAGAGCACTCAGGAACTCAGAAGAGAATAAGAGGAAGCGTGAGGACGATACCTCACGCAGATCAGAAAAGAGACACCGAGGAAATAACGACCACAGGAAAGGGTCGGGATCTAAGAGAGATAGGCAACAATCGGGGGATAAGCCCAAATGTAAAACTTGTAAGAAGAACCACTTTGGGAAGTGTCATTTTGAGTCGAAATCCCAGTCTCATGTGAGACCCTGTGGGATTTGCAAATCTACGGATCATAAGACTTTGGAGTGTAAGAAGCTAAAGGATGCAACATGTTACGGTTGCAACGAAAAAGGGCACATTAAGTCTAATTGCCCAAAGAACGCAAGGAAAGCCGAAGATGGGAAGAAGACCTCTTCAAGATGGACGCTAAGGAAGCGATTCAAGATGACAACGTTATTACAGGTACTTTTCTTGTAAATGATGTTTTTGCTAGAGTATTGTTTGATTCTGGAGCAGATAAGTCTTTTGTTGATGATAAGTTCTCTAAGTTATTAAACCTACCTGTTAGAACCTTAAGTGTAAAATATGAGGTGGAATTAGCTGATGGAACCATAGAAACAGCCTCAACTGTTTTAGATGGATGTGTTATATCCATTAGGAATCATTCTTTTCCTTTGTCCTTACTTCCCTTTAAGCTAGCCGGCTTTGATGTAGTTATAGGCATGGATTGGTTATCGCATAACCAAGCCCGGATTGTGTGCAACAGAAAGCAAGTGGTAGTCAAAACCCCGTTGGGGGAGTCACTTACCATTCAAGGGGATACTCAGCATGGGTTGCCTGAGCAAGTGTCCATGCTCAAGGCATCCAGATGTCTGCAGAAAGGTTGTGTCATTTATATGGCACAAGTTACTATTGATGAGCCAAAGCCCAAGATTGAAGACATCCCTATCATTTCGGAATATCCTGAAGTTTTTCCAGAAGAACTACCTGGTTTACCACCAGATAGGCAAGTGGAATTCCGAATTGACATCATCCCGGGTGCAGCACCAGTAGCGAGAGCGCCTTATAGGTTAGCACCAACGGAGATGAAGGAATTAAGGACGCAGTTAGATGATCTGTTAGCTAAAGGTTTTATTAGACCTAGTTCGTCTCCTTGGGGAGCGCCGATTTTTTTTGTCAAGAAGAAGGATGGATCGATGCGTCTGTGCATCGATTACCGTGAGCTTAATAAGGTCACTATCAAGAATAGGTATCCTTTGCCCAGGATTGACGATCTGTTCGATCAGTTACAAGGAGCAGGCTACTTTTCTAAGATTGATTTGAGGTCAGGCTATCATCAGTTGAAGGTCAAGGATGAAGATGTACACAAGACAGCATTTAGAACTCGTTATGGTCATTACGAGTTCCTAGTGATGCCTTTCGGGCTCACTAATGCGCCAGCCGCATTCATGGATCTCATGAATCGCGTCTGCAAGCCTTATCTGGATAAATTCGTCATCGTCTTTATTGATGACATTCTCATCTATTCGAAGAGCCAAGCTGACCACGAGAAACACCTTCGTTGTATTCTCAAACTTTTACATCAAGAGAAACTCTACGCCAAATTTTCGAAGTGCGAATTTTGGCTTCGAGAAGTCCAATTCCTTGGACATGTGGTAAGTGAGCGTGGTATCCAAGTGGATCCCGCTAAGGTAGAAGCAGTTATGAATTGGCAAGAGCCAAAGACAACTACTGAAATTCGCAGTTTTCTGGGTTTAGTAGGATATTATAGGCGATTTATCGAAAACTTTTCCAGGATTGCTGCGCCCCTAACTTCGTTGACGCGTAAGAAGGTTAAGTTTGATTGGGGCCCTAAGCAGCAGGAATACTTTGACATTCTGAAGAAAAAGTTAAGCAATGCACCAGTGTTAACATTGCCAGATGGTATAGAAGAATTTGTGGTGTACTATGATGCATCGCACACTGGTATGGGCTGTGTACTCATGCAGAAAGGCAAGGTTATTGCCTACGCTTCACGACAGCTAAAGGTACACGAAAAGAACTACACCACCCACGACTTGGAGCTGGGTGCCGTTGTATTTGCATTAAAACTTTGGAGACATTACTTATATGGTACCAAGTGTGTGATCTATTCAGATCACAAGTGCCTTCAACATTTGTTCAATCAGAAGGACTTGAACATGCGACAAAGACGATGGATGGAAACTCTAAATGACTATGATTGTGAGATAAAATACCATCCAGGCAAAGCAAATGTAGTTGCTGATGCCTTAAGCAGAAAAGAAAGAGTGAAGCCGATAAGAATCAATGCCAAGCGCATCGAAATCAGAAATAGCTTGAACGAAAGGGTGTTAGCTGCACAGAAGGAAGCTGTGTTGGAAGCTAACTATCCTGAAGAAAAGCTAGGAGTAACTGAGGAGCAGTTATCCTGTAACAAAGACGGAATGCTAAGATTGAATGGGCGAATATGGGTTCCAGTTTATGGAGGACTTCGAGATGTTATTCTCCAGGAAGCCCACAGTTCCAAATATTCCGTTCATCCTGGAGCTGATAAGATGTACCAGGATCTAAAAGCAAACTACTGGTGGATTGGTTTGAAAAAGTCTGTGGCTGCCTATGTAGCTAAATGTTTGACTTGTGCGCAAGTCAAAGCTGAGCATCAGAAGCCGTCAGGTTTGCTACAACAACCTGAAATTCCCACATGGAAGTGGGAAATGGTGACGATGGATTTCATCACCAAATTACCAAAGACGAGAAAGGGAAACGATACTATATGGGTCATAGTGGATAGACTGACGAAGTCAGCACATTTTCTACCCATTAAGGAAACTTACAGCTCAGATATGTTAGCCCAGTTATATGTTGATAAGATTGTAGCTCTGCATGGTATACCTGTGTCTATCATCTCTGATAGAGATACTAGATACACGTCACATTTTTGGAAAAGTTTTCAACAATCTTTGGGCACACGTTTAAATTTTAGTACGGCTTATCATCCTCAGACTGACGGTCAGAGTGAGCGTACTATTCAAACGTTGGAAGACATGCTACGTGCATGTGCGATCGACTTAGGTGGTAATTGGGATAAGAACCTACCATTAATCGAATTCTCCTATAACAATAGCTATCACACCAGCATAAAAGCTGCGCCTTTTGAGGCCTTATATGGTAGAAAGTGTAGATCGCCCATTTGTTGGGCGGAAGTTGGAGATGTCCAATTATCAGGACCAGAGATAGTTTTTGAGACGACGGACAAGATTGTCCAGATTCGCGATCGTTTGAAAGCTGCCAGGGATAGGCAGAAAAGTTATGCGGATCCAAAACGTAAGGCTTTTCACTTCGAAGTAGGTGATAAAGTGTTGCTTAAAGTATCGCCCTGGAAAAGGGTGATGCGATTTGGTAAGAAAGGCAAGCTAAGCCCGAGATACATAGGACCTTTCGAGGTTATCGAACGTGTCGGGTCAGTTGCTTATAAGTTAAACTTGCCTGAAGAGCTTAGTGCTATCCATAATGTGTTCCACATCTGTAATTTGAAGAAGTGTTTCGCTGATGAATCACTGGTTATACCGCGTACGGATGTACATATAGATGAAAGCTTGAAATTTGTGGAAAAGCCATTGTCGATTGAAGATCGACAGGTAAAGAAGCTTCGAAGGAAGCATGTACCTATTGTTAAGGTCAAATGGGATGCCCGTAGAGGTCCCGAATACACATGGGAGGTAGAATCCACGATGAAAGAAAAATACCCTCATTTGTTTCAGTAAATCTCGGGGTCGAGATTTCTTTTAAGGGGGTGAGGATGTAACACCTCGAAAATTTACGTCCAATAATGTATTGACACGTGTCATGGGCTTTGAATATGTGAAAACATACTTTAGAGGGACTAAAGTTGACAAACAATGAAACTATGTGATTATAAGGGTCCAAAGTGCCAACAATGGATAAGTAAGCTCTACAATAACCCTACATGGTGTTTATAATCTTAAACGGATAAATCATGAATCATACGAAGCGGAAAATGAAAGAAAGTGAGGAATTACAAACTACAGGGGCTAAACGTGTCAACATGTTGAAAGTATACCTCTGAGTGACCTTTTGGCAAACCTGAAGCTTTGTAATGGTAAAATATACTCACTAGAGTATGTGATAAAAATTTCATCAAGTTTCGTTATCGTATGAGAAAGTTATGACCAAAACCGTGTACGAGGGGTTAAAAGTGTAAATCTCATAATTCCTTGTTCGGAAACCTTTCGTCAAGCAATCAAGACCTCCCAATGCATGGCCACACTCCCTAGGACACCCTTGACCTGCTTTCACTGACTTTGCATGATGAAAATGTCGGAAAGATCGAATATCAAGAGTGCAGGGACTGAACATGCAACAAAACAACAAAACTTTGGAACAAGAGCCCTCGCGTGGCGCGAGGACCCGTCGCGTGGCGCGACGGGGGTGTTTTCGCAGCAGAACTGGCAGATGCCAGTTATCAGGTCTGATCTCTTTTGATTCCAGCTGTATGCGACTCCAGAGCCTCACCAATGAACTTTCATGCATCTAGGGGCACTTGGACACTTCTCACAACATCCCTAGACCTCTGTGGCAGCTCCAAACCAGATCAAAGTTGTGTTAAAAGGGACTTGAAGTTGCAAACTATGAACACTTACACTTTCAAAAATTCACAAGACAACTTCTGGAGCTCTCTGGACGTCAAGACATCTTCCTAGTGATCTCTAAGCTTTATTAGGACTCTTGTAAGTGTTCATAACCTTCTCAAATCCGTTCTAGCTTAGTTTATTAACCGAAAGTCAATCCATCGTAAATTTAGTTTGACTTTGTGAATAAACGAAATGTGCTCAGTCTTTTCTCAAATTGAAAGTACCTACAAGTTGGTATTTATGTGGGTAACAAACCCTCAAAAGGGTATTTTCAGATTACCACTCTAAGTATGTTAATTGTCGAGTCAAAGCTTGTTTCAAAAAGTCAACAGAATGTGTTTTTGCAAATTTAAGCATGATTAGCAATGTAGGGTACATGCAACCTGTTTGATCATTAAAATAACTTGATAATTAATGTAAGAACATGTCCCAACATGTTCATCTCGACAATTTTCAGTTTAAACCCGAATCGGAACCGAAAGTCGCATAAATTGACTTTTTCTTTAACTTTCAGTTCTGATCCGTTCATGCATGTTTGAGATCTGCCTTAGAGAATATTTTGGACCTATTTTCATATAAGTTCAACTCTCTGAGATTTTACAACTTGGTTCAATACTTATCCGGTCCATATGCATGTTTCCGATTAATGCTTAAAAGTTGACTATTATGCCCTTTTTACTATAAAATGTGATTTTTGAAAAAGTGAAAGAGTAGAAACATTTGATACTGGTTTATAAACTTGCACCTAAAATTTGATATCAGTTTGAGGTCTAGATTAAGAGTTATGCTCAATATCGTAATTTGAAAGCTTTATGTTACTTAAACGGCGTAATTAGCATATAACCTATTTAAACCCACTTTTTGATACCAAAATTTTTACCCACTGATGTTATATAATATTTTGGGATTTTTAAAGATTTTTATTTAATTTTTGGCTGATCATATCATAGGTCTCTAAGTTTAATTCGGTAAATACCGATTTTGCCCTTTAAGCCATAAAATGAGTTTTACAAATCCTTTTGACTCCAAACCTTTTTCTACTGATTTCATTTGTTAAATAAAATATTTTGAGCATCCTGGAAATATAAAAATATCAGCTTTCTTTTAAAAACCCAGAAACGGCTCTAAATCGCCTTTTTAATCGTTTTTAACGCATAGTATGTACTATAACCATATTAAACATATAAGATTGATACCTACTGATGTTCTTAGCATATTTCTATAAAATAACAGTAAGTACAAGTTTATAAACTCAGGTTTCCAATTTTGACATTTTTAGCCCTTGCAAAATTACCAAAATACCCCTAAGGTGCATAGTTTGGTTTTAAATGATAAGTTTCACATATGGATCATACCCTACTGTTATAACATGTTAAATTAAGTATACTTACTGTATAAATCAGACCCGTAACTCAGATTTACAAATAAACTCTTTTATAATCTTTTAAATGACCAAAATGCCCTTATGAGGCTTAATTTGTGTTTAAATCCGTTTTGGGCATAATAGAAAATAACTTACTGATATTATAACATATTTAGAGCATATTATCTCAGGGAACTTGCATATGACTCTTACGGTTACCCGTAACGCTCTTTTCGCGTTCGGTTCGGTTTATGTAACTAGTTTGCATAAATTGACCGAGACGGGTCAAACATTATCATTTTTGTCTCAAAATCCAGAATGTATTTAGTATACCCATATTATACAAGTATTCAAACTTGTCGGGTCTAAATCACATTCTATCCGGTCTTCGCTTAATCGTGCGTTTGAACCGTATCGTCCTTTAAACTAGCCGGTCTAAGCTCAAGCTTAAATGAAGACCCGTTAGAAATCTAATAGGTTATTATAAACCTTCGTTCCAGATTAGGAGCACCGGTAAAAGCTACCTTCACTTGCTTGTTGTGATTTATACTTTACTCAGGTAAATACTTTTAACTTATTTTCCCTATACGGGCTTGGGTTACGGTATATAGAATACCGCTTGATCGAGCATCAAATCTTACATCTTTGAATGGTTAATTGAATAATTTGATCGGCTCGTTTAAACAGTCTTGTTCACTTAAATCCTTTGGGGGGTTAATGACCATGTCCCGGATATCCTTGGCATCATCTTACGAGATGGCCACGACCGAGCACGGGGTGTAGGCGTACACCTGTCAGTGAATAACTCAATAATGTGGAGGGTCTATTGATCTTTAACCCGGACAAGATCCGGGCTACTGAACGCACAAGTAACATGTAATTCGTTCACAAGATTATAATAATAAATAATTATCCCAAGTTATAAAAATGTTTTGTGCCACGTGCATTCAAATCAATTTTCAACTCTTTTCAAAATGAGTTAGTTAAATTGTATTTACCAGTGTAAACTGACGTATTTTTCCCAAAAGGTTAAGTGCAGGTACTACACGTAATAGGCTGGCTGTCTTCTAGAGCGTCCACAATAAGTCTCGCAAGCTTGGACGACAACAAACTGTTGAACAATATCTTATTTTATTTTGATCCGCCTGTGGATCCGTTTCGACTATTAGTGATATTTAATATTACACTTTATTAAAGTTGAAATGAATCTATCTTTGCTTCCGCTGTGCATTTATATATTGTGTTGTTTGTCTATGATGATACCAACTACGTCACGATACTCCCCACCGGGCCCACCGGTGACACGTGGAAAATAGGGGTGTGACAGGTTGGTATCAGAGCCAACTCTGAGTGAATTAAACACTAGTCTTTTGTGTTTAATCTCAGTTACACAATTGCACAATCCTCGATTCTCGAGTCTAGACAAAGAACTTAGGAAATTTCCAAAATTTTGATTTATTTTCTAACTTGGTCTTATATATATTTTTGTTGTATCACTTGTTGTTTTTGACAGGATCACAAGAATGCCGCCACGTATGAGAGGTAGAGGCCGAGGACAAGGAGCACATGTAGCCCCAAACGACCACGAGGCCGGACCGTCACACCGGCGAACACCTTCGGATCCTCACAACACAGATGCTCAAGATCTTTGGAGGTCTCTTACCGAACCTGCTAGGCGCTCAGTCTCACTGAGTATCTCTCCGTCTATCCCACACTCCTTTGGGCCTCATTCGGAGAATGAGCCCCACAACTCTCAACAGTCCTACATTCCCCTATTAGGACACAATTCACCCTTTAACCATCCATCACCCGTCTTCCAGGGTCAGTTCAACCCTGACGACTACTTAGGAGCAGCAGTGGGTTTTAACCCACTTGGACCAGACGACCACTTTTCTGGTGGCAACCCAATGGACATCGATGAGGATACTGATCCTGCAATGCCACCCTCCGGAACACCGAATCATCCCATTGAGATTTCAGATGGGTCACCGTTTATGGGATCACCTTACAATGGTCCCGATAGCTTTGAGGAGAACTTCAAGCAGTACGACTGGGTGTTTACCCCCAGTTATCATAACTCTCCCCTGCACCAGCCACATCACTCTCCCTTGTACCAGCTTCAACCCAACTCTCCCCTGCATCAGCTACAACAGCAGCAGCAGAATCCTTCTGAAGATTCTCGACTTGTCGCGGTCACTCCGCCGCCACCACCGCCTCAGCTTCAACCTCCCTCGCCTCCGAGGCGAAGGAGAACGACAGCGCGAATATCCGCACGAGGGGGAATACGCATCAGCACCCCTCCACATTCAGGTGGCAGCCGGTACTCGCCTGTTCACGAAGAAACAGAGATGGGTGAATCCTCACACCCCGTCTCTGAAGTAGCCTCTGCGCCAGTCGCGCCACAGCCACCATTGGGTTTTGGAGACCCAATCCCCACTTACACTGGTGCTGCAGCATTCAACCCCTTCGAGCAGCAGATTCACACGGGGTACAACTTTACGGAGGATCCCTATTGGATAGCAGCAAACTCCAACACGTTCCATCAAGAAGGTCCCTACGGAGGTCCCTGGGCTATGGGACCCTCGACCTATGGGTACCCATCATATGGGTATCGGCAGTCACAGCCTCCTCAACCTCCGTATTATCAACCGCCGCCTCCTCAACCTCAGCATTACCAACAACCACCCCAGGCACCGGCGATGTCACCGCCCCAGATGCAAGAAATCCTTCATGAGATACAAGAGGTGCGTCAAGAGATGCGGCATGAGTTGCAGCATGATCGGAGGCGTAACCGGGGGATGTTTAAGAAGATGGTGGATCTAATTAAGGGTAAAAGCAAGAAGGGTCACTGAATCCTTTGTTTGTTGGTTATCTTAGTGTGGTACTCATGTCCCTGCGTGGACATTTATTTATTTCTGTACTCTACCCCTGCGTGGGTATTTCTTTCTGTTCTGCCCCTGCGTGGGCATATCTTTTTACTTGACCCCTGCGTGGGTTTGTTTGTTTTGTTATTTGGCTCCTGCGTGGGCATGTTGTTTATGTAAAAGACCCGTTTAGGGCAAAATCGTACTGATTTAATTTTTATTTTGAATGGTTAATTTAAGATTTTCATTTTAAATTATGTGCATAAACATAGTATATAAATAAATGAAAAATAACATTTATTATTTTGATTTACCATTTTAATAAAATAATAAGGATCTTAAAAGGTAAAACCTAGCTGTTATGTTGTCATAAATCTAGCCAAAATGGTAGAACCTGTTTAAAAAGATTCAAATCTCTGTTAACATCTGTAAACATGTTAACATTCTTGGCTAGTGTGATCCGTAAAATCACACACGCCACCCTTTTAATAAAGTATTCAAGTTTAATATATCTATATATATTTGGTTGTGACATAATGCCTACGGGTTATAATTAATGTCACATAAAACAAAAAGGCAGCTGTAGTTTATAAACTCCCTGCCAAGAAAAGGATTGATTTGTCTTATTTATTCAAACTTTAATCCTATAAGATCTAAATTTGCAATTTAGAAATTTGTCTACGTGACTAGGCTTATTATGCCAAAATTATATTTCATTCTAAAAAGATTATTAGTAAATATCCTGAATGAAATTATTAAATTAACTAATATGGCTTTTATTTACCATGGTTAATAGATCGTCAAGAACGATAATACTGTTTAGACTTCTAAATAGACCTTGTCCTTATTTTTATGTAGCAATTTAGACTACATGGCTAAGTCTGAAGAGTTAAACAGTCGTCCAGCAGAAAACCCTGATAATACTAAAATATTGGTAACGGGTGCGGAGTTGAAAGCATTAGTGAATGATGCAGTTATCGAAGCGCTAAATAGACAGTATAGTGAATCGAGCGGGACCGGGAGTAGGACCCGATCTGCGCCACATTCTAAGCCGAAAGTCCACTCGGAGGCTCATAGCAAGCCGCCCTCTAAGAGAGATGGACCTAAGAAAGATGAGCTCAAGAAGAATGATGAGGATCATCACTCCTCTAACCAAAACAGTGTTCCGATAAAGGAGGTCAAGCAGAAACAGGAGCCGCATAGTAAGTCCTGTACGTATAAATACTTCGTCTTATGTAAACCCAGAGACTTTACTGGGGAGAAAGGAGCGGTCGACTGCATGACCTGGTTAGACGAAATGGATACGGTAGTAGATATCAGCGGGTGTGCTGAAAGAGATGTAGTGAAGTACGTATCCCAATCATTCAAAGGAGAGGCACTGGCGTGGTAGAAGTCTCTCATACAAGCTACCGGTAAGATCCCACTCTATAGTATGTCATGGGATCAGTTCGTTGCCCTTATCAAGGAAAATTATTGCCCGCAGCATGAAGTTGAAAGGATCGAATATGATTTCTTGACGTTGGTGATGAAGAATCTAGACTGCCAGGCATACCTCACCACTTTCAATACTCTATCTCGGTTGGTACCGTACTTGGTAACCCCAGAACCTAAAAGGATCGCTCGTTACATCGGGGGTTTAGCCCCTGAGATTAAACCAAGTGTTAAGGCGTCAAGGCCTGCAACCTTCAGATCCGCGGCTGATCTGTCTCTATCTCTCACCCTGGACGTAGTCAGGTTGAGAGCACTCAGGAACTCAGAAGAGAATAAGAGGAAGCGTGAGGACGATACCTCACGCAGATCAGAAAAGAGACACCGAGGAAATAACGACCACAGGAAAGGGTCGGGATCTAAGAGAGATAGGCAACAATCGGGGGATAAGCCCAAATGTAAAACTTGTAAGAAGAACCACTTTGGGAAGTGTCATTTTGAGTCGAAATCCCAGTCTCATGTGAGACCCTGTGGGATTTGCAAATCTACGGATCATAAGACTTTGGAGTGTAAGAAGCTAAAGGATGCAACATGTTACGGTTGCAACGAAAAAGGGCACATTAAGTCTAATTGCCCAAAGAACGCAAGGAAAGCCGAAGATGGGAAGAAGACCTCTTCAAGATGGACGCTAAGGAAGCGATTCAAGATGACAACGTTATTACAGGTACTTTTCTTGTAAATGATGTTTTTGCTAGAGTATTGTTTGATTCTGGAGCAGATAAGTCTTTTGTTGATGATAAGTTCTCTAAGTTATTAAACCTACCTGTTAGAACCTTAAGTGTAAAATATGAGGTGGAATTAGCTGATGGAACCATAGAAATAGCCTCAACTGTTTTAGATGGATGTGTTATATCCATTAGGAATCATTCTTTTCCTTTGTCCTTACTTCCCTTTAAGCTAGCCGGCTTTGATGTAGTTATAGGCATGGATTGGTTATCGCATAACCAAGCCCGGATTGTGTGCAACAGAAAGCAAGTGGTAGTCAAAACCCCGTTGGGGGAGTCACTTACCATTCAAGGGGATACTCAGCATGGGTTGCCTGAGCAAGTGTCCATGCTCAAGGCATCCAGATGTCTGCAGAAAGGTTGTGTCATTTATATGGCACAAGTTACTATTGATGAGCCAAAGCCCAAGATTGAAGACATCCCTATCATTTCGGAATATCCTGAAGTTTTTCCAGAAGAACTACCTGGTTTACCACCAGATAGGCAAGTGGAATTCCGAATTGACATCATCCCGGGTGCAGCACCAGTAGCGAGAGCGCCTTATAGGTTAGCACCAACGGAGATGAAGGAATTAAGGACGCAGTTAGATGATCTGTTAGCTAAAGGTTTTATTAGACCTAGTTCGTCTCCTTGGGGAGCGCCGATTTTGTTTGTCAAGAAGAAGGATGGATCGATGCGTCTGTGCATCGATTACCGTGAGCTTAATAAGGTCACTATCAAGAATAGGTATCCTTTGCCCAGGATTGACGAACTGTTCGATCAGTTACAAGGAGCAGGCTACTTTTCTAAGATTGATTTGAGGTCAGGCTATCATCAGTTGAAGGTCAAGGATGAAGATGTACACAAGACAGCATTTAGAACTCGTTATGGTCATTACGAGTTCCTAGTGATGCCTTTCGGGCTCACTAATGCGCCAGCCGCATTCATGGATCTCATGAATCGCGTCTGCAAGCCTTATCTGGATAAATTCGTCATCGTCTTTATTGATGACATTCTCATCTATTCGAAGAGCCAAGCTGACCACGAGAAACACCTTCGTTGTATTCTTAAACTTTTACATCAAGAGAAACTCTACGCCAAATTTTCGAAGTGCGAATTTTGGCTTCGAGAAGTCCAATTCCTTGGACATGTGGTAAGTGAGCGTGGTATCCAAGTGGATCCCGCTAAGGTAGAAGCAGTTATGAATTGGCAAGAGCCAAAGACAACTACTGAAATTCGCAGTTTTCTGGGTTTAGTAGGATATTATAGGCGATTTATCGAAAACTTTTCCAGGATTGCTGCGCCCCTAACTTCGTTGACGCGTAAGAAGGTTAAGTTTGATTGGGGCCCTAAGCAGCAGGAATACTTTGACATTCTGAAGAAAAAGTTAAGCAATGCACCAGTGTTAACATTGCCAGATGGTATAGAAGAATTTGTGGTGTACTATGATGCATCGCACACTGGTATGGGCTGTGTACTCATGCAGAAAGGCAAGGTTATTGCCTACGCTTCACGACAGCTAAAGGTACACGAAAAGAACTACACCACCCACGACTTGGAGCTGGGTGCCGTTGTATTTGCATTAAAACTTTGGAGACATTACTTATATGGTACCAAGTGTGTGATCTATTCAGATCACAAGTGCCTTCAACATTTGTTCAATCAGAAGGACTTGAACATGCGACAAAGACGATGGATGGAAACTCTAAATGACTATGATTGTGAGATAAAATACCATCCAGGCAAAGCAAATGTAGTTGCTGATGCCTTAAGCAGAAAAGAAAGAGTGAAGCCGATAAGAATCAATGCCAAGCGCATCGAAATCAGAAATAGCTTGAACGAAAGGGTGTTAGCTGCACAGAAGGAAGCTGTGTTGGAAGCTAACTATCCTGAAGAAAAGCTAGGAGTAACTGAGGAGCAGTTATCCTGTAACAAAGACGGAATGCTAAGATTGAATGGGCGAATATGGGTTCCAGTTTATGGAGGACTTCGAGATGTTATTCTCCAGGAAGCCCACAGTTCCAAATATTCCGTTCATCCTGGAGCTGATAAGATGTACCAGGATCTAAAAGCAAACTACTGGTGGATTGGTTTGAAAAAGTCTGTGGCTGCCTATGTAGCTAAATGTTTGACTTGTGCGCAAGTCAAAGCTGAGCATCAGAAGCCGTCAGGTTTGCTACAACAACCTGAAATTCCCACATGGAAGTGGGAAATGGTGACGATGGATTTCATCACCAAATTACCAAAGACGAGAAAGGGAAACGATACTATATGGGTCATAGTGGATAGACTGACGAAGTCAGCACATTTTCTACCCATTAAGGAAACTTACAGCTCAGATATGTTAGCCCAGTTATATGTTGATAAGATTGTAGCTCTGCATGGTATACCTGTGTCTATCATCTCTGATAGAGATACTAGATACACGTCACATTTTTGGAAAAGTTTTCAACAATCTTTGGGCACACGTTTAAATTTTAGTACGGCTTATCATCCTCAGACTGACGGTCAGAGTGAGCGTACTATTCAAACGTTGGAAGACATGCTACGTGCATGTGCGATCGACTTAGGTGGTAATTGGGATAAGAACCTACCATTAATCGAATTCTCCTATAACAATAGCTATCACACCAGCATAAAAGCTGCGCCTTTTGAGGCCTTATATGGTAGAAAGTGTAGATCGCCCATTTGTTGGGCGGAAGTTGGAGATGTCCAACTATCAGGACCAGAGATAGTTTTTGAGACGACGGACAAGATTGTCCAGATTCGCGATCGTTTGAAAGCTGCCAGGGATAGGCAGAAAAGTTATGCGGATCCAAAACGTAAGGCTTTTCACTTCGAAGTAGGTGATAAAGTGTTGCTTAAAGTATCGCCCTGGAAAAGGGTGATGCGATTTGGTAAGAAAGGCAAGCTAAGCCCGAGATACATAGGACCTTTCGAGGTTATCGAACGTGTCGGGTCAGTTTCTTATAAGTTAAACTTGCCTGAAGAGCTTAGTGCTATCCATAATGTGTTCCACATCTGTAATTTGAAGAAGTGTTTCGCTGATGAATCACTGGTTATACCGCGTACGGATGTACATATAGATGAAAGCTTGAAATTTGTGGAAAAGCCATTGTCGATTGAAGATCGACAGGTAAAGAAGCTTCGAAGGAAGCATGTACCTATTGTTAAGGTCAAATGGGATGCCCGTAGAGGTCCCGAATACACATGGGAGGTAGAATCCACGATGAAAGAAAAATACCCTCATTTGTTTCAGTAAATCTCGGGGTCGAGATTTCTTTTAAGGGGGTGAGGATGTAACACCTCGAAAATTTACGTCCAATAATGTATTGACACGTGTCATGGGCTTTGAATATGTGAAAACATACTTTAGAGGGACTAAAGTTGACAAACAATGAAACTATGTGATTATAAGGGTCCAAAGTGCCAACAATGGATAAGTAAGCTCTACAATAACCCTACATGGTGTTTATAATCTTAAACGGATAAATCATGAATCATACGAAGCGGAAAATGAAAGAAAGTGAGGAATTACAAACTACAGGGGCTAAACGTGTCAACATGTTGAAAGTATACCTCTGAGTGACCTTTTGGCAAACCTGAAGCTTTGTAATGGTAAAATATACTCACTAGAGTATGTGATAAAAATTTCATCAAGTTTCGTTATCGTATGAGAAAGTTATGACCAAAACCGTGTACGAGGGGTTAAAAGTGTAAATCTCATAATTCCTTGTTCGGAAACCTTTCGTCAAGCAATCAAGACCTCCCAATGCATGGCCACACTCCCTAGGACACCCTTGACCTGCTTTCACTGACTTTGCATGATGAAAATGTCGGAAAGATCGAATAACAAGAGTGCAGGGACTGAACATGCAACAAAACAACAAAACTTTGGAACAAGAGCCCTCGCGTGGCGCGAGGACCCGTCGCGTGGCGCGACGGGGGTGTTTTCGCAGCAGAACTGGCAGATGCCAGTTATCAGGTCTGATCTCTTTTGATTCCAGCTGTATGCGACTCCAGAGCCTCACCAATGAACTTTCATGCATCTAGGGGCACTTGGACACTTCTCACAACATCCCTAGACCTCTGTGGCAGCTCCAAACCAGATCAAAGTTGTGTTAAAAGGGACTTGAAGTTGCAAACTATGAACACTTACACTTTCAAAAATTCACAAGACAACTTCTGGAGCTCTCTGGACGTCAAGACATCTTCCTAGTGATCTCTAAGCTTTATTAGGACTCTTGTAAGTGTTCATAACCTTCTCAAATCCGTTCTAGCTTAGTTTATTAACCGAAAGTCAATCCATCGTAAATTTAGTTTGACTTTGTGAATAAACGAAATGTGCTCAGTCTTTTCTCAAATTGAAAGTACCTACAAGTTGGTATTTATGTGGGTAACAAACCCTCAAAAGGGTATTTTCAGATTACCACTCTAAGTATGTTAATTGTCGAGTCAAAGCTTGTTTCAAAAAGTCAACAGAATGTGTTTTTGCAAATTTAAGCATGATTAGCAATGTAGGGTACATGCAACCTGTTTGATCATTAAAATAACTTGATAATTAATGTAAGAACATGTCCCAACATGTTCATCTCGACAATTTTCAGTTTAAACCCGAATCGGAACCGAAAGTCGCATAAATTGACTTTTTCTTTAACTTTCAGTTCTGATCCGTTCATGCATGTTTGAGATCTGCCTTAGAGAATATTTTGGACCTATTTTCATATAAGTTCAACTCTCTGAGATTTTACAACTTGGTTCAATACTTATCCGGTCCATATGCATGTTTCCGATTAATGCTTAAAAGTTGACTATTATGCCCTTTTTACTATAAAATGTGATTTTTGAAAAAGTGAAAGAGTAGAAACATTTGATACTGGTTTATAAACTTGCACCTAAAATTTGATATCAGTTTGAGGTCTAGATTAAGAGTTATGCTCAATATCGTAATTTGAAAGCTTTATGTTACTTAAACGGCGTAATTAGCATATAACCTATTTAAACCCACTTTTTGATACCAAAATTTTTACCCACTGATGTTATATAATATTTTGGGATTTTAAAGATTTTTATTTAATTTTTGGCTGATCATATCATAGGTCTCTAAGTTTAATTCGGTAAATACCGATTTTGCCCTTTAAGCCATAAAATGAGTTTTACAAATCCTTTTGACTCCAAACCTTTTTCTACTGATTTAATTTGTTAAATAAAATATTTTGAGCATCCTGGAAATATAAAAATATCAGCTTTCTTTTAAAAACCCGGAAACGGCTCTAAATCGCCTTTTTAAGCGTTTTTAACGCATAGTATGTACTATAACCATATTAAACATATAAGATTGATACCTACTGATGTTCTTAGCATATTTCTATAAAATAACAGTAAGTACAAGTTTATAAACTCAGGTTTCCAATTTTGACATTTTTAGCCCTAGTAAAATTACCAAAATACCCCTAAGGTGCATAGTTTGGTTTTAAATGATAAGTTTCACATATGGATAATACCCTACTGTTATAACATGTTAAATTAAGTATACTTACTGTATAAATCAGACCCGTAACTCAGATTTACAAATAAACTCTTTTATAATCTTTTAAATGACCAAAATGCCCTTATGAGGCTTAATTTGTGTTTAAATCCGTTTTGGGCATAATAGAAAATAACTTACTGATATTATAACATATTTAGAGCATATTATCTCAGGGAACTTGCATATGACTCTTACGGTTACCCGTAACGCTCTTTTCGCGTTCGGTTCGGTTTATGTAACTAGTTTGCATAAATTGACCGAGACGGGTCAAACATTATCATTTTTGTCTCAAAATCCAGAATGTATTTAGTATACCCATATTATACAAGTATTCAAACTTGTCGGGTCTAAATCACATTCTATCCGGTCTTCGCTTAATCGTGCGTTTGAACCGTATCGTCCTTTAAACTAGCCGGTCTAAGCTCAAGCTTAAATGAAGACCCGTTATAAATCTAATAGGTTATTATAAACCTTCGTTCCAGATTAGGAGCACCGGTAAAAGCTACCTTCACTTGCTTGTTGTGATTTATACTTTACTCAGGTAAATACTTTTAACTTATTTTCCCTATACGGGCTTGGGTTACGGTATATAGAATACCGCTTGATCGAGCATCAAATCTTACATCTTTGAATGGTTAATTGAATAATTTGATCTGCTCGTTTAAACAGTCTTGTTCACTTAAATCCTTTGGGGGGTTAATGACCATGTCCCGGATATCCTTGGCATCATCTTACGAGATGGCCACGACCGAGCACGGGGTGTAGGCGTACACCTGTCAGTGAATAACTCAATAATGTGGAGGGTCTATTGATCTTTAACCCGGACAAGATCCGGGCTACTGAACGCACAAGTAACATGTAATTCGTTCACAAGATTATAATAATAAATAATTATCCCAAGTTATAAAAATGTTTTGTGCCACGTGCATTCAAATCAATTTTCAACTCTTTTCAAAATGAGTTAGTTAAATTGTATTTACCAGTGTAAACTGACGTATTTTTCCCAAAAGGTTAAGTGCAGGTACTACACGTAATAGGCTGGCTGTCTTCTAGAGCGTCCACAATAAGTCTCGCAAGCTTGGACGACAACAAACTGTTGAACAATATCTTATTTTATTTTGATCCGCCTGTGGATCCGTTTCGACTATTAGTGATATTTAATATTACACTTTATTAAAGTTGAAATGAATCTATCTTTGCTTCCGCTGTGCATTTATATATTGTGTTGTTTGTCTATGATGATACCAACTACGTCACGATACTCCCCACCGGGCCCACCGGTGACACGTGGAAAATAGGGGTGTGACAGGTTGGTATCAGAGCCAACTCTGAGTGAATTAAACACTAGTCTTTTGTGTTTAATCTCGGTTACACAATTGCACAATCCTCGATTCTCGAGTCTAGACAAAGAACTTAGGAAATTTCCAAAATTTTGATTTATTTTCTAACTTGGTCTTATATATATTTTTGTTGTATCACTTGTTGTTTTTGACAGGATCACAAGAATGCCGCCACGTATGAGAGGTAGAGGCCGAGGACAAGGAGCACATGTAGCCCCCAAACGACCACGAGGCCGGACCGTCACACCGGCGAACACCTTCGGATCCTCACAACACAGATGCTCAAGATCTTTGGAGGTCTCTTACCGAACCTGCTAGGCGCTCAGTCTCACTGAGTATCTCTCCGTCTATCCCACACTCCTTTGGGCCTCATTCAGAGAATGAGCCCCACAACTCTCAACAGTCCTACATTCCCCTATTAGGACACAATTCACCCTTTAACCATCCATCACCCGTCTTCCAGGGTCAGTTCAACCCTGACGACTACTTAGGAGCAGCAGTGGGTTTTAACCCACTTGGACCAGACGACCACTTTTCTGGTGGCAACCCAATGGACATCGATGAGGATACTGATCCTGCAATGCCACCCTCCGGAACACCGAATCATCCCATTGAGATTTCAGATGGGTCACCGTTTATGGGATCACCTTACAATGGTCCCGATAGCTTTGAGGAGAACTTCAAGCAGTACGACTGGGTGTTTACCCCCAGTTATCATAACTCTCCCCTGCACCAGCCACATCACTCTCCCTTGTACCAGCTTCAACCCAACTCTCCCCTGCATCAGCTACAACAGCAGCAGCAGAATCCTTCTGAAGATTCTCGACTTGTCGCGGTCACTCCGCCGCCACCACCGCCTCAGCTTCAACCTCCCTCGCCTCCGAGGCGAAGGAGAACGACAGCGCGAATATCCGCACGAGGGGGAATACGCATCAGCACCCCTCCACATTCAGGTGGCAGCCGGTACTCGCCTGTTCACGAAGAAACAGAGATGGGTGAATCCTCACACCCCGTCTCTGAAGTAGCCTCTGCGCCAGTCGCGCCACAGCCACCATTGGGTTTTGGAGACCCAATCCCCACTTACACTGGTGCTGCAGCATTCAACCCCTTCGAGCAGCAGATTCACACGGGGTACAACTTTACGGAGGATCCCTATTGGATAGCAGCAAACTCCAACACGTTCCATCAAGAAGGTCCCTACGGAGGTCCCTGGGCTATGGGACCCTCGACCTATGGGTACCCATCATATGGGTATCGGCAGTCACAGCCTCCTCAACCTCCGTATTATCAACCGCCGCCTCCTCAACCTCAGCATTACCAACAACCACCCCAGGCACCGGCGATGTCACCGCCCCAGATGCAAGAAATCCTTCATGAGATACAAGAGGTGCGTCAAGAGATGCGGCATGAGTTGCAGCATGATCGAGGCGTAACCGGGGGATGTTTAAGAAGATGGTGGATCTAATTAAGGGTAAAAGCAAGAAGGGTCACTGAATCCTTTGTTTGTTGGTTATCTTAGTGTGGTACTCATGTCCCTGCGTGGACATTTATTTATTTCTGTACTCTACCCCTGCGTGGGTATTTCTTTCTGTTCTGCCCCTGCGTGGGCATATCTTTTTACTTGACCCCTGCGTGGGTTTGTTTGTTTTGTTATTTGGCTCCTGCGTGGGCATGTTGTTTATGTAAAAGACCCGTTTAGGGCAAAATCGTACTGATTTAATTTTTATTTTGAATGGTTAATTTAAGATTTTCATTTTAAATTATGTGCATAAACATAGTATATAAATAAATGAAAAATAACATTTATTATTTTGATTTACCATTTTAATAAAATAATAAGGATCTTAAAAGGTAAAACCTAGCTGTTATGTTGTCATAAATCTAGCCAAAATGGTAGAACCTGTTTAAAAAGATTCAAATCTCTGTTAACATCTGTAAACATGTTAACATTCTTGGCTAGTGTGATCCGTAAAATCACACACGCCACCCTTTTAATAAAGTATCCAAGTTTAATATATCTATATATATTTGGTTGTGACATAATGCCTAC